>OX352475.1:6520000-8920000 GCA_947093115.1 Brenthis daphne | reverse complement strand
TCATTTTATTTAATTATTCTTCATATATTTGAGATATCAAATATTTTTATTTGATATAATTATGGAGAGAGAACGTAGAACACTCGCATGAGATCCGTATAATAAAAGCGCCTTGGTGGTATAGTGGCTACTATGTACGGGTACAGATCCGGTGGTCCTGGGATCGATTCCAAACCTGTTAAATATAATAATTTATTTAAGTTTCAATGCTACGTAGTTACATGAGTGTTCATATTGCTAGTTAGAAGTTAAATAAAAACTTTTTAGCTAAAATCGTACCACAACTTCGGAATTACTTTTAACGTAATATTCCGCCATTAGAATCCATTTTTTTTCAGAAATTCTATGGGCATACATACCACATAAACTGGTAACTACGTAATTTTAAATTGATCTTAAAATCATAGACACAAGTTTTGAATAAGCTGATATTTTCACAAGCACAATATTTGAAACTGTATATTTAATTTTATATCCAATAAATGCAGTTTACGATCCCATCCTGGCATTACAGTGATCTGATTGGCAAGTTTATTCGCTATCGGGCACAGAGGGACGTTTATAACCGAAACTCATCTCGTAAGCGCTTTATCAAAACGAATTTAATAGAAAATCACTCGTTCGAGCTAATATCAAATCACATGCGAATTTACGACTTGAAAAATGTACATTCGACGTATAATACTGAAAGCTGTTGGTTATATATTCAAGAAAAATCATAAATTTATAATATATCGTATTATAATATAGTATGTTATTTTAAAGTTCAATTTAAAATTATTTTATAGTATTAATCGAATTAACTTCTATGTTCTCGTAATGTTAAACTACGAAAAGATCAAATAAAGCTTTACCTTGTTATAAGTATTCTTTCCTATTCAAATTTATTTCTGAATTTGATCAAAGTTTTTAAACTCAAACGATGAGTAATTATCACAGACATAAAAATAGTATTCATAGAATACTACGTTGCGTATATTCATTTTATATTGGAGATATAGAAGTAGGAATTAACTCATATAGGTTCACAATTTGACAGTTAAAATAACCTCATCTCTCTTTCACCCAACGCATCTGCAATTGGATGGAAAACAGGATATTCTGTTAGAATATTTGTGATATTTGAATACGTGATTTAAAAAAAACTTCAGTTTCAGGTACAGTAATATGAAACCTTTGTAAAAACAAAGAGGACATAACACTATGGTTAATGGTAGAAATAATCTACAATATTATGATTTATAGTCAACTGATGGACACACAGGCATTTTTATTACATGTACAATGTACATATATCCATACCTATGTTATGTGTATTTATAACTTCTTCCTTCCTCGCGTAGTTGTGTGGAAGTGCAATCGAACATGACTGGATAGAAACACCATCACGTACGCTTCGGGGATGATGATGATAACATATTTTCGTCGACTTCCTAAATCCGAATTGCTATTGAGAATTATAATCAGCCGCAAAGCCAATTCATGAGACAGTCGATACAAATATTGTATACTAGGGAATACGGAGTACGGACTCACTCTCGCTCCGCTCGGGTTCGTCCCTCTCCTTACTTACTTCAGGTATAGTACTTACTTCACCGGCTATCTATGTTATGAATTTCATCAAAATTAGTCTAGCTATTTCCACGTAAAACAGTAACAAACATACACACAGTGTATTGTTACATACTATATATACATACAAACTTTTACATATAATATGATAGTAGTCTAATTTGAGGACTTACAATTTCCAATAAGTAGTTTCTGTAATAGGATTACAATCACGTTATTACCTAAATCGTGCAAGCGCAATTGGCTCAGCAGCCTAATAGAATTAGCTATGAAATGGGGTGAACTCGACACAGGTGCTTTCGGTACTCCACGAATAATTGCTCTTGAGTGACCATTATGACGCTCTAAGCAATAATGTAGCGGCTTTGCTATTCAAGTGTTTATCTATATTAATTATGTTCATACGAATTCAACATTTCAAGATATATATGAGATTCTGTGAATATTCTTCAAAGTAGATTGTAGAAAATAATATTTTGAACCGATCTATCATGCCACAGACACGTCTGAAAGGTTTTTATTAAAGTAATCTATAGGTACTTTTAATAAAGTTCTGAGTCGAACCCGTACATTAAATATTTTTCGGAAAATCTTATTAAAATAGTCATTATAAGTGATACAGAGGCCGAATCTATAGTTTTTAGAATATTTTGTCCGTCTGTCTGTTTGTATGATGATAGCTGGCTATCCGGGTCAACATACAGGATACTTTTTACTGCGAGAAAATATGTCATCTCTGAGAAATCTGTACTGAATGTTAAAACGTATCTAGGAACGAACTCAAGCGGAGCGAGGGTGAGTCGCTAGTAAAGCAATAAAATATTATAAGAAAAAAATACGTTTCTTCAAAACTCTATAATTATAACCTATGTATGTATAATACGTTATGGCATGATTATTTTTAAAATAGGATATAAGTAATTAAAACGTTTGTGTGCTAAAAAGTTTTATTACAATTAATGACTTTATATAATGGTGATTGCCTCCAGGCTACTTCAATGTTGTAGAATTGTTGTAATTTTCAATTTTACTTACAAAAAAGACAAAAGAGTAAGTCCTACTAAGTTTTCTTCGTCAGTTCTTCTCAAGCTTTTTCTTTCTGAACTGAACTTATGATGTTTAGTTAAAAATTGTAATAAAATATTTGGAATTTGAATTTGAAAGCCACTCAAAAATAACGCCGAGTTGCTTTATTGTATAAAAAACAAACATACACTACTTAATATGTATGTTAGAGATATTAATATAAAGTGTATTGCAAACAACATTTCCATAAATAGAAAGCTAAGGTTGTGTAAGCATTATGTATTATTAATGAACAAATTCAAAGCTCCCGCCGATAGTAATTGTACCCGTGTAGCCCACGGGACCAGTTGTCCTTGTGTTGCTACGATTCATCCCAATGTTTAACCTGCCTTTGTTACATTATGTATATTGCCTATGATATGATTACACTCAAAAACAAATTAAGAGTATATTTGATATCGACAAACTTACAGAAAATTGATCGTTTAATATTTCTATAAATAAAGAATTATATTATAACTAGTGACTTACTCGTATATTTAAATAGTTATGAATAGTTATTGCTGGCGTACTACTATTACAGACTACGAGCGCAGTACTAATGCAGATTTTTCTGTAGACCTTATAATTTTCTAGTACATTGGTTTGATCTATATAAAGAAAATACTAAGTATTTTTAACATTTTTATTAATAATAATAGCTATTAAACTAAAAAAAACAAAATCGGTTGACAAACAGAGGAGGAAAAGGTACTGAACTGCTTTATCCTTGCTTATTTATTTAAAAAAATAATAGGATAAAAGTTCAAAGCATTCAAGCAAATGAAAGAAAATATTAGTATCATTATTTCTATGACGCATTCTATTTACATTGTGCGTGTTTAGAAATGATTTCATTTAATTGGTTGAAAGCGTTTTGTATGGGGAAATTATGTGTGTACTAATCATTTTATTTTACCTGCTTTTTTGGTATGCAAGCAATTTTTTATTTGTATTTATGATATTAGCTGTAGGAAAATACAAGTTTTATTCCTCTAATTTTCGATAGCTAACTAGCGACTTTTTCCAAAATGAAAGACAGTATAATTTACGAGAGATTAATTTTAGAAAATATAGAAAATACACTAATTTTCAACCGACTTCAAAAAGGAGGAGGTTCTCAATTCGACTGTATTCTTTTTTTTTTTTTTATGTTTGTTACCTCAGAACTTCATCATTTATTAACCGATTTGGACAATTTTTTTTTTGTTTGAAAGGGTATACTTCCAGATTGGTCCCATTTAAATTTCAAAAAAAAATACCACCCCTAAGGGTGGAAAAATAGCTAATAATGAATTTAACCTACTTCTAATTGTCATATTGACTTGAAACTTTGCAAGTGTTTCTATTTCCGTTGATAGTACAGTGGTTCGGTATTGTTGACCTGATCTGATGGTAAGGCCAGAAGGCGGATAGGTGGAACTCTTCAACGATAAATAGTAGATACTTCGAGTTTGGGCTTATTTTGTTTGGTTTGACAAGCCTAACACGTTAGAATCCTTACTTTGCTACTACTGTCTACACTAAAAAGGGAAAAATAAAAACTTTTTAACAAAAAAATAAAAACCGACTTCAAACAAAAGCACTAAAAAGTAAAAAATAACTGATTGGTAGTTTTCATTTACTATACATACCTAATCGAATATTTTCGAAGTCGGTGTGCTTTGCTTTGTATGGGCTGGCACCGATTTCGAAAATATTTGATTAGGTATGTATTTAATAGGTAGGCTTTAATTACTTAGCCAAAGCACACCGACTTCGAAAATATTTGATAAGTAATGTATAGTAAATGAAAACTACCAATCAGTTATTTTTTACTTTTTAGTGCTTTTGTTTGAAGTCGGTTTTTATTTTTTTGTTAAAAAGTTTTTATATCTATTCTATATCAAATTACTAAAAAGATGACTCTGACAGTCATGAACTTAATCAATCACCCTTCAACGACGTTCTTAATTCCTTCAAACTCAATAAGAAAAAAGGAAATCTGAACCTTATCTCTAATAAAATAGATGCTAAAATCTTATTTTTTTAAAAGCAGGGCATAATAAAGCCTACGACACTGCACATAAGTGTGGAAGCCCACAGCATCTGAGATAATGTAGAAAGAAACAGATTGAGGGACGAAAGTGATTAAGCGAGTATTGGAAGCAATGTCCTCGAGGTTGGAAAAACAATTAACTCACTAGACGTTAGCAATAAATCTGAACTTGAGATACTTTGATTGGACCGAGATCAAAATCTTTTAGCTCGAACACGTCGGAGGTACTTGTGTCAAATGAAATTCATATAATAAAATTCTGAGTAGAATCTGCATATTAAATATTTACTGTATATTTAATAATCATTGTTATCGATACAGAGGCTGGATATTTAGTTTTCAGAATTTTTGTTTGTCTGCTTGTCTGTCTATCCCTAAACGCATTACGAGAAAACCACTGGCCAGATTTTGAAGAGTTGGGTATCCGGGTCAACATATAGGATACTTTTTACTGCGGGAATATATCTCATCTCTGAGAAATCTATACTAATCTTTAAATTGTAATTGTATTATAGTACTACTTAGATTGTAGTCTTCAATTTTACAACAATGTGTACCTACATTAAAATGGCCATAAAAATAGGTACCCCGTGTAAAGTTACTCATTCAAAAGCTATTGTATTTTAAACATATTAATTGTCTGCGTGAAACAATTTTAATGTATTAAAATTTAGTTAATTATATCAAACAAAAATTATAAAAAAATATATACGAAATATATGAAAAATTAGGAAAGTAATAGGTATACGAGTACATTAGTTTTTACTTTTGTGATTGATATAATTTATATCCCTATCTTTCTCCTGCATTTAACCAACTTAGTTGTAGTAATTAACAAAAAAATAAAAATCGACTTCAAACAAAAGCACTAAAAAGTAAAAAATAACTGATTGGTAGTTTTCATTTACTATACATACCTAATCAAATATTTTCGAAGTCGGTATGCTTTGGCTAAGTAATTAAAGCCTACCTATTAAATACGTACCTAATCAAATATTTTCGAAATCGGTGCCAGCCCATACAAAGATAAGCACACCGAATTCGAAAATATTTGATTAGGTATGTATAGTAAATGAAAACTACAAATCAGTTATTTTTTTACTTTTTAGTGCTTTTGTTTGAAGTCGGTTTTTATTTTTTTGTTAAAAAGTTTTTATTTTTCCCTTTTTAGTGTAGACACTAGTAGCAAAGTAAGAATTCTAAAGTGTTAGGTTTGTCAAACCAAACAAAATAAGCCCAAACTCAAAGTATCTACTATTAGTCGTTGAAGAGTTTCACCTATCCACCTTCTGGCCTTACCATCAGATCAGGTCAACAATACCGAACCACTGTACTATCAACGGAAATAGAAACACTTGCAAAGTTTCAAGTCAAAATGACATTTAGAAGTAGGTTAAATTCATTGTTTGAAATTTAAATGGGACCAATCTGGAAGTATACCCTTTCAAACAAAACAAAAATTGTCCAAATCGGTTAATAAATGACGAAGTTCTGAGGTAACAAACATAAAAAAAATACAGTCGAATTGAGAACCTCCTCCTTTTTGAAGTCGGTTAAAAAATAGAATCCCATATATATTTTAAGATGGTATGACTTTTCAATTCATCCCCTAAAGAGAAAATAGGGGGTGAAAGTTTGCGAGAAAGTCATCTTTCTAGAAGTTGAGGTTTGAGGTTTAAGATTCATTTATTTCTCAAAAGAATACAATTCACTTACTGAGAAACATTAGTTTTACGTAGGTAACATTGTAAACGGGCAGCTAATATTTATATAAAAAATAAAATATATTTTGCGGGTAATACAAACTATTTTATGGATTATAACTCGGAATAAGAATACTGGAAGTGGCTTTAAGTATAAAATTTTACTGTCATATATTATGTTGTTAATTCAATTCAAATTTAGATTAGAAGTTAGAAATATTGAAATTGATGTTTAAGCTTTGTTGGTCCATACTCAATTCGTGCATAGCTAAAAAATCCAAAATATTTTCACTTTCCCTATTAAAAGGATCTAATGTCGGACGGAAGTTCTAAGCATGTCAATGAAATAAACCACACATTACCCTCTTTCTGGAACAATCGAATAAATTACAATACTAAGAAAATCTAATAGAAAAATATATATTTTACCAAAACAAATTAATAAAACTCTTCCATCGTCCAACCGTTGACATATATTTCATCAAATTTGATGTGGTTCTTGGTAAATTACTGCTTTCTTTAATAAACTGTTGTAAAGCTGTCAGTGAGGGCACTCTGGCAGCCGGTCTGTTTCGTATTCACGCTTTGCACCGAACGAGCTGTCATCACTTAAATACGTAGCGCGAGGTGATATGGGTCCTCCGCCTATATCTTTGGGTTTGTTATTTATACTTGATTTATTTTTTTGCCTGTACAGTATGCTTCCTTACAAAATGAAGTAGGCGGAACTGTTTTTATATCAATTAAAGTACGAATACGGAGTGATTATACAACTAAAAACCATGTTATTATATGAATTTGATCTATGCTTTGTAAATGCACATGGTTCTCCTTAGAACTATGTGCAATGTGCATTTATAAAGTATTAACCAAATTAAACACCCTAATCTACACTTCTACCAACTTTTAAAAGAAAGGGTTTTTTATTTTTAACTGTTTTATTCATAACTAACGACTGTTACTGCTCTGTGAATTAAAATTATTGTACACAGATATGCGCCACCTTTTGGGCAATTTTGTTACTAACAATGACCTACATGTTACTCCACCTCATCGTCTATTTGTTAGTTACTCCTTAACGTGAAACGGCTGAGCGGATTTGTATATAGCACATACATGAAATAGCACATAGGCCACAGTTAAGCATCTAGGGACGTACTCGAGAGAACCAAGACTATGTTTCTAAGTGTATTGTACAAATTTTATCTATACATATAATAAAATTCTGAGTCGAATCTGTACATTAAAAATGTTTGAATTTTTTTATTGAAATAAACATCATTATCGATACAGAGGCCGAATCTATAGTTTTTAGTAGGTATATTTTGCCTATCTGTCTGTCTGGGAAAGACTCGAATACCACTGGACAGATTTTGATGAAATTTGTTGTAATAGTAGTTAGTTATCCGGCTGTTAACACGTAACTAGGGACAAACCCGAGCGAAGCGAGAGTGAGTCGCTAGTAGGATATGTTACTGTGAAAATATCTGTTTAATACTTATACTATATAAGCATAATCTGATATTACCTATAGGATTTTTTTAACAGCAAGTGTTCACTTATCTTCCCAGCACACAATAAATATTACTGTCTACATTCGCGAAGCTTATATAAGCTAATTAAAAGTTAAAATATTTATAGCCTTCTTTGAATATTTTTAGCATTGTTTAGAAAGAGAATCCTTAAGCTTCAACATAAAAAACCAAAGCTTTTTGTAGACATCTACTACTCAAGTCAGTCCTAAGCAGAAGGTGTTGAAAACTTATTTATGTTTGTTTAACTTAACTTTTAACTGTAACTTACTGCAGTATAGTTTGCTTGTTTATTTATGAAAAAACCTTAGTAGAGAAGTTTTTCAGAATAAAAATGCACATTTAAATTAAACCAGTGATCGCCTTGAAACATTTGAGGAAAACATATATTATAAATAGAATTTACCTGTATATAAAAGAAACTAACTGCCTCCAAATATTTTATTGATAACATTAAAGTTCGTCAAAAGCTACTAAACAAAAAAAAAAGAAAATCGGTTGACAAACAGAGGAGAAAAAGGTATTGAGCTATTTTATCTTTGCCTATCTAAATATAGACATTCATACATACTTACATTGTAACGTTTAATATAGATTTCTCAGTTATAAGATCCCGCATTAAAAAGTATCATATATGTTGACCCAGATCATCATATCAAATTTCATCAAAATCTGTCCAGTGATTTTCTCGTGATGCGTTCCAGATAGACAAAAATTCAAAAAAATTATAGATTCGGCCTCTGTATCGATAATAATGATTATTTCAATGAGATTGACCAAAAAATATTTAATGTAGATTCGAATCAGTTAAAATTTTATTATATGTACTATATATAAAGAATAAACATACTAATGTACATAAATCAACATAAGTTTAAACGAACCTGGTTAAAAACAAACCGTAACATCAAAAAACAAAATGTTCGGTAACTAACAAGAGTGCCATTTTATTTATTTTATATATTTTATATATAAAAAAATGTTTATTATTCATGAAATGTATATTATGATAGTACGAGTTACTAATCTGCATGAGCTACTCTACATAGAGACGCGGGCGGTTTAAAAAGGGCTTTAATTAATGTGATTTAAATTCATTATACCATAAATTACAACATTGTTTGAATGTTTCAGCGACCGCGTTTGTACACGAACGTATGGGAATTTCGTCACATAGTTTTATTTAATTCATAAACAATATGTTTATGTATCTGTACCGCAATATATTAGTGGCAGCTTTTTGTGATTGTTTTACTAACATGCTTTAATTTCAACCGTATTATTATAGCTATTAAATTTGTATGGTCGCGGGAGAGTTTCTCTGTATAGTTTATTTTATTCAGCCCTTTTTAATATCCAACTGCTGGGCTCGAGCCTCCCTTCAATACGAGGGGGATCAGTCCATAGTCCACCACGCTGGCCAAGTGCGGGGTGGACTTCGCATGTCTTTCTAAATTTGCTAGGTTCCCTTAGACATGCAGTTTTCTTCACGATGTTTTCGTTCACCGTAAGAGAGGTAGGACATGATTCATAATGAAAATATCAGAAGTACGAAATCCGGGATTTGAACCCGCTTCATGCGGTTTGAGAAACGAGTAAGTTCCTACTGGACTACCATGGCCTATAGTTTTATTATTAGTCACTTATGACATTTCTAATAAGATAAGATACTTCTTAGATGATTTTTTAAATATTTTCGAAAACTAATAGATACTATTCGATTAGTCTTTTAAAAGAATAGCTTCTCTCTTCTCTATAAATAGGTCATATATCGAAAATAATACCACCTATAGTAAGATTTGTTGATATAACTTAATTGACTTATTTTATAATATAGCGATCTCACACGGCTCTGTTTGCGCATTATACGTGTAATCCCTTTGCCTCTACAAAAATACTATTTAATGGCAAAGGTTTTTTCGAAATCAGACTGGTAATTTCAGAGATATACGCGTTCAAATATATTACTAAAGAGGTACGAGAGAATTATAATTTACTTTTATAGGTATATCTAATTATATTAAGTATCGTTTTACTTCGGGTCATCCTGTAATTGAAAAGTATGGGAAAGTTTAAATTGTTTCTGTTCTCAACCCATTTGCTCTGAGCTACCTGTCCCTAAACTGCGTCCTTAACTGTTAACACACGTGATAAATGAATAAATGAATATTCAAATTAAAATAGAATGAAAAGTACAAGCCGTAGAAATGATAAAATATAAATATGTATTTGTTATTTTAAGATAAAACTATATTCTCGGTTTTTTTTAAATATTTATTTTGATTTTTGGTTCACGACGTTTCGAATGCTTTACAGCAATTACGGTCACGTCATTCGAAATGTCGGGAAAAAATCTGGAAAAATAGTTCTAGTTTGAAATGCCAAATATTCGCGTAAATCTAAAAAAAGTATTACGTACAAATATTTGTTACTTCTTTTCGCTCAATGGATTTGAATGAAATTCGAAATCAAGATAGATTATTCTAGGCACAAAGGTAATTTTGTATCGACATACATATTATTCATGATCAGACTTTTTACTCCATATTCTTGGTATAGTTTTTAATCTTTATACGAAAATGCTAAAAGTTTTGCTAATACTATTAAGCTAAGAGAGACTGTTTTTTTTTTACGCGCCTATCTCTAAAATTACCATTACAATAAAAAAAATATTATTTTAAAAAAATAGGCTACCTTACAAAACGCTACTATTCTTAAGCAAAAATACATGAGAGAACAATACGGGCAGCGACGCTGACAAGTGCTAGTCATACTAATATTATAAAGAGGTAAAGTTTGGAAGTTTGTGAGTTTGTTTGTAGGAAGTAATCTCTGGAATTTCTGAACCGATTTAAATGAAATTTGGTAAGAATATAGTTTAGAACCTTGACCGTTAGTGGAGGATATAAAAATTTTTTATCCCGGAAATCATCCCTTAAAAGGGTGAAAATGGGGATGAAGGTATGTATGGGGAATCAACCTAAGGACGAACCCAAGCGAAGTGAGGGTGAGTCGCTAGTAAAACAATAAGTCCAAAAACAAAGAGTGGTTAAAATTTTGTAAATGTAGATGGACGTAATTCACTCTCATTTTTAATATTATATATATTCTATGCAAAACCCCACATTAAACAGCATTAAATATCCAACACTTTTGTTTGCCTAGTTACCAGGCATTATGTTTAGAATATACTTATATGAAATTGCTTGTAACGGCCGTTGTATAACACTATAATTATTAAAGGATTTTGTAGTTTCGCTTAAACTGCCATAATATGTAACACGACAGAAATTGTTTAGATTATTTTTAGATTATTTGCATTTAGCCCTTTTTAATAAATTTTATTACAGATTATGTGCTACTCCAGTTTATAATCTATCTATGTACAATTTAATCAAAATCTGACCAGCCGTTTCCGTTCGAAGAAGTAACAAATATACACACATACAAATTCACAAATTACATATAACAAATCGTCTATTTTCGTAATGAAAAATAAATTATATGCATGAATTATGACAACACACATGCACATTAATTCCAAATAACCTTGTATGTTACTGAAGTTCCTCCCACGATCAAAGTAAGTAATGATCAAAACTTTCTATATAAAGCCCTTGAAGTTTAATAAGAATATTTTGAATTCAACCCTAATTGCTGAGTCTAGCCACAAAATGCTTTTTCATCAACCAAACAACCTAATTTACCAAATAACATTAGTTTAAATAAAATTAGTAAGTAAATCTAGGGTACACGTTATTTTAGTAATACAATTAAATAAAATACTACAAAATGTCTTATTAAACTATATAATTAATTAACATTAAATCGCGTTAATATTTGATTCCATATTTAATTTTCGAAACTTCCAAAACAGCTGTAAGAATTTCACAGTTTTTTAGTTTTGAAATTGAAGATAACTCTTTCAGTCATTATAATTTTTTTAATAATAGAGCAAAAATTATTTATGAAATTTCAGCTACATTTTGCGTAAAATTTAAATGTGTACATATTTTATAAAGTGAATAAAGTTATAATAAGTTCACATTGAAAGCTCATGACAGCTCGACTTAGCTTATAAGTTATAAGTGATGATCATGGTCGAGCAATGCGTCTACGGCGTGCACTTGATGGGTGAGCACTTAATTACATGTTAAGCTTAGTGTAAAATTTTTGTTGCTATCTATCGATACCATTTTTTTTACATTAACACACATCACCATCTAGATCCACGGTAAGCTACGAGGCTTGTGCTATGAATACCCGATAGTTGATACACTACACATATACAACTTTAAATATATGTATATACATACTATAAATATAAACATCCGTTACTAGAGTACAAACATTCATGCTCATCACACAAATGTATGCTCCTAACGAGACTCGAACCCGCGACCGTTGGCACAGCCAGTAGGATCACTACAAACTGTGGCAAGCGACATTTAAGACCTAGAAACGTTTATTAAAATAAAAGGAGGACTAATCTTAATGAGGGAAAATTTGTAAAAACATTAGAATCATATTTAAGCACACGATTATGTTTACACCATCGCAAATAACATTCTAAAAAAATCTTCTACAAGACTCTTTCCACTTGAATGACAGCTTAAAGCGTCTATTTTTGTTTTAAAGTGTAGTTCATCCATCATTGTCAGCAGATGTGACGGCAGCACGCCGCGCCGCACTCGGTGTCTGAATCTTTGGGAAACTATGGATTGTTCTTTGAATGTGCATGCAAATTGATTATTAAGTTTGTATTTGTGAATGAAATATATAAAATAGCACCATTTCGTACATATTTGTACTATTTTATGCAATAATATGCATAAAATAGTACAAAAAAGTGCTTGTGTGCACAAAACCACAATATTTTTATCCATTCTTATACTTTTATTCTATTTGTTATTAAGATAATAACGGGATTTTCAAAGAAAATTTCATAACATGTAATAGACTTTACTTGAATATTTAGCATAATCATTTCCAACATTACCACTTGTCTTTCGGTGAAGAAAAACATAGTGAGAAAATCTGAATGTCTGAGAGAACCTAGCATGTTTTCAAAAGACGTGTGAAGTCCACCAACCCGCTCTTGGCCAGCGTGGTGGACTATGGCCTGATCCTCCTCATACTGAAGGGAGACCCGTGCCTAGCTATGAGACGTTACAAAAGGTCTGAATACATTTAGCATAATGTAAATGAAAATTTTAAAATTATTATATATTATTATTAAATAACTTTTAAAAGAAAATAAGTAGAGCGACAATTTTCAAAATATATGACAATTCCATAGAGAATTTCAGAAGTTTGAACAACTATCACTTTTATTATAATAAAAACAATATAATATTAAATTTCGATCCGTTTGAGAACTATTGTGTAAAGTAAAACGGTATGAGTACCCGCGGGGAAAACTTTTATATCGATGCGTCATTTTCATGGCCTATGCTTAGTTAGTTTTTTTGTAATAATATTACTTCTATAAAGCTATGAGAAACTTTCATTTTTTAAGTAAAAATATATAAATTTCAATAAAAGTTTGTTCATTATAGCCATATAAAAACTTTGTGGATAATTCTGTACTAAAAACTTTCACAAATATATTCCTACCTACTACGAATGTATAAATGGCATGTAAAAAATACAGCTGCATTTATACCAGAACATTTTATTTTTTTAAGTAATCTATACATTTATAAAATTCTGAGAGGAATCTGTACATAATTTTTTTTTGGAAAATCTTATTGTATAGTCATTATTATCGACAAAGAGGCCGAATCTATAGTTTTTAGAATTTTTGTCTGTATGTCTGTCTGTTTGTCTAGCACGAATCTAGAGAAAACCACAAGACAGATTTGATGAAATTTGCTATGATGATAGCTGGTTATTCGGGTCGACATAAAGAATACTTATTATTGCGGGAAAACATGTCATCTCTGAGAAATCTATACTAAACGTTAAAACGTAAGTAGGGACGAATCCAGTCAATAGAAATCCCACTCTCTGAAAAGTACTCAAAAAGATGTCCAAAAAATGATATTTTAATGGTCATCCTAATATTCTGAATAAAACACGCCTAATTACTTTAAAACTCATTGTGTTGAAATAAATTTAGCAGTTTGCATGTTGCTGATGTGTTCTGATCATCAAACATTGCCTAATCTACCGGTTTGAAAATCTGCACCATTAATTTAGTGAATTTTACATTACATATATAAAAATATTTTGAATATATTTACATCATATTCGTTTTTAGGGTTCCGTGCCTCGAAAGTAAAAAAGAATCCTAAACTTCGTTTTCCGTCTATCTAGGTGTCTGTCAAGATCCTTTTTCTCAGGAACACGTAAGTGTATTAAGTCGAAACTAATACAAATACTCAAGTCTGCAATCCCTTGAAGATGTAAAAAAATCAAACTTCTAAGTCAACACAATCATAGATACGGCAGTTTATGCCGCATACTTTGACACTCACAAGAGAATCAAAATCTATAAAGACCTAGAATCCTAAAATTTGGCAAAAAGTAATGTCTTATAGCACAAGGAAACGGGTAAAATCCGAAAACCATAAATTTGTAGTTACATCATTAAAACAAATTAGAATTCAAAACTTATTTTAATTTTTCATGCTACGGAACCTTCGGTGTACGAGTCAGGCTCGTACTTATCCGATTTTTTATTAATAAAAATCTTGACTGTTGACTTTCACCAATCTTGTACACTTATAGAAGAGTATACCGACTAAATAACTTCTCACTCAAAACTTTTGTTAATAAATAAAAAAACCGACATTCAGACACTAGAAAGTAAAGAATAACTAAACATGGACTTTCAATTATTATAGATCCTAATCCTAGTTTACCTTAAGAAAATACAATTAATAGCAAAATTAGTCAAGCCGTCTCCGAGAATCGGTGAACATTCAGATAAACCTACAGTTCTAAGGTTCTAAGCATTCTGCCTCGGTGGTGTAGTGGTAGCACACTCGGAGGTCCCAGGTTCGAGTCCCGGGTCGGGCCAAGTTTAGTTTCTCAATGAGATTAGCCGCCGTAGCCGGAATCGGCTAGGAGAACATCATCATAACCTTCTTAATTTTTCTTCCTCCAATAGCTATATATAAAAATTATTTGTGGGTTCAGCCTAATCTCAAATTTCCACTAATCGAAAACGGGATTATCTATGAAGGAGATAATATGGTATAATGTATAAATATTTAGCAAAAATAATCTCCTAATATGATCATTTGGGAACGAAGTCACAAAATATCATTTCTTGGGGCGTATTACAGTGGAGTACTACGTAATAAATAAGCTACTTTATAAAAGTAGGTACAGTATATTTTAAACTTGAATTTCAATTAGGATAAAATTTGATTTGAGAGACTACAACCAAGACAATTTCGTCCTATTTCTGGCATTCTGTAGAGCATCGATTAATGAATTGTACTAAGTTAGATGATATTTCAGCTAGATAATAATGTTATATCTATTACTGTATCTCCTGCTTTGTTTAGTTTTTCCTAAATAAATTAAATTAATTCAATAGTTGCTCCAAGGCTATCGTTATATTTACTACACATTATATTTTATAACTAACGACTGATCCTCGCTCCGCTCGGGTTCATCCCTAGTTACGTTTTAACGTTTAGTATAGATTTCTCAGAGATGAGATATTTTCCCATAGTAAAAAGTATCCCATATGTTGACCCGGATTATCAGCTATCATTATATCAAATTTCATCAAAACCTATCCAGTGGTTGTCTCGTGATGCATTCCCAGACAAACACACAAAAATTCTAAAAACTATACATTCGGCTTTTGTATCGATAATAATGACTATTTCAATAAGATTTTTGAAAAAAATATTTAAATTTTGTAGATTCGACTCGATATAGACATGTACAGATTCATGTAGAACTGTAGTTCTTACTCCGAGCCTTAGTATTAAAAATAAAAAAAATGATTATGGTCGAGTTTCGACCACTGATTGGACACTACTATAAAATATGTACTAAGATAGCTAATAAGCTAAGATAACTTAAGCTTATCTCTTTATCTACCTCTTAAAATGACTGTAACATTGTTTATTTTTGAGTTTATTGGTTAGCTGGTGCAAAGGCCGGGCAATGAATAAATATTGATACTTCCATACATCAGGTCCTACATAACCAAATCATGTAAATCAATATCGTAATGATAATTATATTCAATGCACGACGTAATGTGAGCATCTTGGCACACGCGATGCAATTACGCCGTATAATTGGTTGTTCTCCATATTGTCCCGCAGTACAACTAGATTTGTTCATTTACTACACTGTGACCATTATTTAATGGGATGGCGCGTCCTAAATAGTTCCAATTTAGGTATATGTAAACAGAACTTAGTACAATTCTATTGTTTCTAGTTGAATTGTTATACTGTTTGGTATGCGATCTGTAAGATAAGATGTACGAGATTTTTTATTTTATACAAGCGAATTACCCTGCCTTCGCTCGAGTGGGCCGCCAGGGTTGTTTTAAATAAATAAAAACAATTTTTGAGTGTGTCTTATGAGATAGACATATTATGCTATTAAGGACTTTTGTATAGGGCTTTTTAAAACCTACAATTTTCTTTTACATTGTTCATCTTTTGAGGTATCTGTTAAGGTATAGCCAGCATTAGCTATGTAAATACCAACAACTCTACTGGACGACTCAACATAGCCAGTTATTGCGTTTTCCCTTGGGAATTAAAGATTTTTCTGCAGTTAAAGGCATCCTAAATGTGACTCGAGTAATAATTTATCACTACACAAAACTTTTTAAGTTTTCGAAAGACATGTGAAATCCACTAACCCGTACTTGACCAGCCTAGTGACTATGACCTGATCCCCTGAATATCCACATTAAAGGGAAGCCCAGCTGTGGGACATTAAAAAGGGATGAATACATGCATAATTAATTAAAGCTTCTCAAAAATAATTTTGTTTACATAATATTACAGGACTTACAACAATGAACAATGAAGTAAGAACAAAAGAAACGATAATAACATTTATTTTTAAAACAGAATAATACGAGGCGAATGTACCGGTAGTGTACAATACGCATAGCCGGCGCCCGCACACTGCACAGTGCACAATGCTGCCGCGAGCCCACAGTAGATACCTTCACTCGACCGCGTGTAAACATTATTTAATAGTCACCCGATATCGTTTTGTTCAGGTTCTAACGATTCGGATTACAAATATTATTATAACAAAAATTTCGACAACACGTTTGGCTCAATTTGTAGTGACCCTACTTGCTGTGCGAGCGGTCGCAAATTCGAGTCCCGCTGTACGAATGTTTGTATTCCAGTCATGAACGTTTATTCATATTTATAATATGTATGTATTTAAAGTTATATATGTGTGTGTGTGTATGGTATCCATAACACAGGCCTCGTAGCTTACCATGGAAATAGATGGTGCTGTGTATTAATGTCCCAACATATTTATTATTTTTATTTATTAAATTACATTATTTTAACTGAAATATTACACTGATTTCAAAATCAGCTTACAAATATTCAATCTATCTTTAGGTTTTAATTTCCTAATCCATACTAATATTAAAAACGCGAAAGTAACTCTGTCTTTCTGTCTGTCTGTTACCTTTTCACGCCTAATCCGCTGAACCGATTTAGATGAAATTTGGCATGGAGATAGTTTGAGACCCTTGAAAGGAAAAAGAATAGTTTTTATACCAGAAAGATCCATTTTCAGGGGTGGAGTTTGAACGAGGAATTAATCATTTCGCAAGTATACCTATAAGATACATATTTTTTTTGAAAGTACTTACCTACTTTTCTATACCGATATTATTATGTACATACTTATATATAGTCAATTCTATATTAACCGTTAAAGTATATAAAAGTAACATAATTTATACACTGGTGTACTATCTAAACCATCGCTTTCATACTTGGATAGGACAGCCCCGAAACAAAGAGCAGTCTGAACTATTAATGTAGCTTTATCAAACCTATTTTTTTTATAAACCTTAAAAACCGTTTAAGCAAACGAAATGATTTTTAATGTAGAAGTCAAAGAGCTTTACCACGATTTTTCTTTAATTAACAACAAACGTTTCAGATACCATTTAACCGAAATACCCGGTAACTGCGCGGCGGAAGTAGAACCGACTGCGAAGATCCGACCGGATATTAAATCGCATCTACAGATTTACTATGCTATAACATTTACCTGGTGTTCAGTACCCGTACAGGGTCCACTCATAGTTTGCACAATACAATTGTGCACAGCACACAATATATTTGTTGTAACTACCGAGCTATGGCCTCGCTTAGGCCGATATTTCAACATGTCTAATAAAGTTATAATTAAATTTTATTTTTTAACTAAAAAGGCATATAAATAAAATAACTTACAAATAAAAAAATATTTACTTCGTGACACCTTTCCTTTCGTTCAAATCAATCTTACGAGTTAATTTTTTTCTTGAAATTTGTTTGGGACTCTTCCGGTTTAAAGTTTGCACCGTTTCTATAGAAATAGCTTATTTCTCTTTAAAAATAACTTTAATATTGGATCAATAGTTAAAAATACCAAAGTTTATCTTTTTTAAATTATTGAAGCCTTACTTGTGGCCAAGAAAAGATGTGAGCTACTCATAGACCTCACAGTGGGACCATCCACTACGTGCAAGAATATGTGTAATGTACACTCACTCTATACTCAGCTCGCGAACAATCCAATTCTAACAATAAATGTTAATATCATTCCTTTTGTTTTTGTTTCTTCATTGTTTTTTAGCGTTATCGCTGTAACAAATGTAGTTTGTTTTCGTTTCGTATTGAGTGCACGTGTAATATAGTATTTGCCGTATTATTTTTATTATCCATATATATATTTATATATTCGGCGTGAAAGAAGGACAAACAAATACACTTTCACATTTATAATATTAGTATGTTTGTATGTAATTAGCTACGTCATAGACAAATGAGTCAATTAATTAGAGAGTATAACGCTATAGAATAATAAACATTCACCAGCACATGCCATTTATGTTACAAAACATGAATGGAATACTGATACAACTAATATGTTCTATAAATCGAAAATTGGTCCCGTCCTGTAGCGAGCACGCCGTGTGTGCGACAACGCTAACCGCAGTAGCATCTGTAAAGTCTATACAGCATTTCAGACGTACATTCACATTAAATTTAGTTTTAAAAATCTAAAACATCAGGATTAGGTCCGCATTTTAAAAAGTAAATCCAATTTTCTTGTCAATAGCTTTGAGCTTATCAGTACAGCTATTTAGAACGCTATCGCACATGGAATTAGAAGAACAAAAGAAGCTTTATTCAGATTTTAAATCAAAACTTTTAATTAAAGTGTGATTTAAGGTTTAATATTTTACTTATGTTAACATTATATTAGATTATACAAATACTAGCCGAACTGAGTATGTGAACAGATCTAGAAAGTTGAATTTAACATACTTCCAGTTATTTTCGTGTCAATTTGAACTACGCAAATTTTACTTTTTTTTGCCATTTATAAGGCGAGAGAATTTGGTAAGATCTAGCTGATAATATAATTACTATACTAAGAAAAGAACACTCCATCGCACCTCTTCAAGGCTCGCTCGTAGAAGCTCCTTCGGGATTATTTCACAATTAAAATATTTTGGCTGAAAGCATTTTTAAAGTACCGAAGTCCGAAAATTATGTTTAATTATCTTTTTTCTATCAAATTATAAAGTAATAGAAGCAATGGTGTGACATAGGTTTTTTTATTTAATAAATATATCATTATTAACTCTAAAACACCCTTTAATAAAAGACGCGTTCTAAGCTAGTTTGAATATAGTGATCAGAACCGTACCACCATTTTAGTCCAACTAGATAGCGATTTGTGCAATAAGAGACTATCAACTTGTTATTGATGGGAAAACTTTGCAGCTCAGACCGCCGCTGTACCATAAGTTATGTTGCATGTAGGAGAATGTAATGGGATCTGTATAATGTATGGGGTCGACTGGAATCTAAAATTGATATTAATATTGCTAATGAATATCTGAAAATATGATTTGCTAGAAATTTGTATCACCATAGTATTCAAGTTTAATAGGTACAAGATCATTATTAATGATTATTTTACGTATATCAAATTTTTTCGATGTTAAAATATCAAGCTGTGAATGCATTTTCTTGTAATTTTAACTTGCAGTTATCTATTTTGTAACATCTATAATATAACTAGACTTTGTCTTGCTTAATAAATAAGCTATAAAATCCAATGATTTTATCACTTCGTCTTCATTTTCAAATCTTTGGACGTTCTCTGGTACGTACCTACTAGTGTGTACAAACAAACAAATTCTTTAGTTTTATATATTTAAATAGATATATTTAAATAGATGCAATTTATAATTAATATTTTGCGAACTGTCAAAGTGGCAGTGACAATAGCAAGCAATCCCATCTAGAATATCCTATCCTTTTCTCCTCTCATCTCATCGGGCAGCAGCTGACCCTATTATTATGTACCCCACTCATAGTACAGGTCCGTGTATAAACTACAGTGAATTTGCACTTCAACTTATAGCTGAATTAAACACTTGTACTAAGTTTAAGATTTGAGTTACATATCGATATCGTGTCGTCACGTAAAGTCAAGCTCTTCTTATACACACCATAAAGCATATAGTATGAAATTATATTCTACGTTTAATGAAAGTGAACGAAAATGAAGCTTTTATTACGAAATATAGCAGTTTCTACGTGAACTCTGGACACTAGTTAAGTTTCCTTCAGAGTATGATTTAATGCCGGTAATAAGAGCGGGCGGTCAATCTATTAATATTGGATTGGCCCTTTGTTCGCTCTCCTTTGACAGAAAACTTACAAATGGTAGCATTTTGGCAAAATAACAACATTGTTAACCCTTACCCTTGATTTACAATAGCGAATTTATTGAAATATGAAAACTTGGCCATTCAAAGATGTTCATTGCATTAAAATATAAAAGTGAATGGGTGGAAAAAGATGTTACAAACGGCCATCGGTTCGGAAATAACGTACGAAAACAGGATACTTGAATAAAATTCAATTGTTTGTCTGCGAAAATAAAATGACTATGTTAAATTGAGCTCATATGGTTATTTCTTTTGATGACACGTTTAGCTCAGTTTGTAGTGATGCTACTTGCTGTGCCAGCGGTCGCGGGTTCGAGCCCCGCTGGGGGTTTCATTTGTGTGATGAGCGCGAATGTTTGTACTCCAGTCATGGTTGTTTATATTTATAATATCTATGTATATAAAGTTATATATATATATATATATATATATATAGTGTATCAACTATCTGGTATCTATAACAGAAGCCTCGTAGCTTACCATGGAACTAGATGGTGATGTGTGTTAAAGTCCCAACATATTTATTTTATTTATTTATTTTATTTCTATAATTCTATCGTGCAAAAGATATATATCTCTCTGGTGGGCTATATCTGGGCTAAGGAATATCAAAACAAACAAAGTCAATCAAATAAATTAGTCAATAATACATAAATCTTCCACGTACTTATATTAAAAAACAAAGGTATTTTTTGAACATTTCACACGACCAGCCATTTAAAAAGCTCGTAAAATCAATACTGAACTGGGATAAAGATTAAAAATTCCAACTATTTGTCTCTCAAAGCCTTCAAATTTTGACCTTTTCGTTCACTGTAATTTCGGAGCGAGGGCCAGAGTAATATATCCACTGTCCATCAAAACAAAACAGTCTGCGGTCCGTGCGTTTGTTTACGTTTAATTAAAGAGCGCTAAATTAATACGGTCTTTGTTCTAAGGCAGTTATTTGACTAGGTCGAGTTCAACGTAGTGTAACATTTTTTTTGTTATATAAAATGTCACACTGACCTTCTCTAATGTGTATTTAATTAGGCAGTTCATTTTTTATACAACTTTAGATATGTAGCTTCTCATTATTCTTAATTTTCATATCTATACATATATATAATAAAATTGTAGCTAAGCCGAATCTGTACATTAAATATTTTTTGGAAAATCTTATTCAAATAGACATTATTATCGATACAGAGGCCGAATCTATAGTTTTTACAATTTTTGTCTGTTTGTCTGTCTGTTACCGCATCACGAGAAAACCACTGGACAGATTTTGATGAAATTTAGTATGATGACAGCTGGTTATCCGTGTCAAAATATAGGATACTTTTTACCGCGGGAAAATATCTCATTTCTGAAAAAAAAATATAAAAACTGCATTGTAAGAGTATACTAATATGTAAAACCTAAGAATTTGGTTTATGGTCATCTGAACGCGGGCGGAGCTGCGGGTAATACTAGTTATTATTATAAATGATGATATGTACAATATAAATGTGGTGAGTTTGTTGGTTTGTTTGTCGTATTTTGAACGCTACAACAATGCTCCAAATCGACGTAATTAGTTTTCATTGAGATAGTCTTAGAGACGGAGGATGATGTCGGCTAAACAATATCCCAGTGCCTTAAAAATCTCCTACGATATATTAGCCATTGCTGCTGTAAGGTTACCGATAACTTAAGCGAAAAGACAATAACTCATTAGAAGACTTTCTTAAATCTATATATTATTTTTAATAAAACATTTGACCTAACAAGAATCTTTAGGACCTCTGAAGAACCTCTCGAGCTGAAAATATCGTAACAACTTTGGCAACATCCACATTATTTATTGCTAGTAAAGATATATTGCTAGTATAGATATATTTGGAGCTAAACCTAAATCCAACATGAAGCAAAATCACGTTAGGACGACAAATCAAAGGGCGAATTAGAGGCAATCGATTATTAGCACTCCAATGAAATTGCACAATTAGCTGCCTGTGATTGGGACGGATAATTGGACCTACCCATATTGAGATGAGATGAGTAGCTTCTATTATGTCCATATAAAGACATTGCTTGAGAAATTGTATCTAAATAGGGGACAAAGTGGTTTTCATACGATGTTTACATTTTATTAATGGCTTATTTTAATGGTACTTTCACTGGAAGAAAAGGGTTTTCCTAAACCAAGAATTTTCCTATTATGGAAGAAACGTACCTTATACCTTACTAGTGAAAACTTCAGATATACTTTTAATATTTTATATAACATCAAAATAACCCGATGACGAGTATCATGTTGAACTTGTGTAATAAAATTATTTAACAAATTTGTGTGTATTCTCCGTTTATTTTATTTAGCAATGGGACTTTCAGCTCATTTTGAGCGTTTCGTGGAGTTGTGTGTTTATAATCTTTTACACAAATTGTCACTTATATATATAATATATTAGCAGAACCCGCGGCTTCGCTCGCGCAAAAACTACAAAAAAAACACTCTAAAATGGTAGGTTTCATACAAACTTTTATCCGCTATTTTACCCCCTTATGGGATGAATTTCGAAAATGCTATAACACGTATTTAAATAATTGTATTGAAGAGCACTTTACTAAGTTTCAAATAATTCTGATCATAAATATTTTTTGGATTGTATTTTAACACCTCAAGGTAAATTTCTAAGAAATTAATTAAATTTCTAAGAAATTAATTAAATTTGTAAGAAACCTATCGTTAACTGTAACGCTGGCGTGTCCGCGGTCGTTCAGGGGATAAGGTGTTTTCCCGTGGAAAAGAGATAATATCCCGTGGTAAAAAGTAGCCTATGTCACTCTCCAGCCCTATAACTATCTCCACACAAAAATCACGCCGAGCCGTTCGACGTGAAAGAAAGACAGACAAACAAACAAAAAACAAACACACAAACAAACAAACAAACAAACAAACAAACAAACAAACAAACAAACAAACACACTTTCACATTTATAATATACGTATAGTATGTTAAATTCTAATATTCTAAAGGACGCGTAGTAGGACGAAATGAAAATGTATGATGATGAGTCTACAGAAATAAAAATATAAATGTTATGTAACATCTTAGCAGTGGTAAAAAATTAAAAATCATGGCATTCCGTTTAGCCACTTCTTAACGAAAACGGTACATCGACTTAACAATCCCTTGAAATGTTTCATTCTTAAAGTAAAATTTTTGTTTTTGAAATTGGCCACACAAATAAAGACCATATAATAAATCATATACTACTGTATTTAAAGACGAAATATTTAAAATAAGAAAAAAATATCTTCAAGTCAGTGAAATCAAGAAAAGCATAATACTTTCTTAGATTTACGCGAATATTTGAAATTTTAAATAAAACTATCTTTTCGGATTATTTCGCGGATTTATTATGATTTTTGGTTCCCGACGTTTCGAATGCTTTACAGCAATCATGGTCACGGGAGAGACTGGGGTGTTATGTCTCGAAGGTATAGTTGTTACAGACAGCCTACCCACAAATAACAAAATGAAAAATTGCACCAAGTACCTTACAATATTTTATAGCTTTAAACATTTTTATAATTTTAATTAGTTTTATAATTAAATATGGAGTATTATTGTTTATTTAATTTTGCTGTTATCATTATAATTATTACAATTTTAAAAATATTAATTAGTAATCTATATTTAGTGTTGCCATTATTATATTTATAACCATAAAGAAAAAATATAAAATATAATATTAATTATTTAGGCCACATTCTATGTGTAATATGAAAAGTTAAAATAATAATTTTAATTTAGTTTGCTATTATTTAAAAAAGACAATTTACTAAGCAACACTATTACTATATACTTTTACAAATGAAAAATATTAATCTGAAATGCTATCATTTTGATCTACATAATAAGAACTTACTACATCTATCTGTCTGTTATGTGTTCATTTATTATTTGATTTTATTGTATTAACAATAGGATCCCATGACGATGGTAGTACCCAGCCATCTTCCGTATTGAAATTTGGATGTTTTTTAATTTCTATGGCTTCTCGAATCATTCTAGGGCGATATCGGTTTTCTTTCGCCAGGATTTGAGATCTATCGAAGCGAATATAATGGCTTGGGCGGTCCTGGCTATTTTTGCAGACAGCAGATGTTGTATTATGTGTTCTTTGACCCGGGTTCTAATGGATTGCTTTGTTTGTCCGATGTATAAGCATTGGAAGGCGGCCCACGTTGATGGGTGGTGTACCATGCGGGTTGCTCCTAGTGCTTCTCTTTTAGCAGAGCAGAACAACGCTTTGGTTGTTGTGGTCTGCTTCAACAGACCTGCGTCGAGGCGTCGTGGTTGAGTGTATTATTGTTGAATGTATTATAATAACGACGGTTACCAGGTAACATGGCAATATATTCTATCTCTGTACAAACATATTTATGCGTTTGTGTCTTTTCAGTGTCGCATTTTCGTTTCATCAAGTTTTAAACTACAACGATTCTAATGAAGTTTCACCTTAAAAAAATAACTTATATGACTATAAAAAAGATAATGAAAATCGTTTCGCAGTGTGTAAGGCATCACGAATGCCGTACGTCATAGATACGAGTACATAAACGTCATACCCACAAAAAAGACAGATATATGAAATATTTCCAGTTTTTTATGGTCGGGCATACAATGACAGTGAGCAGTGGCATGTATCGATAGTTAATAATATTCTTTTACAACGTAGAAGATAAGTAAACAGATTCTTTAGAAATATAATGAACTACTACTAACGAAGAAGACTCAATACAAACGGTATTCCGATTCAGAACTAGAGCATGGCATTTAATCAAGGCTCATAATGAGTGCAATTCTGAATAATTACAAAGCGATTTAACGCCATTGTCTCGCATCCTAGGCGGGGATATCCTAGGTAACCTAAATAATAAGCTATATCTGTGTTAGCGAGCTCCATCTCAGATGACTTATAAACTAGCTAGAAAATTGAAAGTTATAATATCTACAATTTCTGCTTAAGATTAATACTAGCGTTTTGCCACGGCTCGCTCTGTATAGTTTATTTATATGTACTGTAAACTAATTGTAGTAACTTAATGTTAGATAACTTATAAATAAATCTCCATATTTTTACATATCTTTAAAATGTATTTTTTAAATTTAAACCGATTGTTCTAGAGATTAGCGTGCTTAGATACAAAAATTCAATTAAATTACCTGGGATATATGGATAGATAGGCGATTTCGTTTTAGCCATTTTGCTAAGGAACCCTAAAACACTGCAGCTTTATATATTCATATTATGGATTAGAATTAAAACAATTAAAAAATACTTGTGATTTTACGAATAATAAAATGTTATATATCAGTTTGTCATATTAAATCTATGTCAGTCTTATAAAATTTTATTTAGGCACAATACTATCTATATGTAAACAGATAAATAAAATTGAAATGTCTGTTTGTAATGTCAAAATAATAACTTCTTACTGGATGCATATGAAAGAAAATGAGGTACTTATAAGAAAAAACAATTTTTAAAATTTTGCCTATCTGTTTCTTCCGAGTAATCTCCAAAACGGATGGGCCGATTTTCACGAAACTTTCACTGGCAGATAGTTATGCTATAAAGAGTAATTAAATCTATTTTATTTTAGAAAAAGAATTAGGGTTCTGTGCAAAATAATTAAAACCAATGAAATTTTATATTTTATGTATTTCAAACCTACCTAGGGACGCACCCAAGCATGAATCATGAAAAATTTTCCAATTCGCTGTAAAATAAGCGTAAATATGATATCATCAAAAAGGGTAAAATAATAATTATACTGTGTATGAGCTTTTATTTCGAAACTGTCGGTAAATTGAATTACAGATGATGCTTAAGCAAACGAATGAATTTTAATCAAAGTTCCGACGGAGGTAGACTATCAAAATAAACAGAAACTCGTAAAATCAACACGATGTGCTCGTTATGATACCATATCAATAGCTAGGGTTACTAACTTGCAGTTTAAATTTTATTTAACACGATAAAATTAAAAACCGTGTTGTGCCGAATGCCTTGCATACACAATAAGCAGATAGTATTTATCCACCACAGTAAAGCACGTCGTACTGAATACTTTCTTAGATTTACGCGAATATTTGACATTTTAAATAAAACTATCTTAATATTTTTTTATCTATAAAGGTAGCAATAGTGTTTCTTAATATTTAAATTCATAAAAAATAATTAATATTTTTCATTTTCTTTATGGTTATACATATAATAATAGCAATACTAAATAATATGATTAATTAATAAACTTAAAAAAAATGTCATAATTATAATAATAACAGCTAAAATTATGTAAATAATATTGCCATATTGAATTATATTATTAATTAAGAAAATGTTTAGAATTAAAATAAATAAATATTGTAAGGTACTTTGGTGCCATTATTTGAATTTTTAAAATCATGTCAAAATTGTGGCTAGGCATTGTTTGTAACAGGTATATGGCCTTAAATAATGACCTTGGAGACATCTAAAACCTCAGTCTCTCCCGTCACCATGATTGCTGTAAAGCATTCGAAACGTCGGGAACAAAAATCAAACTAAATCCGCGAAAACTCCGAAAAGATAGTAATAAGAATAGTTTTACTTAAAACATAACTTAAGAAAATGATTATTTTTCATAATCAAGCGCCTATATAGTTATTTACATTCATGAGTAATTTTTCAATAAAATCAAAATATGTATGTATGTATGAAAAATACAATGTAGTGTATGTGTAATACGTAAATGTATCTATGGAATTAATTTATACTTATTTTATCATTTTTTTGTCACTTGAAAGGATATAAAAAAATATTAATATTTGTATTTAAAAAAATACATAGTTATATAGTCCTGGTCTATATTTTAATTATTTTTTTTTAATTAAATTACTTTATTGTTTTTTATAAAAGTAAACAACATTGGGAAATAAAATTTTAATGATTCTAATGAATTAAAATAATTTTAAATGGAGTATCGTAATCGGTAGCTATACTTACAAAAAATTCAAACCTGCGTAGTGACAACCCTGGTACGAGCCTCAAACACGTGCTAAGACTGAGGCGTAATGCATGCAAATATGTCTCAAACCCGTCATCACCAAAATCAATTTTAGTTTGTGTAACCCGACTTTCAACGTGATGTTATAATCTCTTCCCATAACACTATGTTATTGTCATGAAGATTTTAACTTTACACATATTTATAAATTTTTGCCATTATTTATATGAGTACTAAAAATTAAAACAGTAAAAAATAATCCGGGCAAGTGCGAGTGCGACTCGCCCACCGAGGGGTCTGTACGAAGTAGGAAATCTGTTTAACTTTGCTTTTAATTTTTTTTTTGAATTTTCCTTTATTTGTGCTGTAAGACCTTGCTTTTTGCCAAATTTCTTGATCCTAGGTCAACGGGAACTAATATATAGGTTTTCGACCCAAAACCTATAGGATACTTCCGGTTGACCTAGAATTGTCAATTTTGGGTAAAAGCAAGATCTTACAGAACAAGTAAGGGAAAATTACGACAAAAAAAAGTTGAAAATTAAGGAAAATTTTGGTACTTTTTAACTTTTTTTTGGTACTGGTTAAGTTTTTGCGATAATCTTAATTTACCCATATCTTTTTATCGTGTTGACTCAGGACCTTGATTTTAATGCACCTAATAGGAACTATAGATCTTAATATCTGGTATAAATTTCAACTTGCTAGGTCTACCCGTTCCTGAGAAAATTAGTGGTGACACACGGGCAGGACAGACGGACAAGGGAGTGATCTTATAAGGGTTTTACCTTTTGAGGTACGGAACCCTAATAGTAATTATATTTTCGCGGCCATTCATTAATTGTAGTATTGTCTTACTTCCCGACTAAATTTGGTTACGACAGCCAATTTCACTGAGACCAGTCAGTTAACTAGTCGTAGTCTCAGCGCAGGAGATACTATAGTTACAGTGCACAGTTGTGTAAACATAAGTTTACTTACTATTTCTTTCACTCTCGGGCGGGCACAGGCGGCTTCAAGTGATCTCCGAGGCACGGGGATAAATCACCACTAACTTCTCAATTCCGGTTTGTTACTGAGAATTTCCTTAGAGAAAATCACACTTGACCCTCCCGGGTCTCGAACCTAGGACCACTGAATGCTAGCCACTAGACAAACAACAAAATTCTTTGTTATGTAAATTAATTACTATGTTATTATCTTCTTTCTTTCTTATCTTTGACGACGCGTTTGGCTCAGTTTGTTGTGACCCTACTTGTTGCGCCAACGGTCGGGGGTTCGAGTCCCGCTGCAGGGATTCATTAGTGAGATGAGCACGAATGTTCTGGTATCCATAACATGTAAGCCTAGTAGCTTACCATGGAACTAGATGGTGCTGTATGTTAATGTCCCAACATATTTATTTATTTATTATTTATCTTTTTATTTGATTTTCTGCTTAAAATGAAATATGAAGCATAGAAACGTGAAAGATTTACAAAACCCTTGCTCGCGACGTTTTCTCAAAGAATAAGCAGATTACAAGTTTTAACGAGCGAGCTTTACACTCACTTATTTCTTCGAATTCATTAAAATAAGCTATCTCAACTCCATTAGCAGATTACTTCGAGATTTTTCTTTTTCGAAAATTCGACTTGAATATTAGGTTCCAAAGGCGACAATGATTGTTATAATAATTAACTTACTGTTCATTAGTAGCACGCTTTTATTAGCTTCTCTTTCTGTATAATTTAATTTTGGGCCTGAATTTTGATCTACTTCAAAATAATATATCGATTAACATAGACCTTCACATGTACTATACGTTGTACAATTACGTGAATTCAAGTATGTGAAATTTGGATGAACGTTATAATCTGAACCAAACTTCATATGTAATATGTTTTTGTTAGTTTTGATTCGCTTTCAAGAGTCTATTCCACAACAGTTGGCCCAAAACGAGATTTTCTTCAGTTTTTTTTTAAATAGATCAAGTTAATTTTGTGAATAATGTATTAATGGGTCTGTCATTTTGAAATACTTAATACTTACAATGTATCAAATCAATATGACAATAATTATCATATAAGTTATTTAGAACTTAGGAAAGTTTTGAAATGATTGCTAAATTATATTTCAAATGGTTGAGCTCATCTAATAAGTACTTCAGCCCTCATTTAGTGTTTTAGGTATGTACAAATTTTAGGCCTCTTAGGGATGGAATTTCAAAAACTTTGTTAGGATGCTCACCCTCTTATAAGAGCCTTTATATAAATTATAAATCATATTTCTAACTTTATTAATGACGCAATCTCAATATTCACTCATCCCCCATTATTCATCCCCAGTTTGCATTAGAATATAGTCATCATTTTTATCAGATATGTCTAATTTTAGTCCCTATAAGTTATTTTTTAAACACTGGTTTTTACCCACCTAAGAGGTTACAAAAATTTTTATTCACGTATACTTGTAAGGAATCTATTTACCTATCTAATTGTTAGCAGTCATCATAATTTTTACATCTTTTAATTTAAAATATATGTATTTATTATAAAGAATTAAAATAAATGGATTAAAGAGGCAATAATAGTTTGTTAAATAATAAGTATTTATTAATTTGATTTATATAAATACAACGCAGTTGATGGCAACATTTTTTTTTTGATTATTAAAAAAATATATGACACTGTCATTAGGACAGAGAGTGTGAGTGCGAGTAACGTTCCAGTGTGATATTTTATTATTATTTAAATACATTAATAAATGAAGGTAATAATTCTAATACACATATGTAGCACTTACACTTGCTAAGATTTTATGATTGATAAGTGAGTGAGTAGTATTTCGCTTCAATATATTTTTCTAGGCACAGGCCTCCCTTCAACACGAGGGGATGAGGCAGTCCACCACGCTGACCAAGTGCGGGTTGACGGAATCCACAGTGCACATGTCTTTCGTAAACTTGCTAGGTTCTCTCAGACATGTAGGTTTCCGATGGTTTCCTTCACAATAAGGCAAATGATAATCATGTTGGAAATAATTCACCCATGAAAATATCAGCGTTAAGAGCACAGTTCACTCAGTTTCCCAAGCGAGAGCGTTAACACTGGGCTACCACTTTTTGCTATATAATATATGGATTTATAAAACAAAAATGTGTAAAATATATTTTCACATTTTCCTAAATTGCTTCATACCTTTTGTATTAACATATTTCAACGTCAATTATATTCCAGAAATATCAACTTTCACGAATTTTATACTACGTTAGTAATAGCTGAAGCTCACTAAAGTTCATTTTTACTAATTAAAGTTACTGACATATAAAATGTAACAGTATACTCGTACTTATTATTAATTTTATTATTATAAATAAATAATAAGATGTATTTCATTTGAATATGTATTTACTTATAAATATGTTGGGACATTAACACACAGCACCATCTACACCCCGAGACAAAACTTTAGCACACTACATATTTTTCATTACAACTATCAATTAAAAAGAATTTTTTAGCTTTTATATTCTACGATTAAAAACGGTGCGTCAAGGTATTTATGTATATATTAGAAAAAGACAGCTATTGTTTATGTATAGGTTCCGCGTAAAATCGCGCCTCCTGAACGACGCGGCAAAACTATAGCACAGTTAGGTGAAAAAAGAAAAAAAAAACTGATTGATGTTTTTAATTTTTATTTAAGTTCTATTCAGTTGAGTTAGATAGTGTACCCACACCATGACTTATAAGCTAAATAAATATATAAATAAATTATTGTTTAATGATAGCTCTAAACTTCGTCAAAAACTACTAAACAAAAAAAAGAATACCGGGTGACAAATAGAGGAGAAATAGTACTGAACTGTTTTGGTCTTTGCCTATTTATATGTAGATAACTTATACTTATTGATTTTTCTATTGATTCGTGAGAGTAGTCACAGGCAAATACCAGTGCATTACAAACTTCATAACACAGCGCATAAATGTTAAAATCAATGCTCTATTGCTATTTCTGATGCAGTTAGAATTAACACCTCGTTTCATGATCAACCATCAATTGTGATTTACAGAGCCGAATAGCTTGTTTGCGAATTTTGAATTACTATTAAATCAAATATTCCTTTGAGACTATATCTATTACAAGCGATTTACCGCGTTATGTAATTATGTTTTACTATATTTTTGAAAATAACCTGTATTGCTCTGATTGATGTAAAGTTTTATCAAAATTCGTTCTGTAGTTTTTGCGTGAAAGAGTAACAAACATCCATCCATCCTCACAAACTTTCTTATAATATCATAGTAGGAATAGGAAGCGAAAGTTATACTTGTCTAAACTTATATTTAAAATAACCCCATTTGTTCAGGAATGTATTTTTTGTGTATGTACCTATATCGTACCATATCATTAACTGTAACTCCTAAACTATTTATATGATCAAAAAGTGTTTCCTACAAAATATGCAGCAAACTTCATGCAAATGCAAATTATTCTATTGGCCATTTATAACCTAAATGACGATAGAAAGATAATGTTCTCAAAATACTGGTTTTTAGTAACATTTTTCCAATATGGCGGCAGTCGCGGCAGTCGCTCAAGGTCGCAAATTTAGAATATTCATTATTATACCAAACTGTAACCCTCTGCTAAATTAGAACTCTCCTTGACCTTTTGTAGCGAAAGCCCCATTTTATGTCTTCAATGACAGTACTAACCAGTAACTGTGGAAGTCATGATCGTCACTTTGTAGCTATTTTAACAAATGTCTAAAAGCCTGTATCTCAAAAGCTATCAAACATCTGTACATACATATCACTTCACACAAAGATATATAAGCTGTGCTGTCATTCGATCCCATTCAGAGAGGAACATAAAATAGGGAGGCTTCAAAGAACTAATTTACATAGGTAAATTGAAATCTCGATCGTATTTACGTAACTATCTCCATCCTGCGACGAAATGTCCTAACGAATATCAAATATGTATGTAGTGTCGATATCTCTTTTTTGTATTATTAAATTATTAGTATACTGACGTCATATGATCATTTGAAGACGTCACTGTATGAGTCATACACAAGTATATGTATGTTTATATAAGTTCTTAAATCTTCATGATCACCTCCGATAGGAGTATTATGTTCTGTGATGATCACTGACAGCATTTTATGATATGATGGCGTGTTTATCATGTTTTCTCCCTTCTCTTTTGACATTCCATTAATCCCATTAATTAATATTATAAATGCGAAAGTTGTGCGAATGGATATTAATTACTCAATCACACCAGAACGGTTGAAATGATTTGGATGAAATTTGGCACAAAGATAGATTATAGTCTGGAATAGTACATAAATTACATTTAATCCCGGAAAAATGTGCAGTTCCCGTGGAATAGATTGATTTGGTTTTGTTATTCAGTAGGGAGTTGCTAGTTTTAATAAAAGTATTTTTTTGGGTTTCTCTTGCCGTTACAGACTAACAGGTAATAATACAAGGTAATATAAAAGGTAAAACTGTCTCAATGGTCTAGTGGCTAGCACGTCCGGCTGCCGAACCAGAGGTCCTGATTTCGGGTCCTCCATAGGTAGGCTAAATAAAGTTATTTAGATTTTCTATTAAAAAATCTAGTAGCAAAATATTCGCGTTAATCTAAGAAAGTGTTCTTTTCCGTCTTTTTATAATTTTTCTATTTTAATAATTTCCAGAGAATTTCGCATCAGTCTTCCTATACAACTAGCGCCTGACAATTATTTGGGAAACTCGAGTAGAAGAGCCCTGTTGGTGTTAACATGAATGAGCAAGCTCCATCGTGATGGTACTTCCACATATAATATCAATGTAAACTATAGCGTTTTGTTCGGAAAGATTGCCGGAAGGACAATATGCTTCGATGATCAAACCGATCATGGGATTTATTAATATCTATGAAATTATTCAGCAAAGTATTTATATTTCAAATACTAGCATACTCTTTAATTTGAATGTATTTATATATACACACTACACATATAATACAGAGACCTACGTGGGTAAAGGTGGACTTATCTCTAGAAGAGATCTCTTCCAGCCAACCTATGGAAGTGAGAAAGTGTTATATGGCGCGACTAAAAGAGAACAATTGATTTAAGATAATAATTATAAACTTGAATAAGATAAAAAAAACACATATAATGATAAAGTACCTGGGCTACCGAGCTTCGCTCGGAGTTTTTGACCAAAAGTATAATTTTCTTTTTTAAAAACGAAAAACTTGAATAAATATTAAAAAAAACAACTGTAAAAACTATCTATGCGACCGAGATTCGAACCTGGATACCTGTGATTGTTTATCTTGCACCTTGGCCGCTTGACCACGATGCTTATTCCCGAGAGTGCAAATTACCGACCATATTTTGCGTGGAATAATGCAAAAGAAAACTGCATGAAAACTCAAAAACACGCATTTTCTCAGACATAAGACTAATCTAGATCGATTTATCACTCCCAAAACCTCCTGCATGCTAAATTTCATGAAAATCGTTGGAGCCGTTTCCGAAATTCAGATTATATATACAAGAATTGCTCGTTTAAAGATATAAGATATACAATAACTTACATATTATGCAATATACATATTATAAACATATGTATATAACCTGATCCCCCTCACTATGGCCTGATCCCCCTCATATTGAAGGGAGGCCCGTGCTCAGCAGTGGGACGTTAAGAAGGGCTGCATACATACATACAAACATATATACATACATATTTAAATATAAATATAATTGTATGCATTTCGAATACATAAAAATAGTTGATCTGATAGTAAAATTGAGGAGTAAGGAGCAATTTGTGTCAGAAGGTACTGTTTTATATTTTTTGTTTTATATTTTAATTCAATACTTATCCTATATTTTTTCTAATATTCCACTGAGATAAATTCGTTAGTACACTAATAAGTCTAAATAAACTAAAACGAAAATAAAATATAGAATTAAAGCTTACACGTAAGCTTGAAAAAGTACACAAGCTCAAAAAGAAACAAGAAGACCACTTAATCCTCGCATTTTAAAAATCTAGTAAACACTTATGAATTTTCAAAGATAAATATCTTTATAGAACGTGGAAAATAAACAGAAAACAAAGTACTTGCTACATTCAAAATTAATTATTCAATGCTTTTTAAGACCCGCTCTGGGATAAAGTAACTTTGAGCAAGTCTAGTTTTTATTTATGTGGGCATATCTCAGTGACATCTCATGTATGTAAATACAAATGTACAGGCAGTGCACTGGACTGCAAGTTAAAATATATGACCTAAGTTGTGAGAGACCACGTTCACTGTAAGATTTTTTTACTGCCTTTGAACTGTAAATATTTTCATGTATGCATAAAAGTTTCGTGCCACAAGTACAGGCTTGAAAAGAAAGTGCTAATTATATTTAAAAGCCAGATTGAATGTCTGAGAACACTCTCCGGCATGTATACAGTATTATAAATGTACACACGATGTATTATTCATATATAGTAAAACATAAATTTTAATATTTACTAACGACCCAACCTTATTTTCTCGCTTATCATTCAATAACTCCGAAAATTTCCATATGTGGATTAGAATATATCGACATTCGTAACTTAACATAATTCATACCAAAGTAACATATTTTCAATTTTAAACTTTCAGCTATCAGCTCGTAACTTACAAAACGGATGTAACCAGTAACTCAAAGATGCTGGGGGGAGAGGTCAGCCCGAATTTATGGCGCTAAGCTGAGAACTACGATGACACCATTTATAATAGAGAGCTAGTTTGGAATTAATTTTAGGATTGCAGAATTTTTGTTACAGAAATAAATTTTACTTATCTCATAAATGTATTTGGTAGAAATAATATTTTAGTTTTATACTGGCGACTTGGTGTATAGGCAGTGGCAGCTCAGTGGTATAGTGCTCGCTTGGGAAACTGAGTAAAGCGGGCTCGAATCCCGGATATCGCACCTCTGATATTTTCATGTGCAAATAATTTCCAACATGATTACCACTTGTCTTACGGTGAAGGAAAACATCGTGACCTGCATGTTTAAGAGAACTTAACAAGTTTTCGAAAGACATGTGAAGTCCGCCAACCTGCATTAGGCCAGCGTGGTGGACTAAGCCCTGATACTCCTCCTATTGAAGAGAGACCCGTGCCCAGAAGTGGAACATTAAAAAGGGCTGAATACACTGGTGATTCGGTGCTCGGGTGCGCTTCTAGATGACTAGTTGCCTATATGTCAGTCTGGGTCATAGTCTAGTCATCATATATAGTAGTCATAGTAGTCATCTGTGTACTACATACATTTCATTCAAAGTCAACCATAGAAGTTCAAACATACACACAGACACAGTAACACAAAACATCAAAACATATGCAATATGAATCTTTCTAGTAATTTTACATATATTTATATGAATTTTTCAAGAGAATTTTCAAGGAATATTTCTTCATAATACTAATTCTTTGATAGCTCACTCTAAAAGACTATAAAATATGTAAAAAAACAATCCTAATAAATTGTAAACTAAATTAATTTATAGAAAACCTTGTTTGCACACAAACAATGGTGAAAAACCTATTTTGGTTCATTAAATCTAACCGGGTACAATAAAGTAGAGACTTTTAAAGTGTTTTTTGGATATATATTTTTGGTCCGACTCAGTGATTGGACGAGTAAATAAATACAGTACCGCGCGACAACTGTAACTGACCATATTCAATTTTACTAAATCTAAACACTAACCAACTCTATTGTCAAATTTACCACTGTTTTCTGTCTGTCGAGCTTTTATACGTGTATAGAAGTTTTTACTTTATTTTATTTTTTCACCTAAACTATTGACGTTTCAATTCAGCGGCGATTGTATAACGTTTTATTTACTATAAGTAATCCATTTATTTTAATTACACAAACTTTACGACCTAAGTCATTTTTTAGGCTTGACCAATTTGGAAAAAATTGCCCACTTACACATACTACTCAAGTGATCACTCGGCGCAAAACTGGAACTCACCGGCCAATTCTTGCCTTTACTCGTTGTTCTAAGATTCAGCATAACATCTTGCAGCAATACTTACACATTATGATTCGCATCAACCATGCTCGAAACAAAACATTTTTCAATACATAAGTATTCACAACACGACAGAACGTGTTCAGGCAAACGATAAAGTCGTTATTGGGAATACGTTTACAACAAATCCCGTTACACATACTGCGATGCATTTTACAAAAGTTTAGAGATCCATGGAAGAAACGAATAGAACTTGCAAAACTAACGATTCAGGGAGCTTAGACAAGATGTTATTCTAAATCTACAATCGTGAAGATTAGAAATGTAAAAAAATGTATGAAAATGATATGAAGATTATTTTTTTCTTCAACGATTGTATAGTGACGTTTATATTTCAAAAGTTGTATACACAATTAGTTGTAGTCAAAATATAATCGTATAAAATAGATCATACAGTTATAATGCTTATTTTAGATATATGTATGTATGTATATAATTGTATATTACAAATCATATCTCACGGCATTTTGCACCTCAGTAAGTTATTTTTAATGTATCATTCATTTCCATGGTTACCTGAAAGTACAAACAAACAACCATATTTTCGTATATATAGTATTAAATAAGAAAATATGCAATTTTGCTCTGTTTCATACTTAACATAACTAAATTTCATTACGATTGGTTAACTATATTAAAATACGTACGCACTCTCGTCTCTCATGTAGAGCAAGAATCATATTAATTATTAAGGAATAAATAATATATACGAAGAAAATACTATACAGATCCCGTTAAAATTTAAACGTTTTATTTCCAGTTTCTTATTTAGAACAACATTCTACACACGTGCAATTTAAATAAACAAACTGAAGGAGTCTAGAAAATTGACTATTTACTGGGTATTTACATGTCTCTTTGAATTCGAACCCTGAACATAGTAGCTTTATATGTATGAAACAAATCGCATGAAATTTTTAGTATTATTTAGGGTTACGTGCAAGTATTTACATCAGAAAACAAACTAAATAAGTACAAACTGTGAACTGGTCTGAATAATAAACGAGACAGTTTTTAATAATCGATATTAAGATACCTTGAATTATTAAGTTCTCCACCAAAATTACTGGATATTCCAAATATGTAGAATTTGTGATGGGATCACTTTTCGCCTAAGTAAATCTTAGCAATATATTTAATCTATAAAATATATAGATATCTAAATAAAATTGAAGTGTATAGTTGTAATGTCAAAATAATAAATTTTAACAAAACGCATGTACATAATATTAGAAAAACTCAATTTATTGAAAATGTTGTCTATCTGTCTGTCTGTTTGTTCCGGCTAATCTCCGAAATAGCTAGATGAATTTTCATGGAACTTTCACCGGCAGATAGCTGATGTTATAAGGAACCAAAGCTACTTTTATTTTAGAAAAAGTTTTTTTTTTAATAATCTTATAAATTTTCCAAATTCGCTCCAAAAAAATCAAAACGTACGTAGGGACGTACCCGAGCAAAGCGAGGGTAAGTCGCTAGTTTAACAAACAAAAAAAGACAAAATAATTGCAAAGATCCTTTGAAACCATGCAAATACGTACAACATTTTAATATGCTCTTGCATAGTTTAGAACCAAACATTTCATCCACTTTGCGCCATTAGCGCGGGCGCGGACGCCACCTTCCACCATCGTTAGCATCTCAGGCAGTCAATTAGTTTAATGTGTTGTTAGCGAGGTCATGAAGCCATCGATCTCTTTACAAAGCTATCAAACACACATTTGTTAGTTTTGTTAATTGCCTACATGGCGCGTATAGGTTGACATAATCTTTCTGTATATATTTTAGTAGATGAATAATATGAATAAATGAAAATGTTAAGTGCCAATAAAATTTTATTTTCATACTGAAATAGATGAAAATATATTATATTATAGCCCACGCTGTTTGTGGAAATACTCATATGATTAGTCTGCGAAAAACTCATTCGCTATCTATGCCGCATAGTCTAAGAATAAAGGAATTTAATTCTTCTGACGGATTTCGGTCATGGCGGCCAACATCACTGAAACTACTTAATTTTTTTACACTCAACGGATTTGGAGATATATATAATTGCATAAGACCGAAGAGAAGAGATGACGGATAGAGCTATCAAGCATACGACCAATGGTTAGACGAATGTGTAAAACAGGCAACTCCCCAACAAGTCTAAAATTTAAATTTGCAACATATATACTTGTATCGGTTTTTGTTAACTAATACACTATTAGATTGATAAAATGAAAGACGTTTGGAATTAGCTCTTGATACTATTTACCGTCTGTAGAATTATTAATAAAATGATAATGAAAATGATGTGGACTCGTGAGCACGCCCAGCTTACTTGCTAGCGGTACGCGAACTAACTTGATTTTTATTAAATAAAATAATAATGTATTACGCGTGTCGAGTAAAATGCTGAATTGTAATATGTTACGTAAACAAGTATGTTACGGTTACACCGTACAATACTAGTTACGATTCTAATGAACACTATATGAGTAGTAGAAAACGACAACAAATTGTACAGAAGATGAAATTATAACAAAATCTGTTTACCGAAAATCTAATATTGTTATTAATTCCAAAAATTTAGTGCTCATATTATACGTATATCATTTTGATGTACCTTCACTAAATTATATTTACTGACACGAGTATTCAGTCATTCGAAGCGTATTTGATACCTAAATATGTGTTTTCACCATTCACATCGCACATTCCTATCAATAGAACAAATTTCGGAGCTCTGAAATTGAAATTGTGTGCTTTTGTTGCATGTTTTTTGTTTATCCTATCAAATTGGAAAAAGAATCTATATACCATCAATCCATGTAGACAGACCGCTATGTGTGTAGCTTTATGCTAATTAAAAAAATCTTGTTTAGTTTTAGTAAGAATTTTCATAAAAATATACAGCTTTTCAAAAAAGATTTCTGTTCAAAGAGGATTGTAAGCGCTTTCCTCTTTTGCCATTCCTTTGACCACAACTGGTGCAACTGTATCGACGTTATACATCTGATAAGCGTTAAAGCAATATAAATAAGCTCGTATATTATCTCTCACATAATTTATATTCAATAAGGTTGTTATAGTCACTAATAGGAATTGTTTTGAAATTTAACTAAAAAGTGCACTTAATTTAAGATACTTTCAATCTACACCTAACAGTAGTTTCGTCATGAAATTACATGAGGACCTTGATAACTACCCAAAACTGGGGAAGAAATCGTGTAAAAAATAATAGGAAAATAAGAAAACTAGATTTAATCCCTCAACGAACGCGGACACGCCGGCGTTACAGTTAACAATAGATTTCTTAGAAAAATTAATTTTTTAGAAATTTACATGGAGGTGTTAAAAAATATTTCTTACACCATTAAAACTATTCTCTTGTTAGTACATTTCACTGCACTCCCTGTCTAACGCACAAAGTAAGTAAACAAAGTAAGCACAATAAGTCTTAGCAATTAGACAAATGTCCCGACGCGACCGCAGCACCGGCTAATAGCGTTAATGAATCGCATTCGTTCTCTTTGCCGCTTAATCGACCACGCCATCTATTTTGTGATAGAGCTAACTAAAATATATCAAATAACTATATTATATACCTACATATGTATATATACTTAGTGTATACTATACGGGATTGGTACTGGCTGTGGATCTGACGTAAGACCTGGTGTATCTGGTTCTATTCTAGAGTCAGCAGATGCAGCAAGCTTCAAAAATATACCTCAATTATACTAATAAAAGGTCGATCACTTTATTTATTACGAGCCGCTCACACTCGATTTGCTCGGGTTCGCCCCTAGAAATACAATAATAAATTATGAAAAAGTAGCCTATATGTTATTCCACATTATAATCTCTGTACCAAATTTCATCTAGATCCGTTCTGCCGGTCTGGTGTTAAAGAGTAACAAACACCCATACATACTCACAAAGTTTCATATTTATAATATTTATACAGATATATTTAATAAAAGTCAATGTGTGTGTGGTGGATTCATAAGAAAAAAAAGAGAGAGTTAGTGAAAGATAATGATTTTAGTCTTGCAATACTAAACACTTAGCGATATAATTATGAATTAATCAGCTTTGATCTTCTTATACAATTTTTTTATAAGGACGAAAAGATTTACCATACTTTACAAGTGGATATAAGAGAAAGATGAAGACAGATTAGCATAAGCAGTATGCCTAAGAAAAATTGAAAGAATACAAGAAAAAAATTAGACTTTGAAAAGTGTATCATGTGAAAGTAAGAGCTACTTCTAAAATGGAAGTGGTCTGTCGTCATGCAAAATGGCTCACTAAAACATGGGCAATAAAAGTGACGTGAAATAGAAAATTTTGGAGGAATTCCGGGGAAGTCAACTCTCAAGAGGTGACTTCTACCTATAAAATAGAATACGTTAATTTAGAATTTGCATGTACTTTTTTCATCGATTCATGTATTTTTGTCAAAAAAAATCGAAACAAAAGCGTACCTATCACTAAAAAGCTTAATATGTATAGTCATTTTTAAAATCATAGATAAACAAGTCTTTTATGTTATTTATAAGTAAGCTATCGACTTAGCCTCGCTTCGCTCGGGTTCGTCCCTAGGTACGATTTAACGGTTAGTATGGAATATATATGTATATATAGTATATTACGATAAGGTTTTCAGTAAATTAAAAAATGACCCTGTATATACATATAATAAAATTCTGAGTCAAATCTGTACATTGAATATTTTTTGGAAAATCTTGTTTAAATGGACATTATTATCGATACAGAGGCCGAATCTATAGATTTTAGAATTTTTGTCTGTCTGTATATCCGTCCGTCCGTCCGTCCGTCCGTCCGTCCGTCCATCCGTCTGTCTGTCTGTCTGTTACCGCATCACATAAAAACTACTACACAGATTTTGATGAAATTTGATATGGTCATAGCTGATTATCCGAGTCAACATATCGGATACTTTTTACCGCGGAAAATATCTCATTTCTGAGAAAAAATACAAAAACTGTAATGTAAGAGTAAACTTATACCTATGTAAAACCTAAGAATTTGATTTTTGGTCATTTGAACGCAGGCGGAACCGCGGGCAATGCTAGTATATATATATATATATATATATATATATATATATATATATATATATATATATATATATATATGACATAATCCCCCGTATCCAGCCTATGTCTTTCTCCAGCTTTTCAACTATCTCCACACAAATTACACCAATTTATCACTCTGTTTTGACGTGAAAGAAGGACAAACAATCACACTTTCATATTTGTAATATTATTATAATGTGAATTTTATAGAGTGAAATAAATACGGGAAGTAATCGTTGTGCAATTATACGAATGTCGGCAATGTGCGGCCGCAACGTTGCTCAAAGTGGTAATGTATCCTATTTGTTAGCTTTACCGTTTAGCCGACCACTCGCCATCTATTTAGACATTAGGTGTTAAATTATGGACATACATATATTTGTTGACTTTTGTTCTTGAAATCATGCTTTAAATCTGTACCTACTGGAAAATTATTTGAATTTGGTAAAGGCGAAAAAAAGCTCTAGAAGCTATCTACCTCACCTAAGCTCTAGATACAAGACGCACTTTTTTTACTTCATAGGTAACAAAGGTGAGTTGTAAGCTTTAAAATATTTATTGTTACTATTGAAGCATGGGGCGAGGAATTTTTTTTATACTCGTATATTTATAGATAATTTGATCATACAACAATTGATTAATTATCAATATGAAAATTTCTATGTTCATAAGTTTCTTACTCCTTCGAATCATCTCCTTTTAGACCAGGGTCGATAATTTTTTAAACCAAAAAATAACAGTAGTGTAAACCCATAGGACAAGGAAGAAAATATAACAAAAATGAAAGGAAAAATTATTTACGGGCGATATGGGGTCGGGAAGTGGGAGGGAGTGAGTTTTAAGTGTAAAAAACAATTTATCTCGATTTCCGGCAAAACTATAAGCCTTGTGCAAAAAAAGTTAAATGGGAAAGTTGTAGGTAATAAAAAGATCTACAACTTTTGTATTTACACTTTTTTCACATAACCTCAAAATTTATGTGAAAAATTCAAATAACCAAGTTTTTGGTTCTTTATTTTTATCTTTTACAAAAAAAAAAATACTTTTTACGAAATTTGGTGAATACTTACCTTTTTATGTCCTGAACATACTGTAATTTTTTTATTTAAAATACTTATTTTTTCGCCTTATTTTGACTTAATATCGAAAAAGCAACCTAATTTTCAATCTAAACTTCTCGCGTCAAAATATCTGCTTTTTTAAACTTTTTCACTTTTTACTATTTTCAAAGGCTTCAGCCCTGGTCTATTTCTGAATGAATTTGATTGAAAATTACACAGATAACCTAAAGTTTACTAGTTATCAAATTCGCAAAAAGTGACGCTACCTCTCTAGTATATATTGTCTTATAAATAAAAATTAATGTCTAAATGTGTTGGTAAACGCAAAACTCGAGAACGGTTTTTTTTAAATATTCGTTAAGTCCGAAGAAGGTTCTTATGACGAGAAAAATAGGAAGAATTTCACGGAAAAACTTAAAAATTTGCTTGTTTGTGGGGCTGCCACAGTCCAATAGATTTTGACAGATCAACTAGTAGCATTATAAATACAAAAGACACCTAGATACACATCTAACCAAAGCGAGGTTGTGCTTTTTGTGCTTTTGGTGCTGTGGTTTAAAATTGCAAAGAAAAAATAAAACTATATTAATATAATATAAAAATTTATGGACAATTTGTATAGTCTAATCTTTATCTACGAGAGGTACGCTACGGGATTTACAGAAAGCCCACAGTTACGCCACTTCATGTCTTTCTACCTTCTGTATTAAGATAGTTTATGTTTTATTATCTAAGTAAACTAACCCTTCAAGCCTTATTTTATATTAGCGTCTTAACATCGCGGTGCGTCCCTTGATACCTAATGGTAGCCTATGTGTTACTCCATAAGTACCTATATTCTATATATAACTATATAAATAAATATAAATTTCAACTAAATCCGTCTTTCCATTTCAACGTAAAAGAGTCACAAACATACAAACATACACTTTCACATTTATAATTACGACGACACGTTTGGCTCAGTTTGTAGTGACCCTACTCGCTGTGCCAGCGGTCGCGGGTTTGAGTCCCGCTGGGGGCATTCATTTGTGTAATGAGCACGAATATTTGTTCTCCAGTCATGGGTGTTTATATTTATAATATGTATATATTTACAATTATATATGTTTAGTGTATCAACTATCCGGTATCCATAACACAAGCCTCGTAGCTTACCATGGGGCTAGATGGTGCTGTGTGTCAATGTCCCAACATATTTATTTATTTATAATAAAAAAACGCAAGTATATTCAAAAATGTTCTTCACGCAAAATTCGAATGTACGACCTCTGGCATATATTACAGTGCTAACAGACTAAGTACATAACATTAAATTAATGTTACACTCGTTATAACTAAAAAGCCTACGCTGAAACGCTAAGTTTACCTCAGCGTCTAAATTCAATTAATTTTGCGGACCTCTGAGCTTTACGAGAACTGTTGAATTAACTGGGTCTGGGTCCATCCTTCATACGGGTTAGTGCGTACAACTTGACTGACTCAAGAGTATATTAAAATCACTATATCGTATAAAATAAATGTTTGTTTGTCTGTTTGTGCGCTTATTAGTTCTAAACTACGCAATGGATATTGATATGGATTTCAATATCATTTCTTCTGAAAGGTTCATATGTGAAAAACCATTAACATCATTGCTACCCACGCCCTTTTAATTTTCCTGCAAACTACCTTTATATAGAATTTAAGGTACTAGCGGCTCGAAAATTATTTATACTGCACGTTTCATTCAAACAGCAAACTGAACTCGTTTTTTGCCCACTAACTTCAGACAAGAGAAAAAAAGATTTGGTATGTACTCAACCACGAACCAAACACGCCTTTGTTAATAGGTTTTATTTAATTTTAGGAGCTTTTTTATACAAAAAGCTCAATAGAAGCTCATATTTACTTATGTAGTTTAAAAAATGTAAAATAATGATATCGAAATTTCAAAAAAAATTAAACTAAGTAAACAGAAAATATGGTACAAATTTTAAAATAACGATTATTATAACTTTTATAATAACCTACTAATGTTATAAATGCGAAATTTTGTGCCGATGTATGGATGTCTGGTCGTATAGATCTATGGATATTTGTTACTCTTTCACGCAATAAATACTGAATGGATTTAAATAAAACTTAACAATAATATAGTTCATATATCATCAATAACTGGAACCGGGATTGAAGGAAACATATGTATGTCTGTCCCCAGGATTTTCTGTCTTTGTCTTTTACCGAAATATGTTTACATTTGCAATATTAATAAACTAGGGATTTAACCTCGCTTCGCTCGGGTCACACAGCGTCCCAAAGTTTGAATGGCTTAAAATCGCATAAAAGACAAAACGTCCAAAGAAAAGCTTTTTTTACGTCAGAAACCTTCCCTGACGTATATAGAATAACCCACCAGAGTTTCATCACAATCGGATTAATGGTTTAAGAACGTATAAGGACAAACATACGCACATTCATATTTATTTATATAGAAGATAAATTAAATGATTTTTAATAATATATTAAAAATTGTTTAAAAATCGTCAAAAAATTCTAAAGGAATACCCAGATTTAAATATGCAATTCCTCTTCATCCCCTTAGGAAATTAAAATTTTTGACATGTTTAAATTTTTCAACTAACACGGTATATCGACGTGAAAGTGGGAAGCGGACTAATATTTGAGTGAACCCTCGCATACCATGTAAGTTGGCTTCTACGAACGCTTTTATGACCCCACTTACCTACAAAACTTTGGTAATAAAATTGAACATTAAGCAAAGTCAGAACCATTAATATTACACCTGTCTAACATACAGCTTAGGCATAATTACTATGTTTACATGTAGGGTAGCAATATTGGCTACGTACACGGTATACTGCGATACGGTAGAGATGTTCACGTTCATTATTAATATTTACTTACTTTAATAACAAGTTGAAGCTAATTATTGTACAGAGACTGGAATGATTGAATTTTTAAAATAACAATTCCATTAAAAAAAACCGTGAATAAATCCGAAATAATTTTTATTTAAAACTAGCAGAACCCGCGGCTTCGCTCGCGCTAAAACTACAAAAAAATCTCTAAAAAGTTAGTTTTTACAAACTTTCACCCCCTATTTTACCCCCTTATAGGATCAATTTCAAAAAACACTAAAACACGTATTTATTTAATTTTATTGAAGAATACTAATACCAAGTTTCAAGTAATTCTGATCATAAATATTTTTTAGATTGTAATAAAACGCGTTTTCCTGTGAGAATTAGACAATTTCCCATAGTAAAGAGTAGCCTATGCTACTCTCCAGCCATCCAACTATCTATATAAAAAAAACATCACGCAAATACGTCATTTCGTTTCTACGTGAAAGAAGAACAAACAAACAAACAAGCACACATTCACATTTATAATATTAAAGTATGGAAAGAATGGATATCAAATATTCGCGTAAATCTAAGATAGTATTATAATAATTTCATCTATAAAGAATAATCTATTCACAAAAAAATTCATTACATACACTCTCCTCCAAATTTAAAATCGATCCAAGTAAAGCTTCTTTAGAAGTTTTACATGTTTCCCATAATGTAAGCCGATTTCTATGAATCACCTTTAAAATTTTACTGTAAGACTCCCATCTAAGCCTTTTTGCTGCGTTTTCCATCCTCATATTTCAAAGATATTTTTAACGATAAGAGATAGTTCTTATATAAAATATTTTGTACTACTTTTTACCCGTGCCTTCACTTGCGAGGTATATGGGAAGGATAAAAGGTAGCCTATGTCTTCCTCTATTAGGCAATGTATGTCCTTCCCGGTGTGGTTGGATCGGACTGTTGATCCACCAGAATTTGAGAGGAGCGAGTAGAGAGTACAGAGTGATTGCACACACGTTTATATTATTATGTATAGTAATAATATGTTCAGTACAGTCAGCTAGTCTCGAAGATTTAAAAATAAAGTGACTAATTGCAAATATAGCGAAAGATAGAAAATATTATGCATCATATTATAAAAGTTTATCCAAGTAAACTTGATAAAGGCATGATATTGGAGATTTGTATCTAGCACAACAAAGAATAACACAGAGTTATGAAAGTCTTATAAACTGTTTGTTCATAACTACGAGTATAGCAGCTCAAAAATGTGTTGAAAAGACGTACGTACTAGATATATGGAATATTAATTTCATCGAATCCTATCTATATATAATCTATACTAATATTATAAAGAGGAAAGATTTGTTTGTTTGTACCGAATAAGCTCTGAAACTACTAAACCAATTTAGATGAAATTTAGTATAAAGATAGTTTGAAACCCTGGGAAGGACATAGGATAGTTTTTATCCTATTTATATTACATATAAATAGTTGTAAATTCAATTGTGAAAGCGGAACGACTATCACCTAAAATACAGGCTCTGGCTTAGTTTAGGAGATAGTAGTTTAACTTATTTTTTGACACTTTTTGTACAACTTGCTTTACTTACTTTAACCCCTTATATTGTCACTTTATATATAGTACAATAAATAAATTATTATTATTAAAAAAATAGTCTGAAATAGTACATAGGCTATTTTTTTGCGGGAAAAAATGTATGGTTCCTGAGAAATAGATTTGTTTTTTTTTTACTAGGGACGAAGCGAAGCGTGGGTAAGTCGCTAGTTATATATAACTAAATAAATATTAGAAATATGTACTTTACATAATATATGAATTTGTAATAAGCAAAGAGAGAATAAACAAAACCATCGTAACTCAAATTCGTGAACTTTGAGAAAGCTTTCGCTTCAGATGTTTTTATTTCTGTTTATTTTATTGGTCGAGTTTAAATGGCAAGTGAGAGTGGAGGGAAGGGAGTAGGGTGTTAATTAACGTATTTCACTCGTTTGTTGTCGAGTCTCACGATCCACTTTTCATATGGCCTTAACCCGATTATCAGCTTCTTTTCACAGCATAAAAGATACACGGTAACGTGGATTTCCATTTTTTACAGACTTTAGAATGTGATCTACGTACGTGTAAATAATTGGAATATAAGTGAAGAAGAAAGGAATAATGGATGTATTTTTGTATATAATAAAACTGTATATGTACATACTCGTACATATATCATTATGTAATTACATGTCATGATAACATTTATCGTCAATTTTGGGAAAATGTTATAAAAGGTGTCTACTCATTGTTATATATAGAACTAGCGACTCACCCTCGCTCCACTCGGGTTCACCCCTAGTACGTTGTAACGTTTACTATAGATTTCTCAGAGATGAGATATTTTCCAGCTGTAAAAAGTATTCTACATGTTCAACCGGATAACCAGCTATCATCATACCCAATTTCATAAAAATCTGTCCAGTGGTTTTCACGTGATGCGTTTCCAGATAGACAAACAGATAATAAATATAAAAACTATAGATTCGGCCTCTGTGTCGATAATAATAACTGATATATGAATGATTTTATATGATGACTACAATTAGCCATTAAACTTATTATTATTCTATGTGATATTGGCAAAGTAATCTGTGCTCAACTGACACATTTTAAAGCCATTAACAAGAAAATTGAATTAAAAATTACTTTTTTTTAATTAATATCTTAATATCGCACATAATTTATATTTACGCCTGTGATTTTAAAAAGAACCTTTAAAAGAAAGATTTTGCCTAATATACACACATAATAATTCAAACACCCAAAATAAGCACTCTTTTTTGTATAATTAATCTGAAATGAGTTTACACGCACACAGACTCCCACACATGTACACACACACACGCACACGCGCGCGCATGCGCTCGTGTACCATGACACCGTGCATACATACACACACATATATATATATATACATACACGCACGCACGCACAAACACGCGCGCGTGCGCGCACATCTTTTCTGAGTGAGGGAGTAATAAACAAACATACTAACGTCGCATTAATAATATGAATATAATAATTGCATTCATCAAGGCATACGCGCGAGCAGAATCGCAAGCATTAACTAGTATCAAAGAAAGCTCAAGAAATTTACTTTTCCAAAATATGTAGCTATATACTTGGCTTTATAGCCCACTCAATGGAACGAAAACATAAAAGAACCCGGCGAAAGTTTTTTACTTGAGAAAACTTATTTGAACAGCAACGCTGGTATTGTTCCTTCTGACGCTGAGTAATTAAAACAATTTCTCGCGTTTAAATGTTTCACAAATTACAAAAATGCCCAAAGATGGAATGCGGTTAAAATTCGAGTAGCTTTGGAAGTATGTTTTCGATCGCTCGTTCTCTAAAACTTCTTTAATTTTAAATAGGGCATTTTAAAAGTATTACATATGTTAATTTCCTATACAAAACTAAAAAATCTTTAAGACAAAAACTCAGCAAAATCGGTTTATCAAGTAATTAAATTAACGCAAATTTGTTATTAAAAAAAATTATATCTAAAATCATAATTAAAATAAACTTTAGTATTCAGACATGGCTTAGGACAAACAGAACTACTTTTTTTTGTTTTATCTAGATATGCATAAAATAGCGGTAATAACTACTTAAACAAGTGGAATTTATTCTGTAAAAAATTTAACGGCATCCTATTACGCTTCAAAAACAATGTCGCCGTTTAAACCCAGAACAAAATATTGACGGTTTAAAGCATAGACAAGCCTAATACCCCTAAAATATCTGTAATCTACGTATATATAAATAGGCAAAGACAAACAGTCTAGTTTCTTTTTCTCCTCTGCTTGTTCACTGATTATCCTTTTTTTTTGTTTAATAGCTATTGACGAATATTTTCTTAGACTTACGCCAATAATTGGCATTTTAAATAAAACTATTTTTTCGGATTTTTTCGCGGATTTACTTGGAGTTTTTGTTCTCGACGTTTCGAATGCTTTACAGCAATCATGGTCACGGGAGAGACTAAGGTTTTTTTTTATTACATATAAAACAATAATTTTGCTTAAATCAATAATTAATATTTTTTTTAATTTTCTTTGTGGTTTGATATACATATTATAATAATATCAACACTAAATAATATTATTAATAAAAAAGTTAAAAAAATTGTAATATTTGCAATAATGACAGCTAAAATTAAATAAATAATATTGCTATATTATAACACAAAAATTTTTAAAATGATTAAAATCAACAAATATTGTAAAATACTTTGGCGTCATTTTTTTTGAAGTTTTAAAATCATTTTTGTAAAATTCAGATAGGCACTATTTATAACAAGTATATAACGCCTTTGAGACGTCTAAAACCTTACTCTTCCGTGAACATGTGCGCTGAAAAGCATTCGAAACGTTGGAAATGAAAAATCAAAAAAAATCCGCGAAATAATCCGAAAAGATAGTTTTATTTAAAAGCTATATAATATCGAAAAAATAACAAATGACAGTCGAATTTCGACCACTGAGCGAATACTAGTTAACTATCTAATTCGTAAAATATATAAAAAATAGCAATTTCAAATTGTGTTTCGTCCCTTCGTTATCTTTTCACGTTATTTTTCAATTTATTAAATCAACTTGAAAAGGGCAACTTATTTGACGCGTTCACAAAACACCTTTTAGTCAACGCCTAGGCAGATTATAATTCAATTTTTTTGCTTGCTATAATTTCAAACTGTCTGGACCTCATATTCGATTATAGTAACAATTTCTTGCCATCACCTACCAACAAAAGGTTAAGGGTGACTTCGAACGGAGTTACATATAATATTTATAATACATATGCATTTAGTTAAGTTATAATATAAAAAAAGGTCCAAGAAATAACACTTATAGACGTATTCTATCATTTCGACTGACTTTTAATATATAGAGTCTTCAGGTACAAGGCCCTTCGGTTTATTACATCGTCTGGAGGATTATTAGCTTTTTTATATTCACTATAACCGTCATGTTTTTACAGGCATTGTAAACTACTAAGTACATGATTGCAGATAAAAATGAATATCTATACCGTAAACATAAATTTTAACTGGCACGTTTTGCAGACATTAAGAGGAATATTGAATTGAATTATGTTAATATAAATTACTAGCGACTCACTCTCGCTTCGCTTGAGTTCATCCCTAGCTTGAATCTCCGTACAAACTTTCATCCCCATCTTCACCCCCTTAAGGGATGATTTTCGGAATAAAAGTATTCTATGTCCTTCCCAAACTATCTTCTTACCAAGTTTCATCTAAATCGGTTCAGTAGATCCAGAGTTTACCCCCTACAACGTCACAAACTCACAATCTCACAAACTCATAAACTTTACCTCTTTATAATATTAGTATAGATTTACTTATTTGGCTTGCTAATACAAACTGAATTCAGAATTAAAAATTACACCCACAACTCTTTATAATATTAAGTACCTATAGTTATGGCAGTGAATAAGTTAAATACTGAGCTTACTTGATGTTTAATCCTAGTTCCTACTCCAAATGATAGTTCGTTTGTGCAAAACCGCAAATCTCGAAAAGCTCCTCACGGATTGTTTTGAAATTTTGACTCATATTTGTCAAATATTTAACTTGGAGAATCATAGACACAGAAAATGGACTGAGCAATACCCTTTTGAAATTGACCACTGCCTCAAAGAAAGAAAATGTACAATAGATCTGTCTTTTCAACCGATTTCAAAAAGGAGGAGGTTCTCAATTCGACTGTATTTTTTTTTATGTTTGTTACCTCAGAACTTCGTCATTATTAACCGATTTGGACAATTTTTGTTTTGTTTGAAAGGGTATACTTCCAGATTGGTCCCATTTAAATTTCAAAAAAAAAACACCAAATTTATTATTAGCTATTTTTCCACCTTTAGGTGGAAAAATAGCTAAGTAATTAAAGCCTACCTATTAAATACATACCTAATCAAATATTTTCGAAATCGGTGCCAGCCCATACAAAGCAAAGCACACCGACTTCGAAAATATTTGATTAGGTATGTATAGTAAATGAAAACTACCAATCAGTTATTTTTTACTTTTTAGTGCTTTTGTTTGAAGTCGGTTTTTATTTTTTTGTTAAAAAGTTTTTATATTTTATTTAAATAAATAGCAAGAAAAAATTTAATACATAATAATAGAAAGGAAATTGTTTTAAATTAATAAATTGTTTTTCAACGAATGAATAAGGCTACTGGTCGCTAATTCGTTTTGTCTCTCTCGCGATTTTCCGCCATTTTTATTTTACGGCTGGCAAAGGAATACTCAGCCCACCCTCTATGTGTTTGGTTTGGTGTTACTCACCTAGATGGCGTTGAGGCATCATCAACAGAATAAAACGGATCACAAAATAAATTAGCACATATTATAGATACAGAGAATTATAGTTTTGCGTCATCCAGTTATACGGGTGAAGCTACCGGCTAAGGCTAAAATCAATATAAAATTTGCCTTTAACGAGTATCGAACTAGTAACCCCATCCAAACACTTTTATACCAGAACCTTATTTATTAAAATATATAAGGTATTTATTTAATTTTAACGCAGTTTTATAATCACGAATGAAACAATGACTTACGCAAGATAATCTTAAGAATTCAAGCTACGGGGAAAGATGAAGAGTTTTCAAGCCTTTTGTTTTATTCGTAGAAGCAATTAAAATCATTTCTTGTCGCATGAGAAAAGAAACCGTACATATACCACAATTTACATTCTAGGGCTGCGCGAGCTGTGGTAGGATTTTGCTAAATAAGGTTTATTAACGGTAGAAACAAAAGGACAAGTATTTTTTACAGAAAGATAAAATATATTTTTGTAAAATAATTTCTTAGTTTTTAACAACGAGTGGGTCACAAAAAGTTCTAGCCGTTTATCTTAGTGTTTATATATATATTTCATCATAATTCACTTTCACAATTCACTTACTCAAAAAAAAGGGTAGGTTAGGTTGGTTTGCCATAAACGACTAGAACTTTTAGAAAAAAAATATAGTTAGTTAATATGATTAATTCTGTGTCAATCATTATATTCTTTATTGCACTTTAAATATGATACAGAAAAAAAATAACAAAGTAAACATAGTTCACAAAGGTGGACTTATCTCTAAAAGAGATCTCTTCCAGTCAACCCCTGGTTGTGGAAGTAGATGTCAGCGGGCAATATAGTGCAAAAAAGAAAACTAAATATATACTAGAAATAAAGGTAATAATAACCACTTATACATAAATACATACATACAGCTACTAGTATACTTTTAAGCTATATCCCTTTGGCTAGAAACATTTACATTTAAAAAAAAAACAGTTTTAGAAACAAATCGTTTATAACTTTCAGAGTGACAGCCTTATCCACATATCGACCTTGTTCCATATTCAGCACTAAAGGTCACCCTCGGTCTCCAGATATCCGAACAAGAGATCTCGTAGCAAACAACACAGTTAAATATTTAGTATTCCGGCAGGTTTTAACTTGCCTTTTAAAATCCTAGATCAAGGTATACAGCATTTGAGAAGCAGAAGACGTTGAAATAACGTTGTGTAGAAGTATTTTGCAAATCGTTATGATTTTGTACATTTTTCTCACAATTTGTATGATATCAATAACAATTAACCAAATTATTATTTACTGAGTGAGTTTAATATTTTCTTTAGAATGTATGTATTCAGCCCTTTTTAACGTCCCACTGCTGGGTACGGGCCTCTCTTCAGTACGAGGGAGATATGACCATAGTCCACCACGCTGGCCAAGTGCGGGTTAGCAGACTTCACGTCTTTTGAAAACTTGCTAGGTTCTCTCAGACATGCAGGTTTCCTCACGATGTTTTTCTTCACCGTAATTCTTTAGATAATATTGGCCAAAAGCTACATACAGAAGTTTTATAAAAACATTTACCGAACTAAACTATAAAAAACAAGAACATGATCGTAAAATCAGCAGTTGGAGTCGTACGAAATTGTAAGTATAAGGAATTTGTTGATTTTCATTTATGTTCAACGTCAACAATGACGTCATTATCTGTTTAAGTTTAATTCTGTATTGATATTCATTAGCTATATATAGAATGTCTTACTACGTACTTACTTTACTTCTTTTAACTTTAAATATAAGTTTAACTTAGTAAATACGGATTATTTAGCTCTTAACTATAAACTATAATAGTATATATGCAACAATAACTATGATCAGTTGATCCATTGCTGTCAAAATTTAAAATCGTAAACAAACCCACGAACAGAATTTTTCATTTATATTACAGTTAAGATTACTAAAGAAATGCCATGTTTTACATTATGTTTTTTACAAAATGCATTACCTTTTGAAATCAAAAGCAAATGGTACTCAAAAACTAAGTAAAAATAAGTGCCCTTGTAACAATTTAACAAGTTGATTTTATAAGCAGTTATAAAGTTGGCGGAGAATCACGTCGTATTCATAACAAGAGGACGTGGGTTCAAAACTAGAATGTGCTTCAGAATTTTTCTTTGCCTAAGTTTTTAATTTATAACATTCGCATGCTCTAACAACAAAGTTTTATATGTGGCAACCGCAGTGTAGGAAGCAGTCTTGCACTACATTTAACGAACATCTTCAAAAGCATAATAAAACTTGTCTGAACTTCTATTATACGCGATGATATATCCTTTGCAAAGGCTCTGCTACTTGGCATGCAAGTTTCGTTTTAATTTTAAACTTCTAGAGTGACTTGTGGTAAAACATGTAAGTATGACTTTCTGTTTGTTTGTATATCAAGATATTAGTGTACCCTTATAAGTTAAACTTTTGCTAACTTACTCACACATAGGTAAATGACGTGATCGAACTAAGGGAGGTTATACCATATAAAATACCATTGGTCAAATGTCGTTATCCAAGTTTAAATAAAAGATGTTTCGAAGATTTAACCAAATTTCTTAAATTGTTACATTGTTATATTATTTTGATCGAACGAGTCTATTGTAATATTAAAAATTAAATAGTGTTCTTGACACAGCTATTGATTTTGTACAATTTCTCAGATCAAAGTCACAAGGCAACGATTGAACAGTGACATAGCATTTCTACTAGGACTGCTACTATACCAAAGCCATCCAACTATTTTAGCGTGAAGGAGTCACGCTCAAACGGTTGGATGGATTTGGCTGAAATTTAATATATTACTTTAAGACGCAGCCGAGCAAAACGAGGGTAAGTCGCCAGTATGTGGTATCGCTTTCGACTGTAATATCACTTATGTATTTGTTTACTTGTGTTATGTGAATAATTTCTAACACGATTACCACTTACCTTACAGTGATGGAAAACATTGTGAGAAAATCTGCATGTCAGAGAGAACCTAGCAAGTTTTCGAAAGACATGTGAAGTCCGCCAACCCGCCCTTAGCCAGCGTGGTGGACTATGTATGACCTGATCCCTTGCATTGAAGGGAGGCCCGTGCCCAGCAGTGGGACGTTAAAAAGGGCTGAATACATCTCTTATGTATGTAGTTATAAATAAATAAAATTAAAGTATTTGTTTATAATATCAGAATCACAGCTTTTTACTAAATGCATATGGAATTATATACGGTACTTATAAGAAAAATACTTTTTTTTTATTTTTGTCATCTGGCTGTTTCTTTGTTCCGGATAATCTCTGAAACGGCTGGACCGATTTTGACGGGACTTTTACTGGCACATAGCTGATGTTATAAGGAGTAACTTAGGCTACTTTTATTTTAATCAAAAAATTAGGGTTCTGCTCAAAAAAATTAAAACGAACCCAGGGACGCGCCCGAGCGAAGCGAGGGTAAGTCGCTCGTCTAAAATAAAAACTTTTTAACAAAAAAAAAACCCGACTTCAAACAAAAGCACTAAAAAGTAAAAAATAACTGATTGGTAGTTTTCATTTACAATACATACCTAATCAAATATTTTCCAAGTCGGTGTGCTTTGCTTTATATGGGCTGGCACCGATTTCGAAAATATTTGATTAGGTATGTATTTAATAGGTAGGCTTTAATTACTTAGCCAAAGAACACCGACTTCGAAAATATTTGATTAGGTATGTATTGTAAATGAAAACTACCAATAAGTTATTTTTTACTTTTTAGTGCTTTTGTTTGAAGTCGGTTTTTATTTTATTGTTAAAAAGTTTTTATTTTTCCCTTTTTAGTGTAGACAGTAGTAGCAAAGTAAGAATTCTAACGTGTTAGGCTTGTCAAATCAAACAAAATAAGCCCAAACTCAAAGTATCTTCCATTAGCCGTTGAAGAATTCCACCTATCCACCTTCTGGCCTTACTATCAGATCAGGTCAACAATACTGAACCACTGTACTATCAACGGAAATAGAAACACTTGCAAAGTTTCAAGTCAATATGACAATTAGAAGTAGGTTAAATGCATCATTAGCTATTTTTCCACCCTTAGGGGTGGTATTTTTTTTTAATTTAAATGGGACCAATCTGGAAGCATACAACTATACACTTTCAAACAACACAAAAGTTGTCCAAATCGGTTAATAAATGACGGATTTCTGAGGTAACAAACATAAAAAAAAATACAGTCAAATTGAGAACCTCCTCCTTTTTTTGAAGTCGGTTAAAAATTTCTTTTAACGCCTAACCGTTGAGGAGTTGTACCTTCCATCATTAGCTCAACCACAGGAGATGATGATTATCAGACGCAAATACTTGAACAGCTTTAGGAAATATATGAAAAACGTAATAAGTGCCTATAAAATTTGAAAGTTGCCTTCGATTTCCCTGGGATCCCATCATCAGATCGTGACTTGGTAACTATGAGACCAACTAAAAACTATACCCTTTCAAACAAAAAAAGAATTTTACAAATCGGTCCAGCCATCGTCGAGTAATCGGGGAACATACATAAAAAAAAAGTTCCCGACGAATTGAGAACCTCCTCCTTTTTTTGAAGTCGGTTAAAAAATAAAATAAATTAAACAATTACATGATATGAAACCCCATACATGTTTAGAATAATTCTTTATATACATATATAAGCAGTAAGATAAACTAATAGTTTACAATTATATTCCCGAATGAAATATCGTCATTGATGATAATTTTCAATTAGCATAGTAAAAGCCTATTCTATCTTTCATTGAAGATCTATATTTGGGCGGAAACGGATACTGATAAACAATTTTCATTCCTTCGCTGCATATTAAAACGGTTTAACAAACCTTTATCCAAAAACGGGTATGTTGACACAATACATAGAACCTATCAATCTATTCCTTTACAGTACCAATGAAATGAATGCACAGTGTTTTATGATAAAGCACTGTGCTTCATAGGATTAAAAAATATATAGCTTGTTTAAAAAAATTATTAAAAAATATTAAATGAAGAAAAGGCGATATTTCAACTTTAGAATTGTAAGGTTTCGCTATTTTAATGTATGGTGTAGGTACACCACTATTATAAAGAGGACAGATTTGTATTTTTGTATGTTTGTAACGAATAAATTCAAAAACTACATGACCAATTTAGATGAAATGTAGTAAGAAGATAGTTTGAGAGCCTAGGAAGGACATAGAATATTTTCACTCCGAAAATCATCCCTTAAGGGGGTGATATGGGGATAATAAAAGAGTTATTAATTGATTATACTGGCCACACTGACGACGCGAACGCACAAATTATGATACCTTTGTAAATTAGGCAGTTAAAAAGGATGAGATTATTCAGACCAAATAATAATAATAGGAAAAAAATAATAAAAGTACAATTAAAAATAGAAAGAAGAAGTAAACAAAACAGAGGATTGGTCGGCGGGGAATTGACAGGGGATATGCGATCCGTGATTTTTAACTGGAGCAAAGGAAATAAGAAATTGTTGAGAATAAGTGTTTACTAATAAATTGTAACTAAATTTAGTTGAAATATATAAGTTACTAGCATTGCCCGCAGCTCCGCCCGCGTTCAGATGAGCAAAAAGAAAATTTTTAGGTTTTACATATTAGTATAGTCTTACAATGAAGTTTTTGTATTTTTCTCAGAAATGAGATATTTTCCCGCGGTAAAAAGTATCCTACATGTTGTCCCGGATAACCATCTATCATTATTATTCATCAAAATCCCTCCAGTGGTTTTTCTGTGATGCGGTAACAGACAGACAAAAAATCTAAAAACTATAGATTCGGCCTCTGTATCGATAATAATGTCTATTTCAATAAGATTTTCCACAAAATATTTAATGTACAGATTCTGCTTAGTTACAATTTTATTATATGTATAGATAAAACATGATGCTGGTTTTTCCTGAGATATCCTATAGAATATTACAGAGAATGACAGTAGTCTCTATAATTAAATATCTACCCATCACCCACACAAACACTAGAAGAAAACGAAACCCTTTTCGCTAAGAATTCATCATTTCTGAAAAGTACTTGCAAAAAATCTTTTTGAGAAGTTCTTCCAACGTATTTATTTTCATATAACTTTATAGTTAGCAACAAAATAAATTTAATGCAAAAGTTCATGTTTTTACTGTAGTAGGTACATTTATTTTGAGGACAGTATAGTATGACATTCATCTATACATATAATAAAAATCCAAGCCGAATCTGTACATTAAATATTTTTTGGATAATCTTATAGAAATAGTAATTATTATCGATACAGAGGCTGAATCTATAGTTTTTTGTCTGTCTGGGAACGCACCACAAAAAAATCACTAGACAGATATTGATGAAATTTGGTATAATGATAGCTGGTTATCCGGGTCAACTAGAATCTATAGGATACTTTGTACTGCGGGAAAATATCTCATCTCTAAGAAATTTACACTAAACGTTAAAACATAACTAGGGCCGAGAGGAGCGAGGGTGAGACGCTAGTGTATAATAAAGTTTATATACTGTACAAACTATATATTCGACTATCAAAATAGGAACAGTTTAAAGAAGACTATAACGACCATCGAAGCAAGTAAACACGTAAGTAGAGTCTAGTTAATTATGACACCAAATGCAAAAATAGTATAGACAAAAACTTATTAAAAGAACTGGAAAGAATAAAAGCTTTTAGCGGATGTAGCTTACTTAAAGCATTAAGACAATATCATTTTGCCTTTACTTTTATAGGACTTTCTTTGTTTATAAGACGGGATATTTTCAACGACGGTTAATATTTTTTCACGGTTTGCCTGGTTTATTTTAAAAAAGCACCTACTGCCTGCTATCAGCACATTCACTCATGCGTAACTCTAACCCTATATTTTCAAGCGTGAAAATGAAATTTCCAGAAGTTATTACAGCAATTATTATTATCTTTGCAAAGGTAAATAATGTTTTTGTTACCATTAAGCTATTATATTCCGTGGCTCTAAAAACGATTAAAATAGTGTATTTACATATTAAGAACTAGCGGATTACCCTTGCTTCGCTCGGGTTCGCCTAGAAAAACAAAAATTAATGTATCCCACGGGAACCGTACATTTCTCCGAGATAAAAACTAGCCTATGTGATAGTTCAAACTATAATCTATCTCTGTGCAAACATCCAGATTCGTTTAGCTGTTCTGGCGTGATTGAGTAATGAACATCCATTCAAATATCCAAACATCTAAACTTTCACATTTATATAGAAAACTATCTATATTATGATTCTGCAAAAACTTTAATCTTATTCATTTAGTGACAGACACTCACTTCTACTATGTGTACTCGTATATGCAGAAATTGAAGTTAAAGCATGGAATTTTTCATTAAGTTTATCACTCGGGATCAAACCGACTACATGAATAAAATATCATTGCCAATTTAAAATAGGTACATAAGTAAGAAGTGATTGGTGCTTAGCGTTTAAGTAAAACTATAGTAGTAAAAATAGTGGTCCAATAGAGACTATTGTAAGAGGCTAAAGGATCTGTTTCTAAATTCAGGCCACATATGGGGGTAAAGACGGGATTTAGCGGGATCTAGTGGATGAAAGGACCCTGGACCCGCTTTGATCTTTGAGATAAATGCTTTTAATCTCGCTTAAGAATTGTACATTATACTTTTCCACTGTACTGGTCGAGTGGTACTGTTGTTTTAGTGTAGATGATGATAATTAAATATGTATGGTGAAAGTTTGTATGTATATGTGTATGTTTGTTACGTTAAACGGCTAAACAAATTTGGAGGAATTTTAATATAAAGCTAGACTAAGATTTGAAGGTTACTTCCAAGGCGTTAGCCTAAAAGGCACCTAAGGACGCACTCGAGCCAAGCGGTACGAAGTCGCTCCCCCCCCCCCCCAACGTGCGTTCACCTTGTCGTGGTGGGGGGGCTCAGTAGTGCCCGGCAACCCAACCGGGCGCGAAGCCAAGAAACGCACAGGGAGGTGGCCCACTTCGGTGGGCGGTGGGAGGTGGCCCTCTTCGGAGTGCAGTGTACCATGCGGGTTGCTCCTGGTACTTCTCTGATAGCAGAGTGGACTGTGGAGCAACCCCGTGGTTGTTGTGGTCTGCTTCGGCAGACCTGCCGTCGGGGCGTCGTAGTTGAATGCGTAAGCGATCCTGCGACGCCCCATTAAGACGGGGGAAGGTTTTGTTGGGTTTTAGTGGGTAGTACTGGCTGTATTACGCCGGTGAGTCCCACACGTCGTGCGTAAATGCATTTCCCAACGTTAAAAAAAAAAAGCGGTACGAAGTCGCTAGTGCACTCTGGCTTATTACTATAAACGCTTACGAGTGTATTTTTTGTATATATTAACGCAAGCATTGCATAGGTAATGTAGTTTTTTTTTGTTAATTCAGCTAAATAGCTGGAATATGAAAATCCATGGGATATTATTGTATAACAAAAAAGTATGATAGCGCGAGGCGAGCATAAGGGTCTGAGCCAAGCAATAAGCATATTGGTATAAAAGACCTATTATTGGATAAAATGCCAGTCAGGCTCTGTCCGCTTGACAATGAGTTTGTACAAACATTAAACTTTTCTAATTTATAACTGAGCAATCAAGAGTCGATGGTGATCTTAGTTGTTTGCTTGATGTTATATTAATCTACAGTAGACTCACAAACTTCAGATTACATTGCAACTTCGCGAAGAATTTCGTCTATAAACATTTAAGATTTTAGTACAAAAGCAAATATTTTGGTAAAAATTTGGTATTTTTTTTAAACTCTCACTTTAAACATTCGTATTAAAATATTTATATACATTTATAAGACAAATAATAATAATTTATAAGACATAATTAAAAGTATACATTAAATGTATATATACATATAATAAAATTTTAACTGAGTCGAATTTGTACATTAAATATTTTTTGGAAAATCTTATTTAATCTTAATAAAAATTTTATGTCTTTCTGTCTATCTATCTGGGAACGTATCACGAGAAAATCACTGGATAGATTTTGACGAAATTTAGTATAGTGATAGCTGGTCAACATATAAAATACTTTTTACTGCGGGAAAATATCTCATCTCTAAAAATCTAAAAAATTGTTGTTCTAAAAAATCTATAGTAGTTGTCTCTAGCTATATAATCTTTATATATATAATTCTTCTGTGAGTGTGTATGTCACTGAACTTCTCTCAAACGACTGGACCGATTTTGATGAAATTTTTTGTATGTGTTCAAGGGGATCTGGGAATGGTTTAGATTCACATTTTTTTTAATAGAAAATAATATATTAAAAAAAGTTTGAAATTTTCAAATTAAAGACGTGTAGACAGGACAACGTCTGTCGGGTCCGCTAGTATATCCCTAAAATATAATTCATCAATACAATTCAAATACAATAAAAATGTATGTTGCAAAAAGTCTTCGTTAACTTGCTGTTATGCTTAAGCCTAAATTTATAAAATTAATAGATTTAATTTTTTCAATTATTTTCACAACTTAAACATAATAGAATTCAAATTCTCTATACAAAGTGACATTTCTATATAAAAGCTCCAGAGCAGTTGAAAATCTATTGCAGCAAATTAAAGCTCGTTAATAAAAATAAGCTAACAGCTTTAGTGTGAGTCCACGTACGAGTACGTACGAGCGGCACTCGACCATAGTATTTCAATAGCCTTGTAACTAGCTACGAACAAAAATGCCAGCACATTTCCTTGATTTTTCTAAATCGCCAGAACCTCGAGCTTATTTTAAGCACTGCCGATTCGGCTCAATGGGTTTAAAGCGATTTTGAACGGTCCGCTCACCTAGCGTAATGTTTTTGTACGTAGCACCGATACCCAAACAATGGACGAAAACTTTGAATTTCCATACCATTTTTGCAATATGGAATTAATTTTGATTTGAACAAATATTCCATATATTTGGTTGAAAAAATATTTTCAGATGTAGGTCATTTTCGAAATCTGACAAAGCTTGTTTTGTTTTAAACCATATCCATATTTAGCCGAAATGAAAATTAACCTACAGATACAAGTAGTTTTTGTACAAATATTATACTTTACGAGTAAAATTTGGAAATATTTTTTTGATACGTTGATTGCAAGTTATGAAACAACTAAAGTGTGTAAATATTTAGTTGGTGAATATCTTACAAATATCTCGCTTTACACGCAATAGGAAACTGAAATTCTTGAATAACTCAGACTGTAGACGCAGGACCCGGCATCACGGAATTCATTTAACGCCAGATATGAAGACAAAAATATTGTAGTCACGTTCAGTTGAATTAGTTTTCTATGGAAATCGATTTTTGAATCAAGGAATATAATTTGGTTTTTATTTATTCCCATCAAAAGACCAACATACGGCGTACTCTCAACATACATGCAGGGTTCGGCCAATTTCTTACGATTAGGAAAAATTTATTTATCGAGTTTAGTTATTCATAGGACCTTAGCCGTGTTCCGGAAACACTTGTCAATTCCAATAAGGGCGGCCCTTTTGCGAAACTTTTAACATACACCAATTTTTGTCTCCCCAAACGTCGATTTAACGTATTATTGAGCGATCTCTGATTTATTGGAGTGGAACTAGATACTTTGTTGTTATAAAAAATACTTATTGAAATTTGTATGTCTATCTGTTATAAATAAATATATTGGGACATTAACACACGTTACCATCTAGTTCCATGGTAAGCTACGAGGCTCGATCCTGCTGCGTCCTACTAAGGCGGGGGGAAGGGATGTCGGGTTTTAGTGGGTAGTACCGGCTCTTCTAGCCGGTGAGCCCCACATCACCACCTGGGGGATCAAGTGGTATGCGTAAATGCATTTCCCGACGATAAAAAAAAAATGGTAAGCTACGAGGCTAGTGTTATGGATACCAGGTAGTTGATACACTACACATATATAACTTTAGATACATACATATTATAAATATAAGTACCCATGACTGGAGTACAAACATTCGTGCTCATCACACAAATGAATGCCTCAGCGGGACCCGAACCCGCAACCGCTGGCACAGCAAGTACACTATGTAAGGATCACTACAAACTGAGCTAAACTTAACTATAAATAAATTATTAATTTTAAATGTTGGGCCTAAAAGTAATAAAAGAACGTGATATTTTAATATAGGTTCATAATCGACTTTTGTTTATCTACAAACTGATTTCATTTTTTAATTAATTATTGATACTGTAATACCAAAGATAAAACCAGTTTTTAATGGATTAATTTTTGTTCACAGGTTACTGTTATATTCGAAACGTTGAAAATGGATATAAATATAATATTAAATTTAAACCTTTTAAGCCGTAAAAGCTTAAAAATATATATCTTGACTTTCAAAAAAATTTAAAAGGCTTAGCCACATTACGATAACGATTAAAGAAATCCAGTCAAATAAAAATTGAACATCGTAATAAAAGTTCATTAGGTATAGACTTGTATCTACATTTGCTACCATTCTATGAGTTAGCTCATATCTTTTGTTTTTTATGAGACCAAGGGGGCAAACGGGCGGGAGGTTCACCTGATAGAAAGTGATCACCGCCGCCCATGGATATCTGCAACACCGCAGGGCTCTCATATATGACTTATCCGCGTCATACAATATCAGAAGTCAATTCTTAAACCAAATATGTGAATGTGTAAAAGCACTATTCTAAAACTTAATTGAAAATGTCTTGTATCAGTGCGATGTTACAGAAGTGTACTTATACTCGTATATATATCCGAGTAAGTTAAATATATAAATAGCTAACCCTGCATATAGCTAAATGATTTATAGATATGTGCCGATATTGTGATATTGTAAAAGCATTATAATTTCATTAGAGATATTTTAATTACATTCACTTTTGTCAATCGTCTCCATTCCTTACAATAGAACGGGACAATCTTAATTACATTAACCATATTCGGTGATGTTGTGGATCGATGAGATCTTGATAATTTCATTCAATAGGAAGCTCCGTTAAAATGTAAGATGGTCTGATTAATCAGATTTGAACATTTCATGCTTGAATGATAGAGTTACTAAAACATACATACATTTTTATCATATATAGAACTACGATAAAAGCTATAGAAAAACTAGACATTTTCATATATACTCATATTTTATATCTGAAAATACATAAAATATATAAAAAACATGGTATCCTCCCATGGTACTTACCAGGCGACACATGCGCCAACAGCAGCACGAGATGCGCCGCGGCGGCGCGCGCGCGTTGCATCGCTAGCGCCTCATGCCACTGTGCACCCCCGCGATACTGTACACCGCACCTGGGGGAAAAAAAATCTGTTCTTATCATCTAATACTTTCTTAGATTTACGCGAATATTCGACATTTTAAATAAAACTATCTTTTCGGATTTTTCGCGGATTTATTTTAATTTTCAGTTCCCGACGTTTCGAATGCTTTACATCAATCATGGTCACGAGAGAGATTGGCTTATCATCTATTTATTTCCAACTATATTTCAGTATATATCAAAGTTTAAAAGTACAATGCTTGTAGTAAACTAATTAAAATAATATAACATTGTTTTAAGAGGGTATATTCTAGATCAAAAGAGAATGTTTGCTATTCATTACATGCTTGTTTATCTTTTCTAATTAAGTTATTCGATATAGGGATATATATAACATTAAATCTTCAAACTCATATCTTCTATTTTTTTAATTTCCTTATTTTTTTATATACTCAGATTATCCATTACCTCATTCACAAATATGATAATAAAATGAATTTGTTAGCATGTATCGAGGTAGATCCTATTTTGTATTGAGTAATTTAGATTTATGTTCATTTTACTTATCTATGTTTTTCTATAAACCCTTTTATTTCAATATAATAATCTAAAACCAAGATCTGCAGGGAATCAAACTCATATTGAGGCTTAGTACTAAATAATAATAAATAAATAAATATGTTGGGAAATTAACACACAACACGACCTAGTTCCATAGTAAGCTACGAGGCTTATATTATGGATACGAGATAGTTGATACACTACACATATATAACTTTAAATACATGCATAAGTATAATAAATATAAGTACAAATTATTGCCCCCAGCGGGACTCGAACCCGCGACCGTTGGCACAGCAAGTATAAACTGAGCCAAACGTGTCATCAAAACTAACTATCGATTACTACTATAGTTAAATGAAAACGATTTTCCTCATCGACAAATCAAACACAATACGCTATAATAAGTAACAGTGTACCAAAACTAATTAAGTTGGGTTCACAAGTGAATCGATGCTAACTCTGTAATGAAATTCTCTAGTGGGTTCGAACCAACTACCCCTTATGACCCCTCGCATTCATGTAACAAGTTTCAAACTACCTGTACAACAGACATAAGCGATCGCCCGTAGGACTAGAATGGATGTGAAGTCTACGATCTCAATTGTTTAAACGAGGCTATTCATCTGTGTGTAATAACTATAACGCTTCGGCATTTCTATTTCGAAGTCTCGCAGCTCGATTGCGTATGTGTCGGGCGTGTGAGTTACGATAAATCAATCTAACATAATTTAGTGAAAATCTCAGCCCGCGCTTGTTTTCAACCGACTTCAAAAAGGAGGAGGTTCTCAATTCGACTGTATTTTTTTTATGTTTGTTACCTCAGAACTCCGTCATTTATTAACCGATTTGGACAATTTTTGTTTTGTTTGAAAGGGTATACTTCCAGATTGGTCCCATTTAAATTTAAAAAAAAATACCACCCCTAAGGGTGGAAAAACAACGAATGATGAATTTAACCTACTTCTAATTGTCATATTGACTTGAAACTTTGCAAGTATTTCTATTTCCGTTGATAGAACAGTGGTTCAGTGTTGTTAACCTGATCTGATGGCAAGGCCAGAAGGTGGTTAGGTGGAACTCTTCAACGGCTAATAGTAGATACTTTGAGTTTGGGCTTGTTTTGTTTGATTTGACAAGCCTAACACGTTAGAATTCTTACTTTGCTACTATTGTCTACACTAAAAAGGGAAAAATAAAAACTTTTTAACAAAAAAATAAAAACATCATCAAACAAAAGCACTAAAAAGTAAAAAATAACTGATTGGTAGTTTTCATTTACTATACATACCTAATCAAATATTTTCTAAGTCAGTGTGCTTTGGCTAAGTAATTAAAGCCTACCTATTAAATACATACCTAATCAAATATTTTCGAAATCGGTGCCAGCCCATACAAAGTAAAGCACACCGACTTCGAAAATATTTGATTAGGTATGTATAGTAAATGAAAACTACCAATCAGTTTGTTATAAACCAAATTATTGTATGCGCACGCAAAAACCTAAGAGTCTGTGTCACATCATTTTGACTTGACAGTGACAACTGACATTCGCTTATCGATGCGCCGGCGATCCCGGCTGTCGTGCTTCCGTTGGAACCTTTGAATTATACGCCGCGTGTTTGATTCATCTCGGTAATTTTGCCCTTTTTTGTGATGGTTTTTTGTGCGGCATATCTTAGATTGGACTGTTAAATAAGACGTGCAAATAACATATTGATAATTGTACATTTTGATGAGCACGGGGCCCGTTTTGAGTGCATAATTGCATCGCCCACGTGCCGACGTAAAACTTGTTAAATAAGAATCAATTGACTTTATTTTGTACTTATATGAAAGTGAACTGACAATTCAGTGTAAACTTGTGCGTATTTGAGTGCCTACGCCGTATGTCGGCCTTCTAGGCGCTTCCTGGAGCATCTTCATCCTGCCACCTTCAGTTGAGTATAATCAGTTAGCATTAGACGTTATGATTGGCCAATTGTAGTTTAATGGTAATTAGATTTATACCTAAGGCAGCATCATTGAAGGAGAAGAACGCAAGGTACCTTTTTTTTTGATATATATAAGCGCTGTGTATCGCAGTCATATGTTCGTCCCCCTTGAACCTGGAGACATTTCACGCTTCCACTCATCACTCTGGTAAAACCCCAGGTGGGATGTAACATCTTTTGGTAGCAGAGCGTGGTTTGGTTATAGATATTAAATGTATATTGTATACGCTCGCTACTTTGTGTAAAATTAATTACAAGTTATTGTTACTGAACCACTTAAGATTTATATGAAACAATTCATACTCTTTAAATGTGTATGTGATTATTGTAACAGCTTAAACATAAAGTTTATTATTAAACTTACATAATTGTTTGTATTAAAGTTAACTTGTTGATAAATTACTTTAATTTGATTCATACATATATGCAGTATTTGGGTTACTTAAAGTCAATTTAGTAATTTGCTACTTAAACATAGTTTATTATAAATTGTTTAGCATAGTTGAATAATTACTTTAAGGGTTCAGTATATTAATAATTAAGCTTTAAAAGTTTAGTATTGTTTTTGTTGTACTTGTTGTCGCTCAGTTTATTATAAAATATAATAACTTTATAATAAAAATATAAATAAACTATACTTAAAATAAATATAAATATAAGTAATTTAGATCATAATTTGTTTGAACATTTGCCTCAAGGATTTGTTTTATGTTTTTTTTTTGTACTCCTATTTAGGTATATTTTTGAGATTTGATATTTATTTAAATTGATAACACTATTGTCTCATTTGAAAGTTATTATAACTTTTTTGTTGTTATTACAATATTATTTTGTTTTGTTTGCTTGTGTCCTTTGTGTTTTTGAAGATGGCTGCCGCCGCATTCACTATTGTCCGTGACTCATATTCCGGGATTGTGGCTCACCTGAGATGGTTCACTTCCGCTGCCGCATTGGTGAATAGGGAGGATCGTACAGAGGCATTGTTGGATAGACATGAGAAATGCCCTACACGACTCAAGGAGGTGGAGGAGCATTATCAGCGCTTCATCTCACATCTGGATGATGTACCTCTGGAGTCATTCCCGGAGCATCGGCGGGAACAAGTCCATGAGGACTACACCCAGATTATGAACCTGGCCGACGACATCGCCCAACGCGCGCGAGAGGTTCTAGCCTTGCGCGCCGGAGTACCGCCTCACAGCGCTCCCTTGAAAACTCCCGTGGGCCTTTTGACTAAACTACCCAATTTAGATCTTCCACGTTTTGATGGTCGGTTAGACACGTGGCTGGGATTCATTGGGTTGTTCGAGAGCCTTGTAGATTCCAGGGACGATTTGGGCCCGTCTCAAAAGTTGGCCTATCTGCTCTCTGTGCTCGATGGAGAGGCGAGGGGCTTAGTGCAGCACCTCCCCATACGTGACGGGAGCTATGAAATCGCGCGATCATTGCTCACCAAGCGCTACCACAACGAGCGCTGCCTGGCCGATGCCCATATCGACCAGATCATGGACCTTCCCGTCGTGAGCAATACCGCCCAGTTGAGGACCGAGCTGCTCAACCCCCTCCTAATAGCCACTAACTCTCTCCACCGCTTGGGACTGCCGGTTGCCCAGTGGTCTTACTTACTGGTGCGTATCGTACTTAAGCGGTTGCCGGTGTCCTTGAGGGCACGTTTTGAACAGGGGCACGCTAGGGATGAGGCTTCTCCTCTCCCTACTTTTGAACAGCTCCTGACCTTCCTGGAGGACGAGTGTCGCATGGGTGACGTTATGGTCGCCTCTACACCGGTGGGAGCATCAAGTCCCAGACCCACCAACCAACGTCGCACTGCTCAAACTGCGCCAAGGGGAAAAATGATTTCCCGCTTTGCTGTCGCTCAGGCCGCACGACCGGACTGCCGATTTTGTAAGTCCCAGGGGCACAAAACGGCGAAGTGCCCGGAATTTGCAGCGCTGCATGTGGCCGCTCGTAGGCGGATTGCTCAGGCCCGAGGCTGGTGTTTCTCATGCCTAGGGGACCATTATCAGCGCGCCTGCCCCGACACGCACCCGTGTCCTGTTTGCAGAGGGCAGCACTTGAAACTGCTGTGTGCCAACGCGAATGGCCGCCGCGACCACGCGGGGTCGCCTTCGGGCGGATATGTGAGCGGACGCCGGGACCAGTCCCGCAGTTTTGAGTCCGGCTCATCCCCCACACGCCGCGCTGATTGCGCTGCCGTTGATCGCCGACATGGTTCGGTGCGCAGCCCCACGGGCGGGTATGTGAGCGGACGCCGGGACCAGTCCCGCAGTTTTGAGTCCGGCTCACCCCCCCCTCGCTGCGCAGATTGTGTTGCCGTTGACCGCCGACATGGTTCGGCGTGCAGCCCCACGGGCGGGTATGTGAGTGGACGCCGGGACCAGTCCCGCAGTTTGGAGTCCCGCTCGCCCCCCTTGCCCTCGCGTGACCAATCAAGGTCACCTCAGGTCGTGTACCACGATTACTGTAATGCAAGTCCGGTACGACTGCCATCCCCCCCTCTGGCGGAGCGTCCCCGTTTGGAGTCGCGCAACCCTCGATACGGACGCTCCAGGGGCTATAAACCACCGACTATGGCACGTGGCAGTCGTCACCGAGGGGAAGCAGAGTTCAAACCCTTCCCTCATTCTGACGCGCCGTCCCGGCACAGCGGCGTTCGATCGCCGCCACGCAAACATTAGGATGTCGGCGTCTGCCCCCGCTATGCACCGCCCCCTTTTGAGACCGTTCTCTTGCCCTCGGCCTATGTCAGGGTCTGGGGACGGACGGGTGCCTCGGTTGTAGTCCGAGCGATATTGGACACAGGATCACAAGGTTGCATAGCCTCGTCTTGGTTGGTAGGGCAGACTGGCCAGACTATTAAAAGGTATTCAGATGTAATAAGAGGTGTCGGGAACGCCCCTGTGGCCACGGTTAAGGGCAGCGTTTGGCTTGATTTCTCCCCCTCAAATTCTCCACGCCCGACGTTGGGATCGTCCGCCATTGTGATGGAGAATATCCTGGGCAGCCACCCGCAAGTTCGATTGTCTGCGGATGCGGTAAAATTGACCGCTGGTTTGAACTTGGCTGACCCTAAATTTGACCTACCTGGCACGGTAGATTTGTTGCTTGGTGCCGATGTTCTGGGCAAAATATTACTTGGTAAGGATCGTGTTTTGCAGCCAGGTGGCCTAGTGGCCCTCCAAACCATTTTTGGGTTCGCATTGATGGGGCCTGTATTGAGGGCTCCCCCTCCTGCCGAACTTGGAACGGCCTTAATGGTGGGCTCCGCCCTTTCTGACGCCGTGCAGAGATTTTGGGAAGTGGAAGAGCCACCACAAGCGCCACGCTCTGATCCGGAAGATGAGGATTGTGAACGGTTCTATAATAATAACACCACTTACCTCCGTTCTGGCCGGATCATGACAAGATTGCCATTTCTCACCGTACGTCCGCCCCTTGGCGACTCGCGGCCTACTGCAGAGAAGCGTTTGCTGGCAATGGAGCGCCGCATGAGCAGGGACCCGCTACTCAAGGAGAAATATATTGACTTCATGCGGGAGTATGAGGATTTGGGACACATGTCCGTGTCAAAGGTTGACTGGAGCTCGACGGAGCATTTTTTCCTCCCGCATCATGCGGTAATAAAACCATCAAGTGGCAAGCTACGCACAGTATTTGATGGTTCTGCGCAGACCACATCGGGAGTGTCCTTGAACCAGTGTCTTCACTCTGGTCCCAAATTGCTTAAGGACCTTTGTGACGTCATCACTCGGTTTCGGCGTCATCAATTTGTTTTTGTGACTGACATCAAGATGATGTTCAGGCAAACGGCAATTCACCCTGATGATCGACGATATCAGTTGATATTGTGGCGGGAAAACCCGAAAGATCCCATGCTTGTTTACGAGCTCAACACGAACACATACGGGCTACGGTCTAGCCCCTTTTTGGCCATCCGTTCGCTTTGGGAGCTCGCGGATCGAGAGCGTATGTCGTTTCCTCGCGCAGCCGCCATTTTGAAGGAGGACCTATATGTTGATGACATATGCACTGGCGCGTCCACGGAGAGAGAGGCTCTCCTTTTGCGTGACGAGTTGATTGGAATACTAGCCTCCGCAGGATATGAGTTGCGTAAATGGATCTCCAACTTGCCTGCGCTCTTGGAGGGGCTACCGGATGACCACCAGCAAGATCCTCACCTCTTTGAGAATCGTGACAATCCTGCCATGATGACAGTACTTGGAATCCAGTACAGACCAGTCCAGGACATCTTCACATTTAACGTTGACTTGGATTCGCCTCATACTTGGACGAAACGACTGGTTCTTTCGACTGTCGCGAGAACGTTTGATCCCAATGGCTGGATATGCCCGGTCATATTCTGGGCCAAATGCTTCCTGCAGAAACTTTGGACTGCAGGTCACGGATGGGACGAGCCACTCCGAGAAGCTGTTTTGGAGGACTGGCTCCTATTTGCTTCCTCATTGCCTGCCATCAATAGGATATCGCTACCCCGTGCTATGCTTCCTCCAGGGAAGTATACAGCGTCCCTTCATGGGTTTTCGGACGCTTCGGAACGAGGGTACGCAGCAGCCGTATATTTGCGCACCGTGACCATAGATGGTCAGGTGAAGGTGTCGTTGGTCATGGCGAAGAGCAAGGTCGCGCCTCTTCGAACTGCGTTGACCATTCCTAAGTTAGAATTGTCGGGAGCGGCCCTTCTTGCTCGCCTCTTGAACCATGTCATGTCTACCTTGCGCCCGTCAGTTAACATTACCACAGTCTATGCATGGACTGACAGTCAAATTGTTCTGTGTTGGCTGAAGACGTCGGTCCACACCTTAGAGGTGTTTGTAGCAAATCGTGTCTCTCAGATCCAGAAATCGGAGACCCCGTTGATTTGGAGGCATGTGCCTGGCGAAGTCAACCCTGCTGATTGTGCGTCACGGGGATGCATGGCCCCCCTGTTGGTTGAGCACTCTTTGTGGTGGGGACCTGAGTGGTTGACTAGATCAGAACCTAATTGGCCCCGAACACCGGCCTTGGATACTGTCGCGTTGCCTGGACTTCGAACGCTTGCGATTGAACGGCAGGACCGTCCGTTCGACCCAGATTTTTTAATGAATCGCTACAGCTCATTGGATAAATTGCTGAGTGTCACCGCTTGGATCAAGCGCTTCATTAGAAATTGTAGACACCCACAGGACAAACGTTTGGAGGCGTTCTTATCGCCGCGAGAGCTCCAGGATGCTCTTCTTCATTGGGTTCGTTCTGTGCAAGAAGCACACTTTGAAAACGAGATTGACATCTTGAGGAGGGGCAAATCCAAGTTGTCTGGAGCGATTTGCAAACTGAACCCCTTCTTGGACAGTGAGGGTCTTTTACGTGTCGGAGGGCGTCTTAGGAACGCAAACCTCCCTTATGGAGCTCGTCACCCCCTCCTGTTGCCCAAGAGTGGCCATTTGGTGAATTTGTTGGTGACTGATCGTCACATCAAGAACTCCCACGCCGGCTGTAATGCCTTATTGGCCATTTTACAGCGAGAATTTTAGATTTTATCGGCCCGACGGACGATCCGTAGCGTGGTCTTTCGCTGCATGCCTTGCTATAGGCTCAAGGCCTCTACCATGCAGCCTATCATGGGTGACCTGCCCTCGGATCGGGTCACTGAGATAAGGCCCTTTGCTGGAGTTGGTACGGACTTTGCAGGTCCCTTTTCAGTTAAGACCTCGACCCTCAGGAACAGTAAAACGGTCAAGGCTTACCTGTGCGTTTTTGTCTGTCTATCCACTAAGGCGGTACATTTGGAACTCGTCTCAGCCCTCTCGACAGAGGCCTTTGTTGCAACGTTAGATAGATTCGTGTCACGACGAGGACTACCATCCTTGATTCGGTCGGATTGCGGCACCAACTTCAAAGGCACAAACAACTATTTAAAAGAGATATGTGATTTTTTGGAGTCTAACAAGACTGAAATTGCGTCTAAACTAGCTAGTCGCAGAATAACTTGGAAGTTCAGTCCCGCGTCATGTCCCCACTGGGGAGGAATATTTGAAAGCGTGGTAAAGGTTGCCAAGACACATTTGCGACGAGTAATTGGTGAGTCTGTTTTGACATTTGAAGAGCTCGCAACTGTGTTTTGCAAAATTGAAGCCGTTTTGAATTCACGCCCGTTATGCCCGATCTCTTCAGACCCTAACGATTTGGAAGCCCTCACACCGGGCCATTTTTTGATTGGACAGCCATTGAACGCCCTGCCGGAATACCCTTTTGTTGATGTGAAACCCAATCGTCTCTCGCGGTTTGAATTGGTCCAACAACTCACTCAGAGTTTTTGGAAGCGTTGGAATTTAGAATACTTGCACATTCTCCAGCAGCGCGTTAAGTGGACTGAAAAGACTGATCCACCTCATGTTGGTGACCTCGTTCTGGTTAAGGACGCTAACTCACCGCCACTGTGTTGGCGCAGAGGGCGCATTCTTAACCTTGTCTTTGGAGCAGATGGAGTGCCCCGTTTTGCTGAGGTCCGTGTGGACGGTTCTGTTCTGAAGAGAGCGGTATCAACCTTGTCACGACTGCCAGTAAATTAGCGGCCAGGTAGTCCTGGCCGAGGCGGGTAGATGTTATAAACCAAATTATTGTATGCGCACGCAAAAACCTAAGAGTCTGTGTCACATCATTTTGACTTGACAGTGACAACTGACATTCGCTTATCGATGCGCCGGCGATCCCGGCTGTCGTGCTTCCGTTGGAACCTTTGAATTATACGCCGCGTGTTTGATTCATCTCGGTAATTTTGCCCTTTTTTGTGATGGTTTTTTGTGCGGCATATCTTAGATTGGACTGTTAAATAAGACGTGCAAATAACATATTGATAATTGTACATTTTGATGAGCACGGGGCCCGTTTTGAGTGCATAATTGCATCGCCCACGTGCCGACGTAAAACTTGTTAAATAAGAATCAATTGACTTTATTTTGTACTTATATGAAAGTGAACTGACAATTCAGTGTAAACTTGTGCGTATTTGAGTGCCTACGCCGTATGTCGGCCTTCTAGGCGCTTCCTGGAGCATCTTCATCCTGCCACCTTCAGTTGAGTATAATCAGTTAGCATTAGACGTTATGATTGGCCAATTGTAGTTTAATGGTAATTAGATTTATACCTAAGGCAGCATCATTGAAGGAGAAGAACGCAAGGTACCTTTTTTTTTGATATATATAAGCGCTGTGTATCGCAGTCATATGTTCGTCCCCCTTGAACCTGGAGACATTTCACGCTTCCACTCATCACTCTGGTAAAACCCCAGGTGGGATGTAACACAGTTATTTTTTACTTTTTAGTGCTTTTGTTTGAAGTCGGTTTTAATTTTTTTGTTATGTTCTGGCAATAACTTGGAGCCTATTTTTTACCCCGTTATTGCACACGAAAATTGTACATTAACAAAAAAATATTAAAGAGATGTGCTAAAGCGGCCTTATTACTAAAAGTGATCTCTCTCAGGCAAGCGATAGAAAAGGATACAAGGTGTATAAAGTGCAACTCATTAAAACTTAATATAAACATACATAAACAATTACATATATAAAATACTAATTTTACCATATACATATATTTTTATTATAATTATATACATAAACATACATATACATAATAATATATTTTATTTAACTAATGTTGGCCGAGTTTTCAACCGACTTCAAAAAGGAGGAGGTTCTCAATTCGACTGTATGTTTTTTTTTATGTTTGTTACCTCAGAACTCCGTCATTTATTAACCGATTTGGACAATTTTTGTTTTGTTTGAAAGGGTATACTTCCAGATTGGTCCCATTTAAATTTCAAAAAAAAATACCACCCCTAAGGGTGGAAAAACAACTAATGATGAATTTAACCTACTTCTAATTGTCATATTGACTTGAAACTTTGCAAGTATTTCTATTTCCGTTGATAGTACAGTGGTTCGGTGTTGTTGACCTGATTTGATGGCAAGGTCAGAAGGTGGATAGGTGGAACTCTTCAACGGCTAATAGTAGATACTTTGAGTTTGGGCTTATTTTGTTTGATTTGACAAGCCTAACACGTTAGAATTCTTACTTTGCTACTACTGTCTATACTAAAAAGGGAAAAATAAAAACTTTTTAACAAAAAAATAAAAACCGACTTCAAACAAAAGCACTAAAAAGTAAAAAATAACTGATTGGTAGTTTTCATTTACTATACATACCTAATCAAATATTTTCGAAGTCGAAAATTGTAGCTAAGCCGAATCTGTGCATTATCTTTTTTTTTTGGAAAATCTTATTGAAATAAACATTATTATCGATACAAAGGAAGAATCTATAGTAAATAGAATTTTTGTCTGCCTGTCTGTCTGTCTGTTACCGCATTACAGGAAAACCACTGATGGGATTTTGATGAAATTTGGTATGGTAATAGCTGGTTATCTGAGTTAACATAATGGATACTTTTTACCGCGGGAAATCATGCCATTTCTGAGAAAAAATACAAAAACTGTAATGTAAGAGTATACTAACTACTAAGAATTTGGTTTTTGGTCATCTGAATCTGTAGTTTTAAATAAAACTATATTTTAGGATTTTTAAGCGGATTTATTTTAATTTGTTTCGAATGCTTTACAGCAATCATGGTCGCGGGAAATACATAAATAAATGTTTAAAGAAACATGAATTTCAAGTCATCATTGAACACATTCAATCAAAATACGAATTAAGAATGATAATATCCTACTCTGCTTTATAAATAGTCGCTTAACACACATTCGCCATCTGCTGTTAGTTCGTAGCGAGCTGAGCATTTGTTACTTAATTAGAATAGCATTTACAATCGTCCCCTAATTAGTTTTTCGAAATGATTTAAGTACTGAATCGTAAATGATTTATTATAACTAGTGTTGCACTCAGTGATTTTTTTTATTACTAGCAACTAACCCGCGCTTTGTTCGGATTCGTCCCTAGGTTGCTTCACCATACAAACTTTCATCCATATTTTCACCCCCTTAAGGGATGATTTCCAGGATAAAAACTATCATATCCTTCCCAGAGTCTCAAACTAAATTCTTATCAAATTTCATCTAAATCGGTTCAGTAGTTTCGGAGCCTATTCGGTACAAACAAACAAACAAACAAACAAACAAACAAACAAACAATTTTTTTTATAATATTATTATAGAATAACACTAAAGCTCGTCAATAGCTATTTAAAAAAATCGATTGACAAACGGAGTAGAAAAACTTATTGAACTGTTTGTCTTTGCCTATTTATATATAGAAGATGTTTAGTAAATGCTATTACTATTACAGATTGCTTCGTAAGGTGAGCTTCTAATATTACTATCATGAGTCCTAGGTTCTAGTCCCGAGTCGTAATCATTTATAATGTAAATGTAACAGCGTCCTCGCGTCTCACGTGTTGACATTTAATTTTTTTAAATATTATAGATAAAATTGACGATCCAGTGCTTGTAAAAATCTATTTTAATAATAATATTTTAAATTGAAATTATGTCATAAATAATAATAGTATGTATGTAGTTAAATATTTATTGTAAAATCTGTGTTCCAAACCCCATTCATGTGCGGGCCACAGTAGAAGCCAAAACAACAATTTGTAAAATTGTTGTTTTGGCTTCTACTGTGCCAACTTTCTATCTGTCCGTATCATGTCAAAATAGCTGGAAGAGTTTTTAGAACTTTTTTACTGAACAGTTCATTTTGATTGATGACATTCAAAAAGTCTCGTTTAACATCTGTGGAATAATCATTTTTTGGAAATACTTATATTGTGGAATCAAGTAAAACATAATTATTTTACTACTAGCGTTGCCGACATCTCCGCCTACTGATATGTGTGTAACCGGAATAAGTATCTCTTGGGCTCTTCTCAGCAGAACTGCTTTCCGAACCGGCGGTAACTTACTCACGGACTGACTAAAGTGTCGCTCTTTAAATTGTTGTGTTAGTCCTATAGTGATGTCAGTAGCCTAATTTAAGTTAGTATTCAAGCCAGTATATCTTATTATATTAGATCAATATTAAAGTATAATTATATCTAATGGTTGTCTCATTACAAACCCGCTCTGAACCCTACATGGCGACCCTGCGAACTCAGTGACCGGACGTAAAAGGCAATGTTAAAATAAATATTGAGTGAAATGCAGTGTTAAAAATAATTATAATTATGTCGTCATTATATTGTGCAGTACCATCCAGACTAACAGTGAACTTTTTGTATCAAAAAATTGTCAGAAATGGGCAAATAATAATCAAAGGAGCAAGAAATTATAATAGTTCAAAACAGAACTGGAAACTGCATCCATAGAACAATTATATTGCCATCGGTGCTCTACTGTTTATTGGGACCGCGAGATTCCTGTTCCGATATTATCGGAAATGCCACGGGGAGTGGATCCAGCGAGGGATCGATTTGTAACTAACACCACAAAATTATATTATTCAAAAGTGCTTATAATAAGTCTAATTGAATAATGTTTATTTTATCATTCATCATCATCGTTATATATCTCTAGAAGAAAAATATAAGGCTTTCATTTTCTTTCAGCACTATCTATAAATCCGTTATTAGCTGATGTCACCTACTTAGGGTACCTACCTCTTTACTGTCAGCTTAATGTTTAGTCAATGAGTGAAAGAACTTTCGCTTGTATAAATCTTATAATATTACTAGCGACTCACCCTCGCCCCGCTCGGGTTCGTCCCGAGTTACGTTTTAACAGTTAGTATAAATTTCCGAGAGTAAAATAATGTACGTACTAATATCGCTATTAAAATTAAGGGTTGATGTTAGAAGGGCGAAAATTAAGGTTTGGTTGTATTTTTTAATGCCGAATTAAATAATAATAGTAAATTTCAAAAAACATTGTCTAAAAAATTTTTTTTTGGGTGGATCACCCTTATTACTTTGGGGTTAAAAATTGTTTACGGTCTGCAAATGCAGACCTACTGAATATACTCACAAAATTTCATGAGAAGCGGTCAAGCCGTTTCGAAGGAGTTTTGTTACAATCACTGTGAGACAAGAACTTTATATAGGTATTAGATAGATAAATGAGCAATTCTTTTGTACATATAAATTTATTTCGTGTATCTCGAAAATAGCTCTAAAGATTTGGATCAAATTTTGTATTTAGATCATGATCTTGCTTTTTGAGTTCATCTATATATTATGTTTTTTTTAAAAAAAACGCAGGTACTATGCTCGTAGATAATATAAATTAAAAATTATTATTTTATGATCTAGCAGTTGGGAATCATACTGCCGTATTTGACATCTATACATATAAAAAAACTGTAGAGGTCGAATGTCTGTACATAGAAACAAAAAATGCTAAAACCGAGTCAGGGGGATGTAAGAAGAGAAATAAAACAAATCCATTTTTTTTCAATTTCTTTGTTTTCCTGACTGTTTGTCTGTTTGGGCTAATCTACGAAACAGTTGGACGATATATTTGTTTTTATTAATGACCCGTTAGTATAAAAATATGTACTAGTATAAAAATATGTAAAAATAAGCCAAATAGCTAACCTTGATTTTTAAACTTTGCAGACCTTGTTGATAATTCAATGAATAAATAAATAAACAAGCTTGTAACATAATCAAAATATATTCGCATATGGAATTGTAGAAAGAGCCAAATTGGCACCCGCCAACCAACACAAGTTATCTCAACATTGGCAAACGGTGACACTATATTTTCTCTACTTAGTATCTTGTAAGCCATTTTTATAACAAAAGTCTTTAGAGTATACCACCTGTCTGCTGGAATAATAAGCGTAGTCTATAAATAAATTTATTATATTCAGCTCTTTTCAACGTCCCACTGCTGGGAACGGACCTCCTTTTAATACGAGGGGTATCAGGCCATAGTCCACGGCTCTGGCCAAGTGCGATTTGGTGGACTTAACATGTCTTTCGAAAACTTGCTAAATTCTCAAAGACATTCATGTCTTGATGGAGGAAGAAGTTCTATAGAGGAACTCTTCGATGGTTTTTAGTGAAATCTTCGAGTTTACGCTCATTTGATTTGTTGAAGAATGCGTTTATAGTACAGTTGGTCAATAACATATATTTTTGAATATTTTTAAACCGTAACAATAGCATGGGGTATTTAATCAATTGGAGACATACCATAGGATACTTTATAAGAAAGAGTTTAAGTAAAGATAGGACGAAGCATTAATGTTATGATATTCAAGATTATAAAAAAACATACATACAGACAAACATAGAAACTCCTTTTCGGAAGTCAGTTAAAATATCAAAAGCCACATATAATATTATGGTATAACTAACTTCTGAATAAACAAAAGAAACAAAATACTATCATCAAATATATATCAAAAGATCGCAAAATGGTATGCAAACAAAAATATTTAACTGTTAAGAAGCCATGCGTTAATATCGGAAAGAAAACGTACATATGTTCAATGTGGCTATTGAAACAGCTTTGAAACGGGGCTCCGAACTCTAAGATATAGAAAGAGATTGAGATTTTTTAGTTATAAATTAAAAAAACGTTAGTTTTATATGTAATTCTCATGTAAGTACTCAATAATCTACGAAAAATACTCTATTTTGAGCGATGAATGTTGATAACTAATTTTCTGTTTGTTCTTGCTACTTGTCATGTTTGTAACTTTATTATTAACATTAACTAGCGACTCAACCTCGCTTCGCTCGGGTTCGTCCCTAGGTACGTTTTAACGGTTAGTAACGAATAGATAGACTATATATTAAATGATATATTATAACCTATAGCCTTCCTCAATAAACGGGCTATGTAATACAAAAGAATTTTTCAAATCGGATCAGTAGTTACAACCAAACAAACAAATTCTGCCCCTTTTTAATATTAGTATTAATTACAAAAAATATATATGAAAATCGATTTATATTATCAGAAAAGCCAAATCCTTAGATATCAATCAAATTGGAATTTATTGCACTTTTTGAGCAGACGTTAGTCCACGGGTCACCATTCAAAAGCAAAAATAACAAGTTAACTATGGTATATTATATATATATATATATATATATATATAGATATATATATATATATATATATAAAACCTAATAAAGCTATAAAATCTAGACTGCAATTTGATTCAACACAAAACACTATCAAACGCTGTTCCCAAAACTTACAAATAGGTAAAACAAAAACCGTGATCCCGGAACGTAATAGCAGTCTAAGCAAGCACATACGGGTCCAATGTTTTAAAATACACGATAGGAATTTTACAATGAGAGATAGCGAGTTGGTTACGATTGAAAAAATTGAAACTGTAGCGCCCACTCGCTACTAGAAGCTACACACGATAAGTGCTGAGTAAATTGCAGGTTGACGACCGACCAACAACACTGTAGTGGCTACACGCCCTCATTCCGCCATACCCATTGTGTGGAGGAAAGATTAAAAACTTTCCTGAAACGAAATTGTTTAATCAAAGCGATGTTTGGGAGACAAAGGAGGACAGACGGCCGAAATGCTCAGGCGGAGAAAATGAATGAATTTGAAATGCAGCGACTGGTGCTTTTTGGTTTGGAGGTAATGGAATTATATCAAGGGTTTTATGTAAGTTTATATGTTTAGGTTTCGGTAGCTAAAAGGTATAAACTGAACCCGTCATGTCCGCCTGTCCGTATATCACAGCCATTTTGCTGAAATTGAGGAAACAGTTCTCTTATGCCCGCCAGACCTTTCGCCATATAAGCATATATATTTCTGAACAGGTCATTAAAATTGAGATGGATGTTTAATGATAAATGTTTTTGAATATAAATGTTCCACTAAAGACCTACCTTCACTTAGTTCGGATGCGTTCCTGGATATTTTTTTATTTATAATATTAAATACGCTACCAATTTGGGCATACTAAATTCATCCAACTTCGTCCAGCCATTTTGTTGTACACAAAATAAACAAACCACACTTACATACCTTAATAGTAATATATTTTACTAAGATATTCTTAGACCAAATAAAAATTTAAATTAGACCATAGCTGTTAAAAAACGCCCAAAAACAGACGCATGTATAAGAAATAGAAAACGACATTAAAACTTTTAATAAGCATTAAATGCTATGAATTTATATAAATTTAAACTGCATACATTACATGAATACAGCTTATGGATTTGGCAAACAAGACACGTTAAATTTATAACCGCAAGTTTGGGCGTGACAAATTCATTTTAGGCTTGAAATATTTTGGATAACGATACTACTGCTACTGTTTAATTATATTAATATACTAATAACTAGATCTGGCTTCGCTTATCCTCGTTACTAGGTAAATTAAATATATTGGGACATTACACGCAGCAACATCTAGTTCCATGGTAGGCTACGAGGTTTGTGTTATGGATACCAGATAGTTGATACATTACACATATATAACTTTAAATACATACATATTATAAATATTAATTATTACCCATGACTAGAGTACAAACATTCGTGCTCATCACACAAATTAATGCTCCCAGCGGGACTCGAACCCGCGACCGCTTACACAGCAAGTAGGGTCAATACAAACTGAGCCAAATGTGCCTTTTAACTTCTTTTTTAATATTAATATCTGATAATTATCCATATAATGTAACTCTTTATCCCAATCTTTATGCAGAATACATGAACGAATTAACCACTGGACCAGACATATAAGCGGACTTACCTTTATCGGTCTTCTCAGTAACCAGGAGATTTTAGGCTTGGTCGTTTGTTTTTTGCGTCAGTCTCAAGCACTTATTTGTCAACAAAACATCTCCCAAAAATGACTAAATGTTCTGTTAAATGATGTAAAAACTATAACGGCGGAAGCAGCAGTATTTCTTTTCACTTGTAAATACATTATTTTATTATATTTATTGTTATTTATCACACAATTTAATTAAATGTAAAATAAAATGTCATATTATCCAACTATGTTAAATATAGTCGATATTTCTATGTATTGTTGACATCTGACAACCATCATAAAATCCCTGGATTATACCATTCAGAACAAATGACTAAACTGTCGAGTGAGTCCATTTGACATCGACTAGTGCTTGACAATGTCGAAAAATATATCGATATTTGACGAAATTACTAAACGAATTGTGTTATTTGTACAGTACAATAACATAAAATACTTTTACCACAGTATCCTACAATCTGATGAAAATAAATTTATAAAAATATTTTCTAAATCAAATAAAAATATAAATGCAAAAATTATAATTAGTATGTGTACTTAATTTTTATTTTATTTTATTCCACATTTATATACTTTGGAATATTATTCCATTGTAATAATAATAAAGATCATTTTATTTCAACACATAAATTACACAAAATCAAACAATAATGTTTTAGCACTAAACTTCTGGGTTGGCGATTTGTAATAAAACACTTTACCACTTGCACTAATTATTTTACTTTCACGATCCAACACTCACTTTAATTTGCAATCACTTTTTCTTTTTCCTAATTTCACAAATGTTTATTAAGAACTGAGCAATATTAGGACAGTGTCACATTTTTATAACTACCCGAGACAATCAATTGCCAATTAAAATAGTTCAATAACAGAATAAACAAAATCACTTTATTTAATTAAATTAGCTTAATATTTTTTAAATCTTTACAAAATAATATTTATTATATATTAATGGAATATATACCCGATATTCATTTGTTCATTAAAATTATTATAGGCCAACAGAATGTTGCTATCAATGCCATCGTATTTATAAAAATCAAATTAAAAAATAATTATTATTTGACACATTATTATTGCCTCTTTAATTCATTTATTTTAATTAATTAAAATTAAAAGAAGAAGAATAAATTAAAATATGTAAAATATGATGACTATGCTAACCAATGTCTAAAATGTCATTCATGGGTTCATCGATATATGTATTTTATCGATTACGTTCAAGCACTAGAAATATTGTATTGTGTATCAGTGTTTATAATAATGTAATAAAATCTTTGTGTGCGTTATGCGTCACTTGGTTGAACTAGTTTTCATACATTTGTATTTTATGTCAGGTCCAGTCTCTAATTCGTTCATGGCAGAATAATACTTATGTACAATTAATACTTTCTTAGATTTATGCGAATATTTGACATTTTAAATAAAACTATCTTTTCGGATTCTTTCACGGATTTATTTGGATTTTTGGTTCCCGACGTTTCGAATGTTTTACAGCATTCATGGTCACGGGAGAAACTGAGGTGTTACATGTCTCGAAGGTATAGTTGTTACAGACAGCCTACCCACAAATGAAAAAATAAAATTTTCACCAATTACCTTACAATATTTTTTTAACTTTAAACATTTTTAAAATTATAATCGATAAAATTCGAAAAGATAATTTTACTTATGTACAATTAGTAAAAGAAGATAGACCAATAAAATACATATAAAGACTAGCAACTTGCATCCCTAGCGGCCTGATCCTGATCAGGGTATCAGGAGCCGTAGTATTTGCGGAGTAACACAGAGTGAACTAGATATTAGCCTATTTGTGTACTAAATTTTATCCAAATCTGTCCAGCTGTTTTAATGTGAACCAGTAACAAACTTGCACACAAATAAAATCTTTACGTAATTTTATAGATAGATAGACACTTTATTGTACACTACAAAGAAGTATATATAAAAAGAAATCTACAATAGATGATGCACAGGAGGCGGCCTTATCGCTATAAGCGATCTCTTCCAGGCAACCTTAGGGCGTAGGAGTAATTATATAAAATGGTGGGCGGTGTACTTACTACACACAAATACCATAAATACATACATGCATAAATAAAAACATACATACCTAAATACAATACATATATAAATGTTTGTATTTTATAATAATAGTCAGAGAGTTTATCACAAAATATTTCAATAAAATTAAAATTCTAAGTATCTATTATTATTGTTGGCCCTTTCCCTATTAGTATTTCTCTGTAAACAGATAAGTACAATAACTAAGTAATAAGCCCTTGTTTAATATAGCTAATTAGCTAAAATTCAATGGACTAAATAAATGTACAATTGCAAATTCAACTTTTGGTATAAAATTATAACTTACTAGCGACTCACCCTCGCTCCGCTCGTCCCTACTTTCGTTTTAACGTTTAGTATATATTTCTCAGAGATGAGATATTTTCCCGCAATAAAAAGTATCCTATATGTTGACCCGGATAAGCAGCTATCATCATACCAAATTTCATCTAAATCCCACCAGTGGTTTTTTTGTGATGTAATAGACGGACAGAAAGACAGAAATTCTAAAAACTATAGATTCAGCCTCTGTATCGAAAATAATGTCAATTTCAATAAGATTTTCCAAAAAATATTTAATGTACAGATTCGGATTAGTTACAATTTTATTATATGTATAGACAAAATAGTTTTATGACAAAATTTGACCTCTACTTGCTAAATGAAACTAGAACGTAAATCTCTTAGGCTATATCCTTATCTATCTATACATATAATAAAATTTTGACTGAGTCAAATCTGTACATTAAATATTTTTTGGAAAATCTTATTGATATAGTCATTATTATCGATACAGAGTCCGTATCTATAGTTTTTAGAATTTTTGTCTGTCTGTCTGGTAAAGCATCACGAGAAAATCACTGGACATATTTTGATGAAATTTGGTATAATGATAGCAACCGGGTCAACATATAGGATACTTGTTACTGAGTGGAAATATCTCATCTTTTAGAAATCTATACAAACAATTAAAACGTATTCAGGTACTCAGGTATTCAGGGACGAACCCGAGCGGAGCGAGAGTGAGGTACTAGCAAAACATAAATTTCATAAATAAAATATCATATAATATAGGATTTCTAATTATACCTAATCTGTACTAATAATTAATTAATAATATAATCTTGATAATCATTTTTAAGTAAAAAGGTACATGGATTTACGCGAATATTTGACATTTTAAATAAAACTATCTTTTCGGATTTTGTCGCGGAAAATCAAATCCGCGACAAAATCCGAAAAGATAGTTTTATTTAAAAGGTACATGACTTAAAATTCATAAGTTCTAAACTCATTAGGTATTCTATCTTTAAGAGCTGGTTTTATTTTATAGAAAATTTAAGTGTAACAGGTATTTGAGAACTTGCTTAAAAGTTTCTAATTATAATAATATGTAGTTTAACATGTATAATATACTCGTATAGGATTCAGTCTGAATCATAATATGTGAAAGTTTGAATTTAAAATGTTATCCTAGAGTGTAGTAGAGAGTAGAGAGTGTAGTGTAGAGATAGGTTATTCTAGAAAGGGAAAAAAGTAGGGTATTTTTGTTTAAATAAGTACGTACATATATAAGTAGAGCCTCAAACATAAGCTTCATTAAGCTTTATTTAATCGATCGAAGTCGTATAGTGATTGTCCACTTAATAAAATCCACTCTGGCGAAACCGTTTAAGTGCAGTTATAAATATAATCGTCGAAAAATACCGTAATAATAATCTGCATGTCTTTACTTAGTCTCATCGTTATATATAATATGGTAAATTAAAAAAAATATGATAAATTAAAAAAATTAACAACCCCCGACCATTTTGGACCGATTTTCATCAAACATAGCTTAGAACACTCCCGAGTAATTCACCTTACAAACTAAAAAAACAAAATCAAAATCGGTTCATCCGTTCGGGAGCAACGATGCCACAGACAGAAACACTCATACAGAGACAGACACGACATACTTATAACACCCCGTCGTTTTTGCGTCGGGGGTTAAAAATACACGCAAATCAGACTAATACTCGTAGAATGAACAAAGGAGCTATTTAAAATTTGACGCCAGTTGAAAGTTTGGTAGCAAGTAAATAAATAAATAATATTATGATATTTTCATTACCTGGCTATTCAGAGCCTAAAAATAAATATGTATTTAGTATGTTTAGGCAGTAGTAATCCAGTGGTAATACGCTTGCTTGGAAAACCAAGCGCAGGGAGTTCAAACCCCGACCGAGTCTTCCATTTTGGATATTTTTGGCAGGTAAATTTGTACGCAAGTCAGATTTGCATTCTTCATTACCTACTAGATAAGTTATTTAACTAAATCGAAAATTTTATCTCTATTTCATATTTATGGCAATGAAGTATTTCATTTTATGGGGACCAAAATTTAGCATTTTAAATTGAACAATTGTTCTATTTGTTTGCAATCGTTTCTGCAGCGCACACACTTGTAATAAAGCGACCAATATTTTATTGCTGACTGGGCAGACTAATAATGTCAATGCTTAGCTCCTATAAATGTTACGGTAATTTTTAATACACTAAAACCTTTTTGGAGAAGTACAGAACACAACGGTAAAAACAATAACCAAATCCGTTTAGTAGTTCTCGAGATTTATACATACGTACAGAGAGACGCTCTTAGATGGTTTCATTTTAAATATGAAATAAGGAAGGATAAATTTTCGTAAAACTGCCTTCCTTAAGTAAAATAGGATAGGACGACACTTTTGGCTCAGTTTGTAGTGACCCTATTTGCTGTGCCAGCGGTCTCGGATTCGAGTCCCGCTGGGGGCATTCATTTGTGTGATGAGTAAGAATACTTGTACTCCAGTAATGGGTATTTATATTTATAATATGTATGTACTTAAAGTTATATATGTGTAGTGTATCAACTATCTAGTATCCATGCCTCGTGGCTTACCATGGAACTAGATGATGCTGTGTGTTAATGTCCTAACATATTTATTTACTATTTAATTGGATGCCACGTCGTAACGACAAGCGGATAGCAATATTCTTGTTCTCTTTATATCCTTACGTAAATAGAGTAGAGAGATTAAAATAATAACAATGAATAAAGGAAATTTAACAACTAAACGGTATTCAGCTTTAGAGCATAACTTATTGATACAGTCCAACGTCACAGTTATAAGACCATTTAGAATTCCAATTGAAAACTTCATCCATTCACTTCAATCAATGAGTGGACTAACAGTAAAGGCTAGACGAACTCTGACTGCGCCCTTCCATTACCTTACTTATACCTCAAATCCTCGCAAAGCCGTTACATTAGTGGCTACATGTACTCGCAAAAATGTTTGAACAGTTTGCGAAGTTTGTTCCGGCTTCTAATGGAGGAAAGCCAATCCAGAGACCGACAGTTTCGTTTCCCTATCGCAGATCTCAAAAGTTTGCCTTTTTGAAATTATTTCCCTCTTACATCGATGGTTTTCGGTGCTCGAAACTTAATAACTACGAAAACAAAGTTTCCACCAAAATAGAATCACTTTGATGACCTGAATGAATTTTGAAAGAGCTTACACAGGGCTGGAGTCAAATGATTGTAAAAGTTAATAAAAGGAATGAAGTTACTTAAGTGTATTAAATTGCTATCTCTTATGTATGAATTTGAACAGAACTTTAAAAGTAACGCGATTAATAATTAAATTATAAAGCAATCAATTTCTACTTTAGAATCTATTAAATAGATAGAAACGTTAACATTAAAGTTTTAGAGGTAAATTCAAGAATAAATTAGAACTATTTCGCTGTCCGAGGAATCTTTCAACTGAATGCATCGTACAATTGACTGGGTTTGTGTTGGTAGAGGTTTGTTTATTGAATAGCGAGCTCTTATTTAGAAAAGAAAACAGTTTTGTACGATAAATATTAAGTAAAATAAGAAAAATTGTACTCTTCTAGGAAGAAGCTGAAAATTACAAAAAATCTATATAACACTTTTCTACCATACAAAATAATATAAGCGTCATTTAAAAATGTTACTAATTTATAAATAGCCCCTTAGAAATGCTAGGTAATCTAAGTGCAATGGTTTTAATCTCCAGATCTCGAACATAGGATTTTCGTGTGGGAATCTTGTTTTAAAAACGAAACCTAAAGCTATTATGGTAAAACATCAGGTCAAGAGGAAATCTACACGTATGAGTGAACCAAATTAGTTACGAAAAGACTTCAAATGTCCGCTATTCCACAACTAGCCAGCCTGGTGGGTTATAGTCTGATGCCAGACTGAGGTCTGTACTGGTACTGTTTATCGTTATAATTAGCTGTATAATTTGTACAGAGCTCAAATTCTTCTACTATCAAATTCTATCGATTAGTCACCTGCTCGTAGGGTTACCACTCAACAGCATACAAGTAATAGTTCCATTAGCTGCATGCTGTTGTACCTATAGAGGCACACAGTGTAAACAGACTACCTTATCTAAATACATAACACACCATAATAGCTATAATTGACCCATCAATATCTAGTGACTTGATAGAAGAATTGCAATTTGAATTACAAATCGGTACGCATTCGCATAGAAATAACTTCAATCGTCCGTCACATTCTATCGAAGTGTCAGAACCGACAGCCATCAAATAGTGCGAAATGAATGCTATTAAAACGAGGTCGCAAATCGCAATTGCAAGAATCGAGTAATATCCCCGTACAGATTTTCGCTCTCAGTTGAGGCACAGGCTTGGTGATATGAAAATTGGCGTTCAATATCTGTCACTTTTGAATGTTGGCAGTGTATTTATTAATCTGTTGATTCACATTAACTCGGAGATATTATAGCAGCATAAGCACTGATTTACAACCATTACGATCACCCATTTTAATTAATATAATGACGTATTAAAGTATCGTTCTTTGGATATTTATATCGTGGTAATACTTTTGAATATGCCTCCAAGTTGTATAAGTTGTATATTATAAGTGTTTTATTAATAACAAATGAAGTATTCAAATGTTTATGAATTAGACATTGACAATAAGACCGCTGTTTGTTTTCTCATTATGCGTTCTAAGCAACAATGGAATAGTTTTGCTTCCGTCCGTTTGCGGTAAATATTTAATGTAACTAATTATTATATTAATATTTATAGCACCAAAGGCCAAGGCTTAAGCAAGATGGCATCCCACAATTGTTGCCGGATAGAAATGAAAAAATACATGGAAATAACATAATATTATAATGATTCTGTGACGTAACCGTTCGTCATTCAAAATTTAAAAAAAAATCAAAATTCAAAATATTTTATTCAGCATTAAATTATTACAATTTTTTACTGAACGTCATGAGTTGTCATTCCAATACAAAACTCCTTTTTCATTTAAAAGCAAGATAGCACTCCTGCATTTTTAGGATATTCGCGGTGTTAAAATGTTTTGAAAGCTTTTTATATGCAGTAATGTAAAATATGTATAGTTAATTTAACAGATGCAAGGTAGACATATCCCCCCCAACGTGCGTTCACCTTGTCGTGGTGGGGGGGCTCAGTAGTGCCCGGCAATACAGCCGGGCGCGAAGCCAAGAAACGCACAGGGAGGTGGCCCGCTTCGGTGGGCGGTGGGAGGTAGCCCTCTTCGGGGGGCGGTGTACCATGCGGGTTGCTCCTGGTACTTCTCTGATAGCAGAGTGGAGTGGAGGTTTTGTTGGGTTTAATGGGTATTACTGGCTTTATTACGCCGGTGAGTCCCACACCTCGTGCGTAAATGCATTTTCCAACGTTAAAAAAAAAAAAAGTAGACAGACATATGCAAGGTAGTAGAAAAGAGGACAGAACTCTCTGTGGGCTTAATAATAAGGATTTCAGCCCTTTTTAACATAATAAGGATACTAACTGGACTAAAAACCACTTAATTTAGCATTAAATAAAAACTGTTTAATTTAACTATCATTTTAACATAATAGAAAGTTTCCAGAACCCTCCTAAAAACTGTTGAACTTTATTAAAATGTAGATTATTATGCCACAAACGTTTCACAAACCCATTTCAAGCCATTTTAGTTGTTATATTTACAGAACATAGAATATATCTATACGTTAAATAGAAAATTAGAGCCTAAAGGAACATTATGTGTAAGAGTGTTAAAATCTACGCACTCCTTGAAACAATAAGACGCCTACGCGACATGCCCGACACGATACACGTGAAGAATGTTGGGTATTAGAGTAAATTGAGCATTCAGAATATTTAATCTATGTCGAGCGTTTAGAATATTTAGAGCATTTAGAGCATTCAGCAGTTATTGCTGTGGGTGTTAATGTGTTCACATAATGGGCTGTTTCACTGAATTGCTACGTTGAAGCATCGTGCTGTGATTGCGTTAGTTTATATTCCAGCCGGCTCTCGATCCGAATCAATCTCGGTTAATACTACACATAATTCCAATTTACTACCGGCTTTTTAGTGCCAATTGGTTCACACAAATGATGTATCAGATTTTGGGTTTGTACATTTAATTTAATTATTCAAACGCTTGACTTTCAATGTTTCTAATACTAAAATGAATTAGAGGACTCCAAGGACTTTTCTTTTGTAGAACACTCTTGTTTCTAAATATATACTTATGATTTCTATGGAAAATTAATGTATTCTAATAAAAGTAGCATATTCATAATATAACTAGCATTTTTTTTAATCGCATTGCCCGCGGCTCCGCCCGCGTTCAGATGGCCAAAAATGAAATTCTTAGTTTTTACGTATTAGTAGACTCTTACATTGCAGTTTTTGTATTTTTTCTCAGAAATGAGACACTTTCCTGCGGTAAAAATATTCTATATATTGACCCGGATAACCAACTGTCACCATACCAAATTTCATCAAAATCCATCGAGTGGTTTTTCTGTGATGCGGTAACAGACAGACAGACAAAAATTCTAAAAACTATAGATGCGGCCTCTATATCGATAATAAAGATTATTTCAATAAATTTTTCCAAAAAATATTTAATGTATAGATTCGGCTTAGTTACAGTTTTATTATATGTATGGATATAATAAATTATAATTTTCTACCAAAACGTATTTGTTTACTATCTATATAAATAAAAATTAAATCGATCTGTTGTAATTTTAATATTCAATTATATATATATATATATATATATATATATATATATATATATATATATATATACACATATATATAAACAGGAATTGTGGTCAGTGGGTATAAATTGACCATATAAAGGATAATTACGTGTCGTACAATTAATTAGTTTAATTATAATATACATATATGTACTTAAAAAGGCAATGGTAGCCTAGCGGTAACGCGCTCGCTTGAGAAACCGAGTAAAACGGGTTCAAATCCCGGGTCTCGCACCTCTGATATTTTTCATGTGCGAATCAGTTCCACCATGATTACCACTTGTTTACGATGAAGAAAGACATCTTGAGGAAACGCGCATATCTGAGAGAACTTAGGAAAGTTATCGGAAGACATGTGAAGTCCGCCAACCCGCATTTGGCCAGCGTGACTATAGCCTGATCCCCCACGTATTGAAGGAAAGCCCGTTCCCAGCAGAGGCACGTTTATAAGGGCTGTGTATATATAATATATTAGTACATAAAACGAAACACATTTTATACACTAAAAAATGTGTCATAAAATAGACTCTGTCACTTTTATTAAACCCGACCCCACTTCATCGTAATAAAAACAATATAAACGTTTTCATAAAAATCTTAACCTCAAATAGCACTATTCAAATGAAATCTATCAAAAATCTCCGACGCTGCGTCATATTACTGCGCACTCTGCCTGTTGATTTTATATGTCGTAAACTTTGGGGACTCAAGCAAAGTAGAGCCAAGTATAGTTTTATACGATCTTTGATTACAGAACGACCACAGGAGGGTGTAAACTAAGTTGTGGTGAACCGTTTCCTATAAAATATGGGATGGAAGCTTCTATAATAAAATCTATCGGTCACTTCGGTTTCCTGCTTTAAGATGTGAAACGTATTTAACATTTAAGTTAGATAAACAGGATCTTGGTAAATAATGTTTATTGCTTCAGGCTGTAAATATTGCCCTTGTGAAATAAATAGAGAGTACAAGAAATTTCACTTCATTCTCCGCTATTTGACTTTAAAGGACAATAAACTAGTGACTAACAGCGAGCTTTTCTAACTTTTTCTAGCTTTTTTCAATATCCTTAATATTTCACGTAGATTACTGGGTGGTGATAGAATGTAAATTAGCCAACGCCACTTTCCGGCTAATAAACTATTATTATTATAGAAAAAATGGAATGGACTCGTTGTTTCTTTGTTGTTTGAAACGAAGATAAGCAATATAATTAAATACATAATAATATTAATGGATAAAGATGCTTATTTATAAAATAAGAGAGTAACATATACGATTTTATTAACTAAAATAAAACACTAGACCAATAGGAAAAATTAATAAGAGTAACATAGCGAAGAGCTTTTTTTAGTCTTATACTAATATATAATATACAAAGAGGTAAAGTTTGTAAGCTTTTGAGTTTTTGCGTAAGAATTACTGAACCGATTAAGACGAAAGGTAAGAAGATAGTTTGAGACCCTAGGAAGAATATAGGATAGTTTCTATCACAGAAATCATCCCTTAAGGGGTGATAATGAAGATGAAGTTTTGTATAAGAAATCAACTTAGGGACGAACCCGAGCAAAGCGAGAGTGAATCGCTAGTATATTATATAAACATAAGTTTTTACAATTAAATGTTATTTCAATGCGAAATTCTTTTATATAATTATTTATTATATTATAATGCTTTCTGCAGCTTCTTAGAAGTATTGTGAATACAAATAATTGCAGTAAAAAGCTCTGACAGTAGCGATATTATTTTTAGATGACCTACTTATGCGAGATGGGAAACAGTCCACAATAAGGTATTGAAGGTGTTCGTAGATGACTTGTTCTGTGAAGGAAATAATATAACATTATTCGCTAACGACACGTCCTTAGTTACTTTTCGAAATATACCAGTATCCCACAAGAATTACTGGAATGAACTAGTCTGTGGCACATTTTTGGCTCGTAAACTGTCATTTTGCATAAAAACCAGGATTTCTTTATGCAAAATGTGACTGAATTACGAATTATAACTATTATATAGCAACACTATACTCTCACACTGACTTATCTAATAATCGAATCCTCTAAGACCTTTTAATGTCCCACTACTGGGCACGGTCCTCCGTTCAATACGCTGGCCAAATGCGAGTTGGCGGACTCCACATGTATTTCGAAAAATGGCTAGGTTCTCTCAGACATTCAGATTCCTAACGATAGTTTCCTTAACCTTGTATAAACAAGTTATAATCATGTTGAAAATAACTCGCACATAATAGTATCAGAGGTGCGAGATCCAAGATTTGAACCCACATCACTTCCACCACGCCTCAACTCTATAAATTAAGTTCACGATTCAAAAGAACTAACAAAATTCTAATTAAATATGTCTTAAGTTATTTTTTATTGTCTGACTCTGTCTCTTTATCTTGGTGCAAATAACTTAAGTCACGAGCTATGAAAAGGATGGATGCACATTTATTTTTTGTCTCATTTTGTAAGACAAAGAAAAAGTAAAAGAAAAGAGGTAAAGAAAAGAATGTTGTAAATATACTACTCAAGTCCAAATGGTAAAATATTTTACTGGGCTTCGAAAGAAGATGGCACCAGTTTTACCAGCAACTAGTTTTTAGGTCACGCAATATTTGGTCTAATATCCTGAGCTTTAAGTTTTTATTACAATATTCTTAATTTTACGTTCTACTAATGTCATCTGAGGGTAAAAATGTTAAATAATAAGTTTAATATTTCTCTAAATCTTCCTATTTTCGAATTTCGAATAAAAAATTTACATACTTGCGTATGTGAATTTTCCTTAAGGCATATAAACTTGTATAAGGATGTAGACCTGATCATATAAATATTATTTGATATTTCAATCCTTTATACCAAATACAATAGATCGATGTTATTATTATTTTTTTAGTTACGTATCTAGATTAATATGAGTTTTGCATACAAATTATATAGAACAATAAATAAATAAGTATGTTGGGATATTAAAAATTTATATAACTTTAAATATATACATACATAATATTATAAATATACCACACCCATGACTATACCATGGAAGTAGGTTCACTACAAACTGAATCAAACACGTTGTCAATGCGTCGGAACAGAGAGTATTATTAGATGCTTTCAGTCTTCATACATATATGAAATACTTCACGTAGAATAATAATATTGTTAATGAAAAGCCACACTCGCAAACAACGACCTAGGAGTATATTGTATACAACAGTGTACTGCCAGCACTCCAGCATATGGTGTACACTGAAGGCACAAGAAACAAGATGGCGATAAGTCACAGTCACATGTCTTAAGCGAGAGCCAAGCTGGGACCAGTGTAGTGAAGCTCTCATTTCAAAGATTTATGTAAGAATATAGGCTATTTAATATTCAAATATTAAAAAAAAAGTTGGCCGTTGGCTGTCTATGTTAATATTAGAATTCATAATTAATACGAAATATGGAGTAAGATATAATAAAAAGTATAATAAACAAAAAATTGTTTCGTTAATTAAATCAATTTATTTTCTTATTATTTTAATTGTAATAATATTTACAGAATATATATTCATAAAAAGAATAGAAAATATATAAGTATTTTTAATAGATACTGTTTTACAATGGAGCGTGTATAGTATACACGCGCGCATTCACAACGAGGTCGAGAGCGATGGTGTAGAGAGGTATGATGGTATGACATGCTTCATACCGTTTGCCGTCATGCCATACGAGTCGGTTTTACTGCCAAGGTGCACCAATAGATGTTTCACATCAAAAAAAAAATCTTTACGTAATAACTTTGTGATTATTTACGTTAAGATGCATGTTTTAGTAACTTCCTGCAACCCTTCTAGTAAATATCTTAATGAAAAACGAAAGTAGCTATGTCACTATCCAACGTATAAACTATCCCAATGCCAACAAAAATAAACTCTACATTTATGTACATATAAGCCTGCCCATTATATTATACAAATCTAACATAATCAGTCTCTTACGAGTTGTACCATTTTTAACATTTTATTTCTTTCTTATACTCATAAAATTAAATTTCTAAATACAATTATTAGAATCACAATTAACAAATAGGCTGATCATCGCAAATTTTTGCATCACCAACCCGCACTAGACTATGGCCTGACCCCCTCGTATTGAAGGGAGGCCGGTACGTGCTCAGCGGTGGGACGTTAAAAAGGGCCGACTAAGAATTAGGCCTAATATTTGACCCCATTGATAAGAAATATTTATAAATTATATCAAATATTAAGATATAAACTCTATAACATACACGAGTAAGTAATAACAGAGGCTATTAACAACTAATACACAACTAACAACGCGCCCAATTTGTAGCAACTTCCACTTTCTAACTTCAAAAATGACGTACTTTCATGCTAACTTTCATTCCCTATTTAATCCCTTTTGTAAGAGAACTTTCGAAAATCCTTCTTCAGCACTCTTGTGTAAAAGAAACTTTTGTGGTAAAGTTTCATGCTTGTAGAGCCAGCGGTTTAGGCGGTGTGTTGTCTGAAATCATTTGGTTTTATAGCTTTACTAAGTAGAAGATAACACTACGTAATAATGCCTTAAGCTATTACATAGGTTAGGATTGAAGATCTGACTGAGTGCAGATTTATGCAATAAGGTTGGAAAAGCCATAGAAAAATACTTCTAATAGTACAGAACTCTCATAAATTGTACTTAAAGAAAATTATATTCTTCCTCTATTTCTCTAATATAAGACACCTGTCACACTATTTTGGCTTTCCCAATAATATTGTGAGTTTATTCGAAAACAGTACGAAATCGGATACAAATAAAATAAGCTGACAAATTGACATTTAATGAATGAAAATAGAGAAATACATTTGGGTAATTCGGGAGTCTAAATAAATGGAATTGAGCAAATGCCGGCGGCGATGCTTGTTTACGTAAATGGTATTATTTGTACAAATTCCTTAAAAAGGACTCATTTTTTGAGGATTATATTAACTTGATATTTCCGGGATGTGCTAACTACATTAAATTCTAAGATAAAATATTCATTTTTGTGCCTTTTACAAAAATTTATGGGTAGAGTCTAAATTAATTGGAGTTTATTAACTTTTCCTTACTTTTCGTCGATTAAATATGATATTTTTGTTGGTTTTAATGAGTTGTCTGAAGATTTCTATTATCTATACAAATAAATAAAATTAAAGTGTCTGTTTGTAATGTCAAAATAACAGCTTCTAATTATAAAATGCACATAAAATTATGTACAGGAAAAGCACAACTTTTAAAATGTTTGTGTTTGCAATTTTTGTTTTGTCCGTCTAATCTCCAAAACGGCTCGACTGATTTTGACGGGACTTTTACTGGCAGATACCTGATTTTATAAGGAGTAACTTAGGCTAAAGTAGCCTAAATTACTCCTTATCCTATTTTAGAAAAAAGACTAGGGTTCCACTTAAAAAAATAAATCGTACCTAGGAACGCGCCCGTGTGAAGCGACGGTAAATTACTAGTTTTCAATAAAAATAGTGGGTCCAAATTTATAATCTTATGTTGTTGTTGTTAGAACATTAACACACAGCACCATCTAGTTCTATGGTAAGCTACGAGATCTGTGATATGGATATCAGATAATTGATACACTACACATATATTACTCTTACCCGTCCACGACCCCGGACACGCCAACGTGTCAGTTAACAATAGATTTCTTAGAACTTTAATTAATTATTTAGAAATTTACCTGGAGGTGTTAAATACAAATATACTATAAATATAAACACTTATTACTAGAGTATAAGCATTCTTACCTATCACACAAATAAATGCCCCCAGCGAGACTGGGACCCACGACCGCTAGCACAGCAAGTAGGGTCACTACAAACTGAGCCAAACGTGTCATCAATTCAAAATCTTAAGACGTAATGGATCAGATTTCAAGAAAGGAAAGAGATCATCTATTCGATTCCCCTTACTTTACAACGTAAATCTAATACTAGTTCTGTAAAGCACCGAATAATATCAAACGTCAAGCAACTCAGAAACAAATGAAAACTAAATCATTTATCATTTCACTTCACGTTATTCCGGCTTCAGCATTTCTAGCGAGCGGCCTACGAAGTATTACGGTAGCTATTTTCGACACATACTCGTATAACCTAGAGTCTATATTTAAATTATGAATTTTATCTTTGTATTCTACTGTATTAGGTTACCAGAAAATGTCTTTTTAAATAAAATCCTCAAAAGTAATAATAATTTTTTTTTCCATCTATACCATATCAAAATCAAACACTACACTGATAGAAATGACTTAATATTTTATTACTTAAATAAAACGACTGTCTCTTTGTTTGCTATAAATTCTATTTTCCTAAACGGCTAATCCAATACTGATAGATTTTTATTAATGGATAGAGCATTTAAAAGAAAAAAAACCCGCACATGGGTTGTTTTCATCGAATAAAACCACAGACTCTGTACATATTCATAGCTGCAGTAAAGGACGTTTCCCATTTACCTTAGCAATTCTAAAGCCAATGCAAGATCTTATCATTTTAAATCCGCTAACGATACATTAAAAGCGTAATTATAACCTGTGCTTCATCCGCGTATCCGCGTCAGGGTAATTTATTCTACTTTGTTTCACCACATTCGTAAAGCCGCTCGCGCTATAATGAATACTTGCTTTGTCGCAGTTATCGTAACATCTCACAATTTATTATTTCAACCGATTGTGATACGCTTATTTTATTTTTTAAGCTCTATATTGTGGTACACTGTTTGTCTAACTGAGATGAGCTACATCGGAGGCTGGAGCTTTGATCTTGTGTAAGATATATGGTTATAAAGGCAACATATTTTCATCGTATATTCAGATAAAACGTAGAGTCTTATATGTTTTGGTAAATAAGTTCTATTATAGCGAGGTGTATAGGATTAGCTCATGCCATTGTATTTATATTCAATAAAACAAATCATAATAAAACCGACTTCAAACGAAATTCTGTAAGAAATAACAAATAATTTTGTTTCCGTTGAATAAAAGAAAGTCGGTGCCGGCTAAACCAAGTTTATTACGAGAACTCTATAATGTAATTTGGGATAGCTCGTACTGGCTTTATCTAACTGAAAAGAAAATTATTTGCTGCTTGTTAACATATCCACCTTTGTCGAAGTCGGTTTTCATTTTTATTAAAATAACAATTATTATAGTACACAATAATCTGTATTTGTAAACTAAATATTATAAATGCGAAATTTTGGAAGGATGTTTGTTACTCTATCACGCCAGAACAGCTAAACGGATCTGGAGAAATTTGGCGCAGAGATAGTCTGGAATAGTATATAGGTTACTTTTTATCCCGGAAAACATGTATGGTTCCTGTGGGATATCCTACATACCTAGGGATGAAGAAAAGTCGCTAGCTTTATATAAACAAGATTTGTTTGATATATAATTTGTACTTATGTCACGTATCAACAGAATCACGAATCAATATTATATTTACCTATATATGTATTGCACATATGTGTACACATAATATGTCGAGAGTGACATTCGTTTTATTCCGATCTATATTAGGTTAGCTTGTACGAAAAAATTACATACATTTTGAAATCTACATAGCAACATGTAAAGCAATTTTTATAATAACAACTAGCATTGCCCGCGGCTCCGCCCGCGTTCAGATGACCAAAAACCTAATTCTTAGGTTTTACATATTAGTATACTCTTACAATGCAGTTTTTGTGTTTTTGTATTTTTTCTCAGAAATTAGATATTTTCTCGCGGTAAAAAGTAACCTATATGTTGAACCAGATTACCAGCTATCATCATACCAAATTTCATCAAAATCTGTCCAGTGGTTTTCTCGTGATGCGGTAACAGACAGACAGACAGATAGACAGACAGACAGACAAAAATTCTAAAAACTGTAGATTCGGACTCTGTATCGATAATAATTTCTATTTCAATTAGATTTTCAAAAAAATATTTAATGTACAGATTTGACTTAGAATTTTATTATATGTATATGTTACAATACGTTCCAACTTCAAAAGCAAGCAAAATTTTTTCGCAGTTTCCAACTTTCTATTAACGTCAAATATTTTCAATGTATGCAGAACTGGTAGCTAAATGCAATATTGGAAGGTAAGGAATGGGGTATTTAAAGCATTTTCACATGAAAAGTCGGTCACGGCTGCATCCTCGATATGAGTGGATCTCAAATGCAAAATAACGCATAAAATATGTTCATGAATAACTTACAATAACAGCTATCTGAAAGGGAATATTTTTCAGGATTTAGTAAATAGAGTGCGGGAATGTGATCAGGTAAAAAAGACGCGTAAAGTGACATATTAAAACTCAATTCCATACAATTTTTGTTAATGGCTTCAGAGCGTGTCAGTTGAGCACAGATTACTTTGCCAATGTCACGTAAAATAAAGAACACACAAAGGAAATTGATTATTTAAACTCTATTATATATAGATGTTACGGAAGACTTGTCACCTAAAATATTGATTTAAGTAATAGAAAAAGAAGTATTTTGTTCCATAAGTAATGTAAAACATCTATATATATATATATATATATATATATATATATATATATATATAATAAAATTCTAACTGAATCAAGTCTGTACATTTTTTTTTTTTGGGAAATCTTATTGAAATAGTTATTATTATCGATACAGTGGCAGAATCTATAGTTTTTACAATTTTTCTCTGCCTGTCTGTGACCGTATCACGAGAAAACCACTGGACAGATTTTGATGAAGATGATAGCTAGTTATCCGGGTCAATATATAGAATACTTTTTACTGCAATAAAATATCTCATCTCTGAGAAATCTATACTAACCGTGAAAACGTACATAGAGATGAGCGACGGTGAGTCGTTAGTAATTTTATAAATTTATCAAATAAACAATGCCTTTAGTATGGCTTGAAGACATAGCATTTGAAAATATACTATTCAATATAGGGATTAAAAAAGATAACATACACGTATGATATCAATAAAATTCTTTACTCATGGATAATTTCAAACGTACTATTAAGTATGGAACTCGCATTCGAATGAGCATATCGAGCATACGGTTTGACAAATTTTCTTCTGGATCTGGAGGAAATGTACATCGATAAAGGACACTTCTTCTCTTTAATATTTCCTTCGATAGGATCTTATGTCAACTTTGGAATGTATCAAGAATCGTTGACGCGAACTTTAGTACTAGGAACTACTATTAATCACTAGAAGTGCATTTAAGTTGTAGCGAACACTCCTGGAGGAGAATAAGTTAGAAAACTTCAAGATAAGAACTTGAATAGCTTACTAGCCTTCACCTAAGAGCTTACTAGGAGCTATCTCCTTTTTGGTGTAATGCACCTTGTTATTTAAAATATCTTTAGGTTATTACTTTAGGAATATTTATGAACATTTTCACTTTTAGACAGTGGTAGCCCAGTGGTAACGCGCTCGCTTGGAAACCGAGTGAAGCGGGTTCAAATGCCGGGTGTCGCGCCTCTGATATTTTCATGTGCGAATCATTTTAACATGATTACCACTTTGCTTAGTGAAGGAAAACATCGTGAGGAAACCTGCATGTCTGAGAGAACCTAGTAAGTTTTCCAAAGACTTGTAAAGTCCGCCAACCCGCACTTGGCCCGCGTGATGGACTATGGCCTGATCCCCCTGGTATTGAAGAGAGGCCCGTGCCCAGCAGTGGGACGTTAAAGAGGGCTGAATACATGAACACTTTACATCAGTTCTTTAGACTAAAAATATATGCAAATTTTGACGTAGGATATAATATACATTTTTATTACGACGACACGTTTGGCTCAGTTTGTAGTGACCCTACTTGCTGTGCCAGCGGTCGCGGGTTCGAGTCCCGCTGGGGACATTCATTTGTGTGTTGAGCACGAATGTTTGTACTCCAGTCATGGGTGTTTATATTTATAATATGTATGTATTTTAAGTTATATATGTAGTATATAAACTATCTGGTATTCATAACACAAGCCTCGTAGCTTACCATGGAACTAGACAGTGCTATGTGTTAATGTCCCAACATATTTATTTATTTATTTATTTGCTACTCGCGTTAATTCATTGTCTTTACGAGGTACAATTATAATTATAATGTTTAAAATACAAATCATTTCTGTGCTATTTGTTAAGATCTACAACATTAGTAATGAAAGGATAATAAACGAAAATTTTCTTTAATAATAATAATAGCACTTCATCATTGTTGAAGTGTATAAGATAATAATTGTGAGCCAGTTTAGCATAAGTTTGACTAGAACAATACACTAGAGGTCATGGGTTCGATTATCGTGATATAGTAATATTTAAATTCATCACTAGTGGCTTACTCTCCCTCAGTTTTATCCCTAGGGATGAATGGTTTTTAATAGAGAACAAACAAACAAAGAAACATTCATCTTTATTTAAATAGATTTAAATTGTTTTACCTATTTTATAAGAAATATTGACCACATGTGAAACATATAACTGGTCAGAAAAGATGATCTTTATGAATTACTTACTTAGATACTTAAATTTATTAAATTGAATTCTGTCTAGAAGCATAGAATTCCAACAGAGTACTATTTATATAATAGTTTGTATGTGTATGTACATTTATATGTATGTATGTTTGTTACTCTTTCACATCTCAATATCTGGATTTAGACGATACACAGATAGACTATGATAGATCTAGAGATCTAACTTCTTACATTTTATGTTAGATTAGTGTCAATAATAAAATTTGCCAAAAGGCCGCTCTATATTATAAATGCTTAGAGCAGTAAGAGACACAAGCAAAGGTCGCTTTTATATATTTATGGTATGCACTAAGAAAGAATTATAGAAAATTGACCCAGTAAAATTATTTAGTTTTGAAAATTAGTATGTAAGTGCTTGTGTTTGTTCCTATTGACATGAGAGTGGTAAAACCTAAGTAGAAAATGAATTGTTTCTTTACAAAAAGTAACTTAGGTACACTACTGCAGGCCACTAGTTGTCTATGAAAATATTACGAATACCGTGTTTTTGCGCCACAAATATTTTATACGAACAGTAGTAGAATTTTCAAGTAGCTATAGACCTTGACCTCTGCGCAAATTGTATATTCCTCTAGTTCTATATTTTTTTTAATTATTCTTGTATAGTCACCATCATAAGCAAAACAGCCGACGTGGCAAAATAATTTTTAACATCTTTTTATTTGAGGGCAATGGATGACATGAATAATTTAACTACTTTTGTTGCGTTGGTATTACTCTTAATTATTTTAGATGTTTTAAATTATTTTATTGTTACTTGCTTTATGATGCTGATTGTACGCAACATTCCTTTACATAGTTTGATATCCAAAAGTTGGGGAGGTTGTACCAGCGCATTGAGTTATATATTGTATTTAGAAAAAATATTTCAATTAAAACAGATTAATAGAGTTAAAAGAAATAGGTTATATGCATAAAGGCACAGTCGCGCTACGATTCGCAGTAAATGAGAAATCGGACGGAACTATAGACAAACGGTAATAAATAATATAGACAACTTTTAAAAAATCAAATATTTTACGATTGATTTGATCCAAGAGCCGAGAATTTTTAAAACAGCTAAGTATCCCGTTGATATATTTAGTTGTTTGAAATAATCTAGTTACAGTCGCAGGCAACAAGCAAGTAATACAAGAGTAAGTATCTTAATATATTTGTAATAGGTCACCATCGCGTAGCTCAGGTTCGCCTCTAAAAATACAAAAACAAATTTATTCCACGGGTACCGTACATTTTTCCGGGATAAAAAGTGGCCTATATGCTATTCCAGACATGAATAACAAACATCCATCCCAACATCTAAGCTTTTATATTTATAATATTAGTAAGATATACAATATTTTGCATCGCCTGGTTTTTCTAATATGTTTGAAATTTGCAGTATAATACTTTAAATTTCTGTTCCATCGTTGCATACGTTCGGATTGTTACATTGGGGTCGGACACGCTTCCGTCATACATGACTGACGGCGGCTCATGGCTCAAATGAAAACGTAATGAAAATAAAACGTTTACTGACTGAAAATAAAATTATTTTTTTTATATTTTTTTTCTTTTTTATGTGAGTACTAGCAGAACCCGTGGCTTCGCTTGCATTAAAACTACAAAAAAACTGTAAAAAGGTAGATTTTAGAGTTTAGGTTCTATTTTACCCCTTTATAGGATGAATTTCGAAAAATGCTAAAGCATATACTTATTTGATTATATTGAAGAGCATCAATAATAAGTTTCAAGTAATTCTGATCATAAATATTTTTTGGGTTGTATTATAACGTGTTTTACCGTGGGAATGAGATAATCTTCCACTGTAAAAAGTAGCCTATATCACTCACTCTCCAGCCTACCAACTATCTCCACACAAAAAATCACGCCAATATGTCTTTCTGTTTCGACGTGAAAAAAGGACAAACAAACAAACAAACAAACAAACAAACAAACAAACAAACAAACAAACAAACAAACAAACAAACAAACAAACAAACAAACAGACAGACAGACAGACAGACAGACAGACAGACAAACAAACAAACACACTTTCACATCAATTATAATATTAGTATGGAAAAATACATATTGGTATGGATACGAAATTGACTATCGTTATTTTTTTAATCAATTTGCTTCTTTTCCAAGCTCCAACCTGTTTGAAATAAGCTTCAAGCAACTTTTACCATCACTTATATTTGTAGTATGGTAAAACATCAATACATAAAAAAGTAACATATAAAATAATCATCTCATGTTATTATTTATATAGCCCATACATAATCTGTATGATATTCGTTTAATTATTATAAATAAGTCATTTAGTAACATCAAGCTCAATTTTAAATATCTTACCAGAGATATAATGTACAACAAGTTCTGCTCTGTTTTTTGAAGTCATATCTACTTCTTTTGGGACGTTTGTAAAAAATTATGACAGTAAAATTTTTATGGTGTTAACGACAGTAAAAAGCGACATAATGAACGCGAATATTTGACATTTTAAATAAAACTATCTTTTCGGATTATTTCGCGGATTTATTTAGATTTTTGGTCCCGACAATTAATACACGTATTTAACTTATTTTAAATTACATATAAAACAATAATATTGCTTAGATAAATAATTAATATTTTTTAATTTTTAATATTCTTTAAGGTTATATATAATATAATAATAGCAACACTAAATAATATTAGTTATTAATAAAGTTTAAAAAAAAATGTTATATTAAGTGTTTATAATAATAACAGCTAAAATTAAATAAATAACATAGCTATATTTAATTACAATACTTATTAAAAAATTTAAAAAGTTTATAATAAAAATCAACAAATATTTCAGTACATAGTAGTCATATCAGGTACTTTAGTGCAATTTTTGAATTATTGAAATCATTTTTGTAAAATAGTGGATAGGCACTGTCTGTAACAAGTATATGTGTTTGAGACATCTAACACCTCAGTCTCTCCCGTGACCATGATTGCTGTAAAGCATTCGAAACGTCGGGAACCAAAAATATCAAAATAATCCGAAAAGATAGTTTTATTTAAAACGACATGACGAAGTTAGCTGATAACTGTTTGTTGCCATGGTAACCGTTGTTATTGTTTAACAAATGATATAAACCTAATATTATATTCTTTCCTTAAATGACATTCTATAAATATATGATTGTAATATGCCTTATTTAATTATTTTATTAATTTATCATTCTTTTTACAAACAAAGAGTTGTGACATACGGGATGAAAATTTTTACTATTTTTATTCTATTACGCCAAAGAAGTATAACTTCTTACGCGCGTACACAGTACAAGTAGTACAAGTACACATAATTTTTTTTTTTGTAATTTTCCTATAGAATTAGATATCTAGCGGTTCACAGGAAACACCAACCTACCAAATTTCAGCAATCTAACACCAATCCTAAGTAAAATGGTTATGACAGAAGGACAGACGGACATAAGAATATTCCGGGTTCTATTTTAATCTTTTGGCTACAGATCTCTGAAAAATGTAAAACACTAAATGCCACTAATATAACACAAGTTGAATTTTATACAATAGTTTTAATTCGACATTTCCTCAACCCAGTTTTAACGGTTGCCATCGATTCGTTAAAAGCACTTCCGATTGATTGATGGCTCGTTCTGTTCAGCTTCAGAATACTCGCATCGTTTATTTTTGAACTGCATACGTATGTTCAAACACCTGTGACTAAAGCGGGTTTAAATGATGCTCAAAGATATTTTCTTATTTTTCAAGTGAAGAGTGAATAAGTTTTCATAACACTGAGTGGTTTGAGAACAGGTGGCGTAAACGTTTTTGTTTTATAAATCTGTTATTCTAGATTAGATCGCCGCTAGATAGAGTGACCTAAAATATATAGTAGAAAACAAACAAAAGATTAGATCAGATGTCGTCTAATACTTATCCAATAGCAAAAAGTTAGATTTCTTAAACGATAAGTCGATTAGTTAGTTACAGTCCAATATAACATTATCGTAGAAGTAGGTAGGTAAGTTTGTTTGTTAGTAGAGGCCAATCTCTGGAACTACAAAACCAATTCTAAAAACTCTTACTCTAATAAATAAATAAATAAATATATATATATATATATATATATATATATATATATATATATATATATATATATATATATGACTAATATTATTATTATTCGTCCGGCTATTGAATATTAAAATATAAATCATAGAAATCATCCCTTAAGGGGGTGAAAATGGGGATGCAAGTTAGTATGCGGAATCAAAGGACGAACCCGAGCGAAGCGAGGATGAGTCGCTAGTTTAAAATAAAAAAAGCAAAATAACTTAACTGGACAAATAATTATATATTAGTCGTACAGTAACTGGATTAATAGTCACTTTCTGAGAAATATTCGGTTTTTTTTAAGTATCGTGCGAGCGAAGTCGCGATGCTAAATTAGTTAGGCATATACAGACAGCTAGTAACTCAAACATGAAATTTTGGGTTAAAATTGAGTACTAATTCAGAATGTATGCAAAATCTAGCGGAAAAAGCTATCAATCTATCCCTCGTTTCCCTAGAACATCGCCTGTGATAACGCTTGAACAAACACTGATATCGGTCTAAAAGATAGCTTTCAAAATATGAATATTAGGAGCAGTGAAACATGTAATTTTGACCTGACGCTATTTACTGTAACTACCTCGTTGGTCTAGACTCTAGAGGCAAGCATACACGGGTAGATCCGAAAATATTCCAGGTCTAACGATAAATAAATTACATTTAAAGTTACTAGCGGACCCGACAGACGTTGTCCTGTCTACACGTCTTTAATTTGAAAATTTCAAACTTTTTTTAATAATTTTTTTGATGAAAATTATTATTCAAATTGTGAATCTAAACCATTCCCAGATCCCCTTGACTACACACAAAAAATATCTTCAAAATCGGTCCAGTCGTTTGAGAGAAGTTCAGTGACATACACACTCACAGAAGAATTATATATATAAAGATTATGAAGTCGGTATACCTTTTTGGGTAAACAGTGCTTATTGCTTATCTATTATACTCGTATATATATAATTAAGAAATTATATATATATATAATTAAGAACGGAACCCCTTTCAAAAACCTGCATAAATTCTCACGTCGTATATCTCGCTATGGATATAGCAGAAGCTATACATCATTATGTTAACACAGCGCCCTGCTTACATATCCAGAGGGACATTGGATTTGATTCCCATACGGGTTGACTAAGAAAATATGTTTTTGTAAGTTTTAAAGGAAATACTGTAGTGTAATGCGTTTATAATGAATAATAAATTTTAAAAAAGGGGCATTCAAAATAACGAACTCACATTACGGCGTCATTACATATTTACATTTTATTTACTCTCGCTATCAAACAGGCTTAAATTTAGACGTCAACAGTTATATATATGACCAATAAACTATATCAGGTTAGGAACCCACTACCTGCGGTGTATAAGCATATTCGAACTACAACTAGTTTTAAAAGTAACTAAATGTTTTGTATCGGATTTAATTAGACAATCTGATATAAAATAAATGGATTTAGCCTTTAGTAAAATTTATATAGATTTCTTGTTTATAGAAAAAAACTATTACTAAATTTCTTTTCAAATATTCGAATATTTATTTCGGTGTCAATCAGAGAGACGTTTGTAGTCCCTACATTATGTACAATCTAAAAAATATACAGAGACTTCACTAAAACAAAAAATCAATTAAAACGCTTCATTGTTACATATATTGTATATTTCTTTATCCTCGCGATCGAATAGGAAAAATGTAGCGAAAAAACTGACATAATGTCTGATGGTATTCGTAATGAAGAAGATAAATCAGAGTTCCGCCGTGACGGACTGAAATACACTCATTACGCTGCCGCCATACCAGCGCAGATGGGCGCACGCAATCATTGGACGAATTTATTATCTACTACCGTAATAAAATTAGCCGTCCTCTTATTAGGGGTGTGTATTTCGTGTTGTATAAAAAGCATAACGCTGTCCTTAGTAATACTATGGTATAAAAAACATACATACACTGACGGCACGTTTTGCTTGACGACACGTTTGGCTCAGTTTGTAGTGACCCTACTTGCTATGCCAGCGGTCGCGGGTTTGAGTCCCTTTGAGGGCATTCATTTGTGTGATGAGCACAAATGTTTGTACTCCAGTCATGGGTGTTTATATTTAAAATATGTATATATTTAAAGTTATACATGTGTAGTGTATAAAGTATCTGGTATCCATAACACAAGCCTCGTAGCTTACCATGGAACTAGAGTGTAGAACTTATTTGAACCTTGGACTAGCTTATTATAAGTTTTTCTTTTATTTTTTGCACTGTTGTTGTTAACTTATCTATGACTCTATTTTTTAAATAAAGTCTCTAGTCGCCATGAAAAGGCAAAGTTTGGAAAATGTACGTAGAGATGTAAAATTTTTTAAGGGGGTTATCTCTGGAGCTACTGAACCGATTTAGATGAAATTTGGTAAGAAGATAGTTTGAGACCCTGGGAAGGACATAGGATTTTTTATCCTGGAAATCATCCCTTAAGGGGGTGTGAATGGGGATGAAAGTTTGTATGGGAAATCAAGCTAGTAGTTCAAACTCGAGCGAAGCGAGGGTGAGTCGCCAGTAAGTCATAAAATTAAAAAAAATATATATATAAGCTTGTAATGATATCATATTCAGGACTTTTAAAACCAACACCAAGCTTTCATTTATGGCAAGTTATAAATCGTCATCATTACATATTATAAATTAAAGTGCCTCGACGCGCTGTGTTTGTATTTGCTCGGGCTAATCTCCGAAAATACTGTATGAATTTTCATACAGTTTTACACCAAAAGAAAGAGGATTTAATTAGGGTGATTAAAAATTATACACTGCTTTAAGAATATAAGGCTAAAATAAGCTAACAATATAATGATTAAAATCATAAATACGAAGGCTATCTCAATACGAAGAGTGGGTATCCTACTAATATTATAAATGCGAAAGTTTGTGAGGATGTATGGATGTCTGGATGTATAGATGTATGGATGTTTGTTACTCTTTAACGCAAAAACTACTGAATGGGTTTTAATGAAACTTTACGATAATACTCGTATAGCTTATAGATCAGAATTACATATATGCTACTTTATATCCCGGAAAAATGTACGGTTCCCGTGGGATAGATTTGTTTTTATTTTTCTAGGCGATTTATAGGCGAACCGGAGTGAAGCGGTGGTAAGCCACTGGTCTTAGTAATTAATTATACACTATAGGACTATATCCATACTACTATGACAAAGAGGTAAACGTTGCTTGTATGTAGGGGGTAATCTCTGGAACTACTGAACGGATTCCAAAAATTCTTTCACTAATAGAAAACTACAATATCCCTGACGGATATATGTTTTATTATGATTTTAAAGAGTTTTCAGTTTTAAGTCATAATATTTGCAAATCAAGTCAGAGTAAAATGTGCTAAATAGCCGCTTTACCGGCCTGCGCTGGCGCTAAAAATACCGTTTATAATTAGGGGCAAATCCGAGCGAAATGAGGGTGAGTCGCTATACATTTTAAAAAGCTCTCATCAGATCTCATAGTCTAATGCGAAATCATATACCTACATTAATACCGCGTACACAAAAAACTCACAGATAATTTCTAAGCACTAACTTTAATTATGAAATAGGTTTGACGACACGTTTGACTCAGTTTGTAGTGACCCTGCTTGCTGTGCCAGCGGTCGCGGGTTCGAATGCCGCTGTGATCATTCATTTGTGTGATGAGCGCGAATGTTTGTACTCCAATCATAGGTGTTTATATTTTTAATACGTATGTATTTAAAGTTATTTATGTGTAGTGTATCAACTATCTGGTATCCATAACACAAGCCTCGTAGCTTACCATGGAAATAGATGGTGCTTGTCTCAACAAAAAAAATAATGTTTTGAAACTTTAATATTTTTAAAAATAATTCTATAAAAATATGTCGACTATTTTTATGCAAAGCTTCAAAGCTAACAATCTCATGCGACCGCATCGTTACGCTAACAACGGGGCAATAGCGCTGGTATTTTTGACCTGAGCCGCCGTTTAGTAGTAATCTCGTTTGTAGCAGTTTAACAGCGATTAAAATATGAGACACTAATAAAACTAACAGCTCTGTGATAGTTAGTTATAATGTTAGCTATTCTGTCGAAATATTTGTTTGCGCTTTTACGGAAACCAATGGATATAGTTTTTGATACTGTTTTTTCTATTATTTAGATTATAAAAAATTAAACGATATTGCTAAGTTTTGTTCTTATTTGTAGGATCTGTTTTAGATTTCTATACAGATGGCAAATAAAGAAATTATGAAGAAAATATGAGCGGAACGTAGATCTGATATTCCGTCAACGTCAACTATTCCGTTGGAGACAAAGCGCGAGAATACCAATGTAATATAGAATTTAATTTTTGTTATTTTTTCGTAAGAAAAGTCGTTTTCTAATTATTCTTTGTGTATATTTGTTTTCAGAATCTATGTAACTATAGTATAAAACTAGCGACTCACCCTCGCTCCGCTTGGATTCATTCCTAGTTATGTTTTAACGTTTAGTATAGATTTCTCACAGATGAGATATTTTCTCGCAATAAAAATATCCCATATGTAGGTCAACGACCTGGATGATAAGCTATCATCATACCAAAATTCATCAAAATCTGTCCAGTGGTTTTTTCATCATGCGTTCTCATTCGGCCTTTGTATCGATAATTTCAATAAGATTTTCCAAAATATCTTTCATGTACAGATTCGTATCAGTTAGAATTTTATAATAATACTCGTACGTAAAGATAAAGTAACTAAATGTATGATGTATAGAGATGAGAAAATTGTGTGCATAAAAAGTATCAATAATATCTTCTACGCTTAATTTAATAAATAAAAATATTGAAAATACTTAACACTTTGTATTTTTTATCTCATTTAAATTAAAAATAAAATCTACAAGTAAATCTGATTGAAAAGCATCGTTAAACAATTAAGTTTCCCGGAGACAAAAAGCCGCTGAGTGAGTGTAAACAATAGTATCCGGCGCCGCGGGTAAAAATAGTTTCATTGTTGGCATAAAACTCCCATGAATCATGTGTTTCCACATATTTGAGCTTCAATCCGAATTGTGATGATTTCTTTGATCAAATTTTATTATCTGTTGTATCATTTATCTTTAAGAAATTTAAATAAATAAATACTGAAAACGTGCTGTTGTTACTGTCATCGCTAAATAAATTCTAACACATTATGTGCATGTTTACTTCTAAAGCTTTACTCATACTTCGCTCTGAAATGTTTTACAGATTACGAATATATGTAAAATATCACACACTATAAATCGATAGAATTATAAAGTCTACTAGCGAATCACCCTCGTTTTGCTCAGCTTCGTCCCTACTTACATTTTAACGTTTATTGTAGATTTCTCAGGGTTGAGATATTTTCCCGAAGTAAGAAGTATCCTATATGTTGACCCGGATAACCAGCTATCATAATATCCATCAAAATCCCTTCAGTGGTTTTTCCATACGCGGTCACATACAGCCAGACCAAAATTCTAATAACTACAGATTCAGCGTCTGTACCGATAATAATGTATATTTCAATAAGATTTTCCAAAAAATATTTATTGTACAGATTCGGCTTAGTTACAATTTTATTATAATATGTATAATATAATATGATGTATAGAAATATATAATATGTATAGAAAAACAAAAATAAATCTATGGAGGATCCAGGGATATTAATAAAAGCGTTTATAACACACTATTTACTATTTATTCTATTTAAATTATAAAACACAATATTCATGCTTATCGTCGTGCCGCCATTATCACACAACATCCTTATTTCGTTATCTTTCATTCCATTCCATTCTCAAAATCACATCATACGTCTCTTTTTACTCTTAAATTATCATTTCACGCATACTCATCTCGCAAATCCCACATCTATCCCACGGGAACCGTACGTATTTATGGGATAAAAAATAACTGACGTGTTATTCTGATGTATGCGCTATATTATTGTAAAGTTTCATTGAAATCCACTCAGTAGTTTTGCGTGAAAGAGCAACAAATATCCATACATCTATACATCCAAACTGGATGTCTGACATCCACACAAATTTTCCCATTTATAATATTAGTAGGGTGTTAGTTCAGGCAACTACTTATAAACTCAGATAAGCTAAATAAAAGGTAAATCTAAACAATTTCTCAAACGATATACGTATTCAAGTTTCGAATACAGTACAGTAACAAGCAATTTGTTTTATTAGTTCTGTACAGCCTAAGTTTTTTGTGGGGAATAAATAAATTCATTCTCCTCGAGGCAACATCTCAAGCCATTTCTGGGATAATCTGGGATCATTTATTCTAAGAGATTATTGAGATCATACGCTGAATACACTTTACGCATTGAATTTTTTGGTTTCCTCGTTTATTTCCAATAATACTATATACCCAAAGTTAGAGAAGGGTGAACGGTAAGAACCAGTTAATACCTAGCTTTAGTTTTTTGATTGAACAATAGTTATTTTGTATGATGAAGGTTACGTGATCGATTCCCGTGCAGAGGGTTTTTTTTGAGAGTTTGTATTTAATATCCTTATTCTATCTTTAATAGAATAAAAGCGATAATGTATTTGACACGTTTGGCTTAATTTGTATTGACTTGTATTTTTTACCCTACTTGATGTGCCAGGTGTTGCGGGTTCGAGTTCTGCTGGGGGCTTCGTTTATATGATGAGCACGAATATTTGTACTCCAGTCAGGGTGTTTACATTTATAACATGTATGTATTTAAAGTTATATATATGTAGTGTATCAACTATTTGGTATCCATAACACAAGCCTCGTAGCTTACCATGGAACTAGATGGTGCTGTGTGGTAATGTCCCAACATATTTATTTACTTATTCAACGAAGATCTTATATACTCTAAACAAAAAAAATATCAAATCTAAGACTAAAATTTAAATGATTTTGAAATCGATGTATTTTTTTATTATCAAGTAATTTTCGCATTAGCATAGTTGGCCGAAAAGTGACGTAAGTTGACTATTACAGATAATTTTAGTCGAAAATTAATACAGCGAGAGGTTAATAAAGATACAGCATGAATGGGAATGCCAGAGCAGATTATTTGAAGTACCTGATTTTGTTAAGTTAGGACCAAACGTAGCGTTTGAAACCCTCACCCATCACGCATTTCGTACAGTGTTGAATTTATACCGAAACATAGTGCCATTGGCTTTACCTGTCTAACCCGAGAGAAAACTAGTAAAAAGTACATCTACAAGACTTCAACAGATTTGAACCCACGTCTTCATAACAATAGAGTATACAAACCATTAGGACATCTAATAAGCTGACGGCAACTTAATTTCATGTGCGAGTTATTTTAAGTACCGCCGTCAAAAGATATATTTTAAGAGACGAACAGTTGCGAGTAGCGGCGTATTGCGGACTCAGTGCGAGTATTTTTGCTCTATATTTATGACAACATTACACTACTTTATACTAACATTTATGGAGTAAGATTCGTTCTGAGAGCCTGCAAAAGATATTTCTAGGATTTTTAGCACAGTTAAATATGCTTAAGCAGAGAATTTTCAAATCTATAGGTACATTACACTATGTTTCTTTGGAATAAAAAGTTGGTAAATTATCTGGAACAGGCGACAAGTCTGTCTCTTTTTTCATTATGTAATAGGAAATGAATATGATTAAAATTAACGTTTAAGTAGAGAGAAAATTAAGTGTGCGCATTTGAAAAAAACAGTTCAGAAGAAAATATTTAGAAAACGAGATTAGTGGTTCCAAAATTTTCATCTAAAAGAGATGAGTGTAAGTTAAATTCCGTCTCCACACAAAAAAAAAAGTTTAGTAAAAAAACTGTAGATAATAAATTGGAGTTGGAAATTTGCCAAAGCTTTTATATATTTTTTTAGAAAATTTTGTACATTACATCTAGATTCTGACTATATAAAAGAAAACATTAATTCTGCCACCCAGTAAACCACGCATTTTGTAATCGCCTGAGTTGTCTCTACACTATAGGTCGTGGGTTCAAATCCCTGCAAAACAAAATTGGTATATAGATATTTATGGCGGTCTAGCTGTATGTACATAAATTGTTCTCTTATCGTTTTACAAACCCCGACCCTTTACGGGGTTGAAGTCAAGGGGTTGTTAAACATGTACATAGAATTAATTGTTTAACCTGATATTTTATATTTCCACAAGACAAGCAAAATGAAAAGATAAATACCGAGAGAAATATAAAAATAGTAATAGTCCCCTTTCTATTTAGTAGATTGCAGAATTTTTAGTTCCACATTTTATAGAAAATGTTGAAAAGACATCAGAATCCAAAAAACTTAGTATATCGTTAGCGTCATTCGTTAAAGCGAATGAAGCTGGATGTTTACTTCACAAATACATTTGCGCAGTAACAATATTCAGTGAACTTGAAAGCGCTTTACCTACATATGAGAAAGATTTTATCTCTCGATGCTAAAAACAAAGGCGTAATATCCATTCATCAGCGAAATAACAATAAATTAAAGTTGATATGTAAAAAAAACTTTTTATCTGTACTCTAAAAGCTGTATGTATTTGAATCGAAATTTTTGTGAGAGTTAGATAAAATAAAATATCTATGAAAAATATTTGAAGACACGTTTGTTGTGACCTACTTGCTATGCAAGCGGTCGTGGGTTCGAGTCCCGCTGGGGGCATTCATTTGTGTGATAAGCACAAATGTATGTACCTACTCCAGTCATGGGTGTTTATATTTCTAATATGTATGTTTATAAATTTATATATGTGTAGTGTATCAACTATCTGGTATCCATAACTTAAACCTCGTAGCTCATCATGTAAGTAGATCTTGCTGTGTGTTAATGTCCCAACATATTTATATTTATTTATTAATCATCTGTGGAGATCATTAATAAATTAGCACAGATTTATATTATTATAATAAAATAATCAAACTTATTTTTAAAGCTCATATTTTAGGACCAGTCTTTACTTAGTAATACATTTTTTCCATAACTGGAACAAGCAGCTAAAAGCTTTCCACTTCTAGCTTATCTAACAATTTATTACATCGAAAATGTAAGGAAAACATAAAAAAGTAAAATTAACTCTAATAAAACAGTATTCGTGTCGTTCTATGAAATTTTACTACACTTCCCAAAACTCGGTCACAGAAATGACAAAATCAATAAATCTTAGAGAAATAAGCAGTCAGAGCCCCGCACTGATGAAATGCGATCCTTGATTAAATTATTGGCCTCGTGACATCCTGTGATGAAATATGAAATTATTTATCAAATTTACTCAGAACATGGTCTAAATTGAACATTTAGAAGAGAATTTGATATGAATAGTATACAAATGCTATCAATATTAATAAAGATACCCGACCAAATTAGAAAACCCTAGCTTTAGACATGATTGGGCTTAGAACTTAGCATTTTGAAGATAGAAGTGTTATGAGTTGTGTGTTGACTCACTTGATTATTTTAAGTCACAGGATTCTCTATAGAAATCATTTCACAATATATCCTTCTCTGAGTTTTTAGATGTATTTGGCGATGAAGTAAATCTTGACTTAATTCAGTATCGATTTCATGATAAAGTACCATATTTATAACTCTTAAGTTAAAAAATTAAAAACCCCCAATACAGCCTAATCATGAAGGCAATTTTAATGAACCAAAACACGATATCTCTGTAGTATTTTAGTAAAGAGTTGAGTATTTCATATTCCAGGTGACTCTACAGCATCAGCCCGAGGTTACTGTATCGTTGCAACGTCATTAAAGTAACGAGATACCAAGTACAAATCCATTCGATCTGTGAAAGTTGTTCATAACCTTTTACCTTCTAGAAAAGAGCTAATGGCCTGCAAATAGCTGATTTTCTTAATTAATACATAAGAATACTCGGTCAAGTCACTATTTAAACCAAAAACTAACTCAATAATAATATGTTGGGACATTAACACACAGCACCAACTAGTCCATGGTAAGGTACGAGCCTTGTGTTATGGATACCAGATAGCTGATACACGTAAATAACTTTAAATATATACATATTATAAATATAAACACCCATTTCTGGAGTACAAACATTCGTGCGCATCACACAAATGAGTGCCCCCAGCGGGACTCTAACCCGCGACCGCTGTGCGGGACTGAACTGAGCCAAACGTGTCGTCAAATCAAAATCGGTTTATACGTTTGGGCGCAACGATGTTATAAACAGATACACAAAGATACACATATTAAACTATTAACCCCTCTTTTTGCGTCGGGGGTTAAAAATACACGCACAGAAACTTGTACGTGCCTTAATTTGAAATTCTTATATGTCAAGTCTATGTTTACAGCAATCAAATAGCGCAAATGCAACCTAATTAAAGTTAATTAACCAGTCACTAGATACAAAATCACGACAATAATTATGAAAATTGTCCCAATTTGCAAAGTTTATTTTGTTTTATTGTGCATAATATCAGCTACTATGTTATTAGAGGAAATAATTATAATGAAAGCGATCAGAACTTTTCCCACCATGCACCTGCTCCCTCATAAATGGCAACACTGTTTCCAACCAATCACTTGTATCATTGTATTGTTTTAGTTTTGACATCAGCCTTTAAGTTCGACATCCGATAAGATACATGTCTAAATTAGTTTACCGACGTGAGTGCTTTGAATTTGTAATGTAATATATTCAATTGAATTTATTCGCTTTTTGTTTAACATTGCTTAGTGTTACTTTAATTGTTACCCATTGGTCAAAACTTAACTGGTTTTAATTTTATTGCTTTTATGTATAAAGTTTGCTTCTTCAATGTAAATAGGATAAAATAAAAAAATTGTGTGTGTATGCAATTCACACACGGTAGAAGTGAATTTTCAGAAAAGTAATCTACGAAATAATGAGATGAAAATATATAGAGTATCAAGAGTAGGATAATTGTAAGGTTTAGTTTTAAATAAAACCATCTTTTCGGATTTTTTCGCGGATTAATTTAGATTTTTGGTTCCCGACGTTTCGAATGCTTTACAGCAGTCATGGTCACGGGAGAGAGTCTCTCTCGTAAATATTCCGAAAAGATAGTTTTATTTAAAATGTCAAATATTTGCGTAAATTATAAGAACTATGAAGTATGAACCTATGTAGAGCTGTCAAAATAGCCCTCTCTGATTAATGGCATTGTTTCTATAACACTTTGCTATGACATCATCGGAACAAATGTTTATTGTTTATGTTATCATAACAAACAAAAGTAACGACTATCGTTGTAATATGTAAATATGCATATATCTTCTTTACATAAAAGAAAACTGATGTAATGTCGTATCAGCCCCATCCACAAATTGCTGGAACCTTGAAATTGGAAAAGAAATCTTTTGGAAACTATAGAAATATAATACAATAAAATCGGCCAACGCATACGAAGGGTTCCGTACCATCGTATATATACTTTTTATTGATATGGCTTTTACTCTATGTATGTAGTATATTAACTTCGATAGACGATTACAAACTTTAAAAAATATTTCTTGTATTTTTATTTTCTATTTTTATTATTTGTTGTTATAGCGACAATAGAAAAACATACTTTGTGAAAATTTCAACTCTCTACCTCTTACGGATCACGAGCTTTAACCCTCTGACGGACGGACATACGAACGGACAGCGGAGGCTAGATAATAGGATTCCGTGGGCACCCTTGGGGTACGGAACCCTAAAAAGGACAAATAATATGCTAAAACATGCTCGTTAAAAATATATAGTACAATACTTTCCTCGTAGTTAATTCAATAAATTAATACTAACTCGGTAAAATAGTTTTAATTGCTTCATTAAACTTAAGTTAGAATAAAGAAAGAAAATGTAGTTAGCTTTCCAATAGTTAAAAGTTTCCACATTAAGTCCAGTCTCTGCTGGATTCTTTAAAAAATATAATTAAAGGAATGAATTTCGTGATCATTTAATGTTACATTGTCGCTAAAATGCAGCTCGGAAACAAGCCCATACCGCTGTGCACTCTGAGACCACGAGTTAAAAGCCACAATGTGAATATTATAAAAAATTTGTTTGTATGTATTTCATACCTAATATCTGGAACAACTAAATTGATTACAAAACACATTAAACTAATAGTTTGAATTATATTGGTCATTTTGATCGATTTGATGTTGATGAATAATGTATTTTTGTTTCTTTAAATTCTTCTCATCTTTTTTAATTGCTTTTACGCAGCTAGGTTTTTTTCTATACATATAATAAAATTGTAACTGCGCCAAATCTGTACATTAAATATTTTTGGAAAAAAGATTAGCGATAAGAATCGAAATAGACATTATTATCGATACAGAGGCCAAATTTAAAGTTTTTAGAATTTGTGTCTGTCTGTGACCGCATTACGAGAAAACCACTGGAAGGATTTTGATGAAATTTGATATGGTGATAGCTGGTTATCCGGGTCTACATATAGAATAATTGTTACCGCAGGAAAATGTCTTATTTCTGAGAAAAAATATAAAAACTGTAATGTAAGTGTATACTAATATATAAAACCTAAGAATTTGGTTTTTGGTCATCTGAACGCGGGCGAAGCCGCGGGCAAAGCTAGTAGTATACATATAGATTTTCTAATTATAACGTGGACTGCGGCTTACCACCTCTTTCATTAAAAAAAAGATGCTCAAAAAGCTTAATATTAATAAAAGAATTATTTGTTAAGTTGAGTAAGTTTATTTTTACAAATACATAATATAACTATTATCTAAATTGCATTTATCTGTAGTGTTATTTTTGATAGAGAAGTCCTGGCTTCGAGTCCCGGGCAAAATATTTACTTGGTAATTCTATCTAGAAAACTCAGTGTAACTGGGAATTGGGAAGTTAGCAGTGTATCTCCGTGCTACGGAGAACAGGTTAAACTGTCGAGATAAAGTTCTGGACGTTATCTTTCACCGGTAATGGCGATTTGTTGTGCTATCAGAATACGAGAATAAACGTAATAGACTTGTGTCTGTGAAAATATTTGATGTCTCGACTCTCGAGCAGTTAGTCTCAGTAAGATTGGCCGTAACGAAAACGCTTCGGGACAACATTATTGTATGTAAACATGTAAGTATGTATTGTCGTTACATCGTACAATACAAAGTGTACAGTACAATAAAAAGTTAAGTAGCAAAATAATAATGAGTAAACACTATAGACTTTTAGTATATATTCATAACCGTACAGGCGAGTCGACGTGTTACGTACGCCGAACTGTAAGCAATTATGAAAGCGATCACAACTTTCGCCATTGAGCCAATACCCTTGTAACTATATTATTCGACCGATCATCCCTGACACGGATATTTTAATATAAATTGATATGTTAAAAGACCATCTGGAACAGTGGCAGTGTTATTATACTCTATTTCGAAGGTACGGGTTTGAATACAACTTGAGATTCGAACGCAATTTGATACAAAACATTGAATTTTCTTAATACCTATATTTAACTAGCGACTCATCCTCGCTTCACTCGAGTTCGTCCCCCGGGTTTAGTATGATATAGATAGACTAAATATTTGTATATACATACATAGGTATGATTGTATATATCCCTTACTTGAGAAATGATTGATTTCCTATACAAACTTTCATCCCCATAAGGGATGATTTCCGGGATAAAAACATTTCAGATTCAAACGGTTCCGTGATTTTGAGTTTATCCATTACAAACACACAAAAAACAATTTTCTTCTTTTTATAGTATTAGTATAGATATGTATAGTAATGTGTTTATCTTTTGGCAAACGATCAGCGCAATGTTTTAGTAAACCATCACTAACTGTTCCCTTTGTATTGTTGCGAGTATTTCATATAATTGTCTATCTGTATAACAAATATCATCCAAATCAGTCCAGCCGTTTAAGCGTGAAGTAATGTACAGACACACATACACGAATACAACTTGCACATTTATAATAGGAGAATGAAATAAATTCAATAAAAATCAAACGTTTGGTCATTCAATATAATCGGAATATATATTTGGAGGTATAATTAATTTTCAACATAGACGTAGAGAATGGACTAAGCAATACTCTCATGAAATTGACCACTGTCTAGAAAGAGAGAAAGCGAACGTGCGGCTAATACCTGTCTTTTATTCCAATTTGAATTCATATATGCAATGTAAAAAAATATAGCATTATAATTTATCAAAAAACCGACTTCAAACAAAAGCACTAAAAAGTAAAAAATAACTGATTGGTAGTTTTCATTTACTATACATACCTAATCAAATATTTTCGAAGTCGGTGTGCTTTGGCTAAGTAATTAAAGCCTACCTGTTAAATACGTACCTAATCAAATATTTTCGAAATCGGTGTCAGCCCATACAAAGCAAAGCACACCGACTTCGAAAATATTTGATTAGGTATGTATAGTAAATGAAAACTACCAATCAGTTATTTTTTACTTTTTAGTGCTTTTGTTTGAAGTCGGTTTTTATTTTTTTGTTAAAAAGTTATTATTTTACCCTTTTTAGTGTAGACAGTAGTAGCAAAGTAAGAATTCTAACGTGTTAGGCTTGTCGAATCAAACAAAATAAGCCCAAACTCAAAGTATCTACTATTAGCCGTTGAAGAGTTCCACCTATCCACCTTCTGGCCTTACCATCAGATCAGGTCAACAATACCGAACCACTGTACTATCAACGGAAATAGAAACACTTGCAAAGTTTCAAGTCAATATGACAATTAGAAGTAGGTTAAATCCATCATTAGCTATTTTTCCACCCTTAGGGGTGGTATTTTTTTTTGAAATTTAAATGGGACCAATCTGGAAGTATACCCTTTCAAACAAAACAAAAATTGTCCAAATCGGTTAATAAATGACGAAGTTCTGAGGTAACAAACATTAAAAAAAAAATACAGTCGAATTGAGAACCTCCTCCTTTTTGAAGTCGGTTGAAAAATTAACGTATTTCTATGAATACAGAAGAAGACGTCTGGCCGCACATCGATGTTGTCTCTGTCGCACCTATGTCTATAGTTTTCAAACAGATGTTTGTATAGATATCTCTCTATACTATAATATATATATATATATATATATGCATATACATATAATGTATACCAATGTCATCGCTTATCCCTTGCGGAAATATCACAGGAAACACAATGTCAAACGTCAAACGTTAACATCTATACATGTATGCCTATTACTAGATGAAGCTTATTCAATTAAGCTTTGACTAGTTTTAAATTGTGACTTTAATTTAATAATTTAGTTTTAAGCAGAAAGTTTAGTGACCACAAAATCATTTAAAAACTCCTCTACCCTTGTGTTTTATTTTTCTAGAAAAATGTATAGGTGTGCCCTAGAGGCATAACCTCTATTATTACTAAAATAATCAAAAAATTCGGTTAACCATTCAGGAAGTAATGCTCTTTACATACAGATTACATGTTATTAGTACTGGTTATGACATTCAAGTTATAGTCCAAAATCGACAGTAACTTAATTATATCTAAATAAACTACACGAGGGTAATATTATGGTATAATATAATAGCTATTCCGTATTATAAGAGTCCAACATGCCTTAACTTCACGAAAATTTATCTGCAATTTACACTTTTACTAGCGACTCTTCCTCACTTTGCTAAGGGTTCGTCTCTAAAAAGACTATCCCACGGTAACCGTAATTTTTACCGGGATAAAAAGTAATCTATGTGCTATTCCAGATTATAAACTATCTCTGTGCCCAATTTCATCCAGATTTGTGGAGCCGTTTCGGCGTGAAAGAGTAACAAACATATATCCATACTTCCATCCATCCAGTCCATCCAAAAAAAAAACAAAGTTCGTAAAAAATGTATACCTGAACTGACCAATAAAATAAAATTAATGTGTACTTCAGAAGGTATTAAAATAATCAGTACTTGTATCTTTTTATTCGTTATTAATGCTGCACTAAAAAAACACAAAAAATTGCCATAAAAAGTTTATTTGCCTCAGACTCATAAATTAGGAAGCTCATTAAAGGGAGCTATCTGCCATAATATTTGCGAAACGTTTGAAATTACATCGTTAGAATCCCAAGAATTTTATTAGCTACTAACTTATTATACATTACAATAACGGAAATTGCAAATAAATCCTCGGATGCGACGAGTCGAAGTTAAATAAAGATATCCAAATGAAAAGCTATTTTCGCCTATAAATTATATTAGTATATTACACCTTAGCAAAAATGAATTATATCTTAGTAAATTGAATCCTCTGGATGAACATTGAACAAGAAAAGGATTGTTTCTAAATATAAAAAAAGATATTTGATTCTCGGTTGTAGAAAACTTTATTCTGAGTAGAAATATAAGAAACTAATAACAGGCCAGTGGAGAGTTTAGATGAGCATTGAATTGTTTGTGCTAAGTACTATAAATTTTGTTTAGCAGCATTTTATAATAATGTATGTATTCAGTCCTTTTTAATGTCCCACTGCTGGGCACAGGCCTCCCTTCAATACGCGGTGTATTAAATAGCGGTAATCATGTTAGAAATGATTCGCACATGAAAACATCGGAGGTTCGAGACCTGTTATTTGAACCTGCTTCATTCGGTTTCCTAAGCGAGCGCGTTACCACTGGGCTACCACTGCCTTTATAGTATATATACATATAGTAGTATAATAATACTAATTATTATTACAAAAGCAAAGGTATTGGCTGAAAAGGGTTCAAAACTCATTATGACTTCAAATATAATTATAATGAAGCTAGTGATGAATTAAGTGGAACCCTTCATGTATCTCATAATTGTGCAAAATCGATAACGAACAGGTTTTTTGCCGTTATTCATCAGATCAGATAAATTAATAAACGTAACGTGTAAAGTACTCTCATCCATCCCTTTCGAAATAATTTAATTCAATCTCCATTAAAATCAGATTTATTGTTATAAAGGCTTCGTTAAGCAAAATCAAAAATCAGTCCGCGGACGCTGCTCATCTCGACTCAATATCGTAGGTGACAAAAACAATAGAGAGCTTTAATTTCCTGGAACCTTTATGAAATATTATTTCACCAACAGAATATTCAGTTGAAACGGTCATATTTTATTTGAAACATTTTTATTCATTTCGTTTTGTGTTCAATGGAAGCTATTAATTAAATGGCCCTTTATTTCCTTAAATAATTTTATTGTTATGTTCAAATATTTAAATCATTGGCCGCGGAAATCGCCGCATGGGACGTTCATATGTACACATACATACATACATACATACATATATACAAAAACATACAATAAAGGAAATAGATTGAAATCATAGATATACTTAATTATATATACAAAACAAATATACACTTAATTATTACTGTACAAGTCATGTCCGTGTGGAATGGTCATGATTTATTAATGTATATAATATGCACATACATACATACATTAATAAAGTTATAATATTTCTATTTGTAAATAATAATAAATGTTTTTTTGTCTACTTGTCCATCTTTCTAGCAGCAACGGAGGATGAATAGATGATATATGTATTTACCCACATAGAAATAAGTCATGGATTGGAAATTGATAAGCAAGCTCTATTTAGCCAAAGCACTTCGTGATGTATTTATATGAAAAAATGTAATTTAACACTATCTAAAATTAGCCATATTATGTATCTACTATATCAATTCTATTTATATTATACCTAAATTAATAAATCTAAAGAGGAAAATTGTGAAGACGTTTGTATTGAACGCGCATACCATGGATGGATTTTGATTAAACATCCTGTTACGACACCTATACATATAATAAAATTCTAACTAAGTCGAAACTGTACATCAAATATTCTTTTTGGAAAATTTATTGATATAGTCATTATTATAGGCACAGAGGTCGAATCTATAGTTTTTAGAATTTTTGTCTTTCTGTCTTTCTGGGAACGCATCACGAGAAAATCACTGGACAGATTTGGATGAAATTTGGAATGATGATAGCAAGTTATCCGGGTCAACGTTTCGGATAATTATTACTGCGGGAAAATATCTCATCTATGAGATATCTATAGCAAACTTAAAACGTAGGAATGAACCCGAGTGGAGCGAGTGTGATTCGGTAAGAATACTTTTTTTTCGCAGTAATACCGTGTCATATTATAATGTGAATTTCATTGTTTTTTTTTAATCTTGAGGTTAGATATACCTCCTTAGGCACATTAAAATAAAAAAATGTAAAGACTTTTCAAACGGGGCAAGCCGCGGGCATAACTAATACTGTATATTACGTTTTATTTTTTACCGATTTTAGAAAGCTTGTCAAAAGTTAAAAGGTGAGATAATTGGTCAATTAACCCTCCTCTTCATTTTCAGCTACACGCGTCCTTTGCGCAATATTAAATTTAATGGCCATACGCGTATATTAATGTAAACCTTTTTGTTATACTACATAATACAAATACTTATACCGGTTTTTTATTATTATTCATTTATTTATTTCTATAGAATGGGGTACAAAAAGATTTTTTAAAATTAAAAATGATCCCAATCTTACCATTATGCTGTACAAATTACTTTTTTAATTCTATCTATTTAACAATACATTTGACTTTTAATACTTTCTTAGATTTACAAGAACATTTGACATCTAGACATAATAAAATTCTAACTTAGTCGAATCTGTACATTAAATATTTTCTTGGAAAACCTACTGAAATAGTCATTAATATCGATACAGAAGCCGAATCTATGTCTTTTTAGAATTTTTGTTAGTCTGTCCGTGTGACCGCATCACGAGAAAACCTCTGGACAGATTTTGATGAAATTTGATATCATGGTAGCTGCTTATCCGGATCAATATATAAGATACTTTTTACTGCGGGATAAATATCTCATCTCTGAGAAATCTATACTAAACTTTAAAACGTAACTAGGGACGAACCCGAGCGGAGCAGGGGTGAGTCGAGAGTTTTAAATAAACTATCTTTTGGGATTTTTTTTTTGGTGAATTTATTTTGATTTTTGGAGACACTAAGGTTATAGACATCTCAAAGGCATTATATTATAATTATTTCAAACAGTGTGTAAAATATTTTTATTTAAAACATTTAACTTTTTGTAAAGTTTATATAAATAAGTCACAAAGGCAATCACAAGGATGTATATGTTACAAAGAAATGTGTTCTTTGAGAATAAAAATAAATACATAAAGAATTCAAATCGTAAACTAAATATAACTCAATCTTATAATAGATCTCTTCTTTTAACATTTTAAATTTAAGAAAACAAATTATTTATTATAGATTCTACTATAACTAAATAATTTCTTGTAATAACAAGAAAAATATATACTTGTATTTTTTCTAATCTATACAAAAAACCATAGTCCGTAGTATTTTATCGTTATCTATAACTCAAGAGAACATAGAGCTTAATATGAAACGTACTAAATAATAAAACTTTTCAGTTAGAAAGGATAACCGAGTCAGATATTCCACGTAAGGCCTACATATAGGATTTCTGACGTACAAAGCTCCTTTTTCCAGGAAACTTAAATCAAAAACGTGGATTGCAAGAGTATTGGATGCAGGGAGAGTCTGCCCGATATATCACCGCCGCAGGCTAAAGCGTGCCAAAACCCAGATTTGGAGGTCACTCAGGCTGCTTTACATATTTTCTAAAATTATGACTTCTGTTTATTTATAAGTCAATTTATCAGATGAAATGAAAAACAACTGTGAATACATTAATTGTGAATTATGCAATATATTTACGTAACGTAAGTTAATATAATATTCAATTTACTTAAATAATAATGTTATTGGTTGCTGTAAAAACTTGTGGTACGAGTAGTATTAAGACAGGATAGCTTACAGTGTAATTCTTATTAACAGTAAATAGAAAATGTTCAAGCCTTATGTCCATACTAGTATTGTAATGCAACTCCGCCCGCGTAGCTAAATTAATTATTCATATATATGAGGCATTAGGCCTTTTTAACGTCCCACTGCTGGGCACGGGTTCAAAATATTAAATCAAATATCAAAAAGTGCGTGGCCCGGGATTTGAACTCGCTTAATTTGGTTTCCCAAGTAAGCGAGTTACCACTGCGCTACCACTGCCCACTAAAGATGTAAACAAAAAATACAAACAAATTCAGTGCCTCCTTCTTTTTGAAGTGGGTTAAAATTTAAACTGCAGTTATAAGTCATTTCGTAACAATCAAAAATTAAAACCATTACGGCTTCAGCGTAGGCGACGTAGGCGGTAGGAGTGCTGCTGTTCGTTTATCTAAATTTATTGAAACAGTTTTTACTCAAGTTGCACCACTTACTAAGTGTGGGGGAATTGGCCATAAACATTTTATATGGCATATGCCGTTGAAGTTTATCACATGTTTTAAAACCTGCACTTCTTCGAGAGCAAACTTAAGTATCTAAATTTAATGTCACAGAATGGACGCTTGCATGGTTCAGGAAATGTAGAAAATATAGTACGTCGATATCTAGCAGACCTGATCGCCTCCAGAATATTATAGATTTGGAAAATTACTGTTTATAATATTATTTAAACAAAACAGAAAAAATAATAATTTTAGTCCCACTAGTTTCTTTCGCCAGTGCCTCTCAGCACGGAGGCTATTTCTTTCCAACTTGGTGGTAATACTTATGACATTTGGTAAGAAAAAAAGTATTTTAATCTATTTATACATAAAATAAAATTGTAGCTGAGTCGATGATTTAAATCTGTACATTAAATATTTTTTGGAAAATCTTATTGAAATAGTCATTATTATCGATACAGAGGTCGAATCTATGGTTTTTAGAATTTTTTTATCTGTCTATCTGGGAACGCATCACGAGAAAACCCACTGAACAGATCTTGATGCAATTTAGTATGATGATAGCTGGTTATCCGGGTTAACATATAGGATATTTTGCACTGCGGGAAAATATCTCAACTCTGAGAAATCTATACTAAACGTTAAAACGAACCCCAGCGGAATGAGAGTGAGTCACTAGTGCTTAATAAAAATATAAACAATATTATTTAAAATATCACTTAGATTGGGGATAGTCCGGCGTAACTGTTGACTTAAAAAAACTGAAGTGGTTCCTAAGGTATTATTTACCTTCACTTGGAAAAGGTGAGTGTAGTTTCATAACCGCATTTGGTAAAATAACAGGATGGAAAACAAAGTATTGTATCAATATTTCAGGATTCGAGATATTTTACAATGTATGTAATGCAAACCTTAAAAGACCTTTTCTCCGTTAGACATTTAACAATCTGGCTGTTAATTAGAATGAGAAGAACATAATAATTTGTAAAATTCTCGAATATAATTCCAACTAAAATCATATTCTCTGAGAAGATTTTCAGTCGTGGAGGCCAGTCTTACTGAGACTAGCCGGGAGATATTATGGTGCACGCAAGGATAACTGCACTCTATATTCCTGTCACTCTCATACTCCACTGGCACGAGAATTGCATGCAACTGGTGAAAGATCAGGTACAGTATTGATGGCATTAATTGCTCTCCAAGGCATGGGGTTAAAAGCCCGCCAACATTCCCACCTCGGGCTGTTACTGAAAATTCTTAACAGAAAAACCCAATAATTGTACTTTTCCTGACCTAGGATTAGAACCCAAGATCTTCGTATCTGCAGCCGCGCATGCTATCTACGAGAGATATACGGAGTATACAAAAGTATATCCAGACTGCAACTAATCTATATGATCAAATAAATCTATCGATATTTACGTCGAGTAAGACTCGAACCGTTGACTTACAGCGTAGAGGTAATATACTCGACTCACTACGCCAGATGGTCGTTTTGCCCTCACTTTCATTATAAGATGAAAATTTATGAATAAAATATTCAATGAAATTTCCTGTTTTTATTTTTTTTCGATAATAACAAAAGAAAGACGGCAATAGCAATTTTACTCATTTTGTATGTATGGAGATTTCGCTTTCGAGGAAATCCTTCGCAGTATAAACGCTATCACAGCGCACAAGGTTACTAGAAACAATAATAATGAAAACGTGTCTTGAATAATTAAAAACATCTATAATTAAATAAATATTTGCTTCGTCTAAGTTTCAAAACAATAAAAAAAGAGATTTCCGTGACCAAGATTGCTGTTAAGCATTCGAAACGTCGGGAACCGAAAATCAAAATAAACCCGCGAAAAAATCCGAAAAGATAGTTTTATTGGGAATAATCAAAAATTATTTATATTTCAATAACAACTCACGGTTGACTTTTTCTAATTAATAAATAATTAATTATTATTTATCAAATAATAATAATCGCGTCAATAAAACGTGCCGTCCATTATAAAATCACTTCAGTAACACTACGTATTTAGTGAGCAAACAAGGTGAGACAGCGAGAGAAGCTCTGAATCGGCAGTGAACTCTCTCAGGATATATTTATCAGACTCAGTGTTAGATAATGGAGATACTTTATCTATTTAATCTTTATATCGTTAGCGTTAGTAATTGAATGAAGGTAGCGCCGAGAAAGGCGCCTAGAAGATGTTACGCAATGAGATGTCTCTCTTTATCGTTTTTGAGGTACTTTAGGTATATTTTTTTCCAAGTTGAATTATGTTTGTTTGTTGGAAAACAAGATAGAAAAACCAGGTGTAGGTTGTTGTGTATACAATAAACGATATCTTCACCAATTATGAGCAATTTTTTTATTATATTTTCTTTAATAAATCCATACTAATATAATATAATATGTGAAAATGGTATGGTTGCTTGTCCTTCCTTAACGTCAAAACATTTTATTTATTTTGTTTGGAGATAGTTGGAGGGCTGGAGAGTGACATAGGCTACTTTTTACTGCTGGAGATTATCTCATTCACACGGGAAAACACGTTATAATACAACCCACAACAACTCATCATAACTATGTATAATTCCTTACATATATATAGTCTATATTCCATACTTACCGTTGAAAGGTACCTAGAGACGAAACGAGGGTGAGTCAGCTAGTAGACTATAACGAATAAAACTTTTATTATAATTCAATATAATATATTATAGTGCAATTTTCAAAACAAATTTCAAGAATACTCTCGATGGTGCTAAACAAAACTTTGTATGCAAAATTTTGAAGTCGGTTAACTTTTTTGTTTAAAAAGTAAAAGGTAAAATTAACGTTGGTTTTAACTGACGGATTTTGTGTTTTCTTAATTACGAGTATATTTCATCAAATATTTTACAAAGATCCAAATGTCCGACGTCTAGTAGTAAGAGTCGGTACTAATATTTGCCATGTTTTTAAATATTTCTTTAGCAAAAATCAAAATATAGCTTTATTTACATTAACATATATATTTTAATATCCTCTATAACTTATCTTTTTATAAGAGTATTTTCTCCGTGCATTTGACGCAGATATCCACTATATATTATCCACTATATTTGTATTATGTACTTTTGCTTTGCTTTTTGTCCCTGTTACATGCATCAATAGTTTTTGAAATAAATTATACTCATTTTTAATGATTTTATATTGTATCTGACCTACCAGAGGTTGCTTGAAATTACTAATTAGGTATTGAAATTATTATATTATTATCATTATATATTTTGCTAATTAGGGACAAGACCGCCTTTGTGCCTCACATTACTTTATTTTACAATCTTTTGTAATTCTTTCTTGTTATATTATAATTTTTGTGCTATACAATAAAGAGTACATAAAAATATAAATAAATAAATGTTAGTCAAGAAAAGAACACACAAGAAAAGAAGAAAACACGTAATTTATGAGTTTGAAAATCAACGTATATTTAACTTTTTATCTAAATAAATGCTTTAATCAAATTAGTCAGTTAATATCTAGATTTCTAGTATGATTCATGTTACATACAGCACGTTCCCATAGAAATAAAACCTTAAATAAGCAGGCTAACTTTACAATGAAGAAACCAATTGAAAAGAACCATTGTCGTTCTAAGAATACGTCAGACATTTGTGCGGGTTTCACTTCGGCTTGGGCAGTGTTTCGTAAATGTGACTTTGTTTGTTTGATTACGACCTCTTAAATTATACGTTTTTGTAAAAACCAAAGTTAAAATCACTTTGAAAGTATCCTTAGTGGTGGAATATTTTCATCTGAGGTAACATGTTAACACTTAATAATTAAATGTAAATAAATAAATATGTTGGGACATAAAAACACAGCGCCATCTAGTTCCATGGTAAGCTACGAGGCCTGTGTTGTGAATACCAGATAGTTGATACACTACACATATATAACTTTAAATATACACATATAACAAATATAAATACCCATGACTGGAGTCCAAATATTAGTGCTCATCACTCGAACCCGCAACCGCTGGCACAGCAAGTAGGGTCACTACAAACTGAGCCAAGGGTGTCGTTTATTTTTAAGTAAACGATAAGTTAACCTTACGTTATTATCAAGTTCGCAAAATTTTAGATTAGAATTATTCGACTACGCAAGCAAAGTAGCAGGCAGCAGTTAGCCATAAAGTTTTCTAGATGTTGTCTAAAAGATGCATTTTTGAACTATTGTTCAAATTAAAATATCAATACTTTCAAAATACTCGTCACTATTATCCGTCGTGGCGGAATTTTTCAATTTATACACCATTATTTATCAGATTAGATATCAATACCGTTCGCTCGGCGAGGAATGCCTATTGCCTACACGCTCTATCATCTTTAATATCTTTAGTACTGCTGTTATCTATTATATATTATACTCTTCCTGTAATTCAAGTTAAAAAGATATAGAACTCAAGAGATATAAAAATTGTTTTTTTCCAAAAAGCCACGTAAATTTAAAAAAACAAAACCTTATCTAAATACAAAATTTGATCCAAAACGTTACAGCTGTTTCCGAGATAAACGAAGTAAATGTATATACGTAGAAACAAAAATTGCTCATTTAATATTATAAGATAAAGTATTTATATAAATGACTAGCCACTTACTCTTGTTTTGCTTCGGGTTCGTCCCTAGATAAAAACAAATCTGTCCCACGGGAATCGTACATTTTCCGGGATAATATATAGCGATGCTTTCAAATCGGTTTAGTAGTTCCTACGATTAGCGCGTTCAAACAAACAAACTTTGCCTCTTTATAATATGTATTAGTGTAGACGATATTGTATTTAACTTTTAAATATCTAATACAAAATCAGAGTAATCTATATCCCTATTTAATGTATCTAATGGTGTAACCATGCTCACGACGTAAATTTAGGTTCGTATGAAGAGACCGCGGGCGCACGTATCTTATTACGAAGCGAGGAACAAATTCGGCACAATATTAGAAATTCCTTCGTATATTGTTTGTTTTTGCATATCAATTTTATCTACATCCTGTAAATGTATTAGGTATTTATTTACTATGGCTTTTGACGTATGAAAATTGTACATAATATATTACTACATAAGAAAATGTGCGGATCTGCGGACAAACACTAAAAAAATAACACAACAACTTATAGATTGGCATTGCCATTCAACGGGGGAATGCGGCTAACATTCTTGCCACTATTCCACGCGGACATGACTTGTACAGTAATAACTAAGTGTACATATTTTTTTTATATATAATTAAGTATATTTGTAATTTCCTTTTTTGTAAATTATTTACTTCACTTATAGAATATACTGAATATTATTTGTTTTATAAATGCGTCTTTGTCGGCCATCAAGTGGTACTCGAGAAATGTACACGGTCAATACAATATTTGCTGTACCAAGGATAGAACTCGTAACGATCACAGCAGAGTGACCATGATAACAACTAAGCCTACGCAGTCAAATGGTCTTCGAAAATTAGACGAATATTGTTATTCTCCACTTTGTTTCCAATTTTCAGCCTATAAATCATAAAGTGGTTTAATTTATATTTTATATAAAAACGTATCAAAAACTTGCTCAATTACTTTTAGAACAACTTAATTCGTCAACTCTATAAAGTCACTTCACATTAACCTTGGCACGCACTCGACACGTCACTGTCAAGGTTTCGTTCGTGTAGTGTGAGAACGCCTTAAGCACACGTATCTTATTACAGGATACGCACAAACTATAACAAGCAAATATAGGGTAAGTTCCGAAGGCTTTTCGCTTTTGTATTAATGAATGTACTTGAGTATTCCTTTGTTTGAGGAAACTGTTACTTATAAAACACTTTCTTCAAGAGATATAATTCTATCTATTTGTAAGGCATAAATAAATTTTACAAATTATAATTATATTAATCTATACATATAATAAAATTTTAACTTATTAAAACAATATTATTATAGATACAGAGGTCGAATCTATAGTTTTTAGAATTTTTGTCTTTCTGTCTGTTTGTTTATCTGGGAACGCATAGCGAGAAAACCACTGAACAGATTTTGATGAAATTTTATGTGCTGATAGCTGGTTTCGAGAGTCAACATATAGAACTTTAAAAAACATAGAACAGACAACATATAGAACAGAAACTTTTTACTGCGGGAAAATATCTCATTTCTGAGAAATCTATACTACCGTTACTACTAAGGACGAGCCCAAGCAGAGCGAAGGAGAATCGCTAGTTAATTATAAATGTGGAAGTTAAACTATGATAAAAATTTATAGAAAAAAAATTAAAAATCACCCTTGAAATATTTGACAAATACTTAACCTGTACCGTATAATTTGTAGTACAGTTAAAAAAATATACTTATCTATTGAATATCGATATTTAAAGAAAATATCGATACTCGACATCATCATTAAAATGTTTAAAAGCTGCAAGAAAACTTGCAACATTAATTTTTATCAGATGCCATTCTCAAAATCAATATATGAAATTATATACAAATTTTGTATATTATTACTAAAATACGTCAATGTCGAAGTAAAGCTCAGATCACGTCCAATTCACTTCGAAGCGGAAATTGTATAGAAGCGACTATTACAATCACGCCCATTGTACTGAAAAATATTCCGATTTGCGATATAAGGCGATACTATTCAAGTCGCGTTTTGTGAATAGAAGATTAGATTTTTAACCCCCGGGATCGGGTTTGACGTTTTCTGCTATTTACATAACCTATGTATGTACATCCTCACTAGCGGTTCTGTAGTCTTTTACGCTTTCTTGTGGCTGGGATACCGGTTCATTCTCTACATTTTCTGTTATATATCATGAATATGATTATATATTAAACTGAATTACTATTATTATTACTCTATCCGTAGGTTATAAAACAGATCTTTCATTTACCGATAAAGACACCTAATGTGCAATTATGCATCTTTGTGGATAAGATTTATGTTTTTGAAATAAAACAATATATTTTTTAGATTTTTCGCAGTTTTATTTTGATTTTTCCTTTCCGACATTTTGAATGCGTCGCAGCGAATATGGTCACAGGCAAGACCCTTTGCTGGCTTTATTTTAAAAGTCAAATATTTGGGTAAGTCTTAGAAAGTATTATAATTTATAGTTTTTTGATAGTCTTTTATTTTAATTTTCACTTCATCTTAAATTCTTTCTTATTGCTTGGTCCTCTACCAGACTTGAAGGCACCAGATCAATGGTACTAACAGATCAATATGATATTTGCTTACAGATTGTTAGTGGTTCAAGAGTTACATAGACTATTTTTTGTCATAAACAATTAGTACCTAATAAGAGGATTGAACGAAACAAGAAATAACTCAGTAGCTATAAATATAAATGCTAGTGAGTAATAACTTACGTTAAACCTCATAGCATTTAAACGTAAAAATATTTTATGGCTCATAACGTCTACATATAATAAAGCACAGTAAATTATAATACTTTACTGTTCATTACTAATAAAACTAAACTTTTGCGACTTAATGCGAATAAGCCTGGATACCGTAGACCTTGCCTATCCCTGAGAAAATAAATCTGGTTAAAAATTATCCTATACATCAATCTAGTATTTAATCTACGATCTGACAGAAAAGTTTGATTCAAATCCGTTCAGCAATACGCATGAAGATATGTATGACTGAGTAAAAAATAATCAAACTTGTATAGTATGAAAGTAAAACGTATCAATAAACTGAATTTGGTTACATGAAACCCAATTAAATTGTCACAGAGTGTGCTGGAATATTCGATAGCAAGTGTAGGGATCGGCGCATGGGAAGGGGAAGTCCTAGTATTTCAATATTCCACGCTTCAGATTAAAGAAATATTGCGACTCTGTGTCAGGAAGCTATTTGCATCACATTGACTCTTAACTATACGATTAGCTCGTGTTCGACGTCGCTCTTTATATGGTAAGTTTAAACAAAAAATTACGTATTGTATCTACAAGTAATTAGTACTTTAGTGTTATTTCGAACAATATAATTACTAATACATATATATATATATATATATATATATTGTATTTTTTCAATTTTTTTATCAAAAGCAAAGTATCAATTTTACCAGCAAACTAATTTAATTTAAAAAATCAGTCAAGTCCGAGTCGAATTCGCACATGAAGGGTTCCGTACCATCGTATATGTACTTTTTATTAAACTGCCTCGGTGGTGTAGTGGCTAGCATGTACGGCTGCACACCCGGAGGTCCTGGGTTCGAGTCCCGGGTCGGGCCAAGTTTAGTTATTGAGTCTTTCTGTATATTAAGCCTCAGTAATAGCCCGGAGTTAGGAAGTTGGCGGTGTTTCACCCCCGTGCCTCGGAGAGCACGTAAAGCCGTCGGTCCTGCGCCTTAACTCTCACTGGTCGTGTCTTGTGGTCGTCCCACCAGAGTATGAGAGGGACAAGAATAGAGAGTGCACTTGTGTCTGCACGTACACTTGTGCACTATAATATCTCCTGCGCAGTTGGCTAGTCTCAATGAGATTGGCCGCCTTGGCCGGAATCGGTCAGGAGAACATCATCATCATCACTTTTTACTAATACCACTTTTACTCTTCAAAAAGTCAAAGTTTATCTTCCCTCCAACGTGCGTTCACCTTGTAGTGGTGGAGAGGCTCATTAGCGTCCGGCAGTTCAGCCGGGCGCGAAGCCAAGAAACACACAGTGAGGTGTCCCACTTCGGTGGGCGGTGTATCGTGCGAGTTGCTCCTCGGGAAGTTTTAGTGGGTAGTACTGGCTTTTCTAGCCGGTGAGTTCCACATAACCATCTGAATCTCTACAGGTGGTATGCGTAAATGCATTTCCCAATATTAAAAAAATATCAAAATCTATCTGTACTAAAATTCATTTAAATCTGTCTAGGCATTTTAGCGTGGAAAAGTGACAAACATACATATATAAACTTTCCATCCTACATTATGTATTTCTAACAGCAATGTGATTATATCTATCAGTTACAATGTAGTGTAACGATGCCACAACAATGTATTCACGAGAAACTAATAAATTGGAGTGCACTGTACCGACCGCACGCTGATGAATGCTCTACACTACTTTTACATACATATGGATAAACAATACATATGGATAAAATTTTAAAAGATAAAAGTTCATATTAAAACCATTAAGCCCATAACATTTCTCAATACATTGAAGAAGTATAATTGAATACGAAATGATAGATTCATTAATATTCACACTGTCTCGTACTTGAACTTGTACTTAGTCTATACTAATATAATACAGAGAAAACTTTTTTATTTGTCTGTTTGTACTGAAATAACTCCGAAACTACTGGACTGGTTTAGATGAAATATGTTAAGAAGATAGTTTTAAATCATGGAAACGACATAGGATAGTTTTTATCCAGGAAATCATCCCTTAAAGGGGTGAAAATGGGGATGAAAGTTTGTATGGGGAATCAACCTAATCCGAAGCCGAGCGGAGCGAGGGTGAGTCGCTAGTTATATATATTTTGATACGATGAGTATTATATGGTCATACAAATGCTCAACCTGGTCTACTTCGACTGCAACTTATGTACAATATCAAAACACGTAAAAAATAAAATTTAATTCTTAAATTGTATATATAACACTAGACGAAAACAAATAAAAACAAAAGACATGATTTTATACCCAGGCCACGATATTCATCAAATACCATATATAAACCAGTTTTTGCTTGCTGCTCTACTCACTACACGCCTGCGAGGATGAAAGTAGCCTATATCCGTTCACTTTCACAATCTATGTCCTTGCTGAATCACATCATAATAAATCCAGCGGTATAAACTTAAAAAGACATACATCGACATATAAAATGTTCACATAATATTAATATGCATATACTTCAGTAAACAAAAACAAACAGATTTATTTCCGACATATTTCAACGCTTTTACTTATTAATGGAATGCGAGCGGAAAGCGATGGGATGTTGCAGGGATTATTTCGAACAATAAATGATCAAAAGTATGAAGCATCCGATTGCAAAAGACGAATCGGTGAACTTAACAAATATATTTAACGTTCTCTCTTTTCTGATGAGATCTACAAATACTTTCATAGATTTAAGCGAATATTTAACATTTAAATTAAAAAAAAAAGAGAAAGAAAGAGTTCTCCCGTGGTGATGATTACTGTAAAGCATTCGAAGCGTCGGGAACCATAAATGAAAATAAATTCGCAAAAAAGGTAATTTTATTTCAAATCTATGGCGCAATTTAGGGTTCCGTAGCTTCGATAGAAAAAGAGTATCTTCAATTCAATTCAACCCTTTTGTTTTGTAGCTTCCAGTAGTGCCAGTTAGGCACTATCTACTTCGCCAGTGTTGCGTAGAATAGAGAAGACACGTTATTTTTATACTATTTTCAGTTTTCACTGTGACATGGTGCGCGTGTCAAAGTCAAACCTTTCATTTTGACTAATGAATATTTATGTGCCCAAAGGCACTCCTAGGAAGTCATAAAACTATAGAATTTAATTGAATGAATCTTTATATGATTTAAGAATGTTTAAAGTCAAAAATAATTTAAAAGGTAAATAATAGTAATTTGGTTGTTGCATCATCGTGTTATTAATTTACTGTTATATTTATGTAACACGTGGACTAACATCAAATGCAGAAATAACCTATTTTATATATTATTATTGAGGTGAATCTAGCAACGTATAAAAATTGGATAAGCCATTTAGTTAGTACCAGGTAACATAAGATCGGACATACATACATACAGATCAAACACACAATCCTCACTTTCGCTTCCTTGCAGATGGGTAAAAATATATATTATTAATATCTGTTTAGATGTTAAAGCTCAAGATGTGCATAAACATATACAGACAATTCAAAAAATAATTCATTGGACTATCAAATACATTCCAAAACAAGTTTTATAAAACTTATCCAATACATTTTAACATTGTTACAATTTTATTATATGCGTAATAGGTAAAGTTATATCATATGCCTACGTGTGTACAGATTGTCGTAACTCATGCGTGCGGACCAACACAACTCTCCCTACATTATGCATGGGCAAACTCGTTACCTGAAACCGAAGGGACATCCTGCATTTTTAACGGAGAATATATTTAACGATATTATTTTCCTAAGTCTAGTTTCAGAAATTACGGCAAAAATATTTTACGACGTCAACATTGCGGCCAGAATATCTACTGCGAAATCGTATCTAGCCCTAACTCAATATACGAGTATAATATATGGATCGTAAAGATTTTTTGATCTATCAAAGCTATAAATAAATAAATATTTTGGGACATAAGCACACAACACCATCTAGTTCCATGGTACGCTACGAAGCTTATAATATTATGGATACCAGATAGTTAACTACTACTTTACGTCAATTTTTTACCATGAAATCCTTACTATCGAGGAAGGCTATGAAGAGGTATACCAACAACGAATTTCTGAGTCCTACATTATACTAAAATTATGTATTGATCGAATATTTTATTACCTACCTATAAACCTCGTGATACAGCCATAAGCCATCCACTGGACTACGACACTTATAGTGAATGTGATGGATCCCTTCGTTTCTCGCATATTTCATAAAGTTTTTTACCTGAGCGTTACACTACTTTCGTTGTTCATATTTAAGTCCAATAGATTAAATAATTAACGTTTTTAGTCGAGCGAGAATCTAACCTTTGCTCTCTTATAAGTAATCTTTTAACTCACAAATAAGTATTTAAATTATTAATCTCAGAATCTAAAAGTTAGCGGAGATTTATATAAATTTCGTAAAGTTTAATAGGTTCAAAGAGTTATATTAAGATTATTGAAAATGATTGCTTTATAAGGATCCCTTCCTTTCTAAAAAGAACAGTTTTATGCGAATAAGATTTATAGAAAAATCCCCTTTGTTAAGCAAATCCATAGTAATATTATAAATGTGAAAGTGTGTTAATTTGTTTGTCCTTTTTTCACGTCGAAACGAAGAAACGGATTGGCGTGATTTTTTGAATGTAGATATTTGGAGGGCTGGAAAAAATTCAAAAAAATTCAAAATTCAAAATACGGGATGAAAGTTTGTATCAGAATACCTTTTTTGGATATTTTTTGTAGTTTCAGCGCGAGCGAAGCCGCGGGTTCTGCTAGTATGTGTATAATTGATCACAGTACAAATTCTGATAATTTTGTCCGTCATATACATATGCTTGCGTTTCAATACGCTTTTGTTTTATATTTTGACATATAATTTATATCGTGTTTATATTGTTTGCCTAATTTACTCGTAGTGAATTTCAAAGAAAAACTATATTCATAAACAAAAACATTCTTCGAATGCGATAGGCATTCAACTGCTAAAGTGTAAAATTGTTTAATCAACAAATAATTAAAAAATTATAGACAGGAATTGAATTTTATTATTATATCTATCAAATTTGTATTTCTTATGATATTTTGACATGTTATTTAAATACTATTTTAACTAAGAAAGATTCATAAATCAATCAATATAATCAATAAAATCTTTTTTTTTTATTTACTCAATGGACTAAAGTGTGTGTAAGAAGTAGAACAACCGAAATAACTAGATTCCATGATGTAAAACAACGTATAAATACTTTTTTAAATTTTACTGTAATATTATGTCTTCCTACTCTGACACTAAATAAAAAATATATATTTTACAGTAATCTTGAAATTAACTTTAAACCATCAAATAAAAACCATTATGACTAAGTATATTAAAAGGGATGAAAATAAAAAATATACGATTCGCATGAATTTCGTTTATCTATATTTTATTCATTGAAAAAACAAAAACAAAACAAGTAAATAATAATTCCTTACTATTTCTAAATCGATTGCTTTTCTATTATTCATACATAAGGTTAGTTGTCTATTCATTATTAGGCCTATTCATTGGTATGACTCTATAATTTTATCTACAGTTTCTGAATATTAATATATAAATTTTGACATGAATTACTTAAAGTCGTATCCCTACTAACATTATTTAATATGAAAGTAACTATGTTTGTTACCTTTTCAAATTTAAACCGCTGAATAGATTTCGATGAAATTTGGCACGGATATAGATTGCATCCTGGAGATGGACACAGACTGTTCTTTCCCACGTGAAAACACATTATAATAAAACAGAAAAAACAATTATGATCAGAATTAATTGAAACTTGGTATTAATTTTCTTTAATACAATTAAATACATATTAAGTATTTTAGCATTATTTGAAATTCATACCATTAGAGAGTAAAATAGGAGATGAAAGCTTGTATGAAAACTACCTTTTTACATATAGAGTTTTTTTGTAGTTATAGCGCGAGCGAAGCCGCGGATTCGTAAAGTAACTATTGATTCTAATATTTCACTTACCGTTACTTACCAGACACTTTCATATATGTCCAAATAAGAGAAGTGGACAAAAATATCATAAAAATAATGATTACAAGAATCAGTATGTAGCTTAGAAAATTATTCATCCGAAACAGAGGACCGTAATTGAATCATTTCGGTAGTAAATTCTAATTTTGTTAGCTGCGCTCTGCTATGGCTCGTTACAAATTGACTTGTGTTTATATCGTGTGGACTCCCTCGGGACAGTGTTCGAATTAATTTACAATTATTTTGTGTTCAGCCCTCCTTAACGTCCCACTGCTGGGCACGGGCCTCCCTAAAATACAAGGCGTTCAGGCCATACCCACCAGGCTGTCAAGTGCGGGTTGGCGGACTGAACATGTCTTTCGAAAACTTGCTAGGTCTTTCCAGACATGCAGGTCTCCTCACAATCGAGATCATCGATCGATCAAATATCGCGAGATTCGGGATTTGAACCCGCTTCACTTGGTTTCACTGAGCTACCGCTGTCTTATATACTAATCGCCCATTTACTACTATTAACATATACAATATACATATATAGCCCACTTAGTAATATTTTAAAAATATAAAAATTATTTATTTATTTAGTTTTAATACAAATGTTTTACACTCAGTATATATGCGATTTTTATGTAAATATTTAAAAATTAATACATAAACAGACTATGTCCTGGAGTAACTACATACTCGTAAATAAATACACACATATTTTATTATAATATACAAAAAAATTATTGATGTTTAATCAAGTCACATAAAGCACGTAGGGTGCCCAAGTGAAGCAAGGGTAAGGCACTAGTTCATTATATTAATATCAAAAACAAGCAATCGACCCACGACCCGAGCTTTCCACATAGAAATCAGTGCTTTTATAATGTCCTGTCAAAACAGCCCTGAGATGAATTAATTCAAAGCTTCTTCATTTGCCTCTGACAATGAAAGATGGCGCGTCAAAATGTTAACAATAAAACTGGTAACGAAACCCCGTATTATTCATAGAGCTAACTGAAATCATTTATCCAAACATCAACCTTTTGCACTAGTGTCCATTTACTTAATTAGGACTTGTATCTACGAAACCTATACATAGCCCTCTCATATAGATTTACATAGATTGAGTATGTAAGCTATGTCTTATGTCTTTAAACGAGCAATTCTTGTATATATATAATCTGAATCTCGGAAACGGCTCCAACGATTTTCAAGAAATTCAGTACAGGGGGTTTCTTGTCTGAGAAAACGCGATTTTGTTCACTGTGTTTTTGTCTTAGAGTATCGTTTAAAACTACTTTTACTATACTAAAAATTACCTTATGTCAATCAAGTATATAAAAATACTTGAAAAACAAAAACAAATCTATCCCACGGGAACTGTACATTTTTCTAGGACAAACAGTATAACAACCTATGTAGTATTCTGATGTATGAACTATATTATTGTAAAGTTTCAATAAAACCCATGTAGTAGTTTTTGTTAGAAAGAGCAACAAACATGCATATATCTATACATCCAGACATGCATACATCCTTACAAACTTTCACATTTATCTATTTATTACTATGGAAAAATGTTCATGTTACTCCATCACGACTTGAAAGAAGAATTAACCTACAAATACACATTCGCATGTCGAATGACTTAACTGTGTACTCTATATTATATACTTACATAATATGAACTTATTTTTAGGCATTAAATAGCTGAAGTCAGCTTTATATAACAAAGCAAAACGAAAAGCTTTAATATTTTCACTCCAGAAAAGTCAAAATTTACGTCACAATTTTAATTTCGCTGTTTTAGCACTCGCAAATTAGTCGGGACCGGACATAAATTAATCAGTATTACTCGTAAATGATCGCCCTAGGAACAACGTAATTCATTAAGAAATATAGCGTTTCCTTTAAAAAACTCATTGTCGCTAAATTTCGAAGACTTACAAAGAATGTATTAGTATATTTTTAGGGTTCTGCAGTTTGAGTTCTATTACAGCGTAGACTCGTATTACTAAGCTTGATATGTCTGTCCGTCTGTCTGTGTTCTAAACTTATAGCCTAGTATATATGTACTTACAACCGCCCAAGGGCTACGGAACGTACTTGGCCTGTTTTTGTTGAACAAGTTGCTAAAGTTACTAAAGTAAAAATATATTATATATATAGTGTCAGTCAGATATCTATATATAAAATCAAATTGCCATTCGTTAGTCTCGTTAAAACTATAACGGCTGGACCGATTTGAACAATTATTTGTTGTTGGTGTGTCAGTGGAGGTACAAGAAAAAAAATTTGGGGAAACCCAAAAAAAACATCAAGAAGTTCAGAACTGTTTTTTGTACCAATGTATATATATTTAATTTTTTTATATGTAATTTTTGTTTTTTATGTGCAATAAAGTATATATATATATATATATATATATATATAAGTATATATAATCTATCTATTCCACACTAACTGTTAAAACGTACCTACGGATGAGCCCGAGCAAAGTGAGGGTGAGTCGCTAGTATATAATAATTATAAAAGCTGTGATAAATGAAATATAATAACTAATTTTAACAAAATACATAAATTTTAGAGTAACAAAAGCTTAAATGAATCAGATAATTAATACACATGGCATTCTCACAATATAAGACATGTTTTTATTATAATATACCAGAGCTCAAATTACAATAAGTAATCTCTTCATAATATTTTTGATATCTGGAATTAACTATATAGCGCATTTTAGGGCTCCGTAGCTTCGTGGCGCAGTAGCGCAGGAGATATTATAGTGCTCAAGTGTACGCGCAGACACAAGTGCACTCCCTATTCCTATCACTCTCATACTCCGGTGGGACGACCACTCGACACGACCGGTGAGAGTTAAGGCGCAGGACCGACGGCTTTACGTGCTCTCCGAGGCACGGGGGTGAAACACCGCCAACTTCCCAACTCCGGGCTGTTACTGAGACTTACTATACAGGAAGACTCAATAACTAAACTTGGCCCGACCCGGGACTTGAACCCAGGACCTCCGGGTGTGCAGCCGTACATGCTAGCCACTACACCACCGAGGCAGTTAAGTAAGTGACGTAGTGTGCATGTCAAAGTCAAACCGTTCCTTTTAATACTTTCTTAGATTTACGCGAGTATTTGACATTTTAAATAAAACTCTTTGAATATTCATCTTCTTTAATAAAAATATTTTTGGATTTTTGCTGATTTATTTTGATTTTTGGTTCCCGTTCGTTTCGAATGCTTTACAGCAATCATGGTCACGGGAGAGACTAATGTCCTTTTATACTAACGATTTATAAACATGGAGTAATATTTCTACTCTATCCTAAATATTATAAGCGTGAGGTACTAAAACAAGGTAACTGCACTGAGTCAAAGAAGTTTTACTTTATAATATGTAACTATTTTTAAATACATTCAAAATATTAAAAAAATTATATGATTTGTTATGCATGTAATGTAACGCTTTAGTGATGGGATATTATTGGTACGTTGGACGGTCGATATTCATTATACGGTAAGTACTTTTCTTAGGTTATTTAATTTTTTTTTTTGAATAAAAATTTTATAACATAACATCACATTAAATAGTTACATTCTATGTATCCGATATCACAATTTTTTTTTGTCCGTCTTTTTTGTCACATAAGGGAAATCTCGAGAGAAAGTTATGTTAAAATGTTTTTAATTGATAGTAAAACGTGAGTTTGAAAAAAAATATCATTTATTTTTTCCTTGAGGCTTTACTCTGAAAATATTTATTGTATGTAGCCACTTTTCAGCTCATATGGTACTGACAGGTGTCACCTGCACCATGCTCGTAAAAATAGTAAAGTGGTATAGATCAAGGTAACCCAATGATAAAAGTGGCAAAGCAAAATAAGTAAATTGTATAATTTGTATTCTGTATTTCAATATTATAAGGAGGAGAGATTTTTCGTTTGTTTGTATCGAATAAGCTCCGAAACTACTAAACCGCTTTAGATAAAATTTGGTAAGAAGATAGTTTGAGACCCTAGAGAATTCTTCAAAGGATTTTTTATCCCGGAAATCATCCCTTAAGGGAGTGAAAATGGGGATGAAAGTTTATATGGGGAAGCAACCTAGGAACGAATCCGAGCGAAGCGAGGGTGAGTCGCTAGTATTGGAATAACAATAAAGATCTAAGTACAGAAATCTCATAATGTAGGGAGATCTCTTTACACTATTCTGATTCTCACTTGGCCAATTTTTTAATTAGAAACAGCAACGTTCTACTTTGTTTCACTTGTAATAAAACTCTATCATTTGTTCTCTCACAGCATTGTTAAATTCAATGAAAATTTTTAAATACAATGTAGTACGAAAACATTAACTGAACAATGTTACATAAATAAAAGAGTGTACTTGGCCGAGGTAATATTTTATATGTTTTGATATACTTTTTTATTTGTATGGGTTACCTATAAAAGATTTTACTCCCATAAACAATTCATACCACCAGTAACGTGATGTAACAAATGAAGATACTGGAAAATTCTAAAAAGAGGAGATTAATAGATTGGAAGTATAATCATAACAATAAATGTATTAAAATAAATAATAATAAATTAAATTTAATTAATAATTTTACTATCATGATTATTTATTATTATTATTTTATTATTATTATTTACATTAATGATGTAATAAATTAAATTAAAGCACATCGTGCATGTATTTTCTATTGGTAATACATGGAAGACCGATACTTTGTAATAATAATATATTTTTGTAAGTATTGCATATATGTTTATATATTGTTCGTATTCCTATTAAATAAATAAAAAAAATATCATTTCTATTGATGGAATAGTAATAATATAGTTTTAAAAGACATTTCCTTTCTTACCATATCCATCACTATAACATTGTATTTAGTGCTTTTATGATATTAATATCTTACACATTTTATGTTCATCTTTTTAATTAATTGTATTCTAGTATATTAGATATAGATAAGTTTGATTCATGTACAACTTACATTCAAATGTCAACTAATATTTATAAATGTACCCATCCACATAATATATAATACCAACAAATTTTAATAAATTCATTTCTTTTTACTCAACTAATTAAAATACATAAAACACCTTTCTAGTACGAACAAAATACGATTGGGTAAATATCATAAAAAAAGCCTTTAAAATTAAGTACGTGCTAGAGATGGCATGTCCACAATCCTGGTTTTATGGGTTTTGTTCAAACAAGGAAGTTTAATGATTAAAAGTCCGGTATCTTCAAGGAAAACAAACGTTAAGTATTACGAGTACCTATCGGAGTTAAAGCAAGGGAAGATAGTAATGCCATCTAAATCACTAGGGCCCATAACTCACGATCTCTTGCGATTTTATTAGTTCCACTCCATTCTTAGACAACGAGAATTAACACTCCTGAAGTAAATATATATTTGAAGATATTTTAACCTTAAACGTTAAAAGGGGTATTCATCAGTCATTGACGTAATAGCTCTTTAACAGCTAAAGCACTTTCGAAGCAATTTTTTAAATTAATGTTTTTCTATGGCTTTACGCTTTAGAGTTAACATGTACAGCTAAAAATTCTCATGCCCTAGATTCGACTCCTGGGTCGAGTAGTCTCGCCCAATGGCCTATGAGAGATAGGCTACTTTTATCGACAGCCTACCAAGCGGACTTAACTGCCTCGGTGGTGTAGTGGCTAGAAAGTATGGATGCACATCCAGAGATTTTGGGTTCGAGTCCCGCGTCCGGCCAAGTTTAGTTATCGAGTGTTTCTATTTAGTAAGCCTCATGAACAGCTCGGAGTTAGGAAGTAGGCGGTATTTTACCCCCATGCCTCGGAGAGGCGGAGTAGCAATCGAAAGACAACCAAAGCTTCTACATTTTTAAAAGTGAACTTTATAAATTATTTCGGGATACTAAATAATTTTCTACAAACAAAAAATTTTTTATTCATAATAGCCAAAGCAAAAATATATTAAGGTCCATTATTGAAATATGATATATGAATAACAATTTTTTTTCTTTAACAAAAAAACCATAATAACTTTTATTTAAAACACCAAACTCAAAGGTTACAAATCCTCGTAATCCGTACTATTCGAACATAAAGCTTATAATGTAATCTCATAATCAAATGCGGTTGGATTTTCTTTCATCCCTCACTAGCCAAGATACGATCCACTCTCAATTTTCATTTGCAAGCTTTGGAACTGACCCGGGCCCGATATCAAAGAGAAAAGCGATGTATAAAATAATAAATATACATTGTGTATAAAAAATATGTAATTCTCCTTCGAAAGTTTTAGATTTTCGAGGTCATTTTTACACTCTTCCTTAAAAGGTAGTTAAGTTTTATGCATATCTTTTTTATTTCCCATCTGTCATAGATTAATTGCGATAAAAACGTTAACTTAAGTGTTTAAATATTGGAATTTACTCGTAGCTTCATTTATCATTAATTTTCTGTATTTATTAGTATGTTTAAAACCATTTTAAATGACTAAGTATCGCCCGTGGTTCTGCTTGTATGGTATATTGCATTGAATTGTGCGATACAGGATGTGTAAGCATAACTCTCAAGCTCAAATAACATTTAATTAAATAGTTTTTGTTTTTCACGTCTGCGACGAAGACCAAAGAAGATTTTGATAATGAAGGTTTCCTCTCGATATTTTCCTTCATCGTAAGAGGAGTGGTAATCATGTAGGAAATCATTCGCACATGAAAATAATAAAAACTATAAAAATTTTGTCTGTTTTTCTGTGTGTTTGTATATATTGTGGGAAGGTTTACTTAACATTTAATATTTGTTATATATCAATCAGTTCATAAATAAAAAAGTTATGTCAATTTAAAGAATCACCTAGGGACGAACCCGAGCGAAGCAAGAGTGAGTTGCTAGTTCTTTAATAAAATCATTCAAAATAATCCAATTAAACAGCTTGTCTAGAGACCAAAAGAGGCAAACTTTTCTTACTTTCGATTAAGTTAAAGTAAAATAATACTGAAATCGTCATATTCTAATTAGAATTCAAATTCGTAATTAAGTTTATCGCACAAGCTTTCATAAAACAAGAACTCTCCGCTGTATACAATTTTAAAAGTTCAACCACCCTTATCTATGAAACTAATCGCGCTATAAGTCATAGCGTAGAATATTAACTATGTAAGTTTATGTCAGACTTAGGATATCTATTTCTGAATTTTAATGAAAAATAAAGCTACGAGTACTTTATAATTACTTATATATTATGTTAATATATAAGTTTATTAGTTTCTATGTACATCAATTATACTTATATATAATGCAATTTGATTTCCACTTTTTATCGCTTTCTTTGCTTATGGATATCGTTATTAAAAAGGTTTGATGTCAAATTAGAAAATCCCGTTTAGAATTAACTATTACATCCTACAAGCCTTCTTCTATTCTAAGGTTTTTTTTATAAAACTTATATGACACCATTCTTGAACATATTAAAAAATTAATCATGACAATCGTTTCAAAATTAGTAAAAGTACATAAAAAAATTGAATTAAGTACAAAGAAACCTACTTTTCCGAAGTCGGCTAAAAGTATAGTAAAACAATACATTGTAGATACTTGGAAACAAAGTGAAATAGAGAGAAAGCTATTTAAGTTGTATAAAAAATTGTACAAATGAAATATCCGATATTGGTAAAACCGCAAGTTGCTTGTTACAGATGAGCAGTTCTGATTACGACGGTAAGATGGATAGCCACTTTAAGGCAAACTGGATAATCCCTCTTTAGAGGGCAAGTTAAGCCCTGCCCTATCTGATATCGCATGATATATCGCCCATAACACCATAGAAACTATTGAATACCATTGGATTATAAACAATGCTGCGGAATTAGAAGCCAATATACATAAATTTTATTTAACCCTGTTAGTTTCTAATAATTTTACTTATATATATATATATATCACATTTGTTTGAAAAGTGCTTTAAATCAATATTTACTTTTGCTCTACATAATTATAAATCTATGTTTATATTCATTATCCATTAATTCTCCTGATTTTTCTTTAAATATTATTCTATGAACGGGAACTATTTGAGCTATACTATATTTACAACAGTTTAAAAAGGTTTCGATTAGTAAATATTCATAGATAGTTAATAATTTCGTGTGTCACCGTAATAGCCACTTTATTCATCAAAGGCTTTTGATGTGAAATATAATGACGATAAACTTTATTCATATCGCTCTGTTTTGTCGTATGTTAGTTACGTATCCTGTAATTACGAACGAACTCTACTAAAATATTTACTTAAAACAAATTATGAATTATAACGAGCTTTTGTTTTGACTACACGAGTGAAAATAGAAATTCAAGCTATGGCTTTTTTGTATTATTCTAAATATTAATTGATAAATACAAAACATGTAATAGAAAAATATAAAAAATGAAAATTTCATGAAATGTCACATAACAGACTATATCCACCTCCTACCTGGCTTGAAAACTGCAATTCGTAAAACACAATATCACACTACGTTTACTACAACCACAAGAAAACTCACTATTAGACGATAAAATCCGCAAAAAAACACAAGTATATACAGAGAAAACTTAAAAAATCTGAGTTTTTAAACAGATAGTATAAATAATAAAATTAGCTACCTATTCTGGGTTCACAGTGGCACTCACATACACGTTTGAATCGTTTTTAAAATATCTCGTAAAATAATATAATAGCTATAATTCACATGATATCACGTAACACACACACAGCACAGACCACACGTGCGCACTGCTCGAGTGGCGACGACGTACTGCCGGAGTCGGCGCTTTAGCGCACCCCCCTCGACTCTCACCCCTATTTTTTAGCTTTTCCTAACTAACTGTTTTTAATAACATTGATAATGGAATACAACGTGAAAAACTAAAAAATGCGCGGAAAATCCTTAAATTAACTAATATTAACACTTTGGTTTAAAAAATAAGTCCCCCGCCGCGCTGAGTTTGAGTTTGTTCAGGCCTTCAGGCTAATCTTAGAAACTACTGGACGGATTTTCATACGGTTTTCACTAATACCAAAAGGGGTTCTCTAGAAAGGTTCTACGTTAATTTATAAATATCGCGAAAACACGCGGAAATAATCGTCCTAATTGAAAATTTCCGCAATATTAAATGAGAGGGTTGCTTACTAACATACATTATATTTCTTAACTTTGAAATCATATGCATATCTTAATTATATAATAATTTTATCTAGTACTGGTATAAGTATAAAATATACTTATTAAGTTAGAAAATAAGGGCTTAGTTATTACTCAAAAGAGTTTTTTTATAAAAACAATAAATATTATACTGCGGGACTTGCCTCCAAAATTTTTATATTCGATTAGATTAATAAAACAAGGCAGTGGTAGCCCAGTGGTAACGCGCTCGCTTGAAAACCGAGAGAAGCGGGTTCAAATCTTTGGTCTCATGTGAATCATTTCTAACATGATTACCACTTGTCTTACGGTGAAGGAAAACATCGTGAGGAAACCTGCATGTCTGAGAGAACCTAGCAAGTTTTCAAAAGACATGTGAAGTGCGCCAACCCGCACTTGCCCAGCGTGGTGGACTATAACCTGATTCCCCTTCTATTGAAAAAGGGCTGTATACAATACAACAAGCTGTCAAGTCTTACTTATTTAAAGGCTTAGTTAAAATATAAACAAGTAAGTCACAGACAAAAAATAAGTACGAGTATTATACACCATAAGCGTATATACTATCTTTATAGGCTCGTCAATAGTTCTATAGACTCTATATATGGGTTGATAGATATTTTTGTTCACCGTATATTCAATTTTACTTAAAATAATAGCGCAATTTTGATATAAATGGTGTGCAATTATAAGTTGATTATAAATTTAGATTTTCTATTAATCTTTGTTTATCACAATTTATTAGTAGTAGAGAATAGAGACGTATGGGTGTTTCTTTCTATATCATCAGAAAATGAAATATATAAAAAAATGACATTTCTGTACGTGCATGACATAATTTCGCGCTATTAATTTTCCTTAATTAAAAAAATATATATCTTGGTATCTAAAAAAATTGTGCAGTGTATTTTATATTTTTGGTGCTTAGAAGTGTAGAGCTAACAGATCAGTTGGTAATAGGTTTGTGTAAGTACAAAACGACACAGAAAAACTTAACTAAAAGCATACTTAAATTAAAAATCTAAAGAAAAAATTAAACTGCATAATTTGCATGTGCTCTCTACGAATAGAGAGAAAATTTACCACTCACAAATTTCAACCAAAACAATAAATATCTATACATATAATAAAATTCTAACTAATTCGAATCTGTATATTTAATATTTTTTGGAAAATCTTATTGAAATTGTCTTATTATCGATACAGAGGCCGAATCTATAGTTCTTAGAATTTTTGTCTGTCTGTCTGGGAAAGCATCACGAGAAGACCACTGGATGGATTTTGATGAAATTTGATATGATGATAGCTGATTATCCGAGGCAATATATAGGATACTTTTCACTGCGAGAAAATATCTCATCTTTGAGATATCTATAATAATAATAATAACTGCTCTCTTTCCCTGTGGGCCCGTCCATTTAGTTCTTTTGAGTGTCCATCGCTGGTGGATACATCTCACCACGTATCCACACATACGTAACAACAATACGAAGTCGATGTTGACAGTAGCGCTACCACGCCTTGAGAAATCTATACCGACCTTAAAATACTACAAACAATAAAAATAAAAATGTTACCTTAATACCTACACACGAACATCTGTAACACAACGAATCACCTAGAATTTGTGAGAACGTCCTAAAAATCATTTTCTTACCTGTTCGGACATAAATTAATAACGATGATAAAGTGTTTGGATGAAGGATCGAAAAATAGAATTTTGTTGAATCTCGACGCCGTCACACATCATTAACTAACGTGTCTAATACCTCTGCCCTGGGAACTTGGCAGCCACTAGGTCCCGGATAGAGTGCTAGCTAAATCATTTTAGTGTCACCAAACTACGTTGTTCTAGTATATATGTATATAAATCTATTTGGAGTCGGATTACCGTATGAAATATAATTAATTAAGTTTGATCATATTGTGCTCTGTACATATTTTGCATTTAATAAACAAAATCTGTTTAAAACAAAACAAACATTGATGCAAATGAATGTTTGATGATCTTTTTTTAACTTTTTTAACATATGAATCATGTTTATCGTTCATTTATGAGTCTCTACTCCCACTATATAAATTGACATAACTTTTTAATATATTAATATATAAAATATAACGTGGTTGCGATTTATATATATGCTATATTATATAAACATTTATCTTATACAGTGAAGGTAAACTTCGTAAAGAAACTTGCATGTCTGAGAGAACCTAGCAAGTTTTCGAAAGACATGTGAAGTCCGCCAACCCGCCCTTGGCCATAGTAGTGGACTATGGCCTGATCCCCCTCGTATTAAAGGGAGGCCGGTACGTGCTCAGCAGTGGGACGTTAAAAGGGGTTGAATACATGTTATATAAATACACAATACACATACATGTTAAAAGTTATGAGTATAAACAATAGCTATGAGTATAAATACCAACTTCAAAAGTACACAAATTAAAACATAATAATGACTTAATTAACAATACAAGCACTACAAAGAAAATAAATACAAAATACGTAACTTAATTTTAAAATACTTAATGGAAAATATTAAAGTAAGGAACAAAGAAGACGATAATAATGCATTTTCCTTTATACATGTAATATTTCGAGCCCGCGCCGGTCAACGAGTAAAATGTAGGTAATGCTTTCTTAGATTTATGCAAATATTTGGTATTTTAAATAAAACTTTTTTTTTCAAATTATGAAACAAATTTCCCATGACCATGATTGCTGTAAAATAATTGAAACGTCGAAAACCAAACATCTAAACAAATCCGCGAGAAAATCCGAAAAATATTTAAAACTACTCAACCTTGCTCCTCTTGCTTCCTCAAAGATGAGATATTTTCATGCATTTAAAATTAATTCTAAATGTTGACCTGTGTAACCATCTATCACCATACTATATTTCATCAAAATCTGTCCAATGGTTTCCTTGTGATGCGTTCCCAGACAGACAGACACAAACAAAAATTCTAAATACTATAGATTCGGCCTCTGTACCGATATCATTGAATATTTCAATAACAGTTTCCTAAAAATATTTAATGTACAGATTCGACTCCATTAGAATTTTATTATATGTATAATAAAATTCTAATGGAGTCGAAAAGTCGAAAAAAATATAATGTAGGTATAGATATATTATTTAGGAATAAAATTGATCTCCTAATAAATCGAATAATAAACATAAGTAAAGCTTAATTTCCAGGGATTACGCTATATATTTTCAAACACTTTTAAAAAAAGTTGAGTGTAAATATGTTTTACGTGATTGCGAACAAATATTGGTTGAACGGTGGACATTATCCATGCAAGTAAAATGACGTGAGGGTTTATTTTTTTATTTACGGTGACTTGTACCAAATTCTTGATTTGATTAAAGTGCCATTTTACAGTCGGGTTGCTCAACAAAAAAATATAAAATATATTTTATTTATTTTTGATATGTAAAATCTAATTACACGAACACAAAAATGTAAAGATGATTAAGAAATAAAAACTTTTGTTTTTTTAATTGGCATTCCAAACATACGGAATAAAAGTCAAAATACAGCCACGAAATCCGACAATATAATTTATTTAACATGTCAAATATTCTTAAAGTAAATCTAAGAAAGGATTATTGATTTTAAATATCCTAAATATGATAAGCAGACGAGCTACTTGAAATAGCTATTAAATTAAAAATTAATAATCTGTGCATGTGGCCATTAAAATATAAATTATGGAGAGAACTTCAAAAGAAAGGAGATTGTTACTATTTGTTTTGACTCAAATCAATAAACGAGTTATTTATTGCAACAGGACATACAGTTTAGTCCACCTATATAAGATAAAATAAATAAAATGATTATATAAGTGTACGAAATCATTGTTTTGATACAGAAGTAACTACAGAAGAATAGTAAAACTGTAATAGTTGCTGTAACTTCGCAAGAGTAGTCATAAACTTGTTTTGGTAATGAACGCCAGGACTCAGGACAAAATGCGAGAGCTGATGAAAAGGAATAAATTTTATAGTTGGGATGCTTTGCCTTGGACCTATCGTGGAATGTTTTACAACAGTACTTCACATTAAGTTTAGTTAGACTACTAACTTTATATTACCAGAATAGTGAAATTATAATAATTTGATCACCGAAGATCCCACGCTTATACACAATATTATTTTCAACAACAACAAGCTTATACACTTTTATTTTTATTAAGCTTTACTTGTAAGAAACACTATCTCTCAATTCTTAGTCCATTTTTAACCCTCGACACTAAAGAGAGGTGTTATAAGTTTAACGTGTGTATCTGTGTGTCTGTATGTGGCATCGTTGCGCTCCAACGGGTGAACCGATTTTTATTATATATTTTTTCTTTACAAGTTGACTTGATTGAGAGTGTTCTAGCTATAAATCAGTTTGCAGACCATCAGCTCTGTCTTAGACGCTAAAAGAATATGAGTTTGTTCTACAGATCTAATCCATTCAAAACTTGGTATCCAATTACCTCAATGACACTGCACTGATATGGTAACTTGACATGATGCTGCAGCATCACTGGATATCTGCAAGATACTCATTTTTTTAGTAAAGTACTGCAAAGAAATCGTGTTTAGCCTCGTTGAAATTACCTCTATAAACAGGTTGTCTTGAAGGTTTTTTAAATTTTTAACTTAAGAGTTATAATTTACTTCTAATTTTCGCATCGATATGAAACTATGTAAGTTTCACATTTTATATATACATATTTATATGTATATTATAAAGGCGCAAATTCGGCCCCACATGGAATACTGTTCTCTCTTTGGGCGGGAGCTCCCCAGTACCAGCTACTTCCATTTGACCGCATTCAACGTAGGGCGGCTCGAGTTATCGACGATCAAGCTCTTTCCGATCGGCTTGATCCTTTAGCTCTGCGTAGAGATGTTGGATCACTCTGCATCTTCTACCGCATTTATCATGGGGAGTGTTCCGAGGAATTGTTCGGACTGATCCCGGCTGCTGAATTTCATCATCGGACATCGCGCCAAAATAGTAAATTCCATCCACACCACCTCGATGTCCAGCGTTCCACCACAGTGCGATTTTTAAGGCATTTTCTGCCTCGCACAACCACTCTGTGGAACCAGCTATCGCCGGCGGTCTTTCCGAACCGCTACGACCTGGCCACCTTCAAGAAGAGAGCGTACACTTTCCTTAAAGGCCGGCAACGCATCTGCAAGCCCTGCGGTGTCGCAGATGTCCATGGGCGGCGGTGATCGCTTTCCATCAGGTGAGCCTCCTGCCCGTTTGCCCCCTTAGTCCCATAAAAAAAAAAAAAAAGGTAAGGTTTGTAAGTTTGTGAGTTCTTTTGTAGGAAGTAATCTCTGAAACTATAAACTGATTTAGATGAAATTTGCTATGTAGATAGTTTGAGATCCTGGGAAGGACATAGGATAGTTTTTATCCCGAAAATCATCCCTTAATAGGGTAAAAAGGGGGATGAAAGTTTGTTTGGCAAATCAATCATTTCTCAAGTAAGGGGTATAAAACTCATCATACCTATGTATATACTAATATATAGTCGATCTATTCCATACTAATAGTTAAAACCTACCTAAAGCGTAACGTACGTATGTAAAAATAATATCAGTGACCATGAAAGTTTAACTTCAAAAAATCTTAAAAGTATTTATGTATAAGGCCATAATACAAAGACACCATAGCGTAGTCTCGTAGTATTAACACCAAAGGATTTTCTTTTTTACGCGATTTTTTTTAATTTTATTCGTTATTTTGAAACTTGATCCAGCTAATAAAAATCTAATCAAAATGAAGATTAAATCTAATCAAATGAAGCTACAAAAACAAAAAAATACACCTTTCATCTCATACATCACGACACGTTTGGCTCAGTTTGTAGTGACCCTACTCGCTGTCCCAGCAGTCGCAGGTTCAAGTCCCGCTTGGGGGATTCATTTGTGTGATGAGCACGAATGTTTGTACTCCAGTAATGTGTGTTTAAATTTGTAATATGTACGTATTTATAGTTAAATATATGTAGTGTATCAACTATCAGGTATCCATAACACAAGCCTCGTAACTTACCATGGAATTAGATGGTCTGTGTGTTAATATACCAACATATTTATTTAAAAACTGATACCTAATAAGCTTTGTATATGCATATACTAACAAAAGCTGTTTTACATTTGTTTAGATTGCACGTAAGCTTGCATTTTTGCATTCCAGGTCGGTGAAGGTCGGTGACCGGCTATTGAAGCTATTCGCTAGGATCAGATGTCGACGCAGCAAATGAGGCGTTTTACGACGTATAAAACGTCTCCTATGATTGTAACCTTCGTCAATATGCATTGAGTCAGGATTTACTTGAACGAGTAATGTTAACTTTCACGATAACCACAGATTACTTCGCTATAAATTCTTGCGATTTTAAAATATTTAACATCACATTTTTATCTATATGCCAGAATACATGTGTATTTGTTTGTTTATTTACATATTTTTATTGGAATAACATATGTATTTGTGATGAAACTTTGATGACTTGTAAGCTTGCTGAAGGTTTCTGGTACAGCAATAACGTATAATGCACGCGAACTACTCGTACATAATATGTATATCGTATTATATGAATGAAGTCAGGGCAAGTCAGTAATAGTACACATCTCCCCCTTTTTCCCCTCCCTAGCGTTTTCCTTGTCGTGTTGGAGGGGCTTATTAGCGTCCGGCAATCCAGCCGGGCACGAAGCCAAGAAACGAACTGAGAGGTGGCCTACCTCGGTGTGTTCTGTGCCATGCGGGTTGCTCCTGGTACTTCTCTGATAGCAAATTGGACCGTGGGAGCAACAGATGCTTGTTGTGGTCTGCTTCGGCAGACCTGCAGTCGTGGTTGAGTGCGTAAGCGATCTTGTGGCGTCCCATTAAGAAGAGGGATGTTCTGTTGGGTTTTACTGTGTAGTGCTGGCTTTGCCGGTACGTTCCACCACGTATACACCTGTATGCATTGCAGGTGGTATGCATAAATGCATTTCCTGCTATTGAAAAAAAGCAAGGTCACTAATAATATTAAATTAAGATGCATTTGAAATAACAGTATATCGTTACAATTGTTTGAACTTAGCGAAAACATACGTGTGCTTTACAATTGCTTGTGTCAAGACTTTGTTCTAAGTCTATATCGGTTAATATACGAGTATACAATAAATATAGTTTAATAATGCAAATAAAAATTCAAACGACTTTAGTAAAACATTTTGAAGCAATAAAACGGAAAATATTTCCATCCCGGCTAAAGAAATAAAATAAGCAGACCTCGGAAGCGACGGCGAAGTGGTCTAGACATGAAATCATATTAGCTTGCTGTTCATTTGCTATCTATTGTATACTAGCTTTCTCCCACGGCTGCTCTCTTTTCTTATAGTACATAATAAAAATACTCTTTTTCAAGAGTCTCATCTTAACTCTATTCTTTAAGGAGCTGCATTAAAATCATACTTTATAATTAAATTACGATGTTTTTGGACTCGACAAAACCTATTAAATAATCGATGGTTTTACATTAAAGTGGCTACACTTCAACTTCATCTTCAGAACACCTGGATGGTTTCAAATTACTGTAGTGTCATCCGAATCTCACTTTCTGACGAAGTTCCAAGTCAATATAACAATTATAAGTAGGTACAATAAAATCAATTCAAGGTTTAATTACATAGATAGAATACTTTCTTAGATTTACCCAAATATTTAACATTTAAATAAAACTATTATTTCAGATGTTTTCGTGGATTTATTTTCATTTTTTGGTTCCTGACGTTTCGAATGCTTTACAGCATTATACATAGATATAGTTAGTTAGAAATGAAGCCAACGAAATCGTGTTAGCTAAAAGTGAACAAGAAAGCTTTTCTCATCTATGCTCTTTTTCTTTTTCGAATTCAGGATAAAAAGTACTTCAAGTACTCTTGTACAAATACTTTATTTTTAGTGCATTTACCATAAACACTATCAGCTATAGGAAAATCCATTAAAATATGTTTAAAAGTAGCGCTAATTAACAAGTACACACAGAAAGACAAGTCTTTGTATGAAGAGTACTCTTGATTTACTTTTTAAACCGATTATTCAAATAATTTTCATAGGAAGCTTTAAAGAAAAATGTAAGTAATCTCAACAAGTTACAATAACCTTTTATAAATAGTGGGTTCTTTAAAAAGACTTAGAATAAATGCATCTTCATAAAGAAAAAACTAGGTGAAGCGAAAAAAAATGAGAACAAACTGACGTTTCATATTTATTTTTACTTACAGGTACGGGATTTACAACTTCACAAACTTTACTTGAGCAGAAATAAGCTACGAAAAATATCAGTAATGAAATGAGATTGAAAGTAAATGAGTTATTTGACTTCGAAACACATAAAAAAGGTATGGTACGACATATTCAAAGTCTCCATAGAAGTTATGTTTTACATTTTAATAATTTTTTTGCTTGTGTTTTTTTAATAATTATATTTATTAGTAAGTTTAAATCTTGCTAATATTATAATTGTGAAAGTTTAGATGTTTGGATGGATGTTTGTTACTCAATTTCGCCAGGACTGCTGAGCGGATTTAGATGCTGTTTGGCACAGAGATAGATTATATAGTCTGAAATAGCACATAGGCTACTTTTTATCCCGGAAAAATGTAAATTCCCGTGGGATAGATTTATTTTCGTTTTTGCTAGTATAATATAAAGCCCCAAAAAAACATTAAAATATGAATAATTTTAAGAAAAAATCTGTGCAAATAACGTAATTTTCATATTAACATACTCAAAGTTTGCTGTAATATATTATAATATATAGAGTGTACAAAGTTAGCAACCACGGCCTCATTAAAAGTTTCATTTGGTATTACCTATTCAATAGTTACTGCTTCATAGGTACTGTTTTATAGAAACTAATACAAGAGCATTTGCTTAGCATCAGGACATTTATGATTAATAGTGTTCGCCAAGTGATCGAGACTCAACTATAATAATCATTATTGATTTGAAAAAAAATATGGAATCGGTTGACAAATAGAGGAGAAAAAGGTACTGAACTATCTTATATTTGTCTTTTTATATATATATATATATATATATATATATATATATATATACATTTCTGTTAATTTATAAATCGAGAGTTAAATAATCGAGGCAGTGCTAGCCGAAAAACCGAGTGAAGCGTGATCAAATCCTAGGTCTCGCATCTCTGATGTTTTCATGTGCGAATTATTTCTAACGTAATTACCACTTGCCTTACGATAAAGGAAAACATTGTGCCAGCGGACAATATTTTAAGATATGAATATCTAATAGGTATATATATGTATTTTACTTATCAAAATATATTAGATTTCCTATGCGTCGGCTGGCACCGACTTCGAAAATAACTTTAATTATTTTTTACATTTTAGTGCCTGGAAGTCGTTTTTTTTTTAAGTTTTTATAAAAGACATTATTGACTGATACAATGCAAGTGTGCTTTTTTCAAGAGATAACAAATTCGATTCCCAACTAAGAAAATAAACTTTTTTAAATGAAACGTTTTTTTTTTCAATTCATAATTTCTAGTTCATGTAATTTAGGACCACACACACACATAACGTCCCATTATATTCTTTCCGGGGAAGGCCACTTTTTGGTCCACTGCAGAAAAAAATACTCTATAATAAATCAACAAAGGTAAATTTCATTATACTTTCTCATTTATCTCCTTATTTCCGCTACCCCATGAGTGAATAACGACTTCACCATGGGCGTGCGTTTACTATAAACACTATCAGCTATCAGCGGCGACTTGATCTGATAACGCCACCGTAGATCGTGAACAGGCGTACCTGAGAAATCACGATACATCTAAAGGGCCGCTACACAATTTTAAACAGACAAAAATACCTTCAATTAAATAGAGACTTTGGAAATATAACCATATAGTTAATGGACAATCGTTGCGTAAAAATATCCAAAATCTTCAACCTGATTAGATGTAAATAAAATAAATTAAATACGATGGCAAAAAAATGTAACCTATGTCACCCGGATGTACATAATTTGTTAAGTTTTTTTGTCTATGTATTATGTCACATAGTAGGCAGATTATTTGTATGTACTTAATAAGATGTATATATATATATATACGTACGTATAATGTAGCAATTTAATAGTTTAACTACAACTTAAATCCCACCATCGCCGAGGGTTCTAAAGGATAAAGTACGGCAATAATTAGACACTATACCGGTTGACTGAAACAATGTGTTGTCTAACTTCCTTCTATAGATTTCACTAGACTTAAAGGTAATTTACAATAGTTTATATTTGGTGATGGGGAACCAAAACAAAAAATGTTATTGATATAAATAAATGACTTTTTTCCATAATAACCTATTCATGAATCATTTGATTGACAGTTTACAAAGATATCGCGTAAGTTAGACCAAAAAACCCGAAACTGACACTGGTCTTAATCTTCAATAATAATGTAACAACGGCAAATCTGAAAAGCAGAAGAAATTTGAGTGTTAATTATATTATATATTACTAGCGACTCACCCTCGCTCCGCTCGGGTTCGTCCCTAATGTGGGCCACCCTTATCACTTAGGGGTATGGAAAATAGATAGTAGCCGATTCTCAGACCTACTGAATACGCATATAAAATTTGGTAAAAATCGATAAAGCCGTTTCGGAGGAGTACGGTAACTAACATTGTGACATGGAAATTTTATATAATAGATTATTCCCCATCCAGTTACTGTCTCGTTTTAAGGAGCTTACTTTATTCCTGAATTTATGCAAATTGAGCTTTACTTAATTCATAAAAATATGTAAAATTGCTTGTTGATTTAAAATTTTCAAGTAATATATTTTAAGATCAACTGAGGTAGTGTCTTGGACAAAACTAACTAACTATAACTAACTGAAAAGGTCTACTTATTACAAATATTCAATGTATATACACCCTTAGAGGACGTAAATAACGTAATCCAGGGTTGAAGCAAGTATTTACGTGATAACATGCTTGAAGTGATTAACGTGCCGCTAACTTTCTGTGAACACAACAAAATAGTATTACTCTGTATTCTGATAATCTTACAACGTTTTTTGTTATAATCATCATCAACAATCCATTTTTATTCTTATAGAAGGGATAAGTTATTAATTTTTTTGTATGTAATGAAAACGGAAATTCTTTCATTTTTTAGGTTCTTTGAAACCATTTTACGAATACACAAAGAAACTTATAGGTATAACATAATCTATACATATAATAAAATTCTAAGTCCAATCCGTGTATTAAATATTTTTTGGAAAATTGTAATGAAATAGTCATCATTATTCCAAATTCATAGATTCCAAATGTATAGTTTTTAAAATTCTTGTCTGTCTGTGAGCGTATCATGAGAAAACCACGGGACAGATTTTGATAAAATTTGATATGATGGTAGCTGGTTATCCGGGTCAACATCTAAGATACTTTTTACTGCGGGAAAATATCATATCTCTAAGAAATCTATACTAAACCTTAAAACTATGGACCCGAGCGGAGCGAGGGTGAATCGTTAGTATGTACATAATTAATTGAAAATGTTATTATTCAGTCAAAATTTGTTCAATAAATTGTAGTATAAATTATAGTCGCAATTAATATAACCTGCTTTTTGTATCCCCATACTTATTTAAGCATTGCGATGTACAAAAAAGGGATTATTTTTTGGTATATTTATTTAGTATATTTGTATGTATGTACGCAATAAAAAAATGCAAAAAAAATATTCCTTTTTTACCGTTGGGAAAAGCATTTATGCATACCACCTGCATACATGCAGGTTATGTGGGACTCAGAAAAGCCAGTACTGCCCACCAAAACCCTACCTTTGTTATCGAATCTCCCTCGTTATATTATAAGTATATGTTTGGAAAATTATTATCATCATGCTCAAAACTTCATCCAACTTCTCTTGAGTGATTAAAATGAAAATTAGTTCTAAGAAAAATTAACTCTAAGCCTGAAAGGAAATGAGGTATTTTTTTCCGGGAAAATAAAACTGCAAGCAGAAATAAAAGCTTTGTGCATTAAGGCTACATTTGTGTTTTAAGTAAATAATTATAGTTTCAAAAACTTTATAATCGTACTTCTTTCAGAAACTTGTTTATGAGATCTTAAGCACCAAAATGTAATGTAATTTAACTTATCGACGACAAGTTTGGCTCAGTTTGTAGTGACCCTACTTGCTGTACCAGCGGTCGCGGGTTCGAGTTCCACTGGGGAATTCATTTGTGTGATGAGCACGAATGTTTGTACTGCAGTCATTGGTGTTTATATTTATTATATGTATGTATTTAAAGTTATATATGTGTAGTGTATCAACTATCCGGTATCCATAACACAAGCCTCGTAGCTTACCATGGAACTAGATGGCGCTGTGTTAATGTCCCAACATATTTATTTATTTATCAACAAGAAAACAAGGCCAATCTCGTGTACTAGGAGCCATTAAAGAGTTCCACTATCCATCATCCACCCATCATCACATCATCTCGATACTTATAACCATTGTGGTGTCGTCAGAATAATATAAGCTCACAAAGTATCTGATCAATACAACAATGAGAAATAGGTCAAAATAAATCGACTTCCTAGTCTTGTTTACATACTTAATTTTGTTACTTTGTTAGTAGTACATAGAAGTCAAGCTAATAAAAGCAAGCTAATAACATTGGTTCTTGTATTCTTTGAAAGTGGAAAACCAAATAAACCACTCGCTACTTCAACCATTTATAAATTGAAGTAGATATTCGAGTAAATATACAAAAATCTTTGATAAAATTTGGAAGAATTGCATATCAGTTGTCTTTAGACTAGTGTTCCACTAAATTTCAGGGGTTGTTCCACTAAATTTGCCTAAAATAATTACAGAAACTTTAAAGAAAATATATGTTGAATAGCATTTACCTATCTATAACTGAAAGTATGTTAAAATCTATTTCTAATATCTGAAAACATTGTTAGTTACAAGTAAATCTAAAAAAAAACGAAATACATGTTTTGAATTGCTTTAGTCACAAGCCTAATAATGAAAGGCTTATAATGTTAAGGCACCTTCTGACCTGAGCATTAAAATAAGACGGAAGCCTCGCAAAGTAGCAGAATTAGACGTACTTGTAGTACTCAGTAAGTTTATAATCTACTAGCGACTCAGTCCCTAGGTATGTTTTAACGGTTAATATGGAATAGATATACTATATATTCATAGGTATGATATTATATCCATAGGTATGATGAGTTTTTGTGGGTTGTATTATAATGTGTTTTCCATGAGAATGAGATAATTTCCGAAAGAATTCCTTTAAGGATTTTTTTTCTTACAGATGTTGTTGTTATGGTGTAAATAGTATATTCCCAAAATTCAGTAAATTAAAAATGACTCTATATATTTATATTGATATCTTGATTTTCAATGGCCATAACTCGTATTCATATTTGTTCGAAATAACATCATCTATAAATATATATGTATTATGTAAGTATAAATATAATAGTGTATATCTATAATTAGTTATTTAACTTATTACATTTATATATATAATAAATAAAAATTTATAATGAAATCTTAGTACTAGTGTTCGCTTAGTGATCGAAATTCAACCATAATCATTGCAAATTTGAGAAAAATATATACAAATAGAATTTACTTAATATCTATATCTATCTATACTTATTATAGTGTATATATAAAAGAACTAACAGATTCCAAAAAAAAGATTGATATCACTGAAGCTCGTCTACTTAATAAATAAAAAGAAAACCGGTTGACAAACAGAGGAGAAAAAGGTACTGAAGAGTTTCGTCTTTGCCTATTTATATATAAATAGCACTATTTCACACTACCATGGCTCAGTTGGTAGAGTTCACTTTAAGAGGTATCTTATTTTAAAGTGCAATAAAGAATATCTAATAAACGTAGCTAACCTCTTTATAAGAACGCAGTACAGACAGCTTACTCGACTTATTCTAATAAAATTTGTAATGTCTTCGATTCAGACAGTTACTTCTATAATAAAAAAAATTACCACATGACGATTTTACTACATTATTACGAACTTGGGTTCTGGTACCATATTAAAGATGTAATATATGTTTTATTGCATTTATGTACGCGAATATTATGTACTTATAGGCTCATGTACACTCGCACTAAAAGTTAAGTTTAAAACGAGCTCTGTAAAACCCATTACACCAAGTTGGTAGTGTGCCTCCATGGAAAATGCATCTATACTAATATTATGAAGAAGTAAGACTTTTTTGTTTGTTTATAACGATTAAGTTACAAAATTACTAACCCGATTTAGATGAAATTTGGTAAGAAGATAGTTTGAGACCCTGAGAAGGACATAGGATAGTTTTATATTGGAAATCATACCTTAAGGAGATGAAAATGAAGATGAATGTTTGCCATATAAAGCAACCTAGAGATGCGAGGGTATATAAACCCACTTTCTGGAGATATTTTTTTTTAATTCTTCAAGTAGGCACATATTTTTTATATAAAGAATTAGTACTTCTACATCATTGTCTTGCGGTTTGTTTTCTCGGTTTTATCTTACTTTTTTGTTCCCGACGACGTTTCAAATACTGCACGACCAACATGGTCACGGAAGAGACATGTTTGCTATTAATAATTTGATACTCAACAAAATAAAACCTTTTAAATAAAACTATCTTTTCGTATTTTTTTTGCGGATTTATTTAGATTTTTCGTTCCAGATGTTTCGAATGCTTTACAGCAATTATACTTTCGTAATTTTGTGGATCGGTGTTGTTTGCAGTCTCTCTCGTGAACATGATTTCTGTAAAGCGTTCGAAACATCGGGTACCAAAAATTAAAATTAATCCGCGAAAAAAATCCGAAAAGATAGTTTATTTTTAATTTCAAATATTCGTTTATATCGAAAGAAGTATTAAAAAAAACAAAAAAAATAGTTTTTTTTATATCAAATATTCGCGTAAATCTAAAAAGTATTATATAAAAATTGTATTTAGTAGGTTTAGTTAGAATTGGCAGAATAAATTTGACAGCATTATTAAGGCCCATGTCACACCAGCAGACGAGACCGACGCTAAATACATTGGAAAACAAAGAAACTCAAAATAACAAATGACTCGTGGGTGAGCTACGCTTGAAAGAAATCTTGTTTGAAACCTTTTAAAGGACTTTTTCATTAAACTCGTAGTTTTATAACTTTATTTTTTATTAATTTCTGCAGTTTGTTTAATTATCTAGAAAAAGTTTAAAAAAATATATTAGGTTGAGCTGAATACATCCATCGAGATTTCAGTAATGAATTTATTTTAGTATATTTTAAAGTTTAATATTTTTAAATGAGATATACCTATGTAGATGGTGACAGATATCGGGGGCTTACTTTTAACGAAGAAAATATTATGAAAACTTCATAAAATACTTGATACGATTTTAGAAAATATACATTTTAATTACTAATATTAATATATTAATCAGCGACCGTTCCTATCGATGTTAGTAAAGAGGACCCCAGAGGAAAACACAATGTGTGACATCGCGCGGTTACGTTTGCGTGCACGTTGTGCTGAACCTGCATATGCTGATACAAATGTAAAAGACCGTAAATAAAAGAAATAAACAGTTCTTTGTAAATATCATCTGTATTTCAAACTAGGATATATTGTGTAGTAGCGGCTCACCTTCGCTTCGCTCGGGTTTGTCTCTAAAAAAACAAAAAAAAAACAAAAACAAACCTATCACACGGGAACAATACATTTTTCCGGGATAAAAAGTAGCCTATGTGTTATTCTGATGTATGAGCTACATTATTATAAAGTTTCATTAAAATCCATGTAGTAGTTTTTGTTAGAAAGAGTAACAAACATCAATACATCCAGACATCCATACATCCTCACAAACTTTATAATAGTAGTAGGACCTAGCCTGCAGCTAGTTTGGTCCACTTCAACCAAACTGTATTTTCTCCCACTTGTATTTAATTTTACAAATGAAAAATTTAAATCTTAAATTGAATATATTAAACACAACATGTTATACCATCACTGAATTCTTTGCAGATAATAAATATTCCACGGGATCAATTCTAGTTGACACTCACGTAGGATAAGTACAAAATTATTTTTTCTCTCTTCTTCCGGCTGCCTTCAGTAGAACTGCATTCCAAACGAGCTTGCTCGTGGAGTTATAATATTGGCATTCAATTGAAAATGCGTATAAATGCATATTTTGATTAAATAATCTTATAGTTATAAGTTATTTTTAACAATTAAAAAGAACTTTGACCTTATATCACTTGTTATTTACAAAATTAATTTAAAAAAGATTTAATTGATTACATTATAATAAATGAGGTAGAAAATATAAAATACACTTCACGCCATTATGAAATTATTTTTTAATTATTTTAATGTATTAAGCAATACATTAGTGAGTGCTGCACAACAAATTAGACATCAATATTAAAATAATCCGATGATTAATAGTGCACTCAAGTAAGCTCCATCTGATTTTATAAAAGCTCTATTAGAGCTTTTATAAAAGGACTAAATGTGTCTTTCGCGTGATCACACACGAGCAATGAACTATTCAGCATTTTGTTACAACTTTAATGTCATTATAACGTTGGAAGAATAAAATGCATGATAAATAGGTTTTATAATGGAAAATATACATATTAAAAGTTTAACGCGACAGTGTTTTAATATCCCACTATGTAATAAAATGGTGGAGTCCATTCTTTATTTTTCATAATACTTATATGATTATAATTAACTATATGTAGCCCGCGGCTCCGCTCCTGTAGTTTTATATAGGTATTATTGCTCCTCTTAGGGTGGGCTTCATGTAAAATAACCTAAGCCTAAAAACCTAACCTTCAATAGTTAGCCTATAAAAAGTATTTTTTTAAATATGAGTGATAATTAGACTAATACAAATACTGACTGACTGTACAAACATACCAAAAAATCATAATAGTTACTTAATTTTATAAGATTAGTCTTCGTAGATAAAGCTTATCAGAGTAAGACAATATTACTATAGCAAAAAAGGAAATTTAAAATTTTGATTTATTTGTCTATCACAAAATTTAATAAAAAATATTATATATAGTTAAATGTATTATTTAATATATTATTAGCGATTTCAAGAAAAAATTAAAACAAATTTGGACAAGTGAAAATTGTTAAAATATGTACATATTGTGCCGGCACATTACGAGTTGCCATCATTTGCATTTACGTTCAGTGGATGTTGTTATAAATAATTAAATATTAATAATTTAACACTGATTACGATTATAATATATTATGACAATTGAATTACTTCGTTTTTATTTTTCGCTAGCAACTTACCCGCACTTCGCTCGGGTTTGTCCTTAGAGGCTTATCAATAGCCTAGGACCTTAGTCTATCTGTATACTAAACAGCCAAATTCGTCCAACTGTTTCCATAAGGATAACAACCGAGTAACAAACATACAAACATATATTTTTTTGTATTCGTAATAGTAAAATGATTTGGCTGGCATGATTGACTTTATAGGAATACTAGTAATTGCGCACAGCTGCGCCTAAACAACACAAAAACATAGAAGTAAACATTCATTCAAAGCAAGTCTTTCTCAATATACAGACATACTCGTATTCGAAGTAACGTTTTGATAGATTTTTTTCTTAAAAGTTGTATTTTCTTTTCTTTGTCCATTGATGCATAGTAAGACAAGTGGTAATCATGTTGGAAATGATTCGCACATGAAAATATCAGAGGTGCGAGACCCGGGATTTGAACCCGCTTCACTTAGTTTCCTAAGTAAACATGTTACTACTGGGCTTCTACTGCCAATAAACTACAGTATAATAAAGAAAATTTAAATAACATTTATAAATTATTACTTCGTACGTAAGTAAGGTAATGTTTAGATACAAGGAAAATATTTGGCAGCTCAACTTCAAAATATGACATCTGTAAAGGTAGAATTAAAATATTACTATATTTAACTTCATAATAGCTACTATAAGACCACTTCTTTGTCAACGCAATCAAAAGATACCATCAAAGATAAGATCAAGATAAGATAAGATCAAAAGATAGATTTATGCCACATATTTTGATACTCGCAGGGGAATCAAACCTATAGGGTAATACCAGTATTTTAATGTTTCATGCTACGGAACCCTAAGTGTGCGAGTCTGACTTGCACTTGTCCGATATTTTTTAGTTCTAATCAACTTTTTATTGCGTGATTTTTTTGAGAGTCTGTTTTCTTTAACTATTTTAATTTACTATGTTTATTATAAATAAGCTCTCTTACCGAGTTGATGTTGCAGTGTGAATTCATTAGGTTCTTTGTTTCAACAAAGCATTATGAGGAATGCTAAGTGAATGTTAAAAGTACCTAGCTCTATGTTTTATCGGCCGTTTGTGGAAATATGTTTTGCATTTATTTCAGTCGTTTTATAAACAATTTCAGTTTCATTATTTTCAACAATTTCTATTTTCTTTGATCTTTGCGAATATTTCTTCTTAGCTTAGATAGAGTGCATTTTAAATTTAACCCAATTTTAATCCGTTTAACATCAGACACGGACGATTTCTAATACTAACATTATTTAATTGAATATTTCACGATTCTGTCTCGTTTGTCTACTCGCTAGCATGCACGCCCAGAGTACATAGGTTCGACTCTTAGGTATGGCCATTATAATTTTTGCTTTAAAAAATTCTCAGTAACAGCTCATAAATGAAAGTTTGGCGTTGTTACTACCCTGTGCCTCAGAGTACAGGAAAGCTGCCAGTTTCGAGCCTGATCGCTCACCCGACGGATCAAAGTATTGTTAAAATGGACATTGAGTGAAAGAAGTAGAATGCACTTGTGCCTGCACTAAAATTTGCACAATGATATCTATCGCAGTGTGTTCGAAGTCGGTCAGAAAGACATTATTATTTTTAATTCGAGTTTGATTACTTCGATTACAAGGTAAAGTGTATGTATAATATATGTATGTATGTGTGTATGTACATATGTATCTATCTACATATACAATGATATCAAAAGTGTAAATGACAAAATCAATGTAAAATAGTAATATTTCTTTCAAAACTCCATTAATATTCCGCAATGATTGTACAAACGAAGCCAGCGGTAATCTAGAGAGCGACAGACGATCAGGCGCGACGGTAATGCGACCGAAACTTGTTTAATTACTTTCCAATTTCCTATGATTGATCACGTCGGATTGAATGCTTCTAACTACTGGAGCTACTGAAAATTATTACGAACTAACTCGCGTCTACGGTATTACCTGTAACTTATGAGTTTTCTCGATTTTTGAAGACTGTTTAGTATCGAAATACATATGAAAAATATAATTTTGTCCATTTGCTTGCAACATATGCTTAAACATCAATAATAAACAATTTATTTTTTCGTCGATAACCGCTTATCTCCAGGACAGCTTTAAAAAATGTTATAAAACTTTTACTGGTAAAGCTTAGCCTGAAAGTGGTTTGGAATCTACGTATACTTGGGCAAAACCGAGAGCTAAAATTACAATGAAATGATTTCGTTGCATGATGGATCCAAGGCCACTAGAGCGACTAGAAAACACAACTTATAGTTTCTCGTATTTCAACATCATGATCTTAAAAAAGAAATAGCTAAATGATAAAATGCAGTTGAAATCTTTATATTATAATAAAATTCTATATAAGTTGAATCTATAAATTAAATATTTTTTGGAAAATCTTATCGATATAGTCATTATTATCGATATTAATGCCGAATCTGTAGTTTTTAGAATTTTTGTCTGTCTGTCTGCCTACCTTCCTACCTATTTGTCTGTCGTCTGGGAACGCGTGACGAGAAAACTACTGGACAGATTTTGATGAGTATTATGATGGCCAGTTATCTGGGTCAATATATAGGATAATTTTTACTGCAGGAAAATATCTCATCTCTGAGAATTGTTTTCTAAACGTTGAAACGTAACTAGGAACGAACCCGACTGGAGCGAAGGTGGGTCTCTAGTATACTTTAAAAGCCTCTGATTGTTTTAATTTGTATTAAAATTATCATAGTAACTCACTTAGTTATCCTCAAAACTTAATTTACTTTTCTTTACACCTCAGTATAAATAAACGTAACGCTCATCATTATACGAAACGAATCTAATTAGACGGCGTAGTCGCTGGTTTTATAAACGTGAAATACTTTGATCTTCCTTGGTACAGTCGGCAACATATCGCCGTTATCGCTTTTTACGATATCATAAAAAAATATTATATATTTAAAAATTATCCTGCATAAATATGTATTTATATGTATATATACATATAATAATTCCTGTGCCACATAACATTATTGAGCATACTAAAAATGAAGCATTAAAATAAGTTTTTTTTTATCAAACTACGGTTTTTGGTTTTTTTCTTATACTTGTACTATATGATATTGATTCTTGCCAAATTTCATGATTCTAAGTCAACGGGAAGTACTATAATTCTAATTTTTGATTCCCTGGCGAGTGTCAAAATATGCGGCATAAACGACCGTATCTTTTGATTGCGTTGATATAGAAGTTTGATTTTTTCACAATTCTTAAGAGATTGCAGACCTGAGTATTTGATACTAATTTCAACTAGTTATCTTTACGCATTCCTGAGAAAAAGGGTCTTGACAGACAGACGGGACGTACAACAAAAAAAGTGACAGTAAGAGTGCGGAACCCTAAAAATTAAAACAAAAATGCCGCTTTTATAGAATAAATAATTTTCCAGAAGATAGCAAACTTTAGAAACAATATTAACGCTTCCAGCTAATTTCAATGTTGTATAGAATTTCAACATCTGCAAGGAATAATATTGTAACGCGATATTAAAACAATTTTGAATATGGAATTTATATATATGAAAAATTAATTTCTATTTTTGAAGTATCTCAACATTGACTTACAATATTGTTTTTTTATATAAAAACTAGCGGACCCGACAGACGCTGTCCTGTCTACACGTCTTTAATTTGAAAATTTCAAACTTTTTTTAATAATTTTTTTGATGAAAATTATTATTCAAATTGTGAATCTAAACCATTCCCAGATCCCCTTGAACACACACAAAAAATTTCATCAAAATCGGTCCAGTCGTTTGAGAGAAGTTCAGTGACATACACGCTCACAGAAGAATTATATATATAAAGATAAAGAATCACTCAATATAAATAATCACGTTGATCCGTTAGACTAGACCTATCAATTAATATAGGAAAGAAAACGAACTAATAAATACAAATATGTAAATAAAATAAAACTAGCTAGGACACAGCGTGAAGAACACAACACACACAGTGTTTGTTATAAGACTAAGTATAAATAAGATATAACCGAATACGTTCTTACTTTAGTATATATTTAATTATGATTTTATTCCACCCTATCGACGCGATGTTAGGTGACTACAACGTTCCTTCGACTTGCGAAAATCAACCCATATTTCAAACGCCCTATCCTTCTCTTTAAGCGTAAACCTTTAAAAAAATAAGGACATTCCTTACTAACTCATAGATTACAAAAAACATTTTAAAGTCCCCATAACAAAATTTTCATACAACTTGTTTAATTTCTATATTTTTTTAACTGCCTCGGTGGCGTAGTGGCTAGCATATACAGCTGCACACCTGGAGGTCCTGGGTTAGAGTCCCGGGTTGGGCCAAGTTCAGTTATTGAGTCTTTCTGTATAGTAAGCTGCAGTAGCAGCCCGGAGTTGGGAAGTAGGCGGTGTTTCACCCCCGTGCCTCGGAGAGCACGTAAAGCCGTCGGTCCTGCGCCTTAACTCTCACTGGTCGTGTCGAACAACCGTCTCACTGGAGTATGAGAGTGACAGGAATAGAGTGCAATTGTGTCTACGCGTACACTTGTGCACTATAATATGTCCTGCGCAGTTGGCTAGTCTCAATGAGATTGGCCGCCGTGGCCGGAATCGGTCAGGAGAACATTTTTTTTTATGTAATCACCAAAAATAAAAAGAAAACATTTAGCCCAATGTACACGTACGTTAATGATCACGCTGGTTGCGCATTCACAGTCTATGCGCCATGTTTGAGATGAATGTACGCATGTTTTGAATTTTCGACCGACATACAAAAATAGTTACAATCTATAACTGGAGCATGGCGGGTAAAATTCTTTCCTTTATTAAAATCCTTTCATAAATTCACCTTATGTCATCTCCCTACATTGCTTTTCCTAAATTATTAATTTAGATAGAGTAAGTAGAAACAGTGCGACCAAGCTTCGCTTGGCGCTTTTCGGAAAATATGAAAAAAACACTAATGTAAATAAACTTAAAAATCAAAATTTCAAATATCTAAATAGAAAATTTGGTCCAAACCGTTAGAACCAAATCCGAGATACACGAAATAAAATATGTATATATTGTACATCATATTTACAAGAATTGCTCTGAGTCAAATCTGTACATTAAATATTTTTAGAAAAATCTTGGTGAAATAGTTCTTATCGATACACAGGCCGAATCTATAGTTTTTAGAATTTTTCTCTGTCTGTCTGTCTGTCTGTCTGTCTGTCTGTCTGTCTTAGAATGCATGACGAGAAAACCACTGGACGGACTTTGATGATTTTTTGTATGGTGATAGCTGGTTATTTGGGTCAACATATAGGATACTTTTTATCGCCGGAAAATATCTCATCTCTGAGAAATCTGAAATAAAATCTATGCTAACCGTTAAAACGTATTCGTACCTAGAGACGAACCCGGTCAGAGCGAAGGTGAGTCGTTAGTTTAATATAAGAAAAGATAGTAATAATAAGATTACTCAAATTATTATTGCGTTACTTTTTTAATTAATTTGAAAGTTCATCGTCAGATACACACATACCAATGTACACGCCCAAATATACGTATACGAATACGCACAAGCACATCCGCATACGGAAGTCGGAAGCACACACGCATATACTTTCTTGATATTTTCCAATGCAAAGCTTGAATCTTGAATATTTTTAAATAAAAATTGTGATTTTATAATATTAAAAAAATGAAATGTAATTTAATTAAACTTGGGTATTTTTTACTTTTTAGTTTACCCCTTTATGTTTAATAGAAAAAATATCTCATCTCATTCTCCACATGTCACAGAGTTGATTCAATTGAAATTCTAAAACAAAACGCTACAAGCTTTTATAAAAAAAACCGACTTCAAACAAAAGCACTAAAAAGTAAAAAATAACTGATTGGTAGTTTTCATTTACTATACATACCTAATCAAATATTTTCGAAGTCGGTGTGCTTTGCTTTGTATGGGCTGGCACCGATTTCGAAAATATTTGATTGTATGTATTTAATAGGTAGGCTTTAATTACTTAGCCAAAGCACACCGACTTCGAAAATATTTGATTAGGTATGTATAGTAAATGAAAACTACCAATCAGTTATTTTTTACTTTTTAGTGCTTTTGTTTGAAGTCGGTTTTTATTTTTTTGTTAAAAAGTTTTTATTTTTCCCTTTTTAGTGTAGACAGTAGTAGCATAGTAAGGATTCTAACGTGTTAGGCTTGTCAAATCAAACAAAATAAGCCCAAACTCAAAGTATCTACTATTAGCCGTTGAAGAGTTCCACCTATCCACCTTCTGGCCTTGCCATCAGATCAGGTCAACAACACCGAATCACTGTACTATCAACGGAAATAGAAATACTTGCAAAGTTTCAAGTCAATATGACAATTAGAAGTAGGTTAAATTCATCATTAGTTGTTTTTCCACCCTTAGGGGTGGTATTTTTTTTTTGAAATTTAAATGGGACCAATCTGGAAGTATACCCTTTCAAACAAAACAAAAATTGTCCAAATCGGCTAATAAATGACGGAGTTCTGAGGTAACAAACATAAAAAAAAACATACAGTCGAATTGAGAACCTCCTCCTTTTTGAAGTCGGTTGAAAATTATCTTTTTTTTTTGTTTAAATTAAAAATCGACCTTGACTTGCCCATCAAATAAAACCTTTTACTAACGTCCATTTTACTTCTTTCTTTTTAATGAAATTGCTATTTGTTATGAACTCTCTGTGGCATCAAAAACTACACAGTTCTTTTTGAGTTAAATATTTCTTATGCAATAATTTGTTCAAATATCAACAACGTTGATAGGTATATGATTTATCTTAGTAATTACAATTTTTCTACAATTTCGTAAAAAAGCATGTAATGGCAAGAAAAAATAATTTCATTTAGAACTTATTTTACAAAGTAACGACCGACTGGCGTGCCACTATATGATTGGAACTATAGATCTTTAGGAAAATTTGCAGATTCAAATCCCGTTGAAAACAAATATTTCTATTGGTCATATAAGTATAATTTATATTTATACAATAAGTACTTAATATATAAGTGAGTTTAGCAATTACGTATAAAATATATCAAAATATTCTAAACATAACTTATTAAATTTTCTTTATCCAAATGAATATTTTATATCATTAGTTAAACAAAAGTATAAAAGTAGAGAATTCATATTTAACATGCATTTGTCAGTTCTCATGAGAAATCAACAAAATTACGTGACCAAATTAAATGTGACCAAAATGTTTTAGACGTTCAAATACCGCTTTTTGAAACTTAGTTATAAAACTTTAAAAAAAAATCACACAAATAAAACTTTTATATGGAAACGTTAAAATATAGTAAAATCAACTTAAAAATTTTATATAACACAAAATGAACATATAAAAAAAGAAAAAAAAAAGTTCAGTATCTTGTTTAGCAGCTATTGTCGAGGCAATATCTTTATCAATAAAAAATAAAATTAACGAGCTTTATCAATAAAAAAAATGTTGGAATCGCTGAGTTTTTTTTTATAGATAAATAATTTCTCTTTGTATAGGTATTTTTTCCTCAAATTTTCAATAATGATCATGGTTAAACTTTGACCAATGAGCGAACACTAGGCTAAATTAAATGCGTGATGGTCCTGGAGGAAATATTTTTTTTTATAAAATAAAATGAAGGTAAATATAACAGATTTTTAAGCGTGTACAAGTTCTTCAAATTTGTAGTAATTACTTTTTAACTAGAAGGGTACTGACTTTAAAATCACTTTGAAAGTAATTATTTTACGCTTAGCCATCGATTTTTACCTTGAAATCTACATGAAACAAACCTTGGGATTTGTATTGAAATAAGAATCTATCAATATTTACACTGAAATCGAGTACCTACCTTTATATACCTTTATATCCATACTAATATTAAAAATGTGGAAGTTTGTGAGGATGTGAGTTTATATCCATATAAAAGTCCAAAACGAATGAACGGATCTAGATGAAAGGCACAGATATAGGTTATATAGTCTGGAATACTTTTTATCTCGGAAATATGTACGGGTCACCTGGGATAGATTTGTTTCTGTTTAGGAACGAACCCGAAGTGAAGCGAAGGTGAGTCGCTAGTATTAGATATATTATATAAAACTAAAGAACCGATTCTAAAAATCATTCATTAATAGAAAAAACTATCGCGTAATACCATTTTTGATTGAACAACTTGTGTTTTTGATTAAAAAAAATAAGGTCACATTACCGTATAATGGCACACCATTTCAAAATCCATTTTTTTATATTTATATATACTTCGATACAAAGCCATCGAGGGTTGTCTCATGCATGCAAATATGTAATAAAATAAGATAATAATATGCCTTTTATTGATTCAATCATTGCGCGCGCTCGCTCACCTAAGCTACTTAAATTAACAAATATACAGTTTATGTCTAATAAAAATAATTGTAATTAAACATTTAAAAAAAAACAAGCTTTTATTTGAATGCTCTAAAAATAAGAAAGAACTTTTATATTATATAAATTGTGTAATGTGATAAATCGTTGGGTTTGATTTAATTTAAAGTTTGTTTTCTTCTTTTTGGAGCATTTAAATTCTTTTTTGTAAAAAGGAAGCTGTGAACGATCTAGTGTAGTAATGACGTTTCTAGTTGATTTCTGTATCTATTTTAAAATTAGTTGGGAAAAAAATTCACACAAAAAATGATTACTAATTACGCTTAGTGTAATTAATTACCCCTAGATCGGGTATTAGTGAGTTCCTTGCATTATATGTAGTTGCTTAAGGAAGTCCCAATACCAGCCCGGAGTCGGCGGTGTTCCGCTCCCGTGCCTCGAATAGCACGTAAAACCGTCGGTCTTGCGCTTGACTTCTCACCACGAGTGTGGAATTATTTTCAAATCGGAATTTGAGAGTAACAGGAGTACAGAGTGCACATGTATCTGCGCGTAAACTTGTGCGCTATAATATCTCCTGCGCAGTTGGCCTTTTCCCACTGAGATTGACTGCCGGAACCGAAATCGGTCTGGAGGGTATCAACAATTGCTACATATATGTTTTTTAAATGTACATTGAAAACATGCTTTTTAAAAATTATAAAATTATTTGATAAGACGTTTTACATGCCAAAAAGCGTAAGAATTCATTTGTTGGAAGAAGTTATTTATCGACATGATTTACTTTAGCATTATAATCTATCATCACTTTCTATTATAAATTGTCCCTTTATGTTAGATCAAATAAAACATTGCTTACTTTTTTGTATAAGCATGCCTAAATTGATAGGAAAATAAAGCCAAAAATGTTGAAAGCTCGTACCCATATATTACAATCTATCGACACTCGCCAATTTTCCTTTCTGTCACAAACCACGAACAGAACGCATAGCTCACGTCTCTTACAAATATTTGTCATGAAACTCCGACCAAACACAGATCAATGACATGATAAAACCAAGAAGGAAAGCCTTTTTATAATTTGGTAAATAAAAAAATCTATTTTTCGCGATACTTATCATATATTTAAAAACGCCTAACATCAACAGCGTATTTCAAATCGACTGTCTTGTTGATCTAGTTGCTAGTATATGCAGATGCAGCTAGAAAGATCCGGGCTTCGAGTTTCGGCTCGGGCTAATATACTGGGTTTTTCTACCAGGAAAACTTATTGTCAATAGTAGCCCGAAGTTGAGAAGCCGGCGGTTATTACAATCCCGTACTTTGGAGAGCACTTTAAGCTATCGGTCCTGTTTGCAATCGATTTGTCGTCCTATTGTGAATATGAGAGTTAAAAACAATAAAGAGTAATTGTATCGACGCACGCACTTACATATGTATTATAATATCTCCTGCGGACTTAGATAGTCTTAATGAAAGGCTTAGGTAGTGACCCTACTTGCTGTACCAGTGGTCGCGGGTTCGAGTCCCGCTGGGGTATTCATTTATGTGATAAGCACGAATGTTTATACTCCAGTCATAGATGTGTATATTTATAATATTATGTATGTATTTAAAGTTATATATGTGCAATATATCAACTATCTGGTATCCATAACACAAGTTTTCTAGCTTACCATGGAACTACATGGTGCTGTGTGTTAATGTCCCAAAAATATTATTTTTTCTTTATATTCTTACCTTTTTAATCCATCTACTTGAAGACTGTGGACTGTTTTTTTAAAACAAACTTCTATAAAAATTGTTCCGCTAAATTAATTTAGATTTGTACATATCTTACAATGGTAATAAAGAATTCAGAAAAAAACTAATTTGACTTTCTGGTATTTATTATTATGGTACTTAAAATAAGTCCTGCAACATCCGATACATACGCCTCATGGATTTATTCAAACAAGGTATTGAAAAGTAGACAAAGACGATACGAAGAAATGCACTCGCTTTGATCCTGCAAACGAATTAACACTAAACTATTTCTATTCGAGTATTACTTAGAATTCAAATGAAAGCCTCGAGTCAACCTTCTCAGAACAAACAAAGGAATATAACTCAAAAGACATTTTATTAAAGAAAATCTACGTAGAGCTTATTTCTGTAATGTTAAACTAAAGAAGCGTTTTGATATTTTTTTTAATTTAAAAGAAGAACGTCGCATTGCTTTTTTCCTGTATAGTAGATATAAAAAGGAAACCTAAGCAGGTCCTAGAAAATTTAAATGTGATATTAACTCCTTGAGAACCGTAAGCATAGCTTTAGCAGGGAGTACCTATTTAAAGCTATTTACATTATTAAAACCTTATTTTGATTTTCTTAAGAACGTGAGTGAGTGCTAGTCGTTAGATCACTGGTGTCACCAATATAATAACAGACTAACTATATCAGTGGCTAGCATGTACGGTTGTACATCTAGAGGTTTTAGGTTCGAGTCCTGAGTCAACCTAAGTTTAGTTATTAAGTATTTCTGTTAATAAAATCTCAGTACATAAATTGAGTGGGAAAGTTGGCGGCGTTACACCTCAGTGTCTCAGAGAACACCTAAACCCGGTGCTTGACCTCTCACCGGCCTTATCGAACTGTCATCGTCTCATCGGATTATGAGAGCCACAACAATAGAAAGTGCGCTGTATCCAGCCACTTTTACATAACGTGAAGCTATAATATTAGCAAAAAATATTACCTAATCAATTCAATTAACTAAATTCAGATTTTTTATTATAATTACTAAAATGTAACTAATGTTTAAACTGGGACCACGAATCACAATACCAAATAAATTAATATAAATCAACCCGCTTGAAAGGGTCCAGATAAAGGGAAACAACTCTTGGACGAGATTTATCTCTATCTAATTACATTAAACGCTGTCCTGTTAGCACTTCCGTTGTATTCTATTGCACGTAGTTCTGTTTGGAACTTTGCTTGAAATTCGAGAGCTTTCGATAACTTTTGTCCAAGCTTTTCTATATGGGTTTAAATTGATTTAAAAAATAGTTTTGTCTATAAATAATATATATTGTCGTTCAAATCATACTTTACTGTGCTTGAAAATATTTTTAACTAGCGACTCACCCTCGCTCTGCTCGGGCTTGTCCGTAGTTAGGTTTTAACGTTTAGTATATATTTCTCAGAGATAAGATATTTTCGCGCAGTCAAAAATATCCTATGTGTTGACCCGGATAATCAGCTATCATCATACTAAATTTTACCAAAAACAGTGCAGTGGTTTCCTCGTTATGCGTCCCAAGACAGACAGACAAAATTTTTAAAAATTATAAATTTGGGCTCTGTACCTAATAATGACTATTTATAATAATGAGTATTTAATTAGATTTTTCAAAATTAATATGTATAGATTATTGCCAGATAAATTAAATTTATATGTCTATTAATTTTATTTGTTTACATAATATTCGAGCTTAATTTTAATTAAATGAAACAACTCTTAATCAAACAAAATTCTCATATAATACAAAAACATTGAAAAAATTAATTGCACTCTAATAAAATTCAATTCCTATAATTCACTCCTATCCATCCACTCTATATCCGATTAATTACTAGCTAGAATTCAGATTATTAAGTAAAATCTTTTTGTAAAGCTGTAGAGCTGTATATTTCTCTTTTTTATTCATGTAAATGAAAGTTTTTGTGAATTTCAAAAAAGTTAGTTTAATGGCATTGTACACATATTTCAAATACACCTTTGCTATTTATTTATAAATTATCTCGTTGTATTCAGCCCTTTTTAACATCTCACTGCTTACGCCCATAGTCCATCACGCTGGCCGTGTGCGGGTTGGCGGATGGCACATGTCTTTCGAAAACTTGCTAGGTTCTCTCAGACATGCAGGTTTCCTCACGATGCTTTCCTTCACCGTAAGACATGTGGTAATTATAATATATAAAATACTAGAAAGTTATATGGGCTATAAACAAATGTGTAAATATCTGCGACTGCTACTAATCTGCACAGAGTTTCTTCTACGCGCGCACACTTGCCGACAGTAGAGTCGGCGTTTGTGGCGAATAATTTTCTGATTCGAGCAAAAATGTACGTAAATGTTCGATCATAAAGTTGCAATTGCATCTACAGCATTGCGTGGCCTACCAAAAATATATTACAAGGATATTTTGACAAAAATATAACTCATTAATACGAACAAAAATAACGAAAAGTTATTTAGAACAATTATAAAACAATTTTCATTTACCTAGCGGTTACCATAGCGATTTTGTTGTTTTATAACTTTCAACATTAAAAAACGAATATAAATGATGATCTTTTTGATTGGAGTCAAAAATAGCTATTCTATTATAATAAAAACGAATATATAAGTTTCGCAGTGTGCGAAGACATATGTCGCAGGCAGTGGTAGCCCAGTGGTAACGCGCTCGCTTGGGAAACCGAGTGAAGTGGGTTCAAATCCCGGGTCTCGCACCTCTGATATTTTCATGTGCGAATCATTTCTAACATGATTACCACTTGCCTTACGGTGAAGGAAAACACTGTGAGGAAACCTGCATGTCTGAGAGAACCTAGCAAGTTTTCAAAAGACATGTGAAGTCCGCCAATCCGCACTTGGCCCGCGTGGTGGACTATGGCCTGATCCCCCTCGTATTGAAGGGAGGCCCGTGCCCAGCAGTGGGACGTCAAAAAGGGCTGAATACATAAAAGTTTCAAAAATGTAAACTTACCTAACCTATAGCTAAATAATACAATTTACAATGTGTATACAGTGTGGTAGAGTTAAACTGGTGTGCGCACTCGAGACCAACGTAACTATTCACTTGGCTACAAACCCAAAGTATCGGCCGAATAAAAGTCTCTAGTCTGCAGAGATACTTAGATAACCTATAGAATTTATATATTTTATAATGATTAGAATATTTACGCAAACGGTGCTCGAGAGAGTAATTATAAGGCTTAGTGTAGAGACACTAATTCATCCTAGGACAAAGTACATGCCCTTAGGACCTCTTACGACGTCAGCTTTAAATAAAATCCAAATCAATCAAATATAATCTTTATTACGCCGTAATAATGACTTAAATTGTGTTGGTGACTTCGTGAGAAACTTAAGAGAGGTTTTGAAGCTTATAGATAAATAAAGCCTCAGGTAGTTTAATTAGTGGTGATAAAATGTTGTAGTATTGGGAGATGAGAAATACTAGACATAGCTCGTGGCTTCACGCGGATGAATTATGTTTTCACAAACTTACAACCACACAAACTTTACGTCTTTATAATATAAGTATAGATATGGATACACCCATGACTGGAATACAAATATTCGTACTCATCACACAAATGAAAGCCTCCAGCGGGACTCGAACCCGCGACCCCTGGCGCAGCAAGTAAGATCATTACATAGTCATACTGAGCCAAACAAGTCATCAAAGTGCTATATGGTTAAATCTATTTCAACTAATTAAAATAAAACCGACCGATTTGCTTGTGTAACAAAAACATATTGAAGTCGTCTTTAAGAAACCAGAAAAAATCTATAAGTAAAAGCTTTATAGAATTACTTACACTTAACCAATTCTTCGCAAAGATATAGCAAAAGTTAAAGCAGTTAGCAGATCTAACTAATATGTATTACACTTCACTTTTCCTTGAACTTAGAGTTAAAGACTAAAAGTTTTGCACTTAAATATTTTGTTAAGTTTTTAGTAGTTAGAAATATTAATATCCACTTACCCCAATTTTTAAAAACCTTTTTAGTAGCCCTTGCATAAATAGTCGGGTCGTCTCTATAACTAATCCTACGCTTTCTGTCCACACGTCCGTCCGGCTGTCTCATATTTAAAGAGCTACATATATCATTTGACCCGCATTACACAGCTGGTTAAAATGTTTATAAAACATGATGTTATCACCTATTACCATATGTATCTAATAATAGAGATAATCATAAAATTCGTGGAATTGGAACTTTTAAGTTAGGAGACCCAAGAAACGCACTAGGAGACAGCCCACCTCGGTGGGCGGTGTACCATGCGGGTCGCTCCTGGTACTTCTATGATAACAAAATGGACGGTTGGAGCAACCCCACGGTAATTATGGTCTGTTTCGGCAGTGGTTGAAAAGCAATCCTATGACGCCCCATTAAGACGGGGTAGGTTCCGTTGCGTTTCAGTACTGGCTTTGCCAGTAAGTGTCACATAACACCTGTATATATGCAGGTGGTATTTCTAAATGAATTTCCCAACGTTAAAAGAAGGAGAACTAAAAACAGTGGTAATAGCTAAGATCACTCTATATAAGAAAAAGTACACCGATTTTAATCAATCTATTAAAAGTAATAATCATAGTCTTAGTGGCTGAATGTTACTGAAATAAATGTGTAGGGTCTGCTTCGATGTCACACGTTTTTTCTGTCTGTGAGATTAGATATTATTGAATGAATCATGCAATCAGATAGTATCCGACCTGTCCACGGTCATATATTTATGGTAGTGACTGTATCATCTAAAGCCATCTCCTATTTTAATAAAAGTAGCGCAGCCCGCTAAATAATACAAAAGAGTCACAGAATATAGCCAAATTTCGTTTATTTTTAGAGCTCACATCATATCATAACATTTACACCTAAATCCAATAATATTACAAATTCTCGAGCTTTCAAAAGTCAAGACACGTCTCTATATTTGAAACATTGTTAATTGGCAATTACCCAGCTCTAAATAAAATTAAACTCATTTGTTTCTATGACAACTTATTACTATATAATAAGAAGTTAAGTATATATTAAACTTAATTGAATTTTATTAGCAAAATATATTAGAAAGGGCCGGGTTAAATATGTAAATATACTTCATTTGTAAAAAAATCACGCAAGTCGCTTCAAATCTGTCAGAAATAATACTCAAAATTTGTTCTCATCGTTATTATTATTAAACTTACTTACCCTCGCTTTGCTCGGGTGCGTCCCTAGGTAAGTTTTAATTTTTTTGAGTAGAACATATTTTTTTTAAATAAAAGTAGCCTAAGTTACTCCTTATAACATCAGCTATCTGCCAGTGAAAGTCCTGTCAAAATCAGTCCAGCCGTTTCGTAGATTAGCTGGAACAAACAGACAGACAGACAAAAATATTAAAAATTGTTTTTCCCTAAAGTACCGTATACAAATTCATATGTATTAGTATAAATCTATTATTCAATTCAATTTTAATTACACTTCAATTTTATTTATCTGTATGTATGTTAGTACAACACACATAACACCATCTAGTTCCACGGTAAACTACTTTTAAATTTCTTATTGCGTTGTTCTTTCATGCGATTTACAAGCCGAAGATCACGATAAATCAAGTAAATCCAGTTTCAACATGGGGACACTAAAACAAACTTAAAAATATTAGCTAAATATATATAACCTATAACACTTTCTGCCTCGGTGGTCTAGTGGCTAGCGTAAGCCGCTGCACATTATGAGGTCCTGGATTTGAGTCCCAGGTCGGGCCAAGTTTAACTACTGAGTTTTTCTTTTATGATATCTCCACTGAAGCCCGGACTTACGAAGTTGGCGTTGTTTCACCCCCGTGCCTCGAAGGGAACGTAGAGCTGTCAGTCCTGCGCCTTAACTCTCACCGGACTTGTCGAAATATCGCCCGATCGAACTTGAAGAGTAAAAAGGAATAGAGAATGCACTTGTGTCTGCGCATACACTTGTGCACTATAATATCTCCTGCAGTTGGTTAGTCTTAGTGAGATTGGCCGCCGTGGCCGAAATCGGTCGGGAGGACATTATTACTTTTTTTTAAATTCGACCACATATATAATCTTATTTTGGAAGGTTATTATTATAAAAATACATATCACAAATAAGTGAGATTTAGAGGACAGATAAATAAATTTGTTTCACAAGTTTTATGAATTTCGTCAATAGAAATAAAACGTAACATTTATAAATAATACTATTTCAAATAAAAATACACACAACATAGCAATGTATTTATTGGCTATAAGCTGAATAAAAATATCGGGAAGATACCTGCATGTCAGAGAAGCGAACTAGTGTTCGAAAGATGTAGGTATAGAGTTAGTTCTCAATCGTTCCATCTAAATTTTGCCCAGCAGTGAGAAATGTTAGAAGTGCTGACTTATTATTATTACTTATATGGATAAAAATATGTAATGGGTATTTTAGAAAAAAATTGGCTTTGTGTAATCAAGATTTATTTTAAAATATATCTGAAAATAACATTAAAAATTTAAATAATAGTAAAAAATGTTTTAAAAGACACAAAAATCGAAAGTGCATATTACAAGACTTCTGTGATACCATTCATACAAAGAGAGACAATAGCATTCCCAAGGAGGGTTGACATCAGGCAGGCGTGAGGCGGCCGGTCGCAAAACTTTTGCCAAATCCTATCAGCAGTGCAGAGGATATACTGCGCCGACCTCAAGTGATTGGGAAATGTGCAGGGAGAAGAAGAAGGTATTTTAAAACGCTGGTAAAGAATCTTGAAGTATCCATACTAATATTATAGATGTGAAAGTATGTTTGTTTGTTTGTGTGATTGACGTGATTTTTTGTATGGAGATAGTTGAAGGGCTGGAGAGTGACTTAGGCTACTTTATACTCTGGAGATTATCTCATTAGAAAAACACGTTATAATACAATCCAAAAAATTATTTATGATCAGAATTACTTAGAACTTGGTATTAATGCAATTCAAAAAAATTAAATAAATAGTGTTTTAGCATTTTTCGAAATTCATACTAAAGAGAGTAAAATAGGGGATGAAAATTTGTATGAAACCTACCTTTTAGGAGATTCTTTGTAGTTTTAACGCGAGCAAAGCTGTGGGTTTTGCTAGTGTATATATACATATATATATACAAAATAAGATGGAAACCCGCGTTTTCTAAACAATCTCAACGAGAGCGAGCACAGGCTGATAAAAAATGTATTTACGAAAGTAAAAATTTATGTTCTTGTCCAATAAAATAGCGTTTGTTCAATGTAAAATGTGGAGATCTAACGAGAAATGGCTTTCTGAGAACATTTCATTTTTCTACAATATAAATGTGTGTATACAACTTTATCAAGTATTAGCTACTAACTGCGGCTTTGCTTGCATATGTCTTTCTATTAATGGCAATACTGCCGGATTTGTTGAACTCAAGTTATATTTTAGAATCTGCTAAAGAAGCTAAGTCGCTCTTGAGTTATTTACGAATAATTTTGATCCTGTAAAATTTACACAATAATATACGCCTCTACAAAACTTGTCTTTTCCCGAGTTTTGCTCACGAGATAAAAGACCGAATAAAACTTATTTATTATTTCAAAATATAAGCTGCCTTCATCCCAAAAATCGCTTTGCAGCATGAAAAGCACACACAATAACAAACTTTCAAATTAACGTAATATTCTTAGGTCACTCAACATTTAAAATATAGTATTTGATTTTAAAACTTCCTTATAAAAACACTTTTACCTCTGAAATACAAATTATGAATATTCTACATGACGACACGTTTGGCTCAGTTTGTAGTGAATCTATTTCCTGTGCCAGCGGTCGCGGATTCGAGTCCCGCTGGAGGCATTAATTTGTGTAATGAGCACGAATGTACTTCAGTCATGAGTGTTTTTATTTATAATATGTATATTATATTTAAAGTTATATACGTGTAGTGTATCAACTATCTGGTATCCATAACACAAGCCTCGTAGTGCCGTGTCCAAACATATTTATTTATTTATTATTATAACATAGATATGCAGAATAAATAGATAAAACAGTAATGAGAGATATCTTAGTACTGTTAAATATTCCAATTTAATCAATTCTCCGAATGCTAAACCAGAAAACCAGAAACCAGAAGTGGAACTTACTAACTACTCACAAACTATAGAAGCTTAAAGGCTTAGGACAAGTAATCAAATTTACGATGCAATTTTGTTCGACGAGATGCAATTTTGTTGAAGAGTACTCTTACCTGCCTTGGTTTTTATGTATTTACAACATTTTAATACAGACTAGTATCTATCCGCGGCTCTACTCGTGAGATAGATACATAATAGAATAGCCAAAGTATATAATATCTACGATATGAATTTTAAGCTATCTCCATTTTAAACTCAAAGTCACGCCAGTTAAGCCGCTATAACGAAAAAATGAGCAACACGTACAAACTTATTTGGAAACTTTTTTATTTATAATATAAAAAAAAATAATAAACTTAATAAACTTTTTTTATTTATTAATTTGATATTTTATTTTTTCATCGTTGATGAAAAACGAGCCCTTTATAATTTTATGCTTATTATGCCTATGGGTATATACGAGTATATAACACCGCACATCTTGAATGCATTTCGTATCAAAAAATTGTACTTACTGTATTCCATATATATAGCAGGTGCGTAGATTTTAGAGACAGCCGATAAATAAAGGAGGTTACTATCGATAGAAAAAAAAATGAATAGATAGATAAAATGTGAATCTAGTAATCGGATGGTGCGCGACGTCTGAGCTGGATCCATTCCGGACTCGAACATTTGTACGGAAGTTAATTATGCTAATGGCACAGTTCTAAGCGTCGCCTGTCGATGTCCTCTCGCTTCGGATACTTGCCCAATTATTTACACAACCATCTAATGTCACATTTAATCCAAATTCTTTCGAAAGCTATTGTTTTGTCTGTTTGTTCATCAGAGAAATATTTCAATATGTACTAGTACGATGAAAATTAAATCACTATTAAATGAGTTTATTGGTTTCAAATGAAAATTTCAACCTCTATTATTATTAATTATGCAAACAATCTAAATATTAATAAACACATACTTACATATAGTTACTTACTCAATATCACCTTCTACGGTCGCCAAGTATCTCTGTATAAAAATTGTTAGATTTTTTGACAAAATTAATTAGCGTTTTCTAAATACAAGCCCTTGTTTTAGATTTCTATTATCGATATTTATTTATACTTATAGGTTATAGAATAAGTCTAAGGCTACCTTTAGCTTTACCTATGAATGCTCCTTGCGAGGCGTCCGTGTAGAAGTCACTTACAGGCTGGAGCTGAATCTTTTTAATCTAATTATTTTGTTTTTCGCAATCTTTCCGCTCTCGTTAATTACCGCGCCTCGCCGGACAACGCCTGTCTGATTACAACGGGAAAAAAGCTTAATATATCCTTACTTTTTATTCCTTACTATGAATGGTGTTTCCTTGAAGGTAATTTAAAAAAATTACTTCTGTGAAATCTCTCTAAAGGAAGGTAATGCAAGTGTTAGAAAAAAGTTATTTTTTGTGTTTATGTACTTAAGTTGTTATTTTTGTAATACTTTCTCAGTGTTACGCAAATATTTGATTATTATTTCATTTTAAATAAAACTATCTATTTTCGGATTACTTCGTGGATTTATTTTGAATTTAGGTTCCCGACGTTTTGAATGCTTTACAGCAATCACGCTTACGTTACGTTTATTTGTTATTTTTAGTTTTGAAGCATTACACTGCTTAATTGGTATTTCGTACCAAAAATGGTATCACAAAGGTAAGGTAAGGTATCGACTTCCAATCCACTTAAAAGTAATTTTATCTGTTGGCATGATTTTTTTAAATGTATACGAGACTATCCTTGATGTATATATTTATTAAAAAATGAATTATGAAAATCGATTCACAATTGTCGAAAAGATTGCGTAACATGCACTTTTCAAAATTGATGAATAGAAGCTGATATGAAGATAGCTTAAAATTAGAGTCGAATATACATATGTAATGTTTGCTTTAAATAAAAATTGAACTCGCATCTAGAACCGTGCATGTTGCGACCGCAAAAGTAACATAATAATTTTAAATTTTAACATAAAAGTCCTCACAAACTATGAAAGTTGCCCCTCGACGTGAAAACCCCACGGTATAACTCCAACAAGCGCGCACATTAAAACCTCGAACCGAATAAGGAGATAATTGAATAACAAACGGAACCGCGGGAAATTGCGTACTTACTAGCTGTTGTGTTGCGCCACAAAAAAGTTTATTATCTTGTTAATTCTCACCAATAAATCTGCGTCCGGAAGCGCCGCCCGCGCCGCCCGCCCTGCCCGCGCGCCTGCCCTACACTTTGGGCGCTGGAGTATAAATTAATTACAAGGAGCGCTGCCGACGTGTCCGCAACAAAGTTCACTACCACGGTACGGGACAGGTGTTTAAAAACTTTATATTTATTACTGTTATGCAGATTTTTATGATAAATGTGAAACTGTCTAATGTTATATTTGACGATTATGTTGGAAATTAGGTAAGTTTCGTGTGAAGTTATCTCTTTTGCTTACTAAGCACATATCTACACAATATATAAATATTTATACAAATAGAATTGTTTATTTTGTACCTATATATATATATATATATATATATATATATATATATATATATATATATATATATATATATATATATATATATATATATATATATATTATATATATATATATATATATATATATATATATTATATATATATATATATATATATATATATAGTCTTTTCCATACTAAACCCTTAAAACGTACCTAGCGAAGCGAGGGTGAGTCGCTAGTATTTGATAAGTTTATTTCAGTGACTGAATTTTTTAATATGCGAGTACTTCTTAATAAATATACTGGGTACCTCCATAAAATATAAACATTGAAAAATGTGAAGATATGTCGCTCTTTTCGTATACTTCAAGATTCCATCAATTATATAATATAAATTGCTCTAAATTTTTCCAATTATTTACTTTCTAGAAAAAATGCTATACATGAATTAACCGAAATAAGAAGTTAAGAGCAAAGCTTTGTAGAGCTTTTTCGTTGTTATCAGACAGGTGTTGTTTAAGCGAGGCTGTAATTAACGCGAGCAGAATAACGGTGAAAACAAAATAATTAGATCTCAGCCCGCCAGTGAGCGATTTCTGCTCGCGTCTCGTGAGTAGCTTTCACGGCCTACAGGATACCTACATGTAGCCTACGCCAATATAATAATATAATATTTTAGATATATAGTGGGGGAGGCCTATGTCCAACAGTAAACGTGTTTGGGCTGAGACAAATAATCTACAATCGTTATTCTTAGAGAACAAAAAAGGTATGAGAATTATATATTTATGCATCGTCAAGTGATTAGAACATATCCTCGTTTTAATTTTTGTTTTTTTTTCTATTAGCAATATTGATTTCAAGTCAACAGCATACGAAGGTTGATTAGGTATTTATTTATTTATTTATGTGGTAATCAAACTGCGTTACAGTATTAATTAAGATTGCATGTTGTACACAAAGGAGAGTTACAATAAGGCCAAAATTAAATTACACTAAAAATACAATAATAATGAACAACAGGCATTAAAACGTTAAAGCAAAATTTAGATATTCAAAAGATACCTTAGATCTAAATATATGTATGTATATGTATGAATAGTATACGTATGAATTTATTAAAATTCTGATTGTTTATTCATAACTGATAAGAACTAAACTTTTACATTTACTTTTGAAACCGATAAACTCATTTAATAGTGATTAAATTTTCGTTAATCATTTTCTTAACTTAGTGAGGTATTTACCAGTATATATTGAAATATTTCTGTGATGAACAAACTGACAGAACAATAGCTTTTAAATGAACTCAGATCAATTGTGACATTAGTAAATAATTGAGTATTCACACACTTCGACAGACGGCGCTCAGAACTACGCTATTAGCATATTTAACTTCCTTCTGTCCGTATAAATGTTCGAGTTGGGAATGGACCTAGCTCAGGCACCGCGCAGCATCCGATTACAATACTTGCATTTTATTATCTATTTTATACTTATTCATAATGAAAACATCGACTATCTGAAACAGCAAAGTGAATGCCTACTAAAGATAAGTAATGAATAAGTATAATTTCCCTAAATTACCGACGTAGACGTGAAAATTGCTCGTATTTTTTGGTGTTTAACATGTAATTTATATCATTCAAAAGGTACCTATAGCACAATTTATGTAGATGCATAAATCAGTAATCATATGTATATTGCCACTGGGGCGCGTAAAATTAAGTGATTTCCGCGTATAATCAATGAAATAAAGCAAAATTTTCTTACTTTACCGACACAATCGTTAAACATTCGACCACAGACTTTACTAGTTTATATATTGTTTATATAGTGATTGTATATACGTACATATATTGTAGATTATGTACTTTTAAAATATTTTACTGTATCAAGAGTTCGATATACGAGAATAGTTTAAATTACTCTGCAAAATTAATGCGCTGATTTGCATCTAGCTCGAATTAGCCATTCGAAAATTTACTATTCCTTAAGACAAAGGAGTTCATTCAATATTCTCTGTTACAGCGCTTCAACAACAATCGCCATGAGTTAGAATACAACTTTTAATAACTACCTTCCCGCCTGTAGATTTGCATGCGTGCTTTTGTGTTCGTTAGCCAAAAGCCAGAAATGGAACTTTTCATTTAGTCATGCCTGTCTGTCTATACAGACATACGTCCTGACATTTTACATTCTCAAAGACATTCGGTAGTATATAACTAATTTTTTAGTAAGTCTCACGAATAACTGGACCATCAAATTAGAATAATTAAAAATGAATAGAAAATGCACTTGAAAACAAAATTATTTATTTGCGTTTCACATTAACGCAATATTAGATGGACTCTATTTTAGCTCAATCTATTGACCATCTGACCATTAGGTGCGTTGTGTGCATATTTTCTGTTTCATCACGGTATTGGACGTTTTATTGTCAGATTCCTCTGGACAGGACATCTGATGAACTAACTCGTTGTTTCCTTACACCATACCTTCTTCCTTACCTAGCAAATGTATGGAAGTTACAGACTGCTTCGACTCCCAACTAACAAGCGCCCGCTGTACTCCAATAATCTGTAAGTTTGATATCCGGATATCCGCTACTCGTAGTACCTCAATGTAAATAACCGTATACGATTACACTATGACATTGGTGCTTTAATTAAGAAAAATAAGTTTGGCATAAAAAAAATACATTTCTTTAAGACAACGAAGAAAATTTACGCCTATTTTTCTTCTACTGCTTTCAGATAAAATTACTAAATTAATTTTAAATAAATAAAATCTTTGAATCAAAAAAATCTTTAAGAACATTTCAGTTCAAAACAAGGTTTCTATATCTACTACTGAAGTAAATAACATAATTTTATATAGTTAAACCTCTTCAGACTTAGGAATAATATAGACGGAGTGTCATAGAACTAAACATTAGCCAAACATTGTTTTAAAATCGTATATGTTCATATGGGTTTTAACGAAGTACGTAAGTAAATTATAAAATTCTTTATTTTAGCTATAAACATAAATTATATTTCCATTTACTTATTAATTACAATGCACAGTATAGTATACTGTACATTGTTAGCGTTTAAGAACGCTAGTAAATGTGCCGGCAACGGACGATCGACGCATTGAATCTTGTTGCCCCGTCTCGGAACCCGCTCCCCGCTCTGTATGCATTGTAGACATTAAACCAATGAGAATAGGGAATACGTGTGATATTTTTTTTATTTTTTTACACAATTGCTTACATTGTAAAAAAACCAGCTCCAAAAAACTTAGTATAAAAAAGTTCGATCTACTTTGAATTTCCAACTGTACCTATGTGAACTTTTTAATAATTATTTTTTTAATCAAAAAAAATTACATTAAAAATATTGATATAGGCTTAATTCAAGAGCAATAAAGATTATAAAAAATATATCACACGCATATTCCTTCTTAGTATACTGAGTAATGAGTAAATAAATGTTAATAAATAAAAATAACTAACGGATTTTACTATAATAAAGAAAAAAAATTAAACAAGCTAATATTAACAACAGAAAAAGCTTAAAAATACAAAATATGTCCATATATTTTTTATTATTCAAATTTTTTTTCTAATTTATTTAAACTAAATTAATACATATATAAAATTTATTTTATTCTTTAAAAAAAGTAAACGATCTATAAAGATAATCGAAAAAAGTAGCATGAACTGCAAAATACGCTACTATTTTTGACTTTGACATTTATTTCAGCGCACACCGTCAAGGTATATAAATATTTAGTCTGAGTTTACCTTATACATAACACTTGATATAATGATAGAGAAATAGTAAAGTCATCGATCAAAAAAGTACTAGATACAAAATCCCATGTAAAAGTTCTCTTAAAACTGTCACCAATTGTGTTTAAGTCATTATTCTAGTTGAAATAAATATACAACAATGTAAATTGAATTGAACCTTAAATGCAATGCTTAAATTTGTTTCCACAAAAAAAAACTAAAAGCGCGCTCATACGTTCAAATGAGCACTCGTTTGGTGTCATAACTAGTACTTTTTTTGATCGTTAAGTAGTCGACAAAATAAATATAAAGCTGAAAGCTTAAGAGAAGGTCTTTAAGTACTTTGTATACCAGTTAGTTTGTCAAGTAAAAGACTTAGACCTATTCTCTAGGGTTTAGAATTTTCTAAAGGAAAGAGTTTGAAAGTATTTTTTTATTTCACTTACCATTTTCTAGATATCAAGGTATCCTAATAGTCTTGACCCCTGCTGTAAATGTAAAAACTAAAAATTCCAAATTCTTTTATTTTTTTTATAACATCTAATACAATAGGAACGTAAATTTCTAATCATCGCAAATTATCTTATTATTAAGAAAGCAAGAAGGAATAGTTTCAAACATAATAAGTTTTTCCACAAGGAATAGTAATGTTAATTGAAATGTATTATAAAATATTTTATTTCCAAACATATACAAAAACGTTACTAATATTTATAAAACAATATGGGAATTAAGAAAACCGAATATAGACTTTCTTTTTAAAATATATTTTTCTTTTACAATCAAAAAGTATACCAAAAAAATTAAATTATAACTTTTATTTATATGCGCCATCTATGAAAAGATTTCGGAACTAAGGAAAAGTTACATTCTCTACAAAATTGAAATACTTTATACTACTCGACACTAGATGGCATTGCAAATAATAATATTATTATCATATTATTGTTTATTGTTAGCTTGTTGAATTTGCCTTCACCCAAAATAACAGAATAATTATTATTAAAACATCGGAAAACGAAAAAAAATTACGAAAAAAAATTTGAAAATAACAATCCATTCCACACTAAGCGTCAAAGCGTACCTAGAGACGAACCTGAACGAAGTGAGGGTGAATCGCTAGTATTATAATAACATAGAATTTTTTTAATTGTATTATAAATCAATATAGGCATTATAATAAATAATTTATTTACTTCTGTTTAATATTAATTTCTAATGATTTTATTTAATTAAAAAAAGTATAATAAAGATTTAAGCTACATTAAATATAAAATAAGCTTCATTTGTTCTTTGTTCATGTATAATAAATAAATATTATAATAACTTAATTTCATATCTGATATAGTAAGGCCGTATTTTAACTACAAACCTAGATTTATGATAAAAAAACCTACTTTCCATGACCGTGTAACATAACCCATATTTTAATGTAATGAAAACCTCAAACTATCACAAATCAAAGAACAAGGCACGTCCACTCAGTTAATACACACGCGACATTTCGCGTTGTATTTAAAAAACAAAATGCATTGCGGGACGTTAGTTTCATCAAAACTTTCTAGTACACGAAATTATTATACATAATTAAAATATTTTTAAAAGCGCAATATTGGATAAGGATTTTTATGAATTCAAATTTTCGATCAAAAAAGTACTAGATACACAATCAGCGACAAAAAATGTCCTCACTTAATGAGCGCTCATTTGAACATTTGAGCGCACATTTTTTTTTTTTTGCGAAAATAACTTTAAGCATTGCATTTAAGGTTCAATTTTTATTGTTGTATATTTATTTCAACTGGAATAATTACCTAAACACAATTGGTGACAGCTTTAAGAGAACTTTTGCATGGGATTGTGTTTTTAGTACTTTTTTGATCGATGATTCATATTGATTTCTTACGAGTAATCAACATTTATTCTGAAATTATGACACGTGAAGTAGCTATAGTAATTACACGAAAATAGTTTTATTCCACTTATCTTGTATATAACATTAACTTAACAAACTGTAAATAAATAAACTAAATTTATATATTCAGCCAATATTTCCATACATGTATAATCCCTTCAATTATCATAGAATAGGAAGTCCTGAAAAAAAAAAGAATATAAGATCATAAGTAACACGTGTAACAGATTCGTTCCCACAACTACAAAAGGGATAGAAATACATTATTCCTACTACAATTTTGTGTACTACATATCTTCGCTTTCTAATAACTACATATATTATAGTGAATTAAATTTTGGACGCGACTCAGCTTACGTTGTACATTGAATAAAAAAAACTATTTTTTAAGAATAATTACTATTTCATTAGTAGAAGTATGAATAATTCCCAAGGAGGGGCGTAAAACTTTTGCCAAATCCTATCAGCAGTACAGAAAATGTTCTGCACCGACCCCAACTGATTGGGAAATGGGCAGGGAGAAGAAGAAGGCTACTAATGAATAGGAAGTCTCAGAGAAAATCTTCAACAAACAAACAAAACAATCTAATTCTTTGTCCGCTTATTCTTAGATGTTGATCTGGAATAGCAGATAAACTACTGCAAGGCTCTATACGCCTTAATCAAACACGTACCTGATCGAAGCGATAAGTCTTTAGTATTACACGCTGTAAAATTCTTCATTCAGTCTCGAGTAAAATAGTTAAAAAAGTAGAGAAACGTTAAGTAATATAATTTCGTTTTAATTAAAAGTTAAAGTTAAATGATAAAGTTAAAGTTTATAATAGCTCTATGCTATATACTTCGCAGTGTAGTCAAATTATGTAAATTATATAGTATTATATGATCTGTGGTTATATTATGTGCAGTAGTTCAAAATTTAAGCCGTCAATATTAAAGAGTCCCCACCCTACTCTCACTCACAGATCAGTATTTAAAATGTGTGCTTACCTGTTGAGTAACAGTGTTTCATATTTTTCTCAGCTAATATCAAAATAAATACTTTTTGTGAAAAAGTTTTCTTTCAGAGCCATTTCTTTTTAATTAAAACTAAATTATATTACTTAACGTTTCTCTACTTTTTAACTATTTTATATATATATACTAACTAATTAATTAATGATATACTCACAATGAGAAAGCAAGTGCCAATAATGGCCGCTTTGTAACGTACATCGAGGTCGAGAGGGAAGCGGACTGCGAAGGTGGTCTTGTCGGCGGTCCACCCCGGGCTGCCGCTCCATCGCTTGTTGATGTCGCCCATTCGCTCCTTGCTAATGGAGTACAGCTGAAAATTTGACTTAGATCAAAATATATACGAGTACACAAGTTTTTTGTACGTCAACCTTTAAACTAATACTGTTAAAGATGCTTTAAAAGTTAATTTGATATTCCAATAATACTTTCTTAGATTTACGCGAATATTTGACATTTTAAATAAAACTATCTTTTCGGATTATTTCGCGGATTTATTTTAATTTTTGGTTCCCGACGTTTCGAATGCTTTACAGCAATTTACGAAACGTCGGGAACCAAAAAACAAAATAAATCTGTGTAATAATCCGAAAAGATGGTTTTATTTAGATATTCCAACATTGAACTGCTTTTGGAAAAATTGAAAGTCACTTTATACATTAAAAAAACACTTGAATATCTATCTCTTTTTTTTTGAGTCAGAAAACCCTCAATTTATTGTCTAATTTAAAATGAGTTAAAGAATCTCTAAAACGTACATATACCTACATGTAGAGCTATGGGTACGTATTTAGTAAGTTACTCTTAAAAATAGTAGGTACCTGTGGCGACCTTTCCGGCGTGTTATTGTTTTTGAATAAGATTAGTCAGTAATCATAATATCTGAATTATATGTATAACCTTACGTCAAAACAAAATTTATGGTGTAATCAAAATTTATTTTAAAATATATCCGAAAATAACATTAAAAATTTATGTAAAGTGTGTAATGTGTTGAAAGTGCATAATAATTACAAGACTTCCCCAACACCATATAGACAAAGAGGGACAATAGCATTCCCAAGGAGGGTTGACGTCAGGCAGGCGCCCGGTCGTAAAACTTTTGCCAAATCCTTTCAGCAGTACAGAAGATGTACTGCGCCGACCCCAAGTGATTAGGAAATGGGCAGGGAGAAGAAAAATTGGTTTTTATCTTCTTCTGATTGATTTCAAAAGGAGAAATTTTATGTGTGCCTGTTACGTTATAACTTCGCCAATTGTTTTGGAAAACCCCCAAAAAGAGGTGGAATAATCAGCATTGTTATTTGGAAATTGGTGGTTTTTTTGTACAAAAATAATTACTTATATATTTCAAAACATTTCTATTGCTAGTTATTATTATTATTCCCTAAAAGCTTTAGTTCCTAGTAATTTTTATAGAGACTATATTTTATATTAAGTTTTTTCACCGCAAAATTACACTCGGAAGTGATGAACGTAGGCCCTTTCACCCTAATCACGGGGTGATCATCCACATCGTTGATAGAGAGCACGGGTTTGAAGAAAGTGACCTCTTTTCGCACTATGGCTGCAGCCTGCCCACTCAGCGAGACGTCCATCTTGTCTGTACCGATCGTGTAGGGACGACGGAATTTCATCACCTACAATGAAATATACCATTTAATTATACTACTTTGTTGGTTTTTGTAGAGGATTTATAAGCTTTATTTACAATGTAATATAACATCAATATTTGAGTAATTCATTATCTTATCTAAGCCACATAAAATAAATTTTAAAACGGCTGCGGGATACCCATAATATAAGGAAATATTTATTATTCTACTTAATAATAACTACATGAAACCACCGCATTGGGCTGATGTGGGTTGGCGGACTTAATACGTTTTTCGACATGTTGTTAAGTTCATCCAGACATACAAGTTCCTGGCGATGTATTCCTTCACTGTATTAATGAAATGTAATCAAATTGAAATTATCCGTACAGGAAAATCTCACGGGTGCAATAGCAGGATTTGTCATGGACTCGAACCCATTACCTCACGACCTGCAGCTGTACATACTAGCCATTAGACTAATAAAACAATGCATTATATATAAACACTTTAACTAACAGTTGAAGGAGATATTGAAATCCATCGGCACTTTGGATGAAACAAATAAGCTGAGCGCACTACACAGTGGATGAAATTACATATCGAAGAAGAGCAAGTGAAGACTATCAAGAATTCTCTAAAAATGACAGAAACAACAGTTTCAATATCGTTTGATGGGATTTTTATGTAGTGCTTGAAGATATTTTGTTTCTACTATTTGTAATTTCTCTTTTTTTTATTGGCTTTAAAAGGGTAGGTATTCAATAATACGGAATATTCTCGCGTATTGTAAATGGTGATGTTCATCCCTAAAGACGCTAATTTGTATTTAAGTACAAGATTAAAAATAAGTCAACAATTTTTCAAATGTCAAATGTTGTCTGATTATTTAATCGCTAGCGACTCACCCTCGCTTCGCTCGGGTTCTTCCCTAGCTTAATTCCCTATACTAACTTTCAACCCCAATTTAACCCCCTTAAGGGATGATTTCTGGGATAAAAGTATCTTATGTCCTTCCCAGGGTTTCAAACTATCTTCTTACTAAATTTCATCTAAATCGGTTCAGTAAATCCAGAGATACAAACACACAAATTCACAAACTTTACCTCTTTATAATATTAGTTAAGATACTTCACTCGCGATTAAGTAAATTTCAAACATGAGTAGATATATTTATCTGAGTCGATATTGTAAGTCTAGAGAACATAAGCTCATTTTACGTGTTCCACAATATAAAAAACTAGCAACTTACCCTCGAGATTCGTGACAAACAAAAACAAATCTATCACACAGAACCCGTACATTTTTCCGACATTAAAAGTATCTTATATGTATATTCTTCTAGACTACAATCTATTTCTGTGCCAAATTTCACCAAGATCCGTTCAGCCGATCTGGCGTGATTGAGTAACAAATATCCATCCAACCTTTCGCATTTATAATATTAATAAGGTTAATAATGGGATCATAATTTTGAATTATATAACTTTCTCATTATAAGTATAAAAATTCCACAGTTTTGACCAATTGTACTGTAAATATACCAATTGAAATGATCAATTATTCCTAAATTTAATGGTAGCTCCTGGATAGGAGATAGAAGAAATCCACTATCCTCCTGACTCTATCACAACCTCTAAGATATTGAATTAAACATTGTTACCCGGATTTCTCACAAAGACCGTAATCTATACTACAATCACAATTAGTTACAAGTGAAGCTAATAAAAAAGTCCGTTTTAGCATAATATGCAGACTAAATAGACATACATATACTCTACATACCATGCATGGCAGCGGGAAAAATAGAGCCAAGCGCTAAAATCTCTACTTATGTAATGCTTACATAAATATACTCCAAACTTAATCCAAGACTAAAAAAATCATCATAAAGTCTGACCGTATATCATGAAATATTAGAATTACCATAATGTTTCGGATTTGTATCATAAACACGAGCGCAACACGCGACGACCTTTCATTAAGCGAGTTTAGCTAACAATAAGTAAGTAATATAGCCTTAAATATATATGTAGGTAGTACAACTTAGGTGAAGAAAACACTTACCTTTACTGGTAAGTTATAAAATCCTCAGAAATACATAGAGCAGACTTACGTTCTGTTAAGTTTTTTTTTGGACCTATCCTAAGAAATTTGTAGTGTTACATTAAAGTTAACGTGAAAAAAGCATTTTGAATCTCTGGTCAGCGGATAGTTTTTATCAAACGGTAATTATGATATGTTTACTTACTCGGGTACATTTGCCATACACGAAATTGAAACATCGCGCTTTAGAATAGACAATGTAAGTCAGACATAACCTCATATATACAGTGGGTTCACAAGTTTCTCTATTAATTACCTCACTTATTCACTTTTATAGAAAAGCTTATAATATCTAAATAAAACTCCTTAGTAGCCTCATCATCTAAGTGGGATCCCTTGCACATCCTGTTACAATATCATGGCACGAAAAACCAGTACTATCTACTAAAACTGAACGGAATCTTGTTCGTTTTAGCGCTCCATCACTGCAAACACACTCAACCAAAACGTCCCGATGGCTAGCCTGCCAAGGCAGACCATAATAGCCAGGGGGATTCCCCCGATCCATTCTGCTAACAGAGAAGTTCCAATATCAACCCACATTATACACCTACAAACCTTCCAAGTACGTTTTTTTATTTCACGCCCGGCTGGATTACCGGATGCTGCTGAGCGTCCTTACCACTGCAAGGTTCAAAAGGCATTTGGGGGGGAGGTCACTTTAAGTAAACGTTAATTAGGTTATTCAACTATTCAACTCACCTCTTTATCATTGCTATCAAACACATTCAACTCCAATGTCCTGCTCTTTCCCAACATTCTGTCGATAAAATCTGACTCTTCTTTCGCGTACAGCATCACCGACCCATCAGCAGTGAGGACGACGTACTTTGTGTTGTCGTTGCAATAAGATTTCTCTCGTATCAAAACTCTGTCCAGGGTCTTTAGCAAGTCGATACCTGAAAATTATCATTTAAATTACTTTAGATTTAAACTACGAATATAATAAAGTGATCGATTTATGTCATTTTAATCGTCATTTCAATCAGCAGACAGAATATTATACAAATAATAATTTATTGATCTACTCTGTTTTATAAATAATGCGTGTTGGATGAAGTTCCCTCACAGCGTTTATTACTATCTGGATTACTTTATATACTCAGACATTCTTTATCCATCAAGCTCTCGACTATACTTGTAGACCATAGATTTGTCTATAAAATTGTCTATTAAAAACTGTTGACCTTTCTTGATGTAATCCTAGGCATCAAAAGCACATAAGCACTTCAATTTTTTAACATCTGTAAGAAATATGAGCAAACGTAAGCTCTTAAAAGCTTCTGAATGACTAATTTCAAGAGCTGAAACAAAAATAAATTCCGTTGAGCAAATCCAGATAGACTTTTTAATATTCTCATTCACCGAATGAGGTGCGAATGTTTCGTTGCAGAGTTATGAGGTAACGGATAAATAAACGTACAATCATAAGCCGATGGGTGGGCCGCGGGTACGCGCAAAACGGACGTGCGATCCTTTAAATTTATGGTGTAAATTAATATTCTATTTTGAAACTTGAAATTTCTTTCAAAACAATTATTAAACTATACATATAATAAAATTCTGAGTCGAATCTGAACATTAAATATTTTTTGGAAAATCTTATTGAAATAGACATTATTATCAATATAGAGGCCGAATCTATAATTTTAGAATTTTTATCTGTCTGTCTGGACCGCATCACGAGAAATCTACCGGACAGATTTTGATGAAATTTGGTATAATGATAGGTGGTTGTCCGGGTCAATATATAGGATACTTTTCAGAGAGAAAATATCTCATCTCTGAAAAATCTTCACTAAATGTTAGGGTCGAACCTGAGCGGATCGAGGGTGAGTCACTAGTTATCTATACTATGGTTGTATTCTTTTCTTTCGAAGTTTCGTTTTTGTCGATGTTGATAATTAGTGTCGGCAATGCTATATATGAGTTAAGTTTTTTCATAACTTTATGTAAAGTACATTTAGGTGGAAAGTCCTTTTCAAGTTTAGCGTGAAACTTTCCAATAAATTACTCAGTTTTGCTAATTCTAGTTTATTCAGAACTGAATCACTGACTTATTGTATAGAAATTCACTTAGGTTCTAGGTCTGGACAAACACTAATTTTTATCAACATACCACAATAAACGAAGCCATGGGCAAAAACCATTAATATTATAGCTATATTTTATTTTAATTGCAATAGTTTAGGATCTTTAACGAAAAATTCAAACATGTCTTTCAAGAATTCCTTAGGAGTACGGGTTGATATAATAATAATATATCGACATCGATAAAAAAAAGTACTAGATTCACAATCCCTTGCAAAAGTTCTCTTAAGACTATCACCAATTTCGTCTAGTTCATTATTGTGGTTGAAATAAATTTGTATACAACAATGTAAATTGAACCTTAAATTTAATGCTTAAAGTTGATTTCACAAAACTATTAAAAGCGCGATCAAAATATGTTCAAATGAGCGCTCATTAACTGAGGACATATTTTGTCGCTGATTGTGTATCTAGTACTTTTTTGATCGATGTATACCTATAGCATTATGTTTCTTACCTGATGCAGATTTTTCCATTGTTTCCATTTTACAAGTTTTTATTTTCAAACACCTTATAACTTTTGCACTTATATTTTTTACTTTCACAATGACTAATAACAAGTAATTTTTGTGTAAATTTCACTGTATGATTACCTTAGTAATATTTTTTTAGTTACTCTATAATAATTGGGACTAAAAGATTACAAAGTATATAGAAAATAGTTTTATTCAATGAAACTGTTGAAGAACTATTCTATAATGTCCGATCTTAGCAGCATCTGCTGAGTTTAGTCTGTCTTTTGCGATAGATTAAGTTAGGTTTTCAATTATTGTGATTTGTGTTGCATTTTTAATGTTTTTTTATGACAATATATGTTTTTCTTTATATCTCAAGCGATTGGGCCATCATCCACGCTGGCCGATTGCTGCATGGTGAACTTCACATATCTTTGGATAACTAGCTGGGTTCTTTCAGACAAACAAAAATGTAGGTTTCCTATATTGATTTTTTGCACCATGGGAAGTAGTAAGTATAGAATGACTGCTCCATCCTTAATCATCTTCGCATAGCAAATACTATTTCTCATTAACTACGAGCCTTGCTCTCGTACTACACGAAAGCAGGATCAAACAAACAAAGAAGCTTTACATACTGATTAGTAGAGATACATTAATTTTTCAAAAACTTTAAGCTCTATTCTTAATAACAAATGAAATTTTAAAAACTTTAGTCTCTGAAGTAAATAGTAATATTAAAGATTGAAGAGGTATTAGTTTGTGTATTTCTTTATTGAGCCAATCTTCGTGTCACTAAAGTTATTCTACATTTTTCCACTAAGAAAAATCTTTTTTACCCATGTAGTTATATGCAGAACTCGGAACCGGCTAAAAAACGATTTATTTCCGTAATGTAATGCTTAATTCATCGCTCGTTCTTTAACCAATTAATGAAAACGAACGGTTTAGTAAACCGAAATAATAATGGTTAACGGTGATCTTAGAAAGGTTGGATTTCGGTTTTGATACCTGAATAAACCGGTTATATCATTCATAAATAGGAAACTACGCCATTCACCATTAGAAAAGTCGCGCCAAATGTTAACACACAAAACTCATTTTAACCGGTTAATTTTGTTCATGGAACCTAAATTCGTCAAAAACAGTTCTCCCGGATTTAGCCTGTTAAAGAACGTAACCGAAACCTTAAAACGAAAATCCTTTCGGCTTGGGGTTACTGATCAAAACCGGTTTAAAAATTGAACGGGTTTCCGAGCTCTGGTTATATGAACGACACTAAAAGAGCGGGGAGGAAACTAGAGCATTTACTCATTAAACAAAAATAAAAGCAAATGAAAAGTCAGTTTATGTCACAGTCATAAAACTCTACATTAATTTATAATTTTTTTAAATGGGCTTAAAAAGCACACTTTGTCTCACTATATAGTGATTCTATCTTACATTTATTACGGTTCAGAAATTTATTTGGTACTTAAAGTAAACATATAAAATTGTTTTATAAATAAGCATCTGAACGAGATTCAACATAAATCTTTAAACAGATATAAAAAATAAATTTTACTTCAAAACTAATAAATATATCCGTATGTCGTATAACTGCTAGCATTTATTTTGATAACGTTTAACTAATTTGTATTACAGGTTATAAATATATGGAGGGTAAGTCAATACATTGGAAAAGTGAGTGTTGCGGAAGTGAGAGTCAAATTTATTATTGACTAGCGGCTCACCCTCGCTTCGCTCGAGCTGGCCTCTACAAAAACACTAATAGAGATCTATTAGTTCCCACGGAAACCGTTCATTTTTCCGGGATGAAAAGTAACCTGTTGTTTGACCGGCAATATAAGGTATCAGAATAATAAATTTTACTAAATTAGGTGCATAAGCTGTTGTGTAATAAGCTGTATAAGATACTATAGTTTTTTAACTATCCCACGGGGACTCTTTAATTTTCTGGGATGAAAAGTATCTAAGATGTTGACCGGGGATATAAGGTACCACCAAGCAAAATTTCATTTAAATCGGTTCAATAGATTCGGAGAGTAGCCCGTACAAACAGACAAACTGACAGAGAAACAATAAATTTGAAAAAAAAACTGGATTTGTCCTATTTGTCTTCTTACATCCCCCTGACTCGGTTTTTAGCATTTTTTTTGCTATGTACAGACATTCGACCTCTACTGTTTAATTATAGTATAGATAGATAGATAACTTTTAAAAAATCTTATATTTTTGTTTTTATAATAATCATTTATTATATATAAAAATACATATTTATTACTAATAATTTAATAATTATTATTATATTTATATTTTGATTTGTTTTAATTTAATTACGGTATCTACCACAGCGCCAAAGAAGTTTTACTTCAACCGCGCGTATCGAAAGGTTACATGCACTCATTTTTTTTAAAAGTTTTTATTTTGATATGTTGATATAAGATCATTATAGGATGGCTTTACATTATTAAATGTAAAAAAGAACTAAACTTAATGTTCCAAATATCCCACTGTAATTTACCTAGAAAAGACTTTTTTTTAACTTTGTTAGAATTATTGGCAGCTAAAATATTAAAAAAAAAAACATGATATCCATGAAATATGCATTTCTATGCTTTTTATTTAATTAAATGGAAGTAGTTTTGTAGATAATAAAATATACATATATTTTCTTTAAAATAAGACTAGCTAAAAAATTAAATAAAAGAAAATTTTGAAAAAATGAAAAAAAAAATGCTAGGGCTTTCGAAGTTTCACTTTTAGGTGTGGAATGTTTTTTTTTTTAATATTTATGATTTATAACCTAGTCATTGAAAAATTATGTAAGTTCACAATTATATCAAAGAATATCGCGTAACATACAAACATAAAAACACATAAATCGAGTATCGTATTTTGAAATCGTTTAAAAGGTAGCCAGCATCATTTCCTGGTACATGAATATTCTCTATATAAAAAGCAGGCCAATCCTTTGACACCAAACAAATATTATATTATATTTGAGCTCACTTCACAGTAATAGTATTTTTATACTCATCGAGAAAAAGCGACCGCTAGCCGGTGCCCGCTCGCGCGGCTCGAAGCTAACTGACGTGGCTAGTAAAAGCTTTTCGCCTAAGTCCGCAGGAAACTTAAAAAAACGTAGTCAGCAAAGTATAACGCCTACTGACAATAGTTAGTTAGTTTTTAGTTATCAATTTTAATTACTTCAAAATTTCACTATATCTGTGTGAGAGTAAATATAATAAAATTTAATTTTAAAATGCTAGAATTAAATATGAATATCTTCATCAAAGTGTGGTACACTTAAAGAAATTTTTTGAAGAACCCTTGATCTGGGTCCATTTCATGCATCATCGTCATCTTAAACAAGTTTTCATAGTATGCGATTTAACGAACATATAAAGCAAATTTTACACTGTATTGCTAAGAACATGCCAATCAATATCAAAAGCCGCCTGTATACGCCTCTGAAACGTGATTTCGACAGTTACGATGTTAGCCAATAAATGTTATTTCACTTTATACGAACTATGGGATTTGACGACACGTTTGGCTCAGTTTGTAGTGACCCTACTTGCTGTGCCAGCGGTCGCGGGTTCGAGTACCGCTGGGTGGCATTCATTTGTGTCATATTTATTACATGTATGTATATATATATGTGTAGTGGTACTTTAACTGTAACTGTAACTTTTACTTTAGTGTAACTTTCTGGTATCCATAACACGAGCCTCGTAGCTTACCATGGAATTCAATTTTTTTTTCAAATTCAAAATAGACTAGGAACTAGATGATACTGTGTGAAAATGCCCCAATGTATTTATTTATTTTATGATTATATTTATTTTATTATTATTATTTATTTATTTTACTAAACACCAAGGAGAAAAGAATAACTGACAGACGTATTATAGTTAAAACCGTACGTTTTCTGCTTGTGTAGTGCGTCGATAGAAAATATCCTATACAGGAAGTATAAAGATCTAGAGACTATTCCTGCAAACAAACAACAAACAAATCTTATCTCTTTGTAATACTGTAGATTGAGTGCATAACTATAATATGGGATAAATAACTATAAATTAGAATAAAGTTTTAAAATAATTCTATAACATTAAAAAAAATGTTGTTGTAAAATTAAAAAAAAAACGATTTTATTAATATTTTGTTATGACCCTCTCATCGATAGTTATTATTTCATTTGAACACTTATTTCCGCTATTTGTCTAAGCTTACTTGACACGACAATAGTTGGTGCTATGGCTCCTATGACATCACACAAATAAAAAATATATACACTATTTTAGGCTTCTAGACTAAAAAGAAACACAAAATTGTGGAACATTGTGGTGACTTCCAAACAACTCGAAAAAAAAATTGATTCTACTTTTTGGATTATTTTGGATAACCATATGGTGGATGGATGATTTTTAATATAGCTCATTCAATGAGAATATAATGATTAAAGTCATCTGTACCTTATTATCATATAATAATTATAATGTACGATATCATGTTACCCTTTTTTGCAGTAGGGTGTTAGAAAGGGTGTGTACGGCGTAGTTACAGCGCCCTACCCTCTGTATTTATCAAAGGCCTGGTGTAGCGCTAATTTTAGTCGTGTGTGTTTGTGATCCATTATCTCTCGAAAATTGGACGTCTCGAAGTTAATTAATTTACAAAGTAAGCGTTTGATGTCTCATATTATTATTCAATAATATAAGGTATAAGGTAATTAGGGGGTAATTAGGGTAAATTATATTATAATCTATACTAATATTATAAAGAGGTAAAGTTTGTGAGGTTGTAGGGGGTAATCTCTGGAACTACTGAACCGACTTAGATGAAAGTTGGTAAGAAGATAGTTTGAGACCCTGAGAAGGATATAAGATACTTTTTATCCCGCAAAACATCCCTTGAAAGTGTGAAAATTGGGGTGAAAGTTTGTATGGGAAATCAAGCGAGGTGAATCGCTAGTTTAATATAATAAACACAAATACTCGTAATAAAAAAGTCTGTACATCAAATAGGTATAACAAATAGTTTCCAAGTCATGAGAGGGCGTAGATCGAAAATGTATCTTTCGATCTACTCGACTGAAAGAAATAGCAAGTTTTCAATTCACTCTACCAGCATTATACATAGGTATAAAAATACCGATTGAAATTCATTCAGAAATAATAATATGAAAGCCTCGAAAGATGCTCCGTTAAATAGATAGACAGACAGGAATTATAGAAACTGTTGAATTAGCACAATAATTTCTAAAACATAATTACAATCTTTAAATAATATTTAACACTAGCAATACCCGCAGCTTCGTCCGTGTTCAAAATTTCGATCGCTACGAAGCTTCAAAGGATCACTCGCTGGGCTAATCTGAAGATTGCCTGAAAATTTCATCAAAATCGCTCCAGCCGTTTTGGAGTCCCTAGGAAACACATGCACACCTCGATTTTTATATACCTATACATATATAATTTCGATTTTGTTATAAATTCCTTGTATATATTAATATGGCGTTAGAAACATGTTGCATCTCAACAGTAAGTTAAAATTAGCACACTATATGTATTATTTTTGTACATTAGTCTAATGAAATCACTTGAGTGTTGATCTGAATGAGGCTGGCAATTGAAACGTCAAATAATTTATAGATTAAATTAGGGCGAGATTGAAAGAACGTTTCAAATAAATGCATACAATGTTTTTTTTTGCGAGCGGAAAGAGTTACAGCTTCACTGCTTCACTGTTTGCGGTGTACCAATTTGTGCATTGGAGCTTTCAGTGTAAATATAGATATTTTTTCTGGAGTTTAGAATTTGTATTTCGAGCAATATACAGAACAATTGTAATACTAGCTCTGTATTGTTCTATTTCAAAGAAAAAAGGTTTATACTTTCTACTAAATAATTTCTTTTATAACTTTCTCGTCATATACTAAAATATATTAATGAAATTCTGCTGTCAAATAACACCAAGTAACTACTTATTACGGTTCAATATATACCCATTTAAATGAAAAAAAATTCCTAGAAGATTCTTTAAATTGACATTATATTTTTATTTATGAGCTGATTGAAATAAAACAAATACTAAATTTTAAATGAAACTTACTACAGTAGGTATATTTGTGAAAACCCCACTCAAATCGGTTAAGCAATTTCTGAAATTCGCGCGCACAAACGCACGGACAAAAATTCTAAAAATCATTGTTTTGGATTCTATTGCGTTAATGACCCCCCTCAATTATATATGTGCATACTTTATTCCTTCGTGAACTTGTTTTTATCTTTTCAATTAGTCTTTATGCAGTCGAGGTTTTTTTTATCTATACATATAATAAAATTGTAACTAAGTCGAATCTGTAAATTAAATATTTTCTGGAAAATCTTATTGAAATAGACATTATTATCGATACAGAGTCCGAATCTATAGTTTTTAGAATTTATGTCTGTCTGTCGGTTACCGCATCACAGAAAAACGACTGGAGGCATTTTGATGAAATTTGGTATGATAGCTGGTTATCCTGGTCAACACATAGGATACTTTTTACCGCGGGAAAATATCTCATTTCTGAGAAAAAATAAAACTGCAATGTAAGAGTATACTAATATGTAAAACCCCAGAATTTTTGGCGATCTGAACGCGGGCGGAGCCGCGGGCAATGCTAGTAATATATATTTTTATTTGCACTTTTTTTACTTTTCGCCAATTAGACATTTGAAGTTATATTATATATATTTTTGTGGTAGCCTCTTAAAAAACTTTATTTTGATAAGTACCCCACTCGATAGTTTTGGAAGTTTTTTTAAGACACAAATGGGCGCCTGAAATCCGCCATTTTAATTTTTAACTATTTTTATATCTTATAAATTACTAGCGATTCATCCTCGCTTCACTCGGGTTCGTCTCTAGCTTGATTCCCCATACAAATTTTCATCCTCATTTTCACCCCCTTAAGGGATAATTTCTGGGATAAACTATCCTGTGTCCTTATCAGGATCTCAAACTATCTTCTTAACAAATTCATCTAAATCGGTTCAGTAGTTCTAGATTACTCCCTCAAGAACTCACAAACTTTACCTCTTTATAATATTACTTTGAAAAAATAGATAAGTAAAGGCAATAGAAATTAAAAATATAATATTGTAATGACTATTTCTAGTGTTTCTGACCATCTATTATTTTACAATATATCAATAAGGATAAATAAAAGAATCAGAAAATAAAACACACTTAGTGAACAATTATTTTTTTTATTTAAAAGACAATAACATAAACTAAGCTAATCAGTCTGAAAAAAATAAAATAAAGTATGCTTGAAGATTTCCCAAAACACATTAAATAATCATATTTTTTTAAATTAAGTTTTAAGACTTGTCACCGTCAGATTCAGATTTCTCTTGGATTGGAATCTTCCTCTCCGGTAACGGCTCAGCTCTGAATGCTACTAGCATTAGCTTTCCTTTATCCAAGTGACACTCGACCCTCTCGGGAGGGAACCCCTCTGGTAAGAGGAACCGTCTCTCAAAATGACTTCTGGTCCATCCATCCTCTCGCTTGATCTCTTTCTTCCCTTCAACCATTATTTCATTACCAACAGTCTTCACTTGTATCTGTTCAGGAGTAAAGTTCTGCACATCCAAGTGTACTTCGACCTTCTTACCGTCAACTTTGATCTCCGAGTCGGAATAAACACCATCTATACCATGCTCATTTTCCAATGGCGCTGTTACTTGCCTTATATATTTAGCAGGGTCTCGGAAGAACGGGTCCTTGGCAAAAACTGCAAAGGGATCCTCCAAAAGCTTCACAACTGGATCTCTGTATGCAACATTTCGCAAATGACGCAACCAATACGGCACAAGTGACATTTTTATTTGTTTTGTTTCTTGAGAACCACGCTCGCTTGTTTATTTACGTTTGACTGAAGCGCTATCGCGTCTCTGCGCTTATATACCCCGCGGTGCAGCGCTATCTATGATCGAGAAGCTCGTAGACAAGACCAGACAAGACACGAATGTTCTGGCAATAAGTAGAATGTACGATCATCAGCGCCATCTATTGAGGAGTGGTGAGTCATCTATTTAAATTTGTTTTTGATTATTTTGTTTCCTTCTCGTTCTTCATGAGTGTATATTTAATAAATTATTATATTTGGAAAATATTATTAATTGATTGACTTTTTGTTATTATAATTTAAATATATAAATTTTATTGGAGTTTATAAAGTTTGCTAGCGCCATCTAGTAGTAAAAAGAGAAGACAAAAATAAAAAATATACTTAAAATTAATTGAAATATTTGTTTTATTACACTATTATAATATAAATACTCTTTTTATATGCTCAATTAATCCCAATATATAATATTTTGATACGCTATAGTTGCACAATATTAAAATCGCTTGCGCAAATCTATCTCTAGTATGTATAGTATGATCTGTGTCCATGTCCATACCGAAAAAAACACCGGTGGCCGTGGGTGATGAAATAATAACAAGAATTTCACTAACTGACAAAACAGAAAACAACTATAATATACTAAAAAATGATTATAATAAATACTATTTAAAAAGAACACCTTATTTATTTAATACCTTACACTTAGGAACATGTTGTTTATTATAAAAACTAGTGAATTTCACTTGCTTCGCTCAGATTTTTAAGAGGAATAATCCCGTAATCCATTGTTTTCATATACCTAGCTCTCAGTCGGCATTGTTTTCTGACAAATTCAACTATCATTGACATATTTCAGCCAATTTTAAGGTAAATATCGAGGAATTTTAGTAAATTTCGTTTGGTAGTTTTTGAGTTAATCGCGTTGAGACGCGGCGGGGGGACATTTTTATAATATGTAGTAATTAAGTAAAACTTGGATATTTGGATTGATTACTATATGAAATATAATACTTACCATTTAACTATTCTGTGTATCCCCGAAGTATGCAGGGCATACAACCATAGTTTATGAAATTAAACGCAAAATAGAAAAGTAAAAGTACCGTAAATTTGTACCGTATTCTTTTAAATAAGATCAAAACTCATACGCGAAGAACACAAATAATATTAAATAGATCGATATTTTTCATCCAACATTGTCAACATCCTTTGGCTTCATATAGGTATTGTTTCTATTTTACTCTTTCACTTCTTTGTCTGAGATAATAATAATAATATTAAGAAATCCTGATATTAATAACAATTACAATAGTAGTTTAATAGCAATTTGATTGATCGATCGATCGATTGATTGATAAATCAAGTACCTAATTTAGTGTGTTTATGCTATACCTACCATACTTAAATCAAACCTAAACTAATCCTTCAAAACGCGTCGAACCTAGTCGTGAGCTTAGATCGCTATAACTATTCTTATCACTTATCGCCATTGTGACAGCGAAAGATATTTATCCTGATAAAATCTTGGTTCCATAATAATCAATGGAAAGATATTAAACATAAATAACAGGAGAGCATATAAGTTTTTAATCAATTATTTAGAACATACCCGTTCCATCGATAATTCGTAATACGCATAAAACTGTTATTATGTATATACAAACATAATTAATCTGAAAAATACTAAAGGTCCTAAGAAAGCGATATGAATTTCACAGTAAAATATTTTACCGTTTTAAGGGTAGGTACTTCAAAAATCGTGATACTTAAATTAACAATATTCCGTATGTATATATGTACGTCATACATCTGTAAATATTTCATTATACTCACTCGTCATAATGTGGATTTGTACATATTATTTAGGAACTTACCAGCTAGATTTGCCTCTTTGGTTGGTGATTTGTTATATACAAAATTGTATATGCTTAATAATATGCTATTCTTCTCTTCTTTAAGAACATTAATAGTTATAATACCGCCGTAGCACAATACTCAGACCCTGATAATATTTTATGAAGCTTTCAGGTTGTATTAAATTGTAGAAATAAATATTCGTTATCTATACTAATATTGTAAAGAGGTAAATTTTGTGAGTTTGTGGCGTTGTAGGGGGTAATCCCTGGATATACTGAACCAATTTACATGAAATTTGGTGCTTTTTATCCCGGAATTCATCCCTTAAGGGGGGGAAATAGGGATGAAAGTTAATACGGGGAATGAACCTAGGGACGAACCCGAGCGAAGCGAGGGTGAGTCGCTATTTCATTAATAAACCTTGTACACTCTTATTCTTCACTAATAGACAATTATATTGTCCTAAGAACCAGCACAACAGGAGCTGGAAAATAGCCGCATTTGAATTTCAATAAGCGAAGCATCGACAAGTCACTAGTCTTGTCTTATTAAGAATTTTAGATTACGTAATACAAAAAAAATCATATTCCTAGTCTACTCTACCCTACACGGTAGAGACCATCGAAAGATTACGTCAGTACCTGCCAAAATAATCAATATATAAATTGTATAATAAAAGAAAGTGTACAATGTGTGCACCGCCAAAACTCAGAAACGAGTCCCGGTACGAACAAGAGAGTTATATGGTGTGGTAGCCCTCTGTCTCCCAGGCATGAAGAAGGTTTCCGTTTTTACCTAAAGTGCATGCTTTTGAAGATATAAGGGCTAGAGATTAAGACCCCTAAAAATGTCCAGAAAATTCGAGAGCATTCCAGAGCATTCTAGAACATGCCGGAACAGTCTGGAATGTTATGGAAAGTTTGGGAAGGTTTCGAAACATCCCAAATCATCATGGGACATTCTAGAATATTCGAATCGAACGTTGTAGACCATTCGAAGCCTTTTTTGTATGGGTAGGTAGGGGTATATAAAGCAAGGTCTGTGGTGGGAATGAACATAAAATATTGCGGCATCAACCTCAAAGACTCCTTTTTTTTAATGTTGGGAAATGCATTTACACATAACATTTGCAGACATACAGATGGTTATGTGGGACTCGTCGACAAGAAAAGCCAGTACTAGCCACTAAAACCTAACAAAACCGCCCCTGTCTTAATGGGGCGTCGCAAAATCGCTTACGCACTCAACCACGACGCCCCGACGGCAGGTCTGCCGAAGCAGACCACAACGACCGTGGGGTTGCTCCAACGGTGCGTTTCTTGGCTTTGCGCCCGGCTGAACTGCCGAACGCTAATGAGCCCCATAACAAGGTCAACGCACGTTTTAGAAAACTCAAAGACCGCTTTTCTCACGGTACACTATACGTAGCATGCTCTCGAGTAGGAAATTCGAAAAAATTGGTGTTAAAAGGTTGTAATAATTTAGTGCTAAATAAAATATTTTGAATTTGTACATTAACACTCACATCTTCATAATATGTGAACTTATTTGATTAATACCTCTATTTTTCCTAACTTCCTACTTCAGTAAAGAAGTGTTATTATTATCAACAAATATTATTATTAGTCACGCCAACATCATAATATCTTATTTAGAACAAAATTTGTCAGTGGAAAAATAAACGAATCGTTAGTAACTTAAATAGAGTGTTCTAAAATTAGATGTGGCCGCGAACACGTGAGCTTCGACAAGATGACTTAAATAAAAAATATTAGTTTAAGTAATTATATATATTATTAATATACTGCGTGATGTATCTAGTACCTATATCTATAAATTACATACCTACATATACTATATCTATAATTAAATTTACGAATAGGTTACTATGAGCATATAATATTATTTGAATATTTGCACCATATATAAAATGATAAAACAACCGTTTAAAAGAACTGTTCGTGCGTAAAGAACATGTATGACTTCATTTTATATGAAAATAAATTGTACAAAAAACAGTTTTTACCAGATACATTATTGATTTTAAAATTATCATTTCATAATATTACTAGATAGCTAGGTACTAAGTATCAAATTGAAACACAAATAACTTTTTACGTAAATGGCGTAGATGTAAGAGAAAAGGTACACAATACATAGTTTAACCACAGCATAAAAGTCCATACAGTTTGATCTTAACAGAAATTCCTACAAACTTAAGGGTTGTAAAAATATCAATATTCAGGGTAAATGGGTTTCAAGTAAAAGCGCTATAGTGCCATCCCATGGCAAGTTACCTATATAATTTCATTTAATTAATAATTTTATTAAATTCATCTCCCGATTGTTCCCTGTTCGTTAGATAACTGTATGGATAGCTAGTCTGTGGTATGACAGCTACTTATACTAGTGATTGCGGTATAACCAGGGTGTTTAAATGAAAAACAAAACTGACTGACATATAAGAGCGCCTTGATAGTTTCTAAAATAATATCTTTAAAGGTCTTTAAATTCAGATTTTTTTATTAAAACTAGTTTGCACACCATAGTGGTTAGATTGAGTGATGACTTTAACCCTAAAAACCCTTTTTGTACCCCATTCTATACAAATAAATAAATTAACTGGCCATCAGGCCAATAATATCACGCCCATTTCCTATTTCAGTTGTTTTCGAGTGATGCGTGAGTAAACAGGCAGAAAAAAATTATATATCATTTTGAATTTATGCAAACACAAATATGAGGTAATTGATGACCGCCTTCAAAAAAGGAGTAGGTACTTACATTATTATGCTACGCGATATCTTGATTCATATTGATTTACTACACCTCAAGAGTGTTTATTATTTTCCAATACTGATCGTTACTAGAAATAATCAAATATAATATAAATAATTAATAAATAAATATGTTGGGACATTATCACACAGCACCATCTATGATCTAGTTCCATGGTAAGCTACGAGGCTTGTGTTATGGATACCAGATAGTTGATACTCTACACATATTATATAACTTTTAATACATATATATTTTAAATATATTTACATATTTCATTATTTTTTCACGCTCTTTCATGTTTTTATGTGGGTACATAGCGTAGCATCCCACTTGCAAAAGCAGGTTTAAAAGCTACAAACATTAAAGTGAAGCAAAATCCGATATATTTAAAAAAAAATAACTTCCTTAAAAAGTAAGTAAACACATAATACATATGGATATCATTAACAATACAAAATGGGTATGAATAATGTAACAAAATTGCTAAGGGTGCGAGCTGTGAAAATAATTTAATATTTAAAGTTCTTTTTTCATGTATTCAGCCCTTTTTAACGCTCCACTGTTGAAAACTATGTATAATAAATTCTCTCAGACATGCAGCTGTTTCCTTGCGATGTTTTTATCCACCGTAAGACAAGTGTTAATCATGTTGGAAATGATTCGATTCGAAATATCAGAGGTTCCCAATCGAGCACTTTACCACTGGGCTACCACTGCCTTTTTCATATTATAAACTAGCGACTAATTCCTCATACAAACTTTCATCCCCATTTTCACCTTCCGGGATAAAACTCACAATCTCACAAACTTTACCTCTATAATGTTAATATAGATTATTTTTGTGTTATGCGTAAAATTTACACATAAAGCATTAGAGGAAAGCTATCGTTTTATTCATTTTTCGATATTTCCGTAGTAATTATTGTTGCACAAACTTAAAAAAAGATATGTTTTTATTTTCATTTTTTTTATAAATCATAAGAGATATCACGTGAAGGTATTATTTATTATTACCTATCGAATAATTTTAGATCAATAAAAATGACACCTTACACAAAGCAAACACAAACCCTACTAATACGCTAATTAAACAATCTCTACATGTTAATATTAATAATTAATATTGTACATTTACACATTTATTGTAGAGCGCGAAACGCGTCACTCTTACGTCCGTTACATCTGGTGGGGGAGTCTCCATGCTGTACCTATATATATACAGACTTTACAATTTCATCACATTTAACAAAGATAGATAATAAATTTTAACTGTGCTTCAAATTTTCAAAAATGTACTCTACAATTTTCGTATTAGCTTTTGTGGTTTGTGTAGTTCAAAGTAAGCCGCTAGATATTCCAATTGGTAAGTGAATAATTTCATATTCAATTAGGTAATCAAAATTGATAATGGAACTATTTAATAAAATAAATTATTTTCATAAATTTGTCTATAAATAATTCGAAATTCAATTCAATTCGATTTTCTTGTTTATGGCTACAAAATTTACAAGCTTCAATAATAGCACTTGGGCGAGTTTCGCTCGTCGTAGGCGCTCTTTTAGTAGGTATCCAATTATTTTTTGTGAAAAATGCGATCCTGACTTGAAAAACTTAAAAAGCAAACCTTATCTAAATACGAAATTTGATGTAAATCGTTAGCGCCGTTTCCGGGATAGGTACACGAAATAAATTTACATACATACAAGAATTGCTCATTTATATTAAAAGAATTTACGTTAAATGAAAATATTTTTAAATGTTCAATATTATTGATAATTTAATAACATATAGTATTTTTTTAGAAATTAAAGAAATAGTTTTAACCTGTCATCTTTTCAGATTCAAATGAAGACAACCCCGTGCACGAACTAACTAAAAGGTTTATAAACCCGTCGTTATCAATTGGCGCATTTTCAAATAATGAACTTACCAAAATTAGATCTAAGAGGAGGTAAGCCACATTTATTTATATAGAAATATAACAAATATAATATATTTAAATCGTAACAGTTTACAAAATTATTTTAGTTTTAGAAGTCTTATTAACTTTTTTCAAACTCTTATTTTTTCAGTAGATAATATTTTTTTCTGTATCATATTTTAAGTGTAATAAAGAATATAATAATTTCTAATAACACGTTTCATTTTTTTTTACTTTTACAATAGCATTCATTACCTACAAATATTTTTTTTAAATGTGTATGTGGTACAAGTATATTCATATACACTAGGTTCTTGTTGTTGATTAAAACTTCGAAAATCTGAATATAAAATCCTAAATTATAATATTATTATGATCATTCGAGATTTATTTAGTAACGTAATGTAGGTCCGAACGATACTTTCTCAAATAAGCCAAAACAAAAAAGCTGTTGTTTTTAAATATGTTGTGTTTATTTTGTTTACAGTCCAGAAGAAGAGTGTCAAAAGTTACGTCTGTGCAGACTACACGCCAGGTCCAACACGAACTTCTTCGCAGCTTTCGAACTTTACTTCGTGAAGTAATTTTTTTTGTAACATATATTAAAATACGAATTTGTTATTATTAACTATATTTGTCTATTTCATATTATAATAATTTATTATTATTTCTTTTCCGCGGCTTCGCCCTCTTGGTAAATTGCCAAATTTAATCGAAATCTTTTCAGTAGGTAGTTAAAGCGTGAAAAGGTAACAGACAGACAGACATGTTTGTATGTTTCTCTATTTAGGTACTTAGCTACTTTCGCAATTATAATACATATTAGTATATATACAGTCCTTTAAACGTCCCACGGATGAATACGGGCTTCCCTTCAATGCGGGAAATCAAGCCAATAGGCAATAGCCATAATCCTCCACACTTTCCGAACGCGGGTTTTCTAACATCACGTATTAGGTATCTTATAATACAAATCATATTGAAAAAGTTTGTATATTTTATTAATTTATTTATATATATCTAATTATACGGTATATTTATAAGGTTTAAGGGTTCAATGATGAAAAAGACACTCGTTCTATGGCATTTTCCACAAATTATACATATATAGGCAATTCGATCCCCATTGGAATATTTATAATAGCATACTGATTTTTGTCTTTTTCTGTTAAAATAATAAATATATTTAAGTATGTATCAAAAATTAAAGTATATTATCATATTATATTTTTTTATTATCTCCAACAGCAAAGAAAACGCTCATCTATGGGACCATCGCGCGCGCTCTCTGGCTGAATGCAATCAAAGATACAGCTGCTACAGATAATATAATCAAACCGTAAACTCTAAATGTAGATTATAATTATTTATTCTATTTATAAATTCGACATGTATGATGTGAGAAAACAGGGAAAATTTGTTTGTTATTATAAAATATGAAAGAAAATATATTTTTCATATATTTTAGTATACTATTAATTATTTCTATATCCTTTATAATGCAAGTAATGCTTTCCCATACTCTGTCCATATATACCTACATCTAACATCCACCATATATAGGTATATATTAATCACATAAAGCCTAAGTGCGTGTGGAAATAAAAACCGTACTTCTCCTTCACACCATGAACAAAAATGATTACGATAGAATATAATTAGTGTTTATACAATAATTACACTACGGGGACTTAACGCGTGAATTCGTAAGTTGCTACTTACCTTGTTCCCGACGTTTCGACTGGGTTGCACAAGCCGTGGTCTCAGGTAGTCTGCCCGTATATAGCCACTTACGAATTCATGCGTTAACTCCCGTAGTGTAATTATTGTATAATTATGAAACGCAATAATTTAAAAAGTTAAATTAGTTTTTCACTTAAGTTAAAGCGATTTCAAAAACACAAAGTAATAATTCTGTTCTTAAGGATAAAAAAATCGGGTTTGAAATTTCAAAATATATAACCTATTCATAAAAAATAGATTTTCGATTTTTAGGCTAGATAAGACTAAGATATTGCGTTAGCAAGTCCACAAAAGTAGTTTGTAATGGAGTATAGTAACGCGTCCTCCCTTTTAAAGTCGGTTAAAACGTTAGAAAAAAGTGCTTATTGCTATAGAGAGAGTCGCGGCCAAAGCGAAGCGAGAGCTGGTCAAAACAGCGAGAAAAAATAAAACAACTCATTTCACACTCCATTTATTTCACCATTACTCTTAAATCTAAGGAATACTTTCCATTTACACGATTAAAAAAAAAGAACAACCCATTAAATACTTTAAATTAACAATATTTTTAATTCATTTTATAATTCGGTTAAAAATAAATAATTTGATCAACGAATATTTAAAGATAAATAAATTATTAATTTATTTGTATAAAATATATGAACGGAATGCTGAATTAAAATAATCTGTGACATATTGTGATAAATTTAGTTAAATGTTTTTTTTTTATAATTTAATTTAATATAAATTAACAAAATAAATATTGCCTCAGTTCTTCAAATTGAATATTGCAAATGTTATGCATACAAAATGTTTGTGAAGATTTAAACAAATACAAAATTATGAACTGGGGCGTAGTTGTAAGTCTTCAAGTTTTCATGGTCACTTATAATATATATAATTTTAAATATTGATTTTTTTTACCTACAAAAACACGGTGCTTACAAAATTGCTGAAATATCGAAAACCCAACAAAGAAAGCAAAAATCATAATAAATATCACGTTTGTCGAAGTAAACATTTCTAATTTATCTACAATTTTACTTATATAATATTATGTATATCAATTACCACTACTATTGCAGGTTAAACATAATGTTACTCCATATAAGGACAGCTATAGTATAGATCATTATTATTATTTAAAACTGGCAATAAATCGATGTTTTTTTAATAATAAAATAATATTTGAATGTCAAACTTGTACAATAACAACTAAACTATTTTGATTGTATAACTATTCTCTGTATACATTAAAAATATCAATGTCAAAATTACTAGCATAAATAACTCTAATATTTATTAAAGATGGTCGCCCTCACAGACTTACATACTGACATTTAATTTAAATTTTGAAAATTTAAAAAGGGACGATTCAAAAGTGTGTCTAAAAATTCAAAAGTCTATTTGAATGAAGTATATTTTGATTTTATTGGCTAAGGCTTTCGATAACAGATTGCAGAGTCCCGCGCTGGGGTAATATTAATATTGATCGTCGATCAAAAAAGTACTATATACACAATTTAGTATGGCAAGCACTAGCCTTGGATTGTCTTTTTTAATGTTTTTGGTAAGGATGACCTATAGCATTCGATTTGCGGGCTGCGGTCGCAATCCCGCAGAGGGCGCTACTCGCTGTTGTACCGACACGCGCGGCTCATATCATATATAAGGCCCGCACTGACACGGCGGGCGCTTCTCCCCGACTTATTATCTTATTATGAACTCAAGCCTACTCCTATTGTTCTCCTAACACAAAACTTATCCACAGTGAAAGTGCTAGTGAGGTGGGCACCAAGAAGACCAGCGAGCTGCACCAGGTAAGCGACTTGCTTTTATCCCGCATAGTTGTGAGCTATTACATCATCCGCCAGATACGTTTTTAGGGGTTTTTTAAGGACAGTGTTGGGTTCACGCGTCTCCACGCGCTGGACCGTAATTTTTGTTCCCACACCGCAAAGAGGGCACGGCTATTTACACGCCTGCCACTCCACAATTCCATGCACAAGTTCTTTTAAAACTGTCACCTGTGTTTAGGTAATTATTCCAGTTGAAATAAATATACAAAAATGTAAATTGAACCTTAAATGCAATAATTTTTAGTTCTTTTCACAAGAAAAAAATTATTAAAACCGCGATAAACTGTTCAAATGAGCGCTCATTAGCTGAGAACATTTTTTATTGCTGATTGTGTATCTAGTAGTTTTTTGATCGGTGGTATAAGTATTGATCGATTTATTTTAATCTGTCTGGGTTTAGTTATCACTTGTTTAGATATGAACAAACGTAGTACGTGTAGTATTTATTTGATCGGAACTGGCTCTTAAGGATAAGCATTTTATGTCGATTCAACATTTAAATTAGATTTATGTGTTATATGAAAATATAATATTGGATGTCATAAAAGAAAACATCACACATTGTCTCATTACACGTGATAAAGAGCAACAGATAAAGAATATATTACTTTAGCAAATTCGTTCCAAAATCCCCAAATATTTCAGAAATAATAGAATTTGTAAATTATGCTATTATAAGGACTTGGTATTATAACTGTATCGGGCTGTACGAGTTAGTCCGATATACAGAAATGAAGGGGAAGAGGAGGGGGGACTAGGAAGTGGGGAGCGGAGTGATATATGAAATGTATAACAAACGGGGCAGTGGGGGATTCTATAAAGGGGCGGAGGATAGAGCTATGAAGGGTTAATTGAAGGCTGAGGTATAAAGAGCGGGAAAGTGAAACTATGAAGGGGTGAACGGAAGAGCTATAACGGAGAGAGTAGAGCTATGAAGGCGGGGAGGGAAGAAATATGAAGGAGAGGTGGGGGGACGGGTACAAATGGGAGATGGGGGATAGGTGTGAAAGGGAGGTGGGGGGGAGGCGGTGCTCATTGCGCCTTCTTGCTGCGCGTCCGGCGCACGAGGTCGGGGCGGGGCAGTGCGGGCAGCGCGGGCAGGCGGCGGCGTTGCCAGTACAGCAGCGCCAGCGCGCCCAGCGCCGGCAGCACCAGCACCGAGCTCTGCCGCAGCTCCTGCTCCGACGACTTCACCTGCGGGGGAGAGGGGGGAGTGACAACATTTTACTCATCTGTGGTATTTAGCTCGCCTGGTACTTATGTTGACGTCACGTTAAGGGCTGCCCTTAGCTCATAATATCTGATGACAATAATTGTCACGAGTACTAGGGGACCATAAACCTCAAGGAGTGTCCATTACATATGTATGTAGGGTCCCGTGAAAAGTTGTAGATACGAACTCCTTAACATTTATGCTCGCCTGGTACTTGTAACGACGCCACATATGGTGCTCTTAGTAAATAAAAATGTGTCGTGACGGTTTAAATCTGTACGGGATAAATAAAATTGAAGTATCTGTTTGTAATTTTAAAATAACAGCTTTTTACTAAATGCATATTACATATGAAATTATATATAGTACTGAAAAACGCGATTTAAAAAAAAATGTCGGTCTATCTGTCTGTTTGTTTCGGCTAATCTCCCAAAACAGCTGGACTGATTTTGACAGGATTTTCACTGGCAGAATATACATATGAACATGTGATATACATGTAAATGAATATACATGTGAACAATATACATGTGTTCTGGATAAGTGACCAACCTTGATAATAAAATCGACATCAAAGCTCTTAAACTTCCCATCGGAATTGAAATAGAAGACCGGCTCCTCGAAGGAGTGCGTGAGCTTGGAGAGCGTGCACTCCACGTGCAGCGCGTACGTGGAGTTGTCGGCGGGCAGGCGCGGCAGCGGCAGCAGCGCGCCCGCCGCCGCCGAGCTCTGCGGTAGGGCAAATGGAAAAATATATCGATAAATATCTTATCGATACTATATGTGTATAGTTAAAGATATCGATATTTTTACCCAATGCGTACCAATTGTTAATTGTGAACATTATCAAAATATTCAATATTATATGAAAAATTAAATCCACTTTTGGCATTTTAATTATAATTTTTGTAATAAAAGAAATATAAAAGTAATCGTTATTAAAATCATTCATCGTGTAGTGATATGTCCCTCTCTCCTACTAGTAGTGTAGTAAATATGTGTAATTTTAGCATTAATAAGGTAGTCTTACGTCGACACTTATGTATTTCATTACTCTCGTCCTTACAACCGATGACACACACAGTGACACACATTAGATGAAAGTCATAGATTATAAACAATATTTGTTTATGTTCAGATAATGCATCAGTATGCTTAGGTATGTTAAAAAATATTGAATAATATACAAATTTGATATCCTGAAATAAATATCGAAAATTAATATATCTAGAACAAAAACATCGACTATTTATATCAACTAATTTCTGAAATATAATCGAATATCGATATAAATATATCGATATTGTGTAACGTACCGGGCGCGGCAGGCGCGCGGTGAGCACGCCGGCCAGGCGCACGCGCAGCGCGGCGGCGTGCTCGGGCGGCGCGCGCACCACCACGCCGCCGTCGGTCGCGCGCGCGCCCTGCACCACCACCAGCCGCAGCTCGCGCACGTCCTCCTCTTTCATCTGTAATGTGTGCATCGACAAATATAGTGGTGTACGTTTAAGTTTATTATTATATTATGTTTTAACGTTTAGTATAGATTTCTCAGAGATGAAATATTTTCCCGCAGTAAAAAGTGTCCTATATGTTAATTCGGATAACCAGCTAACATCATACCAAATTTCATCATAATCCCTAAAGTGGTTTTTCTGTGATGCGGTAACAGACAGACAGACAGACAAACAGACAGACAGACAGACAGAAAGACAGACAGACAGCCAAAAATTCTAAAAACTATAGAATCGGCCTCAGTGTCGATAATAATGTCTATTTCAATAAGATTTACCAAAAAATATCTGATGTACAGATTCGGCATAGTTAGAATTTTATTATATGTTTAGATTATTTTTTTCTACTTGCTCAGAACATCTGAAAGTTATAAAAAATAGCTCCGTTTTTTCAACTATAAAATTACATAAGTTACTTTTAATTTTAGTACAATAAAGAATGCTAAAAAGTATAAGTATATTTAAAACAGATACTAGAAGTCTAGTATGTTATCAAAATAATTTTAAAGAAAATAAATATCGTACTTCGATGAGTGGCGGCGCCTTCGCGAGTTCCATGCCGGCCAGCTCGGGTTCCGAGGACTCCTTCAGCTCAATCTGGTACACGCAGTTCGGTAGCAGACCGCGTATTCTACAGTAGTCATAGGTAATAATATTATTTAAAATTCCTTTTAAAGCAAGCGTTGCGCTTTTATAGTTTATTTTGCCAAAATAAGAAGCTAGTAAAATATAAACCTAAACGTTCTATAACGTTTCAGAAGTTAACTATGGAAGCACCTTTTTATTTACATGAGTGAAATACCAATATATTTCAAATGGGTATTTTCACTTGTTACTAAGTTTGCTAAAGACAATAGGAGTGAGTATTAGAATGATGATGTGAGGCACATTGACCATTTAGTTACCGGTCACCTCTACCAGCTCCACCATGACTCCATGACCATTTTGCCTGCTCAATCATAACCACCAAGCTAACATGAAGTAGCACGAAAGAGCAAAATGTTATGGCACTTAAAATGAACACTCTAAATGGGTGGTGGCGCCCTACTGCGGGTTCTACTTAATAATTAAAATTGTCTGTAGTGGCAAGCATGAGACAATAAGATTAAACTGAATTCTGCCGACCATTATTACCAAGCTAACGTTTGTAAAGAGGTCTCCTTTTGTTCATAATAACCAGTCATAAGTACTAGGCTAGCATGAGACAGCAGGAGTATAATATAATAAGGCATGAAGAATGTATGAAATTATGATCACTATACCTAAGTTCTTATTTTGCTTGCACTGACTATAACCATTACTAGACTAACAGAAAACAGTGGGAGCATAAAATATTTCATCCTCCTATCTCGGCTCTCACGTGTCGCGTCGCTCCTGAGCCACCGCTCTCACCTCGAGTGTCGAAGTGTCATCCCATCGGATACACGAGAATCACAGGAACAGAGAGTGTAGTTGTGTCTATGCATACACACATACACTGCACTATAATATCTCCCACGTAGTGTTAGTGAGCCGAAGTCGGTCAGTAGAACATATCACTGTACCTAAAGTCCCCATTCTGGTCGGCGGTGGCGTCCTGCTGCGGGCAGGCGGCGGGCGGGGCGGAGGCCGAGGGCGCCGGGCGCGCCCGCAGCCCCACGCGCGCCGCGCCCGCGCCGCTCAGCGACACCACGCGCCCGAACACCGACCACGCCACGCGCACGCCTCTGTGTCATACCAAGAAAATATATATATATAAGTATTACATCATAGGAAATATATATGTCAATATTACAGTTTTTTTTTTACTTTTTAGGATTCCGGAGCCAAAAGAGTAAAGGGTATAATAATACCCTAAAATTTTACCATATCCGTTATACGTCATTTTTTATATCACTGCCAATTTATTCAAACACTATTAGATATATTTCTGTAACGCTAAAAATTTCTGTAATTAAATAACAACAAAAAAAATTGGATGGCACCCCATACAATAAAAGTGGTCTCACTTGAAGGTCTCGGTGTAGTCGCCGCCCTCGGCGACGGCGCGCAGGGCGTGCGGCGGCTCGAAGCGGAACTCCTTCATGTTGGGCTTGACGTAGTAGTGCGCGGGCTGCAGCGCCGCGAAGCGCGCGCGCCCGCCGCCCGCCGCCACGTTGCGCCGGAACGCGCCGCCGCTCACCGACACGAGCGCGCCCTGCCATATGCGACGTTTTTTGTAAAATACATTTTATTACATTTTAATTACGAGTACACTACTGTTTTATTTATTACAGGCATTCATACATATGTCTGTGTTTTTCCCTCTTCACGTTGAAACAGCTCAGACAGACATACCGAGGCGTGACTATTGTTATTGACACTGATCATATTATTGTATTTAGTAATATATCAACCACAAAAAAATAAAATAAAAAGTACCAAATATATAAAACATTACAAAAATTAAAAATCCATCTACCACACTTTATATAGACGCATTAATACAATAAAGGACTATAAAATAGTTGTTCGACTCAGCAGAGTGACTGTGGGAGCAACTTCTTGATTGTGTGGTCTATTTCAGTAAAACTGCCGCCTCATTAAGACGGAGTCAAAAAAAAAGTGCGTGTCTGTGCCAATTCACATTATGGTAAAAATAAAACTTAATATTATAATATATTTGTCAGACAATAACAACAGTCACCACGGCAACATGGCAATGTATTTTGTTTCATTCTCTCGCCAGCTTAATCCTATATATTTGTGTTCGTCTTCTTCTCGTGTCGCATTCCCGTTTCATGGAATTACAAATCACAACGATTCTTAAGAAGTTTTACTTCAAAACTAGTGTTTGTCCTCACATCGAGCGGTTCGCCGGTGCCGGCGTCCAGCAGCAGCACGTGTATCTGCGCGAGGCGCTGCGCGGGGATGCGACCGGCGGCGTCGCGCGCGCCGAACGCGTACGACTCCTTGCGCGCTGACACCGCGTACTGCGCGTCAGCCGCCAGCGGCCCGAACCTGTACTCGCCGTCCTCCTTCGTTATTTGCGTTAGCTTCACGTCGCCTGGTGGTCACAAATTATTAAATTATTGTTTATTTTAGTAGCCTAACTCGAGTAAACGAGTGTAGCGTCAAATCTCATCAGCGCTAAGATATTTCCCCGCACGTTTTTTTTCTCGCAATTCTGTAACACATCGAATCTTATTACTAATATCTTCATCTTATTAGTAGCCGCATTTGCTGTAAAAAATCACGCGGGGAAAAATCTGTGATTTGATGCAAATCGAACGCGATGCAGTGCGGATTTCTCAAGATCGTAAATGGGTGAATGCGATGTTCATGACATCTTTTGATAGGTCTGTCACGCTGCCGCCGCCGCCGTAGTATCAGCTAAATTAATAAAATCTGTTATTCATTTTAAGACATTCGTCTCAGCCGAGAACTGCATCGAACTGACAAAAATCAAGTAAGAAGTATAATTCAGATCATGGAATACAATACGCGAGAATAAAAATGGCACAGTGAAATATCGCAGTGCGGACAAACAGGGCTTAACTCCCTAAAATGAAAGTATAGTTTGGCGCACCTCCCTCGAGCACGACCTCCACGCCGGCCACGGGCGGGTCGATGCGCCCGCTCAGCGTCAGTGCGCGCGCGGCCGCCAGCACGAGCGCACGCGCCGCGCACGTGGCGCCGCCCGCCACGCGCTGCGCGCCGCGCGGCGTGAACAGCAGCGCGTTGGACTGCGCCGTCACTACCGCCACCTCGCCCTAGAAATATTCGCGTAAAGTAATTTTTATATTTTGGTTATATTATTATAATCAACTGCCTATTACATCAACTATGAATTGCAGTAGAAACGCGCTCGCTTGAGCAACCAACGAAAGCGGTTTCAAATCCCGGATCTCTTATCTGTGATATTCTCATGTGCGAATCATTTCTAACATGATTAACAAATTATCGAAAAAAATGTTCAAACCGATTATCGTCAGCGTGGTGCACTATGGCCTGATCCCCCGCATTGAAAAGAAGCCTCACTTCAATGCAGGGGATCAGGCCATGCTTAACAAAGGGACATTAAAAAAGAGCTGAATACACATATAATACTCACTTCAGCCAAATAAAGTGTATGTTCGTACACATATCCATCGTCTCGTGGAGTGGGCTGCAGCGGCACGAGCTGCTCCTCCTGGCCGTCCGCGCTGACCTTCAGGACCACGTCCGTGGCGGGCTCGGGCGAGTGTATCACGATACCGTTAGAGTGGGCTGTTGCTACAAATTCTACACTCTGAAAAAAAAAGAAATCATAATACGTCACAATAATTCATTCATTGTAGTGCAATGCAAAAAGTACTAGAGTAAAATTGAAGCATCGTAAATTATTGTACATGTTGAAGCTCATCGAAGAAAGTTCTGCACAGAGTGCACACGAATTTCTTACTACATATTATGTTCCTTAACACTTATGCTCGCCTGGTATTAATGATGACGTCACGTTACGAGCTACCCTTAGCTCATAATATCTGATGACAATAACTGTCACGAGTGCTCATACGCACCATTTTATATCTTTAGGAATGTCCATTCTATATATATAGAACCTCGTCATAAGAGTGCACACGAACGTCCTTCCTACATACACTTCTTAACACTTATGTTCGCCTGGTACTTTCGATTGCGTCACACGGAGCAAAATAAATAATAAAAAGTGTCGTGAAGGTCGAAATATTCCACTTGTGCCGAGTATAATGTGCGATAAGAAACTTATTTATTGCAACGCCAATAAGGCAGCGGTAACCCAGTAGTGACCTGCTCACTTAGGATATCGAATGAAGCGGGTACAAATTCCGAGTCTCGGAACTCTGATATTTTCACATGCGAATCCTTTCCATTTGCAACATGATTACTTGTCTTACGGTGCAGAAAAACATGTTAAGGAGGCCTGTACGTGTCAAAGAACCCATGAAATAGTCGAAAGCCACGGTCAGTCCGGGCTGCACTCGGCCTCACCGGCACGTCGTCGGCGTCCATGCGCACGGCGGCGGCGCGCGGCTCCACGCGGTGGCAGCCGCGCGGCGCCAGCTCGTAGCGCGGCGCCAGCGGCACGCACTGGCGGCTGCGCCCCGCCGGCACCGACAGCACGCCGCTGATGTTCCCGCTCTTGTACTCCACCTGTCGACAACAAACAAACATACTCAGTAATTACATTCAACTACCTGTCTGTACTCTAGTTGCTGTAAATTTTTTGGAGCTAAAATATTATATAAATAGCGTTTAGGTACGTTTTAACGGTTAGTACGAAATAAATGAAATCTATATTATATATAGTTGTATATACACATAGGTATGATAAGTTATTGTAGGTAAATTGTAATGTGTTTTTCCGTGGGGATATTTCCCGCGGTAAAAAGTAATCTATGTCACTCTCCAGCCGTTTAACTTCATATAGAAAATCACTCCAATCCGTCACCGTTTCGACGTGAAAGAAAAATAAACAAACAAACAAATAAAGAAAGAAACAAACAAACAAACAAACAAACAAACATATCTTCACATTTATAATATTAACTACTTACCCTTGTTCCACTTCAGGTTTGTTCCTAGTGAAAAACAAAAACAGACCTACCCCATGGGAACCATATTTTTTTCTGGAATAAAAGTAACCTATGTGTTATTCCAGACTATAACCTATCTCTTCTTTTAAATCCGTTCAGCTATTCTCAGTGAGGTTGGCCGCTATGCCCAAAATTGGTCAGAAGGATATTATCTATACATATAATAAAATTCCAACCGAGTCAAATCTGTACATTAAATATTTTTTGGGAAATCTTTTTGTAGTGGTAATTATTATCGATACAGAAATCGAATCTATAGTTTTTAGAAGCTTTGTCTATCTGTCTTTCAGTCTGCCTGTCTGTGAATGTATCACGAGAAAATCACTGGACAAATTTTGATAAAATTTTGTATGATGATAGCTGGTTATTCGGGTAAGCATACAGGATACTTTTTATTGCAGGAAAATATCTCATCTCTGAAAAATCTATACTAAACGTTAAAAGGAGGGTGAGTCATTAGTTATTATAACAAAGCTAGCGACCTCGATGTCGTGCGTGGAGGAGACGTGCAGCGCGAGGCCGTGCAGCGCGATGGGCGGCGCGCGGTGGCGCGGCTCGGCCACGGCCACGTTGTGCGCCGCCTGCGCCCAGCACAGCCGCGCCTCGCCGCCCACCACCGCCACCTCCACGCTGCCCGGCGGCACCTCCTCGAACACGTACTCCCCGTCTGCCACACGGGAAGAATTAAAAGTGAGTAGAACCAATCGTTTTGTACTGTGCATAAGCTACTGTTGCAAATCGAAATAAAATCGTTTTACAGAGTTATATAACGAACTTTTGAGTGACTGTAATGCACTACTTGTAAAATTTTAATAAATGAATTCTTAACCTCGTCGTTACATAGCAGATCTAGAAACTACTGTATTATTATTCTGATTTCACATTTTTACATAATTTTAACGGATACGGCAATTAAAAGTTAAAATCGACTTTCAATTACAACAATTATATCTATACATATAATAAAATTGTAACTAAGCCGAATCTGTACATTAGATATTTTTTGGAAAACCTTATTGAAATAAACATTATTATAGATACGGAGGCCGAATCTATAGGTTTTAGAATTTTTGTCTGTTTGTCTGTCTGTTACCGCATCACAGAAAAACTACTGGAGGGATTTGATGAAATTTGGTATAGTGATAGCTCGTTATTCGGGTCAACATATAGGGTACTTTTTACCGCGAAAAAATGTCTCATTTTTGAGCAAAAAATATAAAAACTGTAATGTAAGAGTATACTAATATAAGTAAAACCTAAGAATTTGTTTTTTAGTTATCTGAATGCGGGCGGAGCCGCGGGCAATGCTAATTATGTCAACAAAACTACACGTGCTAAAGTGTAGACTGCGTTTAAGCAAGCGTAGTGTAGGACGCGCTGCAGCATGATGGACTGATGACTTAAGAAAAGTGGCAAGTATCGGATGGATGCGGGCTGCCCGGGACCGGAATGGTTGGCACTCGGCGCTCATCGGGGGAGACCTTTCAACAGTGGACAGCAATGGGCTGATGGTACCTTTAACGTCCGCGTATCTGGGCGGGCCGGCGTACTGGCCGTCGGCGGCGAGCGGGCGCAGCGCCACGCGCAGGCCGGCGCAGGGCGCGGGCGCGGCGCACGCCACGCGGCCGCGCAGCTGCGCGCGCACCTGGCTGAACGACACGCCGTCCGCGCCGCCCGCGCCCACCACCACGCTGCGCGACGCGGGGAAGTACCTGGGGGAACATCATGCTGTTGACCGATTTCACGAAAATTAGATATCTGCGCAGGAGGTTCATAGACACATTCTTTTCCCTTAAACTCAAACTGATAAAACGATTCAAATACTCGCGTGGAAAGATACCGTATGATGCTCTCTGCATGAAAACGTAAACACAACAAAAGTATCATGTTACCGAAATTATGTATACTACTGATATTTTTAATATGTAAACCCCAATAACAATATTAAACACAATACGAAACTGAAACCCAACATCACCAATACACCCCACAGGACCTGTTATGGTAGCCACTAAACCAACGAGATCCGCATTACTAGGTTAACATTTAGTAAAAGTAGTATCGATAAGTAAATAATCATTGTCAGCGCGTCTCCCTCTCCAGGCGCGCGACGTATGCGGTACTCACTGTAATCCTTCCCTCTGCTCTTGTTCACTAACTTCCACTTTAACGGTGTAGGTGCCGGGAGCCAGGAATGTGCACCATTTACCTAAAACCAAAACGCATTTGAAATGATGTGCTTGTAAAGTCAAGTGAAACAGGTTCTCATAGATATTTTTTTTATATGATTACCACTTGATTATATGGTAAACATTATGGGAAAAAAAAAAAATATATATATATATATATATATATATGGAGAGAGAGAGAGAGAGAGAGAGAGAGAGAGAGAGTCCAACTAAGTGTGATTTTTAATGGCTTTATGTCATTTATATTAAGAGAAAAGTCTCAATTAATAAAAGAGCTAAATCACTGGTGTTATTAGTAAGCAATAATTCATGTAAGATTTTGTAAAGCAAACAAATGAATAATTTTTGGTTTGATTCTTATTGCTTTATCTGTTTACTTAACTTATATTTCATTAGTTAATTTAGTAAAGAAAATAACTGAAAAGGTGTTGATTAGTAATTTGAATTTGCTAGTTTTTTTTAGTAATTTATTTTTAATTATTTAATTCTATAAAGAAAACTGATAAAACATTGTTATTTAGCAAGTAACACTACAGTATTATATTTATAATACGTATGTATTTAAAGTTATATATCAACTATCTGGTATCCACAACACAAGCCTCGTAGCCTAGCCATGGAGCCAGATGGTGCTGTGTGTTAATACCCCAACATATTTATGAAGAGTGTGCACTGACCGTCGTGGCCCGCGAGCACAGCGAGGTCGCCGGGCAGCACGGCGAGTGCGCGCGGCTCGGGCGGCGCCAGCGCGCCGCACACGCGCCAGCGCGCCGCCGCCGCGCGCACGGCGCCCGCCACGCCCGCGCTCGTCACTGTCACTTGCACTTCCTCGAATTGGCTCTTGTCTGTTGTGTTGTTAACATTATGAGGAATTTTTGGAAATTCAAAAAAGTCAAGTTGTTAAAAAGGCAGTGATAGCCCAGTAGTAACGCACTCGCTTGGAAAATAATTGATACGAGTTAAAATCTTGGGTCAAGCGCCTCTAATATTTTCATGTGTGAATCATTTCCAATATGATTAGCAGTTATGGTGAAAAAACACATCGCGAGGAAACCTACACGTCTTTGAAAATCAAGTTTTCAAAAGACATGTGAAATCGCCCGCGCTTAGCCAGCGTGGTTGACTGTGGCCCAATCCCCTTCGTATCGAAGGGAGGCCCATGACCAGCAGTGCGACGTTAAAAATCAAAAGCTCAATACAATATATTAAGATCATCAAATCAAATGAATTCGTTAGTATTAATTGACAAAGACATTATTATAAGAAAGTTAATATTTCTATATTTTTACTGTTATATATAACACCTTATTATGGTACATTCTTAGATATATGCAAATATTTAGAGAATATCAATACATATTTGAAATTAAGCAGTTTAATTTTAATTTTTGGTTACCAAATTTTTGGACGCTAAAACACTAAAGCAACAAATATTTCTCTCCTTTTTTGTTTAATTTGTGAGTAGACTTCATTTGTAGCAACTAGACTTGTTTACACAAATCAAGTTTTTGAATTGTCACAAACCTTAGTCTCTCCCATAACCATGTTTGCTTTAAAAGCATTTGAAACATAGTTTCAATTACAAACTTAATTTTACTTCGTTATATTTTGACAATGAAAACACAAAAATTGGAAAAAATAAGGAATACCTCCATTCTATAATAAAGTTGTACATAGTTTTATTGCAGCTTTTAAGCTATTTGCATTATTTAATATCCTACATAGTTACAGATTTTACCATCCAGAAAAATCTAAAATAATTAATTAAATTTCATATTTCTTACCATGCTCAAAATTAAGAACATAAGTAGCAGGTTTAAGTCCAGTCAATGTAAATTTTCCACTAGCATCAGAAGTGGCTACTGGCTCCCCATTCAACAGAACTCTAACACCAGACATACCATCACCTGCTGAGCTTGAGAGAACTGACCCAATTACTGTGAATCCATTAATCTATTAAAGAAATTAATAATTAATGTTTTTGTATCTATTTTTTTTCTCAACAACAACAACAACATTCATATTATTAAAAAGCAATTTCAGTGACAGTTGGTTAATCTATATAATATATATAATAAAATTCTGAGTTGAATCTATACATTATATATTTTTTGGAAAATTTTATTGAAATAGTCATTATTAATATTGGTATAAGCTGAATCTGAAGTTTTAGAATTTTTGTCAGTTTGTCTAGGAAGTCATCACAAGAAAACCACTGGACAGATCTGGATTAAATTTGGTATGATGAAAGCTCGTTATCTGGGTCAACTTATAGGATCCTTTTTATTGCAGGAAAATATCTCATCTCTAAGAAATCTATGCTCAATGTTAAAACATAACTTGGGATGAACTTGAGCAGAGTGAGGGTGAGTCACTAGTTCATTATAAAATAGACAAACCTCAAATGCATTCTTGATATACAGGCTATCATGTTGAACACTGAATGGTACACCATTTGGTTTTATGTTATAACTTATATGAGCTTGTCCTGGTGATTTGGACAAAGCCAGGAGATTATATTCCCCAGCTGGAACAAGACCAAAGTGGAACTCTCCTCCACTATCTGTTACTGAGTAACAGATGGGCGCATCTGGAACTCCCTGGAGAAGTGCAGTTTTGCAACCTTCTACTTTGAATTTTTGTTTTTCCTGAGAAAGAAAATTTTTGTCAGAAGTCTCAAGTAGTGTATCAAAGAAAAGTTAATTATAATTAATAATCAATAAATTAAATTATATTTATTTCACATAGTGTACAAACCTCTTTAGAGTACAACAAGACATATATGCCACTGATAGGACTGCCAAAGGAAGTAATGGATCCCGAAACATCATATCCCTTCACAGTGAGAGATCCAGCTGGCAATGCTGTATTACCTTCTTTAACTTGAACTACTGTTTGAGCAGGATCTAACTTCCACCTATAGATAATAGTTTACATAAAATATCTTCCTTTTTATAAAGGACAACACAAAATTCATAAAACCTTTAAAGCCATATAAACAAGTCATTTTCATAAATAGCATTACAATTACATTTTATTTTTTTATTATTTTGTAGTTGTCAATACAATATGTTATTATATTATACATTAAGATCAATAACTTACTTGGAGTGGGAGGCCTTTACTACATATTTGCCAGGAATAACTGGGGTAAAATGAAAATCACCACCCACAGTTGTCACTGTATTCCTTACATCCCCATTCTCATTGATTAACTGTACATTTATTCCACTAGGACCTTGCTTTTGACCTGCAGTAATCACTCTACCAGTAATACCAAAACCATTGAATGCAAAGTTGATATCATGTCCAGTGGAACATTGATCAGTTTCACCATCTATATTTAGTTCTACTTCAGAAGGCTCAAAACTCCATCCAGCAGGTGGATGTATCTTCAAAACATATTCACCCTTTTCATACAAGGGCAAAAAGTAGTATCCATTAGTAGGTGCACATTCAGTTTTTTCTTTGAGACTCCCTTCTTTGGTATATCTATAAAACAATTTTATAGTTATATAAAAACATAAACACATGGGTAAACAATTTTAATTAGTAATGTAAGTCATTAGTCCCAAATTTAAGGTTAACTTACAGGCCGATTTCAATTTTAGAAAAATCCAAGCTGGCGTGGCTTTTAACGAATCCTCCACATCCTAATATATCATTTGTATAGCATTTTGGTGCAAATATTAGGAAGTAAAATACAAATAAGTATGCAAAATTAATTAATTTGGTCATTATTCTACATGTATAAAAACTATTTGACACATGACTGATAAAAAAAAGTAATTAGCATAATTTATATTTAATGTGACGTTGTCAATTGTCATATTCATTCCACAGATTATAATTCGCGAGATATGGAATATTTTGTGCTTCTGTATAAAATTATTCACAGAAAAACCACTGGATGGATTTTGATGAAATTTGATATGGTGATAGCTGGTTATCATGTAGGATACTTTTTACCGCGGGAAAATATCTTTTTTCTGAGAAAAAATACAAAATCTGCATTCTAAGAATAAACTAATATGTAAAACCTAAGAATTTGGTTTTTGGTCATCTGAACACGCCCGTGTTGGAGTCGCGGGTAATGCAATAGAGATAATTATGTTTTTAGTATTTTATTGTCAAATTCTCTTAGATTACTAACAGTTTCTACTCATCATAAATGAATAATAAACTCATATTCTTTTAGCTCATTTTCTCAAACAGTAAAAGGAAATTTTTTATTATGCTTTAAAGTATAGTCAGTACAGGTAATAGGTATTACATTTTTCATGTTTATATAAGTACCTATTTTATAAATATTTGTTTATTATTTGAAAGGAAACAAAATATTATATTTTGTGCATTTATTTAATAATTCAAAATATCATGTTTCATGTAAGTCATTATACAAATGTATAAAATATATAATAAGGAGTGTAGGTTGTCATTTGTTACAAGCATAAAAACAAAAAAAACATTGGACTTATAAATACATTTACTAAGTTTACATAAAATTTTTATGATTTTCAAGTAGCAACTGCAGTTTTTGTCTTATTTTGGATGGGTAGGAATAGTTTAAACTCAGCCGGAAGCTCATCTTCTGAATATAATCTATCAGAGAAATAAACCCTTCTTATTCTGCAATTTGCATGTATTTGTACTCTCAATGTTTCAACATAATTAGTGCCATAAGCCCTCCTTGTAAAGTCTGCAAGATTGAATTGAATCTGATTCCAACCTTCATCTAATCGCATTGGCATTGTACAAATGAAAGGCTTTACTCTAGTTGTTGATTGGTAGTTACTTGCACGGAATCTTCTACGTACATTTTTGTCATCTAAAACCTGAAAAGATTTGTTCACTTCAAAATCACATTTCAGCGTATTTTAAATAGATGTATTAGGTTAGACTGATCTAAAAAAATATGCACATTATATAAATTAAACTTTAATTGTAAAGTTAATACTTATATTAAACTACTACTAAAATGTGATATATACCTGAACTTCAAATGTAAAGTATTTTTTGAGATTCTTGATAATCATAACCAAAAACGGAAGTTTGATACCAAGAGTCTTCTTCGGATCCGCTGGGCACGTAATGTAGGTGGTGCTGACATTAGTTCCAACGATTTCTAGCACTAAGCTCTGAATGTCATTGTCTGTAATCCTTTTTATGTGCCCATTTCGAACTTTTTTGTCCCAAATTTGCAAAGGTTTACTACCTATGCTGTAAAGAATGGACAGGAAACCGGACTGAAAAGTATTTTTAAACATCTCTACTATATTTTCTGGAAACTTCTATGAACGCTAACATTTATCATATAGTTACTATTAAAGTTTAATCAATAAAGAATATATTTTCGCGGTTGCATTATAAGTTGACAGCCTGACAGTAAACACAGAAATTTTGAACTCAGCTATTGGCCATGCGTTTGTTATCAATGAGAGATTACCATAGCAACCAATAAGAGGTACGTTTCGTTTAACAACGTAAATATTATCTAAATAAGTAGAGTTTATAAACCATTCTTTCTAATAATTTCTGTTCATTTTTTTTGATACCTAATTATTTATCATAATTTATAAGCATTGATGACTTTTACGTTATTGACTTTTTGTAATTTTTTAATATTCCAAAAAGAGGAAAGAAAACATAATAATGGAAAATTAAATGACTATTATAATCGAATAATTTTACGTATTTCTTTTATTTTATTAATAGCATATTCTTGTTTGTTTTATTATAAATATTTAAATAGTTTACATGAAATGAAACGTAATGCGCTTTCATGACAGCAATTGATTGAAGTCTTGTCTGTGAATTTTGACAGATACGTTTATACACGCGAATCATGCGATGCATTGTATCGTTTCCGCTATAAAATTTATATTTGTCAACTTGTAATTTATAATGAAGTGATAAAATACTATTCAGCTTACGTGATAGTATAATGACTGGTTGTTTATGTATTTACTCAATATATTTGTGAAGCACTGAACATGACGGAGAATTCGTCAAAAAGGTAAGAAATTTATCAGTTAATAATTGCTAAATTTACGGTCTTCTTTTTAAATTATTTCCGTTTCAATTTTACCTGAATGTCTAATCAAGGCGCGTATATAATTGATAAGGAATGGTCCTGTTGTTTATATTTTATGTGGGGTAGATTGATTGATGTCACTGAAATTAATTTATCTTTATAGATGAATAAGCAAAATAAATTATCCGAAAAATAAAATATATTTTCTTACAAAATATATTATAAACTAATCTACATATTTTTTTTTATATAATGATGAAATTTGACACATGACATATTTTAAATACTTCTCATTTGCATAGCTATCATACCTATTTGGTCTCAAACGTTTTATTTTTATTAAATTATTTACATTAAAATATATTAATATTCATATATATATATATTTTAATACAATACAGAATTAACTTTAAAATTTAATTCTGCTGTATAAGATTCTACTTGGAAATAATAAAAACAACTGATTTCAATAATCTAAGGATGGAATGGAGGAAATTGATGAGGTCACTAAACAGCCACATTTACTTATAATATTCAGGCTACTACATATTTACATCTATGGTAGTAAATTATATAGATATATATAAAATTTATTTTTATTGAAACTTAAAAAACCTTTTTTGCTGTACCTATACATACATTTAATATGAATACTTTGCACAATGTACCTATCTTTTAAGTTGTAGGAATTTTTACACTACTAATATATTTTTTTTGAGCTGCACTTTAATGTCAAGAGATTTAAATCTTTATAAAACACAATTTCTCAGAAATGTTTATAAAAACACATTCCTCCGTTTCAGATTTATATATGTATAAACAAACATAGCTAGGCTAGGCCTAGCCAACATTGTCTTACACCATAATGAATCTTCACAATTCAAAATAATCATCATCAATCAGATGAACTATGTAGAATATACAATAAAGTAGTTTTAATGTTGGTTTAGATATAACAAAATAGTGATTTATTCTCACCTTGCTTAAACATATGTACATATCACTAGGTAACATTTGCAATAGAGACATCCAAGACACTTGATGTACTTTAGTAAAAAATTACTATTAATTATTTACCCAGTACATTCCTACAAAGACATTTATTGACATTAATCCCTCCACGGACACGCCAGTGTATCAGTTAACAATAGATTTCTTAGAATTTTAATTAATTTCTTAGAAATTTACCTGGAGGTGTTAAAGAAATAGCACCTGGGCTACCGAGCTTCGCTCGGAGTTTTTGGCCTAAAGTACAACAAGTTTTCTTTTTTCTTTAAACTAAAAATTTGAATAAATATTTAAAAAAAAAACAAAAGTAAAAATTTTGTATGTGACCGAGATTCGAACTTGGACACCTGTGATTGTTGATCTGGCACCTTGGCCGCTAGACCACGATGCTAACATCAGAGTATGCAAATTACCGACTATATTTTGCATGGAATAATACAAAAGAAAACTACATGAAAACTCGAAAACACGCCTTTTCTCAGACATAACACTAATCTAGATCGATTTATCGCCCCCGAAACCCCATATGCTAAATTTCATGAAAATCGTTGGAGCCGTTTCCGAGATTCAGATTATATATATATTTACTAGAATTGCTTGTTTAAAGATATAGGATAATAATTGCCAGTTTAGCGGCATACAGCTGTTAGGTAATAAAATAAAATTATACAATATACCTATGAGATTTTCACTACCTCTGTAAATGAGGGTGTGAGAATAAAATACGCATTTTATATTTTAACAATGGCCACATCCTCCGATGTCATTACATTTGATAGTAAATTATTATGTTATTAATAGCAGATAATACCTACATAGTTTTCTTTTTAATATTTGCTTTCAAAAAAATGTTTTTCAAGACTGCTATAATAGTAGCTAAATTGGAAAAGGTATTAAAGATTTTTTGAAGAACAAATTATATTTCTAAAAAACGATGCTTAAAAATAATCTTGATAAAATATATGTATTTTCTCCTAATAATTGTATGTAATCAACTGTGACCAAAAGGGAAGTGCGGAAAACGAGTCCACTTTACATTGCATCAAGTTAAAATACCAGCCGATCTAAAGATCGATTTTAATCCCTCCACGACCGCGGACTCGCCGGCGTTACAATTAACAATAGATTTCTTAGAAATTTGATTTATTTCTTAGAAATTTACCTGGAGGTGTAACGACTGCAAAGTAGACTTCCTGCCATTATGTTATTTAATTTATTATTAATTAATAATTTAGTTTTTATACTCTTACATTTTAGATATTTGCTTGTTTACTTAACAAAGGTTACGGGTACGCTTACACCATATGTGACGTGAAATCTAAATTAATTGAAAAACACAAGAAAGCGTTTCTAAGAAAAATATCCAATATGACGCATTAAAAGACAATTTGTACTCAATTTGATTTTTTTTTTACTTTCTCCAGTTTGTTATGGGAAACCAGTTCTTGATAATGCATGCCAATTGCTTGAACAGTATTCCTTTCAGTGAATGACACGAAAGGCTTCGTTTCGATTTTACTTGGAAAGGTCAATCAACCTGAAACAAAATATACATATTTTGTTTAGATATATGTACATATTTATAACATAAATAACATTAGTTGACTCCACCCTTTACATTTAAAAGTGCAAAATGCTAATTAGTGTACTTAGCGTTCATAAATCCTTCATAAATTAGATTCGCTAAACAAGCACTTGAGGTGAGTGAATGTTTTTCTGTGAGTATGTTTTATATACACATATAAAAAATATTATTCTTTTGAAGTTGAGCGCGGTGTTGTATATAATTTAAGGAATGTGACCACAAAGTTCCCGCGCGGGGAAACCAAGCGTGAGCCATTGTTTTGATTTTTTGCACGTCTTATCAAGATGAGTGGCCTTTGTGTACACTGTGATACACTTATGAATGAACTAAACTTCATAAGTTAACTATGTGTTATATGACTGACTTCGTCCCCTTAAATATTAAATATTTATAAGCGCTTATTATATAATGGCGTACGTTCATTTAATTAGTTGTTTAATTAGTTGATTGAAAACCATGATGAGAGGCGGTATTTGCTGAATTTAATATCTGATATTTATAATCTGAGTGATGCATTTGCTTCATTGACGCCCGCATACCCGCAGTGTGCATATTTTCTCCACAGTGGTTATAAAAGCGTTTTTTGAGCTTTTATTTACCAAAGAGTAACGAAGTCCGGCAACATGTTCCTCTTCTGTGATAAGATGTATCCGAAACATTTTGCATGGTATAAACATATTCAATGTTTATTCCTTCCACGACCGCGGACACGCCGGCTTGTCAGTTAACAAAAGATTTCTTAGAATTTTAATTAATTTCTTAGAAATTTACCTGGAGGTGTTAATGGTTTTGAGTTTAGACCATGTTGTGGCTAAATCTTGAAAATTATCTCTCAGTATAAAGGTGCCTTATTATTTATTAAAAAGTCATTATAGTTGCAACTATTATGCAATTCTATGAATGTTTGATATAACACCAGGTGCACCGTGCAACAGTTTACACTACAAGTAATCCCTAGCCTAGTGGCAGTATAGAGAATTACTCATACATTATAATCTTAATCATATAGTCTTAACTCAAATTGTTCGCGTTGACACGTCTAAGGAGGATTGTACTGACTTTGTTTAACACTTTCTTAATATTTAATACAATATTTTCAACAAACTAATAAACGGAATCCACTTGAGATAATGACATAAAATGATAATAACTCTCCAGTCTATAAACTATATATATATAAAATCACGTCGAACCTTTGCTGCTTTGAAGGAAAACAACCTAGTTTGTACTTGGTATCTTTGGTATTCGTAATACTAAATTCTTAATAAACCTGCACTTGAAGTTAATACGGAGGTTTCTTATTGATTATATTCGGGTTCCTATTTGGTGCATCGATTGTTCTAAGGCATTCAATGTGAGTCAATGCGGATGCGACTATTACGAGCTAGAGGCCATTGTTCCACTGGGGTACTGTTTGACCTGTATTGCTGAATGGCCGTGAAAGAAATAATATTAAATTATACTTCCGATGTACTTTGCGTTTAATCTTAACATTTTGATAATTATCAATATGTATACAAAAGAAACTGTGTCTTCTATGTCTATTTTTGATACAGAAATAACACAGCTATAATTCTTAGAATGTTCGTCATGCTATTTGTGTGTGCTTACTTGCGAAATGCGAAACAGATTTAATTGGGATGCCCATCTTTTTTTCCTTAAAGCTGTAAAGCTAAAGCTTAAAGCTCATGATTGAAATAAAGAGCTACTTCGTATTTTCAGACGACCACTTAATATTTATTTATGTAGACTAGATTGAGGCTATCTCCAAGGCAAGTTCTAAAACTTTTAACGGAATAGCTATAAAGTAAAATGATAAAACGTTTAACAAAAATATCACCCACGTTTAGCTGAAACCAGGTAATAAACAGTATTGTCATTGATAAAGCTCAGATCATTGGTTGCGAAACGCGTGGGCTAGCTCGATCGTGTTCCCAGATTCTGGGTCGTCGATCTAGGCTGACCTGTCCCGATTGCACTCTTTCCGCCTATAGGTACATTTTGTGCTTTTTCAACATCAGTATAATTATGACATTTTTAATTCGGAAATAGATTTTTTTATGCTTTAATTTTATTTGTGGCTAGCTCTATTTGATAAAAATGTGCCTTTAAATCTATACTAATATTATGTAGAGGTAGAGTTTGTTTGTTTCCTTGTTTATTTGTTTGTTTGAACCCACTAATCTCAGGAATGACTAATCGGATTTGAAAAATTGTTTTTGCATTAGATTGCCCGCTTATTGAGGAATGCTATGGGCTATATATCATCATGCTACAAGGGAGCGGAGCAGTAATCATAAATGTCAACAAATCGGGTAGACATCCATACATTGTTGTAAAGGGAAGGGAAAGAAGAGTCTGTTTTTTTATACTTTGAACGCGCGTGAAACCGCGGGTTCTGCTAGTGTGATATAAAGAAACAAAATGAAACTTGAAAGTCTTAAATGTTGCGTACTATTTTCGTATCTATAAGTTCTATCTATATTTTGTTACACACAAATGACTTCAAGGTTAACTTATGATTAATGGAGGATAATTAATTAAATCCATTAAAAGCATGTTCGCAAAACGAATTGGCTTGAAATTTGTAGAACAAAATGCTACACCAATCTCTATGCTTTTGTATTAAGGCCGTCTATGTTTATTTGTTTCTCGGTACAGGTATAACTCTCGACAAATAGGTTCAACGTTCGGTAGATTGCTTGCAAAAATATCATCAACGGAAACACAGATGCGTCAACATTACATCGTGGTTTCTTGACAACTAAAGATAAATTCTAGATCCCGGCGGTCCTTTCTCACGACCCCGTTATTTATGACAAGACGTTCTCTGATGTCAGATTTAGTTCGACCTATCTAGGAATGCTTAGTGACGGTCTGCATCTGTTGTTTTATGGCCACGAGTTTTCTATTAAAATTCATAACGAACTAGTTATTTGTATTAGTCAGACTATAATATAAACAAATTGAAATGACATTTAGTACCTTCAGACAGAGAATAAAAAAAGTTTTACTTTTATGTCGCGTAAAATTATAATTTACTAACGAATCACCCTAGCTCTACTCGGGTTTGCCCCTAGGTTGATTTCCCATAAAAATTTTCATCCCCGTTTTCACTATTTTATATACACGTTATCCTTGTCTAACTGCCCTAAACTGTCCTTCCCAAGTAAACTATATTCTTATCAAATTTCATCTAAATCAGTTCAGTAGTTCCACATAGGTATTACTTCCTACAAACAAACTCACAAACTTACAAACTTTACCTCTTTATAATATTAGTATTTGGTTTGATCTATCCGTTTTGTTTGATTGAAAAATCAACTTTTAATCATCCAATCAATCCGGTTCAGTTAAAACTCAGATATAATATACTTTTTTGGGTAACCATCTGATTCTAAGAATATCTTCTAACTGTAGGCACGCTAAGAATGGCTAACGTCTTCATAAAACATTTTTCTCTTTGTTTTCTTTGCTCTGCTACAATTCTCATAACATTGGAATGTCCATGTGAGAATTCACATGTTTATTTGCTATTGTATCAGTATTTCTACAATGAAACATAATATAATAAATACTTGCGGTACTAAGACTCTTTTACGGTACTTCAGCCTAAATTAATGGATGCATTCATATTACTTTGCGTACTTATGGCCTAAATTACGTAAAGCAACTGAACAATACGTATCAAGAGCGTATTTACGTTTATGCAAGGCCTATCCATATCTAAGCATCGCAGAGTAGGTTAATCCCGAGTCAATAGTGGGGGTATCAACAGGCTTGCCAATAAAAAGGTCATCGTGTCGAGTCGATGTATCGTATACATTTGTATTTATAGATGGACCAACACGCTGTTTTATTTATCTGCGCCGCCCACTCGTCTCCCGTCACGCTCGTGACATATTCCGTGGTAAAAAACATCACTCATTATTAGATTTATATAATGACACATATGTAGGAAAAGTTAAGCTATTTATTTTGATATCGGCCTGAATGTCAGCATATTTGTTTCATTCTCTATCATATAATCTGTATATATTACATGGCGTACAAATATTATTGTCAGAATATTTCCTTCTTATTATTGTTGATGATGAACCATTCAACTTAATTACATATATCTATTAATAATATAAAATAGAGTCGGGTTTGTTACAACGCTATTAAGCAGAATAATTATTTAAACATCGAAAAAATTTACGAAAAAAAATTAAAAAAAATCCCATTCCATACTAAGTGTCAAAACGTGCCTAGGTACGAACCTGAGCGAAGCGAGGGTGAGTTGCTAGTGTAACATATTTTAGGAATTGACAAAATTAGTCTTTGTATCTATTATTAGTAATAAGCCATCGTACACTTAAATGCTCTGTTCACCTGACTGACATTATTGAGATGCTCAGCAACAAGGAGATATGTATTTTCATATATTTTCAAAGTCAAGTTTTGGCGGGAGCGGTGCAGTCTGCGGAGAGACGGCGCGGCGTAAGGGACGCTCGTTCAGTGCTCGATCGTGCGACCGGTTATTATGACTTGGAAAGGATACGGGTTTATTTTGGGATTTAACTTTTGTTAATCGGTTTTGAATCTTTACAGCGGACGTGCGTTACGTAAATTGTACATTCATTATTTATTGCGAAAAATTTTAATACTAGCCTCTTCATAAAGAGTAATATTTCGCAGTGTTAACTAACTGTGTACTGTGCTCAGTGTATCGGGGTTAGAATGTGAAGTATTTTTGGATTCCCACCCACCCACACGTCAAATTCTTGTTCAGTTTTGACGAGATGCATCAAGATGATCTGATGATGAGCCCTCATGGACGAAGAAGGTAGACTCGTGTTCTGGAAGGGCGGAGTGTGGGAAGAAGGTGCTCCAACCCTCAGTTGTAATACTTGCAAGAAGAGACGCTCTGACAGGATGGATGCTAATGAACGCCCTCTGGGGTGGGTTTTCATATTTTGTATTTTTTTTCTCATAATAATAACAATTATTATTATCATGTAGTTTATTATATGCTAGAGATTCCCTGGTTTCACTCGGGTGCGTCCTTATTTGCCTCAAAATAGCCTCTGTGTTATGCCAGGTCGCCTATCTTTGTTATAAATATCATCCAAATCGGTCTAACCGTTTCGACGTGAAGGATAAAATAAACGTGAAAAGCAACAAACAATGTAATAATGACATCAAAATAGCACTACAGATATTACATTACATTAATTATGACACACTTTTCCTTGTTGAATAAGCAGTGTATTGTGTTTGTTTAAAGTGCTTGACCCGGTGCTTCGTTAGCATATACTTAACTAAATAAAATATTTCTTGATTGCACTTATGCAAGTGCCATTACAGACGTATGTGGTATAATGAATTGAGCTTTAAAATAACAGAATTGGGTCATATACTATTTAAGAATATAAATTAATATCAATACAGCATTGAAAGTTTAAAATTGAATATTTACATCTTAATTAAATTAAAAGAAATGAATGAATGAAATGAATTACATTAAAAGACTATTTTAAAAATTATCAAAAAATATCTTATCTTCTTTACTGTAACAGGGGAAACTATATAACATTTTAACATAAATAATTTCTAGATTATTTCTTGCAACCAGTACCGCATTACTCAGTTTTTGAGAATTTCAATGAACCGCCACGTTCTAAATGAATCATACTTGATCGTATTACTTCGAATGTCTCCAAAATATTACGTAATATTGATAAGATAATTAGGCCTACTAATTTTTTTTTTAGTAATACATAGAATAAATAATACCTACATGATCTCTTAGAGATAATGGGCTTCGAACTACGAAGCATTATAATCTAGGGTGGGTCGCTCATGTATGGAAAAAAAATAAATTTTCGTGATTGCATTCTAATAGCGATATTTTATTGTCTTATGAGTAAGCAAGTAATTTTATGTAAATAAAGTCAAATTAAGTCGAATCTTTAGCCCGCGCATGTGGTTCAAAGTTGAAGAAAATTTAAATAAAACAAGGTAATATCAAAATCAATTATTTAATTAAGAATCTATAATTTTTTATATAAATATCAATGTTTGTTAAATAAAAAGTACGAAAATGAATGAAAACTTAAATATAAATAACTTAACTTGACATAATAAAAACTTTTTACTTATAAATAAATAGTAAAAAAATAAATAATTCAACTTATCGTTAGTAATTTGGTCAAGAAATTTTGTTTGCTTTCAAATCTGGGCATTATTTTTCGAGACGCAAGCTTTGCTTGAATCAAGCCTTCTCTTGATTTCTTACCGCATAGAACCATATTAATGCTTCTATCACTATTTTTAATGAACTTTCGAACTTTAATATCTTCACTGAGCTATCGAAATATAAAGCAATCAATTGAACCTGTGTTTGTTGTTTAGATAATTCCTCACTTGCTTTCTTCCTTTCCGACGCATTTTTGATTTATCGACCACTTCAAGATCTGTACTTATATCGTCCAATGCAGAAGAAACAAGTGCAGCAGCTGCTCTGTCAGAAATACCATATTGGTCGCAGGTTTTTGACAACATAGGCAAATTTGTAGTACTATTTCCGTGTTCGTATTTTTTTGTAATATGGATGGTAAATTTATTAGATCATAAGAAGACACACTATCTTCAGAATCACTCGAAGATGACACTAGTTCCTGCTGTTCAATATCGTATTCTGTTTGGTTTTCATTAATTTGTAAAGCTGTATTTTTGGCCTATAAAGCTTGTATCACCTTTTTTTATGATTTAGCAATAATTTTTTTGATCTTCCTTCATTTTTTTTGATTTTTGTATTTTAAATGATAAGTATTTATGAGTTGAATAGTTCTTGTGTGCGACAGAGTAAGAATGATGTTTTTCTCCAAATTGCTTCTACGTTTTCAGCCACAAGTTGGACACTTTCTAAAAAGATGATTCTTTCTTTCTATTCCTGCTAATTTTCAGCTGTAGTCTATTCCATTCATAACATTTCATGATATCTTCGTAAGTTGGTAACACATTGTCCTTAATGTCTTCAACACTTCTGAGAATGGGACACTGATGAGTTTTTCTCCTTGAAATCATTTTGTTCTTTTTACATATTCAAAAAGAAACAAACAAATATTCTATACACGACAGATTTCGGTTAATTTCACGTATACAATATTGTTCTTTTGGGACTAAAGTAAAATTAAAATTCAGTGAAGAAGTAAGCCCACGACCACTTATTCCTAGCCTCTTTAGGTAACAAAAACTAAGCTACAAGTCTACAATCTCGACTAATAATGACTTTACATTTCATTAACAATACTTCAGAATACTTTTTATGTACCATAATATTTTTTTATGGTGTAAGTATCGTATGCTCATTTACTTGTTTTTTTTACATTATTTTAATCTCATAAAATGCGATGCGCGGGCTGTTACACTGAAGATATTTGAATAATATTTTACAAGCTTGTTATTTATCTAATAAGACACTATATTTTGACTATTACAAAAGAAAATGAGAAAAAAAAAATTCGACCCACCCTATTATACACCGACATTTTTAACCGATTTTAAAAATGAGGAAAGGAGAAAGATTCAATGCTTCTGTATTTTTTCAATGGATTTTTATAATTCAATCTTTTCATATATTTTTTCATAGCGAATATTTTTAAGTGATTTTAATCAGTATATTTATTGGTTAAAAAGTAAATATACTATTTCTTCTTCGTTAGACGTATAAATACGTAAGAACTAGGGACTAACTTCCAGTAACCATTTATCGCCCAGCTATAATGACTAATATAACTGTAAAATGCCAAAGTATTTTATATTTATACACACTTTCAGTTATCCTTAAATAACTAACTTAATAATTATTACATTTATATATCAAAAATTAAATTTTATTTTTCGGCTTAGTAAATTTAATGTTCAAAGGAGAATCTCTGTGCAGTTTTACTAGATTTATTTATTATATTGTTGACGCTTGATCAATAGGAGAATGCTCACGATTGAAATTGTAGTTTATTTTATCTCGGGTTAAGAAACAATCACACAATGGAACAAAAGAATTGATGTTATCTGTTTGTCACATGTTACTTTAAGTAAGATAAGGCATGATTTAAAAACAATTTAAGTCGAACTAACTGTCAGATCCGACTTTATTTCCAAGAGTAATGTTCTATCTAACAAGTAAGTTATATATATATATATATATATATTAGTTCTTATTATTATATTATATTTCCTATAATTTAACGTTTGATCATTATTTTTATAAAAAAAAACTATCGACTCACCCTCGCTCCGTTCGGGTTCGTCCCTAGTTACGTAAAACGTAACTAGACACTTTTAGAATAGATTTTGTCAGAGATGAGATATTTTCCCGCAGTAAAAAGTATCCTATATGTTGACCCGGATAACCAGCTATCATCATACCAAATTTCATCAAAATCTGTTAGTGGTTTTTTCGTGATGCGGTAACAGACAGACAGACAAAAATTCTAGAAACTATAGATTCGACCTCTGTGTCGATAATAATGATTTTCATTAAGATTTTCCAAAAAATATTTAATGTACACATTCAACTCAGTTACAATTTTATTTTACTATATATAATAATATAAAATGTATATATAAATAATATAAAACTTTCATATATTCTATATATGATATCACTGTATATGGATATTTAATAGTGAACTATTAAATATCCATATACAGTATAGTACAATACAAGTGAAGCCGTGTAGCACTTGGCTTAGAATAGGGCTACCTCATTTCCTCCTGTTGGTGTCATAGAAGGACATCGCATCTTGAGCCCCTTGCTCGATGGCGGGCAAACAACAGCATTCGCAAAGAGGGTTGATGTCAGGCAGGCGGCCGGTCGAAAAACTTTAGCCAAAACCAATATGCAGTATGGAGTTGGACGTACTGCACCGACCCCAAGTAATTTGGGAAACGGGCAGGGAGATGATGATGATATGACTGATATCGAGACACCAGATAAATTGGTAAAAGCTGTTGTTTTGTGTAAATATTTTTAGTTATGTAAAGTTTTGTGTTTTAAAATTAACTGTATATAATACTAGTGACGTACATTCGCCTAGTCTGGACGTTTTTAGTACTGACACTTTCGCAAAACTCATTGTAACTTGTGCGCAGGAGAGGTCGTAGACTTGAAGAAATATAAAGCAACAAACACGCTTACTCATTTTAATGTTTTATTAGAAAGGTATACAAATATCTTCTTACACTACATATTGGGCTTGGTATGTATATGTAGGTACATAGAAACTAATCTATGTTTAGTTAACGATTGATTACTTTTGTAATGAATCACGTTATTTGATATCCATCTTATTATTTGTGCAGCTGGAACTCCTTATTTACTTAAAAGATAAATAAAAGAATGTATATCATAATAGTCTACGTTTAATATGGCTGAAGTCCACCGAATGAAAACCTACAAAGTATTAATTAATAAGTATTAATACCAGTTCTTTTCATTTATGATTTTAATATGTATTCAGCCCTTTTTAACGTCCTAAAGCTGGGCACGGACCGCCTTTCAATACGAGGGGGATCAGGCCATAGGCTATCACGCTGGACAAGTGCGGGGCGAACTGCACAATGCACATGTCTTTTGAAAACTTGCTGAGTTCCTTCAGACATGCAGGACGAACGACATCGCCTTTTGGTCGTTTCCAAATCGTTTTCCTGGTTTTTATTAAAAAAAATTGCCAACAGAACCTTATTGACCTGCCAGACGGCTGTATCTCATGAACCGGTAGTTAGAGAATTGAAATTTTCACAAAGTAGGTATGTGTTTCTGTTGCCGTTATAACAACGAATAATAAAAAAATATGAAGTATTTTTCGTAATCGATCATCGAAGTTAATATACTACATACATAGACTAAAAGTCATTTAATAAAAAGTACAAGTACGATGATACGGAACCCTTCGTGTGTGAATTCGACTCGCACTTGACCGATTTAATCATTTATTTTTAAATGAACGATGCATATTTTTCTTTTACATGCCTTTAGAAAAAAAAGTTGGGGAGTAATTTATTCAAAAAAATTTGCAGAACATGTGATATTGAGAAAAAAATACACTTTTTTTATAGAGCCTCATAAATTAAAGTTTGGTTACCAATGATATAACGTTTCCACTAGCGCTTTGATACGCTGACCTATTTGTTAAGGTGAACATAAAGTGCCCGTCAGAGTATTTGAGCCGATACATGCATTTTAATTAGTTTGATTGAATATATAGATTCATGAGTATACCTCATCTCGCCTTAAAATACAGAACAAACTGTATCTGAGAGATGGAGTATGGATATAATAAGTAAAATAAGTAGTTAATTTAATATAATTATTTTCCACTTCAAATTGTATTCAAGCCGTTTTTAACGTCTAACTGCTGGGCACGGATCTCCCTTCAATATCTCTCTCCTCATCTTCTCCGATCGAGGAGGATCCGGTTTTAGTCCAACACCCTGGCCAAGTGCGGGTTGGCGGGCTTCACATGTCTTTCCAAAACTAACTGGGTTTTCTCCGAAATGCAAGTTTCCTCACGATGTTTTCCTTCACCGTAAGACAAGTAGTAATCATGTTGGAAATGATTCGCACAAGAAAATATCAGAGGTTCGAGACTCGGATCGAAACCGCTTCACTCGGTTTCCCAAGCGAGTGCGTTACCACTGGGCTACCACTGCCACTATTTCAAGTTGGTATAGCTAAAATTTTTAATTATAATTTATAATTGATGTACATATGTGCAAAGTAGATTTAATTAAACAATAAGAGTCAATTAATATTGGTTTCTATTTTCTTGTAACATAAGATCTAGATTCTAGATTTTCAATCTTTCAATGTGGATTACAATTCGTACGCAAGAATATTTTATCGTGTTGCTCATTTTGGTCTGAATGTGTTTATTTATGTGATAATGAAACTAAAACAAGTAGCATTCCTCTATCCCAGATGTGTAAGTGAACACGTGTTGCGACTTGCGACGGCCGGGCTCGCTTATTCTTTACTAATATGGCGCTTTTTATGGCGATACTTAAATAGTTTTAAACGGGAGGAAAGACTTTTAGACGTAAGAAGGTTGACTTGAAGTAACACATAGGCTATTGTTAGTGGTAAAATTTACCAAAAGGTGGCGCTGTCTGTATATAATAGTATGAATACAAAGGCATTTAGGGGCGCATCAGAGGGTATCAACAAGTCACTATTATGTATATATGTAATATAATATATTTTTTTATATTTAGACATATTTTATTATTCTAGGGCATTATCCTAGCTTATTTTGGAAGTGGTAGCTAAAGATAAAATAAAAATAATACAGTTAGGCTCATGCTTCGGCGCGAGTCATGTTTACCTTATAAGGAAAAATAATAATTTCATGACAACTATTATTTAAATATAATATGTATTCTATTAATCTATTATAGCATTTCAAATTATTTCTAAACTTAAATTGTGGACCGTACTAAGACTGCCAGTAGTAGGTACTTTATTTCTGCACACATTGTATGTTGTTGTTGACTTGTTTTACAGTTTATTAAATGTGGAATATTTAGAATATTTTTCACTTCAAGCAGTTAATTAGAATTGATGGTGACTTTCACGTTTAATGTAGGCACAGATTGGAACACTTTGGCATCCTCTTCGTATCATTATCTTTTTTCATATAGGTATATTTACTTAGATTATTTTATTAATAATCTCAGTAATTTTTATAACAAATTAATATTTCTGATATATTTTTAATATTATAAATACTAAATATACTAAACTTTGATTTCTGGCTGTATTTGTTTTTTGTCTTGTTTTAACAGCTTAACATATTTGAGTAAACTTGGAAGTGGATATATTATCTTATATTCAGACGTAAGCTAGTTACTTTTTGATGATGGTCTTATTGATGGCGAGCGAAACCGCGGATAAGCATCAGTATAGGCGATAAAAACATGTCCGTGACATGACATAGCCATGACCCATCCGAGATTTAAATCTGTCAGTGCGAAATTTACAGAACAAATGACTCATTACGATAAAATATTTTTTCAATTACATATTTATAAACGACCTGTTATGGGGTAGATAGGAAATTAAGTGATTTACACTTTATGAATCATTCAGAATTATGTGTTGTAACGTAACGATTTCGTTTCACTTATTTGTAAAACTTTTTTCTTATACCTAGTTTAAAGTTTAAATCTTAAATAAGGTACCCGTTCCTGACAGTTATTTCAGAGATTACAGAGAGTATAATATTCAGATTTCAGACTATAAAGCCAACGATCGTTTTACAATTTAAAAAGTATAAATATTAAAAATATGTAATAGTGCTAAAGCTCTTGAAAATGAGCCGTGCGCGTTTCCTGTCGGATGACACATGCGAGATAAGGTACCTAGGTAATTTTATTTTATTTTTACTGTCTCAAATGTAAAAGAATATTGCAGCATGAAATATTGTATTATCGAACTATTATAGACGTGAAAGTATGTATGTGTATTTGTTACTTAACGCTGACACGGCTGGTCGAATGAAATTTAAATACAATTTGGCCTAGAGCAGCAGTTCCCAATTTTTTTTTTGACCACGGGACCCTAATTAAACATATTTTTTTTAACGGTTCTCCTGAACTGAACTGATGGTGTTGTTATTAGAATACTTTCTTGTTTGACTTGAAAGAACAAATCATAAACGAAAAATATTAAGACTTATAATAATAGTTATTGTCACAAAAATATAACGTATTAATTGTGATGATTTGAATTAAAAAATTCACATATTTATTTTTCATAGTAGTAAAATTAGTCTTTATGTCTGACTACGTTTTATTTAACTCTCGGACGGAGCTCAGAACCCATCTGACCCTTCCACGGAACCCTAGGGTTTTGCGAACCACCATTTGGGAACCGCTGGCCTAAAGTACCACATAGGTTACTGTTGGCAACTAGAAACTTATATATTATGTATTATGTTTTATCATCTAATGGCGGTGACAGTGGCAAGGTTTAATGCGCAAGATATTGCTGTTAAATATGCTGTAGGTACCTATTATGTAAGGCAACACTTATTTTGATTTGTAACACTGGCAACTCTGTCTTGACAATCTGTTATGGTGGACGCCGGCTGTTTGTACTTTGGTGAGCTTCATTTAAATAAAAATTCATTGTGTAAAATCTGCATTATTATTCCAAAAAGTCCTAATAGGTTATGGGCCCAGTCTGTAACCGTATTTAGGTGAAGATATTCTTGGAATTGTACGGCAGGAGCTTGGTCGGGTGTCGACAAGCAAGAAGGAACGTGGTGGCGGCCGGAAATATTGGCGTCGCTCGTTTGTTTTGTAACAAAAATAACACAATGGAAAAGCTCGGCGTAGTGCAGCTGGAAGGAGCGAGGAATTGGAGTGTCTGGCGATTCCAGATGACCGTGATTTTGCGGGATCAAGGATTGTACAAAATTGTCTCGAGTCCTAATGTCAAACATGGCGGTGCGGCGGAAACTACAAAGACCGGTCAGGCGTCGGCGGAGCCAGAGCAGGCGTCGGTAGATAAGGATATAAAGGCGATGAGTGCAATTGTGACAAGATTGGCGGAACCAGTTCTACATCACGTAATTACTTGTCAAACAGCGCACGAAGTGTGGAGTCGGCTACACAGTATTTATGAAAAAAGTGGAGAAACTTCACTGATGCTACAACAACAACGATTCTTTGCCCTAAAATTTGAAGATGACATGAGTGTCGCGGACTTCATCTCCAAAGTGCAGGAGCAGCAGCAGACCTTGAAACGACTGGGAGAAGCGGTAACCGACAGGATGGCTATGTCGAAGATCATCATGTCACTTCCACTGAAGTATGCTCACTTTGTTAGTGCTTGGGAATCGTGTGCAGAAGAAAAACAGACTATGGACAACTTAACGGCACGGCTCTTGGTAGAAGAAGAACGGCTTAATAATAAGTGTAGTAGTAAGGCAGAAGAAAGTGTAGCATTGTTTTCTAAAGGTCATAAAGGTACAAATAAAGGTAATTTTAAATGTTTTTTATGTCACAAGCCAGGTCATTTAAAGAAAGATTGCAAGCTTAAAAATGTTTGTTTTAAATGTAACAAGCCAGGTCATTTTAAGGATAAATGTAAAGCTAGTAAAAATGATAAGAAAGATAAAGAAAATAGTGACAAAGGTAATAAGAAAATTGAAAGTGCTTTTGTATCTACAGCGCTAGTTAGTGCAAGTGATCGATCAATAGATGAAAAATGGTTAGTAGACAGCGGTGCTAGTCACCATATGACATATCAGAAGGAATTATTTTGTGAATATGAAAAATTATCTACTCCTAAAGTTGTTATTATAGGCGATGGACGAAAGCTAAATGCTTTAGGTATAGGAAAAGTAAAAATAATGGCATTTAATGGTGAAGAATATGTCTGTTGCTCAATAAACAATGTTTTGCATGTTCCTAAATTAAAAATTAATCTATTTTCTGTAGGTAGTGTGGTATGCAATGGTTTTCATGTTAGTATGACAAATGACAAGTGTGTATTTTCAAAGAATAATAGAGTGTGTGCTATTGCTAATAAGGAATCATGTTCTAAGCTGTATGTAATGGATTTTAAGTCAGAGTCTTTGCAGGCTAATGTAGCTAAAGTTGAGTTAAGTGAGTGGCATGAGAGGTTAGTACATCAGAATTATAAGGAAATTAAACGCATTTTAAAGAAAAATAATATTGATTATAGTGAATCACCAATAGACACATGTACAGCTTGTGTAAAAGGTAAACAGCATAGATTACCATTTGATAGCAGTAGAAGTACTACAAGTAAGACAGGTGAGTTGGTGCATGCTGATTTGTGTGGACCGATGGAAGAAAAGTCAATAGGAGGGTCAAGGTATTTTCTTTTATTAAAGGATGATTTCTCAAACTATAGGACAATTTATTTCTTAACTTACAAGTCGGAAACTGTTGAAAAGATTAAAGAATTTATTATGAAGGCAAAAACATTAAATAATACAGTTTGTACACTTCGCACTGATAATGGGACTGAATTTGTGAATGCAGAAATGAAAACTTTATTAGCAGAGCATGGAGTGACACATGAGACTACAGTAACTTATTGTCCAGAGCAAAATGGAAAAGCTGAAAGGGATATGAGGACTTTAGTTGAAGGAGCAAGAACTTTGTTGCATGCAAAAAGAATGGACAAAGTATTCTGGGCTGAAGCTATTAACACAGTTGTGTACACTCTGAATAGAACTTACCATAGCAAAGAAGAAGGAAAAACACCTTATGAGTCATGGTCAGGGAAGAAGTTTGATGTAAATGGTCTATATATATTTGGTAGTGAAGTCTTTGTGTACATACCGAAAGAAAAAAGAAGGAAATTCGATGCAAAAGGGAAAAAAGGTATTTTTGTAGGTTACGGAGAATACACTAAAGGGTTAAGGATCTATTTTCCAGAGAAAAATGCAGTGGAAATAGTGAGAGATGTTACGTTTGTGAAGAAACATGATAAACCTGAAAGAGAAGAGCAGGAAGAAAAGTGTATATATTTAGATATAGAAGAAAACCTGAACAATGAAGAATACCAGTCTGAGTCGGATACTGAAGGAAGTGTAGAATTCGAGGATTGTCAGGTCAATGACAATATGATGCAAGAAGTGGAATTTCTAGAAGAGGAAATTTTAGAGCATGAAGAAATTCAAGAAGTAAATGAAAGTATGCCAGTAAATTCAGAAAATACTAGAAGAACACGCTCTAGAAAAGCACCTAACTGGTTTCATGACTATGAAGTTGGTTTTATAAGTGTGCATAATGAACCTAGTACTTTAAAAGAAGCCATGGAATGCGAAGACAAAGAAAATTGGATAGAAGCTATGAACAGAGAAATAACTACATTGAAAGAAAACAATACATGGACTGAAGTAGCGATGCTGCCCAAGGGGATAAAGGCAATAAACAGTAAATGGGTGTTCAGAATAAAAGAAAATCCTAGCCAAGAAATTCAATACAAGGCCCGATTAGTTGCTAGGGGATTTGAGCAGACTGATATGGATGGTGCAGAAGTTTATACCCCCGTTGCGAGTTTGACTACTTTCCGTACAATGTTAGCTGTGGCAGCCAGAAAGAAACTTCCAGTATACCAAATGGATGTAACAGGAGCCTTTCTTTATGGTGACATTGATGAACCTGTATACATGAAACTACCTAATGGAGGAATAGGTAAATTAAATAAGTCAATATATGGATTGAAGAAAAGTCCCAAGTACTGGAATAGAAAGTTTAATGATTTTATGTGTAGTGATGGTTTCATAAAATCCAAAAATGACCCATGTTTATATTTTAAATGTTGTAAGGAGTATTCCATTTATGTGCTAATTTTTGTCGATGATTTGCTATATTTTAGTGATAGTGACACACAGATCAGAAAGTTTAAGGAGAAGTTGTGTAAGAACTTTGCTATGAAAGGTTTAGGTATGGCTTGTAATTATTTAGGAATTAGCATTGAACAGGATATAGAAAATGGAAAGACTGTTATAAATCAGAAGGAGTATTTGTTTAAAGTATTAAGAAAGTATGGGATGTCTGATTGCAAAGCTTGTAACATACCCATTGATCAGAATTTTAAGTTTGAATTGTTAAGAAGGGAAAATTCAGAAAGTAAAGAAATCGAATTTAAATGTAGGCAGATAATTGGAAATTTACTGTATGCTTCTAATGCTACAAGGCCTGATTTGTGTGTAGCGATTGGTTTCTTAAGTAGATATCAACACTGTGCCAGTATGTTGCTATTGAAATGTTTACAGCGTGTTTTGAGATATGTGAAAGGTACAGTAGATTTGTCATTGATGTATGATTGTAATGGTAATGATAAATTGGAGGGTTATGTTGATGCTGATTGGGGTGGAGATATAACAGATAGGAAATCTACTTCAGGATATATATTTAAAGTATTTGATTGTGTAATATCTTGGTGTACTAAAAAGCAATTATGTGTATCTTTATCATCAACCGAGGCAGAATATGTAGCACTATGTTTAGGTATTGTTGAGTCATGTTGGTTAAAAAGCTTGTTATTAGATTTTGGATTTAAATTAAAAGTAAATATTTATGAGGATAATCAGAGTGTAATAAAAATAGCAGAAAACAACTTCAGTAATAAGAGGCTTAAGCATATTGATGTTAAATATCATTTTATCATAGAAAAAATAAATGATGGTTGTGTAAGTCTATCCTATGTTAGTAGTAGTGATAATCTTGGTGATGTGTTTACTAAGACTTTAGGAAGACAATTGTATGTAAAACTTAGAAGTAAGATTTTAAAATAAGTTTTCCATCTAGAGGTGATTTTATTTTGTGTTGTGTCAGAATTGTTTTGTTTTTAATACTGAATTTGTTAAGTGGATGTTTGTATTTTATTTTGTAAAGGCCAGTGTGTCATTGTGTTATTAAGGGGTAGTTTTTCTTATTAATGTTGTTAAGGGCTAGACATGTAGTGATATATTAGTTTATGTAAGTTTTTAATCAAAAGTTAAGTGTTGAGGGGGTGTGTTAAATATGCTGTAGGTACCTATTATGTAAGGCAACACTTATTTTGATTTGTAACACTGGCAACTCTGTCTTGACAATCTGTTATGGTGGACGCCGGCTGTTTGTACTTTGGTGAGCTTCATTTAAATAAAAATTCATTGTGTAAAATCTGCATTATTATTCCAAAAAGTCCTAATAATTGCCTATATTAATTGTACTTTTTTACAAAATTATATTATTTAATTTGCAATGTTTGTATGTTTGTTCGGGACAAATCATGCAACTAAATTTTAAAGCAGTTATCCTCAACCCATTGAGCTGAAATTTTGCATACATGTTTACTTTAGATGACAATACATGGTTAGGTAAGTGAGGCCATTCTAAATCCAACATGGCGTAGGTACTCCCAACGATGGCGGACTATATTTTTTTTATCTCCCCCACGATATGGATATCAAATGAAAAGGATTTCTGAGAAGAATGCGAAAAAATACCTAAAAAATAAACTAAATTAAACCAAACTCATTTATTACAGGATTTAAATAATACAAAAGCTTCTTCTTAAAAATATTTCTTTATTATTAACTTGTTTAATGAATTTACAAGTGACTAGCCAGCGGCCCTGATGTCGTGTCGTCCAGGTGTAAATTATTTTATGGTTAGATACAACTAGGTGTATTTAGACTATTGAATCTTTAATCATAAGCTATGACTCGCACGCCATTTGGTTTCTCTGAAGATACTATGCCAGAAACATTCGCGGGAACTTAAAAACTTGGCTTTTTCACATTTTGTTACATAAATTGAAGCCGTATTTTGATATCTCCGAAGTTTTCAATTTACGTGAACTTTTAAAACTGTCAACGACCTCGTAAAGATGCACGCAGAGTTAATACAAAATTAGGCTACTAAATCCCTATTATTAGATTACCTTACATCGATAGGTGGTCTGAGAAATGGTTGATGAGATGTTAAGAAAATAATTTTATTTTTTTATTCGTACATTAAGTGATACACTTATTATTATCTTTGTTGAAAATTTAGGGTTAATGAAAAACTACTGCCTTTTATAAATGTTTTAGGTAACAAGCAACGCTTGGAACGCTTGTGCATTAAATTAGTTTTTTTTAATTTAATTTGGAATATGTACATTGGTTTTATAACAGTTTTGAACTTCGAAAAACACATTTATGTACGTATTTATATTTTGAGACGTCTTGGTGATTGAGCCCATGATGCTTTACGAATACTTGGCGGATATATGTATGTATGAACAGGATACTATTTTGAAATTTCTGCATACATATTAACAATCTCATGACAAAACGTTTGGCTCAGTTTGTAGTGACCCTATTTGCTGTGCCAGCAGTCGCGGGTCCTAGTCCCACTGGGAGCATTAATTTGTGTGATGAGCACGAAAGTTTGTTTATATTTATAATAAAAATGTATTTAAAGCTATATGTGTTTTGTATCAATTATCTGGTATCCATAACACAAGCCTCGTAGCTTACCATGGAACTAGATGGTGCTGTGTCTTAGTGTCCCAACATATTTATTTATTTCATACAAATCTTGAAAACAACAGAAAATGTTTCTGACTCGGAGATCTGTCCGCCTATTTCTAACAATTTAAATATTAGGCAATTTGCTTTGAGTGATGCTACTTGAAAAGTATACTTCAGCCGAATAGTGGATCATTACTATAGGCTTATAATATCTGTGTTGAAAATGAAGAAAGTAAAAATAAAATTTGCAATGCAATAGATTTAGGAGTAATATTTTAATTGAATTTATCCTCTATCATTTATTTAATATGTGCTAAATGTATCCAACTGGTACTTCTAAAAGCTATGACACACAAATAATTGAATTTACCTGATCCCTTATGGCTCATCTCATATCTTTGAAAAGTCACTGATTCAGTTTTAATAATATTATTTCTTATCATTTAAAAGATTATTTAGCTTCAATTTTTTCTCTTAAAAGTACACGCTACAGTATGTATTTTGTCCATGTATAAGTTTTTATCGTCTAATAAAAGTTTGATAGTGAAAGGGAGGGGTATTTAGGGTTGACTGGAACACGATTAGCGGTCGTTCACATTGAATTTTATAACTTTGATTTCATTGCGTCTTGTTTGCGCCACGTGTGATGCAATCGGGTGCTTAACCTCCACTTAATGAAAAATAATATCACCTCCAGGTAATTTTCTAAGAAATTAATTAAAATTCTAAGAAATCTATTGTTAACTGACATGCCGGCGTGTATCCGCGGTCGTGGAGGGAATATTGTTATCTTTCTGACTTTCTTGACTGCCTCGGTGGTGTACATGGCGTACATGCTAGCCATTAGCATGTACGGCTGCACACCCGGAGGTCCTGGGTTCGAGTCCCGGGTCGGGCCAAGTTTAGCTATTGTGTCTTTCTGTATAGTAAGCCTCAGTAACAGCCCGGAGTTGGGAAGTTGGCGGTGTTTCACCCCCGTGCCTCGGAGAGCACGTAAAGCCGTCGGTCCTGCGCCTTAACTCTCACCGGTCGTGTCGAGCAGTCGTCCCACCGGAGTATGAGAGTGACAGGAATAGAGAGTACACGTTGTGTCTGCGCGTACACTTGTGCACTATAATATCTCCTGCGCAGTTGGCTAGTCTCAATGAGATTGGCCGCCGTAGCCGGAATCGGCTAGGAGAACATCATCATCATCATTGTTATCTTATTTATTGTAACTATTTACTAAAATTAGGAGTCGCTGAGTGGTCGAAATTAGACCATGATTATCATTTTGAGGAAAACCTATGTATATGAATTTACAGAACTTTTGTTTTGTTAATAACACTAAAGAAAGAAAGAAAAAATAAAAAGAAAATCGGTTGACAAACAGATGAGAAAAAGGTACTGAACTGTTTCGTCTTAGATAAATATATATTTAATTTTTTTATTGTAAATTTTCATTTTGATGGATGATAATTTTTTTATCAAAACCAATTTTCGCATAAGGCGTATGTAAGTATATCTCATGTTAAAATCTAAACTCAACGAAAAATTGCCATAGACATGACCAAGAAACCATCTTCATTAACTGGATAAGAAGTTGAATGAATATCAAGCCATGAATAGTACCATATATTTATTTAACAAGGTATTCCATAGTAAATATAATAATAAATATTGTCTATTCTAATATTATAAAGAGGAAAAATTTTTTGTTTGTATCGAATAGGCTCCGAAACTACTGAACCGATTTAGATGAAATTTTGTAAGAAGATAGTTTGAGACGCTGGGAAGGATATAGAATAGTATTTATCTTTTAAGAGGGTGAAAATGGAGGTGAAAGTTGGTATGAGGAATCAACCCATATAGGTACGAAGCCTAGCGAAGCGAGGGTGAATCGCTAGTATTTGATAATAACGTTGGTTTTTGGTGTTATCATTTTCCCAACCATCGCACCAAACAATTTGTTAAGAGGTCAAGGTTAAAATCGCAATTAAATGAACAATACATACAATAGGTTTATGTTAAGAGTACTATATTTTTCCTAGTAAAATAAAACCTTGCTAATGAACGTTTTGATTCAAACTTTTTTCAATTGATTCTATACTCATTATTTAGGTATTGTAAATATAAGCCCAAATACTACTTGTTTAGTCCGTAGTCGGAGATATAGAAACACATTCACCTGCAAACTTTCGCATTTTATAAATAGTAATTTCAAAGACTAGTAAGAACTATCAAGATATATTGCTTACAATTTTGACTAAACCATTGTAAAAAGCAACGATATATTATATAGGTATATAGCACTGTTGTTATATTACAAAATGTGCAAGTTTCTCAAATTTACTTATTTATTGTTCCAGTGAGCTAAAAAAGTTATCAGAGGAAAGTTTGACGCGTCAGCCAGAGGAGGTTTTTGACATTCTCTGTAAACTTGGCGAGGGTTCCTATGGCAGCGTATACAAGGTGAATAATATTGTCATTTTTCAAATTAAAAAATTTATGTTCACCAATTTCAGCCACTCTAAAATATCATGCATTAAGAAAATCATTATTATAGAACAAGCTGATTCGACACACGCTATCCTGTCCAAATTTCAATAATTTTATCTGTAATCTTTCAAGTTCATACAAAAATACTATAGAATCAAGCACTTTGTGTTTGTGTTTCCCGAATATGCCAATTTTCCAGGTGAGGTATCCAATTTTATTCCCTTAAAGGATTATTTTGGTTATTGTGAAATTTAAAAAAAACGTGCGTGTGTGTGCAATTCACACATGGTAGAAGTGAAATTTCAGAAAAGTAACATACTTAATAGAGAATGAGATGAATTTCTATATTCATTATTAGGAGTAGGATAATAATTTATAAGGTTTATTTTTTTTTAATATTTTTACCAAGTTTAATAGTTATTTTACTTGACATAAATATACATTACATATCATTCAGTAATTAATTTTATTATTTTTCACTTACCTTACCTGTGTAATGTTTTCTATCTCAAATAATTAAATAAGGCATATTACAATAATACATTTATAGAATATCATTTAAGGAAAGAATATAATATTATAATATATTTGTCAGACAATAACAACGGTTACCATGGCAACATGGCAATGTATTCTATCTCATTCTTTCGCCAGCTTAATCCTATATATTTATGTGTGTGTCTCTTTTTAGTGTCGCATTTTTGTTTCATCGAGATTCAAATCGCAACGACTCTAAAGAAGTTTCACTTCAAAAAAACATTAGCCTAATCGATCCAGCTGTTATAGGACATGCAATTATCAACTTCCTAATATCTAAATAAAGTCAAGTGAAATTGTTTACTGAATATATAAACAGTACAACTAACCTTGCGTCTAAATTTTTTTATATTGCGATAGGTATAGATCTTTTCCTTCCTTCGCATACACAAATAAATTTTCACATACATATAACATATAAATTTAAAATTTAAATGGGTCAAACATATTCAATTAAATCGTTGTTAATTAATCGACGTTACCATAACGTATATATGTACATGAGCCCTGCTAACAACCGTTACAAATACGAGTATGTAGGACACTAGAACACTACAGCGATTTGCGATATTTGCATGCAACGGATTAACCCAATTGGTATTTTGACATTTAACAGTAAAATTCTCAAAAGTATTATAAATTTTAGTTACTATCTATTTAAGCTGACCTAATCGACGTTTCCTTTTCACAATTTTAATAAACTTATTTATGATCTTTTAGTTCATACAAAAATTCACTTTTTTCCAAATTTCCCAATTTTCCCAATTTTTTAAAATTTTCCATTTTTTTTACCTAATACCTTATTTGGACTAATTTACTAAAGTGATGCAATAATTTTTTTACAATGACAAAATAATTTTTTTATATTATCTTAGTATTAATAAAAAAAATGTACTTTCTAGGCGTTACACAAAGAAAGCGGGCAAGTCCTTGCGATCAAGCAGGTTCCGGTCGACACAGACCTGCAGGAGATTATCAAGGAGATATCTATCATGCAGCAATGCGACAGTCCGTACGTCGTCAAGTACTACGGAAGTTACTTCAAAAATACGGATTTGTGGGTGAGCATATTTTTTTATATTATCTACACCTGTATTGTATTTATAAAATACAGTGACAAAAGACAACGATGATTCTTAAGGTTGTTTTACGCGAGATTTTCGTTATATGCTCAAGGCGGGAAACTCGAAACATCGGCACAGCTTATTAAAATTAATTGAACTGCACAAAAAAATGTCCATCCATGCATAATTAACATTTCTCTAGCGACTCTCTGAGACAACGCAGCGAAATCGGTCACACTAGTATGTATATGTGCTAGGATAAAAGCTACGGAAGCCTACGGAATTCCTCGGTTTACAGAAATTATAAACTAGCTAGCGGCTCACTCTTGCTTCGCTTCCTCCCTAGTGAAAACAAAATCACATCTATCCCACTGCAACCGTACATTTTTCCGGAATAAAAAGTAACCTATTTGCTATTCCAGACTATAATCTAACGCTGTGCTAAATTTTATCCAGATCCGTTCAGTCGTTTTAGCGTAAGTGAGTAACAAACATTCATCCAATCTTTCGAATTTATATTAGTAATGGGATTTATATTTATACTAGCGGACCCGACTGACGTTGTCCTGTCTACACGTCTTTAATTTGAAAATTTCAAACTTTTTTTAATATATTATTTTCTATTAAAAAAATTGTGAATCTAAACCATTCCCAGATCCCCTTGAACACACACAAAAAATTTCATCAAAATCGGTCCAGTCGTTTGAGAGAAGTTCAGTGACATACACACTCACAGAAGAATTATATATATAAAGATGGGATATAATAGGGGATTATTATTAAAATAAAATTTAAACTTTGCACATATCTATTTCAGATCGTAATGGAATATTGCGGTGCAGGCTCAGTGTCAGATATAATGAGGCTCAGAAAGAAAACACTATCAGAGGACGAGATAGCGACGATTCTCTGCGACACACTCAAAGGGCTGGAATACCTGCACAGGCGACGGAAGATCCACAGGGACATCAAGGCTGGGAATATTCTGCTTAATACCGAGGGTCATGCCAAGCTGGCCGATTTCGGTGTTGCTGGACAGTTGACTGTGAGTTATATGAAAGTAATAAATAGTAATTGCAATGGGTTCTGATTAGTATATATTTTTGTTTTAATTTTTAATTGTAGTGATATTTGGCAATGGCTTTAATCAGAGTATTAATGGTCTTTTTTGTTAAAAATAAAAATGATTCAATTTAAGTTTTCTGTTTTGTGTGCTCCTTATTCCGAAGATTCTGGGTTGATATTACGGGTTAAATCATGTATAGTTATTTCGTTGCCCTGTCTAGAAATTGTCAATATCAGCGGGGGCTTGGAATTTCGTGGAATTCCACCCCCTGCAGGCCGATAATCAGTGTTGCGTCGCGTCTGCACCTGGTCTCTTACCGCGAATTTCGAATTGTTTAATCTGACTAAAAGAGTGAAAAGAAAAGGGGGAAACACGCGTCTGTGGTGTATTATCTCATATGCGGTGAGTAATCTCATGAGTTAGGCTACCATGACTACCATGGCTGATAGTGACCAGGAATGAAAAAAAACAGACTTTATCCTAACAACACAATGGTAACAAACGCTAACAGTTCGTCTATCGCGCCGACCGCAGGACACGATGGCGAAGCGCAACACGGTGATCGGCACGCCGTTCTGGATGGCGCCCGAGGTGATCCAGGAGATCGGCTACGACTGCGTGGCCGACATCTGGTCGCTCGGCATCACGGCGCTGGAGATGGCGGAGGGCAAGCCGCCCTACGGCGACATACACCCCATGCGCGCCATCTTCATGATACCCACCAAGCCGCCGCCCTCCTTCAGGTTGGATATGTCTGGACGATGTTGGTTTATCTTGTAGAAAATTAATAACGTTTATTATATAATTTATTAGCAAAATTATCAACTTTTATTATAACTCCACTTTTTTGGACGACTTCAATTCAAGTTAGTTATGATGTCTGACAATGTTCCGATAAAAATGTAGCTTTTTATTATTGAAAAAAAACACAAAATCGCATCAGTAGTTCTACAGATAGATTACTTCCTACATATAAACTTTTACCTCTTTATAACATTAGTGTACATATGGCAACTTCATAGGACTATCAGATTATGATTTTATTAATGAAATTACTATTTGTCCGATCAACGGGTCTACGGGAAGCTTTCTCATAGCTGATCCGTGGATCGATTGAATTTAGTTCAACCTTTCAAATCCCCACTTCTCAGAATTTTTACATTTACCTATATATAAGTTCTCAAAAAAAAATTATAACATGATGTTTGTTTTTAATTTACTCTATTTTTTTTTTGGTGTCAATGTTATCTTACCACTTAAAATTTAAATACTTTCCATTTATATTTTTAAAGAGTACATGGATATTAATTATATTATACAGAGAACCAGACCAATGGTCGCCGGAGTTCATAGACTTTGTGAGTCAGTGCCTGGTGAAGAACCCCGAGGAGAGAGCCACGGCTGAGTACTTGTTGGCGCACGAGTTTATTGGTATGAATTTTATATTATAATTTATTTTCTTATAATTTTTTCTTAATGGATGGTTTGGTCTCCTTCCTAATATTTATTTATACGTTTTAATCAAACAAAACTAAATTCTTTACAAGGAAGCATTTAGTATTTATATTTTATTCTTTCACTGTTTTTGAAATTTGTTATTTCTTCACTTGGTCTGTCACTTCAGTCGGTCGTTTATACTGCTCAATAAGATTGAGTGATATTCTTAAGGAAAGTAGCTTATATTTAGAATTGAAATATATATGTAGACTTTTATTGTCATATAGATGTAGTTTTTACGCAGATCCTTGGACAAAAAAATGTTTACCATGTTAAGTTGACTTTGCGAATTCTGAATTGTCGGTGAATAATAACAATATAATTCTTAATTAAATTTAAAATATAATTATTTTTCTGGTTATTTTCGCTGCTAACAAAGTGAAATATATTTGTTTGTTCTCGACGCGACGTATTTAATGCTTTTGAAAAATAAAACCTCAAAAAAATTCGAACATATTATTTAATTTATAATATCAAATTTTCTCGTAAACATGAGTAAGTATGATATGTCGTGGGTTTCCTTAGGCAACGCCAAGCAGGCCAGCATCCTCAGCGCCATGATAGCGGAGGCGCGCGAGCTGCGCGAGAGCCAGGCCTTCCGCGCACTCTCCCTCGCCAAGGCCGTACGTATACACACACGCACGCACACATACACACATATTATATGCACATGTTCATACAACGTCACATGTACATTTTTTGTTGAAATAATTTTATTTACTTTATTAATTGAATTAGGCTATGTGTCTATAAATTTTTGTGGTCATGGTTGATATTGTAATAAACATTTTTGTGCTTTGGTTAATCATACGTAAACTTTTTATTTTTTTTATTTTTTCTTTAAAACTAACGCAAAAAGACGCGTAGAACACACCCAAGCAAATCGCATTTTTTTTATAATTATGAAACTTGAGAATTAATTTACTACCATTATTGCAGGGCAACACGCCGGCGGCGGCGGGCGCGGGCGGCGGCGCGGGCGACTACAGCGCGGCCACCATGAAGGCGGAGGCCACGCTGGTGCCGCGCGACGCCTCGCTGGAGCTGGCGGCCGACCTCGGCACCATGGTCATCAACGACCACGACCTCGCCACCATGAAGCGTGCGTGACCACACCTCCCCACACCACCACACCACACGCATACCACCTCACATTCCACATACAGGCGGTTGCGTGAGACTCACTAATTAAAAAAGCCAGTACTACCCACTGAAAACCAACGGACTCTCCCCCGTCTTAATTACGCGTCGCTTTGGTTTCACGCTCAGCTGAATTGCCAGACGTGAAAAAACATTAATCGTACATAAACAATATAATAAATTATAATATATATAAAAATCGAAAAAAAATAATAATAAAAAATAAAAAGGGGTTATTTCTATTGTAATTTAAATATATTTTATTTGCGTGCGCAGGTCACGACACCGACCCGATGGACACCAACCGGCCCAAGTACCGGCCGCTGTTCCTCGAGCATTTCGAGAAGAAGGAGCTCAACCACCTCGCGCTCGCCAACGGCACGCTCGCCGCGCCGCCGCGCCGCCGCGACCAGCCGCGGTCAGTCATACACACCACCTCGTGGGATACTGTCATATAACCTTCCAATACTTGTTACTGAAAATATTTTAATCTGAAAACCCACTGCCATATTCCGTCATTTTTTCGGGCCTCAACACAGGGATGTTATACCGTAAAATAAAGAGCAAACACATATGTTATACGACGTCTTACATAAAATGATATCGTAGACAAATATAGATGAAACCCTTATAAAATTGTCATTTCTATGTGTTTGTCCGTATGTCATAAACGTTTCATATAAAAAAATCAATTGAATACTGTATGTATATAGTAAAAAGAGATAATTTCATTACTTAGCAATCGTAAATTTTATTTCAATTTTTTTAAAACAGTTTACTCAGTAATATGCTAAAACACTGTAATTGTTAGTAGTAAAAAGTAAACATTTTAACTCAATGATTTATTTTGACGAATCTGTGATAAGTATGTACATTACATACTATTTGACTATTTATTTTAATTTTTTTTGACTCATTCAATGAGTGCTTCGGTGTCGTCAGTTCGTCTCAGGACTGAAACTCATCTTTCGACATTTAGTAAAAATTGTAATAATTTATCTATACATATAATAAAACTGTAGAGGTTGAATGTCTACATAAAAAAAATATGCTAAAACCGAGTAATGGGGATGTAAGAAGAGAAATAGAACAAATCCAATTTTTTTTTTTCAATTTTTTATTTTTCTGTCTCTTTGTACGTGCTAATCTCCGAAACTGTTGGACCGATTTAAATGAAATTTTGCATAGTGCTACCTACATCCCCGGATCAACATTTTAGATACTTTTTATTTCGGAAAATTAAAGAGTTCCCGTGGGATAGTTAAAAATCTATATTAACTTATACAGCTTAGTACACAAAAACAACTGATTGGATTTTAATGAAACTTTACAATAATAAAGTTCATACATCAGAATAACAAATAGGCTACTTTTTATCCCGGAAAAATCTACAGTTGTCATGGAATAGATTTATTGTTGTTCATCTAGAGTTATTGTTGTTCGTCTAGAGTTATTATTAATCTTACCAAAATTCGTAATACTAATATAATATTGAAAAAAAAATATAATTAATCATTTATTATTTAGGTAGCTTATATAAAATGTATTGTATTGAATTGCAGGATTCCCACGGAATCGGAGGAGGACGCGGCGGAGGCGGGGGGGACGGAGGAGGGCGGCGAGGCGCGCGCGGCCGCCGCGCCCGCCGCGCGCCTCGCCGACGACGGCAACTTCGAATTCGTAAGTCAACTGCACGTCGTCACTCTGCTCGCGCTGTCCCGTAAGTGCGTCACGTCACGTCACGTCGCGTCACGTGACACGTCACGCGTCACGCTAACCGCTAGTGCTCACACCTCTTGTATAACGTCATTATTTACACGGTATAAAAATCCATACAGTAAACTCATTGATTTTATTTTATTTTTATTTGGGAAACAAACAGTGCTTACAAATGTTTATACTAATGGTTCATAGATCAATAATGTTTCCTCACTGATACGTGAATCAAATCGGGCGGTGAAGTTGACAGTTACAAAAAAATTAACTAAAACTATATGACACAAAACATTAGAAAATATGTGCTCAATAGATAAATTTTTTTTTACATAAGTTCTCTAATCAATTTTTTACATTTCATGATGGGAACATGTGTCAATTAACGGAAATGCTTAAGCGTTGTCAAATGCATTTTTTTATAGCGTACAATTTTACAAATTAAAGCAATGTAGCGCCACCTGTAGCAAGTTATGCCTATTAACCATAAAGTCATTTTTCACCTGTCATATAGAAGTGATTATAATAGGAAAGGGAGCCTCACTGTACCCCTATAATGCCCTGTTACTCCCTCGTTAGACGACTGTATGGATTACTAGACTGTGGCTTTAACAAGTGCTATGCGTTTTGGAGCTGCTTTTTTATGGTGTTGGTAGTCGCTTGGAACTTTGGTAAGGTAAATAATAAATAGTTTTCAAGTATAAACCTATGTTAATGTTAATATTTATGTTAATACCTATGTTAATGTTGATAACTAAAATTGAAAAAAATATGTCTGTTTAGTGATTCTACCTTTCAATCACAATTATTGTTATCTGTAAAAAAATATATTAAATCCTATATAAAACCTCGATTTAATAAACTTTTTTGCGTGGTGTTTTTCCAAACTGACAGACAAAATTTATCTTACTTTCCCTTAAATTTCATTTTCTTAAAACTTTTGAATGCATAACTTTGATTTCATTGCAATATTGCAGACTAATAAGGTTTGTATATATCAAAATAACATTTATATGTATACTAAATTAATAACATACTAACACAAAGTGGATATATTTATGTTTATAAAGCTATAGTTTTTAAATAATGTTCTTGGCATATTTTATTTATACATATGAGTATATGAAATAATAAAAATAATTGATTTATGCCACATATTGAAAAATGGTCATGATATTTTGTGCGTCTTTCGGACGCGTTTTTCTAAAACATATTTTTTAGTCTAAAGAAATGTAAACTTATGTTGTCGGATTGTTGATAAAAAATCGGAAAGTTGTATGTGTAATTTGTCTGTATTTGTATGTTTGATACTCTTTCATATTAAAGCAATTGGACGAATATGGATGAACTTTGTCATAACTGTGACATGGGAATACTACATAGCAATTGTTAAGTATCCTACGCACCCGGATCTAAAACAACTCAGTCCGAACAAGTCTCAAAAATAAAAGTCGTATTCTAAATGCTCGGTAACACCTTTGACTCAGTGTGTACCCTACTTGCTGTGCCAGCGGTCGCGGGTTCGAGTCTCGCTTGGGGCATTCATTTGTGTGATGAGCAAGAATTTTGTAGTTCGTACTCCTCATGGGTGTTTATATTTATAATATGTATGTATTCAAAGTTATATACGTGTAGTGTATCAACTATCCGGTATCCATAACACAAGCGTCGTAGCTCGCCATGGAACCAGATGGCGCCGTGTGTTAGCGTGCAACATATAACTTACAGCTGTCGTTCCTGTCGGAGAGCGAGCTGGAGGCGCGCATGGCGCGGCTGGACGCGGAGATGGAGGCGGAGATCGAGCGCCTGCACGCGCGCTACGAGCGCAAGCGCCGCCCCATCCTCGACGCCATCTCGCTCAAGCGCCAGCGCCAGCAGAACTTCTAGGCGCCCCGCCGCAGGTACGAAAATATCCCTAGACCCATCCCTTTACAGTAATGTAGTCCCGATTTGTTGACATTTATGATTACTGCTTCGCTCCCTTGGGGAGTGACATGATGATATTGATATGTAGCCTATAGCTTTCCGCAAAAGACGGGCTATCTGATGCGAAAGGAATTTTTCAAATCGGATTATTAGTACCTGAGATTAGTGCGTTCGAACAAACTCTGTCACTATAATATTAGTATAAATTTCTCATTTACCTTGAAGAAAGGACCTAAACGAACTATATGGCAGAATCGAGAATAGTAGCTTAAATAACAAAACACGCTACTATATTTGACATTGAGATTTTTTGTGATGTATATAATTATTAAGTCCGAGTCCAGGTTACATCTATTGAGGACAGACAGAATTATAAATAATGTTCTAAATATATCTTTTTGGTGTAGATTATGTATAGAAACTTAAAAAATTTACTGCTAAATTTACTTATTACAGTCGTTGTATTCCAGGTTCCATGGCGAAGTAACTGACTGCAGCGAGCGCCGACCGCCGCGCCGCGCCGGGAAGAGGCGACACTATGAATATTCTGGTAAAGGAATGACGATGGATATATTTATGTTTAAATCGCATCTATTCAAAGCATTTACATCTTAAAATATTTGAAGGTCAATATATAAATTGGTGATGTAACGAATATACGCATTAGCGAATGTTCGCATATCTTTTGACATTCGCATTCGTATTCGCATGAGACGATGCGAATATTTGTGAATGTTTTTGACAAACAAAAAGGAAATCACATATGGATAATCATGGATGGATATGGAATGAATATTCTTTTATTGATTTATATTATTTGACTTAAAAAAAATGAGGTAGGCTAAATTAGTAATATTTTTGCTTTTATTCTTGTTCATCTAATTAAAATATTAAAAAATCACAACTAAACTAAAAAAAAAAATATCCTTCCTTACATTTAAAAAAATTAAAATTCTAAATCATAATATCTTCTGTGAAAAAAAGATAAAAAATATATATTTGAACCAATTTTAAACTTCTAATATACATAATGTTATATTATAACCTTTGGCTTCAATCATATATTTTTCCATTCTACAATGTATATTTTTTCTTAGAATTAAAGATATTAACTAAAGTATTTGTAAATAAAGCAATATATTTTTTTTACTGGAGACAAAACAATGTTTATTTTGGTTTTAAACAAAAGTAAACTTCTAATATCCATAATGTTATTTAACCTGGTTTCGTGGAAAGTCGGTTGGACGATTTTTTTACTATATATTTTCTTTTTCTATGAATTAAAGATAATGAAATATATAAACTTTCGCATTTTCGAGAATGTAAAAAGTCGAGCATTCGTTACATCACTAATATGTCTTTGTGACATGTGCGTGTGCAAAATGTCATTTTGACAATAAACAATATAAATAATGTGTGTGTGACAGATTGAATATGTACTATTTTTTGTTGAACGATTGACGCATTTATTACACAAATATTGTAACAATAAAATTTAAGCTTATTAATTTTACGAACAAATTTTTATGTCAGATTTTATATCTGAATACATTATACAAGTTTGGCAAAAACTGAAACTTTTAGAGTATTAGGAAACTAACAAATTTTTTGAAAATTTTACCTCATAATTTTAGTCGGCCTAATATTTTTGGAACAGTTATATTTTGTGGCTCTAAAATGACGGCTTAATAGCCTATTGGCTTTATGCTTACAAACACAGTATCTTGGTGGGTGAAGACGTTTTTGCCCACGGGTGGAATTTGAATATTCAAGTAGAGGTGCCAAAACGCAACGCATCAACGCTTGTTCCTAAATAATCACTTTATTTCAGCCAAATTTATCAAAAATTGATTCAAATATTGCATTTTTTGCCAGAAATGTGTCGAATTTGTTAGCGATGGTGTTTAGTTTTGGATAAGTTGTTATAGCATAGTATAGTGTAGTTGATTCGTACGTAAGGTGAGACATATCTGTGTGCGAGTTGTGACGGCCTACGTCCGCTAGAGGGAGAGCATTTAGTTCGAGCTATATCGTTCTAACTAAGAATATGACTGTATTTGTGCTAAACTTCAAACAAATGTAAATCCATTATCCACAATTCCGAGTAAAATGAGAAAGACGATTCCAAACAAAAAATATAATTTGACAAAAACAAATCTTTTATTAAAAAGATTAGTTCATAATTAATGAAATAAATGATTTAAAATGAAATTTTATATACACAAAAAAGGAGTTTCAGGTACCGAATTTTGATGTATTATGTCGAATGTCGTCGAGCTTATTTTTTTCCGAATATAAATAGATGCATCGTAATTAGCTAGCGTAAGTATGTAAAAAAAAAATACATAAAAATATCAATTATTATTTTAAATAGATTTACCTTCGTTTAAAGTTTGTCCACTATAATAGGGAATATACGTGTTTTTTTTATACAATAGCTAACATCGTTTTGTAATAGAAAAAAAATACAGATCCTAAAACTAAAATTTAGTATAATTTTTTTGTTTCAAAATATTAATCTCCCGCCAATTCGCGCGCGTGGCGTGACGTCACAGTATGATTTACACAGAGAAATGACGACTTTAGTTAGTAGCCACAAAATCGCTAATCGCTCTGTTATGACATATGTACTCTGACGTCATATTCGGTCTGACCAAAGGCGTGCGTTTCAACTACTTTGAATTTCCCAGCTATATTTGCACTTTTTAATAATTACTCTCTTAATCATAAAGAAACATTAAAAATATTGATATAGGCTTAATCCAAAAGCAATAAACATTATTTCTAAAAATCACCTTTATTTAAATGACACGTACATTCCCTATTGATACACCGTTGATTGTAATTAATATATTATTTTTCTTTATGTAATAACATTAGATAAAACAACTTCTAGTGGATATTATAAATAATGGGATATTATTTTATTTGAACATTTTATTTGTAGTATATTGTAATAAATACATGACAATATTATAATTGTATATAGAATAGCTAATATGATTATTTTAATTTTTTCACTACCTTCGAATATATGTTTCCTTTTGTAAGCCAATTCATGAAGTTTAAAGCAATTGATTTTTTTTTTGGATTTTTTTTTGGTCAACGAAGCCATTTTTTGTTGTTCTCATTTTATCGATCAAACGTTTAATTTTAGTTCCTTCTTTGGATCTCAGAAGTGTCATCTCGCAAATTGTATTATATTTCAACATTAGATTATATTCGGTGGGTTTGGGCCATTACGAAATCTAACGTTGCTTGTAAATAGTTATTATTTACCTGTTGATATGCTAAAGTAATAGGATTTTCATTTATTTTAGTTTTAAATGATCATTGAACGTTCATGATTTATCTAATTTAGATTTTATATATCATTATTGTCCAATAAATCGTAATTGCTCATTTCCATTCACTCAAATGTACATTGACTCTTGTAGTGGGTTGTGAGATACGTGAGTTCTAAATTTGGGAGTCATCTGTAAATTGTGTCATATAGGGGTTACTTGACAAATTATATATAATTTTGTATATAATCGTATATACCTTGTATCCAAATGGATTTAATACATATTGTTATAGCCTTCAGTGGAAAAGAATTGTTTATTAGTTTTTGATGTAAAACTTTAAATAAACTAGCGGTAAGTGGTTCTAACCCTCTATATAACACCAAGCTGTGGGTGACCCCTCATGTGCATTATCGTTTGCTTCAGACAGACGATTCTATATTTTAACAATTAGAGTTAAAACGTTCTTGTAGAAAAAAGTTTTATGACCAAATCGTAAACGGATTGTTATACGGTGGTGGCGTACTGTTAAGATGCCTTTGATTTTTTGATACGTTGGCCGTGTATTGTGTGTATATAATAAATATAAATTATTTGTTTTGTACAAGGAAATATTAAAGCAACATCAGAATCGTATAAAAAAATATCCATTGTGTTTTAGCAGCCATTTTTGAACAGTGCGTCCCCACCCTCTCTTCCCTTGTACAGAGTGTATTTTGCTAGGAAATCTTCAAAATATAAAGAGTTACAAATTTAGAAGTGCCATTAAGTAAAGTATTTTCATACATTCGAGCAATAGATTTAACAAATGTATCTATGGATGGTTGTCCGGAATGTACGTGGGTGCCATTGGTGTTATATTGTAATTATTGTAAGTTTTGAAACCTTTTTGTCAAACTTAATTTTTTTTGATGCTGTGTGTTAAAAGCAATAACGGCCAGCAGAATTTTGTTACGTAAACGTTGCTCATTATTATTGTTTTATTATCTATGGTATTTTTTTGTTTATATAAATAAAAGTTTTTTTAATAATATTATAGTTATTACGGTAAAGTTTTCAGTTTAAAATAACATTTTTCAATCGATCTATTTTAAATTTGATTATAAATGAGTACTAATAGAGATAATAAAATTTGCCAAAAAGCACATTCTGCTGGCCTCTTATAAATTGGTCTAAACACGATTGATAATTATTGGTAAATTGTACAGGGTATGTAAGCTTAAAGCATTTTTTCGCCGCGGCCGCCGTCGTCTTCAATACAATAAAAGACTTTCATTTAATATTTAATTTGCCTTTAATCTAAAATAGTAATCAGTTTCAAAAATAATGGAAGTTTTCTCAACATAAGAGTGTCAGCGCAATAATATCTCTATACACATTTTGTTATATGAAATAACATGTAAAATTTTGTTTTGCTTTCGATCGATCAAAAAAGTACTAGATAATCCCATTCAAAAGTTCTCTTAAAACCACCAGTTTACCACACCACTCACATCTACCATGGAGACTTCTCATTGAGACTACTCACATCGTGTACTCTGTTCCTTTTCTCATTGTTCCATCGATCTCTGATATTGGTGGGACTTTCTTAATTCTTCTGCTCTCAATATTTTTGATTAGAGAACCTAATAATGTATGTAATTTGGCCTGACCGGGATTTGAACTGAGAAACAAATCTCAGAATTTGCAGCCAGTGAAGGAACTAGCGAAATTCTCTTTGCTTCGTTCGCTTGCTTTTTTTTGTAATATATATTAATATCACAAAAATCTACGAATATCGCCTACGGTGGAGCCAGAGCCTCAAGCAAAATCTCTTATCTTTATATTCTCTCTGTTCTCTCTTTCACTTCTACTGAGGTAATAATTCTCTTCATACAGATTGTCGTTATTGATGTATAAAAACATATATACACATTTCCTAACAAATATCTCTTCAAAAAGTAGCTTCGACATGTAACGTTAAGTCAAACCAAAGAATAAAATTCTAAAATCGAAAGTTCTAATTCGTTAAAGTAAGTCTAAACACAAATTCAAACTAACGCACACCACATAAATTACTTTTTTAAACGAGACAACGTGCGTTTTAATTTTGTCATCCGAAAAGCAATGAACAAAAGAGATTTGAAAAAAGCGCAATTCAATTTCAAATTGTGCACTTCCTTTTGAGTACACATTTGAGAAGCTAATTTTGGATCTCGAGTCTTTGTATATCAATGATAATCTTCTTTGGAATGAACACTCACCATACCCATTTTGCTCCAAAACAGTCGGGTCTCTACAGTTTAGGCTACGTTTGCGCTGGCAACCTTATAGATGTCTTGTTGTTGACAAAGCGGCGGCTTCACTTTTGTTTGAATTCGCCTTGTTTTTATACGAACATGCCTAAAAAGGGGCGTGGTAATTCGTTACATGTTTGGAGTGAGCTTACAACTAGGGGTGAAAGTTAACGTGCATTGCAAATTGTATCAACCTACTCGTATGTATACATTTACTTTGAGGGTTTTTTTATAAGAAACTAGCGGACCCGACAGACGTTATCCTGTCTATACGTCTTTAATTTAAAAATTTCAAACTTTATTCGCAAAATGTATAGTTTTTTAGGCACACTTCAAAACTCTTCTCAAAACACTCAGTACCTTTTAATTTAATATTTGATCCAGCACATGGTCTACAATGATAACAAAACTTTTTTTAATTTGATCGCAGCGCTAACTGTCGGGACAGACTAAAATTAAAATTCGAATATTATTTAAAATTTGACACTGCGATGGTAGCGCCGTCTGTCGGATCCAATGTAAAACATTCCAAAATCAACAACTACTAATAAATTAAAAATTAATTAAAAAAACATTGTCCAGCGGACAAAATTGTGAATCTAAACCATTCCCAGATCCCCTTGAACACACACAAAAAATTTCATCAAAATCGGTCCAGTCGTTTGAGAGAAGTTCAGTGACATACACACTCACAGAAGAATTATATATATAAAGATTTTCTAAATCTACCCACTACTGGTATTTAAATGGACTAAGTTTGAAGTGCATACTGATCAATCTTAACTGCCTCTGTGGTGTAGTGGCTAGCGTGTACGGCTGCAAATCCGGAGGAGGAAGTTTAGTCTTTCTGTATAGTCCTCAGTAACAGCCCGGAGTTGGGAAGTTGGCGGTGTTTCACCCCCGTGCCTCGGAGAGCACGTAAAGCCGTCGGTCCTGCGCCTTAACTCTCACTGGTCGTGTCGAGTGGTCGTCCCACCGGAGTATGAGAGTGAAAGGAATAGCACTTGTGCACTATAATATCTCCTGCGTAGTTGGCTAGTCTCAATGAGATTGGCCGCCGTGGCCGGAATCGGTCAGGAGAACATCATCATAGTCTATTCCATACCAACCGTTAAAACGTACCTAAGGACAAACCCGAGCGAAGCAAGGGTGAGTCGGTAGTCTTACATATAAATGAAATACAACCATTTTAATGCCAGCAACTTACATATTATATTATTGTAAATATGATTGGGTTATAAGCAATTTGCAATGTGCGCGAGTTAACGCATTTAATGTTAGGGAGTGGGTGTACGGGTTTCTTGCACCGGTCCATTATTTCTCAAAGTAGACGACTGTGATTTATTCAACACGTTTGATTTATCCATATGTAATATACTCGTATTATGTAATGATTCGTACAAAATATTCATTTAAATGCTATTGTATGTACGTTTTAGGAAGGGATCTGATATAAATAATGTTTTTTAGGAGATACTTAATCGTTATTAGTTGACTGTCGTCAATGTTCATGTCAATTTATGAATATTTTGAGTTTATATCGATTAGTAAATAATAAATGATCCTCAATTATTTAATGAGATCTGCTCCTACAACGAATAAGCACAGTATATAAATCCATACAGTACGTAGTGGGCTTTGATCTTTACGGAAATCCTGTTAAATGAACTACTTCTCTTCCGTGACTATGAATGTTGTAAATCATTCGAAACGTCGGGTACTAAAAATCAATATAAATCCGCGAAAAAATCCGAAAAGATTTTATTTATTCATGTAAAATGTCATATATTCCCGTAAAGCTAAGAAAGTATTACAGTTATAACCGTCAACACAGTCTCCCGACTGACATACGAAAGTGAGTATGACAGTCGGGAGCGCCTCAATCGTTTCCCCTGTCCAGTAGCCCATAAAGACGACTGTATGGATTAGTAGACTGTGGAGTAAGTAAGAAGTGACAGTAACATAGCTGCCTGTACATATGTATGTAAATCCGTACAAAACCCCGAGTGCCGGTAGATAGCAGAGTATAGATGTTTGTATTGAGACTTGCGACGCGCGGTATCACATATTATACAATTTATCATATGAAATTAAGCTATTATATGAGTTATTTATTGTATATAAGATCCAACTCCTCGATAAAAACCTTAGCTCCTTTCCAAAGTACACAAGTATTGTAGCTTAAAACTTTGTTAGACATTCAATTTTGGCCCAACAATGAATTTCTCATTAAAATAGGACAAGATTGAACAGTATGAAAAAAAATCGTATGTTTGTATGTATGTATGTGTTACCGCGTCAAAACAACGCCTTTTATAATTTGTTGTATAGCGAAAGTGCACTTTGTAATTTCTTAGCCCGTTGAAGTGTTATAGTACCTACGCATTATATTTTTGGACGATGACTCACAGATTAAAAATGATAAATTATAACACCATTTTGTTTTTTTAAACCTTTTATTTTTATGTAACTTAATTTTATATACTTTCTGTATAGGCTAAGAGACGGCTGTAATCTATCTATACAGTACGTCGATCTGTGTGGTGGACCCCTCACTTGTTTTGCAGACGATGCGAACACGATGACAAACAGGGAGGTTGTTACCAAAAATTTGCTCCAGGCTATTTATCGTTAAAAAATATTTAATTGATTTTTTTTAAGTACAAGAATTCTTTTCCTATGACAAATTAGCATCAATTGAACGTAAAAGATTTGTAGAAAATGCCATCATGCGGTTGGTGGTCTTTACATTTCGGTCACATTACCATATTATGTAAAGAGGTAAATTGAAAAAGTTGCCTCGACCAAATTTTTGTTGACAACTCCCCGGCCGTGTTTCTTAATATGTTTTATGGTTTAAAAAATATATCTCTCCTGGAAAAAGAGTGAAGGGTCCACCACATACATCGGGATCTTAGATGAAAACTAGAGATAACCGATATATGTAACAGTCACCTCTTAGTCTAATACAATTGTGATTTGGTCGACTAGTTTTAGTTGTGCTGATTCCTACAAATCAAACATTCCGACAAATTGATACAGATTATAAATAATAGGAAGTGCCGAAAAATACTTACAATCTACACATAACTTTTAAGACGTAACGGACAGACAGGCCATATTAAAAAAAAGCTATTGATATACTAAATTACTCTTACCTGTAATAAATTCTAATGCATTGTCTTTACGGACATAATGATTTCTTTATTTGAATTTAATAATATATTTATTTGGCTTTAGGTTATCCGTTTCATCTAATACAGCGGTTCCCAAATGATGGTCCTCGGAACTTTAGGGTTTCGTGAAATACACAATCAGTTTAATTATTATTAAAATGGGGATCTGTTAAAAAATATGATTAAATAGGGTTCCGTGGCAAAAAATTGGGAACCGCTAATCTAATACATTGTTTACCTATATTATATAGTCATGATCTTAATATTAATCTCAATACTTACATACTAGTAAAGCTGTATACAATCTTTATATAGTCCATTCACAGTTTGTGTTGAAGAAAATGTTAGGATTCTTTAGGAAGTATTACATGGTATAAATTTTAAATTGAAAAACATGCATAAAATAAAAAAAATTAAAGACATTTCTATAAAAAAAATTATACATCTACTATTTGTGTCAATATAATTGAAAAATATCGCTATAATTATATATTTGTCTCATAAGATAGTAGATTTTTAGGCACCCCTTAACTCGCATTAATGAACATTTGCTTTTATAATATAAATTTTATGTCAAAACTTAGCCAGATTATGTCCAATTTAACTTAACTAAATTAGACTAAAAACATAAGATTCAAACTAATATTATAAATGTGAAAGCGTATGTTTGTTTGTCCTTTCACGTCGAAACAGAGTGAAGCGTTGGCGTGATTTTTTATATGTAGATAGTTCAGAGGGCAGGTAACATAGATGACGAGAAACACGTTATAATACAACCCGAACAATTATTTATGATCAGAATTACTTGAAACTTAGTATTCATTCTCTTTAATACAATTAAATAAATACGTATTTTATTTTTCGAAATTCATCCCATATGAAGATAAAATTGGGGATGAAAGTTTGCATGAAACCTACCTTTTCAGAGATTTTTTTGTATTTTTAGCGCGAGCAAAGCCGCGGGTTTTGCTACTTTAAAAAAAAATTAATGGCTTAGTCAAAAATAAATATTTTCTAAAGCTGTTTTAAACATACTAATAAATATGATCCACCTTTAAGAATCGTTAAAAAATAATATTTTAAGGGATAATCAAACATACAATGTGAGCTAAGCGACGATACTAATTCAAAAGTATATCTTAAATCTAGTATATAAGAGTATTTTGAATACTTAACAGTTCATTACAAACAATGTCGCTATAACGAGTGATCTATTTACATTTTCTCATTCCTTTACAAGTTTTTACTTCAAAATGAGTAGGTATAATCAAAACAATAAAAATGCAACTATGGACACTTAGCTCCAATAATCTTAATATTTGTGAAGAGATTCATAGAGACTTCCTTGGAACTTTGCTCGACCCGAGACTCGAACCCAGAACCTCTGTAATTATAGCCGTATGCTAGTCACTAGATCAATAACGCAATTGCTATTTACTCACCATATAATGGTTTTCACAGAGGATACAGCAATTTTTATACAGTAAAATAAGTTCTTACAACAGCCAGTAGGTAGTACCGTAGATCAAAAAAGTACTAGATACACAATCAGCGACAAAAAATGTCCTCACCGAATGAACGCTCATGTCAACATTTGAGCGCGCTTTTAATTTATGATTTTTTTGTGAAACCAACTTTAAGCATTGCATTTAAGGTTTAATTTACATTGTTGTATTTTTATTTCAACCAGAATACCTAAACACGATTAGTAACAGTTTTAAGATATTTTTTTAATTATATTATTCGAGCTAAGTGTGACACTTTTAAGAGTACATAAAAGAAATTCAGATCTTAATCATATATGTATACTAATATCTAAAAATAATCATATAATAAAACGTATACATAATATATAAAGCAAACTAAACAGTACGCTACGTCTTTAATAAAATCACAGCAAAGTAAAAAAAGAACTAGACATAATAAAAGTAATATCATATACTATAGACTACAGGCTGATTCTTCATATATAAATATATGAAAAAAAGGTTATAAAACTATGATTTTTGCCAAACTCCTGCGAAGCTCAAAGAAGGATAGTGTTTGACCTGTATGTATGTTTGTCCGATCCTATGTTCCCTTGTAATTACTAAGCGGCGTTACTGATTTTCATAATTCATACCTCGTTAGATACGTCATTATAATGCGAGTCTCATAGGGTTTATGGATATTATTACAATTCAAAATGGCGGACTTCAGACTCCAATTTGTGTCTTGATAAAAACAAACTTCTAAACCTCTAGTATCTAAATCTAGGTTTTTAGGAGACGTTTCTAAACTTATGTTTAAAAGTGGCATAAGATGAAATTTTTAAAACGAAATTGCTGTTGTATTAACAAATTAAATAAAAATATCCGACTGCGTAAAAAGCGAACAAAAACGATGAGAACAAATTGACCAAGGAACATAGTATTTTGCAGCATCTTTAATGACAGTGCAATCATAGTGCGATAGTGTATATGATAGTCGTCACAATTCTGTGTCGAGGTAAACTTTTCGATTCTCGCACGTAGCAAATATTTGTTTTAATCTGTTTGTCTGTGCTTGTGTATTGTATGTTTTTAACCGACTTTAAAGACAATGATTTGCTCAATTCAGTGTATATTTTTTATACCTTACTCGATGTTTCAGTCATATAGTAAATAGATTAATAATATATTAAATAAATTCCCGAATAACACACAAGCCGTAATTTTTCTGAATTTAAAAAAGTTCCAATCTTTTATTATTAAAAAAAATCTTCACTCTGCCTGACTAAAATTATAATAAATAACAAGTTATTAATAACAGCTTGATTTTTTCTTTACTTTTATAGATTTACTAGATTTTTAAAACTAGAAATATATAGAATTCATATTTTTATTTTATGATAAAATTAAAAAAAAATCGAATGATGTAAAACTTAATGATCAACTTTAACTTAAGATTAACAAATTAAACCAAACATATATGTACGAGTATATAATATATATATATATATATATATATATATATATATATATATATATATATGAAGAACCAACTATAACATATGGAGGTAAACTCTAAATTCATTTTTGAATAAAAATAATACTCATTAGAGATCAAAACAGTGATCTAGTATCACGTGGAATGTTCTAGAACTAGCGCGAACGGAAGGAACACTTGTACTAGTGGCGGAGTATCATCTGACAGTACAGAAAACTGTCCAATACTGGAAAAAAAAGTTATATTAGAATTATTTTTTTATGTATTCAGTCCTTTTTTAACGTCCCACTGCTGAGCACGGGCCTCCCTTCAATACGAGGGGGATCAGGCCATAGGCCACCACGCTGGCCAAGTGCTTGTAAGCAGGAGGAATATTACAATTATTTGTTTATTCACATATAAAATTCCTATGTACATGTGTTCGTAGTTCTTTTCCTCCTAAACCGATTTTGATGATATTTTTTTATGTACTTGTAGAGTCGCCTGGATAGCTAGGACCCGGTAGATGGCCGGGGCGCCGTAGCAGTTATGCGCAAGCGATCCTGCGGCGTCCCATTAAGGCGGAGGGGAGGGGAATGTCGGGTTTTAGTGGGTAGTACCGGCTGTTCTAGCCGGTGAGCCCCACATCACCACCTGGGGGATCAGGTGGTATGCGTAAATGCATTTCCCGACATAAAAAAAAAAGGACCCGGTAGATGGCTTTGTTGTAGAAATCCAGTTCGTTTTTAATTTTCTGACCAATTATTTTTTTTGCTTTTTTTCGATTACTCACATAAAAAAGACATTATTCCAAATTTAAGCCTCTGCGGGACAATGTCTGCCTACCTTGCCCGCTATTAATTATACATACATTATAGGTAAATACGGACTGTAGCTTTTGGGCGGCATTGTGAATATAGACCAGGAAAAATAGATTTTTTATGGTTCCTTCATATTTTTAGACAGACTTTGCGAAAATAAAATAACTAATGAAATTAAGATCGATATGCAAAAAATATGTATGTCAAGGTGCTCTACGAAATCTACGTCGAGGGTCAGCTTGTATCGATCGCAGGCAATTCCTTACGCCTTGACTTTTACGGCATTAAATCGCTTCTGTATTAGTTTTCACGCACAACTTTGAACATTTAGTTCATTCTATTAATTATAACTACGAAACTGATTTAATTGATGTTTGGTGAAGATTCTCTATCATTAATAAAATATTACGTAGATTATTCAAATATCTATACTTACGTATATATTTCGATATAATCTCGTCCATAATTTTATATTAAAATCTTAAAATATTTTCTAAATGCATATGAAATTATATTTAAAGGTATTTATAAGAAAAACACAATTTTTAACATGTTTGTCTTTTTGTCTGCTTATTCAGGTTTGTCTTCGAAACGGTTGGATCGATTTTCCCGGGACTTTCACTAGTAACTTTTATTTTAGAAAAAGAATTAGGGTTCCGCTCAGAAAAATTAAAACACCCAGGAACGCACCCGAGCGAAGTGAGAGTAAATCGTTAGAATATAATATAATCCAAATAACCATTCTTTATAAAGTTCTCAAAAAGCAAACATAAAATAATACCATACTCACAGTATTGGGCAATGCTTATCAACAGCTCGTATATTTGCAGCGGTCCGCGTCCCTTGATCACAATTTCGCACATGAACACATAAATGACCCTCGTGGTCTCGAACAGGGAGTCCAGTAGGAGCCAAGTGGTGATATTCCGGCCGCAGTTGTGGGCAGAGCCGCGGTTCAGGACTACACAGCTGTTGAGGAACCCGATAGCACTCGTCACTATCATTATCCCTGACACCACGTAGTTGATTGCTGGAACAAAATGTTAAAATGCTGGAAAACAGTAATTTCGAAATACACATAACAATATAATACTTTCATAGATTTACGCGAATATTTGACATCTATACTAATATTATAAAGGTGTAAAGTTTGTGAATTTGAGAGGTTGTAGGGGGTAATCTCTGGATCTACAGAACCGATTTAGATGAAATTTGGTAAGAAGATAGTTTGAAACCCTGGGAAGGACAAAGGATAGTTTTTCTCCCGGAAATCATCCGTTAAGGGGGTGAAAATAGGTGTGAAAGATTGTATTGGGAGCAAGCTAGGGACGAACCCGAGCGAAGCGAGGGTGAGTCGCTAGTTTTAAATAAAACTATAATTTCGGATTATATCGCGGATTTATTTTGATTTTTGATTCCTGGTCACGGAGACGCCCCCGTGACAAATCGCCTCCAATTTTACTTGTAAAGGAAAAAAAAATTGTACTATGAATCATAAATTTCCTTTTTTATAAACCATCTCAATCCAGAATCAAAATAAATATTTATTTTTAACCAACCAACATTTTCAAATTTCTAATAACTTGTATAATGTTCATATATTTATGTTAATTTAAAACAAATTTTATTAATTTCACATAGTATTACATATATTATATTGCTTATTTCATGGTAAACCAAGTGAAGTGGGTTCAATTCCCGGGTCACACACCTCTGATATTTGGATGAGTGAATTATTTTCAACATGATTACTACTTGTCTCACGGTGAAGTAAAATGTAGTGAGGAAACCTACAAGTATGTTTTCGAAAGATATGGCCGTCTGCCAAACTACACTTTGCCAGCATGGTGGACTAAGGCCCCCTGTATTCGGAGGCCCATGCCCAGCAGCAGTTAAAAACGACTGAATACATAAATACGATTCCTTAGAATATAATAGCTATTATAACTATAATAATTTACTTTTAAAGATATTAACAGGCAAGTAAATAACATAACATCTTAAGAGTAAATTAACAGAATATAATTATGTTGGCAATATTAATTACTACCTATATCGCTTCCATCCAAAGGTTCAAGGTAGTATAGATCTGGGTTGAGAATCCTTAGAAGAGCCATCACAAATGCTGTGGCCGATGAGATCTGAAATAAAACAATATGAAAGTAAGCTTATGAAAGTGAAATGAATAAGTATATTTGTTAATAAATATTTTACATACAATATTTCTAAAATAGTTAATGTATGGCCATGGTATGGAAATAAAAATTTGTCCATATAACAATATAAAAATTTTACTTGTTAATAAAACAGTTTTAAATTAATTTCTTTTCAAAAATTATATATCACTAGCAGTTCACCCTTATTTTGCTCAGGTTCACCTCTAGGCAAACAAAAACAAATCTCTCTCATGGGAACCAAACATATTTCCGGGATAAAAGTAGCCTATGTGTTATTCTGATGTATGAGCTATATTATTGTAAAGTTATATTAGAATGTATTCATATTTTTTGCATGAAAGAGTAACAAGCGTCCAGACATCCGTACATCCTCACAAAGTTTACATTTATAATATTATATTAGTAGGATAAATATCATAACTGCCAGTTTTATTTTATTTGTTTCAGCTTGGCATACAATTGATTTGTTAATAAATATATTAATAATTTAAATTAATTACATTCCTAAAATATATTTTATAAAGGTAGCATCTGTGCTAATACTTTAATGTCACCTGTCGTTATGCTACCACTTCTTGGCTCGCGTATAACATCGAAAATAGAAAGTTGCTGTAATATCACTTGAAATACATTGTATTATTAAAATTAAAGTAGGTAAATATTTAGACAAAATTGAAAAACATATTTTACTTCATGAAAGTCAAATTACTCGAAAAACCACATTAAAGTGTTAAATAAAACGTTATTGAAACATTTCTTGTTTGATTTTGTAATAAGCTGGTGATGATTAAGAAAATAAATATTAGATCTTCTTATCTTTTTGAGGACGTTAACTTGTAGTCATGAGCAATTTTTGGATATTTTATAACGTAGGTCCATTTATATATTAATAATTATGTTACATTTTAAAATAAATACGGTTTTTTTCACGAAGTTTTATTATAACGGGGGTTTAAAAGAAACTAAATAGATATATATCATGCATCGAACAATTATATCAAAGCATAATGTTAATATCTTCTCACTTTACTTAACAAATAAAGCAATAAAACTTAATTAACTCTTACCGAGAATACTGCAGCCACAACACGCACATAAACTTTAAGTTCTAGCATCGGCATTGTTTTCGATTGAGTTGACATTGAGATATTATCAGACTCTCTTTTCATCCGCACGTTTCGTGGACTTCCATTCATATGCAAACATGCAGAACTTTTAATATTTTCTTCACAAAATCAATATAAATTCCGTATCGTATCGTATTTACGCGCTCATGCTGTGTTATATGTACATAGATAACAACAAAACAATAGAGATGATACCTACTGTCGTAAGTAATGTCAATGTCACGATCTTTATACTATACGTTCAGGAACAAAGTCGTACAAATTGATATTTTATAAATATAATATTAAAATAAATTTATAAAATTTACATATATTATAAATTATTTACTGTCTGACTTTGTAAACATAATTATGTAAAAATTATAGCAAGTTTTAAAATATGTTATATTTTGCAAACCTTAATATAGATGGCAGTAGTTGTAACTGTTTAATCCGTACGCATAACGCAATCAAGGTTCAAGTCTGTTTTTGTGTTTTTTCTTAACTTCTAAATAGGTAAAAACTAAACTATGCTTACTATGTTATAATGCATTTCTCTTCTTCGTCTTTATCACGTAAGAAAGTAAAAATGTTTTCTGTTTCAAGCCTGTTAAGTTTGGTATCAAAATGAAAAGCTTAAACACATCACAAAGAATGAAAAAATCATTCATAAATTATAAAACCATTCTAATAATTAATTATGTAATGTGGAAGTAAATTAATGGAGTTTTTAACAGTCAACTTCAGGTATTTGTTCTAATACGTTATCGTCTGAATACGTGCATAGGTACATACCTATGTATGTACGGCATTTCTGTAAATTCAAGAAACACACACTGAAAATTTCGTTTTACTTTAGTTTATTTTTCCATTCGCTTCGTTCATCTTCAATTCTTTTTTAATGGCTTTGGATCACGCCAGTTGAGTTCCATTTACTTTACTTTTATCACGTTGAATAGATAAGACTCCGTTTATTTTATCCTTCTAGTCCGGTGCTCAGACTGAGAACGTTCTTTTAGTCTGAACATTTTAGGTAATACTTTGTCATCACGTGCTAATGGCAATGAATTTACTTTATACGATTATATTTAGATTTATTTAAAACAACACATTTTAAAAACATGTCAACGTCGTCCCTGAACTTATGATAGGTATCTTCTAATAGCATTTTTACGCAAAAAAATATTTTAATGCCTTCATTTGGCAAAAGCAATATATGTGATACTAACTGCATTTAATTAAGATTTCATAAAAAAAATGTAAGTACCAAACAAGTACTTATTTATTTTACCAAAATTCTCTACGTTTTTTATTAAAATTAATAATTTAGTTTTATGTTCCTTCTGTATAAATTTTTTGTAAATAGATATAAGACCTTGGAAGTTCACGGACGATATGCTACAGAGCGATTATTATTTACTTTATAATAATTACTATACATAACTAGCATTTCAAATGACCAAAACCCAAATTCTTCGGTTTTACATATTAGTATACTCTTACACTGCAGTTTTTGTATTTTTTCTCAGAAATGAGACATCTTTCCGCGGGAAAAAGTATCCTTTATGTTGACCCGGATAACCAGCTATCACCATACCAAATTTCATCAAATTCCCTCCCGTGGTTTTGTGATGGTGTGATGCGGTAACAGACAGACAGACAAAAATTCTAAAAACCATAGATTCGGCCTCTGTATCGATAATAATGTTTAATTTAATAAGATTTTCCAAAAAATATTTAATGTACAGATTCGGCTTAGTTACAATTTTATTATATGTATAAATGACTTTACGGGACTTAGTCCAGTAATGTCATTTAAAAAGTTATATAAAATTACTGTTTTTCTAAATTAATTAATAAATAATTAATTAAATCACCTAATATAATTACTCTAACAGTAATTAAAAAAATATATAAATAGTTTTCTGTAACCGAAACTAATGTTCTGACCATTTATGCCGTTTTTACAAATGATATGTCACGCAATGAAATATTTTTAATACATTTAAAATAAATATTTTTTCCGACTCAAATTGGAATAATGAAAGCAATTAAAAGCTTATACGTAGCATTCGTCACAGTCGTCTGCGGTACGTCATCGCATTTTATTTTACACCAGGGGGTTTAAAATGTCGGTTTGCTAACAAACTGAATAATAAATATAAGATAGCGCCATCAAAGTAAATTTCTACTATAACATTATACCCTCAACGACCGCGGACACGCCGGCGAGTCAGTTAACAATACATTTCTTAGAAATTTAATTAATTTCTTAGAAATTTACCTGGAGGTGTGTTAGAATCCAATGTTGTATTGTTCTGTAAACAATAAGATTTTCGCTTTAATACTCTTTTTAAATGTTGTAAGTATGTAGTAATATTTGTACTTAAAATATTTTTATGTATATCCAGCAGTGGACGTGTTTGGGCTGAGACGAAACAAAATTAAAAAAAAACCTTAAACTGGGCCCGCAAGCAATGTAAACCATTTCTTGCGGTCCCAGTTTAAGGCACCCTTCCTTAGCACCATTAAACTAAAACGTTGAATTCAATTGAAATGTCACACAAAACGATTCGCGGCTGTCAACTGTCAAGTGTCAGCAATCATTTACTCGATTTGCATGCCGAGGAGAGGAGTACAGCTTTCGTAATTAATGGAAGCTTTCGATGATATTATTTTATGAAATAAAGCAGATTTGTATATAGAAACTGTTTTTGTAATATACATATAATAATAAAAACAAAAAAAAATAGAAACGGCCTTCCAGGCACTAAAATGTAAAAAATAACTAAACGGAGGTTTTCATTTAGAATAGATACCTAATCAGATATTTTCGAAGTCTGCGCCAGCCGATGCAAAGCAAATCTAATATATTTCGATACGTATAATACATATTTACCTATTAGATAATAATATCTTAAAATATTGTAGGTTATACTTGTCCAGCGTGGTGGACTATGGCCTGATCCCCCTCGTATTGAAGGTAGGCCTGTGCCCAGCAGATACGAAGCACGTTAAATAGAGCTAAATACACAGTAACATTTCTTACGAATATAATAATATGTAGATGCAGACATAAGGCATTTATCTTTGTTGCTCTGCTGGTACTTTTTTAACTGAGCAAAGATCAGCGTGATTATTGTCGTAAATAGTTTTTCTTTAATACTAGTGCACTATGTGTAATGTGATATTCATGGGATATTAATAATTATCCGCGATATGTAGTTAAAGCCTGGATGATTTCAAACATATTAAAATGATATTAACTGACAAATGTTCACAGTATTATTTACAATACAATACAATTACCTACAGCATGGATAACTGAAGTGTAGGAAACGACGCGTCGGGTTAAATCCGATTAAAAGTACCTCCTTTTATAGTTCAGTTCCCTGTTAATTAAAGCTTTTCAGTCTAAGAGTACAGGCAAGAATGATGGCACGTTTAGCTCAGTTTGTAGTGATCCTACTTGCTGTGCTAGCGGTCGCGGGTTCTAATCCCGCTAGGGGAATTCATTTGTGTAATGAGCACGAATGTTAATACTCCAGTCATGGGTGTTTATATTTATAGTACGCATTTAAAGTTATGTGTAGTATATAAAATACATTATACAGGAAATCGAACATAATACTGAATAATATGGTATTATGTAATATAATATGTTAACATTTGTAATTTTATGTATATTTTAATTATTGAATTATTGCATGCTGTAAGGCTGAATTTGGCTGAACATTAAATATATTATTATCAAAGTCTAAATGTATGTATTAACCCAAGTTCGCAATAAAGTGGTTGATTTGATTTGATTTGTAGTGTATCAACTATCCGGTATCCATAACACAAGCCTCGTAGCTTACCATGGAACTACCTATATGTAGACTAGTTTATAGATAGACGATTTTAACATGTGGTGTCATCACACCCCATTGGCCGCATGAGTTATGTTCACAAACATTTTGAATATTATATCTATATTATTACTCCACTCTCATTGATAAAGTTCTGAAATTGTGTTGCGTTTGTATCAACAGTGAATCTGTGGATTAAAACAATTTGATACTTGGTGAGTGTTCACAATTTGATCTTACAAATAAATTACTATATGGAATATTAAGTTAAATTATAAAGAGGCAGACTTTGTTTGTTTATTTGTTTGAACTCGCTAATCTCAGGAACTACTAATCCGATTTGAACAATTCTTTTTGCATTAGATAACCCGTTTAATGAGGAAGGCTATATATACCTAATGTAATATATAGTCTATCTATTCCATACTAATCCTTAAAACGTAATTAGGGACGAACCCGAAAGAAGCGAGGGTGAGTCGCTAGTAATAAATAAAATTAAAGTTTTGTGATGTAAGAAACTAACATTACTAGTTTTTATACCAAGTATCAAAATCACATCATCTCATATAAAACCAACTTTATCCAAATATATTGTGTCGAACTGACCATACCGTTTTATTGCATAACAATTAACTTCGCGGGGGGTACCATTTGTACTGTGCGCTTATATCAATAGAATAGAGTATAACTTTAACATTCATTGTTAATTTGATCGGAGTGACCACTGACCGCTCCGAATGGTCAAAGAAAACATAACAAGTGTATAATCTAATAATGCTTTTGTAGCTTTTAAATTAATTAAGTCGAGTACTATATTTGGTAGCCATGTCTAGACTAATAAACATTAAAAGTTTCTTTTTAAATGCATTTAAAAAAAGACTGAATGGTTCTTTCTTAGAATTCCGATAGAAAAAACAATAAGAGATATAGATAAATATTTAGTTTTGTACTAACTTTTAAGAAACGTAAATTGCATGTACCTACGTTTCCTGTTATTACTGAAACCATTTTATTATATACTAGCGGCTCATCTCTAGAAAAATAAAAACAAATCTATCCCACGGGAAACGTATATTTTTCCAGGACAAAAAGTAAGCCTATGTGCTATTCCAGACTATAATCTGCTCAGCCGTTCTGGAGTGATTAACAAACATCCATCCAAACTTTCACATTTATAATATTAGTAAGATACACACATACGTAAAATAAGAATCTATTTTCCATTTATAGTTGACTTATACAAGAGAAGTAGGGGCTTCAGTAGTAGTAAAATAATTGAGACTCGATTTTAAAATATCCCACAAACACCCCTCTGTACCGCAACAATACTTGCATTGAATCACGCCTCAATCGAATTACCCGATTGCGCAACAATTAATACAATTTTAATGTGATTAGTTCGTTTGTAAATTTTACTCCAATGACCGGAGATTTACGACTTGTTACAACTGGTATGGTTTATGAGTACATTTTTATGATAATGCATTTTTCATAGCAATATATTCATTGATATTATATGATACGAGTATTTGATTGTCTCTATTATATCTACATCGAAAATCGACAAAATTCCCTTTAAATTTATAGAGAGTGTTGTTAAGAATTATTAACTAACGTTGGTAATGTTTATCTTTGGAACTGTATACTATACTAGCGACTCTTCCTCACTCCGCGCGCGTTCGTCCCTAGTTACGTTTTAAAGTTTAGTATAGATTCTCAGAGATGAGATATTTTCCTGCAGTAATAAGTACTAGTATCCTACTAGTTGAAGAAGGCAGTGGTAGCCCAGTGGTAACGCGCTCGCTTGGGAAACCGAGTGAAGCGGGTTCAAATCCCGATTCTCGCACCTCTGATAATTTCATGTGCGAATCATTTATAACATGATTACCACTTGCCTTACGGTGAAGGAAAACATCGTGAGGAAACCTGCATGTCTGAGAAAACCTAGCAAGTTTTCGAAAGACATGTGAAGTCCACCAACCCGCACTTGGCCAGCGTGGTGGACTATGGCCTGATCCCCCTCGTACTGAGGAGGCCCGTGCCCAGCAGTGGGACGTTAAAAAGAGCTGAATACACATCCTACTAGTTGACTCGGAGAACAAGCTATTATCATACCAAATTCCATCAAAATCTGTCGAGTGGTTTTGAAAATTTTAAGAAAACAGACAAACAAAAATTATCGATTCGGCCTCTCTATCGATAAACATGACTATTACAAATTCGACTCAGAATTATAGATTGATAATAATCTGTGGTTTCTCTAACTAAAATACACGTCTTACTTACTATATAAAATTCCCGTGTCAGGATGTTGGTCCGCTATGAACTCCGAAACTCCTTATCCGATCTTATCGTATTTTTTTTCAAAATGTATTACTAATTCCAACTAAAAAGGTAGGATAGTTCTTATCCCGATTATTTCCTTTTTTTATTGTAATATTAATTATTTTCATATTAAACGAATTATGAGTGTACCACAGCAACGCTTGGCCGGGTCTGCTAGTATTATAGTAAATAGACAAAGACGTACACAAAAGAGGCTAAAACGATAACGATAAATCTTAGAATTAGCGATTAAATCGATAAAATTATCAAAGAATAATTGATTTAGGACGTGGCTACAATACTAATACTAAGTACTCTATCATTACAGTCACTTATCCTTTCGTTCTCTACCGAATTTACTTGTTGAATGTCCCCAGATATGAACGAAAAATGTAGCGTTCTATAGCCGAATAGGTTGGTCCCTAATTCAAAGTTATTATGGAGCGCTATATTCGTAATCGAAATTTTTGGGTAAAATAATTTCATCTTCGTATCTATGACCGAATCCGAAAAGGAGTATTATATCTCTACGAGCTACGTGACTATCATTTTCTATTTTTGTAATTATAATACACAAAATGATAAAGGAAAAATTAAAAGTAATTTGTTAATTTCAATAAATAAATATGCTGGGACATTAACATACAGCACCTTCTATTTCCATGGTAAGCTACGAGGTTTGTTTAAATATATATTATAAACATAAACAGCAATGACTGGAGTACAAACATTCGTGCTCATCACACAAATGAATACCTCCAGCGAGACTCGAACTGGCACAGCAAGTAGGGTAACTACAAACTAAGTCAAACGTGTTGTCAAAAATTTCTTTCGTTCGTCGTTTGATTTGTTAATGGTGTTAGTTGATTTTCAACCGACTTCAAAAAGGAGGAGGTTCTCAATTCGACTGTTTTTTTTTTATGTTTGTTACCTCAGAACTTCGTCATTTATTAACCGATTTGGACAATTTTTTTTTTGTTTGAAAGGGTATACTTCCAGATTGGTCCCATTTAAATTTCAAAAAAAAAATACCACCCCTAAGGGTGGAAAAATAGCTAATAATGAATTTAACCTACTTCTAATTGTCATATTGACTTGAAACTTTGCAAGTGTTTCTATTTCCGTTGATAGTACAGAGGTTCGGTATTGTTGACCTGATCTGATGGTAAGGCCAGAAGGCGGATAGGTGGAACTCTTCAACGATAAACAGTAGATACTTCGAGTTTGGGCTTATTTTGTTTGGTTTGACAAGCCTAACACTTTAGAACTACCAATCAGCTATTTTTTACTTTTTAGTGCTTTTGTCTGAAGTCGGTTTTTATTTTTTTGTTAAAAAGTTTTTATTGTTAAACAATTCTTAAAAAAAATCATATATTTGTAACCAAAGCTATCGGATAATTCAAAATAATTTCATATCTGTATCTGTAACCAGTGAACATTAATATATCCATCGTAACCTGTATTCATAATATCTATATCTGTAACTTCGTCGCCCTACGAAGCCAGACGGTACTCAATAAAATACAAGTTACACTACAATCATTCCCTATCGTATCCCAATCCCAATACAATGATAACTAAATTAAATTTAAAAATTGATTGAATGATTCGATTATCAAACGGTGAGGATCGGTTACCATCGATCATACGTGACGTACCCAGGAAGAGTTGTTCATGTCATCATGCTCTTACAAATTATTGTTTACTAACTTTGTATTCGCCCGCGACTCTACTCGTGCTATGAAGAAAAGACCTATTTCATTTTCATCCGATCCTATTAACTGTTAATGAAAATTCTGCTAATGATGCCCAGTTCTGGAGATTAAATGGTTAAATGTATGGACAAACATTTTTAACCCCCGACGCAAAAACGACGGGGTGTTATAAGTTTGACGTGTCTGTCTGTGGCATCGTAGCTCCTGAACGGACGAACCGATTTTTATTTTGTTTTATTTGTTTAAAGGGTGAATTAGTCGGGAGTGTTCTTAGCTATGTTTGATGAAAATCAGTGGTCGGTTTTTTTTTAATTTTTAATTGTTCTGGAGATTAAATGGGTTAAATGTATGGATAAACATTTTTAATGGGTGAAATCACTTTGTCATTGTGCAAATAACAATAAAAGGTATGGGGTACCTTATAGCTATTTTGAAATAGACGCAGACTCTAAAATATTTGTAAGTATAAATTATTATTGTATTTACATTTAATTTTTACAGGATCACGAAGTCTCTCCCGCGTGCTCGAGGACATTTTGAGAAGATTTCGACCTAAAAATAACTGAGTATCTATTCAATATATTCTAAAGACGGCTGTAATATAATCATAAGCAAGATTTTTTGAGTTTATTGTGTCATATCTTTTTATTTATTCATCTTAAATAATAGTGTAATTTTATTCAAATGTTCATTTTACCTGTAGTATATGTATTTTTAAAAGTATTTTACTCGATTTTTTTATAATATAAAATGTATACCTAATACCTATATCTATACTTATAATAAGATACTGAGTCGACTCTGTACATTAAATATTTTTGGAAAATCTTATTGAAATTCTAATAGAATTTTTGTCCGTTTATCTGTCTATTTGGGAAAGCATCAGGAGAAAACTACTGGACAGAGTGAAGTTTGAATAGATAATAGCTTTTAATTTTTTGTAATTATCGAGTGTAAAATAAACGATCGAATTACAAGATTGTATAATAAAGATTGTAAACTTTTTTTTTGTTAAATTTCAAATATTCTTAATTAGGTATATACAATTAATTAATTTAAAAAATGCACACTTAGTTATTACTGTAAATTAAATACATACTATTTTTAATAATTTTGAGAGAATATCTATGTAACAGAATAGGTATTATAAAACAATAGCAACAAGCACTTAACATTATATGTAATAAATACATTTTATGTATACGAGTATAAAATGTATTTTTATGTGTAATTTATGTTCATTACATGATTTTCACAACAAGTTTTCACATAGTAATGAAACTTTTATATAACTTTACCATCGCTCTACATATTACTAAATTTGGATATTGCAGGTTGTACGCGTGCACAAAATCATATAGGTACACGTACGAAAATCAATACGCATATGTGATATGATTTTGTATGGACGGATAGATTCCAATAAAACCAATACGTATTTATTAAAAACACATTATACATATATAACATCATAATAAACATAAGGTAGCTCTTATAACTCTGTTCTTGACTTCCTGCAATAGAATTTTCCACGCTTTCGCCTTATTCTTAGTAGGTATTCACAGTAGAACACGTGACTTAGTCTATTTATGAACAAAAAACACCGAGATGGCTTCTATAGTTTTAATTTTATATATAAAATACATACATAATATATACACACTAGTAATTCTTTCAACATACAAATTTTGTAAATAAACACAAACACATTAGATAAACTACTGTTTTCTAGATGTCAAAATTCAACTGTAATCATTATACATATAAAAAACTGTTTTTAATTTTGTTTTACTGATAATAAAGCTCGCTGACAGCGACAAAAACAAAACGCTGGACAAATAGAGAAGAAACAGGTACTGAATATTTTTGTCTTTGTCTATTTATATCTAATGTATAAAACTCTCGTGTCACAGTGTTTATAACAAAACTCCACCGAAACGGCTTGACCGATTCATATGAAATTTTGTGAGTATATTCAGTAGGTCTGAGAATAGGACGTAAACTATTTTTCATATCCCTAAGTGATAAGGGTGGCCAACCCGAAAATATTTTTATTTTTTGGACAATTTTTTTTTATTTTTTTTTTATGATTCGGTGTTAAAAAAATTACAAACCTCAATTTCTCACGGAGGTAGGGCGAGTCGCTAGTACTCGCATATAAATAACGGATAACAAGTAGCAGCGAACTCTATGCAAAATGTCTCGTCGATGTTCCTCGAAAGAAGGATAAACTAATAATAGATACGTGTCTAGAATATACCTGCAGCAACTGTTGAGTTTCTTGCTGGCTCTTCTTAGCAAAGCTGCTTTTCGAGCCGGTGCTAGCTTCCTCACGGACTAATATACTGACGCTTACATTAAATTGACGATTCAAAAGTGCTTGTAATAAGTTTAAGTAGTGAATAAAGTTTATTTCATTTCATAACACAATATATTTGTGGACACATTATACAAAAATATATAGAGCTACTGTTAAATATGAACTACGTTTTAAGCCTCTTAAATCATTATATGTGACATAAAGCAAAAAAGTTTACATAATATGATAAAATACATAATTTATACCACATCTCTATGAAAGCTTTCAAAGTAACGAGCTTGAAAGCTTCGGAAAACAATAAATAAAAATGTAATCTACGAACGTTGTCAGCACGTGCCGTCCACGCGTCTCTCCCTTATGATGTATTATAGCTCGTATGTATTTTCATATAATAACAGTACGCAGAATTGTACACTGAGTTAATCTTCTGTAGTGCTCGTTAAACTAATTAAGATCGACGTATTTGTGGATTAAAAAAATTAAGTTTAAAATAAAGTAAAATTGGCAACCCCTGCGTCCTAGAAAACTTTTTACGACATAAAACGTAACTTCTATACCTACTTATAATAAAATTTTAACTGAGTCGAATCTGTTCATTAAATATTTTTTGGAAAATCTTATTGCAGTAGTCATTATTATTAGATACAGAGGCCGAATGTATATTTTTTAGTATATTTGTCTGTCTGTCTGTGACCGAAACCTGACAGAAACCTAACCAGAATTTGATGAGTGTTGACAGCTGGTTATCCGGGTCAACATACAGGATACTTTTTACTGGGGGAAAATATCTCATCTCTGAGAAATCTATACAAAACGTTAAAACATAACGCTAGTAATATACATATTATGACTGTATAAATTTATTATAAGGGCAAGTAACAATTTAATTGTTAAATAATCCATTATTCCCAATTCGATCCTACTGCTGGGCTGTAGTCCATCACGTAGACAAAATATAGTTTAGCGGATTTCAATTTTTTTAAACTAACACTTTCCTCAAACATGCTAGTTTCCTCGCAAAATTCCTTTATCGTATGTGGTAATTATATTGAAAATGAAATTTGTACCTTAAATTCTTAGACATTACTAAATTCGAGGCAAGAATCTCCTTTGTTCTGTTACAAAGCGAGTAAGCCCCTAAAGGGAGCACTGTTTATTTACTTAGTAAATATATGTAGGTATCTATATATATAATAAAATTGTAACTAAGCCGAATCTGTACATTAAATATTTTTGGAAAATGTTTTTGAAATAGACATTATTATCGATACAGAGGCCGAATCTATAGTTTTTAGAATTTTTGGCTGTCTGTCTGTCTGCTTGTCTGTCTGTCTGTCTGTTACCGCATCACTGAGAAACCACTGGAGGGATTTTGATGAAATTTGATATGGTCATAGCTGGTTATCCGGGTCAACATAAAGGATACTTTTTACAGCGGGAAAATATGTCATTTCTGAGAAAAAATACTAAAACTGCAATGTAAGAGTATACTAATATGTAAAACCTATGAATTTAGTTTTTGGTCATTTGAACGAGGGCGGAGCCGAGGGCAATGCTAGTGTATTAATAAAGTAGTACTTACAAGTATCAACAACCTCACATCGAATACATAGTGCTGGATGGACATCGGACGCCCAAGCTAGATCGATCTATCGAATGACAGAACCCAAATATATATCTATACCATGAACGAATTAACCACTGGACTAGACATATAAGCGGACGTACCTTTATCGGTCTTCTCAGTAACCAGGAGATTTTAGGCTTAGTCGTTTGTTTTTTGCGTCAGTCTCAAGCACTTATTTGTCAACAAAACATCTCCCAAAAATTACTAAATGTTCTGTTAAATGATGTAAAAACTATAACGGCGGATGCAGCAGTATTTCTTTTCACTTGTAAATACATTATTTTATTACATTTATTGTTATTTATCACACAATTTAATTAAATGTAAAATAAAATGTCATATTATCCAACTATGTTAAATATAGTCGATATTTCTATGTATTGTTGACATCTGACAACCATCATAAAATCCCTGGATTATACCATTCAGAACAAATGACTAAACTGTCGAGTGAGTCCATTTGACATCGACTAGTGCTTGACAATGTCGAAAAATATATCGATATTTGACGAAATTACTAAACGAATTGTGTTATTTGTACAGTACAATAACATAAAATACTTTTACCACAGTATCCTACAATCTGATGACAATAAATTTTATAAAAATATTTTTCTAAATCAAATAAAAATATAAATGCAAAAATTATAATTAGTATGTGTACTTAATTTTTTATTTTATTTTATTCCACATTTATATACTTTGGAATATTATTCCATTGTAATAATAATAAAGATCATTTTATTTCAACACATAAATTACACAAAATCAAACAATAATGTTTTAGCACTAAACTTCTGGGTTGGCGATTTGTAATAAAACACTTTACCACTTGCACTAATTATTTTACTTTCAAGATCCAACACTCACTTTAATTTGCAATCTCTTTTTCTTTTTCCTAATTTCACAAATGTTTATTAAGAACTGAGCAATAGTAGGACAGTGTCACATTTTTATAACTACCCGAGACAATCAATTGCCAATTAAAAATAGTTCAATAACAGAATCAACAAAAATCACTTTATTTAATTAAATTAGCTTAATATTTTTTTTTAATCTTTACAAAATAATATTTATTATATATTAATGGAATATATACCCGATATTCATTTGTTCATTAACATTATTATAGGCCAACAGAATGTTGCCATCAATGCCATCGTATTTATATAAATCAAATTAAAAAATAATTATTATTTGACACATTATTATTGCCTCTTTAATTCATTTATTTTAATTTATTATAATAAATACAGATATTTTAAATTAAAAGATGTAAAATATGATGACTATGCTAACCAATGTCTAAAATGTATATCATATATATAATGTCATCGATATATGTATTTTATCGATTACGTTCAAGCACTAGAAATATTGTATTGTGTATCAGTGTTTATATTAATGTAATAAAATCTTTGTGTGCGTTATGCGTCTTTTGGTTGAACTAGTTTTCATACATTTGTATTTTATGTCAGGTCCAGTCTCTAATTCGTTCATGATCTATACATATAATAAAACCGAGCCAGGGAGATATAAGGAGAGAAATAGTACAAATCCAGTTTTTTTTCAAATTTCTTGTTTCTCTGTCTGTTTGCTGTTTGTACGGGCTAATTTCTGAAACTTTTGGACCGATTTATATGAAATTTTGCATGGTGGTACCTTATATCCTCGGTCAACATTTTAGATACTTTTTATCCCGGAAAATGTACGGTTCCTGTGGGAGAGATTTGTTTTTGTAATATTAAATAGGCAAATTCAAGACAGTTCAGTACCTTATTCTCCTGAGTTTGTCAACCGATCTCTTTTTATTTAACAGCTATCGACAAGTTTTAGTATTATCAATAAAAAAGTTTTGTTAATAATTTGTATATACTTATGTTTTCCTCAAACTTTTAATAATGGTTATGGTCGAATTTCGAACAGTAGATTCAGTAGTTCATTTAATTTAATCTTATAATAACTTCTTACACTATTCATACACATAACAACACCTCGTCTTTTTGTCTTTGCTGGTTAGCTGTCTCGATTTAGTCCAAAAAATTTGGCATTGCCATCCAGCAGGGGAACGCGGCTAGCAATCTTGCCACTATTCTTGTATAATGTATAGTTATAATGAAGTGTACATTTACTTCACTACATAGTATAAAACAAAGACGCTTTCTGCTGTCTGTCTGTCCCTATGTATGCTTACATCTTTAAAACTAAGCAACGGATTGTGATGCGGTTTTTTTTAATAGATAGAGTGATTCAAGAGGAAGGTTTATATGTATAATGCATGCATATTGTAGTACAGAAAAGACGAGAAATTCAAATTCTTGTATTTCATACTAACCGTTAAAACGTACCTAGGGACGAACCCGAGCGAAGCCAGGGTGAGTCGCTAGTTGTGTATAATTCAGCGTATTTGTAATTTCACTGTATTTTTTCTTTTCTTTTAAATACATATTATAACATTCACCGACACAGCGTACGTAGAGAATAAATGTTATTTGTTTAAGCACAACTTAAACTTTGAGTTTGACTTTATAGAGATCTTGACGTATCTCGATTTCCATCCCAAAGCTTTTTCATATAAGCGGTTAGAGGAAAGTTTCATAAGTTACTTGTTGTACTACGTCTTATATAATTCAGTTTATATAATTTAGTTATACTATTTCATATAATTTAGTTCAATCGTTTGGTTTGCGCTTTAATGAAACTAAACAGCGAACTATTATATACATACCTATGTTGGTTTCATGTAATTTATTTAGTTTAATTACTTTATTTCGACCATTCTATCAGTTAACAAAATTTTACTTTATGATATAATAATATATATCCATACTTCTATACTAATATTATAAATGTGAAAGTGTGTTTGTTTGTTTGTCTTTCTTTCACGTCGAAACGGCTGGGCGGATTGGCGTGATATTTTGTGTGGAAATAGTTGGAGGACTGGAGAGTGACATAGGTTACTTTTTACCGCGAGAGATTATCTCTTTCCCACGGGAAAAACGTTATAATACAATATAAAAAAAATATTTATGATCAGCATTACTTGAAACTTGGTATAAATGCTCTTCAATACAATTAATTAAATACGTGTTTTAGCATTTTTCGAAATTCATCCCATAAAGGGGTAAAATAGCGGATGAAAGTTTGTATGAAACCTACCGTTTTAGATTTTTGTAGTTTTAGCACGAGCGAAACCGCGGGTGCTACTAGTTATGATATAATAATAATTTATGTATACAATATGTAAATGATGAAAGTTCAAAATACTCTACCAGTGCTGGGCATGTTATTTACCAATATGAATATAATTAACAATGTATTTTATAACATACTAGCGACTTACCCTAGCTTCTCTTGTATGCGTCCTGAGCTTTAAAAGTTTAATGTCTTAGGAACGCATAATAGACAAACTTTCAAAGAAAAATTCTTTTTTACACCGAGAACTCTTGCAGGCGTATATAGAATAAACCGAGTTTCATCACAATTGGATCAATAGTTTAGGAACGCATAGAAGACAAACATACAAACATTAATTTTTATTTATATATAAATATTAGTTACCTTCAAAATATATAATGTATGTATACATAGATTCTGTTATTAATTGGAAATTATTGTTAATTTAGTATCCTGTTTCTGGGCTAATAAGTTTTTAAATTGCCCATTTCATTCCTTTAGGAGATAATTTTTAATAAATTACCTTAACCTATACATCCAAATAACAAATTCCATCGAAATCTGTTCAGTCCACACCATATAGCCATCTTACAAACACTGTTACTATTTTTACATTTATAATATCAGCACGTACGATTTGACATTCGATATCAATACATATAGATACTTAGGTGCTCACGTTCGTTCGCTAGTATGCATAATATTGTAGGGGTAGTTTTATTTGTATCGCGAGGGTGGGGGTGACACGTGCCGGCGTGCGACCGACTCGCGAACGGTTTCCCACGTCGTAAAACTTAGCTTTTCAAACATTTTCATTGTAGTATGATTGGAGTGGTGTTTATTTGATTGTCCGCATTTATTTTGAAGATTAAATTTGTTTGAGATCTGAAGATAAACTCTTCATCCTGTGCTTGTTAATTTTGAAGATTTGACTAAATAGTATTTAGTAATCAAGTGTTAGATAAATATAAAATAACTGGCGACTCACCTTCGCTCCGTTCGGGTTCGTCCCTAGTTACTTAAAAATGGGGGGTGGGGGTAGGAGGGTGAAAAATAATTTACGACCTATTATCATACCTACCAAATATACAAAAAAAAATCATTAAAATCGGTCGAGCCGTTTCGGAGGAGTGCGACCACAAACAGCGTGACACGAGATATTTATATATTAGATTTTTAACCGACTTCCAAAAAGGAGGAGGTTATCAATTCGTCGGAATCTTTTGTTTTCTTTTTTTATGTATGTTCACCGATTACTCGAAGACGCCTGAATCGATTTGGAAATATTTTTTTTGTTTCAAAGGGTATAAATTTTATCGATATCTGTAGAGCGGTTTTTTAAAAAATTAACAATAAATATATTTTTTTAAATAAATTGCTTAATCGAATATGTTATTAAAAAACTTTCTTCTTACAAATTACCTGCTTATTACGTCTAGACTAAAAATGGAAAAATAAAAACTTTAAAAAATAAAATAAAAACCGACTTCCAGGCACTAAAATGTAAAAAATAACTAAACAGGTTCTCATTTAGAATAGATACCTAATGAGATATTTTCGAAGTCGGTGCCAGCCGACAATATTTTAAGATACGAGTATGAATACCTAATAGGTAAATATGTATTTTACGTATCGAAATATATTAGATTTGCTTTGCATCGGCTGGCACCGACTTCGAAAATATCTCATTAGGTATCTATTCTAAATGAAAACCTCCGTTTAGTTATTTTTTACATTTTAGTGCCTGGAAGTCGGTTTTTATTTTTTGTTGAAAAGTTTTTATTTTTTAATAATAATAGGCAAGAGCAGTGTCTTGTTTACGTATGCGGTATAATTGCAAAACGCATATTGCAAGGCTGTGAATAATCGGACTATTCTTATACATGCGAAACTTTGTGTATGTGCGAATGTTTGTTACACATTCACGCTGAAATTGCTGAATGAATTTGGATGAAATTCAGCACACAGATAGAAAGTGACCTGGACTAATACATAGGATACTGTTAGGCGAAGCAATAGGTTGCTACTTGTAAATAAACCGTGAATTATTATTATATCTTGACGTAGGAAAAGTTGTAGGTACCACTTTAAATGGAAATTAAACTCCATTATGGACTATACAGCTTGAAAGATATTGATTGTACCACTCCCCAGCACTGTCAGCACACTCGGGAGAAAACACGGGCGCGGGTTATTTGTATCAATATCGATGTTTGTCGAGCTACCGGCCTGTGATTGATCTGTGGGGTGGCTCTGATTGCTTGACGGATCAAAAGTGTCTGCTTTAGACGTGAAAACCAATGTCAATTTAAGAAATTGTACATTTTATTTACTTCGTTACGATACATAAATACAGAGTATTGTATTGAATCTTACCTTTTAATATAACGTATGTGTATTGAGATTATAATGTAAGCCTTTCTTCGCGATGTTAATTTATACGTACCTAAATATAGTAAAATTCTGAGTCAAATCTGTACATTTAATATTTTTGGGAAAATATTATTGAAATAGTCATTTTTATTGGTACAAAGGTCGAATCTATAGTTTTTAGAATTATTGTCTGTCTGTCTGGAAACGCATCACTAGAAAACCACTGGATAGATTTTGATGAAATTTAGTATGTTTATAGTTGTTTATCCGAGTCCACATACCTATAGGCCACTTTTTACTGCGGGAAAATATCTAATTTCAGAGAAATCTATACCAAGCTTAAAACATAGGGATGAACCCGAGCGGAGCGAAGGTGAGGCGCAAGTTAAGGGATAAAAAGACATATGTCGAAAATAAAGTTATGTGGTTTATAGCAAATGTAATTGCGAATGTACGTATAGGCAAGAATGGGCCTAGGGACTAACTGTTAGGCATCTAGGCGGTAGGCCTGGGTGCGTACCCAAGAATAGATAGGGTGTTGCGCTCTGTTAAACGCAACAGTAGACACCGCCGGGGCCGCGGGCGCAGCCCCACCATCGACAGCCACGGCGAGCGGCCATCACATGACGGAGCGCCCACTTCCATCTGAGAGCCGTGGCCAACAAGACGACCTTAAAATAATTAATTTGCTTTCCATATTCCTTTGTGAACGACAAAACGACGATTGTACCAGCATTAAATATGTATACATCTCTCTTTATTTTAAGGTCCACCAGGATCCATAAGGAAAATCACAAGTCACAAATTGAAATATTGATAAAGTAAATAATATTTGATTGATTTCATTGCTAAAAACGTAAAACAAAAGAAATTAATTGAAATAGCTTGATATAAAAAGCTTCATAAGTTGTTAACCCAGTAGAATTGATACAAAAACGTGGGCGGCGCGCGCCACCCGACTCTATACGTATTCACTTGTTTTTACAAAACAATGCCTGTCACGCGAAACGTAGAATATAATTTTTATCTCTAACATTTTATTACATACTTAAATAGTATACATCTAAATGTCTTATTACAGCGCGTAAAGGCGTGGTTATTATTAAAAAGATTTAGACACGCGAATGGAAATTTATGTCGATAAAAATAAACAGTAGCTTGGTGCATAAATATTTTATATTATTAAGACTATTTATGTAAGCATGGATCTCCTTTTTATTAAAGACCTATCCATATAGATACATTATGTGTACTAAATTCTTTTCCACCCTTCAGTGTATGGAACACCACTCTTATTTTTTACCCGACTGATTTTGATTTTTGATGATTAATTCGACGTAAGATTAGTCTTGATAACGCGAGTGTCATATGTAAGCTATATAAATATCATTAAAAATCAAAATGGCGAATGTTAGGCGCTAATTTGTGTGTCTTAAAAAAACTTTTCCTCCTAACCAATCGGTATTAAAATACAGGTTTTTAAGAGGCGGTTACAAAAAGTTAAAAGATATATAACTTTTATGTTTAAAAATAATGTAGGGTTAAGATATTGTTATATAAATCTAAAAATGTCTAAAATGTGACCAAAACTAAAAACCTGTAAATAAAAAAAATTTATATTTATAATATATATTTTTTATTTAAAAAAAAACCCTATAAAACGAATTAAAATGATGAGATAAAGTTGACGAAGGAAAATTAGTATTAGTTATTGGACTACAGTAATGCCGATGGATTCATGTTAAGACATTTATTTTCTAAATTTCAGCTTTATATAACTAATAGCCTTCTAGAGTAAAATAGCTATGACATAAGAACAGGATGTAACGAAAAAATTTTCATTCCGAAAAATAAAGTTCGTATGTGATCAACCTTTAGTTACTTATGAGAGACATTAAACAACAATTAAAGCATGTGCTTGCTTTTGAGACACTCTTTACGAACATTCTTCTTTGAAAATCATTTAAGTTATAAATATCTTTAATATTACGTTTAATTAACGTCATATAGTCCTTGATGTTTGCTTAATATATTTAACCCTCTGTGTACAAGGTGGGATGTGACTGGCCCCAGCCTTCAAAAAATTGCGATTATTTGATAAATATAAATGTGCGGGCGTTCGTTTTCTTAATAGCTGCAAATAAAATATTACTGCACTTATCGCCTCCAGGTAAATTTCTAAGAAATTAATTAAATTTCTAAGAAATCTATTGTTAACTGTAACGCCGGCGTGTCCGCGGTCGTGGAGGGATTATTGATGCTATTGGATTAGCTTAGGGGCCTCCACTTCCCCCCCAACGTGCGTTCACCTTGTCGTGGTGGGGGGGCTCAGTAGTGCCCGGCAACCCAACCGGGCGCGAAGCCAAGAAACGCACAGGGAGGTGGCCCACTTCGGTGGGTGGTGGGAGGTGGCCCCCTTCGGAGGGCGGTGTACCATGCGGGTTGCTCCTGGTACTTCTCTGATAGCAGAGTGGACCTTGGAGCAACCCCGTGGTTGTTGTGGTCTGCTTCGGCAGACCTGCCGTCGGGGCGTCGTAGTTGAATGCGTAAGCGATCCTGCGACGCCCCATTAAGACGGGGGAAGGCTTTGTTGGGTTTTAGTGGGTAGTACTGGCTTTGCCGGTGAGTCCCACACCTCGTGCGTAAATGCATTTCCCAACGTTAAAAAAAAAAAAAAAAAAAGGGGCCTCCACTTAGCAAGTTAAACTTTTGTAAAGTTAGCTTGGGCACGGTAATATATGCATTATATTACCGTGGCTTGGGTGTCACACACCTCGTATGATATTAATAAAAAATTTCGTCTAATATTAAGACAGAGCAGTGAGTAATACGAGTATTAACACAAGCAGTGCGTTAGATTCAGATTGAGTTGCTTTAAAATAGTTTCTTCAACTAAAATGATTTTAATGTATTTTTAACATGTTCTACCTCAAAATTAAATATAATTTTCTCCTATCATGAGAAATTATTGTAGGCAAGTGTAGAAATAGGTTCTAAGATTTAAATCTTATCGCAATTATTGCAGTGTAATTTTTAGGCTCTGTAAATATTACTGTATATTAGGGTTGACTATATATAATGAAATACGATAAGCTCTCCCTTTGGGTGTTTATACAAGTGACCTAGTTGTACCTCAAGTAGCTACATGGACGTCTCATTAAAACTTTACGGTGGTCGTTGCAGCGCCAAGACACTTGCTAAATTGTGTTGGGAGTTTAGCATATGTGAATATATTTGAATAAAGTAAATAAAATTATTCCCTCTAAAGGAGAGACGCGTAGTTCATTGATTTTCTCTTTCTCGTTAAGTTGTGGTGTATTCTAAGCTTAAATAACTACTTTGAATAGCTACTGTTTTCGATCGATTTCAAAAATGAAAGAGTATTCAATTTGAACCAATTCTTATATCATTTGAATTATTATAGAAATTTCATGATCTTTTTGAATTCATAAAAAAAATAATTTTTACATCAAAATATAATTTACCATACAAAATCCACCTTTAGTAGTGGAATTATCTTAAGAAACTACTTTAAAGTAAATTTTAAGTCGCTTTAAATCATCCAACATACATACATAATATGTATGTTTGTGTGTTCCGTACTCACACACAAACACGCGACCTCTAGCTTAGAGAACTCACACCTTTACGCCAATCACTGTTAGTTTTTAATTTCTGTTAGGTCTAGCAAAATCGTTTAAGTTATAAAGTATTCATAGATAACGAAAGAGGTTACTAGTGCATGTTTAATGTTACAGATTTTTTATGTCTCACCGCAAGTACTCACTACTCATGTTTTGTTGCTTTTCATAAAAAAAGGTTTAATTGTGTATATGTCCTCCTTTTCTTACACTATCACGGGACATTTTTAGTTATATTATACATTCCCTAAGCACATTCAGTTAAATTACAATTACCCTAGTTAAATTGTCAATAGTAGCACGATTGACAACACTCTGGGTAGAAACTATTTTTATTCATAATTCCAAAGTGACATGTAAATAAATCTTTTTTTTTCATAATTTTGCGACTATTCGTTAGTGGGTAAGGCGGAATAGGAAAATGTTATTAAATCATCATGGAATCTTTCCTCTTGAGAAAAAAAGTTTTTGTTATTACTATGATTGCTATTGCTATTATATTTCGAAAGGCACTAGGTGTTAAGCTATTGCTATTATGTTTTGGAAGGTGCAAGGTGTTAATAATTTTTTTTGTCAAATTTTATAAATTTACTATTTTCGGAAATTTTCCTATGTATGCACACGGTTTCAACTTTCTAGGTCATCTGGAAGTGAGTTAGGTTTTAATACTATATATCAGTCAGTCGGTGATAAAATGCCGATTTTTAGACGTTAATATCCCAAATATAAAATAAATTGGGGATTCTAATTAATCTAAAGAGATTTAATAAATGAACTAAATTTCATAAGTTTATGTTAAATAGATTTTGAGTTATTATGAGGTGAAAAGTGCCTCTAAATGGTTCGTATAAAATATACACACGGTATCGCCATTCGCCAGTTCCTTAGGCTTGAACTTGGCAGACTATGATATATACGCGGATACACGGTGATTGATTATGATATATCAAATTCTATTAGTGATGTATGTAACTTTTTTCAGCCATATGAAGTTGTAGCTGAACATAATAAGTTATAATTACTTATTAATTTATTTCTCTTAATTTCCTTTACCATTCATTTCATTATTAGAAAACTAAGGAAAGTCCGTGTTCTGGCGTCCGTGACAATTTCTAACATAGTACTATGTATAATGCATCTGTACCATATATGAAATTAAGTGATCACCTCCTGGCCGAGTTCAGTCACGGCGGCCAATCTCACTGACACAAGCCAACTGCACAGAACATATTATAGTGCAATAGCAACTCACTCTTCCTAGTTACGTTTTAACGCTTAGTATGAATTTCTTAGAGATGATATATTTTCCCGCAATAAAAACTATCCTATATGTTGACTCGGATAACCAACTTTTAATTCAAATTTCATCATAATCGGTCCAGTGGTTTTCTCGTGATGCGTTCCCAGATAGACAGACAGAACAAAATTCTAAAAACTATAGATTCGGCCTTTATCGATAATAATTACTATTTCAATAAGATTTTCAAAATAAATATTTAATGTACAGATTCGACTCAGAATTTTATTTCATGTAAAGGTGCACTGTTACAATGTCCGCTCTATTTCCGTCAGGCTTAGACTCCGGTGGGACAATAATTCGACATGATCAGTGAGATTAAATTTAATTAATTATGTATTAGGTTGTACAATATACATACAATTAGTAATTTCGTCGCATATGTATATACAAACATAAATATATGTATGTAGGTATATATGAATTTAGCTGAGCGAAGCCGGGGCAGTCGCTAGTATAGAATAAAATAAGATAAAAAAATACGAAACGCGCGTAATCTAAAACCAACTATGAGGATGTTCCAAATAAGTGACTGTCAAACCCTAGTTCCGACAAATGAGAACGACACTTGCAAGCGAAGTGTTATGTCACACAACAAGTTACGTGGAAAGCTAACCTGGAACTATCTCAAAGCCTTTGAAAAAGTAATATACTAATATTATAACTTTAATATATGTATTCCAATATTAACTTTAATATACTATTAATATAAATAATATCAATAAATAAATTTGGCTCAGTTTGTAGTGTCTTACGTGCTGTGTCAGCGGTCGCGGGCTCGAGGCCCACTGGGGGCATTTATTTGTGTGATGAGCACGAATGTTTGTACTCCAGTCATGGGTGTTTATATTTATAATATGTATGTATATAAAGTTATGTAATGTGTAGTGTATCAACTATCTGGTATCCATAACACAAGCCTCGTAGCTTACCGTGTAGCTGGCGCTGTGTCCCAACGTATTTATTTATCAAGGACTTTGATATTGAAAACTAGGAATTGATTATACGAGTATTAGACTTCTAATTGATTATTTGCGCCGCCAAATTGTCATTTTTAAAGTAGTTATTTTATATATGTATATGTTGCAACAATCTCGATACAACCTGCTTATTAAAAAAAGAGCAATAAGAATCGGTCCACAATTGTTCTAATATCCTACGTAAAGTTTTCCACGCACAACGGACCAGAAGGGAGTCTAAGTGCGGAAAACGAGACCACTTTACACGTAAAGTTTTACTCCATAACTAATTATCTTTTTTTTAAATTCAATCTCCCTCATATCTTCTACAGTCTACGTGACATTGACGAAGTCTTTCATCAAATCTCTTTGAGTTTATACGAAAAATACCACCGATCTGCATTTATAAAATTATTACGGGTATTAAAGGGAGTCGTTATTACTTAGTGGCATCAGCTTAGCACTATCTAGCCAGGCAGACTCGCGGGTTCTTTTATAGATTTTATACTTATAACATGTTCATATATTAATTATATAAACAATGACATATGAAATAAGTAGAATATCTAAAACACTAAATGAAATTCATCAACAATGTTAGTTTAACAGTTTGTTTTACAAATAACTCATTTTATTTGTATACAAGCACGTGAGCCATTCCCATTGACAATATACTCGTATACTTTAAGCATCAATATCCATTTCTAATTTCTAAAATCATCCCTCATCTTTTTTGGTTTAGTATTTCATATAGATAAACAGTAGAGACGTTTATCATAGACGTTTTACAAACATGTGAAGTCCGCCAATCCGCACTTGGTAGACTATAGCCTGATTCTTATCGAGTTGATAGTAGGCCCATGCCCAGCAGTGGTTTGTTAAAAACGGCTAAACCAACATAAAAAAATTGATTTTATGGTTTTAACTTACGGTTTAGGGTAAACGTTGTCGATCTGTGAGAGTTTTATTAAGTAGATAAAAAATTAAGAATATACACTACACATATAAACAAGGTTACGAAGCAACTATCAGATAGGTTTTTAGAGCGACGCACATGTTGTTGCAACCTTGCTCCGGTTTGTATAGATAGCGCTTGAATCTCATCTCGGTGTTTTAGAGTTTATTAGTTTAAGACATTAACGATGTTTTTAGATAAAGTGATAGTAGAAAATTAAAACACACAAATTACTTAAAAATCTGCTAAATACTGAACTTTTAATATTTATCTTAAGCAGATATTAATAAAAATAATGTTTATATGTAAGTTTTTGTGAAGGTAAGATTTTTTTTTAGTGTATTTAAGAAAATTAAAGGCCAAAGCAAGGCAGGGCAGGCTATTAGTGAAGCATGTTTCTACATAAAGTTAATATGTTAGGGTTGTTTTCTATTATAATCATATAAAATATTTTTTTTATTGACTCGATATTTTTTTAACGTCATACTGCTGGGCACGATCTGGCTGGTCAAGTGCGAGCCGACTGAGCATGCCTTTCGAAAACTTGCTAGGTTCTCTCACACATGCAGATTTCCTCTCTATATTTTTCTTCACCGTTAGACATGTGAAAATCATATATATTATTGGACAAATACGCACTTCGGTGTATAGATATATTTTTGGTACATCACTTAAATTAGGATCTAATTTTGTTATTAAAAAATTTATGTTCAATTAACACAACTACGTTAATGTAAAACGTATTGTTTTGTCATAGATAACGAATTTTATTAATATTTTCATATCTATTTACTAACACTTTGTACTATAAACATATTATTTTGAACAATTTAGTTTTTTAAAGTGGGTGTGGATGATAAAATCTCATAATACGTGACGATAGTTTCAGGACTGATTTGATGTACTAAACTCAAACTATAGATTTCCTTTCCATCTATACATATAATAAAATTCGAACCGAGTCGAATTTGTACATAAATTATATTTTGGAAAATCTTATTGAAATTATCATTATTATAGACACAATGGCCGAATCTATAGTTTTTAGAAATTTTGTCTCTTTGTCTGTCTGAGAACGCATTACAATTATTAATATTTTAATGAAATTTGGTATGATGATAGCTGGTTATCCGGATCAACATATACATAGAATACTTTTTATTGCGGAAAAATATCTTATCTCTGAGAAAAAACGTTAAAACTTAACTAGGGACGAACCCGAGCGGAACGAGGGTGAGTTGTAAAATAATTACGACTATAAAAACATTTTTTTTAAAAACCTACTGCTAGGCACTAAAATGACAAAAATAACTAAACGGGGGTTTTAATTTAGAATAGATATCTAATCAGATATTTTCGAAGCCGGTGCCGGTGCCGGTTTTCTTCTCAGGAGGCAGTACAAAATGCTTTCACACAGTTTGTCGAATTTAGATCACCAGAGTTCTATCGCAAAGGCATAAATGACGTTCCTATTAGATGGCAGCAATGTATAGATAACGATGGTAATTATTTTCATTAAATAAATATATTAAATTTAAAAAAAAAGAATTTAAATTTTTCCGTACAAATCGGCAATTTCATACTTTAACCCCTATTATAAATATTTGGATTGCGGTACTCTTGAAATAAAACATTAAACGTAAAAATTTAAGCTTCTTTTAATGGTACTTGTGATGAAATATGGTGTTTATTTACTTATTTATTTACATTTACATTTTTAGTAGACTTCATCGCTCTGCTATAATGATGAGTATACCTATTGCTGTATTTAAATAGCTATTTCGGTTCCGCGTGATGAACCACGCCGTCCCACCACCTGTGTTAGATGGAGGAGGACAGGTGGCCAACGCATTTCCCACGTGGATAGAATAATAAAAATGTCGTCAAAGAAATATTCTAAGTAATCTGCTGTAACTGTCGGAATTTAAGACGTGTTTTGTATTATTTAAATCCATAGAGACCCAAAGGAGCAATTTGAGCACTCCTTTGAAAAAAATATAAAGATTAGGAATTTGCTATCTCCTACTTTCTACTCTCTGCATATTACGTAAAGAGTGATGTATTTTTTCCCAACCACTATGGTTAGCTTTTTTTAAACCTTTTGAGGATAAAGATTATCCCGTACAATGTACATTCATAACACAGCATCTTGCGGTAAGGAAATCGAACTGCAAATATCTTTGAAGTAGGCATTGTCACACTGAACGATGGCGGTCGCACATCCTGAAAACCCCGTACACCACAAACTATTTTTTTAACTTCTTTATTGAAGTTTGTTATCACAATAAAGATGTAATCGAATATTTTTTTATAATACGCATATCTCTATACAGATTAGGAATCTAACCAAGCCAACCAATAGAAAGTTTGCTGTACAGGATGAGTGATGCTATGTAGCAGTGTATCGCTACTCGTTAGTATAAAGTCCGTCCTCTACAAAATGCGATATGTGCGGGCGGAGTGGGAGAGAGGGGTAGTCGCCCTCGCGCACTCCCTGTCCGACTTCGCGACGAGAAGCACGTGTTAACTCTACATTGTGTCTCTACATTAAACTTCGTGAACATGGTGTTAGCAGATTTTTTGACAGAAACTCGGAGGAAATGGTTACAGGTATGTTTATTTAACTAATGAATATGGTTTTTTTTTAAATTTTAAAATTTTTAGTGCTTTTTTATTTCTGTGTGAAGTTATTGGATGTTTTCATATTGGTACAAAACGTGCTTAATTTTAAAATTAGCATATATTTGGAACTTCAATGCATTTGCGTAGCAGCCTCCCTCAAGGGCATCTTCAGTAATGTTTATATAAGGTTTCAATATCGATCACGGTGTTTTCAATTATTCTTATTGTAAAATCAGTGAATGTAAAGAATTTTTAGTTTGCAACTTCATTAACCGCAAGCGGTTTAGAAAATAAGTCGATTTGCTATTATTATTAGTTGTGATTGTATGTTTATTTTGCTTCTTATAAGATTTTTCTTACCAAAAGGAGAAGACTCAAGCAAGTTATTTACTTATTAAATACTTATATTATCTTCATATAAAATATTTTTCATGTGATTGTTGTTTAAATGTCTCGAGACACGCTGGTATTAAACTTATGAAGTTCATTTAATCTATATTAATATTATAAATGTGAATGTTTGTGAGGATGTTTTAATGTATAGATGTATGGATGTATGGAGAAAACTGCTGAATGAATTTTAATGAAACTTTACAATAATATATAAATACATCAAAATTTATAGGCTAACTTTTTATCCCGGAAGAATGTTCGGTTTCCGTGGGATAGTTTTGTTTTTGTATTTCTAATTAATCCACTAGTTAATAATAATAATAAACAGTAAGCTACTCTGTTACTGTGCTTGTGCATTTTTTATATTGGCAAATAATTTACATTTACAACATGACTTATTTACACTTTTTAAGCTACATTTTACGTCACACTTGTCACTACAATATTTTAATATTAATTTGTGTAATTTAAGGAAATGTGTGATGATTTAAAACTGAGTTTTAAGATAACAAATGCCAAGCTGACAGATAGTTTTGAATGTTTATTCGCGATAAAGAAGAAACAGACGGACGGAGCAAATTCAATATTAGTATTGTTGTGACGTAAATCGTTAGTTAATCATCGGGGAACTATTAAATACAATATTATACTAACGAGTTATCTTCGTTTCTGTCCCTTCCATAAATGCAGTAGCCAATGTGGTATTTTTGCCCCTCGTCATAATTTTGTGTACTAATCTGTTTCAGAGTAAAGGATTAACAAACATACATACACCCATAAAAACCCCATTACGATAGTATTAGTAGTAGAAGATTCGGTGGTATTGCACAAAATTTTCAATATTTTGTGTACTCGTTGGAGACGATGGGAGAGTTCTTACGACATTATAATTTCTTAGGTTTACGACATAAACTCTTATTAATTTTACTTTGAGTATTAAAAATATTCAAATCGTTTATCGCTCTAATATAACTGCAAATGATAAATTTTTATTTCAACAAACACCCGTAGTTGCCAACTTACCAGTCCTTAGTTAGCGCTACTATAATTATCTATATTTTTTTATTAATTATACCTAAGTGATAATTATAAATGGTAATAATATAATAAATGGTAATTTATCTAATTAATACACAACATATTGTGTGCATAGTAAATTAATTTTGTGTATTATTTCAATATTTATATAGCTAAAATACTCGTATTAAGTAGGTAATAGATAAGATTTAACAAAATGAAAATCGTAGTAAGAGTCACATTTGTTAAACGATCGAATTTGGTTGAATGATTGTATGATGCGATATATTCTCTAATAAGAAATCGATTTGTATGAGACTTTTTAAATAAACACGCTGTGTACTTCATTATTTTAATGCGAAGGGGGGAAAAAATTCTTTCAGAGGTAAAATGCAGTTACAATAAAATACAAACTATTTGCATCTGTGAGGTACTTAGCTCTATTAATTTTAGGGACTCTTACCCAACATACTTCTTTTTGAATAGTGAAAGAATTAGTTGTCACTACCATTACTCAGCCCACTTGTAAGGACCATATAACAGAGTTGTTTGTAATTTATTTATAAATCATCTATATATATAAAAGAAAGTCGTGTTAGTTACTTCGCTTATAACTCAAGAACGGCTGAACCGATTTAGCTGAAAATTGGCAGGGAGGTAGTTTAGAGCCAGGAGAAGGACATAGGATACTTTTTATCCCGTTCGACCGCGTTCCAATTTTTATGATATTTTAATTTTTGGATTTCTCTTAGTCCCGGAAAGTATTAAAACTATAATTAAAATGTGAGAAAGAAAGATTTTTTTTACTACCATATCTATTTAAAACCATATAACGAACCCGAGTTGTTTGTAAGCGATTTGAGCCGCTAGTTGATGATATATTTAAGTACGTTTAAGTCACTTTATTGTTATTATCATTTTTTTCTATTTCTCGATTTTTAAATATTAAAAGTTAAACATATTTTCAACCGACTTCAAAAAGGAGGAGGTTCTCAATTCGACTGTATTTTTTTTTATGTTTGTTACCTCAGAACTTCGTCATTTATTAACCGATTTTGAAAATTTTTCTTTAGTTTGAAAGTGTATACTTCCAGATTGGTCCCATTTAAATTTCAAAAAAAAATACCACCCCTAAGGGTGGAAAAATAGCTAATGATGAATTTAACCTACTTCTGATTGTCATATTGACTTGAAACTTTGCAAGTGTTTCTATTTCCGTTGATAGTACAGTGGTTCGGTATTGTTGACCTGATCTGATGGTAAGGCCAGAAGGTGGATAGGTGGAACTCTTTAACGGCTAATGGTAGATACTTTGAGTTTGGGCTTATTTTGTTTGATTTGACAAGCCTAACACGTTAGAATTGTTACTTTGCTACTACTGTCTACACTAAAAAGGGAAAAATAAAAACTTTTTAACAAAAAAATAAAAACCGACTTCAAACAAAAGCACTAAAAAGTAAAAAATAACTGATTGGTAGTTTTCATTTACTATACATACCTAATCAAATATTTTCGAAGTCGGTGTGCTTTGCTTTGTATGGGCTGGTACCGATTTCGAAAATAGTTGATTAGGTATGTATTTAATAGGTAGGCTTTAATTACTTGTCCAAAGCACACCGACTTCGAAAATATTTGATTAGGTATGTATAGTAAATGAAAACTACCAATCAGTTATTTTTTACTTTTTAGTGCTTTTGTTTGAAGTCGGTTTTTATTTTTTTGTTAAAAAGTTTTTATCATTTCATTAGACGACACGTTTGGCTCAGTTTGTAGTCATTCTACTTGCTGTGCCAGCGGTCGCGGGTTTGAGTCCCGCTGGATTGGTATATATATTATGTATATGAATGAGTAAATAGACTAACCTGGAGGAACACATAGGATTCTGTTAGGCACCAAAGAAAGTACTCGAGCGGAGCAAGGATAAGTCACTAGTCTATACATATAATAAAATTCTGACACGGATGTGTACATTAAATATTTTTTCGAAACCCTTAGTCATTATTATCGATACAAAGGCCGAAGTTTTTAGATTTTTTGTCTTTCTATCTGGGAACGCGTCACGAGAAAAACAGTTGATCGATTATGATGGAATTTGGTATGATGATAGCTGGTTATTCGGGTCAACATATAAGATAGTTTTTTCTGCGTCAAAATATATCATCTCTGAGAAATCTGATGATGACGAACCCAAGCGGAACGAGGGTGAGTCGCTAGTATAATATAATTAAAAAATTGATATACAGAAGGACAAACGCAGCTTAATATTACTAATGTGGAAGTGAAACAGACGCTTAGGCACTGCCTGGTTGTGTCACTGATAACGATGCAATATATTATGAATTATTATGTACAAACTTTGATTATTCACACTATTGTTGTTTATGCATACATAATATGTGTATATAATTATTATTATCTAATATTTACTGCTCGCGCCTACGACCGGTAGTATCGCTAGTCACTACCAATTTTATCAGCGTTCACAATATTATTATCATTAAAAAAATGACAAATGCTTTTTTGGAAATGACATAGGATATAATATGTGAATTCAAAAAATAATCCAAAATTAAATAATGATTTTGTTGATTTAACAATATTTTTACTACGCTATCCTTTCAATATGAAGTTCACATATGAGTTTTTACCACTACTTTTGTTCAAATTTCAAAAATAAATGATGCCCGAGATATTATGATGACAAACAAACATAAAATTAAAAATAAACATATAGCGTCTATTACATCAAGCTAATTTTATCCTATGACATTTTTATTATTTATACAAGCAGCCACCTCTAGTTTCGTTTACCATATTAATAAATATTTTTCTATTATAAAAGTACCTACTTTATGTCAATAATTCCCAGGCTGGTGTATAAAGTACGCCTCCACAAAGTCCCTATCGAAATCAGATGAATGGTTAAACACTCGCCCTACGTGAATATTTAGTTGGCAAATATTTAACAATTTATTCTCGATAGTAAATTCTAAATACCACCGACGCAACTGCCCTTCTTTGGAAAGACCGTGAATTTGATTTCCACTTGAGTAATTATTATATATTTTTTGTACTTTATCTACCTTACCTTACTTGGAATATAACTAGTCTTGGTTTTTAAAGCATTCAGCCTATTTTTTCTCTTCATTAATTAAATAATACTTCAAATTTTTGTAGTTATCTGTGCATAATACATACGTACACAATATATGTATCTGTCAGAATCCTTATGCATTTGCATGATAACACTCATCCCGAGAAGCGCCGACAAACGACCGCTGCCATTGTAGTAAATCATTATCATAACAAAGAATTGATTATTGATAACGTTAAATATAAGTATTGCGTATTCGCTTCGTGAAGAACTTAGTTCATATTAACGTGCTCGCCTCACTTCGTCCGTGTTAAGCAGAAACTAGAAAATGAAGTTATAAATACTAGAATAAGAAGGTATCCACGCCTCGCTCCTTTTTTCTGCTACAAAAGTGTTTGCTATTTAAAAATAGAACTTCTTAAATTTAGTTGATAACTTTGGATAAATTGAAGTTCAAGATTTAATTTGGCTAGTTTTTACAAGTAAAGCAAGATTTTAGAAGAGTGAGATATGTTGACCTTACATATAAAAACAATAACTTGCGTATAGCATAAAGAAGATATAGGTGATTAGCCGAATGTAAGATAACTTGTATGTAAAACTAGTCAAGTCAAATCTTGAACTTCAGTATGTCCCTAGTTAAGTCAGTGAAAATGACGATTTTTAGACGTTAATATCTCTATAACCGTTTGAACTGTATTTATGAAATTGGGAATACTAGTTAATCTAAGGGGATTTAATGAATGAACCAAATTTCAAGAGTTTATGTTGAATAGATTTTGAGTTATAACGAGGTGAAAACTGGCTGCAAATGGTCCGTGTAAAATATATACACACGGAGCTATGTCGCCAGTTCCTTTGGCTTGAACTTGGCTGGACACGCTACCGCGCGTCTTGATAGGCTGCGCAACCTTCAGGCATATTTGATTTCTAACAGTAGGACACTTACAAACTTTCACAATTACAATAGTTGGGCTTTCATGAATATCGAGCGAATATACCAAAATAGAGGTTGGTGATTTTATAAAATACTAGCAGAACCCGCGGCTACTCTCGCGTTCAAACTACAAAAAAAACTTTTTCGTTTTATGCGATACAGCGTTTTTACAGCGATTATGTATCTATATAATATAGTTCATACACAATACTAAAATCGCGATTACAACATGTAGGTAGCAGGGTGAAAAATATTTAATAATCTATTTTCCTACCTACCAAACATAAAAAAAGAATATCATTAAAATCAGTCGAGAAGTTTCGGAGGAATGCGACCACAAACACACTGATACGAGATCTTTATATATCAGATTTATATATATATTTTTAATATTTTCAAGAAGATTTATTTATTATCGTTTGCACGACGTTGAGATACTAACTACGAATTGCCAGACATCAAAGTGTTTCATTTGCAAACAAATATTATAATTTTATTTACGTAAACTATCGCGTACGAGTGTACGCGAGTAAATAAATCTATTTAGCATTACGGTACTAATTCAAAAATATTTAAAAAAAATAGATCTTATGTAAGATGAACTTACAATTTCAAATTTTTACTCGGTATGATAATATATAAAAATAAGATTATTTGTCTGTCTGTTAGTAAGTAATGTTTTGTCTGCTGTTAATTTGCCAGATTGCGTTAAGATTCCTGAATTAATTTCACGTCTCAAAGGTTGCTGACATAGTGCCAGAAATAGATTATATTACGAGTATATTCTTTGTAAACAAATCAACATTTTTATTTTTAAATCGTGCCGTTTTGAAGAAAATAGGCGTCAAACGCACAGACGAGAAAGAGACATAGTTTAGTTTTTATTGGATATGTGAGATAGTAATTAAACGAACCTTACACTTTTAGTATAGTATCTGTAGCTGTATTGTAGTATGTTACCTTTAAAATATTAAGATAAGACGTAAAGTACTCGAGTTATATTTACTTAGAACATTTGTTTCAAAAGAATATTATAAACTTTGTGAGTTAAATTCAAAAGTATTTTTTTTTAATATAGAAAGTTACTACTTTCTTATAAAATAACATCAGTACGTACTTATACTTTGTATACACATGTTGTGTTCTTATTTCTTAGTGTCTCACTGCTGGGTACATTCCTACCTTCAAGGCGAGGGGGATTAGGTCATAGCCCACCACGCTGGCCACGTGCAGGTTGGCGAACTTCACATGTCTTTCGAAAACTTGCTAGGTTCTCTCAGACATGCAGGTTTCCTCACGATGTTTTCTTTCAGCGTAAGACAAGTGGTAACCATGTCAAAATTGATTTACGCAAGAAAATATCAGAGGTGCGAAAACCAAGATTTGAACCCGCTTCACTTGGTTTTCCAAACGAGCACGTTTCCACTGGGCTACAACTCTCCATGTTACAACCATACATGTTCTAGTAGTGTAATTGTTAACTTTAAAGCTAATTTATTTGTTTACTCGATCTATAGTATCTGCATGTAATTAATGTCCGAGAAATGTTTACTATTCATTAAATAGACGTAACCTATTGGCAGCTTCTTCACTTCAATTGATATGTATACAAGGACTTTGGATATTTCAATTATTCTAATGAATTATTTTCTAGCAACATCAATAATATGTTCCCATTATATGCCATAGTACGTAGTATGAGTATAGACAACAGCTGCACGGAGCCTAGTCTCATCTGAATTCAATGATATTTTTGACGTGAAACGTGTTTAAAACCAAAACATCCAGGTCACAAAAGTGGACCGTAACGAAATACTCGTAGGTTGCGTTAGGTTGCCATAGTAACCGTTGATAATGGCTGAGAAATGATATATATATACATAAAATTCTTTCCGTTGCTATCTTCAAAGATTACTATTTTTACTTATTTGTTTTCAAATATGAAAAATATTTTAAATAAAACTATCTTTTCGGATTATTTCGCGGATTTATTTTGATTTTTGGTTCCCGACGTTTCGAAAGCTTTACAGCAATCATGGTCACGGGAGAGACTAAGGTTATAGACGTCTCAAAGGCGTTATATACTTGTTACAGACAGTGCCTACCCCAGGCATGGGTAGGGGAACCAAAAATCAAAATAAATCCGCGAAATAATCCGAAAAGCTTGTATTATTTAAAATGTCAAATATTCGCGTAAATCTAAGAAAGTATTATATGCAAAATATTTATAAAAAACAAAAACAATATAAGCGACTCGCTGAAATAGGCGGTTCACGTTAAACCAATGTCGGTGTGCCCCGAGACACTCACACACGATTTTTTTTATTTCTTTTCAGTTAAGACTGACTGACTGACTGACTGACTGACTGACTGACTGACTGACTGACTGACTGACTGACTGACTGACTGACTGACTGACTGACTGACTGACTGACTTAGGACTACTCACTCACTTTTATGGGATTCCCATATTTCGTCACTATTACAAGCCATGGTTACGAGTGTGTAGTATATATATGTAAATCAGTACATACATATTATATATGGTGACAATAAAACATGGTAAATATCCCGTTTTACATCACACAAACATTGTTAGTGACTATTAAAGCTTAAAGAATTATATTTAAAAAAATACATTCAGACGAACATAGTACGTGCTCATTGTTGGAATTCTGTTAAAAAAAGAAATATATTTAAAAATAACCCTTTTTGTAGTATTAAGCTCATTTCGCATAGTTTTACTTATACTTTTATGTTGTATGCATTCTTAGATAAACGATTAGTTGAAATAATTAACCGTTTGTTTAACTTTGTATATAATATGTATTTAAGTTTTATTTTAGACATATTTCTATTTTATTATCAACAATTGGGATACTGTTATTCAGTAAGTATATGTGTTTACATGTGTTTTCGTAATGTCTGCATGACAAAGCTTCTACTAGGCTACAGTAATTAGTAATGTATTGAATAAATCAAAGGAATGGAAGCGGGTTGAGTATTCAACTTTGATCGTAGCAATCGGACTAACGATTGATAAATAATTTCTAACAATTTTCAATCAATCACTACAAAGTTAAAGATTATTTGTGTCACATGTGGTATAAAAACGACTAATTCTAAAAAACTTAAAAAAAAAAAAGAATTCCAGGCACTAAAATGTAAAAAAAAACTAAACAGGGGGTTTCATTTAGAATAGATACCTAATCAGCTATTTTCGAAGTCGGTGACAACCGATACAAAGCAAATCTAATATATTTCGATACGTAAAATACATATTTACCTATTAGATATTCATACTCGTATCTTAAACTATTGTCGGCTGGCATCGACTTCGGAAATATCTGATTAGGTATCTATTCTAAATGAAACCCCCGTTTAGTTATTTTGTGCATCTTAGTGCCTGGAAGTCGGTTTTTAATTTTTTTAAGTTTTTATTTTTCTATTTTTACTGTAGACGTAATAAGCAGGTAATTAATTGTAAGAAAAAAGTTTTATTTTTGATTTTTTTAAAAACCGCTCGACCGATTTCGATAAAATTTATATGGGACCACCTAGGGAGTATACCCTTCGAAACAAAAAAATATCCAAATCGGTTCAGGCGTCTTCAAGTAATCGGTGAATATACATAAAAAAACATTCCGACGAATTGAGAACCTCCTCCGTTTTGGAAGTCGGCTAAAAATAATGGCGATCGGTGTAGATCCAATTCATTAATCCTAAGTTTTTTATCGATCGTTTTGTAAGAAAATCGAAAAGCCCAAAAATATGTTTCACTTCACTTTCACTGTTCATATGACCTTATACTACCTTTTATTAGTTATTCAGAGCTTAATACGCTACAATAGCTTCATTAAGTTCAAAGTTCGATGCTCTTGTAGTTCATACGTAATTTGCTTTTACGTATCAACTACACGAGCACCGAACAAACTCACTACTCGCTAATTTTTCGACGAAATTTTAGAAAGCATAAATGTTATGAACTATCTGAAGAAGGAGCTTTTGGAAATTCGACAAATACTTTCTCTTTACGTTATATTTAAAAGGCAAATGTTATTTGAAGCATTTCTTATAATAATGTACCTTAGAGCTTTTGCTAAATGCTATTATTGAACTAACATATTATTTATCCATATATTGATATTTGATACTATTTGTTAAATTTATATAGTTTATGATCGAAAAACTTGTGAAAAACTTTAAAGTAAGTAAATTATAAAGCTTGTAAAAAGTATAATAAAACAAGTATATTCTAAAAATAGCTCTCAAAAACATTTTTTATTTAATGATGATCCATACCAAGTGCCATCTATTCTTTAGGTAGAAAATTTAAGTAAAAAAATGTGTATTAATTACTTTAAAACATGAAAAATAATTAAATTGTAAGGGATTTTAGTACTATAACGAGGGCGTTTTACTTGTTAGTATGTACAAGTCAAAATTAACAATTTAGAAATTTCAAGTCGAGCCAACTTAAATATCATAAAATATCCCTACACTCGAATATTACAGTTAACATGTGGCGTAGTCGATTTACAGAGCGTTCATTAAAATTATATAAGCATGTATGTAAATATAAACCATACAGATATTAATAAAACTTTATTGGAAAGCATCTTGGAACAGACTTATGAACGTATTTTGGCAATCAATATATTGAGAGTGATGGCAGAAGCTTTCGATGCGACATCTATAGTGCTCAATGAGTAATTACATCTATTAATATACCAATAACTTTAAGTGCTATTGAGCGTCCTGGGTTCGAGTGTCCAGTAAAGTCAAAATATATTATATATTTTGTGTTATGAAAATTCTGGTAGCAAATCCAATTTTATGGTATCACACATCCATGCAGGCCGTATCGTCATCGGTCCTGCACTTTTATCTCTGATAGTATTGCCATCTCATGAGACTTTGTACACAGTGAGATTGGTCACCATGAACATGTACGAATGTATATATACCATGAATATGTATGAACGAAATTAGGTTAGAAGGTTATTATTAGTATAGTATAGACCTTTCTCTTTCGACTTTACCCTTGATGTCCAATTATATAGTGCAGAGACTTTTTGACGCGAATTCTTGTGCAGAATGGAAACATTTATATGAAAACTTTACTAATTGGGTATCGAACCTGCATCCCATAATGAACATGAAACAATAGTTATCAACCTACATACAGTCTTAATAATTAATCTAATTCTACAAAATAATCTGAAGAGTTATCGCGTTTTAATCACTACCATATTTGAAATACTTTAATCTCTATAATAGCATTCCAACATCGTTTCTGAGTCTCCGATATTACAACTATTCCAAATATTTGTCTATTACAACCCCAATATTAATCGTTTATATGTACTTGGCTTTGCAAAAACATTTATGAAATTTTTGAGATTGCGCCTAAAAATGTCTTTATTATTAAAATGATTATTTATTATTCACATAAGTACATTAATGGCTTTTGACACCAGGTAGGTACTAATATTATAAAGAGGCAGATTTGTTTGTTTGTTTGTTTGTTTGTTTGTTTGTTTGTTTGTTTGTTTGTTTGTTTGTTTGTTTGTTTGTTTGTTTGTTTGAACGTGCTAATCTCGGGAACTACTAATTCGATTCGAAAAATTCTTTTTGCATTAGATAGCCCGTTTATTAAGGAAGGCTATTATACCATAAAATATTTATAGTCTATCTATTCCATACTAACAGTTAAAACGTACCTAGGGATGAACCCGAGCAAAGCAACGTTGAGTTGCTAGTGCTAAACATAGTTTTGTTTATGCCAAAATCACAAACAAACTAACAAACAGGACATCTAATTTCACAATACTAATATTTTTAACGATAACAAAGGTTTTGAACAACGGTTCTTTTCCAAGGATTCTATGTTAATTCGTTTTACGTTACAATATTTCAAGGTTGAGAAGACCGTTGACTCGCAAGTTTCCGCGTCAGTAGAGTGCGGTCACGGTGGCCGCCCACCCCCTAACGTATCCTTCATGCTAATTTTTATTAATATTTATAAAAAAAACAGCCACTATACACTTGACGTACGAGTATAATAGAAAAATTTCCAAATCGGTTCAGGCGTCTTCGAGTAATCGGTGAACATACATAAAAAAAAGGAAAAAAAAGATTCCGACGAATTGATAACCTCCTCCTTTTTTGGAATTCGGTTAAAAATATTCAGACTACCCTAAAATCATTTAAAATAAAAAAAATCAGTAAAATGTTATCTACTGCAAGTCGATATTCACTATAATATAAAATAGATTTTTTTTTAATTTAAATGGATGGCTTCATAAACTATTCATTCATCATTATAAAAATTACTTTACATTTGACAAAGACATCAACGACATGTAAATCAGAAATAAATTAAGCAACGGTATATATCTATACATATAATAAAATTCTAAGTCGAATCTGTACATTAAATATTTTTTGTAAAATCTTATTAAGTTAAATCTTATTAAAATAATAATTATTATCAATACAGAGGCTGATTCTATAGTTTTTAGAATTTTTGTCTGTCTGTCTGTCTGGAAAGCATCTCGAGAAAACCACTGGACAGATTTTGATGAAATTTGGTATGATGATAGCTGGTTATCCGGGTCAACATATAGGATACTTTTTACTGGAAAATATATCTGGGAAATCTATACAAACCCCTAAAACGTTCCTAGGGACGACACCTAGAGTTGCTAGTATTTTAATAAAATTACCATTTTCCATTTTGAAATGACTATTTGCAGTATGTTGTTTTTATTTTCGTCACCGCAATTAATTTATCCGTCACGTTAGCGATATGCAGATAAAAACGACCCTGCTCTTTCCCACGGGGTTGAAAATATAACGCAAATTACGACCACCTGTGAAACAGCATGTTTAGTTTGGATTTTGCTATCAAATTTGTTGTTTTGGAACGGTTGACGGTATTTTTTTTATAATTTAAACGTAATTCTGTCGCTTCTATTGTTTTTATTTTGCTTTGAATGAAATTAATTATTTGGCTAAAATGATGTGATTAGCAAATTTTGTGTTTGTATATACATATGTATTATCTATTGTTCATTTAACAAGAATTTTTTTTTTTAAATATCTGTCATTTTAATGAAAATATTGCCTTAAAATCTTATTTTTATACTAAGTTACCATTTTTTACAATATTTAATAATTTAACATTCACTAAGTAAATGGAAATACATATTTTTCTTTTAACGGCTCTTTAACTTGGCCTAGAAAATACAAAGAATTGAGTAAGGCTTAATAATTAAACAAATGTGAAGTTCCGAATACGTCAGAATAGCTACAGTGGATTATTCTGGGCTATTTCCGTGTACTGCGTATTTAGCCGTGCTGCTTTAAATCTTTTACTTACTACATTTACTTTAACGTTGTTTATATGTTAACTTTTTAGTATTTTATAAGTGACAGAAATAATATAGTAACATAAAAAGTAATAAAAGTTTAAAATTATTAATATTTATATAATTATTTAAAATAAACTCCATTTTATTGAAGGACACAACATATAAAAATGTTTAAAATCTCATACAAATGTGACTTAAAGTCATGTCATAAGCAATATATGTATGTAAGTTTATATAAAAAAATGTAATTTAGTCGCCTCGGTCTCGAGGGACATTTGTGACTTAATTAGGACAAGGTGAAACAACGATGGACAATTTTAATAAAAAAAGTCGTTTAATAAATTACTGCTTACACAAGTAATAAATCTCTTCTTGTTGTAGTTAATATAGCGAATATTTTACTCTTCTTTATTTGTTTACAAGCGGCTCACCCTCGCTTAACTCGAAGTTATCTATAGATACCGGTGGCGAAGCGTCCATATAGGACGTCTTACCTTAAAATTATTTTGCTATAATTTTACATCCTTTTTTTAAATATATATATAATATATATATATATATATATATATATATATATATATATATATATATATATATATATTCAGGCATGTAGCCTAATCTGGGCTACATGCCTGAGTTACTCTAAAGTCATAGTCTATCTGAATACTGAGTGTCATCCAAATCCGTCCAGCTGTTTCTGCATGCAGGAGTAACAAACATACATACATAGAAATTGTAGTATATAAAGCAGTCCTATATTTATTTACATATTTTATTGTACAATATGAGCAGAAAAATTAAATTTTTGATAGGTAATCTTGTAATGGCAGTTTAAGTTAATTAACAAATGTCATATAGCACTTGAGAGTCAGCCAGACGCGTCGCGGCGAACTATGAATAAATAGGTAACTATGCTCTTAAATTTATAATTTATCTGTAAGGTTGGCGTCAAGTAATTGAACTTACGAGCTTTTGAACTTTGCCGTTTCGATGTCGTAGATGTCATTATTCTTGCGTAATTTGGATGTGGCACCTTTGCTTTTTTTAATAATATTTTACATTTTCATTAAAATGTATACTTAATATTCGTGAAAATCATCAGCAATAATTGCTTTTTTAAGACAGTGAAAGAAACAGAGTAATTTATGTAATACTTTCTTAGATTTACGCGTATATTTGATATTTTAATTAAAAATAACTATATTTTCGGATTTTTTCGCAAAATTTTTGATTTTTGGTTTCCGATATATCGAATGCTTTATAGCAATCATAGTCGCGATCAAAATAAGTCCGCGAAAAAATGCGAAAGGATAATTTTATTTAAGCAGTATTTATTTACAAAACCTACATGTGTGTACACGTTTGTTTACTATAAATAATATTTACCATAGAATTGGGATCTGTGCAGCAACTTTATGACTCCGTCTCTATTACAAAAATATATTTGTTTTGTATAAGTATACATATTATTTATATTAAATATTCTTAGATTTCTCAAAATTTTTCTTCGCCGTATATCAATTTATTCAAGTAAAGGGTATTAAGTAATGAAATCTTACAGAAATTATTAATATTGATAAAGAGTTAGTAGTAATAAAGAGATCGTTCAGTGCATTGTACAATTAACTGTAGCTCTTAGATAGCCTCAATATCTAAATATGTTAACATTTAATGGCACATAAAATTTCACAATTTGCCTAGAATTTTTCTTTAAAATTGTTAAATTGAAATACTTTCTTAGTCTAAGAAAAAGACTTTTTGGGGTTTTAGAGGTTTTATTTATCTTTTTCTCTTCCCGACGTTACAAATGCTTAAGTAATTATAACTATTAAGATGTCAAAACGTCAGTTTCTCCCGTGACTATACTTGCTGTTCATGTGAAGCATTTGAAACGTGTGTAATATAAAAGTAAAATAAATTCGCGACAGGATCTGAAACAATAGTTTTTAAATTACAAGTTTTCATGTTAATCTATAAAATTCTTGTTTAGAATATTGTGAGAAAGGTTATCAACCCCCATCGGAATATAGAGTTCCTTGATATATTTGTAGAAGCACTTATCACGATCTCTACATCCACTTTGTATTTCACGTTCTCTTTTAAAATTGAAGCAAGAGCTAATATAATATGTTTTATATGACGCTTAGTATGGAATATATATATATAACTTGTCATATCCACATATATATATATATATATATATATATATATATATATATATATATATGTAGATATGACAAGTTTTGTATCGCTTACTCGAGAAATTATTGATTCCTCATACAAACTTTCATCCCGTTTTCCGGGATAAAAACTATCCTATGTCCTTCTCAGGGTCTTAAACTATCTCCACACCAAATTTCATCAAAATCAGTTCAGCGGAATAAACGAGAAAACGTAACAGTAACACAGACAGAGTTACTTTCGCATTTATAATATTAGTATGGATGAAAATATATAAAACTTATCAATTCCACATGTTGCTTGGCGCCAATCGGACTGCGTAAGCTCAATATATAAATAAGCATATTGTGTTTTATTTAATAAAATATACTATTTGTAGAGCTAGATAAACATTTTAGTGTTTACTCTATGTCTACATGTCATGGTTTGATATTCTAACGCTATAAAATTAAAAGTTATTTTAATGAGAAATAATATAAAAATAAATAATATTACTTCAAATCCACACAATATTTTATTTTATTTGTTACAAGCGGCTTATCCCTTAGGAGGACAAAAACAAACCTATCCCACGGTAACCGTACGAGTACGAGTTTTCCTGGATAAAAAGTAGCCTATAATCTAACTCTGTGCCAAATTTCATCCAGATCTGATCAGCCGTTCTGGCGTGAAAGAGTAACAAACATCCATACATACTCACGAACTTTCACATTTATAATATTAGTATAGATGTATATACTTTACATTGGAAAGACCATTTTTTTACATCAAAGCTATGAAAACTATTAAAAATATATCTTTTTATTATACTCAATATCAATCTAATGGTAAATTAGTATCATTATTTTACTCTACAGAAACTATGAAAGTTATCATACCCTGAAGTATTTTTAATACGTCCTGTAATTGGCGTTAAACGTGTTTTTAATCTTTTGATCAAAATGTTTTAATATAGAGTAATAACAAACTTTAAAAGTCAAGGTCTACCGCTACCCTACAATTTGCATATTAGATTTTTTATAGTTGAAACGTATATTTCTGATCTATTTTTGGAAACAAAATAATGTGTAATTTATTAAGCTCTTCCATAAGCTTATTTAGAGCTTACGGACAGACTAACAATCATAAACTTATGAATGTGTAGATTGTAGGGTTTTAGAAGATAAGTAAGATTTTCTAATGCCGAATTTTAGGCAGTGGCAGCCTAGTGGTAATGCACTCGCTAAGAAAACCAAGCGAAGCGGTTTCGATAGGTCTTGCTGCATCTCTAATATAATTATTAATTTTATATAATGTGAATTATTTTTCAACATGATTACCACAAAACTTAAAGCCAAAAAGAAAACGAAAACCTGCATGTCTGAGAAGATCTAACTGGTTTTTAAAAGACGTGTGAAGTTTGCCAACCCGTACATGACCAGTCCACCTCGCTGGCCAAGTGCGGGTTGGCGGACTGCACGTGTATTTTGAAAACTTGTTAGGTTCTCTCAGTTACACAGGTTTTCTCACGATGTTTTCGATCACCGTAAGAGAAGTGGTAATCATGTTGGAAGTGATTCGCACATGAAAATATCAGAAGGGCGAAGCCGTGCAGAGAAGAGGGGTTTGAATCCGTTTCACTCGGTTTCCCAAGCGAGTTCGTTACCACTGGACTACCACTGCCTTAATCTCGAAAGCTTTTTATAAACGTAGCTAGAGTATATCGCATGCTTTATATCAATTTATAAATAAGTCGATACTTTATTAGATTTTCGTCGATAAGCGCCCTCAATGTTTAATGCCCGTTTGATTGGCTGTTGACCCATTTGTTAAGTTAGATTAGCTAGAGATCTTTTATTTCGCGACTCTATCAAGTTGCGATAACTTACGATAAATAACTGAAAACAGTTTCAATGCACCGTCTAGGAGTGTCTAGGCTATTTGCAAGCTTTATTTTTTAATTAGTGTCTGAACTTTACTATGCTCAAGTAGGTACTTTATAAGGAGATCCCTATAGGTCCTTTTTGTGGTGTGATACAGAAAATCAACTATTCTTTATAAATAATTGTACCTTTCTGACAAACGATCAGCGCCACCTTTTGGCAAATTTTATTACTTTTAGTAGCTTAATGTGTTATACATCCATGACATCTGTTTGTGCACTAAACATCCAAATCAGTGAAAAAATAGTCCGAATAAGAATGTATTAAACTGGCAAATAGATGATATTTTTTTTTTAAGTCTTGTTGGATGTATGATTAAATCTAAAGTAATATTTGTATACCAGCATATAAATATTATATATGTATATTATATATGTATGTATATGTTATATAATCAAAATATATAATTGACACCCCAATAGTTTTTCAATATTGAATGCCAATTTATCGCACTATGTTTCAACCGATAAGTAATATAAAGTAACATCTGGCGATGATATCCTTTCTATGACTTTGGTTGGAAATTTGTAATATATTACAGTCATATTTCTTACTAAAATTAGTTCGAAATAGTTTTTATAATACTCGTATGAAAGTTTAGTATAGCCTTGGTATATATATATAAAGAGTAAATTGATATCTTTACATCCATTCGAAATATATTTGAAATAGGGATTTTTCGTCTGTGAATTCATTGAATAACAAGTTCTAAGAAAATACAGAAAATAAATTACAACCTCATTTCACAAAGTATATTTTTCATCTTGCTCTACATTATTATCTAATTATGTTTTTTTCCACAGGCCTTCAAGCTATTCAAAAGAAACAAGAGTAAGAAGAGTACAAGAAATAGAGTCTCACCTGCTCTTGTGCGGTCTCCATCATACAGTGGCACGATAGACGCAACGCCGGAAATAGATGTACAGAATTTCTGTCCGTGTAGGACATCCATGCCCCCAGTTCACATAGCAAACGAATCTTATGACAATACATACTATAACACCTACAATAGCTACGATTCCCACAACGACAGCTTAAAAAGCTACAACGACTCTATCTGTAATAGTTCTGGCAGATCGGATTCCGCATACGAATCTACACGGAGCAGTCCATCCCATTCCAGGCCGGTTTGTTACGCAACCGTCACGTATTTTAACGTAAACGATAGTGAAGACAGTAGCAGTATCCATACTGAATACACTTTGCTAGATTACGATCCTGATGTAGAAAACGAGAAAGCTCAAAACATGATCAACGAGAGTATTGAGTTAGTTAGTACGCTGTAAGTTAGTTTAAATTAGTTATATAAAGCTTAAAAGTTTTTAGTGTACTTTATATTTTATTACACAATATAATTTTTACATTATTTTATTCTTTCTTTTGTAATATAATCATGTTTCGAGGGATCTCTCGAAGTAAATTAAAAGTAGAGCCTTCAGAATATAAATTTAGTTTAACCTCCGACCTAATTTATATTTTATTAGTTATTTTATTTTGAAATAACAAAATTAAAGTAATAACAGTTTGTTTAATATTTAAACGCCAGATAAACTTTTGATTAAACAAAATTAATAAATATACCAAAATTCTTATTAGTAATTAGACTTTAATTCATGTTTTTTTTTCAATATTTATTAACTAATAGTATTAAGCGCACATTGTTGCATTTACTAGAATTATGTTCATAATTTTTCCGTTAGAATATATTTCATAGCCAAATATGTTGACAAAAAACCGTTTTTTACGTTCCATCATATAATAACTAGACTTTCAGTCTGGATCTTACATATATTCACTACACTATCGTATACCAAATATTACTAATACTGTACATATTAAGTATACATATGTGTATGATGAGATTTAGCCAAATACGTTGAGATACGAGCGCGTATCAAAATTACTTTTTTATTATTTAAACGATATGAAGTGTTTTGGTACCATTTTTTTATTATCTGTACAGATAATGATCGTATAAAGTAAGGTCTAATATTACTTTCTTAGATTTACGCGAATATTTGACATTTTAAATAAAACTATCTTTTCGGATTTTGTCGCGGATTTATTTGCATTTTTGTTTCCCGACGTTTCGAATGCTTTACAGCATCCATGGTCACGGGAGAGACTGACCCGTCTCCCGTGACCATGGATGCTGTAAAGCATTCGAAACGTCGGGAAACAAAAATGCAAATAAATCCGCGACAAAATCCGAAAAGATAGTTTTATTTAAAAAGTAAGGTCTTATAATAATAAAAATAATAGGCAGTGGTAGCCCAGTGATAACGCGCTCGCTTGGGAAACCTAGTGAAGCGGGTTCAAATCCCACGTCTCGCACGCCTGATATTTACATGTGCGATTCATTTTCAACATGATTACCACTTGCCTTAAGGTGAAGGAAAACATCGTGAGGAAACCTGCACGTCTGAGAGAACCTAGCAAGTTTCCGAAAAATATGCTCAGTCCGCTCGCACTTGACCAGCGTGGTGGACTATGGCCTGATCCCCCTAGTATTGAAGGAAGGCCCGTGCCCAGAAGTGAGACGTTTTAAAAAGGGCTAAATACACATACAGATAACGAGGTCTTCTTTTACGACGACGTATATTAATTTGAAGCAAGATTTTGTGTGTACATTTAGATATAAAGCGACTACCAAAGTTATTGTGATATTCATTAGGTTATATGTAAAAATAATTCATATCTGTTGATCTCAATTAAAGTTTATATGTAGAGTAAGATATTCCGATATTTTAATGTATTATGAATAAATAATGATACAATTTTATTGATATTTCATTTCCTTTATGTCATATAGTTATAAGGTATTTTAAAATAATACATTATAATAATTGGTATTTCTGAAACATTGTTTTTTTTAAATATGATAACTCTACTGTACTATAGTATAAAACATTTTTTTTTAAATTATATATTATTATTCAATTGAATGCGAAAATAAAATATGCTATTTGAAAAACCTATTAACTAGTGTTCGTCCAATGGTAGAAATTGAACTATAATAATTATTTAAAATTTGAGGAAACCATATATATATGTAATAGAATTTAATTAATATCTATAAGTAAATAAAAGAATTAACAGGTTCCAAAAAAAGTTCAAAACTAAAGCTCGTCAATAGCCACTAAACAAAAAAACTCGATTGAAAAACCGTTGAGAAAAATGCACTATACTGTTTTTTTGCCTATTTATAGCTATATAGATAACTCTCTACTTACGTATGTCAAGTCTCCTCTATGACTTTCAAATCAAATCAACTACTTTATTGCGAACTTGGGTTAGTACATACATTTAGATTTTGATAATAATATATTTAATGTTCAACCAAATACAGCCTTACAGCATGCAATAATTCGATAATTAAAATATACATAAAATTACAAATGTTAACATATTATATTTCATGATAACATACAATTCAGTATTATGTTTGACTTCCTGTATAATGTATTTTATATCATTCTTTTTTAGCTAGTTACCTGCTTAAAATTATATATTACACCTTATCCAACATACAGTTTTTAACTGAATAATGCGTCTTTTCTAATAGAAATTTCTTTACATGCATCTACTTAAAAACCTAAAAATTGGTTTATTTGAGCAATTTCAATATAAAGGGTGTGTTTTCATTATTACGTAAAGTATATTATAAAACAAGTTTCCATAGTCCGGACGCAATTATGATATTTCTTTAGCCGCAAAATGGGTAGAATATAAAGCATTTATAAACAAACAGGTTCGTTTCCATTTAGATTTTTGTTAAGTTACACACAATGTAGAGTTAGAACGTGTGAGCACGTGCGCTCTATGGAACTTTTTAGGGCGCAATTCTTTTATTTCTGTGCAAAAATTGTTCTTCAAGTTTTTTATGTTTTTTTTTCTAAAAATGAATAATAACATCACATTTTATTAGATGGCATTATAATTAAGATGTAAAACTGTAGTTTTTCAAATATGCCAATTTTTTCTCGATAAATAAATAATAAATAGGCCTGTGCTATGTATACCAGATAATTGATACACTGCACATATATAATTATATATATATAAATATATATATATATATATATATATATATATATATATATATATATATATATATAACTGGAGTACAAATATTCGTGCTCATCACACAAATAGATGCTCCCAGCGGGACTCGAACACGCGCTGGCACAGCAAGTAGAGTCACTACAAACTGAGCCAAACGTGTCGCTGATATTTTAAGTATATATGTTTTTTATATTTTTTTCTAAAAGTCTTATATACTTCATGTACTTTACGTAAAAATAACTTATTTCCTAAAAAAAAAATTTTTTTTCTGGTGAATACTGGTAATAATAATATCCCAGAAAACGTTCAAAAATACATACTTCTATTGCCAAATTAAAAAAATATTAAGGAACGTTTGTGTGCTAAAGGTTATTATACTCGTACAATTAATGAATTTATAGAAGATGGCACACTTTGAGAAAGATGTGATCACCTCCAGGCTACTTTAATTTTGTGAATTACTATAATTTATAATTTAACTACAAAAAAGAAAAAATAAATTAGTCCCGCTGAATTTCTTTCGCCTTTTCTCTCAGTCTCGAGTTTCTTCATTCCAAACTAGTGATAGACATTCAGTAGAAAATTGAAACAATTTAATGCTGAATAAAATATTTTTAATTGAATTTTTGAATTAGCCAATAAAAATTAAGATTACTTGCTCTATCCAAAATTCCAATATCTATCCCATCGCTTAGAGGTGAAGTCTTCCTTCTGATGCAATACTTTAACTAGCAAGTTTAATAGTGTATTGTACTGGACTCTTATTTGAATCCCTTACAAATTGAAATTCACACACACTCTGGTGCTCGTTAAATAAATTGCAGCCCTTTTCAATATTCCAATACCAGTTTCCAACAATCGCCGATATCTGAAATAAGCCGCTAAATCCATAAACCCGTTACACAGGTTTCTTTTTACTACTTTTTTAAAATCTTATTGTTAAATAATTTTGAATGTCTATTTAAAGGCAAAAATATAATATTTTCCTTTCAAAGCACAAATTTAACAATTTTTAACGAATAGCTTTACTCGTCTCGCTCCTAATTAGTTATTAGCGTTAGATATTTCGAAATTTGACAAAAAATATGTTAAAATTATATTAAATATATAATATATACTTCTGTTAATTGACTCACATCAGCATGATGATGTTTTTGCTTATAGTAAACCGATGTTTGTATTTTTTTTAATAGTTTATACTGGACATATTACACACACACACACACACACACACACAGTGGATAAATAATAGTAAATTAAAATAAGACACACATAATAAAATAAGACACATTACAGTGGATAAATAATAATAAATATGTTGGGACATTAACAGACAGCACCATCTGGTTCCATGGTAAGCAACGAGGCTTGTGTTATGGACACCAGATAGTTGATACATTACACATATATAACTTTAAATACATACATATTATAAATATAAACACCTATTACTGGAGTATAAACATTCGTGCTCATCACACAAATGCACCCAGTGGGAATCGAACCCGCGGCCGTCGGCACAGCAAGTAGGGTCACTACAAACTGAGTCAAACGTGTCGTCAATATTAGTAATATAAGGTAAAAATCAAATGATATTGCTTATTGACATATATTGCTTATTGAGGGTTTCGATTTTCATTCTTATATTAAAATAGTAGTCTATAATAGAAACATTTATGAAGACAAAAATAAATTCAAAGTATTTACTTAAAACTACTAGCCGTTTCTATTGAATTGGATGTTTCCAAATAAAATTATCAAATCTTGTTGTTTGTGAACAAATAATTATTATATAATTTACTTTTGTACAATACGCAAATTCCAATATCTAGCTTTCAATATTATATGTTTATTTGTAGACGCGTGTTTTGCGTTACGTAAGCGCGTAGAAATTATAATATTTTTATAGATTTACGCGAATATTTGACATCTATACATACCTATAATAAGATTCTAACCGAGTAGAACCTGTGCATTATATACTTATTGGAAAATTTTCTTGAAATAGTTATTATTATTAGAATTTTTGTCTGTCTGGGAACGCATCATAAGAAAACTACAGCACAGATTTTGATGAAATTTGGTATGATGATGGCTGGTTATCCAGGTCAACATATAGGATACTTTTTACTGCGGGAAAATTATCTCTGAGAAATCTATATACTAAACGTTAAAACGTAACTAGGAACGAATCAGAGCGGAACTAAGATGAGTTTTAAATAAAACAATTCAAATCATATTTATCTAAATATTTTTGTAAAAATTATCAGAAATGAATGCGATAATAAAAACACAAAAACTGAAAATTTTTATTCGAATAGATTTTCACAATCTACCTAACGGGAAAGCTACTAGATATTCCTGTTCTTTGACACATAACATTTACGATATTTGCTACAAATGAGAATCAAACCTATGAAACTGTCCTACGAACAAATTATGAAGTCAATACGCCATACAATCATGAGTCTGAATATAAAGGACAATGGCGCTATTGATTTCGATATTGGAAGATCGTATCGCTGTATGTGGGTTTATTGTTTAAAATATTCATCATTTTGAATAACTTTACTTTTGAATTCATATAAATATAAAGCTTTTGGTGTTTTTAAGATTAAAATTTTTTGAAAATTGAAATGGATATATTTAAATTAAATACTATTTTAAGGTTTAGTATTTTTATATTTAGATGCATTGCAAGTAAAAATAATTACTTACGTGTCATATCGTAACTTAAGTTATTAATTACTTAAAGTATGAGGCTTGATTTTATAACACTTATAGCATTGTCCGCGGCTCCGCCCGCGTTCAGATGGCCAAAAACCAAATTCTTAGGTTTTACATATTACTCGTAGAATACTCTTACATTGCAGTTTTTTATTTTTTCTCAGAAATGAAATATTTTCCCGCGGACCGCGGTAAAAAGTATCCTATATGTTGACCCGGATAGCCAGCTATCACCATACCAAATTTCATGAAAATGTCTCCAGTGGTTTTTCTGTGATGCGGTAACAGACAGACAGACAAAAATTCTAAAAAATTTAGATTCGGCCTCTGTATCGATAATAATTTCTATTTCAATAAGATTTTTCAAAAAATATTTAATGTACTGATTCGGCTTAGTTAAAATTTTATTATATGTATAGATGTAGACGGGTCGCGCGGTATATATAATATAAATGTAATTACAAAAATAATAAGTGAACTAAAAAGGTGGAAACCAATTGACTTAGGCACATAGTATTATGCAGTTGGAGACATATATATATATATATACATGTAACAAGACATACATACCTATAGGTCAAACACATAACCTTCCTTTGGAGCATCGTCGCAATCGGGTGAAAATAAGCACGCCAGCCAATCCGGAACTTGTCGCTTGTACTACATTTGTATATATATGCCTTTGCCTTTAATTTTCTCTTAATAGTTGTAATTTATGTTTTTTATGTGCAATAAAGAGTATATATATATATATATATATATATATATATATATATATATATATATATACACACACATATGTATTTATAAATAATGGCTAATAATGAGAATTAATGCTTTGAAAATGCTATTTAATAGTTCTACGATTCAACTCCATCGAGCGAAATTACATACATTCCTCTAATCTTGGCAAAGTATTATAAATATTGATGCACTCGAAAATTTTGAAAAAAATAATAATATGCGGAAGCAACTTATATAGTTATTTCAAATGCCAACACAGACACACGTACGCACACGATCGCACAAAAAATAACGTTTTTGCCTTCCTTCCTACGGAAATACAGAAAGAGAGGGACATACACAAAGTATACGAGTGTAAGGGACAGCGTTCGTGGGAAACGTTAGGGTGGCGATATCCCATAGCGCTAGGACCCTAGTGCATCTGGCGGGTCAGTATTAATTGTGACACCTGTTTATTGCTAATTTATTGTAATGTGGACACTTGCCTTTGATGTTATGCGGTTCTTACTCCGTAAATGGTTAATTGACCGACTTTAAAGGAAAGTTATTAATTAGCATTCGTATGTATACGTAGATATTAAAATTGCAAATTATGTTTAGATATGGATTAATAAAAGCCAACTATTACCATTTTTAGGGAGTAATTAAAAAAATATGTTTTATTTTTTATTTTAAGCGGAATTATTTATGTTTTATTCATATTTTAATCTATTGAATTTTTAGCGTTAACGAGACTTAAACTTAAATATTTACTGAGACAATTGAATCGTAGTAAGTTTATTTTACTGAAAACAACTATTCTAAGGAGAATTTTTAATAATTTAAAAGGATTTTACGTAATTTTGCTTTAACAGTATATATTAAGAGGATTCAAATACTAAAAAGGTAAAAAATAAAAAGAAATTTATATAAATATGAAAAAATAATTTATTTCCTCTTCAATCGCTAGCGATTTAATTATTTACAAGAAATATACAGAAGGTATCGGATACGTTTGATACATATGCTACACACAATGATTTATAAAAATAATTGTCACAACCGAGTGCAAATCACAAATTACATAAAAAACGTGAACTATGTACATTTTACATAGGTTTGATGACAAAAAACGTAGTCCATCCACTATAATGGCAAAATGGCTGTGAAAATAAACGATTGTGAGCAATTTTACCAAAATAGGTCTAGGACACGTTATTTTTGTATAAAATCTCATCTTTCAACATTTAAAGCTTGGTTTTTGGTCCCAAAGTACATAATCTTATCTAATAAACTTATCAATATACTATATCAGTATCACACAACTTTATAACTAATCTAGTTTCAACAGTCTTGAAAATAAGTTTTGGAATTAAACTCTGAGATCGACAACAATATACATTCATTTATCAATTCGATGGAAATGTTAAATATAGGGGTAGTAAATGCCCCTAGAACTCACTTTAACAACAACCTGTAGAATTTGTAAGTCCATACTAAAATTATTCACATATTTTTTTTATTAAAAAATACAGATAATATTGTTTATTTTGGTCTCCCATTTGCACGACAAATATCGATGGAACCGACTTAATCGACATAATATTATGACTATTTCAAATGACTTTTATTACCGAACTATATTTAACATTTCAACAGAAAATATTAATTAGTAATTAATATGCTAATTCAGCTCCCCATGGTCTGTAGGGCTTGGAACTGTTTTGGGAGTACTGATGATGTGGAGGGTGGTGAGGATATGGCGCTGGATAATGTGGGGCAGTTGGTGCGGGGTGAGGACCAGGCGGGGCTGGGGGTCCGGGGGGTGCTGGGGGCGCAGGGGGATAGTGAGCGTAGCTTGGGGGCGCTGACAGGGGCGCAGCTATCGCTGTAGGGGCTGCTACCGTCGTAGCAGTAGTTACGGAAGGCTCTTGCCGTAATTCCGTATATCCGTGTTGCGGTTGGGGAACACTTGGATATTGATAGCCCCAATTAGATTTGGCAGCTAGTTCTCGTTGTGCTGCGAAGCATTGCAAGTGGCTCATGAGGCGGAGACGGAGAGGATCTTGGATGTCCAAACCCTCACAGCTAACCAGGTACCGAGCGACTTCTGCAGCGCATTCTCTGAAGCCAATACTGTGGTAATCCATCGCGTATCGTTGTGGATCGTAGGCATAGGTGTCGAGACCTGAAAATAATATCGCTTTGTAAGAATCTTATTTGCAATTGAAATCTTGAAGTACAAGTTTTTATGCAGCTGCTATAAAAGGGTGAAAAATAAATGATAAAAATAACTCGTTTTCGCAGATGCGCCTTTACTTTCAATAGTGTTAAAAGAAATGTTTGAAATCAAGAAAACAAAACTGCCCCAACCAATCATTTTTACCCTTCTTACGCAACAAGTACGTGAAAGAGATAGTAGATAAGAAATAAAATGTGCAAAAGGGATGGATTCGTAACGGGAACCCCATGTTTCCGGCGTCCTTCCGTAGGGGAAAATTTAATAACAAGATCCGCTATCCTCGAGATCTATTGAGAGTGAGGGGTTGAAGTCAGTGGGCCACCGGGCCAAGGCGCTCTAAGATGACATATATTGAGTCTAAAATCATTGCATAACTTGTTCAAATAAGTTTTTTGCATGAAACATGTTTTTGTTCACATTGTTAATAATGTGTAAAAAATACAAGTTTTAAAGCTTGAATTTTCTTATATGTACATATGTAAAAATCTATAAATACTTATTTAACTGAATACTAAATTTATAAGTTATTTTTATTTAGATGTTTTTATTGCAAATAAATTTTGAAGTGTCGGAAACTAAGCAGGAACTTTTTAAGTAGTCGCTTGTGTGTTTCATTGTGCTATTTCGTCACTTCCGCCCTTGGGCCATCGTTTTTCTTAACTTTTTTAACACAGGTGGGGTAGCAACCCTTTCGTAGATTTGCTTCCGTTTGTTACAAAAGACACGTGATAGGGGAATGCGAATGTAGATTAGGACTTTAAATACTATTGTTAGATTTCTATATTATTTAAATAATTATTTATTCGGGTGATCTGTTCAGCGGTTTTGTTTGGTGACAGCTTTTTTTTTACGATTTATTTTGAATTCTTAATTAAGACACGACGCTATCATAATATTTGCAGTATATTATTTTATTCTAGTAAAATCTAAAATTGTTTCCACTTTAAGCCGACAGAGCGCGAACGTGACATTTCGCAAAGCATAAGAGTGTTATCACAGCGAATACTTCCCTGGAGAAATTACAATATTTTTTTTTCTACAAAATCTTTTTATCCCACACAATTAATATGAAAATCAAAGCGGGTAGAATTACTGAGTTAAGCTCAGCATACGTTAGTGGAGGGCTCGTCCCTCTGGGGTGAGAGGCGGTCGCGGGTTCGTTTCCCACGCAACCCCTGCTAAAGTGATTATCTTTAGTTTCAGATTCATTGAATCATTGAATAATAGTTCGGTACTAATAGATGGTTTAACTTTATTGGCATTGATCAGTTGCCTTATATGATATACCTACGTCTATCTCATTTGTGCTGTAATCTATTTGTTGTATTTTCTATTGTACTTATACGATTTAGTGTTTGATAATAATTTACCATTTTCAAAAAAGGCGGATGTTTTTTTGTGTATGTTACAAGATACATATCTTCAAATCAAATTTGAAGATATATTCCACATAAGTCGAATATTTATTTTCAAAGCAATTTTAATGCAGCAGGTAATATTTTTTAAAATCACTATATTCTCCATCATACGAGTACATTTGAATGGGCAAAGACATTTCAGTTCAGTACATTTTTATCCTCTGCCTGTCAACCAATTTTCTGTTTCTTTTTTTTTTTGTTTAATAGATATTATCGAGCTTCAATGTTATCGATAAAAAAATAAATCGAAAAATTTATAAATTTTTCACAAATTTTCAATAATGAATATGATCTTTCGACCACAACACACTAGTTATTAATTATTAATTAATTCAGCATTGCCTCTTCTAATGAAAAAAAAATTAACTAATAAATCCATATAATATTAAATATCACTTTTAGAACTTTTCATCCTTGAAAAGCGGCCGCTGTCCTTCGCAATTAACTCCTTGACCTGAATGACCAATGAACTCCTTGAACTAGGCCATTAAAATTCTATTCCTTATTGACTACTGATTTAGGTTCTGTATTAGAGGAGCCTATGTACTTTATATATGTACCTACAAACGCAGTCAAACTACGTAAGTAATACATGGACGAGATTTTGTAGAAGTTCTACGATTGTTTGTTTTATCCCCATGACTTACAATAGCTACGAGCTTGGCCCTTCCATTTTTTAAAGTGGTAGAGGGGTGCTTATGTAATTTAAATAACCTAAATAATTTATAAAATTATGAAATAATTATTTCATTTTTTAGGAATAAATGTAGAGAAATACAATAAAATATATGAGAACGTAATATCCAAATTTTAATTAAAAAATTAAAAGGCAATGACATCTTAAGCCTGATGATAATAAAAAAATCAATTGTATCATATTATAGAGCTTTTGAAGTTAGTTCTTAATCTACAAAACAAAACCAAAGATCACATATCACTAATCTACCGACCACTTCCCGTCTCAAGCGCCAGGTGTCTCTACCTGGGCCAATGGCGTTTTAATTGTCTGGACGCTTTGAGATGCGGTTTTAACCATTACTAGTAACTATTGTGGTCCAACTTTTTTAACGTTTTTTTTTGGCCTCGACCAGATGCTGGTTTTTATAAGATTTTGACGTTACTTAAGTCATTTTTCATAGTTGAATAGGATTCATTTAATTTGAATTTATCTTTTGGTAAAGACTAAAGGGTTGAAATTATTTGCATTGCTACACTAAATATAAATAAATAAATATGTTGGGACATTAACACACAGCACCATCTGGTTCCATGGGAAGCTACGAAGCTTGTATTATGGATACCAGATAGTTGATACACTACACATATATAAACTTTAAATACGCGAAGCAAGTAGGCGAAGCAAGTAGTTAGTAGTAGGGTCCACTACAAACTGAGCTAAACGTGTCATCAAACTAAAATAATTTATTTATTTATTATACAAATTTTACAGCGAAATCCTTCATAACTAATACAAAGAGATAGTATCTTAACAGGGGCCATAAATTCGATTTAAATGATTATTTAGTTTAATTATCATAAAAATCTATTAAAGTTAAACTGGTGTGATTAATAAACAATAGCAGAACAAAATCCTGGATGAGACCTAGCGGTATCAACTAAAATCGAGGGAAATAACACAAGATCTAACTCTTTCAAACAATATCAACTTCATGTGGAATTGCGTGGAAATGTGGCTTTATATAAGCTAACTAGCGGCTCACCCTCGCATTGCTCGAGTTCCTAGGTTGCTTCCTCATACAAACTTTCATCCACATTTTCAACCCCTTAAGGAATGATTTCCGGGATAAAAACTATCCTATGTCTATCTTTTTACCAAATTTCGTATAAATCAGTTCCGTAGTTTCGGAGCTTATTCGGTACAAACAAACAAACAAACAAAGAAATCTTTCCTCTTAATAATATTACAAGTAGTATAGATTAAATGTTCTGTAAAAAAATACTGTACGTAAACGGTACTGCATGTTTTTACGTCAAAAACTCAAACGTCAAGCTTTAACCGCAAAAGTTACGGTTTGAAAGGTCACTGCGGAAGGAAGAGCAATTTATTTAAAATAAAATCTATTTAATTTTATGGTCACGGTGCCGCTTAGTAATTGGTGTAGCTAATTATGAAGTATTATATATAAATGATTTGAAAGATAATTATTTATTTTACATTTTTCGTTACTATTATTTTCTATATTGTATATTGTAACTTTTTGTAATCTTTTTACATAGAAATTGAAAGACAGTTCAGGAGACATATCTTTTAAATAACCATTATGTTAGACGATAGATATATATTTTAATAGTTTAAAAAACCCTGAAACCGGACATTTTATTCATATCATTTACATGAAAAGCAAAAATTAACACACTGATTATTGGATATTAAACCCAATAGAGATATATTTAAGGTTATAAATTAGTTTGTTATGTGTCACCACCTGTCGCACCCGGAAGCGTGGGAATGCTTTGCCATTGATAAAGTGATAACGTGACATGTGCGTGTTGTGACATTTGTGTATACGTAGTTTATGGGTTTTAGACACGATATGTCAAATTATTCTAAGTCTAAAATAATTGAAAATTCACTATCCAGACTTAATTAAGAAACAGCGCATTTTTTTGTTTCTAGATTATATATAAAAAAGTTGAAGATTTACTTAGTTTTTCTAAGTAATTCTGGACCTGTTTAGTTTTTCTTCCTGTCTAGTTGTGACAGATCAAGAGAAATTAAATTGAAAAATAATATTTTTTGTATGATAGCTAACATATACTTAACGTATATTTTATATTTCAAGTAGCAAGTATTTCTTATTTTTTTGCGGATTATTTTTTTATTCCACGGTAAAACCCAACAACGTTTTATGAATTGTACTTTTTGCGGAAATATAACGGTATTCATCTTAATTTGAAGGAAACGGAAGTCAGAGAACTTGGACGAATAAATGACAGGATAATTGTTGAAATAACCGTTACAGGCTGTATTTTTACTGTTTTTTAACTTTTCGGAAATAGTTAAAGCGTAGACGATTATTGTACATATTATTTATCTATAAATATATTGTATGTTTGTTTATCCTTCTCACGCGCAGCAATAAATAGTATGATTGATAGGCTTCTCTGTGTCCTAGTTAAGTGATTCTCTAAGAATAATAATAATTTGTAAATAAAACTGTAAGAACGCGCTAGATGTAGAGTTCTACTGGTAATAATAAATACTAAAAAATATATTAAATTTATACATATAATATAATAATAATAATTCTTTATTTCTCACCAAAAACAAATTAGTACACACATCAATATTAGAGATCTTAGTTTAGCATAAGCTGTTACAAAATTTGGTTGTGGATCGCTGGTATAATATATATATGGTAGTATGAATTTACCTTTAGCATGCAGCATCTTTAAATGATCGACGGTAAGTTGCAAGATCTCGGCCTTTTCTAATTTAGCGCTTCCTTGCTTCTCACATGCGGCGGGCACCAAACGCTTTAGTTCTGTCAGAGAAGTGTTGATGCGATCTCTACGTTTCTTTTCGATGACACCTCTACGACGTTTTCTGGTCATCAGTTGACAGGAATCTCCACCGGGTGACCTGAAGAAGAAGTGTCGAGTTAAATATTGTATACTAGCAAAACACGCGGCTTCGCCCGCATTCAAAGTACAAAAAATCAAACTTCTTTCCTTTCCCTTTATAATAATGTATGGAAGTCTGCCCGATTAGTTGACATTTATGATTACTGCTCCGCTCCCTTGTATAGTAGCATGATGATATATAGCCTATATAGGCTTCCTCATTAAACGGGCTATCTACTGCAAGAAGATTTTTTTCAAATCGGATTATTAGTTCCTGAGATTAGCGTATTCAAACAAACAAATCAACAAACAACCTCTGCCTGATTATAATATTAGTATAGATTGTTTGTAAAGAGTTGTATAATATATTTGACTAACTTCTAAAAGGAAGTAATCATAAAATAATTTGTCTATAAATTTGGAGATATATTACGCGATCCTTCGCCAGTTTTTATAATTCTTAATTATTTTATTATTTGAAAATAGTCGCATGTAAATATCAAAGAAAATCAAATAAAAGTGGAATATGTAAACGATTTTGAACTCAGTATACCTTTTCTGTTAAAAAGTAATTATCTTCAGTAAAATAAATATTGTAATCTGCCTACATTTTAATTTATGTATGTCTAATTTTGAACACAAATAGATACGTATTGTACCTATATGTATTTTCAAACTACAATTATTATAACACATAGCAGTAGTTGTAAGCTTGATATATATACAGACCGGCAAAAATAAATATATTGGTTTTAAAATTATCCAAAAAAGTCAATTTTTACATAAATACCTAAATATTACGTAAATATATCTATTAATTAATATGTTTCTTATTTTTTCAAGGTGTAAAAGCCTAATTTGTTTGAGTGATAAAGGAGATATATACTGAATTGATATATAATACGCGAGCAAAGCCACGTGCAAAAACAAGTATTGAATAAAGTCACACATGATGAAAATAAATAGTATAAAGTTTCACATCTGGCATGTAACTGTCTCGTCGAGGCTGTAAACAGAATCTAGTAATACCATTGATCACATTAGGTCAAGTAATTATCTCGCAAGTAATTTTACTGGCAAATTTAGCAACTTTTGGAACTAAATTAATAGATAGATTATTATTTCGTACTCGTTAGTTGGCCAATTTTGAGACTGACAGGTGTTTGTGTTCAGGGTTTCAATAATGTGTCTGAACTCTGAACTAGGTCAGACTAAAAATATATAGTCAATATATTCTTAGTCTGACCTCCGTAGATGTGGTATACAGCCCCGACCTATGTATATATAATGCACCTTTTAGAGACAGTATGTAATATAAAGTTTGAAAAACTATTGTTACATTTTATTGCGGATTCTCTATCATATCATTATCTCTATATCATTATCTATATCATTACTTTTTAACTTATTTTTTATTCTCTACAAATTAACTTTTTAAGATTTTTTTTATTTAACCTTTTTTCATTTCACATATCTAGGTTTGTTTACGTACGATATTTTATTTGTATTAATTTCAAACATTTCTGTTGTTTTGGTAACAATGTTAGGATCAAAAGAAAAAATTTGGCTTGCCTCATTCATAACTTTGGGTAAGTGGAACTTTTTACATTTTTAAGCCCATTAAAATTTCAATAATGTTTTTACTCGCAAAGTTTATTTTTAGACTAAAAACATAAGTAAATTCCTTTGAGTTGGTTTCAAGCACTCCGCTCGAACACCCAGTGCTACGCAGTCCTGTGTAAAGGGTCACGCTTATAGTTTATATCTACGTTATAAAAATAAAATAATGCTAATTTTTATCCAGCATACTAAAAATACTCTAAAAACTTCTTATTTTGAATAACTTAATGTTAGTAAAATATGACATTATTTAATCAATTCTCTAAAGAAAACGCAAAATAAATTCAGTACAACTATTTTTTTATATGCATGTGTAATGTGTATATTTATTGTTAAATCCAAAATGTGAAAATAATAAATTGGAAAATGAACAAATTTATATTTAAACGTACGTTTTAATGTTTAGTATAGATTTCTCAGAGATAAGGTATTTCTCCGCAGTAAAAAGTATCTTACATGTTGACCCTCAGTTGAGCTATCATCATATCAAATTTCATCAAAATCTGTCTAGTGGTTTTCTGGTGATGCGTTTCCAGACAGACAGACATACAAAAATTCTACTAACTATAAATTCGGCTTCTGCGCGATGATAATGACTATTTCAATAAGATTTCCCAAAAAATATTTAATGTACAGATTGGACTCATAATTTTATTATATAGAAGTCTAAAGGAAAAGCGTAGGTGGGTTACGAGACGCTACGACATCGCTACGTCGATTGTGCTACGCTATTATTTGTTTTGATTTTTAAATTATAAGTTTGAGTTAAATATAAGTTTACATTCTTTTCTTATTGGAATCTTGTTACAGTATGAGTATGATTGAAGTATTCTCAAACTTTAAATACGTTTTCAAGTTCATTTCACTAAACTTTTCTTTTATTATGTTAATAAAAGCTTAGAAAGAATTATAATTGCATCTGTATTTCTAATTCTTTAATAATTTAAGTAGGTATTTTTTTTAAATAGAATATTTTAAAATTGAAACTCACTGTGCATCTTTACTGCTTGATTCTGAAAAGGCATCGTCTTCGCTTTCTGAATGTGTTCGTTTGTTTCTCTGCGCGGGCGCCGGAGGAGGAGCTGGAGCTGGAGGCCCCCAGCCATAGCCACCCCACTGAGCCTGATTCTGTGACTGATGAAGATTAGGCTCCATATGTCTTTGGTACTCCATGGTTTAATATGACACGATTATTTTGACTGTTTTCACTAATAGTATAATGTATATTTTAATAAACTGTTTATTGTAGGTTCTCAAACTTTCAATAGTATTTCAAAATTCATCACAACAATCCTTTTCACATAAACTTTGTCAACCACTACAGAACATCAAATATTGAAAATTTGTTTAAAAACAATTTGACATCACGATTTTCGCACAAAAAGCACTTTAAAAAGTTAAAAATGTTGAACCACAAAAGCTTGAAAAGTGCTCAAAGTTTCAGGAACTGTGTAATTAACAGCGATCGCGTGCGCACGCGTCGACCGGCGGCCGCGGAGTGTGCGGCTGGGCGGCCGCGTGGCAAGCCCTGCGCCGACCCGCGGCGATGCGTGCCTGCCCACGTGACCACTCACTGCTAATGCAAATTCAACTTTACGATATGACAATAAAACTCATAATAAATGTACTAATTGTTAGCAAAAATATTCCAAAATCGACGTTATGTAACTTTGGAATTTGAGCTTTAACTCTATTAACACTAAAGCCAAAGCTACCGTCCTCATAGATCAAAGAGGGTTTGACGTTACTTAAGATTTCCCATATACCACTAATTATTTGATAATCAATCCTATGTGAACGTAATAGAGTTGAAAACGATTCGTAATTAGTTTATTATGTTTAAAAAGGCCGCGTGGCCGGCGCACGGTGATCGTCAATTAGGAAACGCAATTTTATACGGAACAATGAACTATTGTCTAAAGTTAAGGGATGGATCGAGAAGCGTGGCACTTATGTATGGAGCGAATTTAATTTGTGAATTGATTAGTTTGCTATGTATTGCGAACTAGTTTAGTCCTTAACACCTCCAGGTAAATTTCTAAGAAATTAATTAAAATTCTAAGAAATCTATTGTTAACTGACACGCCGGCGTGTCCGCGGTCGCGGAGGGAATAAGTAACTTGACTTACGAGTATATCTACATGTATAAATAGGCAAAGACAAAACAGACAAATACTGTACCTTTTTCTCCTGTGTTTATCAGGAGATTTTTTTTGTTTAGTAGCTGTATTATCAGTGAAAAAGTTTTGCAAACAGATCATTTTTTAATATAGATAGATAGGTAAATTCTATTCATATGTTTTCCTCAAATTTTCAACAATGATTATAATCGACTTTCGACCACTACACGAATTTTAGTTAATTTAATTTAGCTATTACTACTGGAATCTGAAATTCTGTCTGGTTTTATAGAGAAGTCTGAAAAATAACAACAAAGATAATATAGAGTATGAATAATTAGAATAATTATAATTTAATTTCATATTACAATTAACCTTGCTTGTGTAAACCCTTTAGAAAATTACTACAATTACTTATTTGAGATATGTGTATTTATCTAAGTATTAGCTTAGAAAAATAAATTAAAACGTGACGTTTATATATACAGCTGTATTTATGTAATATAAATATAATAAATATGTTAGGACATTAACATACAACACCATCTAGTTTCATGGTAAGCTACAAGGCTGGTGTTATGGATATCAGCTAGTATGGTATTATATGATCTCTGATATCAGGTAGTTGATACACTGCACATATATAATTTTAAATACATACATATTATAAATATAAGCACAAACACCCATGACTGGAGTACAAATATTTCTGCTCATCACACAAACGAATGCCACGCCTTCAGCGGGACTCGGACTCACGATCGCTGGCACAGCAAGTATGGTCACTACAAACTGAGCCATACATGTCGTCAATTTATTTATTATTTTAATTGCCCAAGCAATCAGGATAAAATGGAAAAAACAATAATTTAAAGATAATAAGAACTAAGAAGCACCATTTAAATATGATTAATAAAAAAAGGATTTAAAACTACAAAAAGATTTCGCGAGATTTTATACGGGTCTTAAGCGATTTCTCAAATAACAAAACGTAATTTTTTTAAGGATTTCCCAATGACACTATATGACACAAAGAATGTAATCCTTACGTCAAACTATTGTCTAATCTCTCATCCTATTCCTGTGAAGGGCTCTTGCGAATTGCGACTAATTCAATGAGTTTGATATTTTTGTAGAGGCCTTTGTAGAGCTAAGAAGCCGCTCTCCCACCTGGTGTTTTGGCCTTCTGGTATCGTTTAAAGATCTTAACAAGTTTTTTTTCTTATTTATTCCATACCGCCCACTGGTATGTCTTTGAAGTAAACAAACTTAAGTCTTTGCAAGCGAATATGCAATTCTTACAGGACTAACTCAACTGTCGTTATAATTATCGTTTTTGCAGATCTTGAACGGCTGAGTTCAATTCCCGGTCGAGTCAAAACAGTTATCGCTTTTTTTGTCATGAAGTCCTCAGTATAAGCTAGGGAGTTCTGTACACCCGATGTCGATGTGGCGTTGTTAGGCAGAGCATGTTGTCTTTTTACCGGAATACGTGAGTTAGAAGCATAGAAAGTGCACTTGTGTACTATAAAATGTCATTCGGTCTACCATTATACTCGTAATATGCCTCGATCAATGATTATAAATATTTTTTTCGATATGGTAAATTGCTGTAATTTTATAATTATACTAGCGACTCGTCCTTGCGTTGCTCGGGTTCGTCCCTAGCTTGATTCCCCATACAAACTTTGATCCCCCTTTTCCACCCCCTTAAGGGATGGTTTCCGGGATAAAAATTTCCTATGTCCTTTCCAGAGTCTCTAACAATCTTCTTACCAAATTTCATCTAAATCGGTTCAATAGATTCAGAGATTACCCCCTACAACGTCACAAACTCACAATTCACAAACTCAGAAACTTCACCTCTTTATAATATTCTAATAAAGATAATTACAAATATAAATAATTATGTTGTTAAATAGTTTTATAATCCATCGCTACAGAATCATCAAAAACCAGCTTGGTAACAGATTAAGGTTGGTTAGGCCTCGTTAGGTCTTTCTTTAAACCTAGAAGCCCTTTCAACTGAAAGTGCTGTATCTTAAATTTAAATTCGGTTAGATAACATTATATTGTTAATCTAATAAATAATATGAAAAAATCTTCCTTATCAATTCCACGTGCAAATACTTACATATATGAATAATAAAATTGTAAGTACGTTCGATTTATACTGGATTCCAGATCTTGAGGACTTGATGAGGCAAATTTTCCATGCGCTAAGCTTTATTATTTATAGTAAGCTCAAATAAACAATTATATTTTTTAAGGCCAAAATAAAGCTCATCTCATGGCAGGTAATCTCAAACAATAGTACATATTGAACACCACGTCTACATTTTCTCACAAAATCGGGTCACACAGTCAGATATAAAATACAGATATTATAGAAAAAATATCAAAAAGCTTAAAATTTTCGACTTTAACTCGTTTTTTTGTAGGCGTGAGAATGGGCTGGCAGGTGTCTATAGGCATTGTGCCTATTGTGTGCAAAACTCTTTATATCGAGACCAACACTCACTCGAAACTTCAATACTGTATATGAAATGTATTTTTGATTGACTGTTAGCATGTGGGAAACTTTTGAGTTTGTTTTTGTTTATTCTGGATTTGGATCATAAATTAACTTGCTTTATATTTTTGATCACTGATATTTAGTTTATTATTTTTTGTATGTTATTTATATTATTGTTTCTTGTTTATTTTTATTCTAGTAATACTTTTCCCTATACTATATTTGGCAATGATAGCTCAGTGGTTACGCGCTTACTTGGGACAACTAAGTGAAAGGGGGTTCAAATCCTGGGTCTCGCACCTCTGATATTTTCATGTGCAAATAGTTTCCAATATGATTACTACTTGTCTAACGATGAAGAAAACATCGTGAGAAAACCTACATGTCTGAGAGAACTTAGAAAGTTTTCGAAAAAACACGTGTAGTCCGCAAACCCGCACTTGGCCAGCGTGGTGAACTATGCCTGATCACCCTCATACTGAAGGGAGGCCCGTGCCCAGCAGTGGGACGTTAAAAAGGGCTGAATAAATACATACTATATTATGGTTTTTGTGGTATACCAAATATAATACGACATTCTCAGACAGCTTGTTATTTTTTTATTACCGTAGTTCCAAGGATTGTAGAATATCATCTTGCTTAAGCTCGTTGATCATCGTTCAAATTGATCTTTTATGTACGAGTAGTTATACCTTACATTTACACAATATGTGTAGCAATATTTTTATGATGCCACGCAGAAACTTTAGTTCACCCGAACATTTTCAACAGTGCTGAAATATTGGGTACTCTTAAAAGTACACGTACAACATGATACATTCCGGCTTTGACCGAATCTCTTAATATTTTGCTTAACGCATATTTTGTTTTTGTAATCTTGGAATTTTAAGATATTGTTACGATTTTGTAAAACACAGGTAGAGTTATTATTGTTTAAAGTGTACTACATATTTAAAAAAGCTTTCTCTAAAATATAACAAGTAATTGTAAGCAAAGCTAACGGTGCTTACGATCAGTCAAGACCACTAAATGTCACAAAACAAATAAATTTACAATAAAAAACTAAGTATATTATCATATTATGTTACAACTTAACCAGTTAACATTGACCTCTGAGCGACCCTTAAACGTAACGATTAAAGGTTAATATGGCAAGAAAGCCGGGCCATTGTAAATTTGTCAGCAGCTTAGTTCCCGTGTGAATGCGGGGTAGAACGAGTAATACGAGGGTGGTATTAAAATGATTGTTGATTTTGCCACTGAGCTTAGGACATGTTGGAAAATGTGGGAAAATAGTGATGACTAATTTTATTTTAACATACACACGAGGTTATCAAAATGTCTATTTATGTTTTTAAAATAGATGGCTGGCACAGAGATTTTGACAATTGAAATATTAAAAAAAATATGAAAATAGTTAATTCTAGAAAGATTCAGTCTTTTCTAGAAAGCTATTTACAATTTTGTTGAGAATCTATTTCTATCAAAATAGAATATCTTGGTAAATATTGAAAAATTATCGAGCTCCATGGGAGTGTTTCATTATAATATACGAGTATAAATAGTTGTGTTTACTTCGGGGAATAGGAGCGGTAGATATTTTATTTGTACTTTATGAACAGTTTATTCAGTCTACGAATTGACATAAAAGATTATGACAGTTGTGATTTGAAATTTAACAATAGTAAATATGGTACTGAGTGGAATTCAAATGTAAAGCAATCAAATTAAATCTGTAAATTTAACTTGGATATATTTATTGTTATTTGTTCCCATTAAATGAAGGGTGAAAATTCAAAATATACGTACCTATCTTAATGTTTTACTTTACTTTTAGTTCTAAAATTACTTAATGAGATTACAGAGTTTGTGATGCATAGTAAAAAAAGGAAGATAAAATAAAATAATCTGTCATCACATGTTAAAATCGAATCAAATCAATTTCCGCATTCCCCCTTTTTCTGATATCTATGATTTCACGTCGGATCTGCCTCCCCCAGTCCCGTCGCTAGTCGCTACAGTCAAGATGCGCGTGCGCAGCGCGTGTGAGCGCGTGCGCTGCGCCTTTCACACAATTAGGGACGACGTGTACGACCATACGTCGGGATTTAATCGGGATTATTTAACTTATAGCCGACAGAATCTAAAAATTGGTCTTTTAGTTCAATTAAAAGATTAAGTAATAATATTAGTCCCTCTGAGCTTCTTTCCCCAGTTCTTCTCAGGTCTGAGCCTACTTCTTTTCAAACTGGCAGTAGACTCATCACGTTCAGTAAGAAATTGTAATAACTTAATGCTGAATAAAATATTTTGAATTTGAATTAACTGATTTTGGAGTGAAGATACAATTTTATAACGATTCATTCTTCCAGTCTAGATACTAAGATTTTTTAAATGACATAGGAACTTATATTGTAAAAATCTTCCCTCATTATATTTTATATTTTCTTCCTGTGTAGTCACAAAAATGAAAAAAAAATGTTTCTATATCTAGTCGATAGAGTAACTATGTATTTGAGAAATTTTTATAAATTCAAATTTAATATTTTATTTGTTTCTTATGCCCAAATGCTCATACAAATGTAAGTGCTGAAGTAGTCCCCCATAATTTCCATCCTGATGGCGACCCGCGCGCTAAGTAGCAGGTGATCTATTGTTTACAATCGATGCGAATTTATTGCGAGGGGTGTTTGATATTTTTTCACATAACTTTCTTGTAGGGCTGTTATTATGGGGTCAAAATAGTAGTTTAATGCGGTTAAGTTTTGGAGGGGGAGTATTAAAAATTATAATAAGGCACAACTAGTGTGTTCCGCGGCTCCGCCCGCGTTGATTAATTATTATTTATGTGTAACCAGAATTTCTCATCTTTACGTCCCTATCAAAAAATATAAATTTAACTTCCACAAAATCCGTTCTTAATATCTCCCATAAACTGCCAAATAGCGTAATTTCAGATCAAGTAATTTTTGAAATTACAATTTTAGTCAGTAAGTTTTTCAGTCAGTAAGTAAATAAAACATTTCGCTTTTATATATAAACTTTATTTATGCAAAACTGTAATAGACATTTGAACAAAATATTTTTTTTTTAAATTTTGTAAGTACTATATTTGTCAATGCAAAGAAAATCATATATGTGTATATAAAAAACATCTATCTAGACATAAAGTAGCCTTGTTCTCATAATACATTCATATTTTACAAAAGAAATAACAATCAGTGTCAGCGCATAACAAGTGGCTTATAGTGGCTCCTCAAGCGAGAATGCAAATAAAGGGTTTCATACATTTTGGAAATACTTTCAACTAAAAGAAAAAAAATAGGTTATGTCCATATTTTGACTTGGCTTTTTACTAACTTTTGTGTTATAATTTTTATTATTCATTCAATTATTTTATTTCGTAATGGTTATAATATCAAAATATTATTTCTGAATGTCAAGAAGTCACTAAAATTGGAATCTTGACGATTTTTTACTTGTCCGCTTCACGTGGAATGCGATATTATCTAACATATACATATATGTCTATATTTTACCTAATTAAAAATTAAGCTTATATTCTTAAATGATTAGTTCATTTTTACTCTTAGAAAAATGTTTTATTTTTTTTCTAATTTCCTTGTTTAAAACTCGAAAGTAAAGTCGAGAGAGCCGTTTAATTTGGCAATATAATTGTAAGCCGGTACCATATGTGGATTATTGCCAAAATTTCCATACTCAAATGTATTATGGTAACTATGTACATCTGAAATTGTAAAAATGTACGCGAAATAGGTCGAAATAGCAATCTATACATATAATAAAATTCTGAGTCGAATCTGTATATTAAATATTTTTTGGAAAATCTTATTGAAAGGGTCTTATAATTCTTGCCTGTCTGTCTGGGAAAGCATCTCGAGAAAACCACAGGACAGATTTAGATGAAATTTGGTATGATGATAGGTAGCTGGTTATACGGATCAACATATAGGATACTTTTAACTGTGGAAAAATTAACGTATTAACTATAAATTAATTAACGGTTAGTATAGATTTCTCAAAGATAGTAGATATATCTCTGAGAAATCTATACTAACCGTTAAAAGTTAAAGTACATAATATGTAGTTTTTATATTATAAAAAATTAAATGAGCCATCTATGAACATAATTTTTAATTAGATGTACTGCGCCATCTATTGCTATACATTTATTAAATTTTAATTAAAAGTAAAACACCGCCATCTAATTCTAAGTTCTGAACAATAAGAAACCACGCCATCTGCCGGCGTACTTACGCATCGAGATGCTCACTATCGCCATCTATGTACACTTTTTTTTCTTTAATGTACACTCGTCAAGTGCAAGCGCGATACTATTCGATGTGTAGAAAAGGTACAAGGACGCACTCTGTCGCACCATACGCACTCAATGATTGAAATATATGAATTTAAAAATTCGTTGCGGTCTCTAGAGACCGGTGGTAGGGTTAAAAATGTCACTAAAGAACTAGCGACTTAACCTCGCTTGACTCGCGATGTACGCTAATTTTACTTGTAATTTTATGGTTTTTTTTGTGTGGAATCATCTTGACGCTATTTCGTGTTTGCGGCGATTTTCAATCTACAGACACAAGAAAATATTGTACTGTAAATGATAGAACACGCCATCTCTTGTTACTAATTGAGACACTGGCAAAATGTATTGCGTTTGTTAACATTTGTTTGTTGTTGAAAAAGAAAAATTATTTTGGTACTAATCGTTTTCGTTGCGCAAATATACCCAACGTGGCTTGTGTAAGAATACCGCAACACAATACTATTCAGCAAACAGCGTATAAATAAAAATAAATGAAGATTTACCAAGCACATCTGATGTAGAAAAACTTGAAGTATGCATAACATGTTTTAAATGTAACCCAAAAAAAAACGCAAGACGGCTTACTATTAAGTTATGTGCAAGGTACCAATTTGTTTAGAGTATGCGAAAAAAATATGTGACAACTGCCGCGAAAATTTGTGAATTTTTAGGCGTTGAAATTTTATTCAAGTTTTTATTTTATGTTTGATTTTTTATTTTTATTTTATAGTTTGTTTATTTTATTTTTATTTTTATTTATTAGGGAAACAAACAGTACAAATTGATACAAATTAAAAAAACAAAACATAAAATATAAATCATTGACCAATAAAGTTTCCACAATTAAATAGTACATAGAATAATGCGAGCAAATTAATTACAATTAAAAAAAATTAACATTAAATAAAATAATAATCATATGATAGAAAATAATTAATGTTTTAGTAATAATTACATAATTATAGTTAATAAAGAGTCGCAAATATAATTTAATACAAATAAAAATAATTTAAACTAGGTCATTTTCTTAATTTGTTGAATTAACTTCTGTAACGAACCCGTAAAGTAATCAATTGAACAGTATTCTTTGTTATATAATAAACAAGAACGATGAATGAAGGCATTTTGTGCATATTTGGTACGTGTAGTATTTAAATAAAATAAAGATTTAATTCGCGAAGATTGTCTTGGACATCGGAAGTTAATGATGTTAAGAAGAAATGGAGAGTCAATAACATTATGTAGTAATTTCAACAGAAATGTTTGGTCCTTTATCTTACGACGTTTTTCCAGAGAGGTCAAATTAGGAACAACTTGATCAGTAGCGGAACATCTAAATCTTAAATGCTTTAAGAATTTTGTTTGAATTTTCTCTATTTCTTGAATGTGGACTTTGTAATGTGGATTCCAAATCACCGAACCGAATTCTAGTATAGAGCGAACGAATGCGTTAAAGAGAAGAATCAGGGTGGTATTATTCTTAAAATCCTTACTAATTCTGAGAACAAAACCAAGCATCCGATAGGCTTTTGCAGTCGCATATCTATAGTGTTGACTAAAGGTTAACGAGGAATCAAGGTGAATACCCAAATCTCTCACCCCTAAAACCCGTTCAATAAGATTTTCGTTTAAAGTGTACTTGAAATTAATAGTATTTTTTTTGCGGGAAAATGATATTACGTTACACTTTTTAATATTAAGTTGTAAGAGATTATCATTGCAATACTTACACAATTCATTCAGATCATCCTGTAATAAACTACAATCAGAAGGTTTACTTATGGTTTTATATATCTTCATATCATCAGCATAGAGTAGAATTGAAGAATGTTTAAATACCGCAATAATGTCATTAATGAATAAATTAAATAAGAGGGGTCCAAGATGAGAACCTTGGGGCACACCAGAAGTAACAGGCACAAACGTAGAGCAGTAACCTTTAATTGTAACCGCCTGGCTACGATCTCTGAGTATACCGAGTTCTTCAATTTTACGAATCAAGGTTACATGACAGATTTTATCAAATGCCTTTGAATAGTCGGTATACACCACGTCCACCTGTAAACCTTGATCCATAGCGGAAGTAACCTGATGAACAAATTCACATAAATTGGACTCTACAGATTTTTTATTTATGAAGCCATGCTGTTGAGGAATTATAACGGTTCGTAGGATAGGAAAAACACAGTCATAAATAATTTTCTCAAAAAGTTTAGCGATAGTACATAATTTAGATATAGGTCTGTAATTTTTCACATTGTGCTTATCACCTGATTTAAAAACTGGTACCACATAACTTTGTTTCCACAGTTGAGGCATTTCGCCGCTACAAATAGATTTTTGAAACAATAAATAAATAGGGAGGGATAAACAGCAACGACACATCTTCAAAAAAATAGGAGGCAAGCCATCAGGCCCGTATCCCTTATTTATATCTAGTTTACTGAGGTATTTATGTACAATAAACGGAGAAAGTGTAACCGAACCTATGCTAACAAAACTATTCACACTTGAGGTACTCACACGATTATTGCTGTTGATTAAGGATGGTGACTCGTAAACGGATTCAAAATAATTACTAAAAAGAGAACATATTTCATTTCCGTCACAGGCAGTTATTTCTCCTAGTTGCATAATCTCAGGGATATTAGAGGAAGAATTTTTCGACCGGACAAATGACCAAAAGAATTTGCTACATTCTTTAATTTTACTTTCAGAATTTGAAATGTACAAATCATAATATTTAGATTGTAACCTTTTCTCACGATCACGCAAGAGACTAAACGTATCATAATCAGAAGTTCTGTTATAAATTTTCCATTTCCTATGATACTTTAATTTTTCATTAATAACTTTTATTAAGGATCTAGGGTACCAGCAGGGATAATTATTATTATATTTTACAATTTTAATTGGAATAAAATCATTAACAATTTTAAATATAGTTTCATAAAAAACATTAACAGCATCCGAGATTTCACGGTCATCTAATAATTCAATCCAATCAATTTTGGACAGTGCATTATTGATTTCTTCGTAGTTAGCACGGTGAAAAAGTCGAATCATTCTAGGAGTCGGTTTAATTATTCGTAAACTATGTATAGCAAATAGTATCTCCAGAGCTGGGTGATGTGCATCCTCTTTAACAAGAGGTTGAGGGCAACGACTGACGGTACAGTGGCAGTCACTAAAAATAAGATCTAGATGTCTGCTATTAATATTATGAACTGAATTGAATTGCCTCAGTTTCCTAAATTTATAAGAATTAATGCCAAAAAGTTGAAATATTAAGTTTCTATTCATACTTACTATAATGACTTAATGCTACAACTGTTATTTTGTAAAGATTTTAATAATATTCCTAGATGTTATTCTAGTTTATGTTATTTGAGGCTCTTAAATAAAGCTTTAAAGTGTTAACAACAGTTTAATTCGTTTTTATATTTAGTTAATATGGTAGATTTCGAATTTAAAGTAATAACCTATGAGCGGTCTCCAGGACAGTACATAGGTAGTTAAAGGATAGAAATAGATGGTAGGTAGTTAAGGGTTAAATAAAAACAAATAATCAGTCTATTTGTATATTTGCTAAAACAATTACGTAATATCTTACAATATTAAAATATCTAATAAAACTTAATAACAAGTTGTAATTGGGATCTTACAAAAATATTTTACTAGTCCAAGAGTCGGTGATCGAGCGTTGCACATCTTGAAATATTCACCGAGCTTTTGTTAGCATTAGCTTATAATAAGTCACCGAGCGGTCGCTAAATGTTTTTTGCTAAAAGTTTATTTTCATTATGATTAATTGTCGATACTCATATTTCTGATATTTCGGTTCTTCCAAATCCAAATTCGGCACAATCACAACACAACACTAAACACATCACTTATCATGACTCGACCTAGAATCAGGATCGGACACGTCCATCTCAAAGTCATCGAGCGGCAGCGGAGTGTCCAGATGGGCGAGCGTGACGCCCATGGCGGCGCGCAGCGCGGCGCGCGGCGCGAGCGCGCCGGGCGGCACGCGCGCCGCCATGCCGCGCAGCCAGGCGGCAGCCAGGCGCGCGGCCTCGCGCTCGGCGCCGCCAGCGCGCGCGGCCTGCGCCAGGTGCGCGGGCGCGGCGGCCAGGCGCGCGCGCTGCTCGCGCTCCAGCTCGGCCAGCAGCGCGTGCGTGTGGCGCAGCGCCGCGCCCAGCCCGTAGTCGCGCGCCTCCTCCTCCAGCTCCGAGAGAAACTCCACGTCGATGCCCAGCTCTGACAGTGTCCGTAGTTGGGCGATGTCGATCTTCACTTTGCTCAAATCCTGCGTTTTTGTTATATTGTTTTAGAATAATACTTACTATGCTTGTTAAATGTGAAAATATTTGACTATGTGACATTGGCGAAGTGTTGTGCTCAACTAGCACGCTTTGAAGCCACTAACGAGAAAATTGGATTGAAAATATTGTAAATGTAATATGTTATACATATTTTAGCATACTAATAAAAGTATAAAATAATGTTATAAAAGTGCAGTGTAATTTTAAAATAGCTCATATTATGATTAACAATCAAAAAACAAAAAATATCATGTTTATACTAGCCTTAGAATATCCATACACTTTATATTTGTACATATACCCATGTATTTTGTATATGTTAATGAATCTCGTTAATAGAGAGAATTGAAACATTATATATTAAGTACATACATTCTCCTCTTTAGGTGGGGTCTGTTCCACTTGATTCTTTTTATCAGGAAAGAGCGCCTCCATGTCATAGATGTGCTGCCAGGGGGAGTCCGGCGCGAAGCGAAGCATCTCTTCATTGCCCTGACCCGTTTCTGATGCTGAATCAGAAATAATAAATCTCTTTAATATTAGGAATGCTTTCTACTTGTTAAAGTAACCCCTAAAATAATAGTTTAGAACCTATATTTAATATTATAAATGTAAAAGTGTATTTGTTTGTTTGTTCTTCTTTTACATCAAAACAGTGATGAATTAGTATTAGTGACAATGGTCACTGATCAGATTTCCACTTCCGCCTACTGAGACGGGAGTGGAAATCTTACATTACTTGACAGAAAACCCAATAACTACACTTGACCCGATCCGCGACTCGAACCCCCAGTACCTGCAGCATTATGCGTCATCACTCGTCAAACTAACGCGGTGGTAGCCCAGTGATAGCTCGGTTACTTGGAAAACCGAGTGAAGCTAGTTCAAATCCCAGGTCTCGCACCTCTGTTATTTCCATATGCGAATCATTTTTCAACATGATTACGACTTGTCTTACGGTGAGGTAAAACATCGTGAGGAAACCTGTCTGAGAGAATCTAGCAAATTTTCGAAAGACATGCTCAGTCCGCCCGCACCTGGCCAGCGTGGTGGACTACGGCCTGATCCCTTCATATTGAAGGTCCGTGCCAAGCAGTGGAACGTTTAAAAAGACTGAATAATGCAAGTCAAACTTGGCAGTTCAAATAAACTCACGTAGAGTATGATATATCAAGTGAGATTCTTCCTTAGTGAGTGTGGCGAATGTGCCGTCGTAGGCGGGCGCGTACGAGCTGAAGGGTCCGTAGTGTAGGGGCTTCACACATTTCGCCATGTTCCTACGGTCCTCTCGGGGCGCTGAAAATATCAATATAATATAAATAAATAATAAATATAAAAATGATGGGACATTAACACATAGCACCATCTAGTTCCATGATAAGCTACAAGGCTTGTGTTATGGATAGTAGATAGTTGATACACTACACATATATAACTTTAATATAAACACCTATGACTGGAGTAAAAACATTCGTGTTCATCACACAAATGAATGCCTCCAGCGGGACTCGAACCCGCGACCGCTGGCACAGCAAGTGGGGTCACTACAAACTGAGCCTAGCGTGTCGTCAATGTGAATCAATTTCTTCATTGCACTTGAAATAAAAACAAATACTGCAAACATATAGTTAAAATAGATCTCTTCCAGTCAACCCTTTGTATGTGGGGAATAGTGTTAAAAAACGGGACAGAGTGGAAAAATAATTGAAAAATATGTATCTTTTTGTATAAAACCATCAGAAAATCAAAAATAAATAAAAATATGATTATAAACAATAATAAATTTAAAAAGAAATAATTTAATCCATACAAATAGACAAATATTATACTAAAAATAAAATAAACTATGTATAATTTAATTAAATAAGATTAAATGAACAGTTTTATTGTATAACAGCTGATTGATCAAATCTAAAACAGCAATTTAAATTTGATTTTATATAAAATGATTAAGTGTTTTTTATTGTGAGATTGAATAAGATTGTCCACATACTATATCTTTTTAAAATTATATTTGTGAACTAGCGACTCATCCTCACTCCGATCGGGTTCGTCATTGTTACATAGGTTTTAACAGTTAGTATAGATTTCTCAGAGATGAGATATTTTACCGCAGTAAAAAGTATCCTATATGTGAACCCAGATAACCAAAATATCATCAAAATCTGTCGAGTCGCTCAGACAGACAGACAGACAGAAAATTCTAAAAACTATAGATTCAGCCTCTACATTGATAATAATGACTGTTTCAATAAGATTTTTCAAAAAATATTTAATTTACAGATTTGACTCAGAATTTGCAGCATTTTAATTATATGTGTAGATAATAATTAAATACAATCTTAATAAAAATTAAATAATGACTTACTATGCAAAGTCCCCGTCCCTTGTGTTAATTTTCCAATATACTGCCCAAGGGTGAGAGGTTTCTCTTCACTGGTGCTATCTACTGTGTGAGTCACTAGGTTCAAGGTCGTTTTGCCTTCTGCATCCATTCGTGGGAAAGCTGAAAATTTTGTATTAAAGCATTAATTATTATTAACCTGCGTGTGTCTAAGAGAACCTAGCAAGTTTTCAGAAGATATGTGAAATCCACCAACCCACACTTGGTCAGCATGGTAGACTATGGCTTAATTCTCCTCACATTGAAGGGAGGCCCGTGCCCAGCTGTGGGACGTTTAAAAGGGCTGTATGTAGTCAGCCTATTCAGCACTAACTATTATTATAAAAGACAATTATTGGTTACTCCATCCTAGTCTATCTGTGTATGTGTGTAGTAGTAACAAACATACACATTACACATACATACTTTCATACTTATAACAGTCCTTTGATGACACATTAGGCTCAGTTTGTAGTGACCCCACTTGCTGTGCCAGCGGTTTCCTCGATAACTGTCTATCTCTAGCTAGTCTGATCCAAGTGCCACCTGTTATTAGTCCCGACATATTTATTTATTATTATTATTTTATTATTGACATTAAAACTTATATCACCTTTTTTTGCCAAGCGTCGTCTGTGCTGTTCTCTCGCAGCTTCCATCTGTATCTTGACACTGTCCCCACTATCCTGTCTGTCCTGGCCACCATCCGACACCACCTCAGCTTCAGAGCCACCACTCTTGATAGGACTACTTCTCTTTAGTACCTTGTGCTGACAAACAAACATATATACATTATCAGCCTCCATATTTTTTCTATACATTAAGTCATGCATCACTATTATAATATCAATTGTATAATGGACTGTTACACTCCACCATACAATAGCATGCAAAAGTCTGCACTATAATATAGGACGTTTTAAAACTAATAACAAAACAACATACATTAAAGTTGGTAAAGCGAAAAAACTAGGTCTATGGGCGAGAACAGACAAGCTATGAATGCCAATCGTTCTAGCATATTTTTTTAAGATTTATGTGTCAAAATGACATTAACGTAAAGCAATGTCAAATACCTTTTTTTATTTATTGCATATTATGCAGACATTGCTGAATGATGAATTTTTACTTAAAAAAAGAAGTATATGCGACAATTTTTAATTTATTCATAATATTGTAATTAGAGACTAAAAAATACTTTTTTTAATATATTATACACATTAATCTGATACTTAAGACCAACAATAAATAACATGTTATTAGCAGCTTGAAATAAATTGGAAGAGATTAGGTTTTCCTGGTGTCTATTATCGAAACTAACACGAAAACAATGGGGAAGAACTTTACCATTTTCTCCCTATATATCCCTAAAGCTCTATAGCGTGAATAGATTTCTTTTCGTATTATTTAAAAAAATCAAATAAATTAAAAAATCATCCACGTTATAGAGCTTTACAATATACTAAGGATCATAGTGATCGCGACATCTGGCGGGAGAAATGGCAAAATTCTTCCCCATTTGTGATAGTCTATGGAGAATGTGATGTACCTATGCTAATTAATTTCAAGATGAATTCATTGGTCGATACTAATTCTTGGACTTGCCGGTAGGGAATCTGCTCACTGCCAATAACGTTAACTTCACATAAGAATATTTTTGTAAAATAAAATTCGTAAAGCTATTCACACACTTCACAATAGCTATTTCATGCTAAATTTGTTTTTGGTGTTTAGTCTGTGCTCACCCTAAGTGCTACTACGTAATATATTTATATTGCAAACCTTTCGACCGTAAGTCCTTAACGGCTGCATTGTAAAACATTCACTTTGTAATCAACTTACTAATTATTGAAGGTATCAACACAAATTGTGAACTCAAATTTTATTGGCTTTTCGTTTTAGTTACTATATTAGTTGCTTGAGAATATCGAGTTTTTTGGCTTTTGTTTGCATTCCTTAAAATGTGTTTAATCTTTGCTCACAATTTGTGCCAATCACTATACATACTCTACTAAATAAGTATAGCAATGTCAATGATCTCTACCTGTCATCTGTCACTTGAATAGTACAGCTCACAAAAAAAATTCCCTATTTAATAATCTACAAATTAATATAATACTTTGTTAGATTTACGCGACCAATATTTGTCATTTTAAAAAATAAAACTATCTTTTCAGATTTTAAATGTGGATTTATTTTGATTTTGCTGTAAATCAATTAACGTAGAAACATGAAACATCGAAACATGAAACGTTAAAAACCAAACATCAAAATAAATCCGTGAAAAAAAACCTGTCTTTATAAACTTCTGTACGCACGTAAGAAGTTATACTTCTATGGTGTAATAGAACAAAAATAGCTAAAGATTTCATCTCGTAAGTCACAACTCTCTGTTTGTAAAAGGAATGCAGCTAACTTCATCATGTCGCTTTTTGGCTGATGTGCGCGCGCATCGTAAGCTTACCAAACGTTTTTTCCAAACGTCCCAAATGAAGTATAACTTCAAAAAATCCGAAAAGTTACGTTTTATTTAAAAACAATATTAGTTTTTGTATGAACACTGTATACCCGTATTTAAATATTGCAGTTTTTTTTTGTGTAAAGTATTATTTTTTACTAATGTTACTTTCAAGTGACAGTTTAAGATCATTGATGTTCCGATTCTCATTTGTGTAGCATAATATATTACGGATAATATTTGAAGCTCATTCATATAAGTTTGGTGATAGGGAATTGGTGCTATTGTAAAATGGAACAAATATTTAAAAATACATGTTAAATAAATGCACAGATAACTATGATGAGTTTAATTTTATAAGGTATTTATTTAAAAAAAATGAATATAATATTGCTTACAATCTTCTTTTGTTAGAATTTTAAATTATTTTTTGTCATAAATGTACATAATATATTAATATAAAAAATGCACATTTTTTATTTTATCTTTAGTCATTTTACAGCTAGGTAAATAAACTGTTGAAGTGGTTATTTATTTAAAATTATTGAAAAATATTCAACTATTAGGAAGTAATTGAATTCTTGAAATTATGCTCTGTATTGGCATACTTAAATTTTTGTTATAAAAAAAACTGTGCCATATGATATGATTTATAAAATCCTAAAAAAATAATATTTCCACTCACTATACCATAAACAAAATTAAAATAATAAGACTCACCACATCCATTTTTCCAATGTCAAAACCAAGCTCTCTAATAGGTATTTCATACATATATGTCAATATATCTCCAAGTGGTCTTAGTTTTTGGGGGGTTAGTTGTTTTAAGCCCGCATGTAAGAGACGCTTGGCAGCTTTATGATACACAGTACCAGGTTTGTTGTATTTCATAGCGTTATTGCACATGAGTTTGAAATCACTCTACAAGTATTGGAAAAATTGATTATATTACTAAATAAATATATATAATAAGTGGGTTTGACTCTTGTGTCAATAATATTAAAATTTATTAAAACAAGCATTGGTGATCTTATTGAGAGTGAATCTAATTCACTTCATTAAAAAGTGTGTCAGCTAAGTTTAAGAATATGTCACACTGCAGAGTACTGCTGTATATATCTATTATAAAAAACACTTTCTTATTTGATATTATTTAATTTTATATTAAGAAAATATTTTATAATATTTAAAAAACTAAGTGCCTAAATACTTACAATGAAACAATTAAGAGATTTATATTCATTGTCATCAATTTTTTGCTTCATAGTGGAGAAATCCATAGGTCTTTTAATAATAGTAGAATAGCCCGGTGCAAAATTATCATTAACAGGCCAAGCAAAGAATTGGTTTGGATCTCTTTTTTCTAAGTTTCTTAAGAGTTGCTCCAAGAGACGAGATAATGGCCGACGTTTTTGACTTGCCTGTGAACAAATTCAGAATTAAATATTTAAATGGTCCAAACAATTTCAATCCTGGTTTAATGTTAGTTTTTTATTAAGAGAAATAAAGGAAGAGTTGAAGCTTAGCCACTGCCTTAGTAAAGTTTGGAAAGTGAGTAACACTACAATTAGTAATTTATTAATATTTAATGAATAAAGGTTCAAAAAATAAAATATTACTTTTAGTACACAAGTGCGAGGTTCACGATGAGAAGCTGGTGAAATAGGACCGGGACCTGGACTATGACGCCGGTACATCTTTTTGGGTCCACCTTCATCTTCAGTTTCATCATCCTCTGATTTAATCTATAAATTAAGAATTTACTTGGTTTAACTACTTTTTATATTTAATAAATCTAAAAGTAATATAATATAGAGTTAGTGATAGTATACAGTATATAGTATAATGCATAAAATTTTATAATTACTAATTGGAGTAATAGTAATGTTAAAATTTTATGCAAGTACCCTAGTAGTGAAATAAAAAGCAAAAGCAAAGCAATAACCAGATATTTTTAAATAATTGTACGATTCTTAAAGTCTCTTACAAAAACTAATTCAATTTCCCGGCGTCTTCTCCTTTTTTTCTTTACTTTGCCTTCAGTTATCTTTGGGTCATCAGTGGATAAGTCCGCTACTGTCGAATGTTCAGCATCGCTAATTTCACAGATTTCTTCTTCTGAAATACAAATCAAATTAAAATAAGTCTTATTTCTGGTTCATGTTGTACGTAAACGTTTTACTTAATATCAATCTTACTGCAACTCAATTTTTCCACATCATCCATATTTAATATTTAAAAGAACTAATAAAGATTATAGCTCAAAATGTAATGTAATATAATTAGTATTTTGTACATAAAATTATAAACTGTCGAGAGCTATCGCATTTAAAATTTAACTTTATAAAATAAAAAGGAATGCGAAGCTATAATTATTGACGTTTGCAACTTGACACAAAATACGTTCCATTTTATGGAATTTTGTAAAAAAAATGAATATCCATGATTTCAATTGTTTGTTCAATTTAAAATTTCTTTTTGTTATAAGTATGATAATATAGTAGTAATAAAAATAAAATTGGATTAATAATTAACAAAAATTTTTTTAATAATTGCACATGTTAAAATTGCAATGTAAAAACTGAAAAATATGTATAACTAGTGAATTTTTTAATTGGCAATTTCAATACATAACATTTTGTAATTTATTGTTTACTAATTACTACGTTTTAACGGTTACTACTTAGTACTTACCATGGATGGTACTTACTAATTACTTAGTAGATTTCTCAGAGATGAGAGATTTTCCCGCGGTAAAAAGTATCCTAAGTGTTGACCCGAATAACATCACTATACCTACCTATCACCGTACCAATTACATCAAAATCCATTTAGCAATTTTCTCGTGATGTGTTCCCAGGCAGACAGACAAAAATTTTAAAAACAATAGATTCGGCCTATATATCGATAATAATGATTATTACAATAAGATTTTCTAAAAAATATTTAAAATGCAAAATACCCCCTCTGTCCAGCTACCCCCGAGAAATGGAGGAGTGCAAACCGTTAAAAATAACTTTTTTCGATTTTCGGCTTACTGTAACATTCTATCGAAAAATATTCTTTACAACAGTTGTAGATCTAGTAAACATCTACGACTTTTATAGATGACACTTTTTACAATAACCTCAAAGTTTTCGGGATATTTGCAAAAACCCCGTTTTTTTATTTGTTCTTAGTTTTTTAATTTTAATTTAAGCAATATTTTTTGATTGTGTAAATAATATACTAATATGTAAAACCTAAAAATTTGGTTTTTGGTCATCTGAACGCGGGCGGAGCCGCGGGCAATGCTAGTACTATATATAATATATACTATATATAATATACTATTCTATTGTTTTAGTCGCAAGTTTTTTATAGACTTTTATAGATAATTAATATGAAATTAGCAAACATTACAGGATCCAGACATGACGTGTAAAGTAATAAATATGTAGTTACAAAATATAACATAGTAAAGTAATAAATAGAAAATAAAACTAATTAATATTTTTTTTATTTAATATTTGTTTTTATTCGACAGGAAATGTGCATTTTGATTTAGATATTTATTAGTTTAATCGCAGGATTTGCTTATTTAGCGCCGGAATACGTGTCTAAACGAAGAGTTATTACTTATTGCCTAATTAGGTTTTTAAATCAATGTTAGTGCGATTTTGTTTACAAGTCAATAGTTTCTCTATTCGACATCTTAATTATTGTAGAAATTTAAGATTATTTACATTTTAATAGGGAATATGCTTTTTTTTATTTATTATACAATTGCTAACTATAATATATATATAACTGTAAAAAAATATCCAACCCCTTAAAACTAAAATTAGGTATATTTTTTTTTAAATATCATCTAACTATCGATACGGATCTACTTTAAACACCCGCACTTGGCGTGACGTCAAAGTATTATTATACATAGAAAAATGACGACTAGTTTGTAGCGACAAAATCATCATATTTATTTAAATCACACGCATATTCCCTATTGAATATTATTGTATCGTTAGATAAAAATAATAAGTAAATAAGTGTCTTTCCTTGATTTTGAAAATTATTATCACCGTAATATTACATATGCAGTATTACATATTATATATGCATTACATTACCGTGTCATTATTATAAGCAAGTTGCAGAACTACATAACTTAGAAGTTAGAATTAATTAGATAATCGAAAACAATATTAGCATACAGTTCGGTAATTCGTACAACGCCCAAGTAAGAACAATGACCTTTTGTCTGCCTGCCTTCTTTTTATCTGCGAGAACCTCACTATAATAGCGAATATAGGATAAAGACTAAAAATGCACGAGCCATTTATTATCCCTGAATACACAAAAGATGGATATGTTGGGTCGTTCCTTTGTATCCTTCCTTTGCATGGCTCATTTTCTATACACATAATAAAATTGTAACTGAATCGCATCTGTACATTAAATATTTTTTGGAAAACCTTATTGAAATAGTCATTATTATTCGATACAGAGGCCGAATCCAGTTTTTAAATTTTTTGTCTATTAGTTTGTCTTGGGAACGCATCACGAGAAAACTACTAGATAGATTTTGATGAAATTTGGTATGTTGATAGCTGGTTATCCAGGTCAACATATAGTATACTTTTTACTCCGGCAAAATATGTCATCTCCGAGAAATCTATATATGTATACTAAACGTTAAAACGTACCTAACTAGGTACGAAGCCGAGCGGAGCGAGAGTAAGTCGCTAGTCTATATAGGTATAAAATAAAGCAGAGCGTCAAAGGAACGGTTTCACATTATACTACGACGCGTCATCGAGTAGGATAGGCTGCCTATGGGGTAACTTTTAAACTAGGTTGTTTTCCTAACCATCTACTATAATCTGCTATTCGTTATTCAGTCCACACTATTCTTTAAAGAAGTAGTAGCAAGCTACATGGTGTCCTTCCTAGAAGATGGCCGCCTTCCAGTGAATAAATAATGAATAATTAGGTTAATTGAAGCCTTCTTGCAGATTTTTGCTTCACGCCCGGATAAATTATCGAATAGGAAGGTACTATTCAAACAAACGACATAACTGTAGCAAGATAAGTTTTAAATTAAAAGGGACTAATATATTTAACGGAAACCTATTAATATATCGATATTTAAAATAGCCTATATATCTCTCTGGTCCATGAATAAAAATGAAAAAGATATTACTAAAAAATTATGAACTATTGCTGACTACAGAATGATTTTTATTTTTTACGTTAGTAAAACTATGGGATCTCTGGTCTTATAACTCATCAATAGATGACGTTACATGTATCGATTTTTAATTTTAAGTTGTGCTAAATTAACAAAAAATAAAAAAAATGATCCCAAAAATGTATAATAGGGTTTAAAAAAATACTCTAAGTAAAGGGAAATAAAATAATGTATTCGTACATCAAAATTGCATAATTTTACTGATTAAATTTGAAAAATGAGCAATCAGATCATGGGTTTGTAGTGCAGGCTAACAGATGGCGCTTTTACTTTTTGTAAGTTGTTTATCACTGTTAAAATGATTGAAATTTGTTTAATCGAATGCAGGATGAATTTAACAATATTTACCATTATTTTAGTTTGCACATATTTATAAAATAAAACAGTTCAATTATTTGCGGATCAACGACATCTATTATCTGTTCAAGCAAACAAAAATAGCTCGAAGAATAGCCGAATAGCCGAAAGCGCTGTCCAATGGGGAAGATTTCTCGAAAGGAGGGCGCCACACGTATGGCCTATTTACATTCAGTCTAAGGTTAAGCAATTAATTATGATATCTCTTTTGTACCTGGTTTTTTGCTTATATTGTGTTCGCATCTTACCTGTGCAATGTATTGTACCTGGAAGTTAGATCAGCTGAAGGGAGAATTAAGAAGGAGAGGTGCATCCTGCGGTGGTCCTGACTGATTAATCAACACACAGTATAAACCGCTGGTCGTATAAACGTGAAATTTGAAGAACGTATTCCTTATATGAAATAGGCAGCCGATTAAAAAGAAGTTTTTCGAAATTCATCCCCTAAGTGGGTAACGTAGGAAATTAAAAATAGTATGAAACTCTGTCATTCTTAATGTGAAATATACAGAAAATGGTGTTTAGTTTTAAGATAAAAAAATAAGAAATATATTTATTTCATTTTTTTCGAAACTCATCCCTTAAAGGGGTAAAGGGGAGTAATAAAGTTTATATTGGCAAAGAATTATTTATTATCAGATTCACTTGAAACTTGGTATTCATGCTCTTCAATATAATTAAATAAATGTGTTTTAGCATTTTGCCAAATTCAATCCCATAAATAGGTAAAATGGGGGATGAAAGTTTGTATGAAACTCTGTTGATGTTAACTTAATTCTGTTTGTATTAACATGTAAAAAAGCACAAAGAGTAAAAAATGATCTGTGGTCGATTTAAGAGTTTTAAAATATCTTTCTTTAAAATGATGTGCACATAGCCTTAAATATGAAGATTGTGATTTCGCCAATTTTGGTCGTCTTAATGCTTTAGTCCACAATTCCTTCAGTTTTTATTTTTTGGGAACAAATCATATCCATTTTCTTTGCATCTTGGTATTGATCAATTTGTCATTTTAATTAAATTTTAAATAAAATGAAAAAAAAATCCATCCATGCTACACAGCTTTACAATATCTATATTGAGGACTATAGTGATCGCGATAATTGGAGGGAGAAAAAGGCATCACTTCCCATTTCTTTGTATGGGATGAGGCATCTCTACTAGTAGTGACTGTGGTAAAACTAACAAGGTATAAATATAATCCATATTGTATGTAAGCCAAACTGCCTAACATACAAAATTACCTAAAATATATATAAAAAATATTAAATCCTTAATACTAAAGATAGGAAACTTGTCCGTAGTACCTATTTGATATTTCTCGGATCACGCATTTATGAAAGCGACTCTAACACCGCGTTCGCATATCGTTCAGTTACACTATTACAGCATCTTCCGTGTGATTCGCTAATTAAACCAGCCAGGGCGGCTAATGGAATATCAAACCTAATAAATCTCGGCACGACACGTTTACACGTATTTCATACGATTATTTTGTATGTATAATAACATTGAAATATTTCTTTTTGGGATTTCGCACATCTTTAAACAACGCAATATTTATTTGTACAGAACAAAGTTTCTACCGGTATATCGCATATTCCAACTCGCGATCGCGAAAGTAACTATTTTTTTTATTTCCGTAAATATGAAAAAAAGTTTATTTTTTTTTATAAATGACGCAAAAGGCCTAAGTTTCATGTATATTTGAGAGTCCTTCTTACCTTACCTTTACAAAAAAAAAAAACAGATAATATGTATTCACTGCATCCTGGGATAAATACGTAATACCTATAGCTCTATGTTTTAGATCAATACATACTAGCATACTTTAGAAAAATCAAGAAAATAGAATAAAAAACCTCATAATATGAAGATCAGCTGCGAGCCCGACTCGTACTTAACCAATTCTTAACAGTAATTAATGTACAATGTAGCTAAGAGCAATCATCATATGAATTACTAAATCCAATTAAAACGCAGATATTATGATATTGACTTGCTAAAGAGATAATGCTGCTGAAAAAGGAATGCCAATTCACTTTCGATTTCCAATTTACCTATTATTCATTTTATAGTAAGTTATAGGTTCGATTCCAGCTTAAGACAGATTAAAAGGAGAAGTTTGTTCTCTAATAAACTATCTAGATTCACTATAGAAATAGGTACATAAAGTGTAAACAAAACAGGTAAGTATCTACTACAGGCGTTCATATACATATAATATGACTATGTTCGCCCAGTGGTCGAAATTCGACCATAATCATTATTGTTTTTTTATTAACTAGCGCCTTACCCTCGGTTGCGATCATATAAGTTACGTTTTAAATTTTTTTTGAGCGAAACCAATTTTTTTTTGTAAAATAAAAGTACCCTAAGTCCCTCTTTATAATATCAGATATTTGACAGTGAAAGTCCCGTTAATCAGTCTAGCCGAGAGGAGATTAGCCGAAACAAACAGACAGACAGATAAAAATGTTAAAAATTGAGTTTTCCTTATATTTCCTTAAATTACAAGTTCCGTATATAATTTCATATGCAATAAAAATCGGTTGACAAGCAGAGGATAAAAAGGTACTGTTCTGTTTGTCTTTGCCTATTTATACACATAATATAATTATCATTAGTTATTAGTTCAAACCAAATGTTTACTACATTCTTGAACGCCATCTATGTTTCAAACTGAAAGACAAAAATATATAAGCGTATATTAAAAAAATATATCTAAAGCATAAAAATAGTTTGTCAATAAAAAGTTTTTACTTTGAAACAATTTAACATTAAAAGAAAATATAATTGGAGTCTTTTCAACTGGATGATTAACTCGTCCGTAGACATTGTAAACGGCCGCTGACTGATCGAGATACTTTACTAAACGCCGTTGAACGGATCTAGCATTGTTTCCTGCTATTATTTCAGTCGATCTCGCCGCTGTTATTAAATTCTGCACGAATCCCACCGACTCGAAGATTACATTTGTTTTCGCTATTGATCTAACGCAATGGCTTAAATGGCTCTTATAGAAATAACTGTTTGTAATTTTTTGTTAGAATCTGTAAATTATATCGGATTGAGATTTTTGATAGATTTGTAACTAGATTTTTTTAGAGTTATTAATAATATGTAAGCTGCTTATTTAAAATCCTCACAAGTTGCAAGATCCATCCAGTCCAGTATCGTCGGAAAATATTTTATCACTAGCGACTAGGTTGATTCTTCATACAAACTTTCTATTTCTCTATGTCTTCTCTATTTATTTTATGTCCTTCCCAGGGTCTCAAACTATCTTCTTACCAAATTTTATCGAAATCGGCTAAGTTTCGGAGCTTATTCGGTACAAATAAGCAAACAAAAAAATCTTTCCTTTTAATATTATTGGTATAGATTAATTTCTAGAAGACTTGACAAATGCTACTAAATACATTGCAAATGGCTGCGCAATGCTTATCTACTTACGACAAAGGATTTGCACTTTATTTACGGATATTTGACAAATCTATTTCAGAGCGACATAGTAGGCAATAATAAAAATATTATAAATACTTATCCACCGACTTCTTTAAAAAGAAGGAGGTTCTCAATTCGTAGGAATCTTTTTCTTCATGTATGTTCACCGATTACTCGAAGACGCCTGAACCGATATGGAAAATTCTGTTTCAAAAATGTTTTGTTTCAAAGGGTATACTTCCTAGGTATACTTCCCGTTCCATTTAAATTTTACTGAAATCGGTCGGTGGTTTTCAAAAAATTAACGATAAATTATTTTTAAATAAATGGCTTAATCGATTAAGTTATTAAAAAACTTTTTTCTTACAAATTAATTTGCTTATTGCTTATCGCTTGCCAGCCGAAACAAATCGAAGCACACCAACTTCGAAAATATCTGATTAGGTATCTATTCTAAATGCAAACCCTCGTTTAGTTATTTTATACTTTTTAGTGCCTTGAAGTCGGTTTTCATGTAGTTTTTATGTTTTTAACGTTCCACTGTTGGGCACGAGCCTCCCTTCAACACAAGGGGGATCAGGCCATAGTCCACCACGCTGGCCAAGTGAGGACGGACTGAGCATGTCTTTTGGAAACTTGATAGGTTCTTATTAGACATACGGTTTTCACCACTATATTTTCCTTCACCGTAACACAAGTGGTAATCATGTTGGATTTTTTTTATTTAGCTCATCATTTTGTAATGTTTTACAAAAAGACATTCTTTTACTATACAATTTTTTTGCTAAAATCTCAATGTTATCTAAGAAATTCAAAGCTCGGTTGTCTAATTAGCGCGTGAGATGCGATCGGTGATGAGGTGACGGATAATACTTACTCGATAATCGCAAGACAATCGCTGGAAACCATGCATATTTATATAAGTATTAGGTAATATAAGGTGCTATCTCGGTTAGGACGTTGAATTCAACCTAAATAAAATATTTGTTTATTTATTTAATATATTAGGTATAGTATCATTATTTAATATAACTTAAATATGTAAATCATGCAGTGTGTGTAACCTCTTATTATATAAGGCAGGATTTTTAAAGATTTGTCCCCTATAAAGGATAAAAAAGCGATATAAGCATGGAATATGACATGCCTTGGGAATGATGTTTTTTTTTTAATTTCAATAATAAAACCGCAATGAATTTCTGCCGTAAGTTCTTATATCTCAGGCTTTTTCTTTCCAAACTAGTGCCAGACTAACATTTATAATATTTTTACGCTGAACATCGATCAAAAAAGTACAATCAGGGACAAAAAAATGTCCTCACCGAATGAGCGCTCGTTTGAACATTTGAGCGCGCTTTTTTTGTGAAAACAATTTTTAGCATTGTGTTTAAGGTTCAATTTACATTGTTGTATATTTATTTCAACTAGAATAATTACCTAAACACAATTGGTGACAGTTTTAAGAGAACTATTGTATGAGATTGTATATCTAGGTACCTGAATAAATTATTTTAAATATTGAATTTGACGGAAGTTCTTTGTTTTTGTTTGTTCATGCCATTGTGAAAATCTATTTTTTATATACATAATCGATTTCTTAATCCTGTTACATGTTGACATATTAAAGACGTTGACATATTAAACACCAATTTTAATAAACAAGTGTAAATATTTAACTTAATTTTAATAAATTAGTTAGCTATTCCATAAAAAAAGATATATTATATTCTCAGATATAAATTACATGCATGGTAATAATTTTGCATATTTCTCATATAAAATCTAGAAATTATTTTATGAAGAGAAATCGTGTGCGAACTTTAACTATGAAATTATTATTTGGGTTCTATACGAATAAAATAAATAGCTTAACGGTAAGATCCATGTTAATTGATATAAATATGTAAAAATAAATATAATAATAATATATATTTTTACAGAAATAGTTAAAATTCAGTGCAGTCAAAATAGGTAGGTAAGCGATCTCAATCCCTGTAAGTTAAATTAATAAGGAATACATAGTGTACCTGTGACAGACCTACGCTACACGACGTTAGGAAGGTGACACTTAATTTTCTATTCATCTTGCAAGGAACAAAGAGTAAATCTATTCTATATAATATTATAAATGCGAATGTTTGTGAGGATGTGTGGATGTCTGGATGTACAGATGTAAGGATGTTTGTTACTTTTTCACGCAAAAACTACTGAATGAATTTTAATGAAACCTTACCATAATATAGCTCATATATGAGAGTAATACTTAGGCTATTTTTTATCCCGAAAAAATGTAAGGTTATTGTGGGATAGATTTGTTTTTGTTTTATTTGTGAGCCGCTAGTAAAAAATAAATTAATAAAATAATAGGTTTTGGATTTGACGACACGTTTGGCTCAGTTTGTAGTAACCCTATTTGCTGTGCCAGCGGTCGCGGGTTCAAGTCCCGCTGGGGGCAATCATTTGTGTGATGAGCACGAATGTTTGTACTCAATGTATGTATTTAAAGTTATATATGTGTAGTGTATCAACTATCTGGTATCCATAACACAAGCCTCGTAGCTTACCATGGAACTAGATGTCGCTGTGTGTTGTCCCAACATATATTTATTTATTATTTATTTATAGGTAAACTACGGAACACTTTTACAGATATATGAGCTAGCTCTTAAGATTTAATTATACATTTAACATTTATGACATTACTTTTCGCAAGATCCGCACGAGACGAGGTCAATATCTTACGAAAATAAACACTAACATATATTATAGACTAAAAGCTAAATAATCGACAGTTTTATGGTTCAATGTGTTAAGTTACATATTTAAACGATTGCTATAAAATGAGTGATTTATGTCAGTGAATTTAAATAAAACTATATTCATGTGAAGTGTTTATCGCATTAGTGTTGTTTTTGTGTGTATTTATTAGTTCCTCACGTTATTTGGATGAAATTTAGTATTCAGATTCATTTCAATTCAATTTTCTTGTTATTGACTTCAAAGCGTGCCAGTTGAGTACGGATTACTTCGCCTACACGTAGAATGGATAATATAATACGTAAAAAGAGTATGACCTGAAGTATAACCTAATGTTAGTCATGAAAATTGCCCAAAGTGGCCCTGCCTCTTTGTAATATTAAAAAATAGGGACCTACCCTCAATTCGGTTGGGTGCATCTCTAGTGTCTAAGGGTCAAAGTAAAAAGGGTAAGGGTCAAAAATAAACATAAAAAAACCAAAAACTTGATTTTTTATGTTTTTTTGGACCTATTAATTGGTGATAGAATTGAATTTGCATATTTTGTATGCGTTAGACCTTAGCAACACAACAAGCTCGTAATATGTAAAATTAGTTAGGTTTAGATAGACACTCACAATAAGGCAATTGATGGTATTTGTATCAAATAAGTATTATATTTTAAAACTTTAAAGGTCGAATCATGTATCAGTAACGGGAATATTGTGTAAAATATTTCTTTAGGATTTCAAGAATTTGTGTCGTTCAAGCATTCAATTCATTTTACAACACACCAGATAATCTCGCCCTTTGTTTTCGCCCTTTCATAAAGATAATTGCGCTGGCATCTTGGAATTATGAACCTAATTATTAAACTTTTAGGAATTTCTACCTACTTGATTGTACTACGAGTATGTGCTTGCGTTTTGTATGCTCGCCCGTGCCCGTGGACTTGCTTTCGACTTCCTATACGTGGTATGTTTTTATTTATATCTAAATTTTAAAATCTGATTATAGAAGTTGTATTTAAATTTGATTGTATGTATGTATGTATGCATGTATGTATGTATACACAATTACTACTTTATACTTTGTATAGGTATTAGATATAATTCGGTAACACATCGAAATATAATATTGTTGCCTCAATTGTTTTTAAAGAGCCGCTTAGACACTGATTCGCATAAATTATGTTCGAATATGTAAAATTTTACCTCTATACAATTGTACCAAATCAGAAGACGCCATGTTTTAATTTTTGTTTTATCTAAATTTTATCTAAATTCTAGGGCTTTAGATTATGGTGAATAAGGGTTTTCGATAGGACTTTTTACAGAGAGAATTTATAGTAATATTTCTCGAATTTTTTTTAGGATGTCTAATAACAACAAACCTATCAAAGAGTTGTATTTTTTGAATCCTAATATATATTTTTTTATTATCTATACTATATATTGTTGAAGTTTTCACTGAATGTACTCGTATCTATCTTAGTTACCTATAAGTTATTACAGAGAATTTCTTTAAAAATAATAACAAAGCAAAAATGTTAAAATAAAAAAGAAGGACTCCGGTACGAGAACAGTTTTAACAAGTCACAAGGGGTTTTAAATTCTATTAAATGTAAGGTTATATTTATTTTATACAATTACCCAAACAAATGTGAAAAATGACCGATTTTAATATAATAATTAAATTTCATGTATATTATATTTATATTTTAAAGTAGGATAAATGAGAACATAAAATTTTTATATCATAAAAATATATGACAAATTAGTCAATATGTTGCAACAGCCAGTTTGACCAGGCCCGTATTTGGTGCAAGTAGGCGTCCTAGGCACCTCCGCGGAAACTGACGTAATCCTACTAAAGATTATTTCTGTTTTAGCTACTACATTTAATAAATATGTTTAAAGTAACGGTATATATGGATGCTTGCTTAGTTTGATTTAAATTTTATAAATGTGTCAATGTGCATAGAAAATATCAAACTATACGTTTTTTAAACATAATATTTAAGACTAGGCTCACCCTCGCTCGGGTTCGCCTCTAGAAAAGCAAAAAAACAAAACTATCCCACGGGAACCGTATACTTTTCCGGAATAAAAAGTTGCCTATGTGATATTCCAGACTATAATCTATCTCTGTGCCAAATTTCATCTAGATATGTTCAGCTGTTCTGGCGTGATCGAGTAACAAACATACGAACATCCATCTAAACTTTCACATTTATAATACTCGTATTAGTAAGATTTTAGACCAATTTTTTGATGAAGATTAAATTGTTTGTTATTAAAATTGTATACAACCAAATATTTTTACTATTTGTTATTTAAAAGAAGGTACGAAATATTGGGTCCGTTTTGTTTTCATATTGTATTTTAAAATAATATAATTGTAAATGTTTTAATTTAAAAAGTTTTTCTTCAAAAACAAAAACTTACCCTCGCTAAACTCAAGTTCGTCTCTAGTCCGTCTACTACCCTAATAGTACTCTATGGTTGTTCCAGGTTATAGTTATTGTCCAACCAACATACATCCATACACAAAATTTCGCTTTTATTACGAATAGCCCGATAACAAAAGTATTTTTATACGTGAATAAGATCTACGTAACATGTCATGACAGACGACACATTTGACTCATATTGACCGTACTTGCTGTGCCAGCGGCCGCGGGTTCGAGTCCCAGGTGTGCTGGTGGCATTCATTTGTTTGATGAGCACGAATGTTTGTACTCCAGTCATGGGTGTTTATATTTATGATATGTATGTATTTAAAGTTATATATTATGTGTAGTGTATCAACTATCTGGTATCTATAACACAAGCCTCGTAGCTTATCATAATACTAGATGGTGCTGTGTTTTAATGTCCCAACATTTAATTACGACTACAAATATATTCTCTAGGCTACTTTGTTAACTTAACATGTGTAAGGTGTTGGTTGATATTATCTCGTAAAATATATTAAAATAACTTATCTTTTCAATCTAGATGATATTTTAAAATGTCAACGGCAAAACAAATGTATAGGCAATCGGAAATACTTACGTTTCTCGGTACGGCGGATCTAAATTATCCAAGCGTTTTTTTAACATTACGTTAACTCCTATCGCTAGTAAGCAAAAAACACATCCAAATACGTTATTGAGACTGGCTTCTGTCTTATAGTTGTTTAAAATTTTCCGGGCTTCTCTTCACTTAGATCCTAGATGGCAGATGCATTTTTGTATTTTTTTCAATATTGAAAAACAAGATTTCGTACGCAGCATTTTTCTCGCTTCGTTCTGGTGTATCCCTATATATATATATATATATATTTTAGACTTTAGGTCTTCAAATTAATTAGTGTTCGACTAGCGGTGGAAATTCGACCATTAACATATATGAAAGGAAAAAAAAGAAAAACATATATGAATAGAATTTACCTATTTATATTAAGAAAACAGTGTAATTTCTTTATTGGTAACACTAAAGCTCGCCAGCTACAAAACTACTAAAAATCGGTTGACAAACAGATGAGGAAAAGGTACTGAATTGTTTTGTCTTTGCCTTTTTTTATATACAGATATAGACGAAACCACGTAAAACCACAGAGATAATCTAGTTTAAGCTACTTAGTACTCACTCGTAACCGGGATTCTTTATTCGTCGTGTTAAAATCATTAAATATATAATGAAGCAGCTGATACAATGTTGCCTATCTCTAACGATAGTCTTATCGTTCCTTACTCAGGCGAGAAATTTGCTGAAAATCATGCTATAAAGAAAATAAAGTAAATGTAATGTATTACTTTAAATAAAATCCATGGTCATGAACAACAAGCCGGGCACGAAATGTTCGCTGTGATAACATCTAGTTATGTACCAACTAACTTTTTATAAAAAAACTAGCGACTCACCCTCGCTCCGCTCGGGTTCTTCGTCAAGATGAGATATTTTCTCGCTGTAAACAGTACCCTAAAAGTTGACCCGGATAATCAGCTATCAACATACCAAATTTCATCAAAATCTGTCCAGTGGTTTTCTCTGGATGCGTTCCCAGACAGACAGACTGACAGACAGTCAGACAGACAGACAAACAGACAGACAAAAATTCTATATATTCGGACTCTGTATCGATAATAATGACTATTCCAATAAAATTTTCAAATAAAATCTATTTCAAAAAAACTATTTTTTCGGATTATTTCGCGGATTTATTTTGATTTTTGGTTTCCGACGTATTTATTAGTAAAAGTAGTAGTAGTATTAGTAAAAAATATCTAATGCACAGATTCCACTAACTTAAATTTTATAATATGTATTATGTATAGATAGATATACATATTAAGATTGGCTTTTTCGCAACTTATGATATACGTCCATGAACTTCTGAGATCTTCTATCTACTTACAAATAAATTTTACAGAAGGAACATAAAACTACTTTGTTAATTAAAAAAAATCGTGGAGAATTTTGGTAAAACAAATAAGTAGTTGATTAGTATTTACGTCTTATGATATCATAATTAAATACAGTTAGTTTTATGTTGCTTTTTTATTTTAATAGTAATTTATAAAGATTTGCACAAAAATGATAGATAGGAGGTATCAGAAGTTCACGGATGTTTTGCAGAATAAGGCGAACTAGTGCTAATCGTGGCTTCGTCCATATAATTTATTTTTACTAGAAACACAAATATATATATATATATATATATATATATATATATATATATATATATATAATCTTTATGTCTCTAATAGATACAATATATATCTTTTAGGTAGACTTTATAGATTTTAGACCCCCTTCTCGACCCTGTCATAAAATCCGTTCTTAGCTGACGTCTCTGATCTACAAATTTTTAGTTTTATATGGTGTTAGATAATACTTTACAATAAATGAGCAGATGGGTGATGGACATCCTTACTTCGGATCTTTTACAACTATGGATTCCTAATCTTACATCTCTCGCATAATATGTATGTGCAAATTGAACTCTGCGTCTCTCCAACAATAAATCTAAGATCAAGTTCGAAAGTTTCATCCACCAAAAACACTTGTTTACTGTAAATTGTCGAGTTTAAAGGTCGGCATTCAGAATCAGACTAGAGTCTCAAGGCAATCCGACTCAAAGAAATCCCAGACCTGATACTAGTAAGAAAGACGTCATTGTTAACTGAAAAAAAACTCAGATCCACTGTATTATCGTTCCATATAATTAAAATTTAGTCTATGGATCAATCTGCCTAATTAGTCAGTACGTGAATAGCGGTTTATGTACACATAAGTTACCAGGAACAGAATCTCGCAGGCAAATCACGTCAGCTGACGTCAAACTGTGCGAAAGTTCTTTCTCTAACACCAATATCTCAGACAGGATGTGCATCTTATTTGTATGCGATTGTCAAGGACACGTACGTGAGGACGCGACAGATATTACCAAGAATGAGGTTAAGCTTTTGATTTCCATTAAAACACTTTCGAGATAAACAGATAACATAAGAAATAATTGAGGTTGATGTTATTACAAAGATCTTGGGGGTAACTGATTTTGTTCCAAACTCCTTCCTTCTACGTGACATTGGCGAAGTAATCTGTGCTCAACTAGCACGCTTTGATGCCAATAACTAGAAAGTTGAATTGAATTGAACAGGTTCTATTATCAACTGATAACATTTTTGACTACACGTTTGGCTCAGTTCGCAGTTACCCTACTTTCTGAGCCAACGGTCGCAGGTACGAGTCTCGCATTCATTTGTGTGATGTGCACGAATGTTTGTTCTTCAGTCATGGGTTATTATATTATTTAAAGTTATATACGTGTAGTGTATCAACTATCTGGTACACATAACACAGGCCTCGTAGCTTACCACGGAACTAGATGGTGCTGTGTATTAATATCCCAACATAATTATTATTTATTTATATGTTTAAACCGATTTTTAACATGTAAATTGAACTGAATAGAATATTTTTATTTGTCAAAATATATTTGTTTCGCTCTGGTAAATGAGTTGCAGATCGATTCACTTGGTGCTGAGTGACAGTTTCTTAAAATATTTTAAGATTTAACAGCTTTGTCATTTATTTGTGTTTTTAACCCCCAACACAAAAACGACGGGGTGTTATAAGTTTGACGTGTCTATGTGTGCTATCATAGCTCCCGAACTGATGAACCGATTTTGATTTTGTTTTTTTTGTTTGAAAGGTGAATAAGTCGGGAGAGTTCTTAGCTATGTTTGGTAAAAGTCGGTCCCAGATGGCAGCCGCCACAAAATGGCGGATTACATATTTTTCCACAACTCCCTCAATATAGATATCATATGAAAGAGCTCATCAAGTAGAATGATGATGACTATACACTATGATAAATTATATATCGTCGCTTACTAAACAATTCCACGCTTTGTAAAATATCAAAAGAAAAAAATATTTAATTTGTGTTTGTAAATATTTTCTTTATTGGTTATTTTTTAGCATTTCTCATTCCAAATTACATTTAAACATATAAGTTGTACATATTTTTATAAGAAATTTATAAAACCCTTTATTTTGATACTCCACTCGGTAGGTGTTGAGGAAAAACATGTTGAAAAGATATACCACATATGGCGCCAAAAATCGGCCATTTTAATTTTTATAATTTTAATATATATATACCTAGTGTTACTCTCATAACTAAGACGAATCTAACGACACCTCTCAAGCAAAAATCCACCCATCCGTTTAGACTACAGAGCGTGCCGAAGTAATATACATACATACATAAACACCTTTACATACATACACTCAAAAAACATATTACATAACCCTCCTTCTGGTGCAGTCGGGTAAAAATACATCCCTACTACTTACTAATAAATCGATATATATTTATATAATCACTAGCACTACTCACTATATGTTGACCCGAACAATAAGCTATCATCATACCAAGTTTCATCAAAATCCTTCCAGTGGTTTTTCCGTGATGCGGCCACAGACAGACAGATAAAATTCTAAAAACTATAGATCCGGCCTCTGTATCGATAATAATATCTATTTCAATAAGATTTACTTAAAAATATTTAATGTACAGATTCGACTCAGTTAAAATTTTATTATATGTATAGATTCAGTTATAGAAGTTCTACACAGTGTCACCGTGTCTAGACAATTAGGTTTGAAGAACCATATTATATTGAATAGCCAATAATCGTACATATAAGGGCGAGTGCATCACACAGCACACTACATCGGCGCCTCCTCCTCCTTTACCAAATATGAATAAAGGCAATAAAGTGACATCCGTAGTTATAAGTAATTTGTAGTCACACTTATTACCATATCGATTTACATAGTATATAGAGAATCGGTTTAGTAATACGTGGAAAATCGATAAATCAGTTCCTGATAAAACATGTTATACGAATTTTGATAAGAATTAATAAACCTAATGAATTAGAAGGAATATTAGTTAGGTATAGGCTTAAGAAACTAAAATAACTCATTTTTGATCTATACCTACATATAATAAAAGTCTGAGTCCTATTTGTGCATTAAATATTTTTTGGAAAATCTTATTCAAATCGTCATTATTATCGATACACAGGCCTAATCCATAGTTTTTCAAATTTTTGTCAGTCTGTCTGGTAACGCATCACGAGAAAACCACTGGACAGATGTTGATGAAATTTGGTATGATGATAACTGCTTATCCGGCATAACATATAGAATACATTTTACTGCAGGAAAATATCTCATCACTGGGAAATCTATACTAAACGTTATACAAAATCAAATGTCATCATTACAATATAAGTTTTGATACATTGTCTCGTAGAAGCGGTCAATATACCTCAGTACTTCGGACCATTTACGCATGATCGGTAATGTTCTGTCCGCGCTTCATGAAGACGTTGATCCCGGATATCATCAAAAGTTCACTCTCATCTAAGTTCTTTTCCCCATCCTCCTTTCACACAGCTATGAATACAAAAGATATGTAAATATTACCCGTAAATTGTACTTATTCACTAATAAACCCTTAGTTGTAATGTAAATGCAGACGTGTCTTGAAACACCTGGTATTGTGTTTTTTCTAATTATTTATTTAACCAGAGGGTGAGTTGTGCAGAAGGAAGTCTGTTTCTGGTATCAATAAAAAGAAACAAAAGATTCACAGTAGATAGAATATTTCGATGATTTTTACATAGGTTTTGGTGGTTAAGGAAGTAATTTGGAGTGATGCCATTGATTAAAATCCTGAGTGTCACCCAATAGCTATATTACATTACTATGGCACAAAGAAATATTATATGTATTACATAATACGCTAGCTATGTCGATAATCAGACATTACATTAACAGTCTCTCCCGTGACCATGATTGCTGTAAAGCAATCTAAACGTCGGGAACCAAAAATCGAAATAAATCCGCGAAATAATCCGAAAAGATAGTTTTATTTAAAATGTCAAATATTCGCGTAAATCTAAGAAAGTATTATTAACAGCTGTTGTATAGTTAATTTATAATTAACAACAAGCAAACTAAGTCCATCAGCACCAGTAGGTACTTTTTGATTAAAATCTTTGTATGGTACGGAACATGTGAATAATATCTTTATTTAGTACAAAAAATAATTATTTTATTATGAAAGAAAGTTATGTCAAAATTATAATTTTAGCATAATTATCATACTCGTAGGTTGGCTAGTTCACACCGCATAGTTTTAAGTCTATTCTTGTTAACGGTTAACCCCCTTATAAAAAATCTGCATGTCTTCTGATTCATGTAAATATGACTTAATTTTATTTTAATTTACATTTATTTGAATCTCGCTTTTTATTTGAAGCCAGAGACCTTTATTTTACTTTTGAAAAGTTAATTTTGTATGTCAGGAGGATTTTGTTTTATTTCTTTTTTTGTTTTAAATTGTGTTTAAGTACATGTAAATAATATATTTGTAAAAGTTTTTACGTTACGAATTAATGCTTAAGAAAATATTCTCGTCGCATAATAATTATGAAGACAATAATTAATAAATATGATTTATAGAATTTTATCAAACTTGCGTTGCTTTGCGTTGCGTATCTCAGACGTGACCATAACCTACCTTTCGTCCACTTTCCCTCGACTCAAGCTCGATAGCTTCCACCATCTTCATTGATAACCTGCACATGACAAAGATTAGTAACATAGATGTGGATTTAGGCATTAAATTGTTGTTTAATTAATTAAGAAAATACCACATACTAAGAGAAAAAAATACTTATCGTGTTTCTTTCGGATTCTGAATCTCTATCTCTATGAAGTGTATATTTATCTCTAAATAATTTAAACCAATTTCAAAGATGACCAATATATTTTAAATTTTGATTTCTTTTTTAAGTTCTTCAAATTTAAAAATTTCAAAATAATACTAAATCCAGTAATAATACTAATCAGTTATTAAAAAAATATTATACTTGTTATGTATAATTGTTTTCATCTTTATCACAGACTTTTCGCAAGTTTCATCTGCAGCTTGATCCATCATTGCAGCATCTGTACCATAGCACCATCTGTGTCGGTCTCGATCGATGCGCATGCGCATAACGGAGCAGAGTGCGCTCAGCGACGCACGTATCGCGAGTGCTGTGCAGTGTTGTGTTGTGACTTGTTTTCTAAACGCCATACAAAACTCGCATTATCCCGCAATAATACAGGTACCCACTTGCATTATTATAAATTAACAAAATTAGAGCAATTATACTTATTAGTTTATTTTATAATCTACAGCTGTTTTAAATTTTATTATTTATGAGAATATTACTTTTATGTATACGTTTATATTATATATAGCTGTTAAAGAAATTAAATGTATGTATGTCTTAATGTCTGAATAAGTTAGATTTGTTATATCTATAGTGAACGATTTTTATGATTTGAACGATTCCTGAATAAAATCTTTGCTAATTATGGCAATAGGTCGATTATAAATCGATTTTAATAAAAAAAATCATTGAATAGTTAATATCTGAATTCTAAAGGATGGTGATTTTCAAATAATTTACATTACTTTAAGGTGTTTTTAAGTCCTTAATATCTAAACATTAAAATGTATTTCCTAGTAATTTAATTGTTATTGTTTTCCAGCTCTAAATATATTTTTTGTCAGTATTTATATTTACAATGAACTATTTATTATAAATTAAAAAGTTGAAATTTTTAACAGTTTAATACAATTAAACTTTCATTTCCTATTTATTACCAAGCTTTCTTTTTTCTCTCCAACGATATTAAACAAAATTTCTAAATAGGTAGTTATTTAAAGTAGATGGTTAGAAGTAGCATCAAATTAAATTAGTAATGAGAGTACAATAAATGTATGTTGGTACTTAAGCGTAAAAAATATATATAAAAAAACTGAAAATCAAGTAACATTTTCTTCATTCGAATGATAAATAGGTATGTGAAGTAATAATGTGAAAATGTGTGTAATAACACTTATGTGGTATTTATTATATCAACTATGAACTAGCGACTCACCCTCGCTCCGCTCGGGTTCGTTTACATTTTAACGTTTAGTATAGATTTCTAAGAGATGAGATATTTTCCCGCACTAAAAAGTATCTTATATGTCAACCCGGGTAACCTATCATCATACTAAATCTGTTCAATGGTTTTCTCGTGATGCGTTCCCAGACAGACAGACAAAATTTCTAAAAACAATAGGATTCGGACTCTGTATCGACAATAATGGCTATTTCAACAAGATTTTCCAAAAAAAATATTTAATGTACAGATTCAACTCGGAATTTTATTACGTGTAAAGATATTTCTTCAGATTTACCAATTTTTTACGACTAGGGTCCAAATCCAATATTCAAAAATTCACCTTTATAGAATTTTGGGAGTATGGTGGGTAAAGTTGTAAAATATATGTTTAATTTCTGTTCTATTGATATAAATACCATGTAATATATAATGTACGTGTAGTTTAATTTTAGTTCTAGTCTTATCTAGAGTGGTTTTTTCGTAGAATTTCGTACAACTCATTTGCGAGTGTGAAAGAAAGTGGTTTTCGTTTTTTAATTTAACTTTTTACTCTAAATTTAGTGTCTAGATTTTTATTACTGTTTCAATTGTTCAGTTATCATAAAACAAAAGTGCGCATATTTTAATAGACCAGGGCTGAAGCCTTTGAAAATGATAAAATGCAAATAATACCTCAGATCGCCCGTAAATTATTTTTCCTTTGCATTTTTGTTATATTCTCTACCTTTTCCAATGGATTTCATCCTACTATTATTTCTTTTGGTTTCAAAAATTATCGACCCTGGGCTATAAAAGCAAATTCAAAATATATATGCGGCAAGTGTATGTAGGTGGCAACTGACATTCTTGATTTACGTAAAAACAACTTATATTTTGGTATATTTAAATATATGTAATGTTGTTGATATATTTCATTTATATTGCTATTAAACAAGCGTGGATATTGAGTTAAAAATTGGTCAATGATTGTAGTTTCTTAAAAATTTAACATTAAAGTCAAATATGTTTAAAAATATGAAAGTAAAATGGTGTGAAAAAATTGCTGATTATGTTCTGCTATAATAATTAATTATTATTTAAAAAAATATATGGAGATCCCTCTTTTTAGGGGCTAAAATTACTGTTTCAAAACTAATACCTACATAGTTTTTTTGTGGGATTGGGGATTATTACTTCCATGATTCCACGCCTGGCATCGAACCAGTTACTAAAATATTAGCGTGCAGGTCACAGCGACAGATTGTTTCATTAGAAAGACATTATAAAGTACTCAAAAGTCAAATACTCCAAATCTCCGCGCGCTACTTAGCGAGAGGTCATTGAACTCATCGAATGCGGGCGATTGGAATTAAATTGTTAATAAATGTTGTTATTTCATATAAAGTAATTAACCTCATATTATTGGAATAGTCAAGACTCTTATTGTTTTTAGTGTCTAATCTATAGATACATATAATAAAATTCTAAGTTGAATCTGTATATTAAATATTTTTTGGAAAATCTTATTAAAATAGTCATTATTATCAATGTAGAGGCATAATCTATAGTTTTTATAATTTAATTTAGTATAGTTTTTTTAATTTGTTTTTGTTTGATTTTTTTAAATCGTTTTGTAAAATTGTGAGTAGGCACTGTCTGTAACAAGACGTACATATACATACATATAATGCCTTTGAGACGTCTAAACCTTAGTCTCTTCAGTGACCATGATTACAAAATCCTAAAATCAAAATAAATACGTGACATAATCCGAAAAGATAGTTTTGTTTAAAATGTCAAATATTCGCGTAAATCTAAGAAAGTATTAAAAAAACACTAAGTTTTTGTTCTAGCTTTACTAATGGGGTAGAGTAATAATCAATTGATATGGTATTTATATTTGACCTGGTCTCGTTAATAGTCACAGCTGGAACCGCATCATAAGTTTACAATGTCTCTATAAAAGCTACTAGCTATTGAATACATTTAGCTACATTATTTCATCTTTAAAGCCATTTTCAACTAATTGTAAGAGATATTATAGTGACATGATATATCAAATCTTGCAAGAGATAGTCCATTCTGTTTGAATTTATTTTAAAAGTAATTGTAGAAAAGGAATTTAATGGTGAATATGCCATTTTACATAAACCATAATATTTTAAAAGTATTTTTAAACCACTTTTTACTATTCTTTTTTTTGTATTTAATTATATTAATGACTCATAGCGTTCCTAAGTACTTTTTCGAAAATTATAGTAGCTTAAGCTACTCCTTATAATATCAGCTATCTACCAGTAAAAGTCCCGTCAAAATAAGTCCAGCCGTTTCGGAGATTAGCCGGAACAAATAGACTTAGAGATTTTCTTATATGTAAATAAAGTAATAATATAATTTCATATGCAATTAGTAAAAAGCTGTCATATTGACATTGCAATTAGACCGATCAAATTTAGTAAAAAGCTGTCATATTGACATTGCAATTAGACCGATCAAATTTTATTTATCTGTATAGATTAAAAAATATATAAACAATTTTATAACACTCCTTGAGTTAAGATTTTAGACTTTTGTCTTTCAGGGCACAGAGAAATATCTGACACTCTAGTTAACGTTCATTACATACATATGTATCAATTTAAAATATTATTGATATGTATATGTAAATGTTTATATGAAGTTACGGCGATGTAGACAACTGTTCACACACTGTGGCGATGTGGGCTAATACCTGTCAGACGGCTAATTAAACAATACCACTCGTATTTTATTTGAAACAAATAAACACTGTCAAAATAATCATACTGTTTTTAAACGAGATAGATGGAAGGAAATTGACAGAGTTCGTGTAAGCAATCGCCTGCTACTTTTGTGATTGAATTCTGAACATTAAATAGTTTGAAAAATCGATATCTCGTCGCAAGAATTTTTTAAGCGTGTTTAAATTGATCTTTTTGATGAAAAAATATATAAAATATAAACATATTATGTACCAATAAACATATGTTATTCTGCTTATTAGAAAATCAAATTATACGCTATCAGTTTTCAATAAACCTCAATAAATAAAAATACTTTTAATGTTCTTCTACGAGTACGTGAGATATCAAATTAGTCATTTAGAGCAAGTAGCGTACAGTTTGTTTCCAGAGCATTCACTTAGACCGATAATAATGATTTTGTAAAAACAAGTTAAAGTAGAAAATTAATTACTTCCAATCAAGCAAAATGAAGAGTTTCGTTTGTTTATTAAATATGAAAAATGACGACACCTCATTCCGTTTTCCGCCGATAGCCCACTTCTTACGAGACCGGAATAAAAATTTATATTATCAGTGAAAACAATCGCCTTTTGCGGGGTTTTTTAAGTACCTTTGAAGTTCCGACGAAATTTGTAATACCTGTCAGACATACTCACCTATATTTTGGTCGTAATGATATAATCGTAGAATTTTAATATATATAGCAACAATATGTGTTAATTGAACACGTATATTATGTATTATATATATTTTTTATGAAATTTGGCTAGTTTAGGACATTTTAATTAGTTGCCAAGTTACCAGATCGCTTTTATTTCCGCTATAACTAGTAGTCGTTTAGTGTTACGAAATCATTCAATCTAATGAGATCAAATTTCGAATCATTGTGCAATGATACTACCTACGTACGTTTTATTATATTTATATAAATTTTTATATAATTATCGTGAAACGATATGAGAAATTTTACGTAAATGAAAATTGACGACACGTTTGGCTCAGTTTGTAGTGACCCTACTTGCTGTGCCAGTGGATGCGGGTTAGAGATCCGCTGGGGGCATTCTTTTATGTGATGAGCACGAATGTTTGTACTCCAGTCATGGGTGTTTATATTTATAATATGTACGTATTTAAAGTTATATATGTGTAGTGTATCAACTATCTCGTAGCTTACCATGGAACTAGATGGTGCTCTGTGTTAATGTTATTAATTATTACATAACATATTAATTATTATTATATATAAGCTTATAAGGAAGCCTAACTAACAAATAGAGTTTTACATTCATTTTAGTCTTCTTTATTTATTTATATTAGGTACTCTTCATAGACTACTTTTAATTATGTAAATAAAATGTTATGTTCAGTCATTGTTTGTGAGTCAAAAAGAATAACACAGAACCATCTATCTTCTATATAAACAAAAATAAATGTTCGTATGTCTGTCCTCTACGCATTGATAAAACTCTGATGGATTCTTCTGTACACGCCTGTGAAGGTTTCTGGCCTAAAGACACAGACAAAAGGCCTGGACGTTTGTCTTTTGCGTTCTAAGCCATTCAAGCTTAGGAACGTACTCGAGCAAGGCGAGGGTAAATCGTCAGTATATATTTAAATAGGTAGAGACAACACAGTATTCTTCTCTATTTGACTTTTATTCTTTTTGTTAAGTAGCTATTGATGAGCTTTAAGTGTTATCGATAAAAAAATGATTATGGATATATGAAATTGCGTAGATGTTTATTTTAACTTATTACAAAACTAAGAATAATTATACATAATTGAGCAAGCAGAGCAACAATACAGACACAGTATTGTGTAATTCGTTTATACTCTCGATCATTATACCGACTGTGTTACACAACCGGGAACACCAATACTAAGGGCCTTACAAGCTATCGATTACTCGGATGTTGGTTTGCGGCGTCGAAGCGAAGCGAATATGAGAGAAATGTTATGAAATTGTTAAATATATTATGTAATATACGATGATTCTATATAAATAAATAAAATTTAAGTGTCTGTTTGTAATGTCAAAATAACAGCTTTTTTACTAAATGCATATGAAACTAATTGATGATGATGTTCTCCTAGCCGATTCCGGCCACGGCGGCCAATCTCATTGAGACTAGCCAACTGCGCAGGAGATATTATAGTGCACAAGTGTACGCGCAGACACAAGTGCACTCTCTATTCCTGTCACTCTCATAGTCACACTCACTCGACACGACTGGTGAGACTTAAGGCGCAGGACCGTCGGCTTTACGTGCTCTCCGAGGCACGGGGGTGAAACACCGCCAACTTCCCAACTCCGGGCTTTTACTGAGGCTTACTTATACAGAAAAACTCAATAATTAAACTTGGCCCGACCCGGGACTCGAACCCAGGACCTCCGAGTGTGCAGCCGTACACGCTAGCCACTACACCACTGAGGCAGCTATGAAACTAATTACGGTAATTATAAAGAGAAAAACAATTTTTAATTTTTTTCTTTATCTGTCTGTTTGTTCCAGCTAATCTCCGAAACGGCAGGACCGATTTTGATGGGACTTTCCCTGGAAGATATCTGATGGTATAAGGAGTAACTTAGGCTCTTTCTATATTAGAAAATTTATTGGGACTGTTTGTCAACCGGTTTTCTTTTTTTTAGTGTTATCAATAAAAACATTTTTTTTTTAAATTTCGACCACAAGGTGAACATTAGTATGTATATAAATGGGAAACGCATTTATTTGCAACGCATCTAGCCCTTCATAGCCCTGTAGGTACACGGTTCCGTTATCTTATCTCGTACCGACAGATTCATTTGAAGCATTTATCATTGTTTAAATTATATAGTTTAAATAAATCTTCCCTCAATGAAATGGGTTTAACAGTGATGAAATATACCTTACGGGTTATAATAAGTTATTAATAGTATGCGTATTGTTAACACAAAATTATAATTTAATCTATATTTCATCTCACCTGTAGACTCAGGATATGTTTCTTTAACATAATAATCAACAAGTTAATTTTTCTTGATATTACTAAGGTAAAATATGGAGAAATGAGATAATGAACAAACATAATAGGTAGCGAAAGTCGAAATCAAAATGTTAATGACGTTATTAAGTCTTTTTCATTTTTAGGGTTCCGTATCCGAAGAGTCTCATGGGACACCTATTACTAAGCCTTCGCTGTCCGTCCGGCCGTCTGTTAGATGGCTGTATCTCATGAACCGTAATAGGTAGAGAGTTGAAATTTTTACAGAGTATAATTTCTATTAAACAAATTAACATTTTTTTTAAAGTTCGTAATCGATCATCGAATTTAATATGCTACTTACATTGATTAAAAGTCATATTAATAAAAAGAACATGTACGATGGTGCAACCCTTCGTGTGCGAATTCGACTCGCATTTGACCGATTTTTATTCTTAATTATTTTTGTTCTTAACTAAGAAGTATCACAGGCTTCAAAATAATTTTAAATATGTAATATTTATAATATTATTTATAAAATATACAATATTTATTAAGATAGATATTTTTTTATTTTATTTGGCCACCCTTTGAGTATAAATTATAATTTATTGAAAAAAGACATGAAATTCATTAATTTCAAATTCTTTAGCGAAGATATCGAAAACGAGAAAAAATACCAAAAAATGTTTAATGTACTTACAGAATCGACTCAGAATTTTATTATATGTAAGTATGTGTGTATTAGCCTACAAATAATCAATTTCATATACTAAAAAACAGTAAAAGAGAACAGAAACTTGCATAACGTTATTATTTCAAAAAGTACTAAACTATAAAGCCTTCCTTATTCTTATCACACTGTATAATAAAGCGTGTTCCATCGTTGCGTCAACGCATGCGCATCGCTAAGCGTCAGACGAGGCGTGTGACGAAGTGCCGTGTGAATGGTGTATACCACGTTCGTTCCTTGTAGTTATAATTATTACATAAGCTATTAAGCTCGCACGCATAACTATAAAGTTATTTACATACAAAAAAGGTTTTATCTCATATCGACACGTAATCTGTACTCGCTTTGTCCTTTGTTGCTTTCTTATTACAATATATTTCGTAATTAAAAAAAATAAATATTTCAAACAGATTCTGATTATAATACGTGTAATGTTAGTTTTTTTTAAATATAAGGTGATTAGATAATCTGTGCTCAACTGGCAAGCTTTCAAGCCATTAATAAGAAAAGTGAATTGAATATTAAGTATTTTTTTGTTTATTTTCAGCTGTTTTTGAAAGGATAACTTCATATAAATATTATAAAGTTGGTACACTGTAGCACTTCCCTCTTGTCACTCGATTCTCCTTGATAAATATCTCGATGCGCAGGCTTCATTTTATAACAAGGCGGAAATAAAATTTCTATGTAAATACAACAAAATAAGGAATGTATACAAGAATATTAATATATAATTATTTCGTTCTGGTAGTCCCAGTGGCAATTTTCTTAAAAATGAAAAACCAGACTTTAGTGATCTATATTCATTTTCAAGTATTTAATCATAAGTTACATCCCATAGAAGATAAAATAGTTCTTACGGGATACTTAAATTAATTTATTCACAAGCGTTGTGTATTTAAGTTAAATTATTATGTAATTTTTGTACACTATATCTAAGCATGAATATGTAAAAAATAATTAGGTCGAACGTGTATCACACCGTGTGAACGCAAAACTCTTCGCGATACATGATCCATCTTCCTCCTTCGATGCCTATCTCGATGAGACAAAGGTTTGAACCCAGTCGGAAGTAAAACATTCTGCCCTCATCAAGTTGTATAAAATTGCAAATTATAATATTAACACACGTAACTAGCAGTACTTATAGTTGACATTTTTTTGTATAAAACCAATAAGTGCGGGAAAATATTTCATTTCAGATAAATCTATACTAACCATTAAAACATAACTAAGGCCGAAGCCGAGCGAAGCAATGGTGAGCCGCTAGTTTTATCTATACATATAATAAAATTGTAACTAAGCCGAATCTGTACATTCAATATTTTTTGAAAAATCTAATTGAAATACACCTTATTATCGATACAGAGGCCGAATCTATAGTTTTTAGAATTTTTGTCTGTCTGTCTGTCTGTCTGTCTGTCTGTCTGTCTGTCTGTCTGTCTATCTGTTACCGTATCACAGAAAAACCACTGGAGGGATTTTGATGAAATTTGGTATGGGGATAGCTGGTTATCCTGGTCAACATATAGGATACTTTTTACCTCGGAAAAATATCTCATTTTTGAGAAAAATACAAAAACTGCAATGTAAGAGTATACTAATATGTAAAACCCAAGAGTTTGGTTTTTGGTCACCTGAACGCGGGCAGAGCCGCGGGCAACGCTAGTTTTATATAAATATATACTTTTACGATATATAAAAGGGAAATTATTGTTATCAGCCTAAACTACACGAAAATACTTAAAAATCATGACGTGATAGCTGCGAGAAAGAAGGATAGATTAATTAACACACTTTCATGTCCATAAAACACAATATTAAAAAAATAATCTTACCGTTACTTTTAACGGAAATAACATTTTATGTATGATTTCAATCAATACGAGTCATAGCCGTGGCTCGCCTGTAAGAGATGATTTTGATGTCAAAGAACGTTTACTATACATCAATACATCTCGCATAACTCTGGTACTGTCACACAAATCTGAGGGCATTTTGCTTTGCTTACGACATGATTGAATGATGAACCAGAAGTTATTTGATAGATGGGTACGGGTTTGACCCCTATTGAGAGCATTTTCATTTCCTACGATTGATAGTACTACGGAACAATATACGTAGCAATTATTGTGTATAGACTTTACACTTATACTATTTTTTATACTCAACTAAAACCAATTAAATTTTCTGTACATATTTAGTTACTTTTTACATCAGGTATATATTGGAAGATTTCTATTTCTCCATTGCTATTTACTATTGGAATTTTTAGGAGTCATTTTAGTCTAACTCCCATTTTTACTTTCATTCTCTCTAACTCATTTGATGAGTGCCGAAAAGTGCAGTTGCTAAAAACGTGTTTTTTTTTGTTTTAAATTTTAATAGCTTCAATTATTTATAAAAGATGCATACGTAAAAAATGTCATTTATTAGACCAAAATCTGGCATTCTGCGTAATGCTGAGTGAATTTTTTGAATAGAGTAGAATCTTAATCTACGACTTAAAAATTTATGGGAGTATATTACCCAACTTATTTTATAACTTCTTATAAACGGTTAAATTTAAACCTATCTGTTTATTACCGATTGTAACGGTTTAGGATTTTAAACATTTCATTTAGAACAATTTCAAGTTATTATGAATATAACACGAACTCATTCAAATTTCATTTACCGAAAGCCTCGACACAGTAGCTTGTAATTTCTCTAAAGCGACAACAGTTATGGCGTAAGGTAAGATATACTGAGGTCTCGTTAGGCGCAGTTGCAATAAACAAATCCTATCGTAACATTAAATGCTTTTCCACGATCTTAGTCATGATATCAGAGAAAATGAGGGTAGCAAGTTCAGTTCACGCTTCAAGCAATGTAAAATGTGTTTATTTTTCTAAGCATCACGATTTAACAAAGAGTACGAATAAATTAATTATGGTAGGCATGCTTAATCATATTTTTAATTATTCTAAAAAAATATGGCTTTTCAATCGCTGGCATAGGTATGTATCTTTATATATATAATTCTTCTGTGAGTGTGTATGTCACTGAACTTCTCTCAAACGACTGGACCGATTTTGATGAAATTTTTTGTGTGTGTTCAAGGGGATCTGGGAATGGTTTAGATTCACAATTTGAATAATAATTTTCATCAAAAAAATTATTAAAAAAAGTTTGAAATTTTCAAATTAAAGACGTGTAGACAGGACAACGTCTGTCGGGTCCGCTAGTATATTATGTATATTTTAATTTCTATTCCATAACTATATTAAGTACATATGAATACTGCAAAATTAGCCAAATTACTTTACCTGTGTATATTTCTATGATATCGAAAGAAAATTGCATTTCGAATACCTATTTTGTTCCCTATGAACTCCAAAACGGCTGGAGCGATTTTAATGAAATTTTCAGGCAATCTTCAGCTAAGCACAGGGATCCTCCCCCTAACGTGCGTTCACCTTGTCGTGATGGGGGGCTTAGTAGTGCCCGGCAATCCTGTGAAGATTGGTAGCGATCGAAGGTTCGAATATTATTAAATAATTTGTTAGTTTGTTATTCTTTCACATCGACATGATGTAATTATTATTTTAATGTAAGTAATATAATTCCGAACTAAATTTATTATGTTCATTCAAAATCAACATTTGATTACGAAACATTTGTAGCATTTTATTATTATGATTCAATATTTAATTACGGCAAGTATTAGGTAACGATGTAAAGGTCAAGAACGAAAATAATCATATACGAGAAACTTACGATTAATAAATATAAGGTGATGTATGATTAGACCTGTTAAGTAGTGGTCCTTCATTTTATATAGTTAAAAGTAATTTATTATATATGTATATTTGTTATAAATGTGGGATTGTGTTTGTTTGCCCTTTTTGTTTATATACGTTTTCTTTTATTTGGAGGTCTAGAGAGTGTGTTCTCCTTTTTACCGCGGGAAGTTATTGAATTTTAATTTGGACGTTTAAACTTTTTTATACTAAAACTTAGTAGAGTCCTTTGTAGAAAGCCATATCCGGATGAAGCTGCAGTCTCCAAAGAGTAAAGTTATTATAAATATTTAATTATTATAAAATATTAAGATATTATAAAAAAGTCACGTGTGAAGGTGAGATCGATTCAAAATATAAATACTAGATAGATATTTATTAAGTACTAGCGACTCACCCTCGTTCCGCTCGGGTTTGTCCCTTCATTACTAACGTTACTACGTTACGTTTGAACGTTTAGTATAGATTTCTCAGTGATGAGCTATTTTCTCCTTAGTAAAAAGTATCCTACAAGTTGAACCTGATAACCAGCTATCATCAAACCAAATTTCATCAAAATCTGTCCAGTGGTTTTTCCGTGATGTGGTCACACACCCACCTCTAGTCTCTATTAAAATACAAAAGTGACGCTCCATCATAATTAGCTATAGAGTAATGAATTGAAATGTCTCGTAAGCGAATTAAAGATGTTTGTGTTCCATTTTGTACATAGAGCCACGTACATATTATGTTGACACCTACTTACTTATCAATTGGATGTTATTTACACATATGTATTTTATAATATTTTAAGAGTTTTAGTAAGTTCTAGCATTGTCCGCGGCTCCGCCCGCGTTCAGATGACCAAAAACCAAATTCTTTTGTTTTACATATTAGTATATTCTTACATTGCAGTTTTTGTATTTTTTCTCAGAAATGAGATATTTTTCCGCGGTAAAAAGTATCCTATATCTTGACCCAGATAACCAGCTATCACCATACCAAATTTTATTAAAATCCCTCCAGTGGTTTTTCTGTGATGCGGTAACAGAGAGACAGACATACAAAAATTCTAAAAACTATAGATTCGGCCTCTGTATTAATGTTTATTTCAACGATAATAATGTCTATTTCAATAAGATTTACCAAAAAATATTTAATGTACAGATTCGGCTTAGATACAATTTTATTATACTTATGTATAAGTAGATAGTAATAGAATAGTTAATTTTGAACTTAAATTGCAGTTAAATGTTAAATGATATCATTTGCTTTTAGCCCTTTGATTTTACTTCCACAGCATATAAGAGTTACGTTGAATTAAATTTTCTCTAAAATATCCATGCTATTCCACATCAATTTTTTACCCATCTTCAAAAAGAAAATCGGACAAGTGCAAGTCTGACAGCACACGGAAGGTTCCGTAGCATGAAACAGACCTGAGTATTGGATATTAATTTCAACTTGACGCGTAACTGAGAAAAAGGGTCTTTACAGAGGGACTCACAAACAGACAGATAGACAGATGGACAACGAAGTAGTCCTATAAGGGTTCCTATTTTCCTTTTTAGGTACGGAACCCTAAAAATCATTTAAATTCAATTCAGTCATTTTGGAGCTATCATAGATATGAAGTTACACTTCAATATGAAGTTAGCTGTCATATGTTAAATGCTAAGCAGAGGATTGCGCAAGCGACGAGGTCAGGAGTGAGACGTGTTACAAATTAGGAGCATTATACTTTGAAGATTACCAACTTTGATGTAATCTACTTGCAAAAGATTTATTTTGTTACACAAAATACGTTGGATTTATTTATATCGCGTGTCAAATATTAGAGTTTGAAAGTTTGGGGATATTTTGATTTTTGAATGCCTTGATTTAAAGGTGAAATAGTGTAGTGGGGTGGTGTGGTAGTGCAGTGGGGTGATATGGGAGTCCAGTGGGGTGGTATGGTACTGCAGTGGGGGACTTTATTTGATTAAATTCGCTGACAGATGTATAAAAAAAATAATATGCGCTATCTAATATCGATAGGATTTACCTATATATTTTGAGGTTATAGATTTCTCAGAGATGAGATTTTTTCTTGCAATAAAAAGTATCCTATATGTTGACCAGGATAACCTGCTATCATCATATCAAACATTAAAATCTGTCCAATGGTTTTCTCGTGAGGCGTTCCCAAGACACAGTAACAGACAGAAAATTCTAAAAACTATAGATTCGGCCTCTGTATCGATAATAATAAATTTTAATAAGATTTTCCAAAAAAATATTTAATGTACAGATTCGACTCGGTTAGAATTTTATTATATGTATAGAAAATTATGTTTACACGTTTCTTAGAAATGCATTTTATATTTATGTACTTCAAAATTTCTATCCTCGGTGCTCACCTTCGTTGTATGAGCAATTCTTGTGCAAGATGTCATGCTTCTAAAGCCAGCAGCTTACCTTATTTTTTAAAATAAAACTATTTTTCGGAATGTTTTTGCAGATTTATTTTGATTTTTGGCTGTCCGGTACTGTATGATTATGTGTAGTAATAAATTTTCAAAACATCTATTTTTAAACGATTGTTGAACGACGAACGAACAACGAACGAAATCTTTTTAAGCCCCATGTGATCTAGATTAACTGATCTATTCTAAAAATCTATTCTAATATGTAAATATTAGGATAGATCAGTAATTCAGTATATTTTAGTTTGGTTTTCTTAATAAATGTTTTTTACCAGAATGTACGCAAGGCTGTGGGAACGAACTCACAATGTACACGTTTCTTTTATATTTCACCGGCTTTCGACAATGCATGACGTAAAGTTGCGATAATTGTATTTCTTGTAATCCAACATAATATGTAGATTTAGGATCCTCAAGTAATATTTTTTAACGACTCGTTTTGCTCAGTTTGAAGTGATCATACTTGCCTTGACTACTTGAAGTGGTCGCGGGTTCCGCTGGGGGCATTCATTTGTGTGATGAACACGATTGTTTGTACTCCAGTCGTGGGTTTTTATATTTATAATATGTATGTATTTAAAGTTATACATGTGTAGTGTTTCAACTATCTGGTATCCATAACACAAGCCTTGTAGCTTACCATGAAACTAGATGGTGCCGTATGGTAATGTCTTAATATATTTATTTATTTCTATAATAAAGCTGTGCTGTGTGTAAAGCTCTATCCATTGCAATTTAGTAAAAGTCAGAAATTAAACTAGATAATAAATAAGTAGGAACTACGACGAATAATATATTTTTTATTCATCCGATTATTGGACGAATAGCAACATCCTTTATATAAATGAGACCTCATATAAAAAATAGACTTTAAAGACTACCAGCTGGCACACGAAGCTGTGATGGCGGTAGAACTAGGAAGTCAAATAAAATGAAACAATACTTTATTCAAATAGACTTTTACAGGCAGTTTTTAACTTCCTCATTTTATTTTATTTCAATTTATTTGAAATTAAATATCACTGTGTAGGTCCGGTAGGAGGCTACTACCGGCTCGCTTAACAGTTGTTCGTTTCAAAATAATATTTGTTTACAATAATACTAATGAATTATTATTATTATATACTTATCCTACGTGAATCTTCCATAGATCCACTTTAGAAGCTAGATTCCTTATAGAGATGTAAGTATCGACAGAAAGATTTTTTTATAACCCATCCCTAAAGGGCAGATAGAAGATGGAAGTTTGTATGACAATCCGTTATTTTGAAACTCTAAGCAGAGCCGCGGGCAGTTACTAGTAGACTTTACATGTATGTGACATATAAACACTCGACTGAATTATCATTTCATTGGACGGACTAATTATATTAGAATTACATAGTACAGCTCTGTAGTTAGTAGTATCTCGACATTTTAATTACTTATTGTGTATGAGAGTTTGATCAACCGTGGTGTATTCGCGTGACAGCTCGCACCGCACGGCTTTCTTTCGACTGTGTCTAAAGTCTAAACTATTACGGTATTAGTTGCATTCGTGAGTTCTTATAACATTATTTTAATTTTATAATCCTTTAATTTCATTTTAATTTGAAGCTAATTAGACTGTATTTATTTATTTATAATAAATATTTAATATATCCATATTCCATACTAATATTATAAATGTGAAAGTATGTTTGTTTTTTGTTTGTTTGTTTGTTTGTTTGTTTGTTTGTTTGTTTGTTTGTTTGTTTGTTTGTTTGTTTGTTTGTTTGTCCTCCTTTCACGTCGAAACAGAGTTTCGGATTGGCGTGATTTTTTGTGTGGATATACTCGTAGTTGGAGGGATGAAGAGTGATATAGGCTACTTTTTACCGCGGGAGATTATCTCATACCCTCAGAAAAACACGTTATAATACAACTCGAAAAAATATTTATGTTCAGTATTACTTGAAACTTGATATTAAAATCCTCTTCAATAAAAATAAATAAATTATGTTTCAGCATTTTTGGAAATCCATCCCATAAGGGGGTAAAATATATATATATAAATTTGTATGAAACCTACCTTTTGGTCGTTTTAGCGCGAGCAAAGCCGCGGGTCCTGCTAGTAAAATAATAAAATATATCTATTATTCAATGCATATTAGATATAATCAAGTTTTAGTAATTGATACGTAATATAAAAATGTATGCTCTACAGCTCCTCCATCTCTATATGAACTCTTATGTTCATATGTTTTAACATCTATATCTACTACAGAGATTAAAATAACAAGTTTAAAGAGATTTAAATGAAAGGGAATTTTAAAATTAAAGAACATACTTTTAAAGAAACGATTTCATAAAAAATGATTTATAATATTATTTCTTTAGACTGTATATAAGTTTTTAAGCAGGAATTGATCATGCGACTTTAAATTAACTTATCAGGCAAATAGCCCACCATTTCGCCCTAAGCTCTTAATCACTGTCCATAGCTATTAATTGAATAAAAACATTCGATATATTACACGACATTTATACCAAGTCTGTCGTTACACAATATTTGAGGTTGTGGTACACCAATTCATGTCGACACCGCGTAGTTTACAAAACTTCGATTCTTGATAAGATTTGTATTTAAATACAAGTTTCAGTAAAACCAACATAACTGAGTAATAGACACCCAAGTGACACAGTGCTATGTGATATTACCTACTGCGTGAGAGATAGTAGGTTCAAATAAATGTAGTTTTTTTAGAGAAATAAAAAGTGATACTAATATAATAATAGAATGAGGCTATATTAAGAATTTATTTTTTATAAACATTTTTTTTAGATTTACGCGAATAATATTTGACATTTTAAATAAAACTATTTTTTTGATTTTTTCGCGGATTTATTTAAAATTTTAGTTTTTATTTGAAATTTATTTTTTCCTTTATTATTCAGTAACCCAATAAGTTATTTCTTTACAAATAGTTTTTTGGGATTCGGTCGCTCACAAGTTACTTTCTTAATAGGCACTGTTTATAGAGTTTTCAAACCTTATTTTGTTACAGTATTATAAATAAAATTTAACAAAACAATACTTTCTCTGAATGTTAAATATAAACCGTTAAGGAACGAACGGTTGGAGCGTCAAAATATCGCTTCAACGATACGGCAATAAAATTCCAATAACAGTATAGCCAGTATCCAGGTGCGGTGTATCGCGTGCTGGGTTTGCGTAAGCTATGGAAATTGCATGTTATAAACGGTATTATATTGAAAAGTCATGCGCAGGCGCACTTTCAGTGTCTATTAGTTAAGCTTTAAAAGTTAAGGAATTCGAATCCCGCTTGAAGCATTATAAGCTTCTTTTTTAATGATAATCTTGTAAAAGTCTAACTAAACGGAGCTATAATTTTTGGTTTTAATTCGTGAGTTTGTCAGTCGAGTCAAAAGAATTCTGAAATTGTATATAATTAATCGTGTAAATATGAATTATTATAACTTACCAATAAATCTATACCACATTGTTGATGTAGAATTCAAACGGTTTAAATGAAAATCGTTTATAAGCAGATCCGTTATTTATACTAATATTATAAGGAGGTAAAGTTTGTGACGTTGTAGGGGGTAATCTTTGGATCTACTGAACCGATTTAGATAAAAATTAGTAAGAAGATATAGTTTGAAAACCTGGAAAGGGCATAGGATACTTTTTATCGCGAAAATCACCCCTTAAAGAGGTGAAAATGAGGATGAAAGTTTGTATAGGGAAACAAGCTAGGGACGAACCCGAGTATAAAATATAAAAATACAGAAATTTTTGCAGATCAAATAGCAGAATAAACGCAGGTCGTGATTAACATAGAAATAGCTTGTGAATGGGACATAGGATTTATGTCACAGTAGAAGTTTACTGTAAAAATTAAAATATAAATAAAAAAACAATAGATATTATCTACATATAATAACAGTATATATGTATGTAGAAAATCGCTATCCACTCATACTTTGCTTATAGCTAACTTAGTTTATATTCGAAAATTTCCCACGAGTCTAATATGACTACCTTACCTTGGAGCCATGAACGAAGAGCGATCGCCTTCAGTTAACAGTGCAGCGTTTTGAAAGCCGATACAATGGCGATATACTTCAAGGCACGTCGGTTCACTAACAGGTGAATATATTTGGTAGCCTTGACTTAAGAACAAAGAGTTTACCAAAATAACTTTAACTTTAAATTTTATTACCAACGCTAGATATTGGAATTACTCACGGAAAAAGTATATATAACTATTTAAGGTATTTTAATTTTCTTTAAAACGGCACGTTTTTATTGCAGCAAATGTAAACATATATTTATTACTTGTTCTGAGTTTTTTTAATCTAAAATTTTGTAAATGTTTTTATAAACGTGTAATAAATTAAGGGAAATATGTTGTTTGGAGGGGATCCTAGGTTTATTTATTTATGTTACATACATTTGACTTGTAAGAATGTTTGTTTGTTTACTCGTGATGCGTTCACAGACAGACAGACAAAATACCCTAAAAACTGTAGATTCAACTTTTGTGTCAATAGTTATGACTATTTCAATAAGATTTTCCAAAAAATATTTAAATACATATTCGACTCAGAATTTTATTATATGTATAGATAAATTATACGTAATCGGTAGAAAAGGTGTTAACACAACAAATAACAAAATCTCACATTGGGCTAATTTTATTAAATCGATGTGACATTTTATCTATGAATATTATTTATTATTTTATTTTTAATATAGATCTCTTGTCTTAATTCTGCAAACAATAAATAAATAACACTGCGAAATCTTAAAACATATTTGAAGAGATTTTGAATTTCCGCACAGTTATAAAAATATTTTCATATTAAATAAACAAGAAAGTTAAACAATTACAAATTAAAAATACAACAAGGAACAAGGAGTTCAAGTCCAAAACAATGAAAAGTGTGGACTCCAATTACCCGAGGATCCGTCACCGCCCACGCGAGAGCGGTCAGATGCTTATCTGTAAGACATTACCGGAAACTTGTACATTTTACCTATAAATATAAGAATAATAGCGAAATACCGTCGTTTCGCTTGAGACACCTAACAGTAGCCTACTAGCTAATCCAGGCTAAGCCTGACGGAGTAACAAACATACAAACTCATAGAAACTTTTGCAATTATAATAGTCTGTTTGTTGAAACAATGCAATATACAACGTATCATTAGAGTTATTTATATCTAAAAATTTGGTTTTAGTAAAAATTGTTAAGAAAGCATTTATACACACTATTATCCCTCAGTTTAGCTTTTGGGATCTCTTATCATTTGATAACATAATATATAATCATTACCATAGATTATAAGTAAAAGCTCTGTAGAGGATTACCAAAGTCTTTCCTAGTAACATATCTCCTTAATGATAAAGCTTAAAAATAAATTCAAATCACAAAATTGTATAAATCTCCAATTACCTACAATTTCTTTGCCCACGCGTCTTCGAGATAAGATGCTTATCTGATAAAAGGCCATTTGCTTTGAGACAGATTGCCGGAAAGTGTTATTTAGTTAGAGGGGACCATGTTTATATCTTTAATGGAAAGCTGTATTTTAGAATCTACTTTATCGATTTTAAAGCTTTTCCTAATTGACCGTCTAGCACATTCATAGCGTAATAATCGATAGACCTTAGAGCTATTATCTATACTAATATCATAAAGAAGCAGAGTTTGTTTGTTCGTACGCTCTAATCTCAAGAACTATTAATCCGATTTGATAAATTCTTTTGGCATTAGATAGCCCGATCATTGAGTAGTACATATTAATAAGATAATAATATTATAAACACGAAAGTTTGTAAGAATGTATGTATGAATGTATGTTTGTTACTCTTTCACGCAAAAACTACTGAATGAATTTTGATGAAACTTTACAATAATATAGCTCATACATCAGAATAACACATAGAATACTTTTATCCCGGAAAAATGTACGGTTTCCGTGGGATAGATATTTTTTGTTTTTCTAGAGGCGAAGTAGGCTAGATATAAATAATATATAATATATCTATTTACCCCGAACCCGAGCTAAGCGAAGGTGAGTCGCTAGTATTTGTATATACCTAGCCTTTTTAATTTTCGTTATATACGTTTTATTTATTTTTTTAAGCTGAGCAAGCACTAGAATAGGAATTTAGCGCTGTTAGCTAAAATACAGATTTTCTAGTTCAGCAACAGACCTACTTTTGCTTTACTGAAGAAATTATCTAGGTAAAATTATTTGTTTTCTTAAGAAAAAACGTAAATTTTTTGGGGTTTATAAAATTAATTACTTATAGGTGCATAAGATATAAGTAATTTTATAAACCCTAATTCGATAAATATCACAAAATGAAAATCGGCTCCAATGTCTACTGAAGTACTTCAAAAATATAATATTAAAAACTTGTTCCATCGATATTTAAGCGAAAGTAAATACACTAAGTGAAAAAAAATAGACAAACATTGCAAAACGTAAATAGAAACCATAATAAATCAAAGAAGCTATCGTTCCGCTGCTGAATGGTATGGGAACCTGTTTAATTATCACATCGACTTTCACTGGAAGGTCGTAATGGCCATACATTGTCATTATTGCGCAATGTGTCACCTCACATCTGGATGCCGAATTAATTTGCTTTTAAACTATCTTTATCTCTTATTAAAACAACTTGTGAAAATCTGCAGCTTTGCTCGCGTTTTCTGTATATTCTATATACTAATTACTAATATTATAAATGTCAAAGTAACTTTGTCTGTCTGTCTGTTCGTTACGTTTTCACGCCTAAACCGCTAAACTAATTTTGATATAGAGATAGATGGGACATTGGTAAAGAACATAGGCTATATTGGTCGCCCAAAAAGAATCTTGAAGGGGGATTAAATAGAGGTTGAAAGTTTGTATTGGGAGCAAATCATTTCTCAAATTAAGGACATAAAAATTCGTTTTGTCCTATGAGGTCTACATCTACCACAAGTACCTACTTAAAAGAGACAAAATGTACCCCTTACAATATGTCATTTGGTTATATCTAATATATTAATAACTCGTGTCGCGGTGTTTGTGGTCGCACTCCTCCGAGACGGCTCGACCGATTTTAATGATTTTTTTGTATATTTGGTAGGTATGAGAATAGGTCGTTAATTTTTCACCCTCCTTTGCCCACCTCCTTTTTTTTAATCGCGATTTTAGTATTTTTATATGAAAAATATTATATAAATACATGCGACGAACCCGAGCGAAGCAAGGGTGAGTCGCTGTATAACATAAAGCAAAAGAGTTTTTATTTGTAAATTGAACGCAGGCGAAGCCACGGGTTTTGATAGTAGTTTATAAGATAATGAAAAATTAAAATTAATCGTGACATGCGCACAAAGTTACGAATGGACACGTGTAAGCAAAGCTAGGCTGGCCTAGTTCTATATATAGTGTTCCAAACAAAACCTCTAGATTATATGAGATCCAGTCAAACGGACCACAATCTGTTTTACAAGTAGACGAACAGACAGATAAACTATTACTATTCAAAATGAAGTATAAAACTAGCCCATGCATTAATCATGAGTTAGATAAATTTCACTAAATATGCACTATAACATTTCTTTTTTTTCCTCAATTAGTAAATTTTTAACAGTAGATTGCTATATTACTAAGATAGAATGATGTAGACAAGCAAAATTATAGATAGTATATGAAATGCGAAATATTATATTACAAAGTAGTAACACAACTCTCATATTTCCTTTAAAGCCAGTAATAAAATATATTTGCGTGTTCAACATAATGCTTACGATATAGTGAATAGCAGGTTTTATTAAGTGAAAGCATTACGCACCAAAAGCCTGCGAATGGTCATCGATCTTACGTCGTGTTACGATCAAAATACAAGCTTTCAACAATACATAGTTAAGTGTGTCATTAAATAAGGAAATTGGTTCCGTGCTTATTGTTTAGTAAAATCGCCATTTTCTCAGCTGTTACAACAAAACAAGACGTAAATTTTATATGTCGTTACTTATTACATTGTCCTGCAGTATATTAAATTCGATCGATTCGATTCTTGCTAGATTCGATTTTTCGATTTTGCTTCGATTTTTGCTAGAATTTTTAGAGATGTTTTTCAATCATTACATTAAAGTTATCCATAAAATAAAATATAAACAAATTAAAAATGACGATGAAACTCTCAAGATATTTTATAGAAAATAGTTTATTAATTTCGCTTTCATAATAATTAGTTAATTATACCTTATACATTTTAACTTTTGAAGTACATCGACATCAATACCACTTTAAATGAAAAAAAATATATATATGTGGCAAAACAAATTGGATGATACGATGAGATTCGTAGAACTAAAGATCGAGCTAGTGCCGTAGACGAGTAGTAAGTCAGGAGTGGACGAAAGCATGCAATGATGATGAAGAGACATAAAGCGACACAATATACACACAAATTGTACTATGAGAATCTGATCATTTTCCTCAGTGCATTTCCTATACTGTACGAACATCTGATCTAAGCCAATCTGATTCTTGTTCTTCAATAAGCCAACGTGCGTGTAATCCGAATGTAGGCACTGACAGCGACGCGACGACTTAAATAAATAAATATATTGGGACATTAACACACAGACAGTACCATCTAGTTCCATGGTAAGCTACGAGGCTTGTGTATGGATACCAGATTGTTGATACACTACACATATATAACTTTAAATATATACATATATATATACTTGGTCAGAGTATAATGTTTTACATTCCAAATAAATGCGATTTGGTGCGATTTATTTACTACTGATAGCAACAACTCTTAATTTACTAAAACAAAATATTATTTTTATCATTCATACTAGTGACTTACTCTCGCCTCGCTCGGATACTTCCCTAGATGAAGAACAGAGGGGGAAAAGTCACTTAACTGTTGTCTTTTAATATACTTAAAATTTCACCGTATATTATTTCCTAATAAATAAAAATGAATATTGTAAGCGCATAACTATTAGGTATATTATTTATTCTATTTTTTTATATTGTGTGTATTGTAAGTGATTGTAAATAAACCTAATCAATAACTCATTTTTTCGTATGTTCCTTAAGGTCCACGGAAGGTTTTATTAAAGAGAAAAAATGAAATTAAGGAAAAAAATAATTAAAATTTATATAGCTAACGCTGGCTAATAACTATTTATATCTATTTAAAACGTACCTACTAACTAGTACCTAGTTTCCTAATAAACAATTTTAGTAGGAAATAAAGTACTTAGATATAACTTACATCACATGGTGATTCAAATAAAGGCATATTTTATTTGAAAAGCCATCACTTACAACTGACAGATCGCCTCTCATTGTGCGTGTGTTTGGCTCGCATGTTTAATATTATATTCTTAACGTTAAGTTTGCCAGTTAAGCACAATTTGCTTGGGCAATGTCACGTAGTAATTTGATTTTAGCATGCGATACTCGCCTTTTAGAGATTATATCTGAATCTCTTACAGATAAGGTCAAAAAAACGTTAAGATACATATTAATGCTTTATAATTGTACACTAACTTATTCACATATTTATCATTCATAAGACATGTGTATGTTTGTTTATTAACAATAGATTAAAATCTATATAAATAAAAATGAACGTTCGTCTGTTTGTTCTACATACGTTCCTAAGCGATTAATCCGATTGTGATAAAACTTTGATGGTTATCCTATATACGCCTGCGAAGGTTCTTGGCACAAAAAATACTTTGGACGCTTGTCTTTTATGCGTTCCCAAGCCATTCAAGCGAATGGATACCCAAGCGAAGCGAGAGGAAGGCGCTAGTAGTGAACAATAAAATTCGTAGTAAAATTACAAATCTTTATAAAAATTATAAAATATATTAAATCTAGTTCTAGCCCTCGTCTTTGCTCGCACGACAGGCAGAGTAAGCTAATCTAGAATATTAGCTCTATTCTAAATTATACTCAAATTTGTTGACCCGGTATAGCGTGAAGATACATTCAAAAACTTTCGCTTTTTTAAATAATAGTATTTTTTTATTGTTGTTACAGGTGCTTATATGTACATATACTTGTGGCGCAGAGCAGATATCTGAAGTATAATTTTGGAAGCTGTAAGTATTAATTTTTTTTAAATAAAAACTTTAAACCGAACAGATTATTATAGTTATACTAGCGACTCACCCTCGCTCCGCTCGGGTTCGTCCCTAATGTGGGTCACCCTTATCACTTAGGGGTATGGAAAATAGATAGTAGCCGATTCTCAGACCTACTGAATACGCATATAAAATTTGGTAAAAATCGGTAAAGCCGTTTCGGAGGAGTACGGTAACAAACATTGTGACATGGAAATTTTATATATAAGATAAAGGCTTTGCAGTCAAAACATGGCAAACTAAACTGTTCACACGTATAACCAACGTTCAACAATCAAACGCAAATTTCGAGTACAAAAAATGAACACTATATTATAATAAAAAATTTGCACAGAATGCATATTCAAATTGCATTAGAAACTACTTTCTTCAGACTCATTCTTTTTGAATATAATTATACTAATTACAGATAAATGTTGCACCTGAAAAATTACGAAAGCGATAAATAATAAAAATTGTAAAGTATTAGAATATGAGATGTGGACCGGAGGAGATAAAAACATCTTTGCAGCATCCATCAACTAATCGATGATCTGTATAAGCATTGACACAGATTCCTCACGCTTTATGCTCATTTCTTCTCTATAATGTTTCTTGGATTGATGCGAAAGTAGGAACTCTACATTAGATATTGTAACGATAGCTATTATATAGCATATTTATGCAAATGTTAAGTGCCATATGTCTGCGTCTGCGCTGGTGTTCACATTAATTAGTTATTGAAAAAAACTTAAAAAACTGACTTCCAGGCACTAAAATGTAAAAAATAACTAAACGGAGGTTTTCATTTAGAATAGATACCTAATCAGATATTTTCGAAGTCGGTGCCAGCCGATACAAAGCAAATCTAATATATTTCAATACGTAAAACACATATTTACCTATTAGATATTCATATCTTAAAATATTGTCGGCTAAGAAAGTTTTTTAATAATATGTTCGATTAAGCAATTTATTTTAAAAAATAATTTATTTGTAGATTTAAAAAAAAATCGATAAAATTTATATGGGACCTGGGAAGTATACCCTTCGAACCTACCTACCTCGGTGGTGTAGTGGCTAGCATGTACGGCTGCACACCCGGAGGTCCTGGGTTCGAGTCCCGGGTCGGGCCAAGTTTAGTTATTGAGTCTTCCTGTATAGTAAGTCTCAGTAACAGCCCGGAGTTGGGAAGTTGGCGGTGTTTCACCCCCGTGCCTCCGAGAGCACGTAAAGCCGTCGGTCCTGCGCCATAACTCTCACCGGTCGTGTCGAGTGGTCGTCCCACCGGAGTATGGGAGTGATAGGAATAGAGAGTGCACTTGTGTCTGCGCGTACACTTGAGCACTATAATATCTCCTGCGCAGTTGGCTAATCTTATTGAGATTGGCCGCCGTGGCCGGAATCGGCTAGGAGAACATCATCATCATCATCATCACCCTTCGAAACAAAAAAAATTCCAAATCGGTTCAGGTGTCTTCGAGTAATCGGTGAACATACATAAAAAAAAGAATTCGACGAATTGACAACCTCCTCCTTTTTGGAAATCGGTTAAAAATGACCAATAGATACAAACATACTCATGGAGCACATGCAGTGCCGGATTAAGCAAGCGCGGGGTCCGTAGCATATTCTTTTGAAGAGCCTTGATCTGCTATGGGTTTTTAAGTATAAAGTGGTAAAAAAAATCAATACTCAATACCTCAGGCCTCAATACGTTTATTTGCCATCTATAGGTTACAATTTTGTAGTACAGTAGATTCCTAAAGGCTCTGTTAGGATCTGACAAGTACAAAAAGCCAGAGATGGGAATTCCTGGCAATTTAGAATAATTTTGATAAGATAATTTTTTAAATTAAAAGATTATTCTAGGAATTAAAAATAAAAAAAAAACAAGAAAAAGATAAAAACCGAGTTTTTTGCTAATATCTCCAAAACTTTGAGATTATTGTAAAAAGTGTTATTTATAAAAGTTGTAGATTTCTACTAAACCTACAACTTTTGTACAAAACATTTTTCGATAGAACGTCACAGTAAAGCGGAAATTGAAAAAAATAAACTATTTTTCATCGCTTTGCGTCCCGCTATTTCTCGGGGGTAGCTGGCTATAGGGGGCATTTACGAATTTAAATTCCTTATATACCTACTGACATTTTAAAATCATAAAACTTCAGGTTTTCAATATATATTTTTTCTCTTAAGAATAAGCGGATTCCGATTGGTCTATTAGTAGGAAAAGGTGTGATGTTTCACGTCTTTGTGACATGAAATAAATTCAATATACCAGGTCTTAATAAGTTTTAGTCCAAAAATCACGCTCAGGCAGAGATGAGCGGGCTTAAATATGCGGGGCCCCCTTTTGCGCGGGGCCCGTAGCAATTGCTACTCTTGCTACGTGGTTAATCCGGCACTGAGCACATGGAGAGATGACGACATTCTATAATCTCTATAGCCAATATATGACAAAAAATGTTTAAGAAAATAATATACATTGTGATCCCCCAGCGATCGTATAGCTTCTTATTAGTAAAAAAAAAACAAAATAGGTTTCAAAAAAAAGGCAGTGGTAGCTCAGTGGTAACGTGCTCGCTAGGGCAACCGAGTGAAGCGAGTTCAAATCCCGGATCTCACACCTCTGATATTTTCATGTGCGAATCATGGCCAGCCAGGCCAGCGTGGTGGACTATGGCCTGATTCCCCTTGTACTAAAGGAAGGCCCGTGCCAAGCAGTATGACGTTAAAAGGCATACATACATACAGGTTTGAACAGTTATAGTTCAGTAGTTCATGGTAGTACTATTCTTCAAAAACAAACAGACAAGCAAGCTACTTCTTTATCTATACTAATATTATAAAGAAGTAAAGTTTGTGAGTTTGTGACGTTGTAGGGGGTAATCTTTGGATCTACTGAACCGATTTAGATGAAATTTGATAAGGAGATAGTTTGAGACTCTGGGAAGGACATAAAATACTTTTTATCCCGGAAATTATCCCTTAAGAGGGTAAAAATGGGGATAAAAGTTTGTATGGGGAATCAACCTAGGGACGAACCCGAGCGAAGCAAGCGTAAGTCGCTAGTAATAAAGTAAGTTGAACAATATGCGAGTAGATACCAGTTTATTTTTAGTTCAGTTAACATTTAAGTCGACGTGTTAAATGTTTAGTAAACTTGTCAGATCGCTGGACGATTGAAGGATAAAATTAAAATAAATTATTTAATTACATTTAAGAAGCCTGCACAGATCTGTGTATTGATGAAAGAAGTCTTGTTCTTTAATTAACAGGCGTTTTAAAAGCCAGTATTACTATTAAGTCTCATTAGGCAAATTGAATAATTACTGTGTTTTTGTTAGTAAACATTCTTCTGATTATATATCTGTACATATTATAAAATTCTGACTGTGAAATCTGTCTGTATTTTACATATATTTTGGAAAATCTTATTCAAATAGTCATTAATATCGATACGGAGGCCGAATCTATAGTTTTTAGAATCTTTGTCTGACTGTCTGTCTGTTTGTCTGTCTGAAAACGCATCACGAGAAAACCACTGATTTGATCAAGTTTGATATAAACAAAGGTCGTAGAGTCTATTTTCAAACATTTCAATATTTTGACGTAGTAGAAATGTCAATGTATGTTTCGAATTTACTTCTATAAAAAGAATGTACTATATTATACGATGTGTATGATTTTTCTTACTTTTTAGTGATTTTATGTTGGTTTAAAATTTTAAAGTTTTAATAATACTTTCAGCAAATCATTAAGCATTACCCATCAATGGCCATAACATTTTATCGTAGTAATTAAACGATAGATCGGCAATTCTCTAAGTATAAAAATACATTATCCCGAATATTATTTAAGAGGAGCCCTTCTCCTACACTTCACATCCATAGTTCCATCTAAATACCATGTATGAGATATAGATATACAAGTGATGATCAAATACATTACCCATTTAGAACAAACCTAACCTAAACAAATACGTATAAATTCAGAATGTCAGTATATTAATCCCAATTAAGTATATAGAATACGATATGGTTTAATGATACAGTTAACAAGATATTCTCTCTTAGCGAGTACTCGAGATTTATCATTAACGTACAGCAATCTATTGCCGGTACACAACTCATTATCAGTTATACAATGTAGTGGTGTATTTAGAACTGTTTGGTATTTAGAAAATTAGGGATGGTTACAGACTGGGCGATCTTTGATAGAATGTAATGTTTCTGCACATCTAAGTACATCACTACTGTGTTAATTAACACAGGCATTTTAGGTAACTAAGCATATACATATACTTTCTTAGATTTACACAAATATTTGATATTTTAAATAAAACTATCTTTTCAGATTTTTTGGGGGATTTCTTTTGATTTTTCGGTTCCAGACGTTTCGAATGCTTTACAGCATCGTGATCATGGAGAGATTAAGTATATCGATTTTTGCACGGCTTTTTCATAGATAACTATTATTGCTATTGCTACGAGTTTCGCCGTAATAAAGCTTTAAGAGAGTACTACACAATTAAATCAATTCATAAAAACTACCAATTATCTAATATGTTAAAAGAAAAAGAAACAGTAATATTTTTTATACATGTACCATTTCAGCCGGGCCACCGCGCTGGCGTAAACTAACCGGTTGAATAAATAACCTCCTTTTTTTGGGATTGGAGGACGGGAGTTGAAAAACATTTTAAATGCATTAGATTGGTAAACAAATTAATTTGAGGAGTTCTCTGTCCATCTTTTGGCTAATCATTATAACTAAATTCATCAAGATTTGGTATTTTCATCAAAATACAATGCAATGCCTTACAGTTCTTATGATGATATTACTTTCTTAGATTTACGCGAATATTTGACATTTTATAATAAAACTATCTTTTCGGATTATTTCGCGGATTTATTTTGATTTTTGGTTCCCGACGTGTTTTTTGAAATGTTTAGAAATAAAAATCAAAAAATATTGTAAGGTACTTTACTGCCAATTTTGGATTTTTTAAATCATTTTTGTAAAATTGTGGGTAGGCACTGTCTGTAACAAGTATATGTGTTTGAGACGTCTATAACCTTAGTTTCTCCTATGACCATAATTGCTGCAAAGCATTCGAAACGTCGGGAACCAAAAATCAAAATAAATCCGCGAAATAATCCGAAAAGATAGTTTAATATGATGAATAGGAATAAGTTTAAATACCCTCCCTAGATTTGTTTTCATGGATAGTTCCCCGTTACTTATGGAGCATGTGCATAAATACAGATCGTAAAATTAAGAAAGACACCGACGCGGTATCATAGCATGTTGACCTGCACTGCCCAGTGCATCCGCTAACTGAATGAAAATTTATATCAATCGTAAATCCAAGTCTGGTAAAGTCAAAGATCACAGTTGGTATCGTTAACGTATTTCGTCTTGAGAGTCCATGAAATACAGGATATTAGTGTATCTGTATAATAACGGTCAATTTTTATTTTTTTTAATTTTCCGACCAAATAATAAACTAGTTTTGCTTCTAAGTTCACTTGCGGGGTAACCGAGCCGGAGATCAACAATAGCTTCTATCCATCCCCAAGATGCAATCTACAGATTTCCTTATCAAATATCGAAACCTGTTCAGTAGTTTAAACATAAATACGATCAGACAGAGTTACTTACAGATTGAGTAAATTTGTGAGAAAAAAAGTTGTTTCAAGTGCCGAAGAGCCTCGTACTACGTGTAATATATATCTACACGACACCGTAGTGTATGCCGGTTTTGTGTGTGGATGTGCTCAGGCTTCATAGTGTGTGAAACTGTAATTTACCAGTGATCGTGTCTTCACACATGATCAATCTATGACCATTATCCGCTATTACTTTTCACCATAGTCTATAGCAGAATTTGATGCCTTCTCTACTTTATAAGTATTTATATTATCATAAACTAGTTCCTTACCCTCGCTTCTTTCGTATTTATCCTTTGGTACTTTATGCAATTATAAAGATTCTAGGCTTAATTTTTAGTACTTCAAAGCAGAAAAACCTGTCAAAAAATCCCTGACAGATATTCCAGTTTTTGTAAGCTTATATTTTGTTAGGAAAAGTTTATATAATCCCGTATAAAAGTATCCTTAGGCAGAAAAATATAGCAATTTGCGATGGGATCGTCGCACGTACGCATTCCACCACAGCTGATATCTACCGATATTCCCACACTCGCATTGGTTATTTACGTCACTAAATACATCTGCGTGATTCTATTCGATAGACCATTGGAAATACCTAGTTTAGATAGTACTAATCCAGATCTTTTTTTCTATCCTCGCAGCAATAATATTTTGATCTTATCTCAGTGTTAAGTGGTGGACTGCCTTTGCCGCCACCGTTTAGATGCGTATTTCATATTTTATTACACTATCTTTTTTATCGTGATTATACCTTGCTATATTATGTTATGCAGTTTAACTTAAGTTTGTATATATATGTACTTATATGTTTACATTAGATTCAAATCCTCTTTAAGGAAGATCAATAGTCTTCATTAAGAAGTTAAAAATTGAATTATCAGGGCAATATTTTGTACTTATATAAGAAAAAATGTAGTTACCTATCTTTAAGTAAACACCCAAAAACTTCTCACTTCGTAGCATTCAAAAAATCCTGGTGAAATTTTAGTAAATACAGCACACTCAGGAAGGGATTTACCCACGATAGAATATTACTTAAATGGCAAACAACCGAAAATATTATGAAAATATTATTTACTTTTCAATGGGTAATAAGAAAATATAAACCATCTGAATATTTAGCTTCACTTCTTTTAATTATGGCTTCTAATTATTCTATTACTTCGATTATATATTTAAATCGTATTACTAAACCTTCATTACTTATTTATCAACCATGTCTGAGACAAATATATTAAAAAAAACAGATATGAGATTAGGTATACGAGTGTCACCGGCGTTGAAAGAAAGTTTCGCTAACAAATATTATCTGGAAAACGTACGAAATTGGTATATAATTTTATTTTTTACCATTCTCTTAGTTTAGATTAGCCACTAAAAAGCCCAACGCAGCGAGCCGCGTCAGATGCTGGGTCTCGCTCTATTTCCCAGCGTTACTAAACAATGTGAACAAGTAGCTCAGGCCTAATTAGTATGCTAAATCTACACTACTGTGTGCTATGGATCTGCAAGTCCTTAATCTAACACGGTGTTTGTTTATCTATCCTTCCTTCCTTTTTACATATTTAAGATAATTAAAAAAAATTGCACGTGTAGAAAGGACATCAAGAATTATAACTGGTACTAATAGGTGGTTTCTAGTATATTGTTTTGAATATGTTAGTGGATTTATTCTTGCATATACATATATGTTATAATATACATAGTATATGAAGTGCGTGACGGTTTAGTTTTTTTTTGACGCAGCAATGGAGCTACCAGATCGACGTAAATTTTCGTGTATATACTTTATGGGCCAAATTACATATTCTCCCCGATGTGTGTGACCTTGTCGTACTAGGGTCATTAGCCTCCGACAATCCAACCATTCGTGAAACCAAGAAACGCATTTGGGAGATGGTACACCTCGGCGGGCAGGATATCATGAAGGTTGCTCCTGGTATTTCTCTAATATAATTGTGGGAGCAACCACATGGTTGTTCTGGTCTCCCTCGACAGGCCAGCCGTTGGGGCGTTATGGTTGGTAAGTGATTTTTCTACGCCTAATTAAGACGAAGATTCCGTTTAGGATTTAGTGGGTAACACTAACTTTTCTAATTAGAGAGACCTATATAACCACTTGTATGTATGCAGATGGTTATATAGGTCTCGTAAATGCTTTAAGCATCGGCATATGATGGTATATGATGTACCTAAGAAATTAATGCAACATACATATTAATAATAATGCAATTTAATATCTATAATGAAAATATATGATATCTATCTAACAAAAATAGTCCAAGGCGCCGGCCGTCAACACAATAAAATAAAGCATCATAAGTAAAGATGGCACGTACTGATTGTATGGAAGATTTAAATAAGTTGCAATTAAAACACTTATGCGCCAAGAACAGTATGTGAACAAGTAGCCCGTCTCGATTATTTGATATGCAAAACCTGAACTACTGTACGTTAGTACCCGGCTGCAGTCTAAATGAATATGAATAAGTGGACTAGTTTTAATAATCAACATGTAAAACACTCAGGATGTATACACTGGGGTATTGAGATGGATACTTTAAATAAATATATGTATGTATATGCACTGCGATATGATTCAGCACCTGAAATACCTATAGCACCTGGGTGGAGCTTCACTCGGTGTTTTTTTTCGGAAAAGATATAAAAATTGCGTATTTTCAGAAAAGACCCTATATAAATAAACTTAAAAAGTAAAACCTAATCTAAATACAAAATCTGATCTACACGAACTAAATCATCTAATATATAAATATCTTGTGTCACGGTGTTTGTGGTCACAATCCTCCGAAAAGGCTCGACCGATTTTAATTATTTTTTATGTATATTTGGTAGGTATGGAAATAGGTCGTAAAGTATTTTTCACCCTCCTATGCCCACCCCCATTTTTTAATCGCGATTTTAATATTTTGTGTGAACAATATTATATAGGTAATACATAGCGACGAACCCGAGTGACGCGAGGATGAGTCGCTGTATAACATAAAGCCAAAGAGTTTATTTTTGTAGATTGAACGCGGGCGTATCCGCAGGGTCTGCTAGTTTATGTATATATAAAGGCATTTCTCATTTAATATTATAAAATTAGACTGGAAGAATTCTTGCTCAATACAAAATACATATGTATATTTGTCTACATTTTAACACCGATGGGGTACGAACCAGTGGCCTAAGCTATAATGACAGAAATTCTCTTGAACTCAAATTCATCTTGCTTTTAGCATTCTCATCTATTCTTACAAGATTACCAATTAATATTATTTATTATCTATGGAGCTATACTCTTTGTAAAATCGTTTGGATTTTTAAAACAATATAACGTAAAATACGCAGAATCACAACATTTCTTATTGAAACGCTACATTCGAAAGCTTCCTATGATCCATTAAAACTGATAAAACTTATCTTTAAAATCGATTAAATAATAACTTAGAATTGTTACGATAGTATTTGTGAGATATTTAGCCAAGAATTTCCGCGTTTCAATCGATCTCTGATCAATAGCTTGATCGAGCTCATTTATTTGAAATCGACTATCGCATTCTCTTAGAGGTCGTATATAGCTTCCTTGATTACTGTATCTACTTAAAATGATAAGTTTAGATTGTTCAGCATTGGTAGACGGTAGTGGTAGTTCATTGCTAGTACCTTTGCTTTTGAAACAGTGAAAGCGGGTTCAAATTCTAGATCTTACATTACTTGAATTTTGAAGTTCGATTTATGAATCTCATTATAAAATATCTTAGATACATATAATTTTCTGAGTCGAATCTGTACATTAAATATTTTTTGGAAAATCTTATTGAAAAAGTCATTATTATAGATAAAGCGACCGAATCTATAATTTTTAGTATTTTTTTTCTGTCTGTCTGTGACCATAACTTGACAGAAACGTGGACAGAATATAATGTATGAAGATAGCTGGTTATCCGGGTCAACATATAGGATACTTTTTACTGCGGGAAAATATCTCATCTCTAAAAAATGTATACTAAACGTTAAAACCTAACTAGGCGTTTAGACGAACCCGAGCGGAGCTAACTAATATTGTATAAAACTTGCTATAACAATGCAGGAAAATTTTGTAAGAAAAGTTATTTGTGTGAATAAACCATTCTAATTTTCAAATTTCAAACATAAAAATACCATTGTTGTCTTTCTCTCACAGAGGCAAGCCCAAGTCTGGTAGTGAAACGTTAAAAAAGATCGATCAGAACAACAGATTTCATGTTATTGCGTATGATTTAGATTTCTAAATACGCAGAACTTCGAAAATTTTGTTCATAATTTTGATATTATCTTCTCAAATCGAAATGCTTAAATTAATGGTTAGTTACTCACTTCAGATTATATTATAAATTAAGTTAATTTGATAATTACAGTTAGAACTCTTACTTTTATGTAGTCTCATTATGTGTAGGAGTCATGATAATCTGGTATTTGTTACAGATGAGAACTATATGATAATAAATCTATACAGTTAAATAAAATCGAAGTGTCTGTTTGTAATGTTAAAATAACAGCTTTTTACTAAATGCATATGAAATTATATACGGTAAAAACACATTTTTTTGTCTGTCTGTTTGTTCCGGCTAATCTCCAAAACATCTGGACTGATTTTGACGAGATTTTTACTGGCAGATAGCTGATGTTATAAGGAGTAACTTAGGCTACTTTAATTATAGAAAAAGAATTAGGGTTCCGCTCAAAAATATTAAAACCTACCTAGGGACGCACCCGAGCGAAGCGAGGGTAAATCAGTAGTATTACGTAAAATACTAGGTTATTATGTCAAATACACCCTTTTATTAGAAGCTGGACAGATTAGAAGCACTGTTATTTAACGCGGCTAGTCTACTTCACCAGTGATCTAAATAAAATGGAGTTACGGTATGGAAATTGTGATACAGTTATAGTGTACCACATAATACTGTACAAATAATAATATAATCTATAGTACAAGCTTTTCAAATATATGTATAGATTTTCATTCTACTTGTTGGTTTTTAAAGATTCCTTATTTATTTACTATCTATTTACCCTCACTTCGCTCGGGTGCGTCCCAAAGTACGTTTTTATTATTTTTGAGCGGAACCCTACTTCTTTTTTTATGGTAGCCTAAGTTACTCCTTATAACATCAGCTATCTGCCAGTGAAAGTCACGTCGAAATCAGACTAGCCGTTTCGAAGATTAGCCGGAACAAACAGACAGACAGACAAAAATTTTATACATTGTGTTTTTTTTCTAAGTACCATAAAATTTCATATGAATTTAGTAAAAATCTGTTATTCTGACATTACAAACAGACACTTCAATTTTATTTCTGTGTATAGATTAAACAGCCTTTTTTTTAGAAACAAAAGAAGAATACTTTCTTAGCATTGTCGGGTATAATAAAAAAAATAAGACCGCCAAAAAAAAAAACCCAGTTTATTTTATTTAAAAGCATTTCAAAGAATTAAAATCTATAAAGAAAGTAAAATTACTATTTGAAAGTGGGTATATAAAATATGAGACTGGTAGGTCCAATAACACTAATGTAATTAATTGGAGCATGTGTTCAATTTATTTTTACCTTTATTATAAAGGAGTAAGAGCTATTTTTGTTTTTGTTTTGATAGTGAAAACATCAAGGTGAGGCTGTAACTAGTTTGATGAGATAATCGCTGTAAGGTTTTTATAAGTCACTTGTATTACACGATGCTTGTAATCAATAAATAATGATAACACTCGAGACACGTTTTATATATACACTAGCGACTCACCCTCGCTCTGCTCGTTCGTCCTTAGCTATTATACGTTTAACTTTAGTTACGTTTTAAGGTTTAGTATAGATTTCTCAGAGAAGAGATATTTTCCCGCAGTAAAAGGTATCCTATATGTTGACCCGGATAACCAGCTATCATCATACTAAATTTCATCAAAATAGGTCCAGCGATTTTCTCTTAATGACTCTTGACCATCTTCTTTGATTATTTTCATGAAAATTGTTATGTTTACACAGATATCAAAAATCTTAAATATTTATTCCCGAATAAAATTTATCTATTTCACTTGTATAAAATAAAAATGAATATTATGCTGATCATGGGTGAGCGCACCACTATAAAAAGGCTTAACCAATCTGGTTTATTTTTTAAATATTGGCAAAGTTCGAAAAATTTAAAAAAAAACTGCATTTTTCTATATTAATTTTGTATGAACTCTCAACTCATACAAAGAAAAAACATTTTGGCAGGAAAAAGTCAGTTAGCTCATATACTTCCTCTAGAAATTTATGAATGAACCTGTACCTGAATGAAAAGTAAAAATAATATTTACAGAAATAGAAATGCCTAACACCTCAAATTATAAGATAAATGACATATACCTATTATATTTAATATTCACTACTAATCTAAACTAAACTTAGATTTTTCTAAAAGTAAAGCTTTTTTAGGAATTTTGTTTCCCAATAAGGAATCTAGTTACTTTAAAATGCTCTTTCAACCATGTACAGTATGTAGGTCGCAGCATTCGTCACAATTAATTGAATAACTTCGTCTTAAATTATCCTTTTTAGATATTCGCAATAGTTAAACGTTTTTTAACATTTTAAAATTACGATATCCAGTTATCTGTGTTTAGATTCAACTCAGAATTAATAATATTCTGAGTCGAATCTGTACATTAAATATTTTTTGGAAAATCTTATGCAAATAATCATTATTATCGATACAGAGGCCGAGTCTATAGTTTTTAGAATTTTTGTCTGTCTGTCTGTCTGTCGGTCTGGGAACGCATCACGAGAAAACCACTGGACAGATTTTAATGAAATTTATTATTATGATAGCTGGTTATCTGGGTCAACATATAGAATACTTTTTACTGCGGGAAAATATTTCATCTCTGAGAAATCTATAGCAAACAATAAAAAGTAAAGAACCCGAGCGGAGCGTGGGTGAGTCGCTAGTCCATATATAAAATTTAGTTCAAAAAAATTTACTTTAATTTTATTAGCAAAAATAGTAACTTCATTGAGAGAAATTCATGAGACATTTTGTCTCAAAGCATTTTATAGAGCAGACTCACGGGAAAAAGTTAGTCGTGAAAATGAGTATGTAAGCTAAGTATGGTGCATTAAAATCACAGAAAGAAAAATATACTTATAAGAATAGGAAAAAATATATAAATTGATAGAATTCACTTTCTTTTAATTATAATTATGAACTCAAAAAGCAGTCACATTTTCCTTTCATTTTCAATAAACTGCTAACACATGCAAAGTACGAGTATTCTCATTAAATAATCGTTATATCTGAGATCGTCGTCTCGACCGGCTTCACGATTTCTACTTGCCGAGAAACTTGTACTTTCAAAATGAAGGATTTTTCATTACACATGTGTTCATTAGTTGCTGTGGTTAGCATTCCGTTGAGGGAGATTTTCCAACAATTTTCTTTTTTGTGGGCTCTTCATATTTGTAAAAACTAGATTTTGTAACCGAACTTCAAATATATTATTTAAAGTTACGTTTAAAAAGATGAGCTATAAAATTTGGACGTGCCATGTTTTTTGTATTTCATAATTTCACAAAAAAGTTATATTTAACTAATGCATTTATCAAGTACAATTTCCGCTCTAGACTAAGTTAGTTAAATTTTAAGTAACTTTTTAAATAAACGTCAAAATAAACTGAGTTTCAGTTATTTAGTTGATGGATGGAAATCATTTTTTTAAGACTGGCGTCTTTTATATCCCCATATATAGATTACTTCATTGGGTTACCAGTTTATTGTAAAAATGATATGTATAAAAGTAAATTTAAAATTATTTTTAAAAGCCATGTCTCTCCTAAGAGGAATTTAAAGCTAGACTCTCTTTTGCGGCTCTTTTTATTTGCGTTAATCGAACCCGTAACTTTCGCTATGTTGTTACATGTCATTGTCTGACACGGTAGAAGATTAATGAATCTCTCAATACACACAATAATCTACTGATCCCACGCATTTACTAAAAACTTTACCTCAATAGAAAGTGAAAACGCGTATGCTAATGTTTCCGTCAAAAACAATTCAAATATTCTCATTTACTTTCCATCTATATTATTTTAATGTAATGCGATAAAAGGTCTAGGAATTTGTGCCGCTCGATTGTAAAGTCACGATGTAAATCGTAATATTTGTTAAACGTGTAATGGCTTTATAATTTTTTTATTATGTTTGAAAGTTTCTTTGGTTTTGGTCATGAGGTTATTTGATGGAAAATTATGTAAAAGTCCAATCTAATAAAGTAATTAAGTATAAGAGTATTTGAATCGATAAAATAAAATTTCCTTTATTTCATCTCTATACATATAATAAAATTCTAACTGAGTCGAATCTGTGCATTAAATAATTTTTGGAAAATCTTATTGAAATAGTCATTATTATCAATATATAGGCCGAATTTATAGTTTTTAGATTTTTCTGTCTGTCTGTTTAGGAACGTATCACAAGAACACCACTGGAAAGATTTTGGTGAAATTTGGTAATTTGGTGTTAGCTGGTTTTCCGGGTCCAACATATAGGATACTTTTTACTGCGGGAAAATATCTCATCTCTGAGAAATTGAAGAGGCGAGTCGCTAGTCTACTATAAAAAAATAAAAGTATGTTTTATATCAATTTTTCACGTACTAAAAAATATCGTAATATCCATATTTATCTTTTAATATTAGGGAAGTGACCGACATTAATTCTATTTTAACTATTTCCACAATCGATTATTATTATTTATATAGATACCTTATGAATCAAACATTAAATACACTGGCATTTATTGTATTATTAGTGTTATGGGCAGACCAATATGTATGAGCTTAGTAGTGATTTAGCCTCGGTTCACTCGTGTGGGTTCTAAAGTTACCACTTGACAAAACAGCGTTTCTTTTTTATATATTTCTTTATATATTTTATACTAGCGATTTACCCTCACTTTGCTCGGGTTCGCTTGTAGAAAAACAAAAACTTATCCCACGGGAACCGTAAATTTTTTTAAGATAAAAGCTTATGTGCTATTCTAGACTATAATCTATCCTTGTGTCAAATTTCATCCAGTTCCGTTCAGCGGTTCTGGCGTGATTGAGTAACAAACATCCCAATATCCAAACTCACATTTAACTTTTCACATTTATAATATTAGTGAGATAATATGTAGGGCGTAGACACTCATCTTGTAGCAAAAGATCGGCACCTGCTAACCAGTAGCCCTATTATATTATATATCCAGTCACACTCTTTCTGCGTACTTTTCATACAATGCCGATCAGTCGTTTCAGCGTGGAGGAGAAACAAACAAACAAACAAACAGACACAAACATGCAAATACATAAACACACACACGTACTACTAAAGTAAATTATATATACATATATATAACGGCTGTAACATTTTCAACTGATTTACGAGTTTACTTCCGCTACGTAAATGTGAAGGTCCGCGCATTACACGATCGAACCCTACCACGCCCTTTTACGTGGCGTTTTTGTTTACAATCAAATAACAAGTTTTAATTAAATCTGGGGGCTTAGACAAGACGTTATACTAAAACCGTTGGAGAATGGAAATTTAAAAAAATATATGAAATGACGTTCTAAGATGCTATGACAACGATTATATTATTAGTCATTTCAAGACAATTTTTTAAATTTCCATTGTTTATGTATAATAATCAGTTACTTCGGGTTTTATTTTGGGGTAAAATTAAAATGAAATTATGTAAATAATTTCATTCATTTAAACGTATTACGTATGTAACAATACTATAATGAGTATGCAAAGTCTTCTGATTATGCTTATATTGCCATATTTTTTTACTATAACGGTAAGAAATTTCGTAAGTATAAAACTTTTTAAAAATTTTAAAAACTTTTTAAATCTTTCCTAATTGAGACTCTGCTGCTACCAAAATACAGGCTATACACGTAAGAGGTATTGAACAAAAAATGTCAATCTCTTTATGGCCTACAACTTTTGTGAGAAAGATTTTCTCTAACATTAATATTGCAATAAATGCGAAATACTTTATAAAAATATTTCTTAGATTTGATCGTGAAAATAAAATTTTCGGATTTTTCGATTATCATTTCCGTTATCAGCGCATCAAAATCCATATGTATACCAACATTCAGATTAATCGAAAGCTATTCGGAAGTACACCCAAATACTGTGTCACTACGAATCCTTTAAGTACCTTTTTTTCCTCTGTTTTTAACCGTTTTTTTAGGTTCGTAGCTATTGACGAGATTTAATGTTAACAATAAAAAAATAAGGGTTAATTATGCATTAAAATAATACATATATTAAATATCGAATCTCACTTACGGGGCTAACTAGATAGTATTACCTATATTAATATTATAAAGAGGTAAAGTTTGTGAGTTTGTGGCGTTGTAGGACGTAATCTCTGGATTTAGATGGAACCGATTTAGATGAAATTTGATAAGAAGATAGATTGAGACCCTGGAAAGGACATAGGATACTTTTTATCTCAGAAATCATCCCTTAAGAGGGTGAAAATGGGGATGACAGTTTGTATGAGGAGGAGGTCAACCTAGGGACGAACCCGAGCGAAGCAAGGGTGAGTCACTGTATAACATAAAGTGTAAGAGTTTCTTCTAGATTGAACGCGGGCGTAGCCGCGGGTTCTGCTAGTACATACATATATGTGGCTAATTCGTTCATGATATAAGTATATTATTTGTATGTATAATATTTTATATACACGTTTATCTTAGTTTGCTTTAAGATTTTAAAACATTGCCCAAACGCTGTTTGAACAAGTTAGCGACCAAGACATATTCAAATATTTGTGCTCATATTTTTATGGTTCTGTTATGAATTATTTATTATATCATTACCTCCAAAACGAAGGTTTTTCTTATAACACGACGGTAAAATTCCGTTGTATGTTTTTTTGAGAATTTAACCCACATGCTATACCCAATTTTTAGCTACGTATAGCCAGACGACACGATTGGCTCAGCTTGTTGCGACCCCGCTTGCTGTGCCAACGGATGCCGGTTCAAGTCTCGCTGGAGGCATTTATTTGTGTGATGAACACGAATGTTTGTGCTCTAGTCATGGGTGTTTATATGTATAATATGTATGTTATTAAAGTTACATGGGTAGTGTATCAATTATTGGGTATCCATTACACAAGCCTCGTAGCTTACCATGGAAGTAGATGGTGATGTGTGCTAATGTATCAACATATTTATTTATATATTTTATTTATATATAATTACTTCTGAAAAAATAGAGAAGATAACTTAAAAGTTCATCTCATTGAAACAGTTATAAATACTGCCCACGTAAATATACGAAGGTGTGGATAACTTTTGCAACAGTTTTTAACAGTTTTGATTAGTCCTTGTAATATTTAAAACGTCTTTGATTTTAAATTAAGTTACTACTTTTATCTATACCTACTATAATATTATAAAGAGGCAGAGTTTGATTGTTTGAACGCGCTTAACTCGGGAACTATTAATCCGATTTGAAAAAATCTTTTTGCATTAGATATCCCGTTTATTGAGAAAAGCTATATTCTTTATATCATGTAATATATAGTCTAACTATTCCAAATTAACTGTTAAAACGTACTAAGCGACGTACCCGAGGGAAGCGAAGGTGAGTCGCTAGTATTTAGTATATTAAAGTCAAATAGAGAGATGGAAATTCTCTTCATAGTTTAACTTACTCCCAAACTATCCAAATTATTGTTAAAATTATATTGTTCAGCGTGCAAACTGATTTCACAACTTTATTATATACATATATTTCTATCCTACATTTGTTGTGTAAGCAATAATTCATATTTAATGTATGGGACTACGTATGTATTGCCGTGAAAGTCCACCACGCCTCGGACCTTCGAAAGTAATTCTAACTAGTTTTAATTCTGAACAAATACAAATATGGCTAACTTGTTTGTCCTTTCATATTTCATTTATTCAAAGACTAGCTTTTTCCCGCTATTTAGCTCGTGTATACATACATATGTATCATTGTATATGGCTGTATAATGTATATTTATTAATTTGCTTCTCTTCTAAAGGCCAGGGTGTGATTTTATCCTATAACCCTATAATCTCCTTCAATATATAGGCTTCACGCATTCAAACAAACAAACCCCTAGAAAAATAAATAATTTTCACTATCATCTATGAATCTTCAGCTTTTCCGTTACTATGTAGACGCTTTTTGAAGCTTTAAACACAATATTAGAAGTCAAATGTTTCATACATTTGAAACAATTTGTTACGAATTTCGGTAAGATATTGATTAAAGAATCATCAACATTTAACTTTGAGGCTTACTCTAGGAAATATACTCTAGGAAATCTAACGACTCACCCTCGCTCCGCTTGGTATAGTCCCTAAATTTTTTTTTATACCACGTCGGTGACAAACAGGCATGTGGCCCGCCTGATGGTAAGCGGTTGACGCAGCCTATGGACGCTTGCAACACCAGGGGCATCACATGCGCGTTGCCGACCCTAATAGGAGGATTATAAACATTATTTTCATATACAGGCAACGAATTGGTCAGCGCAGGCTGGCAAAGCGGGTATTTAGAGCATTTTACTCTGACTCGATTTGCAAATTGAAAACTTTTTTAAATCATAATAGAATATAGTCAATATCCGTCAGGGATTGTGTTGTAGCTTTCTATTAGTGAAATAATTTTTGAAATCGGTTCAGTAGTTCTAGAAATTACCCCTTACAAAGTTTACCTCTTTATTAAATTATAATAGTATAGATAATGATGTTTTATTATTTAACAGTCCTAGAGTAGTTGGTAAAAATTATTATCATTCATTATATTATAGTATTTAAATCGTTCAATAGCAAATAAGTGTACATTGACGATTGTGACTAATGGTATTTGGAAGCAATGATGCCTGACCCCAACCAAGGATGCATGGCGACCTTACTAAGAGCAAAAATTGTAAGACTGAAAAATTGTATAATCAATTTCATGCTCGCCATCGCCATTACGTGACTTGTGGCTTCTGACGTCAATTAGAACGAAGATATTAGGGTTGTTTAATATTAAATGAAGGTATTTTCTCGTATATTTTCTTGGTTTTTATTTAATGTTAATGATTTTTTTTTAAATTGTTAGGTAATTTGATACCTTTTCACAATTCTTCCAAATTATTTTATAATTTTTTTGGACAAATACCAAAATAACTACGAAAGTCGTCAAAAATCTTAGTTTCTCACTTGATCACGTTCGCTATAAAGCATTTGAACAGCGTTGGAAACTCGGGGAAATAGTTTTATTTAAAATATAAATGGTTAAGTTAGAAATAAATATTAATTGGCAACCTAGCATTTATTATTCCAAATTTAAGTGTGACTCTACCTTTATTTCTTTCTCCATATATATGTTGCTTAACTTCAAAGTCAATCAAGTAAATCACAAATACGATTTAGAACAAAATATATAATTTGAGAAGGAAATAAATGTTGAATTATAAAGAAGATTACCTCATAATTGTATCAATCGTTTTCAACAAATATTTTACGTCCTTGTACACCAAAAATTTCTAAAATTAGACCTCGTATATACATAAGAAGCATGTTTTAATAAAGTTAGACATATTGTACGTATAAATTTAGTTTTCAATACAAAGTGATTTATACGTATACTAATTGCAAGACATGTAAATGTTAGATAAACCGCAAGATACATATTTAACCTATATATGGAAATATCGAAAATAGCTAAATGTTTGAATATTCAGTAGAACTAGGTCAAAATACTAACTAGTTTCGAAATGTTTTAGTTCTATGTAGAGTAACTATTTGTAGAGAAGCTCCATTCAGCCTTTCAAATGTAATGCATTGGTAATATAGGGTTAACAAATACTGTTAGTTCAATGCTTAGTGTAACGGGATCTGTGCCAAAAGAAGTATTAGAAGCTCAATGATTAATTCATTAAATTTTTTAAAACAATTCAAAATATGATTTTAATTTATTAAGATATTGTTATTAAATAAAAATATTATGTAAAACAAAATAAAAAAGTATTTCATTTTTGTACAAAAATATAAAAAGTAAACGCCCAACGTGGGGCTCGAACCCACGACCCTGAGATTAAGAGTCTCATGCTCTACCGACTGAGCTAGCCGGGCTGGTGGAGTAGCGATAAAAATAAGCATTTATAACGTACACTACTAACTCTAATATTACGTAAACGAATTATATTTTTATTTATATTTTTAAACTTATCTGTAACATATATCATAAACAAGTTTTCATTCTTATTTAAGGTCGTTTATGAATGGACTTTTTTCATTGTATTAGATATATCGTACATATTTATATAATCGTATGTTTCTTATTTTTTTTTTTTATATTTTTTAACACGCGAACGCACTAACCTCAGGAACTACTTATCCGATTTGATAAATTCTTTTTGCATTAGATAGCCCGTTTATTGAGAAGGCTATAGGCTGTATATCATTTAATATATATTTTATCTATTCCATACTAACCGTTAACACATATCTAGGAACGAACCTGAACGAAGCGAGGGTGAGTTGCTAGTCTATACAATATACAACCAAAGTCAAACTAAACTCAAAGACATTTTATATCTAATGGTTAAACAAAAAATAATTATCATTACATGTACACTTTAAATATAATTGTAATAATTAAAGTTATTTAAATTAGTTAAAAATAAGTATTTGAATGAATATTAGAATAATAGGAATAATGAATTAATTTTATTTTACATTTAATATTTAAGTACAAAAATAAATAAATATGATGGGACATTAACACAGCACTATCTAGTTCCATGGTAAGCTACGAGGCTTGTGTTATGGATACCAGATAGTTGATACACTACACATATATAACTTTAAATACATACATATTACAAAAATATAAACAGCTATGACTGGCGTATAAACATTCGTGCTTATCACACAAATGAAGGCCCCAGCGGGACTCGAACCCGCGATCGCTGGCACAGCAAGTAGGGTACAAACTGAGCCAAACATGTTGTCAAAAAATTAAGATAAAATAAATTAAAGTCATAAACTAGCAGTAATTATTTCGTTCCCATGTAAATTTTACAAATATTTTAATACGCCTCGTTATTTAGAGTCAAGGCACAGATTAGCCTGCGGCGATATCTATATTTGAGCCTTTCCATTCCACCACTCTAACGATTTCCAAATCAGTATTATAGTAGAAATTTGTTCAATTCGTTAACGTATCAAGGTATTATAGGTTAATTTTTAGGAAATTTTCTTAAAAAAAGACAAGTTAGTAGCGCAGTATGGCAAATACGTGTAGCTAGTTTATATCAGCTACTAGCGACCCACCCTCGCTTCGCTCGGGTTCATCCCTAGCTTGCTTCCCAATACAAACTTTCATCCCCATTTTTATCCCCTTAAGGGATGATTTCCGGGAAAAAAAGTATCCTATGTCCTTCCCAGGGTCTCAAATTATCTTCTTACAAAACATCTAAATCGGTTCAGTAGATCCAGAGATTACCCCCTACAGCGTCACAAACACAATCAACCACAAACTCACAAACTTTGGCTCTTTATGATATTAGTATAGATTACATCAAAAGTTGCTAAGCATATTTTTCTTAGTAATAGCATAGAAAAAAATAATTCTGTCGCCATAAAAACTTTTATTAAACAATATTTTGGTATTGTTGAACGAAATACGCTTTATAAATATCACTGTTTTGTTATTTTCGCAAGGTTGTAATATCGTCACGTAGATTCTATTCAGTATTGTACAGTAGATGATTATGTCAATAGTATTTTTAAATATTTGTTGAGTTGATACAAGTGAAAGGAACTTTTTTATTAGTACTTATAAAATACAATATTTTCCTGAAAAATTGCATAATTTTAGCTGAACATTTATTGAAACGAGGCGTTTTATAAATATAGGTACTAAAGATATAAAATTATTAAAATGTTAAAACAAATTGATTTGCTAATTGTCCACAATCGTCCTCCTGAAGTCCCTGAGCGCTATAACATGGGACTCCTCAATTCTTCGTATGCTTACATTAGGAGCGATAGCCATTAACTGAAATAAGTGAATAGTTAAAATTAAAACGATGATACAAGGCAAATACAACAATATAAACTGCTCGACATTTTAGCGGCAATACCTATTATGGAAAGATAAAATAAGTTAGTGGAAACAATCTAAAATTTGGGATTAGCCAATATGGTCCATACACAAATATGAAACACAATAGTTATATTATCATATACTCGTATACATGTACATACTATACAATAACAAAACACTTAAAAATTCGCGGAACCACTGCCAATTTATACGTTGTAATGAGAAATGACGGGATAATTTCACTAAATTGTATACGTCTTATATTATGATTTCTGTAAGAAATACTGACATAAATACGGGTTTTCCTTATAGCACTTACATACTGAGGACTTTTTTCAAACATAGCGGCTGATTCAAAATTAATATGAAAATATAAGAAAAGGCGTTATCTATGTACCTACGTGTTATATAATATGTATATTACTAGCGACTCACTCTCGCTTCGCTCAGGTTCGTCCCTGGGTACGTTTTGATGCTTAGTATGGAATAGGTTTTTTTTGTTCAATTTTTTTTATTTTTTTTCCGAGGTTTTAATAGTCAATCTGCTATTCGGGGTGAATACAAATTGAACAAACAAAGATCATAAAAATCGGTCCAGCAGTTTTCGAGTTATAAGTGTTGTAACAAGCCCGACTTTGTTTTATATATATAGACTAACAGTATCCGCGGCTTCGCACAAGTTTAAACTACTTAAAAAAAAAACTCTTTGACACACCGACAGCAGTGCCACCTACCGGGTCCAATTGCTTTGTCAAACCATCCAGGAGCTCATTGAAATATATACATAAAATTTCATCCAAATCGGTCCAGTCCTTTAGGAGCAGTAAGGTGACAAACATACGTACAGATGAATTATATATATTAAAATATGTATTTTAATGATTCGGTATCAACCTGTATAAAAGTCGTAAAAAGTAGGGTTCTTAATTGAAGTGTTGCAACTTAGAGGTCTTCCGTGACGATCACCTGCCGAAACGAACATTTTACTAAATTAAAGGTAACCAAGTGTTCATCTTGCAGTCGAAAGTCAACCATAATCATTATTGAAAATTTGAGAAAAACAGGTATATGAATTAAATAAAAATTAAAAAAAACCGACTTCCAAGCACTAAAATGTAAAAATTAACTAGACGGGGGTTTTCATTTTAAATCAGATATTTTCGAAGTCGGTGCCAGCCGATGCAAAGCAAATCTAATATATTTCGATACGTAAAACACATATTTACCTATTAGATATTCATATCTTAAAATATTGAAACAAAAAAAAATCCTAATCGGTTCAGGCGTCTTCGAGTAATCGGTGAACATACATAAAAAAAAAGATTCCGACGAATTGAGAACCTCCTCCTTTTTGGAAGTCGGTTAAAAAAACTAATTGTTTATAAATTATCTTTATTGATAACATTAAAGTTCGTCAATAGCAAAAATATCAACTAAACAAAAAATAAAAACTTTTTAACAAAAAAATAAAAACCGACTTCAAACAAAACCACTAAAAAGTAAAAAATAACTGATTGGTAGTTTTCATTACTATACATACCTAATCAAATATTTTCGAAGTCGGTGCCAGCCCATACAAAGCAAAGCACACCGACTTCGAAAATATTTGATTAGGTATGTATAGTAAATGAAAACTACCAATCAGTTATTTTTTACTTTTTAGTGCTTTTGTTTGAAGTCGGTTTTTATTTATTTTTTTCTATAATTATTTTGGCATAGTTCCATACAAGCAAAGAAAATGCATAATAGGAACAAGCTATTACGTAATCACAAAAATCAACAAGTATGGAATTTATTACTTTTATCATTATACAATATCCAAGTACAATTTTAAAATTGAGTTTAAATGTTAGCAGCTATACAGATAAATTTAAACAGGCTGACAATATTTTATGGTTTACTTTAGTTAGGTTTTACGAGCGTAGACGGGCACTGGAGTGTCTGTCTAGATTTTAATATCCCAATAGTTCTAAGATAAAGCAATAAACGTTTCGTTTTGAAGATAGGTTTAAGTACTGCGCATATATTTTGGTTGTTTTTTAATAAAGTACTTTATATGTATTTACATAAAAACTTTTTAACAAAAAAATAAAAACCGACTTCAAACAAAAGCACTAAAAAGTGAAAAATAACTGATTGGTAGTTTTCATTTACTATACATACCTAATCAAATATTTTCGAAGTCGGTGTGCTTTGCTTTGTATGGGCTGGCACCGATTTCGAAAATATTTGATTAGGTATGTATTTAATAGGTAGGCTTTAATTACTTAGCCAAAGCACACCGACTTCGAAAATATTTGATTAGGTATGTATAGTAAATGAAAACTACCAATCAGTTATTTTTCACTTTTTAGTGCTTTTGTTTGAAGTCGGTTTTTATTTTTTTGTTAAAAAGTTTTTATTTTTCCCTTTTTAGTGTAGACAGTAGTAGCAAAGTAAGGATTCTAACGTGTTAGGCTTGTCAAATCAAACAAAATAAGCCCAAACTCAAAGTATCTACTATTAGCCGTTGAAGAGTTCCACCTATCCACCTTCTGGTCTTGCCATCAGATCAGGTCAAAAACACCAAACCACTGTACTATCAACGAAAATAGAAATACTTGCAAAGTTTCAAGTCAATATGACAATTAGAAGTAGGTTAAATTCATCATTAGTTGTTTTTCCACCCTTAGGGGTGGTATTTTTTTTTTGAAATTTAAATGGGACCAATCTGGAAGTATACCCTTTCAAACAAAACAAAAATTGTCCAAATCGGTTAATAAATGACGGAGTTCTGAGGTAACAAACATAAAAAAAAAAAAAAAAAAAAAAAAAAAAAACATACAGTCGAATTGAGAACCTCCTCCTTTTTGAAGTCGGTTGAAAAAGAAAATCGTTTAACAAACTGAGGAGGAAAATGTAGGTACAGAAATATTTTATGTTTGCTTATTTATGTATATAGATATAGATAACTGGAGATATAAGTAATAAGTAAATTGTATATTGATCGGCTTGACTTCATAACGGCCGTTAGGTTTTTTTTTGATCGAAGCACATTATTATTTAACCTAATTAAAAAAGAGGTTTTATTTTCGCCTATATGTATATTTTTTGGTAAGATGATTTTTTTATCTAAGGAACTGGACATGCGTGAGTTTATTAAGAGTAATTAGATTGTATGCTGTGCTGTCTTCACAGGTATATTTAATTTTTATTATCTATACATATAATAAAATTGTAACTAAGCCGAATCTGTACATTACATATTTTTTGGAAAATCTTGGAAATAAACATTATCGATACAGAGGCTGAAGCTATACTTTTTAGAATTTTTGTCTGTCTGTCTGTCTATCTGTTACCGCATGACAGAAGAAGTCACTGGAGGGATTTTGATGAAATTTGGTACGGTCATAGCTGGTTATCCGGGTCAACATATAGGATACTTTTTACAGCGGGAAAATGTCTGACCTTTAAAAAAAAAATACAAAAACTGCAATATAAGAGAATGTTAATATGTAAAACCTAAGAATTTGGTTTTTGGTCATCTAACCGTGGGCGGAGCCGCGGGAAAGGCTAGTATTCTCTATTTGTACACTAAATATTATAAATGCGAAACCACGATTGCTGCAAAGCATTCAAAACGTCGGAAACCAAAAATCAAAATAAATCCACGAAAAAGTCCGAAAACATAATTTTATTTAAAATATCAAAATATATCCGCGTAAATCTAAGAAAGTATAAATTTTTATTACTAAACTTAATAAAATTAGCATAATAATGAAATTATCTTCAACTTGCTGTCAATAGTCAAAAGTTAACGTTTTATAAAACGTAATACGAGTAAGTTACCGGAACGAATGAAAATAAGCACGAAGTTTAAAAGAATCGAGGAGTCGATGGATCTCACAGTTAGCTTAGTTTTTTTGAAAGTTTTGCGATGACCCCGATTGTAAATATCTAGTATATTTAATCCATTAATTAATTGAAAGCCACCATAAAATATTTATTTATTAAGAAGACGAGAACAGATGTACTAAAGGAATAAAAGGTACTAACTTTTAAGTTACTTGCACTTGCAAATGTATTATATATATATATATATATATATATATATATATATATATATATATATAAATTTGTTGGTACATTAACACACAGCACCATCTAGTTCCATGGTAAGCTACGAGGCTTGTGTTATGGATACCAGATAGTTGATACGCTACACATATATAACTTTAAATACATAATATATAATGATCTATCTATCATCTATCTATCTATATAAATAAAAATGAATCACCGAAATGTCTGTACACGCACTACTTCCGTTCGACTGCAACAAATTGGATTTTTTTTGTGTTTGTTATTGTCAGGACAATTTTTGTATAGAAGAAACTTAAAAAGATTTTTTTATATAAGTGAGTGAGTGAAATAGTTTTTTTTCCCGGAAATCATCCCTTTAGGGGGGTGAGAATGGGGATGAAAGTTTGTATGGGGAAGCAAGCGAGGGACGAATCCGAACGAAGCGAAGGTGAGTCGCTAGTTATAAATATAAACACTCATGATTGGAGAACAAACTTTCGTGGTCATCACACAAATAAATGTTCCCAGCGGGACTCGAATCCGCGATGCGATATCACAGCATATTTGGCACTACAAACTGAGCCAAACGTGTCTTATAATTCTATCAAACTCGTGACGATGGCGTTTGTAACAGTGCCGAAATATCTGACTCGAACTCTCAAAAGTAAGGGCTAATATCCCGTTTTACAACATAATAATATCGTCAGTGATCTTGAAAGTTTAAAGACTTCTATCAAAGAATATGAATAAAATCACTTTTGCATATGCAATACTAATAGTTTTGTGAAATTAACTTGTCTCGATGCTTTTATTTGAACAAGGCACATTAGCAGTGACCTTAGTCTCCGAGATCACAGGTCGCTGGCCGATCTATTACGCGGTTTCACTTTTCGCGCATCGTGGAATGCCGTTAATTATTTTATTCAATATTTGCTTTCTAATACAAACGAAAGTTTTATATTGATTAGGATCTTTCATCTGATATTCTCAACTAGCGAATCAACTTGGCTTCGATCGTGGTCTCTAAATCCTCTTTTTTCTCGTCTGCTTTCCTAGGTACCTTATAGCAGTAGTCTGTGTTACTCCAGACTATAAGCTGCACTGTGCACTAAATTTCCTCCAAATCCATACAGCCTTGTTAGCATGTAACAAACAAACTTACCAGCTTTGGTATTAATAATAGTAGTATTTTTTGAATACCTTGGAAGCCTACTGAAGGAAAAGTACTTATTATAACTTCAAAATTTTTTTTGAGGCCTTAAAGTCCCTTTGCAGGTACTCAATTTGGTTTGTTCTTTTAATGATAAGAGTAATTAACGATGTTCTAATATATATGTACATTTTAAGAAAAAAAATAAATGCACCATTAAAAGCGGAATTTCTTTAGAAGTTATATCGTAATCTGTAAATCTTTTTAATTATATTATAGATTGACGAAATAAACAGGCTCATGACCCATACCACATCGATTTTCATGTATTACTGTATAGGGAAAATGTAGCTTTTTGAAATTAGGTTACTTCTAAGTAAAAATAATAGTAAAATATTTGCTTATAGTTTTGAATACATCGAGTCAAGGTTATGGTAACGCCATAAAAATAGTTAGATAAAAATAACATATTTAATGAAATAGAAATATGAATATTAATAAAAATATTTTATGAATATGTACATATATTGCATATTCCAAAGCCAAACTCTCACATTTTTTTGTATTTACCATATTCTTTGACATTTTAAATAACATTATTTTTTCGGTTTAATTTTGATATTTTGTTCGAATGCTTAATAGTAAGCATGGTTACGTGACATCATGGGAATATAAACAAATCGTCGGGAATAAATATTTGAAATATAGGCGGAAATAACTAGCTTATTTTGTTTTTTTTTAATGTTGAGAAATGCGTTTACGCATACAACCTGTATACAATATACATACCGGTGATTATATGGGACTTACAGGATAGTAAAACCAGTACTACCCACTAAAACCCAACACGACCTCCCCGTCACAATAGGGCGTCCAGGATCGTTCACGCACTCAACCACGACGCCACGACCGCAGGCCTGCTGAAGCAGACCACATCAACCATGGGGTTGCTCCAACAGTTCACTCTCCTCAGAAAAGTACCAGGAATAACCCGTATGGTACACTGCCCACCGAAGCGGGCCACCTCCCTGTGTGTCTCTTGGCTTCGTGCCTGGCTGGGTTGCCGGACGCTAATGAGCCACCCTCACTTATATCAGGAGGAGCTTATTTTGACATAACATTAACATTTTATCTCCAAATTAACACTTTTAACTTAAAATAAAAAGTGATTATATCTCAATGTAATTTATATAGAAAATCTGATAATTATATATTATACATACAAATTAACCAATTCGGCAAAAGAACTGCTAGCTTAATGCAGGAACATAAATATAAACGACTGTTTAATTATATACATACTCGTATATTAACATCGAACGATCTCTTAAAGGCCGCGTCCTAATTTTTATTCTTAAAAACATATATTATATAATTACTTGTATTACTGGTTGTCGAGTGCGATGAAAGTGGACTGCGGGCGAGCGGTTACATCAGTCGGCAGTCGAAAAAAAATATTTTATTTAATACAAACATACACCTGATATATTCATTTACCCATGATTTTACTAATAAGTGGGTTTATTTCAAATATATTTTACATTATAATAATAATTCAGGCCTTAATATCCCACCTCCTTCAATTCTTCACATGAAAATATCAGAGGCACGAGACTAGCAAATTGACTCGCATAAACTGATTTTTTTAAGAAACCACTAGGCTACTACTGACTTATATTTTATATTATTGTTTTAGAAAAAAAAACATCTTTTATATATATATATATATATATATATATATATATATATATATATATATATATATATATACATATATATAAAAAAGTACATCAGCAGCTCTAAAACACTTATATGTAAATATCTTTTATTTGTGCAAAATTTTTCATTGAAAGATCTATAGAACATACTTTTGAGCTATTTGATCAAACATTTTTTATCGATGTTTTACTTTTTTTCAACAAAACTTTTTTTTGTTGCAGGCTTATTGTCACGCGTGTCAATTGTCAAGTACTTGACCTCTACGATTATTTATGCAAGGTAAGGTTACTTATAATGGCTACCAAGTCAGCAAACATTATGGATTTCCTTCATTTCATACTAAATTTAAAAATTAATAGTAGTAATATAAGTAATATTTCATTAACCGACTTCCAAAAAGGAGAAGGTTCTCAATTCGTCGGAATCTTTTTTTTATGCATGTTCACCGATTACTCGGAGACACCTGAACTGATTTGGCATTTTTTTTTGTTTTAAAGGTTATACTTCCCTAATCCCTAATATCGAAATCGGTCGAGCAGTTTTAAAAAAAATCAGCATTAAATTATTGTTTCTAATAAATTGTTTAATTGAATATGTTATTAAAAAACTTTCTTATTACAAATTACCTGCTTTTTACGTCTACACTAAAAATGGATAAATAAAATAGAAAAGATACCTAATCACTTATTTTCGAAGTCGGTGCCAGCCAACAATATTTTAAGATATAAATATCTAATAGGTAATTATGTATATTACGTATCGAAATATTATATTAGATTTGTTATGCATCGGCTTCTAAATGAAAACCCCCGTTTAGTTATTTTTACATTTTAGTGCCTGGAAGTCGGTTTTTTTTTGTTTTTATTTTAAGATTCCATTGTTTACATACGAGCTGCCGAGATTTCTCTATTTTATTAGTTTTCCTTTACTATGACTCCATTATAAATATTTTGGTTAAATATAGTGTCGGTAGTACATATAGAATGACTGATTGAACTGATTAAAAAAGAGGGAAAACAACTCTCTACAACAAAAAGTGCAACAGGTATTGGTGTTTTGAACAAATAAGCACTAAGGCGACAAATATATAAGTATCTTTATACACTGACATATATGTATACCCTATAATAAATACTTATAATCTATGTATAAGGTATACTGTTTATTTGATTATAAATAAAATATAAGAAATTCTTGTCATTTATATCGTGATTATTATAGATATTTATAAGAGAATATTTTCTTAATATTATCCGAATAATATCTCTTTTAATGTCTAATATCATTACCTCTATTTCTATCTCTATAAGAGAAAACTCTTAATTGGCATTAATGTCGATACATAAAAGTTACGTAAGATTCATCTAACTTCCTAATGCCTTTACTAAGTCGGACAAGATATATATAAAATATCTACTAAATCTATACATATTTACATTGTAAGCACATTTGTAACACCTGGCCTTCTAAAGAATTAGCACTTCAAGACGTGACTGAAGACATTAAAATACGTATCGCGATGTAAACAAGTATTCAATTTGGTATTCAACAAATTGTTTTATTCTTATCATGTATAGACTCATGAAAATTTAATAGAAATTGTATAGCGGTATTCTATAATATATTAATATTACCCGCCCCCTAGGGCAGGTTAATGTAAGATACCTGGTATCTATACTTATATTATAAAGAGGTAAAGTTTGTGAGTTTGCGACGTTGTAGGGGATAATCTCTGGATCTGCTGAACCGATTTAGACGAAATTTGGTAAGAAGATAGTTTGAGACCCTGGGAAGGACATAGGATACTTTTCCTATTATTCCGGATTATTATTCCGGAAATCATCCCTTAAGGGGTTTACGAATGGGGATCAAAGTTTGTATTGGAAAGCAAGCTAGGGGGGACGAACCCGAGCGAAGCGAGGGTGAGTCGCTAGTACCTTAATAATTACATACATATATCTTATATAATTGAATCTGTTTGTCTAATTCAGAAAATTTTGTATGTCTGTAGCAATATATATTCTATATGTACCATTTTAGTATATATTTCTTACTTACCTACTTCATATTCTTTGTTATGTAAATTCCTTAATATATCCACACTTACTAATATGATAAATGTGAAAGTAATTCTATCTGTTACCTTTTCATGTTTAAATCGCTGAGCAGATTTCGATAATGATTGGCAAGAACATAGCTTATCACACGAGCGAAGCCGCGGGCTATAATAATATAAAAGAAAATGTTTCATTTCACATTTACTGTAATGAGTTGAGTTTTGTAATTTCTCTTAGCCATAGTAAATTAAATAAGAACTCTAGGAGATAAAAAGATAGGCGATTATTGCATGGTCTTACTTGATCCGTCTCTACATAACATGCGTAAGCCTTTACAGCTCTAAAACAAATTGTGAGAAATGTATTGTGCCTTTGTTCCGCAAGTGTTGCGTACGTTACGTATGGGAAGTGTGCTATTGGTTTCATAACTCACGCCAATTAATTAGTTTGAGATAAAAACAGTTTAAAACAATGCCTTGTAATATTCCATACGACTTGCAAAATTTTAACTTCTGCTTTGCTTTTTCACATGAACGATTTAACTGAGTGCGTGGGGAAGTGATAGACAGTGAGCTATTTCTTGCATTTTCATATAGCAGTCTGTTATGTTTATTAGGATATGGTCTCAGTGTCTGATGCCATCGAAGAGAACTATAAATATGTATTAATAGAGAATTAATATGTTGGGACGTTAACACACAGCACCATCTAGTTCTATAGTAAGCTACGAGGCTTGTGTTATGGATACCAGATAGTAGATACACTACACACATATAACTTTAAATACATACATATTATTACTAGTTTAGTATTATATGATCATATTATAAATATAAACACCCATGACTGAAGTCCAACCATTCCTGCTCATCACATAAATGCTTGGGGCCCAGCAGGATTCGAATCCGCGACGCTGGCAATGAAATCATATACGGTACTTATAAGAAAACCACAATTTTTATTAACATTTTTGTCTGTCTGTTCCGAAATCTAGTAGTCTAGCTATCTAGTATATAGAACCTATTGTTTGTCATGTACTACTACTTTTTAGATGAATAAGGGAATTTAGTCAAAATGTATATCTTCAATCGCTTTCTTCATATAAAAATAAATGTATTGAGTATTTTTATATTCAAGCGTCGTATCAGATAATCATAACATATCTTTCCTATATATTATTTAGATTCTGAATAAATAAGAAAACTCTTTTGTGTTATACAAAAGTTATCTTTTAGATTAAAATAATAATTAATTGCTTGTACAAAATAAAGGAACATTAAATTAAACTACAGTTAAAAAGCCTTTAAACTTCATATAAATCTTTCGACAGTGTAATAACAAGTAATTTTAAAGCAGGAGAAATTCGCATTACGAGCTGGATTTCGATATTTTTGTGGGAAGGGCGTGTCTGTTCGCTAACAATGGGGCAATATAAATTCGGTGTGTAGCAATAATTTCTGGTAATGTAGGTAACCAAAAATAATGAACGTATGAATGTGACAGATTATTTTAACCTTAGTTGGAATTTAAATGTGAAAGGGTTCGTTGAAAAATCGACTAGCATGCGTTATTAACATCGATCAAACAAGTACTAGATACACAATCAGCGACGAAAAATGTTCTCACCGAATGAGCGCTCATTTGAGCATTTGAGCGCGCTTTAATTTTTTTCCTGGGAAAAGTACTCTAAACATTGTATTTAAAACATTTATAAAATTAAACTATTAACAAATTATTTAATAAAACTCTTACTTTACTGTACATTTTTCTGTATACAGGTATTATTAGCGTTTCCAAGTGTCTTTTACAGTCCATTAAATGGAGTAAAAAGCAAAGACATATCCTTCCTTTAAATAATGAATTTAATATTAATAATTCATATGAAAATTTAATATTAATTTAATAATTCATCTCAAGAGTAATCGAACAGAATCGAACAGAAAAATTTAAAAGGTAGACAAAAAGTACCGAAACGTACAGCATATTTAACTGAAATACGACACCTTTTTTCTTTTCTTAAAATTATAAAACTTTTTAAATATTCAAATGTATTAACGCATTATTATAATTGTATGATGTAAATGCATTAGTATGTAATTTAAAGAAATCTCTAAGCCGATTTGGTTTCGAATAATACTGTAAATGATGGGGCATCGAAAGTTTGACTTTGTGTCATAGATACGGATTAAAGTTTTATCACTTTCTTACTTTTATTTGGAACTTTGTTGCTACTACTTTGTAATCTTTACTAATATACTTGTGTCAAATATTAAATCTATCAGTACTTTAAGTTATGATTTAATATAGTATTCAGACCTTTTTAAGTCCTACTGCTGGGGGTGGGCCTCCCATCAATACAAGGAGGATCAGGCCATAGTCCACCACGCTGGCCAAGTGCGGGCGGACTACACATGTAACTTTCGAAAACTTGCTAGGTTCTCTTAGACATGCAGGTTTCTTCACGATGTTTTCCTTCACCATAAGACAAATGGTAATCATGTTATAAATTTTTCACACATATCGGAGAACCGGGATTTGAAACCGCTCCACTCAATTTTCTAGCGTGCTACCACTTGGCCACCACTGAAGTTATGATTGGTGATGATAAAAAAAAATAAGAAAGTAAGCAACCAAACATGCAATCACAATGTAGAAAGAAGGAGATGAACCGTCTCTTTTCTCACCATTTGTTTACTTGACTGTACTTGTTTGATTTATATTTCAACATTATTTTATTAATTTCTTACATGTTTATCATTAATTTTAATCACAAATATTTTAAACTTGAACGAGTGAGTTCGACTAAGGAACTCTAAAAAAAAACAATTATTCATGACTATGACGGATGGTACGAGGACATGAATACGTACATTTCGCAATAGCATGTCAACTTATTCGCATGTGACCGGCGTCAAAGTATAATCATTTAAACGATTAAAACTTTTAAAAGTCATCTCACAAAGTATTCCAAATAGAGCAGATTGAGATTTAGCTAGCTTTGTGACAAGTGAGATAGGCTTCGAGTGCGATCAGATAGTGCGCCTGCGCATTAAAGGGGTTTTGATTTATTTTTTTAATGTTTGTGCTTACCGCGTATCCAGTTTATCTATGATCTTTACCACTCATGCAACGAATGATTGGACTCGTGAACATAAATAATACTTGTCGCTTGTAGTATTATTATATGTGTTTATTTTATTTAGGTTACCTTGTTTCTTAAACTATTTTTTAATAAATATTATAGCACTAAGCTCGTCTCTCTTTTTTTAATTTCGGAATTTTTTTATTCATTTCAAGTATTATGAAATTACTTTATAATATATTTTATTGAATTTAAAACCGAAAATTTCAAATCAAATCTTATGATAAGTGTTATAGATTATAAACTATAAATTATTTAAAAAAATATAAACGTAAGTTTTATTATATAAATACTTTTTTCATTTGTAATATGATTTTATAACTTTACTAGGTATCAAAAAGTATTATAAATAATTACTTAAATATTTTATTTTCATCATATAGTGAGTTATTTTATTAATATCATTATTATTATGTATTGTTATTTAATTGTTTTAATTTATTATATAATTAAAAATATATATAACTCGCTACCGCCTGTAGCCTGTACGGCGGGTGCGCACGCGCGTCGTATCTGCATCGCTGCCGTTAATTGATCGCGGGCGCACCTGTCCAACTCCCGCATCTGGTCGCTACACATCTTATCTCTTACATGTAATAGTTTTGCTATTTAAATGTTATGTACTTATAAGTTTATAAGATTATATGAAAAATATTGATATGTTATACGTGAAACTTTTGTTATTTAAATATTTTGTTATTATACTTTATAATATACTCGCGACTTATCCGTTGCTCGAGTTGCTAATGCCCTAAGCTTGAATGCTTTAGGAACACAAAAGACAAACATCCAAAAAAAAACTTTTTTTTCGCCAGAAACCACACATTTTTGCCAGAAACATAGTTTCATCACCGTCGGGGCAATGGTTTAGGAACACATAGACGACTAACATACGAGCATTCATTTTTATTTATATAGATAAAAAATTGGCTAAATTGAGAAATGGTTAATGTTTTAATTATTTATACATAGCTCTATGTGTGTATACGAAATGCTAGTTTACTTTTATAAATCAATTCAAGTGTGAGATGGAAATTTGAGTATTTTATTGGAATTTAAGCACTTAGGATTTTCATTACATTTTTTGTAAAGATACATATGTACATATGTAAAATACACATATATGGAGTGCCACCCCTATTCTATATTTTTTTGTAATTTGACTAGAAATTTGTCTTACGTTTACATGAGACCTAACTTTTAAAAATATGTATAGCCATAATAGTTTGCAAATGAAATGGTTGAGACATACACTTAGACGTAGAAACTAATATCCTTTGTTGCTTTTTCGATACGAAATAAAATACGAAATTATTGCAACATATTTCAAATTATATATTGAGTTTGAACAAAAATTAGATCAAGTTTTACAAATAATATATATACGATCTATTTGTACAAGATTTCTCATATTTTCTCTCTGGCACCAAGAGTTGCCACATCAGTCCATAACAACACCAATTATGTGGAAGAATGTAGCATATCCACGGAGTCGAATCGAACGTATCGGTTTGCGCAAGCGCAGGCTATTTTACGTTTTTGTGTAATTCGATGAGTGTAAAGTTACTGCAGTTATACTTTTGCAACTGCCAACTGGCGATTTGCCATCATTACTCTGTATTTTTATGAAATTACACTTAAATGTATGTAATTTTATTTCATTTTTTGAATCATTTAAGGTAATAAGAATAATATTACCAAAAAAATAATACACGTGACATTATTTTTTATCTACAGAAATTGTTAAATAACTTCAATAAATACTTAATCTATACTGATATTATAGAGAGAAAAGATTTGTACATTTGTATGTTTGTAACGAATAAACTCAAAAACTACTGAACCGATTTAGATGAAATTTAGTAAGAAGATAGTTTGAGATCCTGGGAAGAACATAGGATATTTTTATTCCGGAGGTTATTCCTTAAGGGGGTGAAAATGGAGATAAAAGTTTGGGAATCAACCTAGGGACGAACCTGAGCGAAGCGAGCGTGAGTCGCTAGTTTCTTTATAAAAACGAAGTAAGCGATATATAATGTTCGTCCCAAAGAATTTTATGTATTTGAATCGTTTAGCATTACTTTATTAGCTACATACTCTACTCCACAATAAAAACACAGCCGCAATTCCATACTGAGACTCTGATAAAATGTTTATTTAGGGAAATTTTATTATTCTACCTAAAAGAAAATTATTCTAAATAATCTAAAATCTAAACAATTCAATTTTTTAACCATCAAGTGTTTTTTAAAGACGTTATAACAAAAAAACAATTTAATTGCAATTCAACACGTAGAAGCAAGTACCTTAAAATAAGCTCCTACAAATTATTTTAAAGCATAACCGAAAGGCCTACATTGTATACCTATTGTTCATATGCCCTACAGACTTAATACTTTGTGAAGATTCGCAACATGATATAATATGTATTTAGTACGGGAAATGGTTGCATAACGACGCTCAATGCACTATTAGAAGTGGCAAAAATATTAACAATAGAGAGCTCGAACAATGGCGAGTGGAGCCGCGGGCGAAAATATACTCACGAGCTACGCCATTAATGGAACATGAGTTTTATTACAATAATTATAAAGTAGATTTTTGGTTGATACGAACGTCAATAATAATGATGTCCAGCATTGTTAAGGGCCAGATTGTATTTGCTAGTATGCGATGGGAATTCAAAACTTTTACCATTATTAGATAACTAGCACTTACACGCAACTTTGTTGTGACTTTCTTATGATTTTAATAACAAAATATTTAATTATTTATTTATCAAACGTCTCATTAACTATATTGTCAGTGCTAAATTTTTTATATACATATTTTTGATGCACTCATGAAGACCTGAAGGTATATGTATATACGTATTTCAAACTAATTTTATTATTCTCTGATAGGTTTTCGAATGCAGATCATATGTTAGCTAAAGAAAACTTATATAATATACACTTAAATACAACATATATTTGATGAATTTCTAAGCGCATTAGAAAACGTAAATTATTAATTGCGAAGTGATATATTTTTATAAATTAATTGAAATTATGAAGTTACTAAAGAAAAATGTATATTTAATATACTGTGTGTTACTTGATACCTTCTATAAATAATTAATTTATGTTTTGTAACAAACAAATATGCATTTGTCAGTTTGTCTTCACTAACCAAACGAGCTTATAGATCTTTACTTTTGTCTCATAAATTATTTTAGTTATGAACGAGATAATAGACAAAAGCTAGTATTTTTATATCAAAAAGTCCTATAATTTAGATCCAAGTGTACTGGCATAGACAATAGGGTAGATGCGAGATTGCGAGCATTGTTTCGTCCCTCGGACCACACTCGCGCTGGCCGTGTGTGGTTGCAGCATGTTTTTATTGCATAGTGAGGTTATTTGATAAATTCTAAACTGATTTTTCGTATTGAACTATTTATTTATTTAGATCGACTTCGAAAAATACTAATGTTGGGTATATTTTTAGTGTGTTATACAATTTCTTTCAATATAAATAATGATCTGCTAAGGAGAACTTACATACTTAGGTATATAAGTTTAAAAAAAATAGATTCCACTGAAATTATTTGTTTGAAATTGATTCAAAGTAAATTATTTCAGCCGAACCCATGAATGTACCGAAGTAGTCCTCGTGAACCGAATTTTCTTCCTCAAATGCTCTAAACGCAACTCCCATGTACTAGCAAATAAACTATGTATGTATATCTATGCAAATAATCGTCCACACTTCGTTATATTGCTACGGAAATAGAGACGACGAACAAACAAACACATAATCAAACACCTTTTAATTTAAAGTATTAACTAAGAAATAATATGGGCAATGAATTAACCCTTCTATATTTTTTATTGAGTGCAACATGTACCGTCATGGTAATTAAGTGCGTATTTCATTAATACGCTGGCAATTAGGATCAATTTCACAGCTGTTTTCTTTATATTTTTATTATAATGTCGATCAATGTGATCGTGAGTAATCGAATTTAAGTCCTTTGTTTATTTAATTACAGTTTATTATGCTATGATTTTAATTTAAAGTAAAAGCAAGGCGATGTAGCAATTTTATATTTTAACTTATCATAGTCGGTGACTTCGCTCATGTGAGAAATGTCTTCTAGTATAATTATAAACCTATGAGTGTCCTACGATATATACATACATATATGTATGTATGTACGTCCGTATACATTTTAATCAAATCCGTTCTACGGTCATAGCAAAAATACACTCATCATATCGTAATATTAGAGTGTTAAATAAATTACGTAAGTTAAAATGATATGAAATATATAAAAAAGAAATAAATAATTATTAAAACCTTTTTACGAAAAACAAAACATTTTCTTTTTGAAGTCAGTCAAAAAGCACCGATAGAAACAACAATTTTTTGTACGCCAACACAGACATTTGTTATGAGCGGGGAACGAACCTGCCGTCCTCGAAGTTCAGTTCTCTAACTACCGCACCCACGAGACCGTCACATGTAGGCACGTGGTGATAATTTATAATGTTTAAATGAAAGGTCTATTATAAAAGTATACGCAAGCTGTTAAAAAACCGCTACACTCTTCCTTAATCTCTTATAATAGTGAGAACAGACGAACGATTAGAAGCCATTAATTCGCATTTCTACAACAAGTGGGTTCACACGCGAGCAATTATGCATGTGTAGTAAACCGAGCGGTTAAATAATTGTCCCCTTTTGAATTTGTCAATAGAAGTGACTGTGAAAATAATAAAACTCAATCTTTATATCTATATATAATAAAATAGTAACGAGCGAAATCTGTACGAAATATTTTTTGTCACACACTAAAGTGCCCATAATCTGAGCTAATAATAAAAAAAAAACGGCCATTATATATCACTGCAATATTAATACATCAAACCAGGTGTCCACCGCCCAGCCCACGCCCAAATGCTTTAGGCTCTAGGACACTCGTTTAAGGGCTCTTACATATAGTAAGACTATACTGTCTATTTCTTTACGGTCAACGTTTTTCTGTCTTCTTATTTTCCGTAATATAATTTCTGAACTTAAAATGACTGATTGCACGTGAACTCTTGAAGTTTTAAAAATCCAATGTAAAGTTACTAAGCATTACAGAGAAATGGACGCGAAATGTTATAGTTTTTATTATTATTTACATCCATTTTCACAGCAATTGTGGTCATGGAAGAGATCTCTCCCGTGACGAGCAAACTAACGCTGTTAAGCATTCGAAACGTCGGGAATCAAAAAACAAAATAAATCCGCGAAAAAACCGAAAAGATAGTTTTATTCAAAATGTCAAATATTCGCATAAATCTAAGAAAGCTAGATTTTAGAACATGATTAGGATCAATAAACTTATATGTATTTAGTATAATTTTTTTGCTAATCAGACATTTTTGTCTGAACACCTGTTGAATGGCATTATGAATGAAACGCCGATCCTGACTTCATCTCTTATCTCACTGAACAGGGCGACCGCAGCATCAAGCATTGGGTACTAATGCGAACAACATTTTTATCTATGTAGAGTCTATAAAGAAATCTGAAAAGTAGAGACATGACAAAAATAGGCATTTTGGTTATCTATATTTACTTTTTTTGCATATTTTCATTTTGCTATCAACCTTAAAATGTGTCTATTTAATTCTGGAATTAAAACTTATTAATAAAGATTACGGCAGTGGTAACACTCTCGCTTGGAAAACCAATTGAAGCGGGTTCAAATCTCGGTTCTCGCATCTCTAATATTTTCTTGTGCGAATGATTTCCAACATGATTACCACTTATCTTACGGCGAAGGAAAACATCGTGAGGAAACCTGCATGTCTGATAGAACCTAGCAAGTTTTTGAAATACATGTAACTTGACAGCGTGGCCCAGACCCGGAACCGGATTATGGCCTGATTCCTTTCATATTGAAGGGAGGCCAGTGCCCGACAATAGGACGGTAAAAATGGACTAAATACATACATAAAATACATATTAGGAAATTAGAGAATTAAAATTACAAGGTTAAACTATTGTTTTTATTAATTATATTATAAGACCAATTTCTGTCTGCACCTTTACTCGTCTGTTACGATGACCCATGGTCATTTTATATTAAATTTTAATAAATCCCTAAAATATAATTATTAAATACAATTCAAATCCAATAAAAGTGATTCATAATAAGTCAACACCTGTCAGCCAAAATAAATAATTTAAATAATGTTAAAAAAGTCAAAAAATATGAGTCAAATTCAAAATTGATCAAATAATAACTAAAAAGTAGGTGCATGTGAACGACCACTCATTGGTACATGTAATTAACATAAATTAATCGTGTAAATCAATGGAGTCAAAATAAGTCAAATTAATTTATTTAAAACTAGCATTACTCACGGCTCCGTTCGCGTTCAGGTGACCAAAAACCAAATTCTTAGGTTTTACATATCATATACTCTTACATTGCAGTTTTTGTATTTTTTCTCAGAAATGAGATATTTTCCCAGGGTAAAAAGTATGCTATATGTTGACCCGGATAACCAGCTATCATCATACCAAATTTGATCAAAATCTGTCCAGTGGTTTTCTCGTGATGCGGTAACAGAGAGACAGACAAAAATTCTAAAAACTATAGATTCGGTCTCTGTATCGATAATAAAGTCTATTTCAATGAGATTTTCCAAAAAATATTTAATGTACAGATTTGGCTATGTTACAATTTTATTATATGTATAGATATTAAATATTCGTGTAAATCTAAGAAAGTAATTAAATTAGATCTAAAAATAATTTACAATGGCGTCTCTCACACATACTCCAAAATTAAATGCTTTGTTATCATAGAACTTTAAAATTTCCCTTCTACCATAATCCATCTATTGTAAAAGACTGAATAATTCTTTTTTCTAAGTTGGTTAAGAATTCGTCTCGACGGGTGGTGTTAGACGCGTGTATGTATGGTGTGTTGTGCAACCCGCGGCACATTGCGAGTGCAGTGACAGCGAGCAGATGAATGTAATTACAATTATTTTCAACCGAAATTACTCTTTTGAGTGTCTAACTCACGGTGGTCATTGTTAAGGCCAAGTTTCTTCATGTAAATTAAATTTAACTCTAGTGGGAAATACATAAGTTGATTTATAATTTATTAGCTTATAATATTAAAGCAATTCTTGTATATAAATTTATTTCGTGTTTGACCGGAACGGCTTGAACAGTTTGGATGAAATTTTGTATTTAGAGAAAGTTTTGCTCTTTAAATTTATCTATATAGGTGTCTTTTCTGCAAATACTCTCAAATAATAATAATAATAGAAATATTTTCGCTATATTTTTTTTTACTTAGAACATGACTATTTTATAGGTGCAGTATTAAAGTTTAGAATTGAACAAAATGTCAAGTAGATACAAAAAATACCAAAAAAAAAATATGTAGACCTTCTATTGCTCAAAAAAAATATCAATTCTTTTTGCATTAGATAGCCCATTTATTGAGGAAGGCCATAGTTTATACATCATATAATATATATATATATATATATATATATATATATATATATAATAGTCTATCTATTCCATAGAAATCGTTAAATTGTACCTAGTGATGTTATAAATATCACTAAGTGGCGTACTTGAGCGAACCGAGAGTAATTAGATTCATATCCATACTTAATATTTTGTTTGTTTATACTTCTTTCACGCCGAAACAGAGCGAGGACGGCTAGGCGTAATTTTTGCTGGAGGGCTGGGGAGTGACATATACATACATATACCGCGGGAAACTGTCTCATTCAAACAGGAAATCACGTAATAATACAACCCACACCAACTCATTACACCTATTACCTACATATATACTATATAATATATAGTCTATCTATCCCATACTAAGCGTTAAAATATACCTTGCTAGTTTAATATATAGTGTAAATATAGTGGTTCGCCTTAAGCTATTTCGATTCTCACGGTTAGATCAAAGCAGAGAGCTGATGCCAGCGCCAGCAATGCTTGTTCTAATTACGTTTACGAGTAATAAGGGATCAGTGTTGATTAAAAATGACAAGGAATGTTTATTATTGGTAGTTGAGTTTTTAGTACTGCGCATGAGTTGAATTTAAAGTTGATATCTTATTTAGTATTCTGAGAATACGTCGCCTTTTATTTTATTAAGCCTTATAGTTATACTAGATATAAAATATTAAAACAATCGAACTACGTACGTATATATTATGTACTTAGTACGACTTCTGTCATACCATATACGAAAGTTTGTGTGTATGTTTGTTACGCCTTCACGCTGAAACGGCTGGATCGGTTTAGATGAAATTTAGAGTACAGATAGAATATAACCTGGAGTAGCGCTAAGTAAGAGTTTGTCTGTTTGTACTAGCTATGTCTACGTATATATGTAGCATAGGCTACTGTCAGGCACTTAAGGATGAGCGAAGCCAAGTTACTAGTAAGTACATATTTTCAACTGTTAACTCAAAAAATGTGGACAGTCAACATCGAAATTATAAATTTTATATATGTATCTGTGATGTGATAAAAATTAGAAATTTTATGATCTAATTTAAATCAATGATTTTCAAAAAGATATATAACCTACATAAATATTTATAAAGATAATTTACATTAATAACATAGTTTGAAATTAGTTATACTTTGTATGATCTGAATTAATTAAATGATGATGATTAATTTTACATTAATCTTCTGCCTCGGTGGTTTAGTGGCTAGCATGTACGGCTGCACATCCGGAGGTCCTGGGTTCGAATCTCAGATCCGGCCACGTTTACTTATCTAGTCTTTTTGTTTAGGAAGCCTCAGTAAGAGCCCGGAGTTGAGAAGTTGGCGGTGTTTCACCATTTCACAGAATATCAATGGTTGCTTTTTTACGTATTGAACTTACATTTTATTTATTTGATCAACATAACATTATAGATAGCATATATATGAGTCAATATCTCTTATATCCACATATTTCCATCAACAAGAAACTCTTGAACAGAGTAATATGCTTTGCTCAATAAAATATTTTTAATTTTATCTTTAAACTAGCATAACCCGCGACTTCGCCCGTGTTTGAAATTCCGATATAAACATCAGGTTTACAATAATGTACGGAAGTCTGCCTGATTTGTTGACATTTATGATTACTGCTCCGCTCCCTTGTATAGTAGCATGATGATATAGCCTATAGCCTTCCCCAATAAACGGGCTATCTAATGCAAAAAGATTTTTTAAATCGTATCAATACTTAGTTCCTGAGATTAGCGCGTTCAAACAAACAAACAAACAAACAAACAAACAAACAAACAAACAAACAAACAAACAAACTCTATCTATTTATAACATTAGTATAGATATATTAGTATAGATAACATTAAATTGTTGAAAAGGTACTACTATTGATAGACTAGCAACTCACCCAAGTGAAGAGAGGGTAAGTCACTACGATATAATAAATCATAATATTTAATTTATTCGTTATACTAAGATTAATTATTCGCTTGCTCTTTCTATCCTTTATACTAAGTGCAACTTTTTAGTACACTTAGACCACACATGTTAATAATTGTTGTAGTTTACGACCTATCGATGCTACATTAGAGCCGGACCGCGGCCGCACGTCTCCCACTTACGTTATCTATTGCGACGTAATAAAGCAAGTGTAACTTGTAAAGTGCAGAGGTGGTAGAATTTTAAGAACTTGTTATAATCGTTCTAAGATTAATAATAAATATAAATATCTTGGGACATAACACACACCACGTCTAATTCCATGGTAAGCTACGGCCTACGAGGCTTGTGTTATGGAATACCAGATAGTTGATACACTATACATATATAACTTTAAATACATACATATTATAAATATAAATACTCAGGGCTGGAGTACAAACATTCGTGCTCATCACACAAATGAATGTTCTCAGCGGGAATCGAACCCGCGACCGTTGGCACAGCAAGTATGGTCACTACAAACTGAGCCAAAAATGTAATCAAATAAAAGTTATTATATTTTTTATAGAAAAATAGTGACAATTAGTGCTTGAAGGTCCCTTTTTGCAAGTATTCTACTACCTACACATATGCACAATACGTATAGGGTAAAAAAACTGTATATCACTTTTCAGCTTATAATCTGCCTCTATAAAATGCAGAAAAAAATTGCGTTAGATTTAAAAAAAATTAAAAGAAAAAAATAAATTTAGAGAAAGGTTTTTTGAGTTAATATAGTAAATACGTAGTAATTTCTGGAATTACCAATACATACAAAAAAATTGTTTATTTCTAATAGCATAAGATCACCACTGAATGTTAATCATTTAACATGTGAGTTTGTGAGTTTGTGACGTTGTAGGGGGTAATCTCTGGATCTACTGAACCAATTTAGATGAAATTCGGTAAGAAGATAGGTTGAGGCCCTGGAAAGAATATAGGATACTTTTTACCCGGAAATCATCCCTTAAGGGGGTGAAAATGGGGATGAAAGTTTGCATGGAAAATCAAGTTAGGGACGAGCCCGAGCAAAGCGAGGGTGAGTCGCTAGTCGTAAAAAAATGCAACTTAAAACGACTAAAAAACTAGGTTATGTAAATCTTTTAAAATATCTTCTAGTATCTACGCGTTTCGAAATAACAGATTAATTTGTTAAAAATGCTAAAAATTAAGTCAACTAGCAATTAGATACCTTATTTATTAAAAAGGTTGTTTTCTTAAAAGGTGTGCCTTTAAGAATGTAGCGGTTGATGCCAGTTAGATACATGCCAAGGCAATCCACATTTCACGATGAAACATTTCATTCAATGATTTTCGAAGTAACGGAGTCACTGACCAAAGCGAGCGAGCGAGTTATCTCGGTGTTTAGATTTTACTATTGATTTAAATCGATTTTATATATAATAGATAATCTTTATTAGATTTAGATTAAAACTAGCGAATCACCCTCGCTCCTATGGGGTTCGTCCCTAGTTACGTTGTAACGTTTAGTATAGATTTCTCAGATATGAGATGTATTCCTGCAGTAAAAAGTAACCTTTATGTTGACCCGCATACCCAACTGTCATCATGGCGAATTTTATCAAAATATGTCTTGTGGTTTTCTCGTTATACGTTCCCAGACAAACAGACAGACAGGCATACAAAAAATCTAAAAACTATAGATTCGGCCTCTGTATCGATAATAATGTCTATTTCAATAAGATTTTCCAAAAAATATTTAATGTACAGATACGACTCAGAATTTTATTATAGATATAGATTAACAAATAATGTAATATTTATTATTTCTTTGAAGCTATTTGTAGTAGCTATATATAACATATAATGTAATGGACATATATTATTCATAACATAGCAATAATATAATATAGCTAAATTAATATTTTAAATTCTTTAAGTTTATAAATATAACATATTAACATACAATTTGTTTATGTTCTAATAATATGTTATCTGAAACAAAAAATATTTCTTATGGAGCTTTAAAGGCTTTTAAACATTGATAACAATGAATTGAAAACAATTGAAGATTACTTCAACAAAATAATTATTTTTTTAACTTAAGTGGTAGAGAAAGGGGTTCTAATTAAGTATTTCAATTTTAATATGCATAAAAACCGTATTAACAAGTGTCTTATTATTAAGATTTCTATGTTTATACATACATTTTAACAAAAACATCTCGTAAGAGTTAATATATTACTTTCAAATAAACATTTTGACTACATAATATAACACTTTCTCTATTTTATATGTGACTTTCAACATCCAAACCAGTAATAAAACTAACAGAATTAAGTTAACAATGTATCAGTAATTTTATTACTTAGCGATGCTATTTAAAATCCTATTATTCAAATTTAATCGATTTCTTTCATTTTTCGCACATTTCGCCAATAGCAGTGACATTTATTATTGTTTATCGTCGTTGTTTATGTAAATATACATAAATAAACGGTTATCTATACATATAATAAAATTGTAACCAAATCGAATCTGTACATTAAATATTTTTTGGAAAATCTTATTGAAATAGACATTATTATCGATACAGAGTCCGAATCTATAGTTTTTAGAATTTTTGTCTGTCTATCTGTCTGTCTGTCTGTTACCGCATCACGAGAAAACCACTGAACAGATTTTGATGAATTTCGGTATGATGATAGCTGGTTATCCGGGTCAACATATAGGATACTTTTTACCTCGGAAAAATATCTCATTTCTGAGAAAAAATACAAAACCTGCATTTTAAGAGTATAATAATATGTAAAACCTAAGAATTTAGTTTTTAGTCATCTGAACGCGGGCGTAGCCGCGGGCAATGCTATAAAAGAGTATCTAGTGTAATAGGTAACGAGTTCCAATTTTCATTAAGCTATGTGTTTTCGATACTAAAAAAATCGGGGTACTTTATGTGAACGAAAGCTTGTATGTTTGGTTGTCTGGATGGATTTGGATGAAATTCAGGACACAGATAGACTGTGACCTGGAATAATACATAGACTGTTATTAGGCAACTAGATATGGTTCAAGTGATGGGAAATATCACATAATTTTATGTAACCCTTTCAAAGCTTAAAAATTATTATAACTGCTTGCAATATGTAAGCCATATAATAATAATACACACATTGCACTTAACGACCCCTTTATAATATGTACATTGTTCAATATCTGACATTTTAAATGCTCAAAAACACACAAAATACTGTCTTTTATTTAAAACACACAAAATTTAAGGAAAATAGCGAAAATACGACAAAACTCGAATCCCTTCAATGAGTGAATACTGTCTACATACGAGTACATAGTCTGTATACGGGATAAAGCGCATGTTACAAAGTGTAAAGTTAAAATAATTAATCACAATTTATTTGACTGCGATTATTCCCTCCACGACCGCGGACACGCCGGCGTGTCAGGTAACAATAGACTTCTAAGAATTTTAATTAATTTCCTAGAAATTTACCTGGAGGTGTTATACTTTAATCTGACTGATCACTGATGCTGTGCATTTCTAATATCTCTTTATATTTATGTATTTTATTAGTCAAAATACAATATACAAAAGGAAAGCCGGGCCAAGTCGCTAGTTTTTTAATATAAGATGTATGTTTTAAACATGCGTTTCAGTGACGCATAAAGGCGTGCCACACCTGCAGAGAAAGTAGATGCGTTTTCGGCACTTTCATACATTACTCAGAGAACTGTGGTGTCTGAATCGGGGTTATGTCATCGAATTAAGAAATTTCCTGTTGAGCAACTTAAATATTTACGCACACTATATAAATGGAAGCGTAAATTGTTTAATTATGATCGTAAAAAATATTAGACTCTTTGGTAATTTATCAGTTTTGGAATCACTCATCATTCACACGTCATTTTTCAACCGACTTCAAAAAGGAGGAGGTTCTCAATTCGACTGTATGTTTTTTTTTATGTTTGTTACCTCAGAACTCCGTCATTTATTAACCGATTTGGAAATTTTTTGTTTTGTTTGGAAGGGTATACTTCCAGATTGGTCCCATTTAAATTTCAAAAAAAAATACCACCCCTAAGGGTGGAAAAACAACAAATCATGAATTTAACCTACTTCTAATTGTCATATTGACTTGAAACTTTGCAAGTATTTCTATTTCCGTTGATAGTACAGTGGTTCGGTGTTCTTGACCTGATCTGATGGTAAGGCCAGAAGGTGGATAGGTGGAACTCTTCAACGGCTAATAGTAGATACTTTGAGTTTGGGCTTGTTTTGTTTGATTTGATAAGCCTAATACGTTAGAATTCTTACTTTGCTACTACTGTCTACACTAAAAAGGGAAAAATAAAAACTTTTTAACAAAAAAATAAAAACCGACTTCAAACAAAAGCACTAAAAAGTAAAAAATAACTGATTGGTCGTTTTCATTTACTATACATACCTAATCAAATATTTTCGAAGTCGGTGTGCTTTAGCTAAGTAATTAAAGCCTACCTATTAAATACATACCTAATCAAACATTTTCGAAATCGGTGCCAGCCCATACAAAGCAAAGCACACCGACTTCGAAAATATTTGATTAGGTATGTATAGAAATGGAAATGAAAACTACCAATCAGTTATTTTTTACTTTTTAGTGCTTTTGTTTGAAGTCGGTTTTTATTTTTTTGTTAAAAAGTTTTTATTGTCGAGAAGCAATCTGTATAAATATAAATAATAGCTTATTTTTATGTTTTTTAGTACTTTAACCATTTATTTATTTGTGAAAAAACTTATTTAAATTGTAGGTCCGCAAATTTTATGGAAAAAAACAAAGTATTTTTGATTGAATGTTCGTTTTCTATGCGTTTTCTAAACCAATGATAAGCCGCTAATTTATTATAAAAGGTGTTAGATATATCGCTTTATATTTATAGCAACAATCGGTTTCTGTACGTAATATCATTTAAATACTAACCTGATATTTGTATTGCACTAAATACAAATATCTTACTTGATTTTAAAATACAATATGTTAATTATATAGTTTTTTGAAGTGAAACTTCTTTAGAATCGTTGTGATTTGAAACTCGATGAAACGAAAATACGACACTAGAAAGAGACAAACACAAATAGTTAAGCCGGCGAGAAAATGAGATAGAATACATTACACTGGAAGTGAAAAATAATACTGAATAATATGTTATATAATATATGTTAAATAAAATGTAAAATAATTTTAAAATTGGTAAAAAAGACTAAACTTATTACTCATAAATATGAATATTCATTACTGTGGGATGAATGAATGTGCATAAATTAAATAAAAGCTATTATGACTAACTGTTGCCATGGTAACCGTTGTTATTGTCTGACAAATATATAATATTATATTCTTTCCGTATATGATATTCTATAGATATATGATTGTAATAACCTTAATATGCCTTATTTAATTATTGATTTGTTTTAATTTAATTGCGATATTTGTTAAAGAAGTTTTACTTCAAACGCGCGTAAAGTTTACACACAGCCATTTTTTTTAATTCATTCATTAAAAAAATAGATTGTTCATATCAATAGAAAGTTTATATCAATTAGTTGTAATTTTCGCTACTTAATTTGTATTGGTTTAAAATGCTCTCCATATTTATTTACCACTTCTACAACGTATGTGCGATCCAAAACTTAAATTACGCAATAAAATTCTTCGAAGACACGTTGTGTAACGTCATTAACATTTAGTATTTTAATAAGAAAATATTTTTAATAGTATCAAGTGATTGCATAACACGATCAGTGATTATGATTAATGTACCCGTATATGGACCTACTTGTTTATGAACCGACAAAAAATAGGAAGGTTTAATTGCAACGTTTATAGATGTATTCAGCCGTTTTTAACGGCCCACTGCTGGGCATGGGCCTCTTTTCAGTACGAGGGGCATCGGACCATAGTCCACCACGCTGGCCAAGTGCGGGTTGCCGGACGCTTATAGATACCGACTTTAATATAAAAAAATCACAAAATCTATACAAATAAATAAAATTGAAGTGTCTGTTTGTAATGTCAAAATAACAGCTTTTTGCTAACTGCTAATGCATGTGAAATAAAAATAAAAATCTTATAAATATACGATACTTATAAGAACAACACAAGTTTTTTTTTTTTGTCTATCTGTATGTCTGTCTGTCTGTTTGTTCCGGCTAATCTCCAAAATGGCTGGACTGATTTTGACGGGATTTGACTTGATTTGATTTGACTGGCAGATAGCTGATGCTATAAGGAGTAACTTAGGCTACTTTTATTTTAGAAAACGAAATAGGGTTCCGCTTAAAAAATTTAAAACGTACCTAGGGACGCATCCGAGCGAATGAAAGTGAGTCGCTAGTCTTAAATAATATGTAAGAGTGCAACTGTTGACATTTATAATCAAAGCAAAACTAATAAAAGCTAAAAAAATACGCACAATAGATTTATGTGTATGGTGTAAAAATACTCATTAAAAAGAAATATCTCCTACGGTGGTATTTTTTTATTCATTTTTTTATTCCTTTTGGTGAATTTTACTGGTATAGGACAGAGCTCATTAAAAAGCTAGGTACACCACGGCCCCGCTCGTGTGTTATGACAAATATATTTTTTTCTAGTAAAACGTTTCAAATTTTACTTTCTACTAATAAAAGTTTTATTAAATTTGGTTTAGTTAAATTTTCCTTAGTAATCTGCAAGAAGAAACAAAGACTTATATATATATAGTAGCATAGAGAATAGTTTTTGGGGGAAAAAAACTGAAAAAGCTGCCCCGAAAATTGGGAAATTCAAGGGATTTTGTAAGTTTCTTTCTCAAGATATAGATTTTTATAATATCAAAGTTTATAAATTACATTTAATTTAGTACATGACGTCTGTCGGGTTAACTAGTTTTTATGAAAATAAATGGGATGATAGCTTGGAGCTATTTATTTAGATGGAGCACCCACTATTTCTTGATCTGTAGGAGAATAATTCCTTTGAAGTAAGACAATTTAATATAATAAAGCAATCTACCAGTTTATGACCGGAGCTGCAGGCAAATGTTGTCGTTAGTATAAAATACTATACTTTGCATTTGTTTTAATTCAACGTGATTCTTTTATCTTGTATTTTAAAACCACGTTAAAACACGATGTGTTATGTTAGTACTCGGTCGGTCATATGTGAATTATTTTGTTTGTTACACGGTTAGAAGAACTATGTATATAGAGGGAGTTCGCCAAAAAATGTTAGTTTTTGACTTTATAGTAGCGTGATTTGATTGATTGATTCTGACGTGTTTTCTATTCTCGTTTTTGAGATTGTTTAATTTCTTTCAAAAAATAAGTGAAATTTTTATATAGATATTAGTACCTAAATTTCAATTTTTCAGAAGAAAATAATAAATAATGATAATAATACTATATTCTTTTGTATTTTTTAAGCATTAGTTCGCCTCCCCTAGAAAGAGATAATACCATCATAATATTAGCTTATTTAATTTGTTTCTTTATTATAATAAAATCCACTAGGTATTTTTATTTATAAGGCTTCATGTTATCATCTGAGGTTACACATAGTATTCGCCAATAATCAACCGATTTTATAGTTCTTATTTTTTAATAAATAGAGTCAACTGCAAGAGGGTCCATACAAATAACAATAAAATCTATTATAATTATCTTTTTTTTAATTTTCATTTATCCCTCTGAACATTTAACTTCAAAATATGGGATAGAAAAATAATAATAATTAAAACTTCACCTGTTTGTTAAACTTTGTACATATATTGAGCATGTAATTTCTAGGGACTAACTCTAGTCGATTATCGTTTTTCATCATGAATTTAGTACTGATGCACTAAATTTATGTCTTTCACTTTTGTAAGTAAATATTATTTTTTAAATAGCTACTGTTTAGTTTGTCGCTGGCTCATTGGACTCTTCTCAAAGTAAGTTAAATGAAATTCACAATTTAGTTTTAATTTGAATCCTTTATATGATAATTTTAAACATCCTTTTATTAATTTACTGTTTTACTTACTTTAGTTTTTGTTACATTTTTCCAAGTATATCCATAGTCTTACATTCTGTAGGAAATATAAAAATTATTTTGTGACACATACATTTCAATTTTACGCAGACCATATAAAAAGTGAAACCGCGATACGTTTGAGTTAATGCATGGGATTCATATGGGATAATGATCTCACGCGACACCTGAAGTACCGTGCAAAGTGCCGCCTTCAACACAAAAAATGTGTGAAATGGCATTATTTCTTTTAAATGTGAATATTTATATATAGACTTACCTCATAGTCCCTTCGCATTGCCTTAAATAAAAATAATAGCAAGTACAATTTTTCTTACTACTTATACAGGGTAATTTTAATTCACTGAAAACCTTTTGGGAATATATTATTTACATCATAACAACAACATCTGTAACAAGAAAAAATAATATTTCTTAAATTTTTATTTACATACAAAAATAAAAAAAATATTATTGCACCTTCTAAATGGTAAAATTTTAGCATCTGGCCAAGTTTAAATGAGCTTATATTATATATTTATATATTCCATATATTTTTAAGACTCATTTTTGCCTCGGACTCTACTTGTATGGATTATTAATGCATGTTAGTATTGTATAATTGCTTCCTTAATAATACTTTTTTCAATATACTTTATACAAAAATGTATACAGAACTTTTCAAATCAGACTAAATTACTTTTAAAATTTAGCGCGTTTAAATAAATAAAAAAAATCAGGTTTGTATATAGACTAGCAACTCACCCTCGCTCCGCTCGGTTTCATCCCTACGTTTTGATAGTATATATTTCTCAGAGATGATATATTTTCCCGCAGTAAAAAGTATCCTATATGTTGACCCGGATAACCAGCTATCATCATACCAAAAATTTCGTCAAAATCTGTCCAGTGGTTTTCTAGTGATGCAATCCCAACCCAGACAGACTGACAGACAAAAAATCTAAAAACTATAGATTCAACTTATGTATCGATAGTAATTATTATTTCAATAAGATTTTCCAAAAAATATTTAATGTACAGATTTGACTCAGTTAGAATTTTATTCTATGTAGAGATAGAAGATAGAGTTGTAAATGATATTTGAGCTATATAAGCGCAGGCACACAGCGCGTCCAGAAAATAATGCATCCAAAGTATGAATGAGGAACCCTAAACGACGTTGTAATTATTTTTTTCCACCAACTGTTCCTAGCGACTATAATATCTGCAATTTAAGTGACATTAGCGATCTAGAGTCGATCTGAGTTGTTCACATATTTACATCATTTTCACTTAACATTCTTTGTGTAATACAATCTACTGATGATAACAGCTTATTCTTCATCGATTTTCATAAAAAAAAAGATTGTGTCTTGAAAAATACTTTTATACTTTTCTTCCAATAAAACTTTAGATTTAGACGAATATCCCGCCGTTTACACGTGAACCATTCGAAAACTTTACAGCAATCATGGTCTCGGAAGAGACTAAGGTTTTAGACGTCTCAAAAATCATATATTTAGTTGTTACACATGGTATTTACTCACAAAATTATACAATCATTTAAAGAAAAATAAAAATAGCAGGGCACCTTACGTGACGTTGGGAACCAAAAACCAAAATAAATTCACGAAAAAGTCGGAAAAGATTCATATTAAAAGTTTCATTTAAAATGCCCTTCTTCTATTGCTCAAAGACTACACAAACAATGTATTGAATAATAGCGAGATTAAGATATAGGTACTTATTTATAATAGGCAGTATATGTAAATGATCTAATAATTTTTTTCTCTTTTGTTTTTTTTAATCTGTTTAGGCTTAGTGTACATTTGCTGTGTTTGATGAAAGAAAAATCCTCGAGCAACAATAGATATCCTCATTTTTAAAGCAAACAGACGGTTATATACGGTTAGGTTAGGTAAGTTTTATTTTTTAATTATATGACATGTCCGACTTGGATAATGTAGGTTGAGAAGGCTAAGGTGGGAGCTACGTTTTTCTCGGAAGAACCATTTCATTCTTTCTAGGTTGGTTTGGTTAGGTTACAACAGTGTTAACAACACACGAGCCAAGCGTGCGAACAGAGCATGTCGCGGCAGCGGCAGGCGAATGCCATAAACAACTAGATCTTTTAGAACCTAAAATGCTTTACAAGAATCCAAAAATTAAATGAAAAATTTATAAATGAACATGGGGTAAATTTTGGTATGGTATTATACTCGTATGACAGACAAATATTGTTTTACCAAATAGATGAAGTACATTAAAAAATAAAAAAGCTTATTAGAACTTTAAGAAGCTTTTTTACAGTAGGCATTTAATTTATAAAGCTATGCTACGATCATAAAAATATCAGTACATCAGGATGTTGCGTGAAATTCCTATTTTATTATTATAAAATATTTTAATAGCTTTGAACTTTGATGGAGGAATCGTCTTGTATGTGTAAAGAGCACTTGTCAGGAATTCAGTATGGAGAAAAAGATTCACATCTAAACTGTTTATAAACGTATGTTTCCAGAGCGGTTATTACACTCTGTGTTTACAGATCAAGGATGGTTCAATGAAAACTTGTTCATTAGGTATATGTAGCTTACTTATTGTGATTTTACTTGTATCCATATATTTATTTGCATTTTTTTGCATTTTATTACCCTGTCATGGTCAAATTGCTAAGCTTAATTAAATGAATTTTATATAAAAATAGTTTAAGAGTTCTTAAAATAAACGACCCACCTTTTATCCATCCATGGGCTTATTTTGACATAATATTATAATATTAGAACTAAATCTGAATTCATTAAGATTTTGATTTAAATCGGCATTATTATTCGTCCAGAATTTTTTTTTAGAGAGTAGACATTAAAATTTTGTAAAAAAAATCTTTCCTACATATACTAATACATTAATTTCTTAAAGACAATGTAAACGGGTTTTGTTTAACCTAATAAGGCGATCTACTGTATGCTAAAGTTTTATCAGTGAGTAAATATTACGAACTAGTTTCGAACAGTTTGTTAAACATCGGCAGCAAGTCGGCAAATGACGTTTGGATCGCGCGTAACATTACTTTGATTCGCCGCTGCATGCGTCCACGTTGTGCCATTACACGCTTTTTATGTATATTAAAATACATTATCTCGTCCGTCTGTCCGGTTATAATTTATCTCAGAGTGCCTTAATGCATATAAATATTGCTTAAAAGGTTAAAACTGGATTTCAAAAGAAATTATCACTATATTTTTTATATTCGCTGCGTATACGTTCATGATCTACTTCAATGAAATATATGTTTATTTGTTTTGAACATTAAGTTAAGGCTAATGTGACTTGTTATTTTAGTTCCTAACAAACAAGCTACGAGTATGACTAAAGAAGATTATACTCGTAATTCTTTGCTACACTATAATTGTTAGTGTTGCTAAATATATATATAAGAATATCCAACGTGTAACAACGGTTCTATTGTAGATAAGAAAAAAAATACCATCACAATAAACGATTATAAAATCACATCATATGCCTTTACTAGTTCCCATATACTCGTACATGTCACTGTTACTCGTAGATGTCAGTGTTTTGCAAACACTCACTCACTCAAAACGCATTTTTAGATTTTAACAGCACAAGTTAGATTGAAAGGTTTAATAAGTCAATTTTTGTGCTAGGTGTCGTTAGAGTTTAAGCTATGGAGATTAGAGATAAGGAGGGCCGTCTTATATGGGGATCAAAAAATCTGAAAAAGTGTCCAGCTCTAAACATTAAAATTAAATAACTATTCAAGTACTGACAGAATAGAATAACGAGAATAGCAGATGTAAATTGAGTGAAACGTGCATTGTTGAAATATTTAATTTTTTTGGTGACTAGATGCGTTACTAAAAAATATATCAACACTTCCATTTCTTGAAAATATCCGTATTATTTTAATAATATAATGAATGTGAAAGTTTGTGAGTATATATGGATGTTTAATACTCTCACGCCAGAACGGCTGAACGGATCTGGATAAAATTTGGCAAATAGATAGATTATATTCTGGTATAACACATAGGCTACTTTATATCTCGGAAAAATATACAGTTCCCGAGGGATAGATTTGTTTTTGATTTTCTAGAGGCGAACCCCAGCGAAGCGAGGGTGAGCCGCTAGTTATTAGTATGCGGAAACCGCTACATGAACTAGATGTAGATTGGGTATTTTTTAATCTAACAACATTTAGAGCTCTAAAGCAGGAAAGCTGGAAAGCTTTCCATGAACCATAGTCTAAGCAAAGCCATAGAGATACCTATATAGTGTCAAGTGAGAGTATGTTAAAATTATTAATACTTGACATTTTAAATGAAAGGGGAGCCCATGTAAAACATTCTAAGCATCAGGAACAAAATATAAAAAAACCGTGACAAAATCCAAAAAGATTGGCAGTTTTATTTATTTAATGAATGAGAATGTTATTATAAATATTTATTTTTATACGAAACTCAATAAATGCATACAAAAGACAAACTAAATTTAAGCGCTGGGAACTTAAAGGAAATTCAGATCACAAAGAGGAAAAACCATTGGAATGCGTGATTCAGCGAGTTCCCAAGCGATTCATTCCAAGGCTATATGCGTAAGCGTTAGTGAGCTTTTAGTTTATTAAGTATTTATTATAATATATTTTTCTATAATTATAATATTACTTACTATATGTACATACATTTAAAATCTTATTAGTAGCTCTATCGTTTACTATATTCTACAAAAACCCTTTCTAATTCTTTGCCTACTTTAAAGCGAGTTTTAGCAAACCAGAAAGGTTCAACCGCGCCAGAAGTAACGGGTACAAACGCGACGAGTTATGTTGTAATACTGATATTTTATTTCTTAACTAATTAATTGAAAATTTTAAATAAATCAATAAAAAAATAAAACCGGCCAAGTGCGAGTCGGTCTCGCGCACGAAGGATTCCGTGTCATTATCTATAAAACCGGCAAAAAAATCATGACTGTTGCTTGGGAGCCCTCCTTAAATGTTTGTTTTATTTTAATTTAATTATTAATTTTAAAATGAATATATAACTAAATATTTTGTGAATATTTCAAGCGTCTACCTATTACCGTTATCAATATCGAGCGAAAACGTGCAAAAAAAAATCAAGTTTGTTGTATGGGAGCGCCTTAAAAATTTATTTCATTTTTTTGTATTTGATGTTATAGCAGCAACAGAAATAAATCATCTGTAAAAATTTCTTAACTATCACGGTTGATGAGATACAGCCTGGTGACAGACGGACAAACAGACAGACAGACGGACGGACTTACCCTTTGGGTACGGAACCCTAACAAGCTTTCAACCAACTATAGATTTAGATTATAAAATGCGTCAATACAAATGAATAGAGCCCAAATAAGAGAGGTTACTGCTAGCCAATGTTCATCCAGTGGTTGGATTCAATAAAGCTCGATAATACCTACTAAATAATATTAAAAAATCGGTTGACAAACAGATTATAAAAAGGTACAGAACTGTTCTGTCTTTGCCTATTTATGTATAGATATTATAATAATAATAACTAGTTGCCATAGGGAAATTAGATTTTCCCCCCCAACGTGCGTTCACCTTGTCGTGGTGGGGGGGCTCAGTAGTGCCCGGCAATCCAACCGGGCGCGAAGCTAAGAAACGCACAGGGAGGTTGCCCACTTCGGTGGGCGGTGGGAGGTGGCCCTCTTTGGGGGGCGGTGTACCATACGGGTTGCTCCTGGTACTTTTCTGATAGCAGAGTGGACTGTGGAGCAACCCCATGGTTGTGGTGGTCTGCTTCGGCAGACCTGCCGTCGGGGCGTCGTAGTTGAATGCGCAAGCGATCCTGCGACGCCCCATTAAGACGGGGGAAGGTTTTGTTGGGTTTTAGTGGGTAGTACTGGCTTTATTACGCCGGTGAGTCCCACACGTCGTGCGTAAATGCATTTCCCAACGTTAAAAAAAAAAAAAAAAAAAAGGGAAATTAGATTTGATTGTGGGAAAATATGTCGATACCAAAAGTGCTCGTGAGTCGTTTGTCCTTGCCGACCTTCGATGCCCACAGCGTAATGAATATTTAAGAAGGGGTATAAACGTTAATATATTCAATACATATAATTAAAGCTATTATAATTATTAATTTATAATGATGTTATCTACCTGTTATTGTATAAATAATGAAACTTAGTTATATATTAAATGCAAATTTTCTCTCCTCGTTCCGCCCATGTGGTGTCAAAGTTAATAAAAATTAGAAAGAATTTTAAGTTTGAAAACTTAGAATCATTTTTTCAGAAAGCATACAAACAAACAAATTTTGTCTCTTTATTTTTTTAACAAATAGCAAAATATATAAAAAATAATTCCTCTTTAAAAATCTACACAATAATAATTATAATGAGAAGAATTTTTAAGCCAATAGGCGCTATAATAAAGATGCATATATAGACTAGTTTTTCTTTACGTCTCTACGAATATTTATTAGAATAAAATATTAAAATGGAACCTGTTTCCAAGTGACGAGTTGAATAAATTAACCTACTTAATACTGCATATATAAGGTCTATTAGGCCCCATATTTAAAAAATCTTCAATATGGGTACAATTCGATACGTCCACAATATTATACAACATAAATATTTTTAGATTTTCTTTTATACATTAATTATTAAGCTAGGTAACTTAAATGCTTAATTTTAATATCTTAAATATATAGGTTTGATTTAGAGAAATGTTAAATAAAAACCTCTTTTCTTTAAAGTCGGCTATAAATGATGTTATAGTACATAGTATTTAACACAATTACGCGGTCAAGGATGTTTAATAATATAATAATTTATTGTTGTTTCAGGTGGGTGTGGATCAGATAAGCGTCTTATTGTAAGTCTATTAATAATTAATTTAATTCTTTACTATTCACTACGCCTGCTAAGAGTACTACACCCGTCTTATTTGTTAATATTATACCTGTATGGCATCTGTCACACTACAATTATTTAATTAAATGCGAAAGGTAATAGGCTAGTAAAAATAGAATTTAACTTTGAACCCGTTTTTCTATCTCGGCCGATAACTGTTAAAATATTGGTATAATCAATGAAATGGGTTCATTAAATGGGCCATAAATCGTTAACGGTAAGTTTTACAAAAAAAATTTGCACGAAACAAAAGATGCGAAATTTTATTACCTACAAAAATGATTTTAATGAATTTTGCTCTAAAGTGCCTAGTTTCCGAGATATTGGCCAAAAACTTTGATTTTTTAAGATGGCGCCTGAAGCTCCACCGGAATCTGTAAGCATTTTGTGATTTTATACTCAGTAAGTGCCTTAAAAATTTTTTTTGGATCGGAAATTTAGTGCAAGGTTGACAAAAAAAATATGTCTATTTTTACTGGCCTATAAGTCTCTCCAGTCATCACGATTGCTGTAAAGCATTCAAAACGTCGGGAACCAAAAATACAAATAAACCGGCGAAAAATTCCAAAAACATAGTTTTACATTTTAAAATGCGAGAGCTTGTTTATTACTTGTGCGTATGTTCGTTACTTCCCTCACGCGAAAATAGCTTGTTGGACGAATTTTGATGACAGATCTGGAGCAACATAATATAATATCTATATATGTACATACTCGTATATACTATTAATAATAAAATTTATAAAAATGTGGCGATGCCTCTATAAATATTATGTACAAATAGTATATTTGAGTTGGACTCGTGCAACGTAAGGGATAGTCTCTAGTATTACGTAAATATTATATGTAGTTATAAGGGGAAGTATGAAAAATTTATTAATCTATATATCTATAAGCCTACGATGAACATGTTTCATGAAACATTTCGTATGAATATCGTTTAGGATATTCAAAATCCAAGGAGAACGTAATAAAAGCCACGGATGATAACTAGTTCTAAATATCACATAACTCATGATACAAAGTTGTCATTTTCAATCATACTTAAGCATTCTGAAATAATTTTACTTTGCTTGACCGCGGAAGTTTCATTAAAATCTGCTCATTCGTTTTCAAGATCCTGGACCAACTAATATAATGTAGAAGCACATGATAGCATTGGTAGGCTATTAGTAACGCGCTAGTTTGGAAAAATAAGTAAAACGGGCTTAAACCCGACCTAGGTTTCTTAGTAGTCATTGAAAAGTTCCACTCAAAAAGATTTATTCACTGGCCAATATGGTAAAGGAAAACATGTTTAGGAAAATTCAAGAAGTTTAAAAAAAATAAATAAATAAATAGTAGAATTTGGCCTATTCCCATACTTTGAAGGCCAGTGCTTGGCAGTAGGATAATAAACCAACTGAATAATTATTTTATTTAGGCACGTCCTACAGTATGGTAGTATGCCCAATAGTTACCACAATATGTAACTTATAATATTAAATGACCAATTCTTTTATATATGTATGTAAATTTATTTCGATCTTGGAAACGGCTTTAACGATTTGGATAAAATTTTGTATTTAGATAAGGTTTTTCTTTTTAAGTTTATATATATATGCCTTTTCTGAAAAAACTTAATTTTTATATATTACCCGAAAAACTCTGAGCGAAGTTCGGTCGCACGGGTGCTGTATGTATATAATGTCCGAGTATTTACACTAAAGTGCTAATACAATATTGCTTCATCTATAAATTTTGGAGGTCGTTCAAATATAGCTGTCATACAGTTTGGCATAATCTTTCACGATTTAAACTCATTGTTATATTTTATGGCATAAGTAGCTTAGTTAATAGCGCTGTGTGATTTTAAAAAGAGCAGTAGGTTAGTCTGCATTTAACTGTACTTATTGCTGCCGTAAACCTTATTGTGAGCCACCCACTTAGTAATAATGCTTTGTATGAATCATATTTAGTTCACAGCTCACTAGACAGTATAATTTTTATAGTGGAAGTATTTTAACTTCTGTATATGTTTTACCAACAATCTTATAGACAAACAGGTAAAATCTGTACGTTTTCATCGTCTGTTTTTCCACGGATTTCCTTATTTTTTTGTTCACTAGCTGTCGATGAGCGTTATCAATAATATGATAATTAAGGCCCAATTTCTACCAATATATTAATATCAAAAATAAAACAATTAAGAAATATTCTATACGTACTTTTTTTGCAAAGATTTTATTATTCAACAAACAAACTAAGCTTATCGAGCTCAAAGAATCAATAGCCCTATTTATCTACACAATATGTGTGGTGTGAACTTTAAATCCAAGTGAACGAGAATTTGACAAAAGGCAATCAAAACATGATTGATCGTTTATTTGCTTGTAATTACAATGAGATATGTGGTCAGTTTGAGCTAATATTGGTTGTCAGAAATTGATCTGGTTACGTAATGAATGGTTATATCAATTCAAATTAATCTTAAAATGGACCCGCATAAGTTGTAACTATAAATTATCTATACAGATACATAAAATTGAAGTGTCTGTTTGTAATGTCAAAATAACAGCTTTTTACTAAATGCATATGAAATTAATATATATACGGTACTTATGAGAAAACACATTTTTTTTGCTGTCTTACTGTCTATTTACAGTCTGTCTGTTTGTTCCTGATAAAATCTGAAACGGCTGGACTGATTTTGGCAGGACTTTCACTGGAACATAGCTGATGTTATAAGGAGTAACTAACATATGCTACTTTTATTTTAGAAAAAGAATTAGGGTTCCATTCAAAAAAATTAAAACGTACCTAGGGACGAACCCGAGTCGCTAGTATATAATTTAAATGCTTGGGTGGTGTAGTGGCCAGCATATAGAATTACGCATCCAGAGGGTTCGAATCCCGGGTCGGGCCAAGTTAGGTTATTGAGTTTCTGTTAAGGAAATCCCATGTACAGCTCAGAGACGGGAAGTTGGCTGTTTCTACCCTCGGGCCGAGGCAGAGCAAGTGTCGTATCGGTCCTGCGGTTGATCTCTTAAGGGTTGTGTCAAATTATCGTCCCATTGGAATTTGAGAGTAACAGGAATAGAGAGTACACGTTGTGTCTGCGTGTACACTTGTGCACATTGTGCACTATAATATCACTTGCGCACTTCTCACTTCTTAGTGAGAATGTCCACCATGGCGGAAATCGGTCACGAGCACGTCATTATAATTGCGATCGAATCAAAGTAGAAATAATAATATTTATGTGAAATATATACCTATTTAGTATATATTTCATTTAAATATTATTATTTCTAAAGGCATCCTATTTAGGGATGTCTTTTTTAAAGTCAAGAAACAAGTTTCTACATTTTTGTCTATCTACCCTATTATTTATTATTTATAATTAGACAAATTGTTTGTTTTTTTTATTAAATAAGCACAAATTATATATAATGATGTACAAATTTTTTTAAATTAAAAATAAATCCAGAAATATAATTTCCTTACAATTACATCAGCTTTCTCCTTATTATTGCGTATACTTAAGCCTTCTAATATGACGTCTGGATATGCCTGAGGCTGATTCAAAGGAATTTAAGAGTTTGCGTGATATCACGGCATTAGTTAGGAAGAATGTCCGTCTGTCACGAGTTTCTCATATTATGACTTGTCAATCATGGTATACCTGATTATGTATCTCGAATTAGAGAAATAATTTAATGTGCACCAAAATAATGGAACTTTTAGCAAGACTTTTTAAGTCTTCTGGTCGTCATTCTTGGTTCCATAACAAAAATAAATACTGAATTATACTTTAGTTACTCTAAGCTAGTTTTCGAAACAGACTTGCTTATATTCTATATCCCATGGAAAATTTTTCGTTGAACCGTGATCAAGAGTACTTTGTCATTCTCCTTTAACTATGCAAAATGTTACTGAGATCTATATTTTTGATGATGCGTAGAAACACAAATCAACAAATACACTTTCATATTTACAATGCTAGTAAAGATTATTGAAATACTAGCGGCTCACTCTCGCTCCGTTCGGGTTTGCCTCTAGAAAAACAAAAACAAATCTATCCCACAGGGACCGTACATTTTTCCGTGATAAAAAGTAGTATATATGTTATTTTGATATATGAACTATATTATTGCAAAATTACATTAAAATCCATTTAGGAGTTTGTGCGTGAAAAAGTAACGAGCATCCATACATGTATACACCCGGACATCCATACATCAACACAAACTTTCGCATTTATAATATTGGTAGGATTAGTCCTATCCCCTAGGTACCAACAGCAAGCAGCCTATGTATTACTGCAGGTCATACTATATGTGTACTAAATTTCATGCAAATCTGTCCGTTTAAAAGTGAAGCAGTAACAAATATACACACATACAAACTTTCAGACGAATAATAAATACATATTTATTTATTATTCGTGACGTTGGGACATTAACACACAGCACTATCTAGTTTCATGGTAAGCTACGAGGCTTGTGTTATGGATACCAGATAGTTGATATATTACACATGTATGTATAACTTTAAATACATACATATTATAAATATAAACACCCATGACTGGAGTATAAACATGTGTGCTTATCACACAAATTAATGCCCCCAGCGGGAATAGAACCCGTGACCACTGGCGCAGCATGTAGGGTCACTACAAACTGAGCCAAACGTGTCGTCCCATAAATATAAGGACATTAAAAATTTCAAACATCTTGTTACTTTCTTTAACCGTTTTTTTTATACTAGAAATAAATAAGTCGCGTACAAACAAACACTTGTTAGGTTTAAGAATAGTAAAAGTAGAGCTCAATTAATTAGGTTTCTGAGTTCTAATAAAGAAACTAGGATGTGAAGCGTCTTTCTCTAGACCGTGTATGGAAATAGGTATGTTATTCAATTTTGCAGTAAAAACCTCGGAGGAACTATTAAATGGGAAAGTGAATTTACTTCCTATAATCAATGAAAATAAATTATTGTCAACGGCTTTATACGCACTGAGCGTTTTTAACTTCAAAAATTATAAGCTTCCTTAGAAATTTTCATTGCCTATTTGATAGTTTAAGAGATTAATTTAAATAAAACTATATTTTTTTGGATTTTTTCGCGGATTTATTTGGATTTTTGCGCGACGTTTCGAATGCTTTACAGCAATCATGGTCACGGGAGAGACTATCACGTTTCAAAGATAGTTTTATTTAAAATGTCAAATATTCGCGTAAATCTAAGAAAGTATTATTAGATTATAATTTAACTTTCGTTAAATAAGGAACCCTGTTGAAAGTTGTCATGCATCTAGATTCTAGAGCCAGTGGCTTAGGTGGCTTAGGCATTATCAGTAAGTCAGTCAGTGTCAGTTTTACTAAGTTAGTGATAGCTAATAATACCAATGAAAGATTCCAGGTAATTATTTATTTCATTTGCTATGTTTATATACTAAATAGTTTCCTTTACAATAATAATCACTTGATATACCTATTAAGATAAAAAACAAAACCTTTCGATCCATAAACTTTTTTGCCGATTTCTTTATGGTGGACTAATTAAAAAAAATACAGTTTCACAATATATATACATAATAATGAATTTATAATTATTAATAATAACCTGCTTTAAAAGTTTTATACTATGAACATTTTATATTACACTAGCGACTCACCCTCGCAGCTCGCTCCGCTCGGATTCGTCCCTAGTTACGTTTCAACGTTTAGTATGAGATATTTTCCCACAGAAAAAGTATCCTATACGTCGACTCGGATAACCTGCTATTATACACTATCTTCATTTGGGTGGACTCTTAAAGTCCACCCGACTCTACAGTTTTGTTCAGCTTTTCTTTTTTGTTCGCAAAATATTTTGATTCTAAAATTGTACACGCACGAATCCATCTCAAATAAAATATAAAAATGATCAAAAAAGCCACTACGAGTATACAAGGTATGTCTGTGAGTTAGACTTACTCAAAAAATTAAAAAAAAAAACCAGCTATTATCTCAAAATCTGTCCAAGTGGTTTTCTCTCGATGCGTTCCCAAACAGACACAACGACAGAAAAAAAATCTAAAAACTATAGATTCGGCCTTTGCATCGATAATAATAACTATTTCAATAAGATTTTCCAAAAAATATTTAATGTACAGATTCAACTCAGAATTTTATTACATGGATAGATTTTAATGAAGCGCCTTAAGTACACGAGCAGTACTTAAATAATACAACTCGTTTAAAAAGCAGAAGTTATCGCGGGCAATAAATTGTAACATGTGTTTAACTAACAACTCAGTAAATATATAAAGACGACCGGTCCCATTAGCAGGGCCCGGCCCTGTGACACACAAACTGACCGGTTATATATACATATATTATTACCATTAGACGCATGATAGTTATTAGTGATAAATTAAATAGAAAGTATTTTTAGTGCTTAATACGAGTAAGTATAAGTCAATATCCCATTTTCTTTTTCAGTTATGTCGCAAAAAAAGGGGAAGTATCCGCTCTTTTTTGAACGATAAAAGGATATGAGCAACTTGCATAGATCTAATCGATTCGAATATCGGTATCTCGTTAGTTTAATGACAGATATGGTAACCTTTTTTTTCTTAACTAAAATACCGGAATCGTATATTTTTCCGGGATAAAAAGTTGCCATGTGTTAATCCACACTATAATCTATTTCTGGGCCAAATTTTATCCAAATCCGTTCAGCCGTTCTGGTGTGAAAGAGAAACAAACATACATCCATACTCACAAACTTTCACATTTATAGTATTAGTATAGATTAACGTTTCGACTACATTCACTCGAAAACGTATATAGGCATCCGTACATAATTAGAAAATAGATAAAAATTATTTCCTTGACTCATGGAGCTACTTTTATTGTTGAAAAATATAATTACACATAAATATTGTGCTGTAACTTATACATAATCTATATACATATAATAAAATTCTGAGTCGAATCTGTACATTAAATATTTTTTGGAAAATCTTATTGAAATAGTCATTATATCTCATAGAATCTATAGTTTTTAGAATTTATGTCTGTCTGTCTGTCTATCTGTCTGTCTGGAAAGACATCACGAGAAACCACCGGACAGATTTTGATGAAATTTAATATGACGATAGCTGGGTATCCGGGTCAATAATACAGGATACTTTTTACCGCGGGAAAATATCTCCTCTCTGAGAAATCTGCACTAAACGTTAAAACGTAACGAGTGACGAACCCAAGCAGAGCGAGGGTGAGTCGCTAGTTTGTTCTAATAATTACTTACTAATTACATATATGTATATAAATTTAAAATGTACATTTCAAAATTCAAAATATTTTATTCAGAATTAAATTATTACAATTTTTTACTGAACGTCATGAGTCTACTACCAATTCGGAAAGAAGAAGCCTCAGACCTGAGAAGAACTGGCGAAAGAAACTCAGCGGGACTAATATTAACTTGTTATCTTTTTAAAAATTAATTCTTGAAAATTCAATCGGTTGTTGCTGTCTCTGCCACATTGTGGGATCATAATATGATCTATGCACACGTGTTTTTAACTAAAAGGAAAACAAAATCTCTTCAGTACAACGAAGCAGAAATGTAACTTCTACTATCTCCCTGCGGATTTATTAAAAGATCTTTCTCAAATATATAGAACAAATAGCCGTGAGCCTATTGACTGAAATCGACTGTGTGAGATACGTGAGCTAACATTGACATATTTTGTTTACAGAAGATGTCTAAACGTAAACACGGACGCTCGCTAGTATGTCATTGTGTCACAGGGCCGATGGTATTAATATATTTAAAGACCAAATATTTAAGTATAGTTGATAATACTAAAGAAATCAATATATAAATAGGCAAAGACAAATCAATTAAGTACCTTTCTATCCTGTGTTTGTCAACCGATTATCTTTTTTTGGGTTCCGTAGGTAAAACGGGTCCCTATTATTAAGATTCCGCTGTCTGTCCGTCTGTCACCAAGCTGTATCTTATGAACCGTGATAGACAGTTGAAATTTTCACAGATGATTTATATCTGTTGCCGCTATAACAACAAATATTAAAAAACATAATAAAATAAATATTTAAGGTGGCTCCCATACAAGAAACATGATTTTTTTCATTTGAATAGATAATGATTATGGTCGACTTGCTACCACTGGACGAACATTAGTATATCTATATATATAAAAGAAAGTCGTGTTAGTTACTTCGCTTATAACTCAAGAACGGCTGAACCGATTTAGCTGAAAATTGGCAGGGAGGTAGTTTAGAGCCAGGAGAAGGACATAGGATACTTTTTATCCCGTTCGACCGCGTTCCAATTTTTATGATATTTTAATTTTTGGATTTCTCTTAGTCCGGAATAGGTAAGTATTAAAACATATAATTAAAATGTGAGAAAGAAAGATTTTTTCTTTTTATATCTATTTAAAACGTACCTAGCGACGAACCCGAGCGAAGCGAGGGTGAGCCGCTAGTTTTATTTGAATAAAGAAAGCTTTTGACTCAGCGTACAAAGCTTTAATTTAAAGAAATATATTCTACAAGCGACTTATCCTTGCTTTTTGCTCGGATCCTTTCCTATGTGCCTAATAATAGCTTTATCTGTGTACTCAATTTTATCCCAATTCGTTCAACCATTTTAGCGCGAACGAGTAACAAAGATACACACAAAATTTGCATTTATATTAGTACATTATAATAATATTAGGTGAAATAAAGGAATCAATTAAAATACTTACTTTTTAAACAAATAGTACACCGATTTTATTATCAATTTTAAAATTAAAATTTAATAATAATACGAGTCTGGTGTTTTTTTTAAATGTATAAAAACTCTTTAGACAACCTATTCATTTAAAAATCTAAAAATCGGTTCACAATTGTCGAAAGTGTCACTTCGCATACTTCTATTTATTGTTTTAAAATAATAAATGTGCACTTTAAAAGTCCATTTTTAAAGTATTTTTATCGTTCACGATAAATATTTACAAGCATAAGGGCTTGGGCACAATAAAATTTCACAAGTTCTTCAAATTTACTTTATCACTTTTATCAGACCTTGACCGTCTGTTTATTTTGGGATTTCTTTGTTATTGATACAATCGGTTTGTACTTGTTTATGTGGTCAAAGGAACCGGGCGCGAGAATCAGAATGCATTTTTAAGCCGGATATCGTGGGTTCGAATAGCACGCGGCTAAAAATATGTTAACAGTACGACTAACGTTAATATTTTATCACGATCTCAGTATATGCATATGTGTTTTGAACATGTTTTAACAGACGCAATGGAACTTAATGGGGCACGTTGAGTGTGTTGCCTTATTTATTTAAAATATTTGAGGCTCATATAGGGGTTGAATTTCCAAGAGCCTTTTCTTAACGGATTTAGATTCCTTAAAAGGAATCAATCTACCAAAATTCATGTTTGTAGCATTTATGTTTTTCATGTTTTTCTTTTAATTTGTTTTTTAAATAGGAAAATGAAAATTATTCACCACATTTCTAATCGCATAATGAATACTCAAGTACTAGGCCACAAGCAAGACTCAGCCTTTATATATAGAGTAAAACTTATTTAAAGCAGTCATACATATGTTAAACGCCTTCTTGGCAGAAACCTGTAGTCTCAGACTGCACAATATTTATTTTTCAGCTCTACTCTTTGCCTTATTAATTTTATAAACTAGAATTGTAATTTAAAGACTTTTTATATTGTAACTATTATTTATTTGTTAACACACATTGTTATTTCTTATCTAGGCAACGGATGGCAATTGTTTTTCGACGCATATTATCCTCAATTTCGAGTCAAAATAATATCTATATTCTTAATAAAATAACTATTTAATTCTGAGCGGAAAGTGTCATTTGAGATACCAAAATATTCATAATATATATAGTTTCGTGATCTATTATATATAATATTTACACATATCCGCTCTATTGAATACTAAAAATATCTAAAGTCGGTAACACATACTGTACTACTAAATCAAGTTTCGTGTTGCGAATTAAAACATTTGCGCAACATGGGAATCGAACTTAACAACCTTCATAGTAATTGCCAATGCCTTTTAGACATGCTTGTAGCAAATCTATTTACGAGTTTAAGAGCTTACACTTTCGAAATTATATAGTTTGCAAAATAACCCTTAATTTACATATACATATTTTTATGATGCATGAAATTATATATTATATGGTATAGGTTATGTATATAACAATAGGGCTCTCTAATGAAATGAAGTCAACACGCTCTGATTGGTGACTGGTATTATATGCTAATAGCGTATGAATGAAAGGAAACAACGTAGGTGAATGTGTATAATATCTTAAATTAGATTTAGTTGGGCAAAATCTTGTTTTACTTGTAAATGTAACAGATTAAGTGTTGTAATTTTGACTGTTCGAATATACTCGTATGTATGTACATTATGTTACAAAATATTTTTTTTGGATGGTAAAGGTTGTTGAAAATTGTAAGTGTATTAATTATATAGATATACTATAATTTAAACCTTTTTATCTAAAAATATGTATATTTTGTTTAAACTAAAAAGACAATTATTTTGAAATAAGTGTATAGCACTTAATGTTTTAACGTTTAGTATAGATTTCTCAGAGATGAGATATTTTCCCGCAGTAAAAAGTATTCTATATATTAACCCGGATAACGAATTTTCATCGTACCAAATTTCATCAAAATCTGTCAAGTGGTTTTCTCATGACGAGTTCCCTGACAGACAGACCGATAACAATTCTAAAAACTACAGATTCGGAATCTGTATCGATAATAATGACTATTTAAATAAGATTTTCCAAAAAACATTTAATGTATAGATTCGACTCAGAATTTTATTATACGAGTATGTATAATTAGATAGATGAGTTAATAGATATATATCTATATAACTTAAGTTTATAATTATATAGATGTACTATTATAAGTTATAATTTAAATCATTTACTTTAGATTCTAATTTTCTTCCGATAAATACAATGAATTGTTATCTATGGAAAGAAACATGTAATTTCATCTCAAATCGTAAGACTTAGAAAGCTAGGCCATTTACACTCACACCTATACTACGAGTATGAAAATAATATGTTATTGTCTAACATTGGCATTCAATTTTAAAATAATATGGAGGGAAAATATCCGTAATAACAAAGCTGTAGATAGTCTGTACTTAATGTAACAGTAATAATTAAAGAAAACCTCGCAATAGGAAAACGCATTCCATTAAGAACAGGTTGAATACACAGACTTTGCGGCTCCCGCGCAGGCATTTCTCGGTTCATCGATGTTACAGACAACTTCTGTACAGAGGATTTTATCTTTGAATAGCGACTCATTCTCGCTCGGGTTCGTCCCTAGTTACTTTTTAACGTTTAGTATAAATTTCTCAGATGAGATATTTTACCGTAGTAAAAAGTATCCTATATGTTGACCCGGATAACCAGGTATCATCATACCGAATTTCTTTAAAATCTGTCCAGTGGTTTTCTCGTGATGCGTTCTCAGACAGACAGATAGACAAAAAATCTAAAAACTATAGATTCACCCTCTTTATCGATAATAATCACTTTTTCAACCGAATTCAAAAAGGAGGAGGTTCTCAATTCGACTGTATGTTTTTTTTTATGTTTGTTACCTCAGAACTCCGTCATTTATTAACCGATTTGGACAATTTTTGTTTTGTTTGAAAGGGTATACTTCCAGATTGGTCCCATTTAAATTTCAAAAAAAAATACCATCCCTAAGGGTGGAAAAACAACTAATGATGAATTTAACCTACTTCTAATTGTCATATTGACTTGAAACTTTGCAAGTATTTCTATTTCCGTTGATAGTACAGTGGTTCGGTGTTGTTGACCTGATCTGATGGCAAGACCAGAAGGTGGATAGGTGGAACTCTTCAACGGCTAATAGTAGATACTCTGAGTTTGGGCTTATTTTGTTTGATTTGACAAGCCTAACACGTTAGAATCCTAACTTTGCTACTACTGTCTACACTAAAAAGGGAAAAATAAAAAATTTTAACAAAAAAATAAAAACCGACTTCAAACAAAAGCACTAAAAAGTAAAAAATAACTGATTGGTACTTTTCATTTACTATACATACCTAATCAAATATTTTCGAAGTCGGTGTGCTTTGGCTAAGTAATTAAAGCCTACCTATTAAATACATACCTAATCAAATATTTTCGAAATCGGTGCCAGCCCATACAAAGCAAAGCACACTGACTTCGAAAATATTTGATTAGGTATGTATAGTAAATGAAAACTACCAATCAGTTATTTTTTACTTTTTAGTGCTTTTGTTTGAAGTCGGTTTTTATTTTTTTGTTAAAATTTTTTATCAATAATAATATTTAATGTACAGACTCCACTCAGTTAGAATTTTATTATTTATGTATAGATAAATCTATTGTTTACTAAAAGTATATCCAAAATATTAATTGACATGTTTTTAATTTTAAAAACGACGATAAAATACTTTCTTATATTAACGCAAATTTTTGGATATTTTAAATAAAACTACATTTTCGTTTTTTTTCGCGGATTTATTTTGACTTTTGGTTGCCAACGTTCGGAATGCTTTTCAGCAAACATAATCAAGGGAGAGACTGAATTTATTTAAAATGACGATTTGCCATATAAACGTTAGTTCTATATTTATCTCCCTTAGTATACAATACTCCTACCCTTTAATATATAATATATAATGTACAAAACAACACAATAATTAAAAAAATATATAAGATTAAAAAGAAACTTTAATAATAATTAGTATATGGTGATATATTTAACTCTATTACTTGCACCCCTTCCCTGTTGTAGTTTGCTACTTCCTACACCTAAAGGTTGCCTGGAAGAGAACGCTGTTTTAGCGATGAGGCCGCCTTTTGTACATTTCTATTCTGTATTTATTTATTTTCTTTTATTCTTGATGTACAATAAAGAGTTTATTATTATTAATTAGCTACAGTTTTTAAATATTCTTTCATCGTGCTTCATTTGCATTCGTGCATCTAAGTAATAAGGAATCGCATGCTTAACCCACATTTCTTTTGACACACTCAGAGTTTTATGAAGTAGATTATAATTGCATATTGTATAAATAATATATTAATAAAACATTTAGAACAACGTAATTCAATTTTATTATAATGATATCTTTATTGGAGCATGAATAATATCTAACGCATCATCGCTGTACTTAAATGTATTGCACACGCCTGGCACAGTGAAGTGTTCTTTCAAGCCATAAGTAGGTTTTCCGCTTGTATATTAAGTCATGGGTTTTCTAATTTTTTAATGCTCCGATGTTTTATTTCTAATCTTTATATCAAAATGGAAAATAACCAAATTTATTGTTAGCACAAATCAAAATCTATGCGTATTTTTTTTTCAATTTACGCGCTTTCTACACCACGCAAGTCTCGCCTCAAGCTTCAGTATTTTTCAAAAAAAGGTTTTTTAGTACATAAGAGCAAAAATTAAACATTATTTATATACCTAGATATTTTTTTGACTCCATAATACCTAGTACTTAAGTAAATCAAAATATTTTCTACTTCTTAGGTTTTACATATTAGTATAGTCTTACATTGCAGTTTTTGTATTTTTTCTCAGAAATGAGATATTATCCCGCGGTAAAAAGTATCCTATATGTTGACCAGGATAACCAACTATCATCATACCAAGTTTTGTTCAGTTTCTGTTTATTCTGTTTCTGTTTGTGGTTTTTCCGTGATGCGGTAACAGAGAGACAGACAGACAGACAGACAGACAGAAATTCTAAAAACTATTGATTTGACCTCTGTATCGAAAATAAGGTCTATTTTAATAAGATTTTCCAAAAAATATTTAATGTACAGATTCAGCTTAGTTAGAATTTTATTATATGTATATATATGCTCTGTAATTAGCTAGCCTGTGCAGGGCGACTAACCGACTTTGAACTATTTATCCGGCCATTGAGTCGCTTCAATTCGAGCGTCGATACAGTGCCGGAACCGCGGACCTCCCCGGAACAGTAATGAATGTGTGGCATCAATGGGAAATATTTAAGGAGATAACATATTTAGAATACTATTAGCTGTCTAGTGTTTGCACTATGACAGGACTCTCTTGTCGGCTTCTATTTAACAGTAAGACGCATGGCTTAAGTACAACATAAGTTAATTTATGAGTTTAAAGTATTGTATTATAATAATTTTAAGTTTATGATGTTTTATTGATAGTTTAACATTTTTATCTCTAGTCAAAAGACAATATAAGTAATGTAAAAACTTCTGTTTTTTTGCCCAATTCAGGTTGAACGTGTTGTTTTATATTTGAAATTCCATATTTATGTGTTGTTTTGATGTCCGATTATTCAAATAAGCAGTATTTAAATTCGCTTTATAGGTAACGAGGCACTGTTATAGTTATCGTGTAAAATTGTAAATCGTTGAAAGTCTAATCATTTTTTAAATGCAAAAGTATCATTTTGTTACTTCCTAAGCTATTATATGTTGTGAGAAAATAATTAAACATTAACGCAAAGTAGGTTAGTCATTTTTTTATAGTGAATGTGTGCCTATATTGTCGTTTGTTGGTCGACGTATGATAAGTACTTAATCTATCTTACTAATATTATACATGTAAAAGTTCAGATGGATGTTTGGATGTCTGTTCCTCAATCACTCCAAAACCGCTGAACAGATCGGGATGAAATTTGGCACAGAGATAGATTATAGTCTGGAATAGCACATAAGCTTTCATCTTGAAAAAATTTACATAGGACATAGGCTACTTTTTATTCCAGAAAAACTACGGTTCCCGTGGGATAGATTTATTTTTGTTTTTCTAGAGGCGAACCCGAGCGAAGCAACGGTGAACCGCTAATGTCTATATACCTAAATAGGTAAAGACAAAACAATTAGATTTCTTTTATATAGATCTTAGGTAAATACTACATACTTAATATGATCAATGATTATTATGATTAGGCGAACATTAGTAATCAATTATTATCTTTACTAGTATTTTAATGGTAAAAGTAAAGATTTTACCATACTTCTAACTCGGTCTTGGGGCGTGGAATTTTATATTATTGTAAAATACCACCTGGAAGCACGACTGAAAGAAAAACCAGTCGCGTCATTATGTACAAACAAACTTTACGACGTTATTTTATACTAATTTTTGCCGGAAGTTCCACTCCTCTTGTATATGTATATTATGTATGATTGCTCCACTTCCAAGCGCGGAAACGTGATGTTAGATAGCCTATAAGCATATATAAATAGGCTATAAAATTCGAAAATATTTTTCTAATCTAGAAATAACGAACACGTATGCAAATTATACACCATTTAAAATAAGTTTAACTTTACGTTCTCATACAAATCACAGGGCATGAGTAAACAGTATGAGAAACATCTTGATTCTAATTAACTAATGTATGTTAACTTACAGTTACGTCTTGATAATCTATACGGTGGTATTGTTGCCCCGACGCATGCGATGCGGGCCGCGCTTCCATGGGATTTTCTCACTCTTTGCATTGAAAATTGTGCCATTTTTATAGTATTTAGGCCACTTTATATGTTTAACTAACGATCTTTGCTTCTGCGTTTATAATATTAATTAAAAATCTTATCCATGTACAGGCTTTTTTGTAATAGAAACAAAACTAATAAGACTAAAATTAAGTGCCTTAATAATAAAAATGGAAAATTTCAAATTTTTGAATACACCGTTAATACATTTTAATATGCTATGCAATCAAATCTAGGAAATCAAATTAAATTTAGTATTTGTTGTGACAAATTATAAAACGGTAAACGGTATGCCATTTGGAACATTTTTAGTGAAATCTAGATAATGCTATAATTTGACACCATCAAGGTGATTTAATGGTGGATCCCGAAAGTAAGTATATAGTGAAACAATTCAAGTAGAACTCTGCGCTTTGTCTCATTTCATACGTTTTAACGAATCCCATATTATACATATATCAATCAAGAAGTGCTTTATGTATATTAATATTATAAAGAGTGAGTTTGTGAAGTTGTAGGGGGTAATCTCTGGATCTACTGAACCGATTTAGATGGAATTTGGTAAGAAGATAGCTTGAGATCCTGAAAGGACATAGGATACTTTTTATTCCGGAAATCATGCCTTAAGGGGGTGAAAATGGGGATGAAAGTTTGTATGGGGAATCAAGCTAGAGACGAACCCGACCGAAGCGACGGTGAGTCGTTAGTAGTTTATAACAATAACTACTAATGTTCGCCCATTTGGGGGAATTTTTTTTATTGATAACACTAAAGCTCGCCAATAGCTATTAAACAAAAAGAAAAAAAATCGGTTGTTTGTAAAAAAGAATCGATTACTGGAAAATTCAAAATTATGGACCTTAAATAAAAATTTAAAACTGTGGATTGAAAAGAAATTTAAAAAGAAACATTTAATCGAAACATGATCAAAGTTTGCTTAAAATATTTGCAGCGTGCAATATGTTACACGATATTAATTATTATATAATTTTTGAAAGATATTTCTCTCTCTTGCTTATATAATTTGAATTAGCCTATTGTTTGGAATTGTATTTACTTTCTTTATTATTTATTATGAACCATAAATTTTTCCGGGATAAAAGTAACCTATGCACTATTCCAGACTATAATCTATCTCTGTGCTAAATTTCATCCCGATCCGTTCAGCCGTTCTGGCGTGATTGAGTAAGTAACAAACATCCATCCAAACTTTCGCATATATAATATTAATCGGACGACGTAAGTCTATTTTCACCATAAATTATAAGATTTTCTAAGACGTTAAATTTGTTTTATTGCGCGTTGTTGAGAAATAATTTCTACAGTCTTAAACGATGACTTTCTAAAATATCTTAGAAAAGCTACATACATAATTAGAGGTTTTTAGTATCAGCATTTGCTAGTCTATGAGATAGAGATTAATTATATTTTAATGTAATGAGCTCGAGAGCAGGTAAAGGTATGGATTGAGAAAAAACAATTATCTAAGTTATTTATTGTTTCCTGTTTCCATCATCTTTAGCTATACGTAATAAGCCCTTCTTCAATCTGCGCTTTGCAGAACAAAGCAAGCCACAATTAGGTTTAATTTAACATAATTATAAATAACACAATAATCACATATAGAAAGTTAGAAGTTATAACTAGTGATGAAACTAAAATGATTACGATTACGATTATTGCGTTAATTGACGATTACGATTTCGATTATGATTAATTCTGTTTTTTAATAAAGCATACTATTATCGATAAACCATTTTATCAAACATACGATACAAATTAAAAATTACTTGCTGAGGAATTAATAATGAAAAAAAGGAATATTAAACTTTAACGAATTTTAAAGCTTGGCGGGCGTCAATCTGTTCGTATCAATCCAGCAGTGGAAAATAACCTCTCCGATGCGATAGTTTGATTGAAAGATTTTTTTTTGCGATTTCTTTTAGAAGGGTGTATTGTGTTGAGTCTTTCCAATACTGAACATACACACATGATCAAAAGATTCACATTATGCGCATTCAAAAAGTATGTTACATTAACAATAGGAATAAATTGCTTTGAAAATATAAGTCATAATTAATCTCTATATAGTCGCAATGATAATCGACGATTATGATTAGTCGTGAAATGTCGATAATCGTCCATTACGATTAATCGTAATCGTTTATCACTAGTTATAGCACTATATTATTAAATGAGCATGTAAAATATGTGGCAAGAAAATAAAATACGTCCGCTACCTCCAGAAAGGTAAGCAGTGTTAATTAGACAGGCTCTGTTTACATATATTTTTGTCGTAATTTGTATAGCAATGTAGCGATTACAGCTGATTTGCTAACCAACGAAAGTCCAAACTATTATGAACTATAGTGAAAAAAAAAGGATTTTTAATTCATTTCATTATAATTAAACCAACATTTTTTTTTGCTAAGTTAATTAGGACTATTAACATATTTAATTGTATATAGAAACTGCGTGATGGGCAAAAAGTTTGACCAATATGCCAATATCTGAGATAGCGCGGAAGCGCTGAGAGAATAATTTTCCACGTCCGTGCGCCGGCGCATAACAGAACATTTAAGCTTCGATTCACACTTTGTTGATTATGGTTTGTTCAAAAATGTTGTTTTATATTTAAAAATGCTATAGTTAGTGCATTATTCACTTAATTTGCTTTTTTTTATTTTAGAACAGCGCGCTAAAATATTTTAAACTAGATATTTCAAATGTGAATATGTTGATACACAATTTATAACTGAGATAAAATGGGTACTTACAAAATGTTAATTGCTTGATATATGTTTTTATCATTACATAGTATAAAATGAAGTCGCTTCCGCTGTCTGTTCGCTTAGATCTTTTAAACTACTCAATGGATTTTAATGCAGTTTTTAGCAATAGATAGAGTGATTCAAGAGTAAGGTTTATATGTATAATACATGCATATTTATTGTACAGAAAAGCCGAGAAATTCAAAGATTTGTATTTCATACTAACCGTTAAAACGTACCTAAAGACAAACACGAACGAAGCGAGGGTAAGTCGCTAGTTCAGGAATAAATTAAAAAGGTCTTATTCGACATTTTTTTTCCAAAATGGAAATATCATAAAATTCTTTCTTTATACGTAAACACCAAGATAGCATGGAAACTATTTATTATATTTCTCTTGAAGTCTAAAATATACTATTTTCAAGCTTAGTGTGCACGCGGCCTTATTACGCCGGCAGCGCAGGAGCGAATTCATTTATTTATAACGAATGGACTGTTATTCCTGTAATGTCTAGAAATTGTTACACACGCTTTGTATGAACGTCCGTAATTACGTTTAAGCGACGTGATTTGATTGTATTTATGTTATTGGGCACTTAGCTTAAAATGTGTATGTTTTTGAATTACAGGCGAATGTGAAGATGTTGTTGCGGATTTGATTACTGGATGACGTCATTGACAGTTTCAAACCTGGATGGGTCTTTGTTTGTTTTATTTTTGTCTAGCATTTACTTTAATTTCGACGAAAAATTAACAAAATAGATATGCTGACATCAAAATATTTTTATTACAACTTTCAAAACAAAGAAAGACAAAAACCTATGTCTCCCTAATTACACACCTATACTTGCGTAAAAGTTCTTTCAAAATAAGTTTAGATGTTTCGAAGATTACCGCATCCAAATCAACATACAACGAAAAACGTGTCTTAAAATTTTACTTACATCATAATAGAATCCTTAAAAATAACTGACATTCGTGACAGAAAGTGAAAGCATCTTCCTTGACCCAGGGTCGGAAGCTTCAGATAAGTATCGCGGTTTATGACATTCATGAGAATTGCTGTACTATTATAAAACGCTGTTTATGTACTACCAAAGGCTTTCTCTGTGCCAGTAGATGTCTTCTTAAACATTAGGCTAACACGATTGAAAATAATTTCCATCGCTGGAGAAAAACTCATTTGCACTACTGTTTTTGCCATATTCTGTATTCATCATTGCCTTCACATAATATCCTAGAACTTAACTGCAGCGCCATCTACCGGGTCCAGTTGTAAATCTAAACCTCTCTATCTAATCCAGATCCCTGGTTAAAAAAATCATCAGAATCAGTCTAGCCATTTAATAAAATGGCTGGATCGATTCTTTTGAAATTTGTTGTTGTTGAGGAGTTCAGCGACATACATACAGAAGAATTATAATATATATATAAAGATTTTATATAAAATATGTTAATAAATGTAAGCCACATTTTATTTGCTGTATGCTATATTATATATTCTCTACACTAGGATAATGTAGCTATGTAGCATAAGAATTATTAAAATGTACTGAGGCTTTCGAAAATTTTCACTTACAAACAAACAAATGAGTTCCTATGTATAATATAAGTACAGATAAGACACAAACGGTGCTTAATATGAAAAAATCAACTTAATAAAACTCTAACACTAAGAGAACATTGCATTCTCGATGGGGAATAATTGCAAGTACAAAAAATATCTTATACTGAGATACAAGTACAGTAGTAAAACCCTTAAACAAACGCGAGTCTCTGTGTTAGATATTAAGAAAATAGCAATTGATTCCGAGTAAATGATGATCCCTAATATCATTATTGCAATAAAACTTATAAAATAATTAGGGAATGAGGGTGTTTTTTCGATGATAAATAATATACCATTTTCCATTTAGAACATCAATATTCTAGAAATAAGTGGCCAAATTGTGGACTTTTTATCCGTTACGGTATTATTGATTTGTGACAGATCATTCTTTGATGTCCCAATACAATGAAAAAATGTCAGTCAAAATCTGACTTCTAGTATTCGATACAATCAGAGATTGTTTTACAATTATAAATTAAGAACAATGAAACTTCATGGAAAGTGAAATTTTGTTCCACTTTTTAATTATACGGGTGTAACACTGACATCAACACGATAACAGGTTTTACACCGAAATATGTAAATGCGAGCGGAAATAATCAAATTATACGTTTTTTTTACACCCACGAAATGTACGGCAGGTGAGAAATTATAAACATTTTTTTATAGATTTTTTTACTCTATAACTCATTAACAACTTCCTTATTAAGATAATTAATTATTTTATTTATATAGGTTAATTTGAAAAATAACACAAGTTACATAATATTTTCATCGTAATAGGTTTATATTGAACTATACATATAATAAAATTGTAACTATACCGAATCTGTACATTAAATATTTTTTGGAAAATCTTATTGAAACGTGCATGGAAAATTACATTAGTATCGATATAGAGGCCGAATCTATTGTTTTTAGAATTTTTGTCTGTCTGTCTGTCCGTCCGTCCGTCCGTCCGTCCGTCCGTCCGTCCGTCTGTCTGTCTGTCTGTCTGTTGCCGCATCACAGAAAAACCACTGGAGGGATTTTGATGAAATTTGGTATGGTGATAGCTGGTTATCCGGGTCAACATATAGGATACTTTTTACCGCTGGAAAATTTCTCATTTCTGAGAAAAAATACAAAAACTGCAATGTAAGTAAGAGTACTCGTATACTCATATGTAAAACTTAAGAATTTGGTTTTTGGTAATCTGAACGCGGGCGGAGCCGCGGGCAATGCTAGTCTATACATGTAATAAAATTCTAACTAAGCAGAATCAGTATTTAGTACATTAAACATTATTATTGATACAGAAGCCGAATCTATAGTTTTTAGAATTTGTGCATAGATGCTAGGTATTTTCCTAGTATCCCAGCACTAATTTGTATTTTAATTGTGTAAAAAATCATATATAATATAAAAAAAATTAGAATCATATTTTTCAAGGCAGTGGTAGCCCGCCCAGTGGTAACGCGCTCGCTTGGGAAACCGAGTGAAGCGGGTTCAAATCCCGGGTCTCGCACCTCTGATATTTTCATGTGCGAATTATTTCCGACATGATTACCACTTTTCTTACAATGAAGGAAAATATCGTGAGGAAACCTGAATGTCTGAGAGCATCTAGTACGATTATGAAAGATATGTGAAGTCCGCCCTACACTTAGCCAGCGTGGTGGACTATGACCTAATCCCCCTTATATTGAAGGGGGCCCGTGCTCAGCAGTGGGATACAAAAAGGCGCTGAATAAAACCATGTTTAATATTAAAAAACCATGTTAAATGTTAAAAAGAAAAATTCATATTAATGTTTTAAAAATGAAAGCATATTGCTTTAAACCTCCTTCACACAGTAAAAGATAATTTACCAACAAAGCTTACATTCCCAGCTTTTAAGATTCATATTTTAGACAACTAAAAGTGTAAGAATTTAAATTAACTTTCATTTGAGTGAGATGAAAAATACCGACCGATCTATATTTAGACAACCTTTTGTCTGACTTGGCATATATCAGCAGCTCGCGGGAGTCAACTGTCACATAAACAGAAATTAGCCGGACCGACCTGTTCTACTTTAATGTATGTTTGTTTTTTATACAAATATGTAGATCTTAGGATGAGACAAGAATCGTGCTGTTTTAGACGAGTACTATGATGGACGAAATCATACAATATTTTAAAGAGATAAAGTTTGTAAGTTTGTTCGTAGGAAGTAATCTCTGGACCTACTGAACCGGTTAAGATGAAATTTGGTAAGAAGATAGTTTGAGATCCTGGGAAGGACATAGGATAGTTTTTATCCCCGAAATCATCCATTAAAGGGGTGAAAATAGGGATGAAAGATTGTATGGTGAATCTACGTAGAGACGACCCGAGCGAAGCGAGGCTGAGTCGCTAGTATTTTATACAAGTCTTTAAACTTTCATGGTCACTGTCAATATTATTATATTTTGAAACGATCATTACCATGTTAACAATAAAAAGTTTAACATCAACCCGCAAAGTCATCAGTATACCCGTGACCATGGGACTTGTAACGGTGCCGAAATATCGGGAGCTCTCAAAAGTAAGTGCTAAACATGGTAAATATCCATGGTAAATCTTGGTGGATCTTCTGAGATCACTTGTATGACATATCACTTAATATCCACTATCGCTATTACGGTTTACATCATAGAAATATTTACTTAGATAATAAACTATAATTAATTAAGTAATTGAGTACCAAATTTATTAACTTAAACTTAACAAACCAATCTTATTCTTAAATCAAGGCATAAACTGCAACAAGTCACGATCGAAACTAGTTAAAATAAGATAAAGTGGCAAATGTGTTTCTAAAGCACGTCATTACTAGAATATTAAATAAAACTATCTTTAAAAAAATTGCGGATTTACTTTGATTTTTAGTTCCTGACACTTCGAATGCTTTACAGCAATCATGGTCACAGGAGAAACTGGCTTTATTTAATATGAAGATTTCCTTATAAACCTTAATTCTATATTTACCCTCTAGAAAAAATCCTAAAATTTAGTTTTATTTAAAATGTCAATTATTCGCGTCAATGTAAAAAACCATCATTCAGTCATTACTACCTAATAAATATATAAAATTATAAATAACATGTGTTACTTGTGCGCGCGAATGTCTGCGCGCGCGCATCTTTTTATTGCCCACGCGTTATGATAATTGTTCGTCATTGTTTTCTGCGATCTCGCTACTCCATTTAGACACCTACAAATATACATATGCTTATGCTTATGCCAGTTTATAATTTTTTTACGATACCATCTACTTTAGTGTAGTTTATTTTTTATACTTTGGAATGTAAGCAGATTTAAAAATGAGATTATTTGCGTTTATATTCATATTTCAACTACGTCTTAAATATTTAGAACAAGTAGCAACTAGTAAGCTTAGCTACAAATATAATAACGAAAAATAAATATGAAGAATTTCAAAAGCATTTTCATAATGTTGAGAATTCAATATACTAATATTTATTCCCGTTTAATTATATGATAAAATATAACAGCATTAGATAACATACAAGCAAGTCATAAACGCGTTAAAAAAGGTGCAAAAAATGTATAATCGTAAGCAAAAAGCAAATTAACGATACTAATTGACTCCTAGTAGCATTAATTTATCGCTTTACGCCTGTTTACTCAGATTACGACAACCTTATAGGTACATTGCATATGTAACTTAATGTGAGGCTATCAGTAACGAGTTATTACCTGGTATCGTTTTTTATTTAACCGGTTAGTCTAATGTAGTGGTAATACGACTGCAGTTCAAAAGGCTTAACTGCGACCTGAATTAGACCAAAAGAATGGGGGGTGTTCTGCTAAAAAATTTTTAGGTGTCCTTGTATAGGAAGTTGTTTTAGACAGCACATTAAACCTTATGTCGTGTTCGATTTCCATCCTATTCCACAGTTAATAATGGAATCTAAACAGAGAGAGAGAGATATTATTCTATGTAATTTAGTGTTACTTTATTTTGGATTTGTATTAAAAATGTGTAAGAAAGTTAATTTCTAATTTTAAGAATACTTATGGTATTATACGATATCGATACTAGCAGGTGTATATTTGTCAGGTCACAGCGTTCCTCCGCCGCCATCGAAGTCGGTCAGAGCGGTCAGCGCTACAGGAAATGGAATCACGATCCTCAAGTTTTTGGAGATACTACATTATTACAAAACGTGTTTATTATACTAGATACAAATAATTAATAAATCATTACGGTCTCGTTATGCTAGTAAGTGAAGTTTAAAAATATAACATACAGGTAGATTTTGGCAAATTTTATTACTACCAGTAGCTTGTGTATTACTCTAAGTCAAAATCTGTCTGTGTATTAAATTTTATCCAAATGCGCTCAGCCATTTCAGCGTGAAGGTGGAGTGAACATACATACACCCACACAAACTTTCGAATTCACCTATTACGCTATATATGTATTATATTCTCCTATTTAACGCAGCATCTAGGCAAAAGACTGACACTTTTTTCTTGATCTCATGTGATATTATTAGGTTGATAAAAAGTACTAAAGAAACACCTGAGTGAAGCGAGAGCACATCACTAGTTCAATAAAACTAAAGAATAACATAACACGGAAAATCTCGAAGATATTAGTAAGCACCATGAATATAATAAGAAATTTCTTAAAGCAAATATATACGCCGTGTAACTACGGCCATTTCACTTCGGCAAGAGAGAAAATGCTATATTGCAATGCACTTTTGTTTTCAATGTTTAGGGGTGTGTATCGAATGATATATATTTATTTGTATAATTTTCTTAGTAATATATTATCCTTTCATATTGCATTCCTAATGTATAACGACTTACCTCTCTCCGTTACTTTGTGATTTTTGTAGAAAAACATGGTTTTATACGTGTATTATTTTGTTCAGTCGTTCAAATCGTTCAAAAATTCAAATGAAAAATATTTTATTTAGCATTAATTTATTACATTTTTTAAGTCATGAATCTACCACCAGTTCGGAAAAAGAGTCCTCAGTCCTTGAAAAAACAAGCGAAAGAAACTCAACGGGACTAATATTAATGAAAAAAAAGCACTCATGAGGACTGCCAACAGAAGTGAAACTTAAAACTAAAAACGAACAGTTGTTATTTTTGGATATTCAAATTAATTGTTTGATCTTAAATTAAAATTCGTAAATTAAAAGTGTTTACATTTATCTGGTTTTGACATCTACGAGTATCGGCACTCTGAAGTGTTAGCGTTAACACATCACGTGACTTACATGAATTTACTCTCCATCCACTTCAAAAAATCAAACTGTCAACTGTATGAAAGTATTGTTGTACTTGAATCATTTGCTTAAGTAACGAGAAATAACGTCATATTCCAAAATACGACAGGAAATTCATACTTATTATTATTATAACAATAACCTATAATGAAAAATATAAAGTATTTTTTAATATGGAATCTATCAACGTATAGATATATATATATATTACTTAGCTCTACACTCTATCGCATTGCACAAATTACTCCACGTTGTCCCAATATCGTAATAAAACAAAATTTATTATGAATCAAGGTCTTCATATAGCCGCATAAAATTACTATATTCATTGCCATTTTTTTAATTTGATCGACATTTATTCATAAACTAGCATTGCTCGCGATGTCCAAAAACCAAATTCTAAGGTTTTACATATTAGTATACTCTTACATTGCAGTTTTTGTATTTTTTCTCAGAAATGAGACATTTTACTGCGGTAAAAAGTATCCTATATGTTGAGCCGGATAACCAGCTTTCACCATACCAAATTTCATCAAAATCCCTCCAGTGGTTTTTCTGGATGCGGTAACAGACAGACAGACAGACAGACAGACAGACAGACAGACAAAAATTCTAAAAACTATAGATTCGGTCTCTGTATCGTTAATAATGTTTATTTCAATAAGATTTTCCAAAAAATATTTAATGTACAGATTTGGCTTAGTTACAATTTATTATACGTATACAATAACAAAGCGATTATGTGTTAGTTAGGCGTGCCTATTTAATTTATTAGATACCTCACCATAAACAATGCATACTATGTGTATGTAGGCACTAGACACGTATAATTAATGAACAATATTAATAAAAATTTTAAGCTATGTTATTTACCATAAACATCTACCTCTATTATCGTCATTTTTCATAATTAAATACTTCGTTGTACATTAAATATTTCTACTCTCATCGTTCTTAAATATTTCGTCTACTTCTTTAATTTAATTTGATAGTAATTTGATATAAAGCATACTGTGTCATTAAAGATCGTCGCCCATTTGTTATTATTAATACTAACTTTATTATAATTCCTTACTAGCGGCTTATCGTCGCTTCGCTCGGGTTCGCTTCTAGAAAAACGAAAACAAACCTACCCCACGGAAACCGTACATTTTTCCGGGATAAAAAGTAGCCTAGCCAATGTGTTGTTCAGACTTTAATCTATCTCTGTGCCAAATTTCATCTAGATCCGTTCTGCCGTTCTGGCGTGAAAGAGTAACAAACAGCCATACCCACAAACTCACATTTATAATATTAGTATAGATTAAACAGCATGTAGCAAGTACTAGGCTAGTGAAGATTTCATATTGTTATATATGTATATTTCAAATAAAATGTTTAAGTGGCAGCCCTATAGCGTGAAGTCCGGGTACACATTTTCACCTCTCATTCAGATGTCCATACACGTTAATAACACTCATCACTAACTGTCAGTACTGCTTGCTAGAATTTGATTTGTTTTCTAGTATATATTTCGCTCGGGAACACTTATATAAAATAATTTCTAAATTATAATTACTGGAACTATTGATTTTAAAGAGATTTTAATGTACGTAACTAATTAGTATATGCAAGGTACCTACTAAATTAAATTAAGTGTAATCACGGCTAATTAAAACGTTAGATTGACCTATTTATTAACTTTCAATTATTAATTTTATCGTTATTATTTGGACATTTTTAATTATTTTTTTGTAAGTTATATGAATAACAAAAAAATTGTTGTACAATATGTATGATACTTGTAAATATTTGTTCATGCGCGATGCACCTGCGCGGGCGCAGCGACCTTGACACTACCGCATTGGTAGTTAGGTCACACGTTGCGTGGGTTTCCATTGAATAACGATGTGACAGACATATATTTATACGCACATTTTTTTGTATTTTTATTTTTAAAAACAATGTTCAGTAATTAATTGATGATTTATTGAATATATATGATACCTACATATATAAATATGTTATTAGTTATGATAATAATAATAGATCTTCGCTATATATATAAAACAATATAATTGTTTCTTAATACATTAATTCTATAGAGAAAGTGTTCTCAGCTAAATTATAAGACTAAATAATAAAATAATTTTACGTCTAAAGTGATTTTGAGTGTAATATTTTTAGCATGCTCATCATATTTTAATACATATTCCATTAACATTGTGTAATAAAACTGAAATTAAGATGTATCTAAAGCTGAAGCAAAAGGAGAAGTTTTTTACATTATTGTCCATTTGTGTAAATAACGCTCAATAATTGAACTTCTTGAATAAGACTTTTTGAATAATTAGTATAATATAGATAAAAGATTGATAAATAATCTATTGTACACACAAAGGAAGAGTACAGAAGATAAAAAGGAAGAAAAAATAACAAAAAGGCATATCAAAGTAGTCTAAATATGCTCGTATTAAAAACATACATACATAATATGTATATATATTTTGTAGACTAAATAAGAATAACTACTTACATAAACAAAGTCTATCCACGTGCAGTAAGTAGTGTTAAATAATTTAATAATTTCCAACTTCCACCTGTTGTAGTAGTTAACGTCATGTGGGGCCCTAAGCCAGTTATTTTAATTTTAATAACCTTTTGATTTATGAGAGGGCAAGCGTAAAGCTACAGCTAATGAGAGAAAGACGGTTTAATGTATTAGAAACTCGTGTAGGTACTACGATGAGGTAATTTAAAAAGTCATAGCTTTGTTTGTGTTTAATACAACAAAGGTAAAAGATTTTTTTTTATTAAACAAAAACAAAATGACCAATATTTTAAAAATACTTAAGCATTTCCCTTAGCCATAAAATTAATATAATAGATATAATTTTCATTAACAAGTACATGTTACGCGCACTTAAATTCCATAAAATTCCTACCAATATTTAATTTTTAAATCGTCAATAAACCCAATATAATTTGTTAAACTATAATTTTATAGTCGGGCTTACTTTAACATAACTTAGACACGCCTTAAAAAAGAAAGTTAGATTTTAATTAATTGGTGTGATCCCTAAGATTATGATTTATTGGTATCAGAGGGATAGAACTTGGAAGCGCTTTCACTAGTTACAAAGATTTACAACATTATAAATTATAGTAATATATATTTGAAAAATCTAATTTCACATATTAAGCACTTATCCGTATATACCTTAAACTTACATAAGATGTATTTACAAAAAATATTAAAAATAGAGTGAAACCTCGTTGACGTAAATTAATGACAGTTGACATCGTGTTTTGGCAGAAACATTAATCCGATTTGGTGCTAAATGGTTCAATTCAATTCAATTTTCTTGTTATTCGCTTAATAGCGTGCCAGTTAAGCAAAGATTACTTAAGAGATAAAACGATTTGAAATAATTAAAGTCGTCTTCTATTAAAGTTATTGTGACATCTGAAAGTAGCACTCGACGATAGTGTAGCTCTATATTAATAACGAAATTTGATTGGGAACTGTAGTTTCAGAGATTATCTCCTACATCCAAACTTACAAATTTTACATTTTTTTTTTATTTATTTATTAGACCACCAACAAAGTACAAACTAATCATATTATAACATACATGGAAAATAAAACATACAGAGTAGTACCTTAATTATAGGTGATGACGACATTTAAAAAGTAGTACAATGTTAAGGCAAAACAAGATTTAGAATATCAAAAAAGAAACATAAAGATTCACAATGTTACATCTTACAAATAAAAATAAGTTTATAAAAATAATAACAGCTAAATATATTATTAACAGGTTGTGAAAGATCTAAATGAAATAGATATACTCACATACACACATATACATACACATATATATTCACTTGTATCTACATAAGCGATTATTTAATATGATATGACGCTATGAGTGCAACAATCTTTTTTTTAAAACTAGATAAGATATCATTAAATATATCAATGTCCTTATTCCTGCTAATTAAACTATAGGATCTCATAATTCTATTAAGAGGTGAGTTATACCCCAAATTGGAGTAAGTAGCATTTGTTACGAAGAACGCTCGTTTATCTAAACGTAGGCACGTAGAAGGCGCTGAAATTTGGACATGGTTAAGTAGTGGTGGGCAGTCCAGAGTACCATTCACTAGTTTGTATAGGAACAAAGTATCGAGCAAGCATCTCCGGTTAGCTAAAGTGTCAATTCCGAAATGCGATAAATGTTCTTCGTAATTAGGTAATTTTTTCGCTAGGCCGAATCTGAACATTTTTATAATATTAGTGTAGATGAAGATATGTTATATATCTTATTTTTCCTTATGTATTTCCAGATGAAGTAGCGTCAGTAGCATGGGGCAGGCGGGCAGCCAGCCGAGCGAGCCGCGCGCCCGCCGCGCGCACACGCTACCACACGAGCCGTTGCGACACGCACCTAAGGTATGTCTGTTGAGTTTAATATGAGAAAACTAAAAACAATACTGAAAAATACCTAAAACACATTCAAAAATTACAAATAATCCTTAATAAAAATCTATATAATAAAAGTGAGTTGTTGTTCTTTGATAAGCTAACTTAAGAACGGTTGAACCGTTTATTTTTTTATAAAATATTTAAAGTGTTATTTAGGGAGGAACGTCTAAATAGTTGTCTTGAAAATTATAAAAATTAGATAAAATTGAAAATGCTATTTTAATGTAGTGTTTTTAAACTCAAAGATCACAAATGAATTTATTAAAATTCAAGACAATATCTGTCAGGTCAGCTGGTACCTAATTTTATAAATGCGAAGGCGTGTTTGTTCTTTTTTACGAGTTAAGAATAAGCGAATAAGATAGACGGAGTGTTTAGAATAGCTAATGAAGTCGACGAAACTTTACGTCAGAAAGAAAATATTTCAATTAATTGTTTTTGATAAATTATTATTTATAAATTTCTTTTTAATACTTATATAATAAGCTAATATATTATTTACAATGTTGCTCACATAATATTAATTTTTATATAATTATATAATAACAAATAATAACTAGAAATAACTATAAAAATAAATAAATTAATAATCTATTAGTTAATTTATTTTTCTAGTTATTACATTATTATATTTTATTATATTAGAAAAATAAATTAATTAATAGATTATTAATTTATTTATTTTTATAGTTATTACATATGTTATCCACAGGATTTAATATAGCTATTTATAATACCATTTCAAGATTGAATCATTACTTCTCCATACTCTATCTTATTCTTTTAATATTCGTTTCTAAGTTCTAAGACGATTTGTAGGCCAGAGAGTGATTTTTTTACAAATAACCTGTTTTATATTGGGCTCCAGGTACTGCCTTCTCTAACGGAGTCGCCACGACTACGGAGTACTGATAATGGCGCTATCTTACAATCGGGTGGCACTATCAGTGGGAGACGACTGCCCGCACTTCAAGAGATCAGAGTGCCTCATGGGCATGTGGTAAGATATTATAATTATCCATTGAGATTCTTTAAGGATTTTTTTTTTATTGAAAGATAGGCTTGCGCTTGACTACAATCAGCGCTGGGAAGCACTGATGAGGTCTAGGTTGAAGCGCGCTTGCCTAGAAAAATGCCTGTTCACTCTAGCCTTGGTGCTTGGTGCTTGAATTGTAGGTGTCAGGAAACACGGATGCTGAAAGGGTGTTCCACTCCTTAGCAGTTCAATTCAGAAACGTAGAACTGAAGCGTTTCGTGCGGATAATACTTAAAGTCTCATCCGCTTTATATAGAGGGCTATTTGTCAACATTAACCTAAATTGTTATTAATAACCACGAATAAACTTTTTTTAAATCAATGCCGGACAATCTTTGGCCAAACAAAATTTTCTAACTACTGAAAAACATTTCGACACATTGACGACACGTTTGGCGCAGTTTGTAGTGACCCTACTTGCAGTGCCAGCGGTCGCGGGCTCGAGTCCCGCTGGGCGCGTTCATTTGTGTGATGAGCACGATTGTTTGTACTCCATAATACAGGACCGCCCAAGCCATTATATTCGTTTTGATAGACCTCAAATCCTGGCGAAAGAAAACCGATATCGCCCTAGAATGATTCGAGAAGCCATAGAAATTAAAAAAACATCCAAATTTCAATAGGGAAGATGGCTGGGTACTACCATCGTCATGGGATCCTGTTATTAATATAATAAAATCAAATAATAAATATAAATATAACAGACAGACAGATGTAGTAAGTTCATACTGTGTAGATCAAAATGACAGCTTATCAGATTAATAATTTTCATTTGTAAAAGTATATATGAATAGTGTTGCTTAGTAAGTTGTTTTAAATAGCAAACTAAATTAAAATGATTATCCTTAATTAATTTTAACTTTTTAAATTACACATAGAACAATTATATGGCTTTAATAATTAATACTATATTTTTATATTTTTATTTATGGTTATAAATATAATAATGGCAACACTAAATATAGATTACTAATTAATATTTTTAAATTGTAATAATTATAAAAATAAAAGCAAAAATTAAATAAATAATTTTCCATATTCAATTATAATTAAAATTATAAAAATGTTTAAAGTTAAAAATATTGTAATGTAATTGGTGCAATTTTCATTTTGTTAATTGTGGGTAGGCTGTCTGTAACAACTATATCTTTAAGACATGTAACACCTCAGTCTCTCCCGTGACCATGGATGCTGTAAAGCATTCGAAAGGTCGGGAACCAAAAATCAAAATAAATTCGCGAAATAATCCGAAAAGATAGTTTTATTTAATAATGTTTGTACTCCAGTCATGGGTGTTTATATTTATAATATGTATGTATTTAAAAGCTATAAATGTGTAGTGTTTCAACTATCTGGTATCCATAACACAACCCTCGTAGCTTACTATGGAACTAGATGGCGCTGTGTGTTAATGTCCCAACATATTTATTTATTTCGTACCAAATTTTCAAAAACAAGATACAATTCCTTTAGACAACACATTTGGCTCAGTTTGTACTTGTTGTGTCAGTGATCGCGGGTTTGAGTCGCACTGGCAGCATTCATTTGCGTGATGAGCACGAATGTTTGTACTCCAGTCATGGGTGTTTATATTTATAATATGTATGTATTTAAAGTTATATAAGTGTAGTGTATCAACTATCTGGTATCCATACACAGGCCTCGTAGCTTACTATAGAACTAGATGGTGCTATGTTTTTATATCCCAACATATTCTTACTTTTTTTTAATGATACCCCACGGCCCACTGTACTGAAAACTTCTTCATTTCGTCTCTCTTCTTTCTCGTCATCTCTCTTATTCAAAAACATAGGGAGCAACAAAACAAAGTATAATAATTTTCATTTCTAACAATAACTAAGCACATTTCTAGTGTTAACAGTGAAAATAAAACCAACAATAATAAACACTTTATAACTTGCGACGCTAAGACAATACAATCGTTAACCTCTCACTGCCAAGTCCTTTCCGCTGTGAAAACCTTTTAAGAGATCCATTTAAGCATGTCTGTATTGATGTTAAATACAATAAAATCGCTACTACAGTATTTTAAAACTTTTACTGTGTGTCTGTTCGTTGAAAATAAAATCTGCAACTCATTAATTTTTCGTATTTTTTATATTATATACTACTAAATGCTTTACGAATATTTATATATTACCCTTAAGCGATTAATTATTATCTATGTAAAGAATTTAAAATATTGTAAATGAAAGATTACTTCTATTTACTATTGGTTCAATACTATTTTGATTTTAAGCTCAAAAGTTTGATCTTATTGCATGCAGCACCATTTATGCGTGGTCTCAGTGCTAATTTGTCTAAACGACCGATTTACCGAAAGAGTTTATATACAGAATTATTGACTTTTGAACATTAATTCTATTTGTATAAAACATTTTACTTTAAAGAAGCCGAAGAGATGTATTTAATCTATATATGTATAAATCTTAAAAATAAAGCTTTGTTTTTAAAATAGAGGAAAACCTCTCTACTGTAAAGTATAACAAGTATTGGTAGTTTGATGAAATAATAATTAAGGCGTATTGTTCAAAATTTAACAATTATCACGCTGTGTATTAAAAGTGCAGAACGATGTCACTCAATAGCGCGCGGAGTATCTCGACGACGAAGGCGGTGGGTTCAAGTCCCACTTGAAGCATGTTACATATTGGCTATCACAGACGGCTGTATTGTGTTAACACACACACAATGCTTAGGATTATTTATATAAAAATATTGACGTACTTTGAAATGATAACTTTTAACTATTATATATATATATATACTTTCTATTACACAACAATGTGTACGCCATCTTCATATGCAAATAGATTTCCTTATCGACTTTGCACAAGAAATAAATACATACTCGTATGTCTCACGGAAATCAATTATATTTTAATTACCGTAAGACGTTATTAAGTTTTCTTACCATGTTTTCATCATTTGCTCACTCTTTATTGACAAAAATGTTTGAAGCTTATTTTGGTTCCAATTCATCAAAGGCATTATCACTACATTAGGGGCCTAATCTCATCCAATTTCTCATTTTTGGCTAACATATCTTAATATATAAAATTCCCGTGTCGCGATGTTGGTCCGCGATGAACTGCGAAACCACTTATCCGATCTAAACGTATTTTTTTCTCAAAATATGTGATTTTTCCTAACTTAAAAAATAGGATAGTTTTTATCCCGATTATTTCCTTTATTATTGTAAAATTTACGATTTTCATATATGTGATGCACCAACCGTGGCCGGGTCTGCTAATATAAATTTATTTTAATGGAGAATGAATCGAAAAACGAAGTTATGTTTAAACATTACACACGTCTTCGTATAAGAAGGCTGACTGCATAAATGTTTTCTAAACAAAGCGCTCATATTGAGGACTGCACTTTGTAGAAGTGGTTTCCGTCTTAGTTTGTTAATTAGGTGTGTCACAACATGTACAGGGCATTAAGATTTGCAATTATTGAAATAATCTTTTTAGTTTGTTTTAATGTTAGATTTACTATTTGTATATTACTTTTATATAACTAAACACATAATTATACATATATTATATTATAAAATACTAGCAAGACCCGCGGCTTCGTCCGCGTTCAATCTACAAAAAAAAATCTTTTGCTTTATGTTATATAGCGACTCACCCTCGATTCGCTCGGGTTTGTCCCAATGTATTTATATAATACTAGCATTGCCCGCGGCTCCGCCCACGTTCAGATGACCAAAAACTAAATTCTTAGGTGTTACATATTAGTATACTCTTACATTGCAGTTTTTGTATTTTTCCTCAGAAATAAGATATTTTCCCGCGGTAAAAAGTATCCTAGGATCGCGCGCTACATCGCCCGGTTTATATAGCTTGAGCAGGCGGTCGAGCGATGCGGGGCAGAGGGGATGGACTCGCCGTAGGCATCTCAATGCTCGCCAAGCATTAAAAATGTTTCGCTACTAATTACTTCTAACAACGATATCTCAAAAACTATTCATCTGATTGATTTAGTGTAAAGAGCAATTTTAATCTGCATTAAATGACTAAGCTAACTAAAATATTCATTTGGATAAGGATTAATACCGAACTAAAGAAAATAACTTTGAAAATAACGTAATGTTTTTAATTAAAAATGTTAACATAAAAGTGGTTATTGTAAGTCAACCGTAAGAGATAGAGATATGCTATCGCGGACTTTTTTGTAGCATTTTTATAGATTTTGAATTCTCTAGTACATTACTTAACTGTATCTTTGCTAGTTTACGCGGCGTTCGCGTGGAAAGTTCCCATTTGGCGAGATTTTTTGCGACCTCTTCAACATTTGTCGCCGTATTTCAGCTAATTTACATAAAAGCATAATAAATTATATACCTAAACCTTCCTCAAGAATTACTCTTTCTATTGTTGAAAACCGTATAAAAATCCGTTCAGTAGTTTTCGAGTTTATCGCGTACAGACAGACAGGAGGACAGACAGGAGGACAGAAAGACGCGGCCGGGGGACTTATTTTTATAATAAGTATAGATAGATTACATTATTTGGATATTGTTCATACAAAAATACTAAAATTGCGATTAAAAAATGGGGGGTTGGGGGTAGGAGGTAGAATATACTTTACGACCTATTCTCATACCTACTAAATATACAAAAAAAACATTAAAATTGGTCGAGCCGTTTCGGATGAGTGCGACCACAAACACCGTGACACGAGATGTTTATATATTAGATTAAATTTCTATGTTTTCAACGCGGAACTATTCCTTTTACAGCACTCAAACGTATATAGATCGAGATCAGCTGGAGGTACTGGAGAAAATGAGATTAGAACCAGAGAACGTGATCCATTGCATAGATCACACACAAATTTGGAATTTAGGCATAATGATTGTAAGTTTTACATACACTTTAAATATTAAAAATATTAAAATAAAAACACATAATAATATATAAAAGTAATTTTAAATTTATTTTCAGCAAATAATGTAAATAAAAGATTTGGGTCTGAGCCAGATCTAAGAATTGAAGAAGAACAACAAAAGTCAAAAAATAATAACAATAAACACTTTCGTAAAAAATACAGAGCACCCCCACCACCAAGTAATGATGTAAGTATTAAAAAAATATATAACGATAATAATAATAGAGGGCGTATGCGGTTAGATACTTGCGTCCGTGTGTGTGTATTTTTTTTTTGATTCGGATGAAATTCAGTCCACAGATAGGCTATAACCAAATTGTATTAACTATAATGTTATTTTAACTGCCTTGGTGGTCTAGTGCTTAGTATGTACACTTACAGATCGGGGGAAACTGGATTTGAGTCCCGGCTCGGGCCAAGTTAAGTTATTGAGTCTTTCTGTTCAGAAAGTTTTAGTATTAGTAACATCTCAGATTTGGGAAATTGTCGATGTGTCGCTCCTGTGCCTCGGAGACCACATGAAACCGTTAGTCCTGCGCCTAATCTTCTCTCTTTTCATGTCGAATTGTCATTCAACTGGAGTATGAGAGTAACAGGAATAGAGATTGCACTTGGATCTGAACGTACACTTGTGCACTATAACGTCTCTTGCGCAATTGGCTAGTCCCATTGAGATTGGGCGCCGTGGCCGAAATCGGTCAGAAATCAGAATATTATTTTATACACTATAATTATCATGTTGGACACCTAAGAGCGCATTCTAGCGAAGTAAGGGTCACTACTGTATTATATCTTTAAATCACACTGTTCTTAATGTTTTCAGCTACAAGAGGGTTCATCGCCGGATTCCGGTGAAGGGAACGCGAAACTTGAACCTCAACGCAAACTGAGATTATTTAGAACAAGAAACGAAACCAAAAAATTAAATGGTCACATGGATTCTAAAATACCTGTTTACAAAAGCACTTACACCGATTTCAAATCATTAGACTTAAACGACCAATTCGGAAGAAGATACAAGTCCCCTTGTAAAGATAACGACCAAAGCTACAGTTACATGGACAATAATGATATGGTGCAAAGTTCAACGTCTTTGAAAAAAGAAGAACGGTTACTTCAAGGAAAACAAGACTACAGAAAAACACGGACAGACAGAATAAGTGGATGTAGAGCAAAAACGTCGAAAACGAATGAGAGTGAAGCGTGGAAAACGCCTTTACTTAACAAAAACTTTAGACATTCTGATAGATTTAAGAATGATCAACCGATATTAAGGAGGGAAAAGACCTTCGATGACACACTTACAATAAGTGAGAGAGAGAATGAATCACCAAGAGCTTTACACGACAAGAAATCTAAAGCTCTCGGTGAGGAGTTAAACTGCAAGCTAAGCCCGTTAGGTCAAAGAAATCAGCCTTTAAGAAAATCACTTCCTTCGTTACTGCACAAGAGTAACGAAGAAAAAGATGAATTTCAAGAAGAACTTAAAAAGGCGACCAGTAGAATAAGGAAAGAATTAGGCGATAAATTAATTGTAAGCGAAAATACTAGTCAAAACAATAAAACACAAAAACCAAACCCATCGAAGCTGGTGACACAAAAAGTCAAGGAATCTAGTCTTACAGCGATTAAAGTAGATTCTAAACCGATCAGCACTAGGCGGCCATTAAGTCGACTTAATGAAACTAAGCCTAAAACACAGCTTAATAAAATTAGGAGCGATCAAAATTATAAGAGTGAAAGTAAAGAAAATGTGAAGTCGATGCCGGATAGAGGACAAGCGTCGGGGAAAGAATCAACGCCTGAACACTCACCGACGAGGAGAAAGGGATCAACGAGCAATGTTGTCCCCGAGATGTAAGTATTTCTAAGTGCATATTCACAAATTAATGTCAAATAATTTACTATCCACACTAATATTTATAAGTTCGAATCTACACATACAAATGTATGTAAATTATGTACGGCGACACAAGCAATATACACTGAACGTAAGTAATACATTTATTTTCAGACAAAGGTCTGCGCCATCAAAACAATTCTACTTTGGTATGATTGAAAGTAGAAAATCAGAACCACAGGATAATTTAAAGGACTTCCCCGGGCTCGGTAGTCCCATTATAGAAGAGTTCACTAACTTCCACTTAATAGAGAAGAAACTCCTCGGATACCATGAAGAAGATGAAATGGATAAGTTCAACGAGAAGTTCAAGGAAGATTGTAAAAGAAATCGTAAGTTGACGATATTATAATATTTACCGTAAAACATTAAGTAATGTAAAAGGTTACCGAAGGATGTGTGGCTTAAAGGGCCTAGGCAAAGCTACACAGTTTTGAGTGTAAGGTTAGTATGTATTCAAAGTAGACATTTGTTATTTAATGTATAATATCCGTACATATTAATAATTAATATTATAAATATGAAAGTGTGTTTGTTTGTCCTTCTTTCACGTTAAAACAGAGTGACGGATTAGAGAGATTTTGAGTGTGGAGGAAATTAGAGGGCTGGAGAGTGATATAGGCTAGATAGATAGACTTTTTACCGCAGCAGGCTATCTCATTCCCACGGGAAAACACAATATAATACAACATAAAACAACTTATCATACCTAAGTATACATGTATAACAAGTATACATAGTCTATATATACCATATTAACCGTTAAAACGTACCTAATTTGTTTACCATATTAACCTGTTTTTAATTTCAATTCGTCAAGACAAAAATTTTCTATTCTCGAAAACAATAATAATTATTTGATTAGCAAATTTAGCGAATGTTTCGATTTCCTAATAAGACGCCATGTTTGACATTCCAGTATCGTCGGAGTCGGCGCTGTCGTCGGAGGGGTCGGAGGGCGGCTCCCCGCGCCTGGCGCTGCGCCTGCGCCCGACGCTACCCAAGAAGGCCCCGCGCGCCGCGCGCTTCTCGCCTGCCGCCGCCTGGAGGCAGCTCGCCAGCCTCGACGCACAGCTTGCCGGTAATTACTGCTTGTACTTCTATAAACGAACTGAATTTTGAGGAGCTAGTCTGCTCATCACGACGAAGATCCTCATTAGTTTATCACCAAATTTTTATGACACCTAAAGTTATTACCTTTCAAATAAAAAAAAAACTATCGAAATCGAATTTCATTCGACGGAAAAATCCAAAAGCCCCCTTTTTGTCCCTTTGTGGAGAAAGTATCCTTCCAATAAAAAACCATTATACAAATTTACAATAAAGGGAATAACAAATATACTTAATTATATTATACAAAACAAATATAATTACGAATAGTGGCAAGAATGCTAGCCGCATTCCCCCGTTGGATGGCAATGATGATTCACCAAAATTTATATCAATGAAAAGCACTGGTGAAGAAATTTTAAATTTAAATGGGATTTTCGACAATATCTCTTAAGAAACATTTAAATTGTGTTAGGCCGAATTTTTCGAACTCATAATTGATGTTTATATTTTAGGAATAAAAAAAAACTAAGGTTAATTAGAAAATTCTAAGTACTATTCAATTTAAAAATATGGAAGTAACAGATGGAAATATGGTGGTAAATAATGTTAATTGCTCGCGGAATTATTAATAAATATACAACGTGAAGTAATTTAGCGCCCAACTCTTCTTCATATTTTTTATATATCATGAATGAATATTATTTATATCATGAAAAAACTAATGTCGAGATCCAATATATTTTAATACTATCCACTGTAATTTTTGTCAGACTATTCAAATTCAATGTTATTTTTTCAATAAAATCATACCTATATCTATATTTTTTAATATTAATAAGGTTGTATTTGTTCCATTTCAGAAACTCAACCACTAGCAGTAGAAACTAAAATGTCAGCGGACTTGCCTTCAGAGTCATCTCCGCGTTCAGATCAGTCTGCTGATAAATCTGGAGATTCAGGAATATCTGGAGATCACGGACACAGCGACCACAGGATAGACTCGCCTAGACATGTATGTATCTATTATAATATACATATTTTACATAATTATATGTTTTTTTATAAAATAATCATGTAATTTATAAGTTGACAAACAGTAAGTGCAATGTGATAGAAGCCCTACTAGATGTTTAAATTTAATTTCCCATATTTAAAAATTACGAACTACTATACAGACTTTTGTCTCCAATTCAACATCTTAAGGGGAGAAACTCATTCTCTTTTTTCGTATTATTTCTTTCTGAATCTTAAGGGGGAAAATTCCTTCCAACAAATTTTCTTCGAGTGTGAAACTCGTGTAATATATGTCATGCTTCAGACCCAGCGACTAATTACATAAAATTTCACTCAAAAATATAACTTTATGTCAAAAATATACAACAAATTAAATAGGTGGCAGAACCAACATGGACTCCCCAACAAGACCTGGGTGACAGCAGCTCGGACGGCACCGCGCGGGAGCAGCGCGCCGGCGCCGCCTACAGCCCCGAGCGCAGCGCCGCCTACAGCCCCACCTACACGCCCGGGGCACAGCCCTTCAGCCTCAGTCTGCCCCGCGACGACAAAGTGAGTGCGCTACAATATACAGTACTCGGGATGTTAGGTTTTGAGATGAACATGAAAATTTTATTTTTCTTTTATTATTTTTGTTATTTACTCGTGATTATAAGGTGTACATTAATAGGTTTTTAACATTAAGTAGTGTAATTCAACGGGTGAGCCCATGAATATATTAATACTAATATTATAAGAGGCACAGTTTGTTTGTTCGAACGCGCTGATCTCAGGAACTACTAATCATATTTAAAAAAATCTTTTGCACTAGATAGCCCGTTTATTGAGGAAGACTATATGTTATATATCATCATGCTACAAGGGAGCGAAACAGTAACATAAATTACAATAAATCGAGCAGACTTCAATACATTATTGTAAAGCTATATAATTATATTATATAATATATATACATAGGGACGAACTCAAGCGAAGCGAGGGTGAGTCAAGTATAACTGGATTTAACTGTTGTGTCACATTAAAAATGTTACAGAACACTACAAGCCAAAGCTAAAGGAAAGTATAGAGAAAATATCCAAATTAAAAGAGATAGTATCCAAAATAATTTAAATAACACAACTTATTATATAATGTAAGCGTATGTACAATGTACATAAAATTATTTCAAATGAATCTACTTTTTACTGAATCAGTAATGAAATTGTTTAAATTATTTACTTATTGTAATATTTTTATCTTCATCTCATTATAATGTAGTGTAGAAGATTTAACTTGTCACATTTCAGTAGAACTCATAGTAACTAACAAACTAACTCTAACCTCCCGGGTACATTTCTGAGGAGGAGTAACGATAAAATTGCACTTTTAAATATTTGTTTTTATGTTTTCTACAACTGCACTAACTTTAATCCTACACAGCTTTACTTATATTCTTCATCTAAGTTTTTATTTATTTTTTTATTTATTTAAGACTAAGCCCTTCAGTCTGGGAGTGGTTTATGGTGACATGTTATCTTCAACTAGATATTTGTATTTTAAATAAAACTATATTTTCGGATTATTTTGCGGATTTATTTTGATTTTTGGTTCCCGACGTCTTGAATGCTTTATAGTAATCATGGTCACGGGAGACACTAAGGTTTCAGACGTCTGTTGTTTGTTGATATAATTTTTGTAAAGCATAGACGACACGTTTGGTTCAGTGTGTAGTGACCCTACTTGCCGTGCTAGCGGTCGCGGGTTCGAGTCCCGCTGGGGGCATTCTTTGTGCGATGAGCACGAATGTTTGTACTCCAGTCATGGGTGTTTATATTAATAATATGTATGTATTTAAAGTTTATATGTGTGTAATATATGTCCCAACATATTTATTTATTTATTTATTCGATTAATTGAAACGTCGGGAACCTAATATCAAAATAAATCCGCGAAATAATCCGTAAAGATATGTTTAGATAAATTGTCAAATATTCGCTTAAATCTAAGAAAGTATTATTAGATATCTGTAAATAAAAATTGAAAGAAAATAAAAAAAAAATTCATAAGAAAATCATGTCTGCCTGGTTTTCTTGTCGAAGCTTTTTATAGTACAAGAGCTTATTGAATTTTTTCTGTTTCTTTTTGTATCTTTAAGATCAACTACTTACTTATAATTACCATCATATCTTGGTTTCACTAGCTTGATTTCCATAACCTTGCTTACAATAATTATTTATTAATATTTATTCTACAATTTTCACCTCTATTTACACTCTCTTTCTAAAAAATGTCTTTGACACTATTTTCAAAATCAACTGCAATACTTAATTATTATTATTTTTAGAAGAAAAACTATTTTATCTTTATTCCTCATCAGTTCAAATAAAGAACAAATCAAATCCCTCATAGTTTAAAGGAATGTCGTGCTTCTACGAATGTTTCCAGGGAAAGCAATTACAGCAGGGATTCAACAGTCTTCAAAAGCTTAGGAAATCAGTATCGGGTGCTTTAGGTGCAGCTTTGGGCTCTAGGAAGTTCGATTTGGAACATGAACCCATGTTGGAGGAACCTGAACAGAACTGGTTCTTGACTAAATCAGCCCCAAATTCTTTGAGCAACCCCTTATTGTACCACCAGCCATTGAGAACGAAGGTTTCTGAGGATATTGGAAAGGAAGAACCCTCTTTAGTTACGGAAAAGGTAATATAATATAACGTTAACACATTTAATGATAAATATTTAGCATATTTCCTTATAGAATGTTGCATGTTTTATTGGGATCTTTAGAAGTTAATTTTTAATACTATTGTTCACCCAGTGTTTGGAATTAAACAATAATCATTATTAAGCTATTGCATAGCTTCTATCGCGGGCCTTGAGCGTGGGGACCGAATCCAGAAATTCCGTAACGAAAAAAACCTGACACCCCCCACTCCGACCGGCACAGCGGTGATACTTCCTTCCATCTATCGATAAATACCAGAACTTAATGACTTTTTGAAATATCACGCTTGTCTCTTTAGTTCAGCAACCCGCCTTCAGGTGGCATTGGTTGTATTGGAAAACTACCGTAATCAGCTGTTTGTGAGAAAGTATATAGGTGTATAGGTATTTATCATCTATGTACAACAGTGAATATCTGTACTCGTATAATTTGTGTACAAAGTGTTTTAAATATGAATAAACAAAGTGCATTTATTAATGAAGAAAGTCACGAAAAAATAGTGAAAGAAAATGAGTTAGTACTCTATATACATTCATTTTATTATTATTATCACAAATGCAGTGTTATTTTTTGTTTTGTTAATTTATATATAATACTGCTATAAAGATAACCAAAATTTTTGATATTAAAATATGCTTGCATAAGTTGATAAAAAATGCTATGCAATAGCTTTACCGCGGCAGTCTTAGAGGGCCACATTTAATTTATTTTTATTTTATTGGTATTTAAGCTTTTAGTGTAAGCTCGTTAAGAGCTTATAAACAAAAAAGGAAAAAATATATCTTTATCATGTCTCTGTCATTTATATAATATGTAAATTATGTTATGAATGTATGTATTCAGCCCTTTTTAACGTCCCACTGCTGGGCACGAGCCTCCCTTCAGTACAAGGATTATCCTTCAGGTCATAGTCCACCACGCTGGCCAAGTGCGGGTTGGCGGACTTCACATGTCTTTTGAAAACTTGCTAGGTTCTCTCACACATGCAGGTTTCCTTACGATGTTTTCCTTCACCGTAAGGCAAGTGTTAATTATGTTGAGAATGATTCGTACATGAAAATTCAGAGGAGCGAGACCCGGGATTTGAACCCGCTTCACTCGGTTTCCCAAGCGAGCGCGTTACCACTTGGCTACTACTGCCTTAAGAATACTAACGCAAAAATTACTATTTGTCGAATACCGACTAGTTGAGTGTATTAGTCTAGAAACTTAGTGTTGGGTCGGATGGTCAGGGCGCGGAGGACGGCAGCAGGTGGAGTTCATACGTGAAGTGGGGCGGCCACGCCATGTACCTGCCGCCGGCGCCGGGCCAGTCGCTCTCCATGCTCGGCTCTACGGAACGACCTGTTAGGTGTGTAATAATCTATCATCTATACATATAATAAAATTATAACTGAGTCGAATTGGTACATTGAATGTATTTTGGAAAATATTATTAAAATTGTCATTATTATCGATACAGAGGCTGAACCTATAGTTTTGTTATGTTGTTGTTGTTATGGTAGCGACTCATCATCGCTTCGCTCGGGTTCGCCTTTAAAAAAAATAAAAACAAAGCTATCCCAGAATCGTACATTTGTTTCGGAATAAAAAGTATCCTATGTGCTATTCTACACTACAATCTATCTGTGCCTTTCATCCAGATCCGTTCAGCCGTTCTGGCGTGATTAAGTAATAAATATGCCAACATCTAAACTCACATATTATATACGTTTATCTATACATATAATAAAATTGTAACTAAGCCGAATCTGTACATAAAATATTTTTTGGAAAATCTTATTGAAATAGACATTATTACATATATATACAGAGGCCGAATCTATAGTTTTTAGAATTTTTGTCGGTCTGTCTTTCTGTCTGTCTGTCTGCCTGTCTGTCTGTTACCGCATCACAGAAAAACCACTGGAGGGATTTTGCTGAAAATTGATATCGTGATAGCTGGTTATCCAGGTCAACATTTAGGATACTTTTTACCGAAATTATCTCATTTCTAAGAAAAATACAAAAACTGCAATGTAAGAGTATATAATATGTAAAACCTAAGAAATTGTTTTTTGGTCATCTGAACGCGGGCGAAGCCGCGGGCAACGCTAGTATTTATAATAAGATGTTCGGAATATCAATATTCGGAAAAATCTAAAAAAGTATTCCATAAAAGAATAATTAAAATAAATTAAACTTGCACCTTGTAATTAAATGTTACTGACGTGATATTGCGTGTGGTATCTATAATTAAAAGAACATTTATGATATTTACATTTTTAAAGTATCTTTTGTTGGCTATCCTTTAATAAATAAATAAAAATATATTAGAAATGAAGAAATAACCGTGTTCTCTCAGGAGCAAGTCGAGCGGCTGCCTGGAGGCGTCGGCACGGGCGGCGCGCGCCGCGCTGGCGGGCGAGATGCGCGAGCGCGAGCGCTCGGCGTCGCCCGGCGCCGCGCGCGCTCTTCCCGCGCGCGTCGTGCCCGCGTCCGGGGTGAGTACGCGAGTACTGTTTACATTGGATCATTCATATACAAACACTCATTATACACTATTACCGTCTAAATGGGGCCTAAAGAAAAAGTATTTATAATAAGTATATACCTATTTAAAGTTATATATGTGTAATGTATCAACTATCTGGTAGGTGTCTGGTAGGTATCACACAAGCCTCATTCAGCTTACCATGGATGAACTAGATGGTGATGTGTGTTAATGTCCCAACTTATTTATTTATTATTTATTTATTCAATGCACAATAGGCTATTTGACTGGTTTCTAGAAACCTTTTTAAATTATTTACTGTTGCTTACTGAGCCTACAAGTAGTGATTATTTTTAATTCTTATAAATATTTTATCAAAAAATAGCAATTAAAAAAATACAATTCAAATAGGCCCTTGAAACACTTGTTTACGCAACATGGATTCAGTGACGTCACAAGGAGCTATGTAGTTATAAACAATCAACCGACACAACCCAAGTTGAGTTAGCGTTCATTTTTGTTATTAAGAATTAAATCCATTAAAGAAAATGTATAAATCGTGTGTAGTTCCAGGGTCCACAAATACTGCTATAAAGGCATCAGAAAAAATTATGATGAAATGGCAATGACAGGCTGTCAATACTCAATGACAAACATGTTATTTGATAATTTAATAGCTTTTGATAATTTGGTAGCTTAAATTTTGATAATTTGATAGCTTGCTAGCCTCTGACGTCATTATACGGTCAGCCAACCCAGATCGTTTTCAATCACGTGATACTTAGTAGAGAAAAATAAATTAAATTTTTAGAGGCTTTATTACACATATAATAACATTTTTTTTCACCTAATTATATAAACCGCATATAAAACCCATGCCCTATGCGAATGTCAATAAATAAAACAGTTTTTTTCACACTGTCAAATAGTCTATTCGAAATTTAATTGCGCTTTAAATTTAATTTCATTTTAATTTAAATATATTGTTTCGTTTAAAAGAGTACTTTATGTGGTGTGCGTAAGTTCGAATTTGTGTTTAGACAATTAGAACTTTCGATTTTTAAATTTTATTCTTTGGTTTGAAAATGTGTATCTTTGATTTTATATATCAATGTTTTATATCCTATATTTTATTTACTGTTCTTCAACAATAATAGAACGCTATCTTTTATGTAGGTACTTAGCTTTTAAGCAAAGCGGCATTTTGAATATTTTATTGGAATGAGTAAAGTTAAAAAAAAACTTTTTCAAATTACTAAATTACAAACAAAAGTATATGTTGTAGTATAAAGTGTGATGATTATAAAACAATTTAAATGTAATACTTTCTTAGATGTACTTCTCTTTCTTTGACTTTAAAAAACTATCTTTTTGGATTTTGTAACGATTTTACTATTATGGTTAGTGTAAAACATTCGAAACATTAGAAACAAGAAATCAAAATGAAACCGCGAGAAATTCTAAAAAGAAAAATTTATTTACAATTTTCATGATTCATTTACTTAGTGTACAAAAATAAATCAATAAATGGAGCTTATTCAATATCGTTAAAAACATTTCGTCTAGTTATTATTTTAAATACCATAATAGTATTCGTGTCATTTGCGTATTTTCAATGCCACGTCCCTCGTAACCAATTACGAATAAGTCACACAACAGTGATGAAACTGAGAACTAATGTTCTCGTCACGAGAGCTAGATCCGTATCAATTTATCAATGACTTGCGTGCCAATTAATATTAATTATTAAATAATATATATAATAGTCGGCATAATATATACTCCATCTTGGGGTCCAGTTGTAAATCTAAACCATCTAGGAAACCTAACTCAACCCAACAGAAACTCAAACATATGAAAATTTCACCAAAATCGGTCCAGCCGTTACAGAGTTCAGTGACATACATAACAATTAGATGTATATAAAGGTTAGAATAAAATTAATAAAAGTTATATATAGACTATAAAGTCATATTTAACGTCAAGCTCAGTGACAGTCAAGTCAATTTTTAGCTTTTCGCTTCTCCAAAGAAATTTTAACTATACCAAACTCATACTCCTTCATAAGCGCAGCATGCTTGAAAAAGATACAAAATTTTATCTGCACACATTATTGTATAACATTCAATTTAAAGAACAAAAATAAAGTTTGATAGAAGTTGAACTTTTATAATCTCATTTCCACATTCATTTTGCAAGTAAAATGTAATATAAAACAACAAAAGATGTGCTAATATGACAACGTATTACAGAATCTTCTTAATTTTCTCACCTCTCGTTCTCACGGTAGCAACAATTAGCAGCTTCCGGGGTTTTTGTTGAAATTTTCACTTATAAACTTTGGATATATCAACAATGTAATCAAATTTTGATTGACATTAATGTTGTTCCGTTTAACGTATATCTATCATATTTTATATTCTTTACTATATTATCTATTTACTAGGGACGTACCTTCTTCCGATTGAGTTTGTTCCTATCAAAACAGAAACAAACCTATGTCATTCTAAAGGCCTCTGGCTATTTATCTATACAGAACACCATATCAATGGTTTCAGTTTTGTTTTTATTCTATTTCTGAATTTTATTATAACTTGTTTTTCCCGCGGGAATAATATATTATCTTTGCCGCGAAAGATAAAACAAACTAACAATAATTGATATTATTAATAACCAAATAATATTGGTATGCTAACGATTTCACTACATTCACTCTCACCCACTCTTCACTCTCTCTCACTCACTCTCTCTCTCTCTCTACATCTATGTTATAAAACTTAATAATTTACTGACTAACGTAACTGTTGAAAACGTGAAAAATATCTGATAAATACTACGAAAAACTACAAATTTGGGCTCATTTCAGAAGCCAAAAGCAAAAACTCGCATCAGATAGAGACATATGCCACAAGTTCCATTGTTTCGCCTAATTTAAAGAAAAATTTGTAAACCGATGCGATAAAGCATGTGATTTCAAATATACTTAGTATTCAGAACAGGTCAGCCATTGTACGCAGATAATTGCATTCTAAATATCACGACTGTGTCATGTTTTGGACATGGTTTGCTTTGTTTACCTGCTACTATAGTCGACCTCAAGGATAGAAAGAAGGCTTAGCTAGAACTTTTTGTTTTTTTTTTACGTTGGGAAATGCATTTACCCATAAATGCAAGTGGTTATGTGGAACTCACCGGCAAAGCCAGTACTACCCACTAAAACCCAACCAAACATCTCGTCTTAATGGGATGTCGCAGGATCACTAAAGGAACATGAAGAAAGGATCACTAAAGGAAAGAAATACTCGTTGTTTAAGTATTGTAATTTGTAGTTAAGACGAAATGTCTAGCTATTATAAAATCTGTACTAATAACCAATGCTACGGGTCGACCATAGTATAAAAGATTAATAAAATTGAAGTGTCTGTTTGCAATGTCAAAACAATAGCTTTTTACTAAATGCAAGTAAAATTATACGTATATAATTTACAATTTTAAAGCACGTAGTACTTATAAGAAAAACACAATCAATTTTTAAAAAAATTCTGTTTGTCTGTCTGTTTGTTTGTTCCGATTAATCTCCGAAACGACCCGACTGATTTTGAGGAACTTTCACTGGCATGTAGCTAATGTTATAAGGAATAACTTAGGCTACTTTTTGTTATAAAAAGAATTGTTCCGCTCAAGAAAAATTAAAACGTACCTAGGGACGTACGTAAGTCGCTAGTCTATATATGTATAAAAATAGATCCCTATTTCCCTTGGTCACGCCATCACGCGTGAACGGCTGGACCGATTTAACTAATTTTTTTATTGTGTTTGTTATTGTCAGGACTTCTCCTTCTTCTTCTTATGAAAGAAAAAATTGAAAAATTAACGGATAAAACTTATTAAAATGTATATGGCTAACGCTGGCTAATAACTATTTATATGTATTTAAAACGTACGACGAACCCGAGCGAAGCGAGGGTGAGCCGCTAGTATAAAACATAAATAAGAAACCCAAATTAAATCATACTAAAAAATAGATACATATGTATAAAGTTGTCATATTACCCAATTGGTGTGTAAGCTTGGTTTAGTTTCGGTCGAATTTCTTACCTCCACACTCGTCTTCCGTGTAATTAAAGCGTACATTCCGACATAGCATCCGCAATTTTCCTATACGGATATTCTCAGATTTAGTTTTTGTTACTTTACAAGTTAGTTGCAACTTATAGTTACTTAATATTGTTCATAATTATAAACTTTCTTTATGGTGTTATGTAATCGTAACATATATGGCTAAAATATATGTACATATTTAGAGCTATATCTACTGAGAGGATTTTAAATCTTTGTTAGTTTAAACAGGAATTGTAATGAACTCGAAAAATTCTGTAAAATTGCACTTTTCATTACCATAACAATAGAAATAGTAGAAGAAAAAAAATGGAAATAATAATAATATATATAATATTATGATTCATCCCAAAATATTATGATTACACGCGCAATATTGGCATTCCAATAGAATTCTTAGGTTTCCATTCTATGGCGATTGTAGAATGAGATTTCGCCTTAGCCCTAGGATAACTTTATCTTACTTGCAGGTAATTACAAAAACAAACTAATACACCAAAGGTTTTTCTATATATTTTTTTTGTATTGTACTATAGATATAGATTAAAGGTCATTTTTATTCCACTCAGCATTATGGTATGAACTATAAGATATTTCCTCATGCAATTATTAAAGATTTACGTTTTAGATATACTATTTTCGGTTATTTTGTTAAGCGTTTTATTTCAAGCTTTGTGTTTATTATTTTGAAGCTTTGTTTTTGTTTCATGAATTGGAGACGTCTTCGTTATTATAAAATTGCTCTCATTTATACTAACTTTTAAAGGATAAATCCTACCAAAATTATCGAATTTTCAGAAATATATATATATATATATATATATATATATATATATATATATATATATATATATATATATATCTTATATATAAAATTTCCATGTCACAATGTTTGTTACCGTACTCCTCCGAAACGGCTTTACCGATTTTAACCAAATTTTATATGCGTATTCAGTAGGTCTGATAATCGGCTACTATCTATTTTTTATACCCCTAAGTGATAAGGATAAGGGTGGTCCTCCCAGACCCCACCCCAGGGACGAAACCGAGCGGAGCGAGGGTGAGTCGCTAGTATATATATATATATATATATATATATATATATATATATAACTGCCTCGGTGGTGTAGTGGCTAGCATGTACGGCTGCACACCCGGAGGTCCTGGGTTCGAGTCCTGGGTCGGGCCAAGTTTAGTTATTGAGTCTTCCTGTATAGTAAGTCTCAGTAACAGCCCGGAGTTGGGAAGTTGGCGGTGTTTCACCCCCGTGCCTCGGAGAGCACGTAAAGCCGTCGGTCCTGCGCCTTAACTCTCACCGGTCGTGGCGAGTGGTCGTCCCACCGGAGTATGAGAGTGATAGGAATAGAGAGTGCACTTGTGTCTGCGCGTACACTTGAGCACTATAATATTTCCTGCGCAGTTGGCTAATCTCATTGAGATTGGCCGCCGTGGCCGGAATCGGCTAGGAGAACATCATCATCATTATATATATATATATATATATATATATATATATATATATGAAAATGAAAATGAAAATGAAAATAGCCTTTATTCTCTGACCAGTAAAAATTTTCTTATGACTAATAAAATTACTTAATATTTTATCGATGGTCAGGTCGTCTTTCGACGTAGGCCTCCTCTAGCTCACCCCACTTAACACGATCTTGGGAATACCTTCTCCACCCCTGTGGAAGGTCGTCTTCCCATCTCATCACCTGTCTTCCTCTGCGCCTCTTTCCGTTCCTTGGATACCATACCGTTATTTCTTTAGTCCATTTGTCTTTCTGGGATCTCATCATGTGTCCTGTCCAGCGCCACTTTAGTCTTTTTATTCTAGTTTTAACATCTGTTACTTTCGTTTTTGCTCTGATTTTTGAGAGCCTCCATTTGGCCTGTAGCTTTATGTTAAGCATACTCCTCTCCATCCTCTGTTGACACACTTTAAGCCTTTGGCTGTTAAGTTTTGTCATTGCCCATGTTTGGCATCCATATGTTAACACCGGTAAGATGCACGTATTGAAAATTTTTCGTTTTCCTGAAATTGGTATGGATGGGCTCTTCAGTATTTCTTTTAAAGACCAATATCGTGACCAGCTGTTGGATATTCTTCGGTTCAGTTCTTTGGACATTTGTTGTTTTGGTGCTATTAATTGTCCTAAGTATACGTATTCTTCTACATACTCTATTTTTAAGCTGTCTATATATATATTTTCTTTATTTCCATTTGTCATTAACTTTGTTTTTGACAGGTTCATTGAAAGTCCAACTTTTTCGCTTTGATCTTTTAGTTGTTCTATCATATCCTGAAGTGTTTTAGAATCTTCCGCAAAAAGTACGAGGTCGTCAGCAAATCTTAGGTGGGTGAGTTTGCTTCCATTTATATTAACGCCATAATTGCTCCAGTCTAAGTTCCTGAAAATACTTTCCAGCACAGCACAGAAAAGCTTGGGTGAAAGTGGATCTCCCTGTCTGACCCCTCTTTGGATTTTGAATTCCTCTCCCACTTTTTCTAGGTGAATTTTTGCTGTACTATTACTGTATATATATATATACATATATAGAAATATAAATTAGCTAATATCTTTCCTAATCTATTTTTTATTTTAGTCTTCAACGCTATCCTTGATCTTTGAATCTTAGAAGAGATTATGCATAATTAAGCACTACAATCAATTTTACAATAATGAATTAGTTTCTCATTTCTATCTTTAAAATAATATAGAGATTGTAAGAGATCAGGCGCAGGAGGATGTTTGAGGCATGTAGGCTTTACGTGCTCTGTCTCGCCACGGGGGTAGCACACCGCCAACATCCAAATTCCAGACTGTATCTACCGATTTATTGACGGAAAACCCCTATAATTATTCTTAACTTGACATGGGACTCGAACCCAGAACCTTTGAATCTGTCGCCCTATATGATAGGCAATACCAATTAATATCGCTGATAGAAATATAGTATGGAAAACAACTTATTGTTATTGTATATGTAACATAATCCTTAAAAAACCTACGAGAATGCGAATAAATGAATAAAAAACGTTATTTGTGTTAATATTATGAAAAGCACTTTCACGGATAAATAAACTATCAAATAGAAGTATAGATAAAACTTCAAATATTTAGTTCCTTGTGTGATAAAATTATTGTATACATATTATTGCTAATTTTCTGTATCGCTTCTTAATATCACTTTTATTTTTAACCAAATCTTACTAAACCCGTTTTTGCTCATGAAAGTTATTGCTTTAATTAAAACAAGTATATAACTAGTTTAAGATGAAGTCAAACTTCTAATTCTAATTTTGGAAGGTTCGGAGGTAACAAGCATAGGTTTCTTGTTTTAAAACCGTCATAAGTTTTGGATACAAAAACAAATTAAATAAAAAGGAATTGTGGGGGCTTTTATTGCTTAAACCATACACATAAAAACTTTAAAATATAAACAACTTGTTAAATATTGACTGTGAGCAGATTTTAACAGGACTATATTAAAAGTATAAATTATCCTTATAATAGCCACTGTGGAAGTCAAAATGCCAATAAAAATAACATGATCTGTTTGTGATGTGATGTCTCTTTTTGGTGGTACTAAACCAAAATACAAAATTCTATACGAATTTATACGTATCTACCATATATTTGACATGAAATCTCGTTATTCTATACATATAATAAAATTTTAACAGAGTCTGTACATTAAATACTTTTTGGAAAATCTTATTGAAATTGTCATTATTATTGATTCAGAGGTCGAATCTATTATAGTTTTTCGAATTATTGTCTGTGTCTCTGTTTGTCTGCCTGGGCACGCAACAAGATAAAACCACTGAACAGATTTTGATGAAATTTGGTAGATGATAGGTTATCCGGGTCAACATCTATATTTTTATACTAATAGAAGCGATTCACCCTCGCTTCGCTCAGGTACAATTGAACTACGCGTTCAGAGCCGCGGGAAAACGCTAGATACTAATAATTTCCTTATACTCTACAAAAAAGATGTCGAAGAATGATTGTAAGTCAAGTTGTATTAAAAACATAACTACAATAGTAAAGTTACGAAACAAATAAACAAATAACGCGCCTCGTGGTCTGCCTCTGCGCATCATTCGGAAACGCGGTAGTCTCTAGCGCGCACCTGTCGCGGCATATTGTATTCCTTTTAAATATAATTTGATTTTATTATATTTATAAATTATTGCTCAGTATATATATTCGTGCTCAGCGCAAAGGTATGTAAATATTTTATTTTTTTTTAATAAAAATATTATACATTTTGTTGCAAATTGCAAATTTTTTGCTATAAATGTACCTAATTAAATATATAAACTTACAAGACTACTTGTTATCTTAGAATTATTTTTAATATATACCTATAGATTGCGATTTGTTATTAGTTTGAAGAGCTACTAGTATTTATTTTGCGCGTGCGCATGTTGTTATTATCATGTAGAGTTGATATTTAAAATTACGTGGTTTATTTTATTACTACATGTAATTTACTTTTTTATTCGTGTTAACAATATTATATAATGACATGTTGTACAGAATCTTTATGGTATTTTTTTATATTTACTGAAGGAATACCATTAAAATATAAAAAAGATTTAAAAAAATTATTAGATAGATCTAATTGTTAGATATATTAATGGTCTTTATTTTAAAGGTATATTTTATTAAATTTTTCTTAATTATTACCAAAAACAAAAATCGTTGTCTAAAGATTACTTTTTTACCAATAATTTAAACGAAATTACTGTAATTATTTTTTTGATAAAACAAAATTAATATTTTTGATACTTAATTTTCTTTATATTTTTAATTTTACCAAATATTTTGTCTACAGAGTTTTTTAAAAAAACAAACTCTATTTCCCATTTCTCAGCATAACTCATCTGTTCAAAAAAATATCGAAAGCAAAAAATATATTTACCTAATGAATATAGTTGAAACTTACATTAACTACTTAAGTGATGTGTTCATTATGGGTTACATTATTGGCAACCATAATGTAATATACCTATTTCAATATATCGCAATTTCAAAGCCCCTATGGACTTATGTTTTTATACATACTGTTATCTACCCCAACTGCTTTTTTAACGGCCAGGCCAAATTGCTGAGGTCTGAAATTTCATCAGGTCTACGCCCTTTATCCATGTATAATAACAGTAGCGACTCCCCATACAAACTTTCATCCCCATTATCACCCTCCTTAAGGGATGATTTCCCAAGTCCCTCCCAGGATCTCAAACTATCTTCTTACCAAATTTCATCTAAATCGGTCCAGTAGTTTTTGAGTTTATTCGTTACAAACATACAAAAATACGAATCTTTCCTCTTTATAATATTAGTGTAGATTGGTAATCAGTAACAAAAGTCTTTCTCTTATCAAAATTTACTTCTTTCCTCGCTATGACCTTCACTGAATAACTTCTTTACAGTTTTTTCCAAAAATTTCTCATTTTCCAAAAATTGGCTAAATTGGCTTGCGCGTCACATGTCACAGAATTTTTCAAAAAATAAATAAATGATCAGTCTTTTCTAATTTTGTAATGTTCAAATCAACATCATACAGTACTTTTTCTTTCCTGGGATAATGAAAAAGTACTGAAACCGTCGTTGGGGATAATTTTTTTCGAAATTTATATTTTACCACAATTAAAGCATAATGTATTTATTAAAAAAAAACCACGATAGATACTTGCTATCTCTACTATTAAATATAAAAGTATATTAAAAAATCACGTGAGAGTTTTATGTACGTCAATAACGTACAAAAAATATGTTAATCGAATCGCAATATAAAAGATAAAAGATTTTTGTATATACGAGTATATAACCCACCATGCCACCTCGGGTAGTAAGGAGCGCAAGTTAAGATACAAATAATAATAATTCCTTACATTTTTTTATTCAATACTACAATAACTACAACAAGCTAATTTAATCTATAAAAACATCCCATAGATTATAAACGTCATGGGTAATAAAGATTGATGGCAATAAAAAGTACTTGTATTGCTAATTTTTTTAACATTTATAACAATGCTCGCTAATATAATTTCACACTCGGCTTCACTTTACCGCGGAAGTGCTTCCGGGAGATAATCTATCAGTAATATTTTATATCTTATGCGACCCTCTGGTGCAATAACTACGAGATTTTTTTGTTAAATAAAACTATCTTTTTGGATTTTTTCGCGGATTTTGAGAAAATGCCCCGTCTGTAACAAGTTAAAGTAAACCTTTGAGACGTCCAAAACCTTAGTCTCTCATGTGTTCATAATTGCTCTAAAGCATTCAAAACGTCGGGAACCAAAAATCTAAATAAATCCGCGAAAAAAATCGAAAAGATAGTTTTATTTAAAACGTCAAATATTCACGTAAATCTAAGAAGCGACGAGATTGTCTTCTAGACCACTAATTGTTGATACGTAATAGTGTATTAAAAAGAGAACCAGCTAAAAAAAACAGCCAAAAATGTCGTTATCAACACCAAAAAACTATATTTTTATAGCTAAGTTAAAAAAATATCAATTTCTTACAACTAATAAGTACCTACTTTTTGACTTAATAATTTAAAATCATCGATTTATTTCTTAGAATGTAAATGAAAACCCAAAGACTAGTATGAAGTAGCGGAAAGGTCTTGCTCTTCACGATGTAAACCTACACGCGTGGAGTACAGGGTGTACATTGATATCAATAACTGTCCACAGCCGGTACCTATTAGTTTCCACCATTTGTTGTGACACTGGACGGCCTTGTGGCTGATGTCATCGCGCTATGCTTCGTTGACCGACTGATCTGTGAATGCATTTTTTATCGACGCGTCTCTGAATTAATAGAGTATAACTATTTTGTATAAAGGATGAAAATACACAATAATACAGCTGTTATGTAAATCATATGAATTTTACGACTACCGTGCACTGGCAAAATACTTGTATGTACGTGGTCGGAACCTATTCTTCTGCTAATTGGCCTTAGCTCAGACTACGTGAGATCACTATATTATGTGTCCATTCAAATTTCCATCTTCTATTTCCATCTATCAACTGTTATCTCAACATACACACATATTCTTTCTGACACATGCTATCCTTTTCTTTCACGATCTACTTCTACTTCTGTAGGTATACCGATTTTATGACTTTCGATCCTCTATAAGATACGTCCTTACCATGGTCCCGCGTTTTCGTCTTTGGTCCTATATTTTCATTTCCTCACATTGATTATTGTTTTTTTTACTATCCATATTTGAAACGGTTATAGAGAAATAAATCGATATGAATTGTCCATTAAATTACCTTATCTGATAATAACGCATGAAATTTGATTAGATTTTTTTTTATTGCAAAATGACTTAATTTGCTGCATACGTCATTCTGCCTTAATTGAAACAAAGAAACGTAATACTCGTAAACACGTTGCAAAATATCTATGTCCATAACACAAACCAAGATCCATGCGGAAAATAATAATAGCAACTAAAAAAAATTAGTAAATATTTATGACCATCTGGTACAGTTGCGGCATGTATGTGTGACTTTGAAATATTCTTGCGTCAAGAACCGATTTTTTTTTTCACAAAGCAAATATATTTCTTAGTCATATACCTACTGCTTTTTTAAAGATTGTTATTGAAGAAAATATATTTTTAACATATCAGTCACATTGAATAAATTGTATGTACCTCCGCAGGCGGTTAATTTTTTTGCAAGTTTTCTCACATTTGACCGACCTTGGTGCGCTTATTTTCGCCAATGCCATGTTTTTTTTATATTCTAAACCATATATACTTGGACATTTCCATTTTACGTGTGTAATCAATATTCAGTAAAAAAAAAGAAAAACTCTTTATCATATTTATAAATGTCAAATGATAAAAATTTAAAATCCTTATTTATATAAGATATATTTGTATTTTGTAGGTTTATTTCTTCTTTTCGAGCATTGGATTGAAATGATTTTTTGCATAGATTGTTATTGGGCTGATGGTGACATAAATTTTTCAATACAATCTTGACATTTTTGTAGGTGGAATAATTACTGAAATATGCTTAGTAACAAAGAAAGTGACAACAGACTATAAAATTAAGTTTAAGACAGACTAAAAAACTACCTGTCAGTTAACTTTTCATGCTTAATCCTTACGCTTAACCAGGCAGAAACTAGTAAAGTACATTTAAATTCAACAAAAATATAAAAAAAAACTTGAAGGAAGAGACTTTTTAGCCAATTTCTTAATTCACATCTCAACTGTGTTTGCTAAAAAATCTAATACATTTTTTTGACCATATTAAAATTGTGCACTCATGAGAAACCATCAAACTTTTCATTAAGTTATCGAGGCCGACTCTCTTACATAACATACTTTATTAAAATCATCGTTTGCAATGTCTTCATTGTATATTCATAACTACTAAATTACGTAAACAGCTTAACTCTTAACTCGCCAACTTTGCTCAACCACACCCTGTTTGCTAACTTGGATGCTACTTAGGACACCAATTTATTTATTATATCTTGCTAAAATCATTTACATTGAATTTATTTTACTATTATTATAGCGTCGCAAAGTAATTTTGATGAATATATTAAATTAAACTATCTTTTCGGATTTTGTCGCAGCTTTATTTTTTTATAGATTTCTCAGAGATAAGATATTTTCCCGCAGTAAAGAGACCCGTATATGTACAGATTCGATTCAGAATTTTATTATACTCGTATGTCTCTATAGATTATATACAATACTAAGCATTTATATTTTATATTATTTCAATTACTGAAACAATAACAAAAACACTCATAAAACAAAAGCATACAAGTATGTTCTACGCAAAATAGCTCAAACACTCGTTAGTGACACGAGGCATATCCCACTTTTCATTGCAGTTCAGCCCTAGTTAAACGGCGGTCCGTTATGAAAACTGCTGTCACAGCGATTTATTTCAATCTACATAACTGTCGAGTTATTATCACGTTAAATGCCTATTTTTAATTGCTTGTGAGTTGTGAGTACATGATGAAATGAAACTTAATTTGATATTTTGGAGTTTGGTTCGATTGACAGATACGACGTACATTTTTGGTTGCAATACTTACGTATAACAACACTGACAAGTCACTCTCGGATTTTTTTTGCGGATTTTGATGTTTTGTCCCGGACTGACAGACTGAGTGACTGACTGAAGTCTATAACGTGACCATGATTGCTGTAAAGCATTCGAAACGTCGGGAACCAAAAAACAAAATAAATCCGCGAAATAATCCGAAAACATACTTTTAATTAAAATGTCAAATATTCGCGTAAATCTAAGAAAATATTATAAGTCACTCTCGCTTCACTCTGGTTCGAATTTAGGTACATATATATATATCCCTTACAGACAGACGACAGAGTTAGTAAGCATTTACAATATTAGTATCAATGTGTTTAAAACTTGTGTAACGATAAGAAAGGACTTTTCTAAACATACCATAATGAACTAGCATCACTCGACCAAATAATCGATCGTTTCGACGAATAGTTCTCACGAGGCATGTTTGGCTGTGACACTTGCCCAGCTGTGCAAGCTGCGGCGCTCTACATACTATTCATGTTTGGTTAACGGGATATCTATAAAGAACTAATATATAATTTTTTTTACAGAAAACAAGCGATATATTTTTAATCAAATTGTCAGATAATCTGAATAAGAATACAAACATAACAAATGACTTTTAAACTTGCCAAAATGATAAAAATATTATTTGTTTGTGTCCAACAATGTAGGATTTTCTATTACAAAATAATATTTTTTTTGTTTTGGTAACAAAATTAAATGATAATAAAACTTATAATCGTATTCTATTCTTAATTTAAAAAAAACATTTTTTCTCAACCCCCCCCCCCCCCTCTGTATCTCTCTCTCACTCTCCCTCTCCTCGCACACATCCACACAATCTCTTTCTCTCTCTAATTCAATATATTATATAGGTAGAGTAAGTAACTGCGCTTATGTCTTTCAATAGTACGAGTAGCTTAGAATCGATTTGTTTACTAACGTATCAAAGCCGCTCTATCGAGAACTGACCGAGTTACTTAATTCGCCGTTAATTATAACTTATTAATGCATACCAATGACACACCTTCACTGTAATTAAACAATGGAAATCGTTAACCGTGTATGGATTGACGCCGATTGTTTTATAAATTTGTTCAATGCTCTACACAATTGGAATCTTGAATTACAAAGTCTTTGTAGGTGATACTTTTCCTTTTATTGGTTTCTTTTAACGTTTGACTTGTATTATTAGCAACTTACTAATCTAGAATTGGAGTACTTAACAAAACTAGATTGAGAGTGGGTAGGCACTGTCTGTAAGAAGTATATAATGCCTTTGAGACGTCAAAAACCTTAGTCTCTCCCGTGACCATAATTGCTGTAAAGCATTCAAAACGTCGGGAACCAAAAATCAAAATAAATTCGCAAAATAATCCGAAAAGATGGTTTTGTTTAAAGTTCTCTATAAATTAGTTGCAATATAAGAATGTAAATATAGAGTGTTACGCACTCAATAGAAAAATCTGAAGTTTAAATATAATACGAACCGACTCTACTACGGAAGACGTTACCAAAATTTCACACTTTGAGTATTAATTAACTTAATATTTGAGCGTAACTATGGCTTAAGCATTAAGTAATGAACAATAGAAGACGTAACTATGAGTAGGCTAAGTTGTGAAAACACTATGTAATACTGTGTGTTCTTTGTGTTATAATAACATTTTAAAGTTTTATTATACCTCCTTTTGAAACCTAGATTAATTATATAGTTTTATAGTATTATAAAGGTTGATTTCATGCAAACTTTCATCCCCATTTTCACCCCCTTAAGGAATGATTTCCGGAAAAAAAATATCCTATATCTTTCCCAGGCTCTCAAACTATCTGCTTACCAAATATCATCTAGATCGGTTTTGTATTTTTTGAGTTTATTCGTTACAAACACACAAAACTACAAAAATACAAATCTTTCCTCTTAATAATATTAGTGTAGATTAAAAATTTTAATCTCTATCTATACATATAACAAAATTCTAACTGAGTCAAACTGTACATCAAATATTTTTTGGAAAATCTTATTGAAATAGACATTATTATCGATACAGAGGCTGAATCTATAGTTTTTAGAATTTTTGTCTGTCTGTCTGCCTGTTATCGCATCACAGAAAAACTACTGGATGGATTTTGATGAAATTTGGTATAGTCATAGCTGATTATCCGGTTCAACATATAGGATGCTTTTTACAGCGGAAAAATATCTCACTTCTGAGAAAAAATACAAAAACTGTAATGTAAGAGTATACTAATATGTAAAACCTAAAAATTTCGTTCTTGGTCATCTGAACGCGGGCATGTATGTATGTAGGTTAGATGAATTGGTAGTAATGAGTTATGGCCAGAACCTTCCAATGTGCTCTACACAAAACGATGAGTAAGAATCAAACAATGAAATTCACTAACATTTGGTATGAGTAAACGATTGCGCCCTTCGTATTGTTTAACATAACACGCAATGTTTGACAACCTGCTTTTAAGTCTGTTTTCCATTTGCTTTAAACAAACTTTGGCGGTTTGGTTGTTTCAAAAAAAAGGTGCTTGACTTAAACTTAAAAAATATTCATAAATTATATATACCTACTATATATAATTTATATTACACTTAACACACCCACGCTTCGCTCGGGTTTATCCCGTATTTATCATATTTTGAAGCTTCCAACGCTAAAACACTGTTTATTTCCTACCAAAGAAATAAATATGAATTATCATATACCTATCGGTTTAACTTGACAAATAGTGGGTTCAGCATGTAAACTTTCATCCACTATTTCATCCCCTTCCCATCTTGTGTTTGTGACAAAGCCAATTTTTCTTTCTTTACCTTCTGCCCTTAGTCTAGCTCCTAGATATCTCTATTTCATCAAAATAGTTTAGCAGTTGAGGGGTAAAAACGTAACAAACAGACAGACAGTTTTGCATTACTTTCGCAGAGTTACTTTTGAAATTAAAAACGACGAATGGGGGAAGCGAGTTAAATATTACGATGTGAAGTTCTATATAGCAAAATATTTATAATTATATATCATACACTTAATTGTGTAAAAAATCAAGGCATTTTTTTTCTAATAATATCTAAAGTTGACGTAACATATCTACTAAATATCATGTCTGGGATATGATTTTGGGGGTCCCTCCTACTCCTCCTCTATGCTTCTTGTATGTAGGACTCATTGGTGAGAAGACCCGTTATCAACCACTAAAACTCAGCGATATCATCATCGTCACACCGACTTAATACTTCTGTGATACATTAGAAACTAAAATCTTCCTTACAAAAATGTACAATTGAGCTCTTAGTTCTCATGAATAATTTATTTTTTCATGTTTTAAGCACTATCATTTAAAAGCCGTTGAATTGAAAACACGCGGCACGCAGCCACGCGACATCCGATGGGGCATATCTGATGGACGTGACGATAATTGACTTACCTACCTTGTAACATTAGAATATAGAAAAACATAATAAATTCAAGTCTTTATACTATAATCATATTCATTGTCATACTTATTATAACTCGCTTCTGCTTTTTCTATTCTTTATGCAAATGAGCTATCTGAACATATATATGCATAGGTATTTTTTCGAATTTTAATTACTTACTAGCGGCTCACCCTCACTTCGCACGGGTTCGCCTCTAGAACAAAAACAAATCTATCCCACGGGATCCGTGCATTTTTCCGGGATAAAAAGTAACCTATATATTATTCTGATGTATAAGCTAAATTATTGTAAAGTTTCATTAAAATCCATTCAGTAGTTTTTGCGTGAAAGAGTAGCAATATCCATACATCTATACAACCATTCAACTTCACAAACTTTGGCATTTATAATATAAGAAGAAAGTAATAAAACATAAACAAAACCAAAACAGAACATTTAAAAACCACTAACTAATAAGTACAATTACTAGTAACATCAATACAATATAAATACTTTACGAGTTTAGTCTTGTCTTTTATACCTGTACAACATTTTTATAAATATTTATACTGAATACACTTCAATGGAGGAAAATAATAATAAAAAATATATTTCATATGAATCTTTATTATTTTAACAAAAAAATATTTGGTGATTTTGGCACTTTACAATGATTTTTTTCGCCAAGCCAGAACTTAGACCAGTGACACGACATTGTATAGGTACCTAAAAGTTATATTTTTATAAGCTTTATTTTAGCTAGCTTTTATTTTAACTAGATTGTTCTGGTTTTGAGATTTATTTTGAAGTCGGTGAAACATTACAATTCATTGTATATTACAAGTTGGTATGTCTTGAAGCCCATGCCGGCGCATGAGCGCGCAGCGTGATGATGATGAATGGCGCTATCTGATGCACGTCAGCACAATGATTGGCGTGTACCGTGTACTACTGATTTGAATCTTTAGGGTTTAGGCTTGAACCATTTTTTTTGTGGCAAACATTTAGAATTATAACAAAATATACCTTAGCCCAGTAACAAAATTTTACGTGACAAAAATGCTTCATACATATAGCTCTTTTAACATTATGGTAAAAATACCAAGAATACCAAATACGCTTTTATAAAATAAAATAAAAAAATATATTTTGGGACAGTAACACACAGCACTATCTAGTTCCATGGTAAGCTACGAGGCTTGTGTTATGGATACACTACACATATATAACTTTAAATACATACATATTATTTATATAAGAACCCATGACTGGAGTACAAACATTCGTGCTCAACACTCAAATAAATGCCCTCAGTGGGATTCGAACCCGCGATCGCTGGAACAGCAAGTACGGTCACTACAAACTGACCCAAACGTGTCGTTAACTAATTACATGGGTTTAAAAGGAGACCAATCTCAAAGGGTTTTTTTTTTACTTATGAATGAAGAATTCATCAAATTGTTAAATTATATGGATTACTAAAATTACGATGTTTAAAATGGAAACAAAGATTAGAAGTAGGTTAAAATAGAGTCATATAAAGCAAAAAACCGTGGTAAAAAGAAAATATATTTATGTCCCTCACGACCGCGGACACCCCGGCGTGTCAGTTAACAATAGATCTTAGAAATTTAATTAATTTCTTAGAAATTTACCTGGAGGTGTTAAATTACTTGATGAAATTACAATTGTTATTGAACTAATCATTTTTTATATTGTAAGGTCGATTTGCGCAAAAGGATGCAGATCAGATTGCAATCTCGTAGCTGCCAAAGTGGGAAATTAAACATTAACCATGTTAAGTGGCGTTTTGTTTTATTTTAGAACTAAAACTTTTGCCATCACTAAGAATGTTACTTATGTAGAATCCTATGAATATCGATTACACATATTATAATAAAATTCTAACTGTGTCGAATCTGTACATTAAATATTTTTTGGAAAATCTTATTGAAATATGTAATAATTATTACAGAGATACAGAGGCCGAATATATAATTTTTAGAATTTTTATCTGTCTGTCTGCGTGAGAACGCATCACGAGAAAACCACTAGATAGATTTTGATAAAATTTGGTATGATGATGGCTGATTATCCGAGTCAATATATAGGATACTTTTTACTGCGGGAAAATATCTCATCTCTGAGAAATCTATACTAAACTCGGGACGAACCTGAGCGGAGCGAGGGTGAGTTGCTAGTAATATTATAAAAATGAAGACTTTTTTGTTCCTCTTTGAGCCCCTTCAAAGTTTTCACTGACCATCTTTTGAGGATATTTCTGTATAGAAATCCACGATCCAGTCCACTGCCATGTCAGATATTATCTACTTTTTACATTCATATCACAGAATTTTATGAAATTTCTAATTTTTTTGTTACTAATTTTATCTTTTACTTCCACATTAATCACACTCCTTTCTATTTTACTTTGGTAATTTTAAATACGTAGTACAATAGTAATTAAACTATTAATTATTCTTAATTTATAGGAGGTTTTAGGAAATATTTGCATAACAGTCTACCGTCACACTTTCTGAATACGGGAAATTAGTCTTATCGCATTTACACTTCGGTCTAGTAACTTGCTGAATTCTAATCAGATCGCCCAATAGACGGACTTCTGCATAGTATATCTCATCTAAGAATGCTTAAATTGAACAGTTAATGGTTTTACAGTAACACATAGTGTGTATTTTAATATTCCTTCACGCTTAGACGGCTGGACCGATTAGGATGAGTACATAGACTATGTTTCCAGATCATACAACACGTAGGCTACTGTAGTAATAACCAAAACGTGGCGTGGAATTTTTGTCTGTCTGTCTGTCTGTTACCGAATCACAGAAAAACCATTGGAGAGATTTTGATGAAATTTGGTATGATGATAGCTGGTTGTCCAGGTCTACATATAGGATACTTTTTACTGCAGGAAAATGTCTCATTTCTGAAAAAAATACAAAAACTACAATGTAAGAGTATACTAATATGTAAACCCTAAGAATTTGGTTTTTGGTCATCTGAACGCGGGCGGAGCCGCGGGCAGTGCTAGTATTAATATAAAATCGAATTTATGACATATAAGCATAAATAATTACTATTTAGTGCACACTGCAACAAGTGCGTCGTCGTTACTAGGCTTCTAACAAAATGTACCTAGTTTTAAATTATATTTTGTCCATTGTTTTCCCCTTTAAATACTTTATATGCAATCATGCGACTATAATTATGATTGTTTTCTATTTCTAAGGATTTTCCGTAATTATATTATGATTTCTATAATAAATTGCAATATAAATATCTTCTTAGTAAATTGAAGGATAACTTCTTTTATTAATAGTTACACTACCCTTGATTTGCTGATAAATGTACTCGTACTTTGCAAAATAAATTACTTATCACAGATATACGTACATATAAACTAATTTTCATATTTAACTACGAAAGGGTTAATACTTTCTTAGATTTACATTTTTGTAAATATTTGACATTTTATAGTAAACAAAAGTCTTTTTTTTTTCATTTTCTTTCGGTTTTATATCGAAAGCTTTACATCAAATATGGCTTCAAGAGAAACTAATATTTTTTTATAATTTTACTCTTCGAAATTATTGTATAACATATTTGCGTAAATACAGACTGTACTAAATATGACTTTTGAGATGTGAAAAGTCTGAAACGTGAACAAGTCGTCAAAATTAAACCGCGTAAATATCCCAAAAATTAGTTTACTCCTAAAGCAAAAGTAACTAGAAAAAATACCCTTATCTAAGTATAAAAGTATGTAAACATCAAATATGTACCAAGTGGACCAAACCCTTAACATTGACATATACCCTCCATCGTATTAGATAGGCGGCCACACAACCACGGAGCTACTACTACCTTTACAATACATTTTACAACGGTAAAATATTTGTGGTTAACAAATTTAACACCTATTCTTCTATTTCTTTACCGCCATTAACCCTTTTATTCGCATCCCGGTTCACACGCTCTGAATATGCGAATGTTTAAGTTTTACTTTCGAAGCCGCATCGTCAAAAACGTTTTAGATTTTGTTTCTTTGTAGTATAACTTTGAACGGTTGAAATTATCAAAACTAGTACAATCTTATTACGTTTTATTTTAAGTACTTAGTGTATATTTTTCACTCGACTGCAGCGAAGCAGGGTTACATGTTTCACCTAAATGTATGTATGTATGTCCGATCCTATGTTCCCTAGTAATAACTGAACAGTTTAATTTCCTTGCTGCGAGTCTCGCTATATCCGATATGTCTCCGACTACTTAATACTATATTACTTCGTCAACTGGTTTCTATCTTTTTTGTTTGGTTTACGCAGTCGGGTTTTTGTAATATATTTAAAAGGATTAATTTTGCCTACTAAGGACTTCAAAAAGCAATCTAAGTATATATGGGTTAATTTAATTTTAATGTTCTTTACTCCATATTTAAACATTTAAAAGGACGACAGTATCACTTTGTAATCTGGACATTAGCTCAAAATATGACGCTTTTAACCTAAATAATTAAGTCTGCCGCATAGGTGTTTGACTTTTACGGCCTCTAAAACTGCAGTTGCATGCTCACACGAACTAGGATTCTAGGCCAACCTTGTAGTGTGTACTTTTGTTCAGCCTTTATATCCATATAACGCATATAATAAGTAATTTAGAACTAATATGTCACGATACCTTCGTTCAAGAAACTTTATTTATTATTGTACGTGCATTCCATGTATGTATTATTTTTGTATCGAAAATATCCGATTCTATTATTTTTAGTAATACCGAAAAAAATTACGCAATAGATATAATAATGAACTATATGAATCAAAAATACACCCGATTTCCTGATAGCCACAATCTATTACTGCTCGGGGAGAAAAAAATAATAATTTTAAAATACGCTTTTTAAAATATGTATGGAATAAAATAATACTTTCTTAGATTTAAGCGAATTTTGACATTTTAAATAAAACTATCTTTCCGGATTTTTTCGCGGATTTATTTTGAGACAGACGGAAGAGACCGTCTGTCTCTGACCATAATTGCTATAAAGCATTCGAAACATCGTGAAACAAAAATCAAAATAAATCCGCCTACATATCCGATAAGATAGTTTTATTTATATTAAAATAAAATATTTTTTTCTATATTTAGTTATATATTCGCCTGTATTAAAATTAACGTAACTCTTTCTTTTTAGCGCAACTCAAACGCAGGTCGAGGCAAGAGATTCACATTCCAATCTACTGTGCGACAGCTAGAGAGGCGACGCTTGGCGGAGAAGCTGTCTCGTGAAGCAGATCTGAAGGAGCAACAGAGAAGAACAGAGCTGGAGGCCATGAGGAGGTTGGTCATAAATATAATATAATATAAAATTTAGAGGATCTTTACTTTTCTACAAATCTATATAGATAACTAGCGACTTTCCCTCGCTTCGCCGGGTGTGTCCCGACGTAGGAGGATTTTGTTCATGGGTTTTAACTTTTTTGCGCCGAGCCCAAATTCTCTTTCTAAAATAAAAGTAGTCTAAGTTACTCCTTATAAAATCAGTTATCTGCCACTGAAAGTCCCGTCAAAATCGGTCCAGCCGTTTCGAAGATTATAACAAACAAACAGACAGACAAAAAAAATAGTTTTTTTATAGATTTCATACAGACTCTTCAATTTTATTTATTTGTATAGATAGTAGTAGCTTTCAAGGTCCACTATTAAAGTAACTAATACAAATATTATGTTGTCTATGAAACGTAGAGATGATGGGGAATAAACGAAAATTGCAAGCCTAACGTGTAAGCGATATTAATGATTAACTAGAACTAAAATGCATAAACACAGTGTCAGGTCGAGATAATAGGTCAAGTTATACTGACTAAATATTCAAACTTAAGAATCTACTTCCGACACGTACAAGGGTTGTACGTTGTTAAATAAATCTCATTTTCTTCATGCACAGTACCTATATAATAAACTAGCGCTCGGGTTCGTCCCTAGGTTCATTCCCTATACAAACTTAAATCCCCATGTTCACCCCCTTAAGGGATGATTTCCGAAATAAAAACTATTCTATATCTTTTCTAGTGTCTCAAACTATCTTCTTACCTTATCTAAATCGGTCCAACAGTTTCGGAACTTATGCGGTACAAACAAATAACCACAAAAATCTTTCCTCTTTATGACATTAGTATAGATTAATACACTCTACTTTGTTTCTTTATTTTCAATATAATTTGTTACCTTAAATTTAACTAATTTAAAAAATACTACTAAGACAATATATTTAATTCATTTCAGAGTTGAAGAAGAATTCCAGCGTAAGAGGGCGAGAGAGAAGGCCAATATTAGACAGCAGCTGCGGCTGGTGAGCAGTGGCGCCAACAGCATGCCGCCACCGTCTAACAATAGCAAGGTAGTTTCATCAATAATAGTATAGTAATATAGATAATAATTTAAAAATGACATAAGGGATTGTATGATGTACTTACATCTTTTAGAACAAATAAATCTAGCTGACATTCTAAGTTAACTATTTGAAGTTAACCAATCGAATTATCAAAACTTATTATTATAATACTTTCGTAGGTTTACGCGAATATTAGAAATTTTTATTGTAGCATTATAACTTTAAGATTTCTTTACTATTTTTAATAAATATTTGTAATAAAAAGTGCTTATAATAATTAAAATTTTTTAAATTGTTAAATACTACCGTGCCATTTTTTAAAAAAAATGAAAATATACTTTTTGTCTGTTTGTAAAAGTGTTGTTATGTCAATTTAAATGACACATGACTTTTGAGATCTAAAAAACCTTAACCTCTCCCGTGACCCCTTTTTTTTTTTTTTAACGTTGGGAAATGCATTTACGCACGAGGTGTGGGACTCACCGGCAAAGCCAGTACTACCCACTAAAACCCAACAAAACCTTCCACCGTCTTAATGGGGCGTCGCAGGATCGCTTACGCATTCAACTACGACGCCCCGACGGCAGGTCTGCCGAAGCAGACCACAACAACCACGGGGTTGCTCCACAGTCCACTCTGCTATCAGAGAAGTACCAGGAGCAACCCGCATGGTACAACGCCCTCCGAAGAGGGCCACCTCCCACCGCCCACCGAAGTGGGCCACCTCCCTGTGCGTTTCTTGGCTTCGCGCCCGGTTGGGTTGCCGGGCACTACTGAGCCCCCCCACCACGACAAGGTGAACGCACGTTGGGGTGGCTCCCGTGACCCCTGCGTGTTCCTGATTTTTCGAATATTTAACAGTAGATATGCTACTGTCAAATATTCGAAAAATCAGAAACAAAAAAAGGAAAAAATAATCAAAATAAAACCGAAAATAAAATCCGAGATAATTTTTTTTTCAAAATTATAAATAAATAATATATTTATTAACATATTATAAACGTAACTTGTCTGTAGACGCGCGACGAGCCAGACGGCTCCTGCCGCGGCTCGCCGGCGCCGGAGAGGCCGCGCGACGCGCGCGTGCGCAGCCACGCCTCCTCGGAGGGCAGCGCGCGCAGCAAGAGCTCCACACCCGTAAGTGTGCCATTTAAATTACTTATTTATTAGTACTAATAAGTTTAATTTTATATATCAAATGGAATTATCTGAATTGATAAAAAAGATTGTATTAAATGGTAAATAATTTGACCATTCTTAGGTATTTTTTTAATTAGTTTTATTAAAACCACTCTTAAAATATTAAAAAATTATTTCATATATTGAGTTTTTGATAAAAAAACGGTCATTTTTTAACAACAAAATGTTTTTGCTTCTCTGTGGTTCATATTCGTAGGGTTTAATTTGCTAATGTATATATATTATGTATAGTAAAAGTAAATTGAAAATATAGTCAAATGGATATACATACATTTATGTATGATCTATCGACACAATATTGCACGAGTCAGTAGCTCATTCTGTGTGTCTTTGTGTGGCGTGGCGGGCGCAGATCCGCAGCGTGGAGCTGTCGGAGTGGCGGCAGGCAGACGCGCGCGTGTACCGCGACTGGGCGGCGGCGGCACACGCGCACCCGCCCGCCTGCGCGCGCATGCCCAACACCGCGCACGCGTACGCCGGTACATACCTACTCATTTATTTCAACTTATTTATTTATTAGTGACTGAAGTTTCTTACTCCAGATTATAATATTGACGTCCAGATTGACTTGACTTACTCCTTAGATGCCAAATAGAAGAATATGTGTTATTGTAGGCCGAAGTCTCTCTGTATACTTTTCACCTAAATCAATCCAGCTGTTTTAGCGAGAAGGAGGAACAAATACATAATTAAACACATCCATACAAACTTTTGCAATTATAATACCTAGTCCAATACTTTGTTCGGGAAACAAAAATGATGAGCAAAAAACACAAATCAATTCCATTAATAACTATTAGGCCATAGTCCAGCATGCCGGCCAAGTGCGGGATGACAGACTTCATTCTTTCATTCTACAAAATGTAACTATATACAATATACATATGTAATCTGTATGTTATTGTAACTTGTTATTGAAATAAAATAAACTTTATTCAATTAGACTTATAACAAGCGCTTATGAATCGTCAATTTAATGTAAGCGTCAGTATAGTCACTCCGTGAGGAAGCTAGCGCCGGCTCGGAAAGCAGTTCTGCTGAGAAGAGCCGGCAAGAAACTTAACAGTTTATCAAAACTTTAATCTGAAAAAAATATTTTTATTTATATATACTTTATTCTTATTTGTTTAAATACTACTACTTGATTAGGCTATAATCTAATACTACAAAAATAATACCTTTAATACGACCTAATATAATATTTGCGCAAAACAAAACGATACCTAACTAAAATACTTATTAATAAGTACATATATTTTTCTCCGAAATAGTATATATATAATAAAGGCGTGACTGTGATCTAGTGTAATATAAATTCAATGGCACGCACAATAATATCAAAATCAGCCATCAAATAAACTCACACTCGCAGAATACCAATGCGCCGGACGTGCCACGCTCCGTCGCGATGACAGTGACACACTTTATGTGATTTAGATACAGCCTACTGTGCCAGTAATCTATATATATACATATAATAAAACTGTTTACATCACACTACAAATGTGAGACTTTTTGTGTGTTTATGTATTTTTGTTACTAGTTCACGCAGAAACGGCTCGACTGATTTGCATGAAAAGTATACAGATTATGACTTATGATGGAGTAACATTTTGTATACTGTTAGTAATAAAAGCCCAAAGGTGACGCAGCCTGTATACATTATATTATAAATTTGTCCACACGTTTGGCTAAGTTTGTGGTGACCCTGCTTGCCGTGCCAGCGGTCGCGGGTTCGAGTCCCACTGGGGGCATTCATTTGTGTGATGAGCACGAATGTTTGTACTCCAGTCATGGGTGTTTATATTTATAATATGTATGTATTTAAAAGTTATATATGTATCCATAACACAAGCCTCGTAGCTTACCATGGAACAAGATGGTACTGTGTTAAATTTTTGGCACGAAATTTCTTATTGCGATAAGGAACTTCATTCTAACTCGTCGTTCGTTTGTTCTACTCAGCATACTTGGTGAATGAGAGTTAGATGGAAATAAGTGTAATATTTCGCTCATCACGACACTTAAATATTATTTTTATTAAGAGCACCCCGAGTGACGTCATCATAAGTACGAGGCGAGCATAAGTGATAAGGAGTGTGTGTTGTAAGAAATTCGTGTGCACTCTGTGCATGCTTTTCTTCGAAGACCTTGAACATGTACAATTTAACGTACATTGCTTGATTGTTTGAAATACATGCTCGATGTTTATGATACCCTGGTATTCATGACAAATTTTATGAGCTAATTTATAAGCCAAGGATAGTGACAGCAGTTTTGTTACTACTTCCCAATTGCATTTATTTATATTTTTATTGTTCCTAACAAACAAAGAAACATAAAAAGAAGCAAAGCTAACACAAAGTGCCCTACACACAGCAGAAGGCGAGGCGTTCAGCGGCAGCCCGCGCTCCGACAACTACCGCCTGGAGTTCGCGCGCGGCCGCTCCCCGCGCGCCCCGCACTCCCCGCACTCCCCGCGCACGCCGCGCGCCCCGCGCCTCCTCGCCGCGCGCTCCCCCACCTCCTCCACCTCCGGCAGCGAGCTCTCCTTGCGACAACCCATTAAGATCAGGTAATGGACCTTGCTATGCCATCACACTCATGAGATCACAGTTCCAATCTTCTGTATGTCTTTGTAATCTTTTGTGTGTGTGTGTGTGTGTGTGTGTGTGTGTGCGTGTGCGTGTGCGTGTGCGTGTGCGTGTGCGTGTGCGTGTGCGTGTGCGTGTGCGTGTGCGTGTGCGTGTGCGTGTGCGTGTGCGTGTGCGTGTGCGTGTGCGTGTGCGTGTGCGTGTGCGTGTGCGTGTGCGTGTGCGTGTGCGTGTGCGTGTGCGTGTGCGTGTGCGTGTGCGTGTGCGTGTGCGTGTGCGTGTGCGTGTGTGTGTGTGTGTCGTATTTATAACTAGTTATTTGAAAATGATTTGACTTAAATTAGATAAAATCAATACACAAAATATAGTCTCTCCATCTATTTTATTATGTACATATGGGTGATTCTAAAAAATGGGTAACTCGATGTCCACCAGTCAATAAAATGGTGTATTATTACATTTTGTTTATAATTTATAATTAATCTCGCTAAAACAATTAAAAGTCATTTATTTGGTCACCCAATTTTCAGCCATCCATTATAAATACAAATTTGTGAAACTTCACAATATATCCTCAAAACGTCAGTACTTTGGCGTGTCACAACGTCAAAAGCGCGCAATCAAATAGCTGTGTATTAAATATTACCTTTAATATAATAAAATTTATTATTTCACTATAATCTGTGATGTATTTAATAATATATAATCACAACTTTATGTTATAATATTTTCAACTTTGTTGTAAAAATAATAAGAAACTTTGTGTTCAGTTTATTCGTCAGTCCGTTGTGTGTTGTTCGAATTTGAATATCTCGCTAAATACCAGCGACTCAAATCCAAATCCGCGTTAAACTTTAAGGTTGGTAATAAAGTTAGCTGCAGACCCGCGCCATTGTTCGGCCGTCATTTCTGTGCCGGTGCTAGAGTTGTGTTTGTCATGTGAACACGTTGCCGACCCAGACAAAATGTCAGTCCTATGGTGAGTCGCTATTTTTGTAAATTTGTGTTATATTTTAATTTAAACATACTTAACTTTGATTTGTTAAATGTAACTTATTGATATTCGAAAATATCAAAATAAACGTTGGTTCTAAAGATAACCTCAAATTCATGTTTGTTTCGTCAGTCCGTTGGCGTCAGTCCGTTGTCTGATATTGCGCCAAAGGACAGACGTGTTTCCAGGGTACTAACTTGTTGGGCGTGTTTAATCTTTTTTTTTAATTATTTCAGTTTATAACATCATGGCACCATAAAAACAAACAAAATATGTCTAAGGATAGAGATAAAATATTGAAAAAGAAAATAAAGAAGAGAATTAAATTAGCTAGAAGAAAAAAAGGTTGCAATGCTTGAAAAAGAAAGGAAAGGGACAACGAAAAATATTAAGGACATGACACCTCGGGAGCAACGATTGACAAAAAAAGAATGGAAAAAATATTCATTAAAGTACAGGCAAAAAAAAACAACTCTACTACAGATAATTTTGTACACCAGAATACTCCTTCAACTATTGACGATGAAGCATAACCAATAGTTGTTTGAGCTAGTAAGGCCCATTGTGAACGAAGATCAAAGAGCAAAAGAAGCAAAGAGGAGAAGTGAAAGACAGAGAAAATGCAGAAATAAGCAATTAAGAGATGAAAGCAATGGTTTCAAAACTAAACAATCAGCGTCAAAAATATGGAAGAGTCAAAAGGGTCAGCTTACATTCTCAATCATCTTACAATGAAGTCACTAAGTTGTTTGGTTTTTGAAGACTGATATAATATTACTTGATAACTGTTATTATGTTAATTGGTACCTTTAAGGCAGATAGTTACATTTTTATTGTTAAGCTAAACTACCTCAAAGTAGTAAAGTTAAGTTCATAAAAAGCTGCTTCAAAGGTGGAGAAAGTTGTTCCTCACAGAATTACGTAAAAAATATTTTTTAATTGTTACTTAAGTGAATTAAGATTAAAAGTGAGACTCAAAATATGTGCCATTATTAGTTCCTAAGAGATTTCTTCTAAATTTTAATAAATTTCTTGCATATCTTATGAAATTGTGTATTTCATCAGTACTTTGTCACTCACGTCAGTCCCCTGGTTTCGGAATTCAGAAAAATCGAAATATCTCCGCATCTACTTTAAAAAGTGACTGGCCCTATCATGAGCAATATTTTCATTACATTAGCTATCTTATAATCAGAATTCGTAGGAATTTGATTTAAAAACTATCATAAACAAAATATCCTGAAAAGTTACCCAATTTTTGTATATCCGCCCATATATATGTACACATTCATTTATATTCGTTTTTTATACAAATAAAGGTATTAAATAATAAAGTACTTTAATGTTTACTTAATAAAAAATATAAATACTAAGTACATAAAAGTAATAATACTGTAAAAACTTGCTGCATGGTGAATGTCAACAGACTAAGTTAAAAGTTATTTTGCTAAAATAACTTAATTTTATAGATTAAGCTTGTAGATCTTATTTAATAAGACTAAACTAATTAGACTAATTGCACGAAATGAACTGCTTGCACTAATTTGATTCGAATGTGGTATAATTAACATTGCATCTCAAATCTTCAAATAAACCTCATCAGACCAATAAATACTTTTTTAATGGTCTGAGAAATAAACATCGAAAAATATATAAAAAATGAGTGCGTGTAACCTTTACACGCGGTTGAAGGAAAACTTCTTTGGCAAATATCGCAATTAAATTAAAACAAATCAATAATTAAATAAGGCATGCGAGGCATATTACAATCATATATATATAGAATATCGTATACGGAAAGAATATAATTTTATATATTTGTCAGAGAATAACAACGGTTACCATGGCAACATGGCAATGTATTCTATCTTATTCTCTCGCCGGCTTAATCATACAAACATATAATATATTTATGTGTTTGTCTCTTTTTTGTGTCGCATTTTTGTTTCATCGTGTTTCAAATCACACGATTCTAAAGAAGTTTTACTTTATAAAATATACATATATGAAACGAAAGTCTAAATAAACTTCTGATTTTAATATCAAACATACCATCCTTAAGATGGATAAAAATGCAAAAAAAAATTGTTAAATAAGTTTAAAGTTACATTTATAAGGATACAGCATTAAAAAGAGATGCGATGTTTTAATCAAAGTAGCATATCAGTTAACAAGTTATTCTTTTCCCAAGGTGGTGATGCCAGTAGTATTAACTAGGCTTGCGACAGACGGTGAGTGCTTACTAAAGCTTGTATATACATTTAATTTAATAATTTTTAGCGCTTTAGAGGTAACATAGATATTTGATTGGAAAATACTAAAATTTTCTATCGTTGAATGTTTTATCGTAAGTGATGATGTAACAGTAGCTTTTAGTAGATACCTAATGGATGTATTAAAAGTGCTAACGGTTCCCTAACATCAATAATAATTGAGGCTGTCAGTGCAAATATGGCTTAGCCCTAATACTGGGCAACAAAAAATATATGAGCAAGATAACTTACTAAAATAAAAACCTAAATATGTCTTTAATGATGTTTAAAAACTTAAAACGTTAAAAAATAAAGTCTAAAAAATATAGCATTAGTAATCAAAAATTAATTTATATTATATAATAGAACTTACTGATATTATAATAACTTCATAAGTGTTAGTTATTGTCTATCTTGCAACTACTTATTAAGAGTACTTCACCACAAAATATTGAAACTAATTACAAACACACAATAAAACAAATTTGACAACACATTTGGCTCAGTTTGTAGTGATCGTAATTACTGTGCCTGCGGTCGCGGGTTCGAGTCCCGCTGGGGGCATTCATTTGTGTGATGAGCACGAATGTTTGTACATCAGTCATGGGTGTTTATATATTTTATAATATGTATATATTTAGAGTTATATATGTGTAGTGTATTAACTATCTGGTATCCATAATGCAAGCCTCGTAGCTTACAATGAAACTAAATGGTGTTGTGTGTTAATGTCCCAACATATTTAAATATTTAAATCACATTATCTAAATCAACAGAGAACCCACTAAAGAAGAAGATACAGAGGAACCCGTGATCGTGCCGACGCTGCGGCCCGCGGGACCTTCGCGGGCCACCGTTGCTATACGCTAACACAAATTGACATACCTTTTATACGTCTTAGATACAACAAATTACAATTAAAATCGATAATACTTGATTTTGGGGCCGATTTATTTATGTAACTTTTCTTTATTAAAAAAAAGCGATCATGATTTTATTTCTCAATGAGAATTTCTTAATTTTTACATATTATTTAGTGCTATTTGAATTAATAATGTAAATGTATTGATATAATAATTTAGATTATAATATTGTAACGCAATAGCCGTCTTCCGTTAAATATCGAAGCTTTAATCTAGACTTAACTGTATTCTACTAACTTCTAGACTTAAGAAAGGTGCTAAGTTTAAATTATTAAGTACTTAAAATCTAATGTGCGAGTTTTATCTCAGGTAGGAGAAAGTTTTAATTAATTCAATTTATTTACTATTTCATATATATTCATATATCTCATGTATAAAATTTTATGATTTTGGTGATTATTTAAAATTGACATAACTTTTTTTATTTATGAACCGATTGAAATATAACAAATACTAAATGTAAGTGAAGCGTACCATAATACATTAGTGAAAACCGCACCCAAATCGATTAAGCCGTTTCTAAGGTAAGTGCACACAAACGCACAGACAAACAGATAATAAAATCTATAAATCTTCGTTTTGGGTTAAAAAAGACCCCCAATAATAGTTTTTCTCAAATATCTTCCATGTCCAGACAGCGATCAGTTACAATTTTATTATTATGCACCTATAGATTATTACTACCCAACCCGAAAAACGTTGTCCTGTTCGAAATACAATAATATTTTGTGATTTTTGAATTCATACAAAAATTTTATAGAAAAAATAATATCAATTTCTACAATTTTTCCAATTTTCCGAACAAATTTTTTATTATAAAAATTAGCCAAATTGGTACTAAATTCATTTACTAACGAACAACATTAAGTTTTTATTTAAATTTGAAAAACAAACACAAATCCGTTCCATGAGAACCATACACTTCATGAATAAAAAGTAACCTATTTGCTATTCCAGACTATAATAATAATCTATCTCTGTGCCAAATTTCATCTAGATTCGTTCAGCCGTTCTGGCGTGAATGAGTAACAAACATCCATACATACTCACGAACTTTCACATTTGTAATATTAATATGGATATGGAAATTTCAGGCCGGTGTTTATAAATAAAATGTGATATAAAGACATAAATTATAATCTCCCCTAAAAACTAATGGCATACAAAAGGGCGCCTCAAACCAGGACGGACGCGGCACAAATGACCGCTCGGCGGAAGTGGGTTACGAGCTCTACGTGATCGATTATATTGTGGACACGCCTTAGCAAATACAATAACTTGTTTGTTTGCTTGCTCTTCTTTTATATCTATACTTAATATTATAAAAGTGAAAGTGTGTTTGTTTGTCCTTCTTTCATGTCGAAACACTGTGACGGATTGGCGTGATTTTTTGTGTGGAGATGGTGAACGGTGGATGGCCGGAGAGTGACATAGGCTTTTTACCGTAGAAGATTACTCATTCCCACGGGAAAACGCGTTATAATACAACCCACAATAACTCATCATATCCATGTATACATATGATATATAATCTATTCTATATTAACCTTTGAAACATACCTATTTTATAAATGAAATTAGAGCCTAATAGTGCCATTCTGTAAGAACTTTAATGTAATTTGAAAAATGAATCCGCAGTCATACTTTGTATGACACCGAGAATTTAGCTGTCAAGTAACATATAAGTTTTTGCAGAATAGCATTACAGGTAGGTATCTCACTGGACCTCGAGAATTTTTATCCTAAATGTATATAATCCTAATTATCAAATTCTTTTAACTTAGAAGGCATATCAACATCAAAATCACTACAACGTTTTACACTCTATAGACGGTTACCTATATCTTAAAACGTATATAGGACTTCTCTTGAATTCTTTTCTATATAAAATACTCCTATTTTGAAGCTCAACAAAAATAAAAGGCACGAAGTCAAAAAAAGTGCCAAAAAAAGACATTATGGCGTATAGATTTCTACTATGAATAATTAAAAACCTTACTTTTCGTAAAACTCGCATATTAAAATTAGAACCACATGTATAGTTATTTCTCTGTAACTTTAGCTCTCCGGTGCAATACTAATGAAACATAAACATAATATAATTTCAAGACTTATATTTGACCATAAAATTCGGTGCTGAAATAAAAAAAAGTATGAATGCTCAATTTTTTTATTGTATCTAAACTGAAGAATAATATATTATATAATGTAAGAGCGAGTTTATATTAGACTTAGATTTTTTATAAAACGCCTCTTTTAATTAAATGATTTGTTTTTTTTTTACTTTATTTTATTTCGTCTAATGTACACTCGCCTTAAGATTTATAGTAAGTTATCAAGTTAATGGAACGACATATTCATTAAGCGTAGCTCTGTAAATAGTTGAAGGTGCATGTAAATTTGTGAAATCGATAATCATACGAAATTATAATTATAGTAATAAAAATCTATATTTTAATTTGTATTTTATTAATACTTTTACCAACTAATTAAACTTTTTACTTCTTGATACAGTGTACAGTAGGTCATATTCTCTTCATAACAAAGCCTCAAGGACAGCAACGACTAAACAGAGAGAACAGTCGATACTTATAAAAGCGTTATAATTTTGGCCTTACATATACAGTACTAAGGAATCCTCATTTTTATTATACTTACCTCTTAATTAAACACCCCAAAAATATTATTTTCCATACAGCGACTCTATCAATTTTTTAAGGCTTGAAAAATTCCTTTTTCACTGCACATCGTTATTATAGGAATCAATTTTTTAATTTTTATCTAATTAGGTATCGCGTATCGCAAGCTTTTTTGTACGTTTGAATCATAGACATAGAAAATGTACAGAGCAATACTCTCATGAAATTGACCACTCTCTAGAAAGAGATAAAGCGAACGTGCGGCCAATAGATACCTTTGTGTTATTCTAATTTGATTTTATACATGAAAATGAAAAAAATGGATATACCTAAAATAGTGTAATAGAAAAAAATTGTTATAAATGTCAATCTTCAAATTAATCGTACCTCAATTTTCTTTTTTCTTTCTTTTTTTTTATTTTTTAATTTCAGTTTACGGATGGCAAAGAAACACTCAGTCCACTATGTCCATGGTTTAAATTCACTAATTCTATAAAAATGTAAGTGATAGGACGATGTACCAGAATAAAACCTTTTTCTCATATCTTATGCTTTCTCACGTCAATCGTTTGCTCTGGGAAATAAAAAAAAGATAACACACACATTGACAAAAAGAAATTTAACTATATTAAGGTTTTTCTACTATATTTTTATAATAATGTATAGAATTCCAATAAAAAAACTTTTCAAAAGACTGTAGTAAGGCAACAATTATTATTTAATCTACTTCACACATCATACAACTAAATATAGGTTATTAATGTAAATGAAGGGAAAATTACACTTCGTAGTACAAACAAAGAAATGAGGGTAATGGTCTAACATTGCCGGCATATTATGAAATCATAGAGAAATAAATAATGGCGCGTTGTGTACTTAATATTAATAGATATTTCGATATATTATAACTAAAAAAATATAGGTAATGTAATGTATGCAACCGTTCTACATTCTAATTATGTAATTTGAGAGATGCTTTGTACATTGCAAAAGATAATCCTTAAATAATTTTAAGAAACTATGAAGATAATAGTAAATATTATAAGAGTATTTTTTTAGAATCGTTCATAGGTGTCTTCGTATATACTATATTGCAGGAGCTAGTGTCATCCACATATAATTGACTAGCATTGACAGACAGACAGACAGATAAAAATTCTAAAAACTATAGATTCGGCCTCTGTATCGATAATAATCTCTATTTCAATAAGATTTTCCAAAAAATAATTAATGTACAGATTTGACTCAGTTAGAATTGTATTATATGTATAGATTATACTCGTATGTATAGATGACAGGTTTATGGCCACACAATGTTAATAGTACAGACTACAAGAGCATTTAAAAAAATAGCACAAAAAATAAAAAAATAACGAAAATATGAAGAATTGTAACTGTGTGTATGTGTGTGTGTGTGTGTGTGTGTGTGTGTGTGTGTATGTAATTTACACTTTTCAGTAGTAAGTATTTTTTGTCAATTTATTATTAGAATGCTTTTTAACTTTGTATTTATTATTAAAAATATTATAAATACCCTATATCTGGAACGAACTATTTAGTAAAAGAGGTCGTGTTAAGGGTGGGAACAAAGGGAGGCCCAGTAGTGGGCGGTTGAAAGATCTGAATTACTCTATATGTTTATGTGTTGGGCAGGGACCTTGTGCGGATTGGCGAACTTCACATTGCTTTAGAAAACTTGCTACGTTCTCTCAGACATGCAAGTTTCCTTACTCTATATTCATTCGCTGTCAGACAAGTGGTAATCATGTTGGAAATTATTCGTACATAATAATAACAGAGGTGCTAGACCATGAGTTCGAACCCGCTTCACTCGATTTCCCAAGCGAGCGAGTTACTACTGGTAACCTATTTAATATTTACATATTTAACATATACCATACCCATAAATAAAATAAAAGTCTATTTATGATTTTAAAACCCACACAACCTTTAACAAGACCTGAATTTTCGACCAAAATAATTTCCACAAAACTGAACTGATTTTACCCGTTAAAATACCCGAGTGAGGAAGAATTTAGGTGATAATAACAGGCTGTTCTTATTAAAGCGCGGAACCCACATAGAATTGCGGGAACCGTAAGTTAATAAAATATAATTTAAGACTTTGTATGTATTTTACTGTAAGCTTAATGAATAAATATATTACACAATAGTAAGATATTGAGTAAGAAAATATAATAAAACTTGTTATGAGTATTACATTGTAAATCGAAGATATTAAATTTTTACAATTATCTTGTAGAGGCATGCGCACGGGAGCTTTAAGCTCAAACGGTTAGTTATTCAGTAGAGCAAATAGTGCTTAGTCGGCCAACACGTTAGTCACACAATACTTACGACGACATAAGTTAAACTTTTACAAAAGGAAAAGTTTAGATAAAGCTGAGCTAATTTATCGATACAGTGTTTACGAAAAATATGCTAAAAATATTTAAATGAACTAATAAATTGTGTCTGTTAAAAAATAAAAAGTATTTATAATTAATTTCTGTTATACAAATACAATTTAGTGCAGTTTAGTTTCTAAAATGTACATTAAATAAAACAAAGTAAAACAAATCCCAATATTCGATTGCAATAATAATACTTTGTTACATATCCGTATAAAAGAAACGTCAAGCTGTTGCCTGAAATATCAGAAACGTATTCCGCACCACCGGTTCTAACACCGGTGCCTTTTGAGAACAAACCGCGGATAGAAGTGACTCCACCCAGGATGGAAAAGCCGGACAGTGGTACACGAGAGGCGTTGGAGGATAGAGATCCTAATAAGCTAAACCAGCATATTCAGGTAGATATTACTAATCGTACTACTATTATGAATGTGAAAATTTGTATGTGTTTCTGTATGTTTATTACTCCTTAACGCTAGAACGGCTGGACGGATTTGGATGAAATTTTGTTTACAGATAGACCTGGAGTAGCTCATAAGCTTCTATCAGTAACAAATAATGCCAAAAGGCGGCGTTACCTGCATATAACATTAAAAATTTATATAAAATAACATAATCTTCGTCATTTAATATATAACTATTATAATTATATATAATTAACATACTAATTGTATGAATATGTCGAGAAATGTATATTTAAATCATAGCATTCCGTAGCATAGAAATAAATATAATAGAAGGTCGTACATGACGTGTGTATATAATTATTTTTATGCCTCCATTTTATCGACTTTAGCTTTTATTTACAACAGTGTTTACTTTCTACGATACAATTGTCGATAACATTGTGTTGATATTGAAGAAAAAATTATAAGTCTGTTTTTGTATGCACAACAGTTAAAAGACGATTTAAAACACAACAAAACGGTTATTATTTAAATTATATCTTAAAGTTAAAATATTATTTTATCAATTTAAAAATAAAATGAAGAGAAATAATATTCTGTTCAAGTATTTGGAAAATATAAATGCGTGTAATTTAGACCGTTTTCTTTTGCTGACATATTATATCGACGGCTGAAAGGCTATTTGGTTTAAGCGACATTTTCTTAACTTTACACGAGAGCCAATTTAATGATTTTTTTTTACAGAACTAAGCATAGAGCCAATCAATAATGTTTTAAACTAATTACAATATTTTACATATATTAATAGAATATTTATTACTGTGATAAATAAATAAATTATAATAAAATTTCATAGCTTTTATTATAATATAGAAATATATAATAAAGAAAATTAAATAAGCAAATATGCTATCTCCGTTCCAAAGGAAAGCGAACTGGTGCTTAAAAAAGTACAAAAAAATATAATATTATTTTTTTCTCCTCAAAAATTATAAATTAACGACTGACAAGTATATTAAAGAAAACAATATGTATGGCAAAATCGATAATACTAGCATAAACTGCTAAATCATGCTAGTGCTTTTGACTTAAATATTTATTTTGGAAGGCTCTATCTATATACAAAATTACATAATTCTTTAATCTGAAGAAAATAAATGAAAGTAATTATAGATTCAGAATCTAAACTTTATCTAAAGTTCATTTAAACTATATATTAGAATTAATCCCTCCACGACCGCGGACACGCCGGCGTTACAGTTAACAATAGATTTCTTAAAAATTTAAATTATTTCTTAGAAATTTACCTGGAGGTGTTGAAGTATAAACTAACTACTAAACTTAAATACCTTATTTATAATATTACGTATGGCTTTATTATTATAATGTCACTATACTCCAATCTAATAATAATACATAAATTTTAATTTCAAGTAACCAACTCTACTACTCTCAAAAATAAAAATGCTTGAAAACCTAAACTATAAAAAATGTTACAAGTATATGATATTATTACTTTCGTAAAAGCTAAAAATATTAAGCTTTACGTTATTCAATAGGAAGCCTGTAACGACGTCCGGCGAGACGTGGAGGCAATCAACATGATTTTCCGTATACATTTTGTGTAACTTATATAACTCTGTAGCTGAAATAAACACCAGCCAATACCGAAACGGCTTTTGGTATAGGTTCCGTATATGAAAGTAATGTAAGAAAATATAATAAATAAATTAAAAATATCTATTTTTACTTGTAGCTATGGCAATTAGTTGTTTTTTAGGTCTTACTAACGTAAAGCATTAATCTAGATTATTTTGGTCTTATAAATAATAACGATGTCTTGCTTCACTGTAAGGCAAGTGGTAATCATGTTAGAAATGATTCGCACATAAAAATATCAGTGGTGCGGGACCCGGGATTTGAACCCGCTTCACTCGGTTTCCCAAGCGAGCGCGTTACCACTGGCCTACCATTGCCACTATATAATATGTATGTATTTAAAGTTGTATAATATGTGAAGTGTATCGACTATCTGGTATCCATAACACAAGCCTCGTAGGTTACCATGGAACTAGATGATGCTGTGGGTTAATGTCCCGACATATTTATTTATCTATTTAGTGATACAGATCCCTAAAATATAAAACACAGTAGACGAAGAAAAGAAAATGGAAGTACACGGTGATCGCGTGACCAGCGCTGGTCAGCGCCGGGCGCCGCGCCCGTAATGAACAAAATTGTTTTCTGGCGAAACTTATCAGATACATGTTGTGTTATTCATAAAAGTTTATGAACTCTATATTATGAATTTTCTTATTTGTAAAACTTTGAAGCTAGTTAACAAATAACAAAAGAAAATAGAGGAGAAAACTGAATAAATAGAAGCTTATATGTTTTTTTTTTTTTCTTAATCTCAGCGCCTTCCTCATAAGATTAAGAAAGATTTTTCAATTTAAAATGCTTGAAATATATCAAAACAACCAGCCTTTTAAATGTCACGCTATCATTGTTGTTTGTTAACATGAAACAGTAATGGAACAAACATCAGTAAGCTTTAGTAAATATAATCACACTAAAACTCTTTAACATAAAAAATAAATAAATAGAAAAAATCATTTAAATTCAACTAAAAACCAAATGTTTATATACTTATCTTCCATTGAAGATCGCATATCTATATATGCCTACTTGGCAAAGATAAAACAGTCCAGTACTTTGTTCTTGTCTGTTTGTTAACCGATTTTCTTCTTTTTTTTTGCTTATTAGCTATAATTGACGAACTTTAGAGTTGTTAATGAAAATAATTTAGAAACAGTTGTTTCGTAGTTGTGTTCTTTGTTCAAGTTTCATCAAATGTTCAATAACGATTATTGTCGAATTTCGACCACTAGGCGAATACTAGTACACATAATCGATTTACAATTAGATTACCCGGTAATAATTGTTATTAGGATTATAGACTATCGATTCTACCTGAATTTTGTAAAAAAATAATTGCAGTTATTCTTATTATTTTTTAAATAAAATAATGTTTTACTTTTACTTTGATTAAAATTTGATAACTTCAATATTTTCAATTTTTTCATTTCATTTCCAATTTAAAACGTACTTTTCTTACATGTCCCATCATTGGTTCCAGTATATTCTATATTAAATTGTTTACTTATACTAGTGTTCATCTAATTGTGAAGTAATTCCACAGATAGTATGGGATGACATAGTGGGCGAGCCAGAGGGCGCGAGGAGCCCGGAGTGCGCGTGGCGTCTCAGCCACATCTGCTTCCGGCATGCGAGGGACTGGTGTTACACGTTGCTGGCCGTGCTAGTGGCCCCGCCCTGCGCACTAATGTTGGGTTGTGGCTTCGCTTGCTTAGCTTTTGAGGTGACAATCCAATATCTTATAGTATAATGTGTGATATTATACTACTTGACGCTTTGTGTGGATTTTTGGAAGAGAAACTTACAAGTAAGTGTATCAAATTTGGAAGAAATTACACAGAGTAAGCCCAGCTCAGGATAAGGTATATTTCTCTTTAGTCTACTAATTTTTACGTATTTACCTTTCATATTATGTAAAATAAAAAGTAAAATTAGTGTTTCTTTACAATATTCATAAATTTTTTCAAGGTACAATTTCGAAACTTTGGCTATTCCTAAATAAATTAATAGCGGTTGGTCGGTTTTGATTGGAGACATTCTTAAAATATAAAATATCCTCTAGACTGATTTAGGCCATAGCGATCAACGTTATAGAGAGTAGCCATGTAGGCAGAAGATAGTAGCACTATAGTGCACAAGTGCATGCTAAAACAAAAGTGCACTCTCTAATCTTTTAACTCCGATTGGACGACACTTCAACGGCTTTACCTGATTTCTCCGAGGCACAGACAGACAGTGTTATACCACTACTTTTTTTAATTCTGGGCCGCTACTGCGAATTTCTCAATAGCTATAATATAAACTCAACAACTATATTTCATCTGGAGAAATAAATTAAGTAAATAATATAATTTCTGTTTCTAGCAAATATGGTGTTCGACACCATGTCTAAGATGCCTGAAGATTTACTGGGCATCTCTCCGCACTCTGGTACAGTCGTGTATGGCGGCCACTGTTGCGCCCGCCATGGACGCAGTTGGTCACGTATGTCGTCACATCAGAATAAATGTACGACGAGACGCGCCAGAGGATCGAGATTTGTTAATCATTTAATTTGTTTTACTTTGTTCTGGGAGATTCTTTCAAGCCTGCATCAATACAACTAGCTCTTTGTAGCATTATTTATATATGTATGATAATCGGAACCACACTTCCAAAAGGGCCATAATTTTATTTTTTTACTAATCTATTTAAAGTTTATATAAACATGATTTTATATCAATGTTTGAGAGTTACAGCTATTTAAATACACTTTTAACTCTTCTATAATAATTATTATTATAACAAATTTATATAGGAAATTATATTTATTATGTTAGAAAAATTGATATAAACATAGGCTTTCGAAATAATTTAGACAACACAATTTATACCACAAGTGCCTTTGTAAAGTATTCGGTAAATTAATTAATTATTTATTATTTTTAAAGTAAATTATAGTGCACAAAAATACTCACTAAACATCTGAAAGTCCTCCTTGCACATACATACCCAGTTTGGGCACAAGAATGATCACTTGTTCACACTACCATGTTTTTACGTTAGAAGCTAAACAAATTTTAATTTTAACATATTATATTTAGAATAAATAAAAAAATATTTAATATAAATTATTTACCTTATTTATATTTTAATAAGAAATTAAAGTTAAAAAAGAATATTGTTCATCAGTATAATTTTTTTGTTAGGAATAGGCTTATAATCATACAGCCACGATATTTTTATAACATTATTTTATTATAAAACAGATATCATTTAAATATAAAATAAAAAAATATATTACGTCGTTATATACTATAAAATACAAAATAAATAAAATATTCATATTTAATTAGACTTATTTTACAAAACCTTACCTTGTAAAAAAAGAAAAATAATGCATTGTGTATTTGGGCGGGAATTTAATACCTAGCCTAGGTCATATTTTCGCCTTTTTGCTTTAAAATATTTGACAAGGGGTTTTTGTTTTATTATTTATTACAAAGATTAAAGTTTAATAAAAATACACAAATAGCTGTTCCATAAAATTAACGAACAAAATGAACAGTGATGAAACTCCATCTGTTGTACGAGTACGTTGGACTACAAGCGATAACCAAAGCGCTGGGAACTCAAAGGATAGTCACTTTGTTATTGCAAAATGCAAAAGGTTGTAGCATTTTTTTTTTACAAGTAGTGCCGATAAAATTTCCTATCGACAATATAAACAGTACCGTAAAAATATTTTTTTATATAATAAAATATAATTTTGACGTTACATATGCAACAACTTCCGATAAACTTTCCTCTTTGAAAGAAAATTTATATTGCTGTGTATTCTAGACTTAGATAGTGATTCAGTGAATAAATTTTTACAGATTTTTGAATAATTATTTAATATTAAAAAAGTGAAACATTATTGAATTTATTTTTATTTTATTTTTTTATTTTAAACTACATTGTACCTACAAGCTTAAATATTTTCTGTTTAATGTTTAACTCTGGCAATACTGATAAAGGTCAGATAGCAAACTATGAATCAAAATTATTATGTTGTTGACGTGTCCCATAGAAACTTTATAGTACAATCTAGCTATCACAATGCAAGTTATAATACAATTTATAATATATTTTAACAGATATTTTTTACTATATACTACGTCATAGAATGTAAATAAATTAATGTCAATATAATTTTACACAGAAATACTAGACCAATTTTAACTAAAAATACTACTGATAATCAAGAGAGCGAGGAGTCAGAAAATGAAGAGGTATGTGATATACAATATATAGAATAAAAAATTATTGTTTTATTTAAATAAAATGTTTCTAACTTTCTGTCTCGGCGTTGTACACACCGCCGACTTTCTAACTTCGGGCTGCTTGGGAATAATTAGACAGAGTGTAATAGAACTAAACATGGTGCCAACCAATAATGTTTTAAAATCCATACTTTAACACCTCTAGGTAAATTTCTAAGAAATTAATTACAATTCTAAGTAATCTATTGTTAACTGACACGCCGGAGTGTCCGCGGTCGTGGAGGGAATAAACAGCAAATCATATTTTTGACTTTTGCATTTATTTTGTCGGACTCCGTCTATATAATTCTTCAGTCTGAGTTCGTAAAAGTACAGTTACTTATAGACCAACTCGAGACTCGAACTCAGGACCTTCACATCGCCACTCGCCAGCCGCGCATGTTAGCCACTAGACTAATGAAGCATTCAAAAATTGTTTTTTGCCTATATTATAAGCCCGAGTCTTATTAAGAATTTTAAGTAGCCTTACGTGACATATTTAATTAACAAGCAAATACAACACGAACACTAAAAATTATACATTTTGTAAGTTATCAAGATTTTTCGTTTGAAAATGACCTGAAATGACCCGTTTTGGAAAGTCACGCAAATCGTGAGATTAAACATCTAAGTTAATAAATAATAACAATATTTGATTTAACTAAGATATTCTCCAAACATACTCCAAAGAGTAATTAATGCTAATACTATAACATCTATATACTCGTACATATAATAAAATTCTGAATCGAATCTGTACATTAAATATTTTTTGGAAAATCTTATTGAAATAGTCACTATAAATTATAATCGATGCAGAGATCAAATCTATAGTTTTTAGAAGTGTCTGTCTATCTGTGACCGCATCACGAGAAAACCACTGGACAGATTTTGATGAAATTTTGTATGATGATAGCTGTTTATCCGGGTTAACATACAGGATACTCATTACTGCGGGAATAATTAATTAATATTTATAATAATTAATAACCATTATTTTTAATTTATTTAATTGATTTTTAAATATTTTTTACTTGCTAATCAAGTACATATTCTGTATCCACGGTTATACCTATATATTTTTTATTTTGGAAAGGGTTTTTTTTATTTCATATAAGACAATTTAATATTCTTTATCATATACAGCGTCTTCTGGCAGTGTACTGTAAAGCGGGAAAACTAGGGGCAGCTTGCTACACTCTCCAAACTGGCGAAGTTAGTACATATTTTATTGGGCTAATTAACGTGCTTTTGTTAATTCCTAAGTAATTAATTACATAATATATTCTATTTCTTTATTTATCAGTTGATTTTATAGCGGATCTCTTAAATGGCTTTATAGTCTATACTAATATTATAAAGAGGCAGAGTTTGTTTGTTTGAATACGCTAATCTCAGGAACTACTAATCCGATTTGAATTTTTTATTTTTTGCATTGGATAGCCCATTTTTTGAGGAAGGCTATTGCTATATATTCCATACTAAAAAAATTAAAGCTAAAAATAATTGAATTGGATTGAATAGCAAAATCAAGTAAATTTCCCAAGCTTAGTTTTAAATCATTACGTACATATTTTTCGGGTTCCGTATGCCATGTAGCAATCTAGTCGGAATCTTATTACTGGGCCTAACAAAAAAAATAGTTAGTCTGTCTGGCCTTTAATAAAAAATCTTTCGTGTTTATATATGAATACAGTTACAAATCTTAGAAGAGATAGTGGACCGTCCACCGGAACACCAGATATTTGTATCACTATTTAACCAAATAGAGCCCGCTAGAATTATTTTGGATGGAAAGTCACAGGGGACTTTCATTAGCGCTGTAAAGAAAATTCTTTTCAATGACGACTTAAATGAAGGGAGATGTAAACTAACATTTGTGTCTGCCAAAGAATATAGTAAGTACAATACATTCGTTTTCATTGCTATTTTCAGGATTTTGAACGACCGTAATAATTATTTAATATTAGCGTTTTTACTAAAAAAAACTCATCTAATATGAGTTTTCCAAATATAATATTAAATAGCATTATGTTAAAAAAACAAATAAATAATATCTTGAGTAATGTAGATATAGTAGATACTATAACTATTAGTATATACTTGATGACACGTTTGGCTCAGTTTGTAGTGACCCTACTTGCTGTACCAGTGGTCGTGGGCTCGAGTCCCGCTGAGGGCATTCATTTGTGCGATGAGCACGAACGTTTGCACTCCAGTCATGGGTGTTTATATTTATAATATGTATGTATTTAAAATTATATATGTGTAGTGTATCAACTATCCGGTTTACATAACTCGTAGCTTACCATGGAACTAGATGGTGTGTATGTTAATATCCCAACATATTTATACGCTTAATATTAACGAAGTTTTGGGAGTTATTATAATATTCTACATACTCTACATTGCCTTTTTTACATTTTAAAGATTTCGAAGCATGCAAGAGACGTATCCATTCCCTTTCTCTACCCCATGAACCATGTGAGTGTTCAGACGAGGAACGTTTAGTGTTCCTCCGCACTGTGGTGGACTTCACCCAAACACAAACAGTACATGCCTTAGGAGCTATGCTTAGATACTTGGACCTAAATTGGTCCAACTTATGCATGGATTTGCACGGCAAACCACAATTTTTGAGTTTGAAAAGAATATCACTGTGAGTAACATATATATGTATAAGTAAATAAATAAACTTCTTTCGAAAACTAATTCGACAGTATCCCTTCTATAATAATACTGACTACAATAGCTATAATAAATACATATGTATTATATCGCAATCCCCTAAGTTATTTAACTTGAATTGCAATACAATGAAAAAGAAATATTAAGTATAATAATCTTCTTAAATTTGAAAGAAATAAATCTCCATCGTCTATTGCATTGCTTAAAAATTACACAAATACATACCAATCATATCGTTTTATTTTTATACTAGTGACTCACCCTCGCTCCGCTTGGGTTTGTCCCCTACTTACGTTTTAACGTTTAGTATAGTAGATTTCTCCCAGATGAGATATTTTCCCGCAGTAAAAACTATCCTATATGTTTACCCGGATAACCAGCTATCATCATACCAAATATCATCAAAATCTGTCTTTACTCGTGATGCGTCCCCAAACAGATAGACAGACAGACAAACATTCTAAAAACTATACATAGATTCGGCCTCTGTATCGATAATAATGACTGGATTCGATAAGATTTTCCAAAAAATATTTAATGTACAGATTCGACTCAATTAGAACTTTATTATATGTATAGATATAGAGACTACTAAGAAACTAGACATATATTATATAAAAGTTGTCTTAAATAACATATCGCATTTTCTTTAGAAATGATATAGTAGCGATGGATGAAGACACATACCGCGGCTTACAAATATTTAGTTCTTTATCGCATCCGAGCGGGTTTAAAAAGGGAGTGCAAGGAAGCAACAAGGAGGGTCTGAGTTTATTCCAACTTCTTAGCAAATGCTCTTCTAAAGTTGGTCACCGACGAATGAGGTAAAAATAATATTTGAACTGCGTGTTTCGGTGTATCTAATAAATCCTTGGGAATTACGGATAAAATATTTTTTTTTTTTTTGTAATTTTAGAAAGTACTCGTAGTATGCTAATTCTTATATTTTGATTTTTGGTATTTTATTGAGCATTACAGACTTTTTCCAAAAAGACTAGAAAAATAACTTTATCGAAAATCTTAGTAATATATGTACTTATATACTATATGTTAATATATATGTATACTTTTTGTTATAAGAACTTTACTCCGCCATCCAACAAAAGACATAGAGACGCTACGGCGTAGACAAGAAGTGATAGCGTACTTTATGCGGCCGCAGAGCGACTCCATCATGAGGAACATCTGTTCGTCCCTCAGATTTGTTAAGAATGTTAATGTAAGATAATTTGTTTATTTTCTTAATAATATCCCACTTTTGCCTGTTGGTTTTTACTCATATCCTCTCAATGGAACTACCTACTCGATATTCGATAATATAACTTTGAAATTAAATTTCAAAGCTTTTACTTTGTTTATAACACGGGTCAGTAGTATTGGAGTTTTATTTATACTTTCAAACTTAGAAACATTCAATATATTATTATAGATTTTTATAATCATACTAACTAAAAAGTTCATAATAGTTTACCTAAATTAACTTTAGTTTCTAATAATATACATAATTAATACTATAAATGTGAAAGTGTGTTTGTTTATTTGTTTCTCCTTCTTTCACGTCGAAACAGAGTGATGAATTGGCGAGATTTTGTGGAGATAGTTGGAGGGTCAGAGAGTGACATAGGCTTACTTTTTACCGCGGGAGATTATCTTATTCCCACGGGGAAACACGTTATAACACAACCCAAAAAATTATTAATGATCAGAATTACTTAAAACTTGGTATTAATGCTTTTCAATACAATTAAATAAATAAAGTGTTTTAGCATTTTTGAAATTTCATCCCATAAGGGAGTAAAATAGGGAATAAAAGTTTGTATGGAAATTACCTTTTTAGAGCTTTTTTTTCGTAGTTTTAGTGCGAGCGAAGCCGCGGGTTCTGCTAGATATGATATTATTATTATTATTATTATGATATTATACATATTTAAAAAAATAAGTTTTAAAAAAAATTCATGGTGGGATAAGATATATCCATTGTGAATTTTTCTGTATACTAATTTTCACCTAAATCCATCAAGCCGTTTCAAATTGAAGTAGTAACAAACATATACACAAACAAATGTAGTAGTGTTATTAAAAGAGTTTGATTCTCGTGCGAACGACTCTATATGACGTTAAAATTGATAAATGAAATATTATACAATTAATTCAAAATAGATATATAAATAAATATGAAAGTTTAGATAGATGTTTGGATATTTGTTACTCAATCACGCCAGAACGGCTGAAGGAATCAAGATGAAATTTTGGCACAGAGATAGTTTATAGTCTGGAATAGCACATAAGCTACTTTTTATCTCAGAAAAATGTACAGTGGGATAGATTTGTTTTTGTTTTGATATATTTTTTTTTAATTATTAAATATTCTTTGTAGGGAATACTCATAAAAATTAAAGCGTTATCGGCAAAAGCTTACCAATGGAAATCCTTATATAACGTAAGTATCTTCAATTCAATCAACACATTCAATTCAATATACATCCAAATAGTATGAAAATAACAATTTTAATAAACAAAAAAACAATTTCAAAAACAGACCCTCTACAACGTAGTGCTTATTTGTGAAATGTGCGAAAACACCGGACAGGCTTGCGAATATTTGGTCGACTTAGCCACTTACGATACGAACAAATTATATGAAGTAAGAATTCTAATTTAATTATTCAAATAAACATTTTTAAAGTGAAACTTCTTTAGAATCGTTGTGATTCTAAAGAAAAAAAAAATCTAAAAACTATGAAACAAAAATGCGATACTAAAAAGAGACATAAATATATATATATATATATATATATATATATATATATATATATACTTATATATATATATATATATATATATATATAGAATAAATTGCCATGTTGCCATGGTAACCGTTGTTATTGTCGGAAAAATATATAATATTATATTCTTGCCGTATATGATATTCTATAGATATATGATTGTAATATGCTTAATATGTCTTATTTAATTATTTATTTAATTGTGATATTTGCCAAAGAAGTTTTACTTCAACCGCGTGTAAAGGTTACTTACACAGAACATAGACACAGAAATATTTTTTAAACATATAAGATGCTTACATTTTTGTAATAGCCTCTTAAAACCGTATTTTGATACCCCACTCAATTGATTTGGATGAAAAAAAAATTTCAAGACTCATAAATTTGCTTGATCTAAGGAGATTCGCCATTTTAGTAATTTTAGTAGAATAAAAATAAATATCAAGACAAATCGAACGACATATGAATCATCAAAATCGGTTAAGCCGTTTAGTAATTACGAGGGAACATAGGATCGGACATACATACATACAGGTTAAACACATAACCCAGTCGGGTAAAAATGGTGAAGTCGGTACTTATGTCTTATAGCTAACAAATTATGATTATTATTATATTCTAAACATATTTTGTACAGATGGCTTTATATATGAACAGAATAGTGGACTTCGAGCTTTCTAAAACTGAAGGGAAATTCACTGTTAAAGCAGGAGTTGATCCAGATCTTGATATGAGTGAGTTTCATTGTTACTGCTTGTATATGTCAATCTTTTATTTTGCATAATTTTGGAAGAAAAAAAATGTCTTAAATAAAACGTAAATATTAAAAAAAATGAATTTAAACAAAGCTTTTGTTTATTAGAAAAAAAAACATTCTTTTCGTCATATTCATTTAAGATGCCCTTGTTTAAAAATAATATTTATAATTTTTTTTAAAATAGTAATATTAAATTATAGATTTTTTTTCGAATGCGTGAAAATGTTTTTTTTTAATTTGCTAAACTTTAAGTAATCAACTTTCATAATTTATTGAAAAAAAAAACAGAAAAAAATAATTTAGAACTGTTTAATGAATGATTATTAATACTTTTTTTAAATAATTAAGAAAAGCAAACAATGGCCAGTCTGCACGGTCTTATGTCGGAGACGGCTAAAGTAGAGTTAGAGCGTTTACCGACTTTCATAGAGGAGTGTACGATGCTGTACATGCCTCACTTGGGGTACTTGCTGGGGGTGAAGGCATGGGAGGAGAATCTTACTATGGAACAGAAAGAACTACCCGACATGAGATTTATGGTGAGATAGTAATTTCAAAAAGATCTAAAAAAAAATTAAGTATGTTTTAAAAAAACTAAGAAATTGCTTTGTTTTTCATCGGATATTACTTTAAATCAAACTTATAATTTCAAGAAAGTATTTTTTAAAAAGTATTTAATTTCAAGTAACTTTATTTAATATTAATGACTTTAGTGTTGACTGATCTATTAATCCCTCAACGACCGCGGACACGCCGGCGTGTCAGTTAACAATAGATTTCTTAGAATTTTAATTAATTTCTTAGAAATTTAGATGGAGGTGTTATAAACATTAATTATATTATGAACATTATTTCAGTTTCAAAACAACGATTACATACATTACAAAAGTAAGGGATGCGAAGGTAAAAGTTATAATTTTCTAAGCTAATTAATAATAAATGACGTAATTAATATTCAAAACAAATTTAATACACAACTGAAATAAGAAGCTCTCTTTTTTGTGCTCCTTACTCGAGGGTGCCAACGGAACCCTATTACTAAGCCTCTGCTGTCTATCCGTCTGGCAGAGGGCAATATCTCATGAACCGTAATATGTAGAGAGTTGAAATTTTCACAGAGTATGTATGTCTATTGCCGCTATAATAATAATAAAAATAAATAAAAAAAATTAAATACAAGATACATTTATTTAACGTTCGTAATCGATCATCGAAGTTAATATACTATATACATAGAGCGAAAGTCGTAATAATAAAAACGACATGTACGATGGTACGGAACCTTTCGTGTGCGAATTCGACTCGCACTTGACCGACTTTATTGTTGTCATTTTCATTGTCTGCACTTGACTCCAAATTAGATCATAAAAATTATCACGTGTTCTAGGGTATCATAAGCATCAAGTAACATAAATTGTGCATGTTGATGCCCATCGAAGAAATCCATGCGCAGAATGCACAAATTCCTTACAACTTACACTCCTCAACACTTATGATCGTCCGGTACTTATGATGTACTCTTATATATACGTATTTACATATGACGTCACATTATGGGCTGTCCTTAGCTCATAATATCTGGTGACGACAATAATTGTCATGAATACAAGGCGATCACAGACTTCAAGGAATGCCCATTATATTATATGTAGGACTCCGTTATAAGAGTGCACACGAACTCCTTTCTACACACACTCCTTAGCATAGCTCGCCTGGTACTTGTGACGTCACTTGGAGTGCTCTAAGTAAATAATAAAAATTACCGTGATGGTTTAAATAGTCCACTTGTTTGAAATATACCGAGTATAGCGAGCGTACAGTATGGGACTTTTTTCCAAAAATGGCGGAACGTTGACAGTTGAATTGTCAAGTGTCAAAATTCCGCCATTTTTGGAGGCATTGGCCTACCATAAAGATTCTATCCCATCATACAATTAATAACTCATATTTTATATGTAAAGAGACCTCACTACGATTATCTCTATTTAACCGGTTAATACCTTATCTACATCGTGTCTTCTCCATTCTACACGACATTGGCCAAGTAATCTGTGCCCAACTGGCACGCCTAAAAGTCAAATAACAAAGAATTGAATTGAATTGGAGATTCTATCCCCTTTATTCAGAACTGGACATGATGATAGGCGACACGTACCCAGAGATAGTCGCGCACGAGACGCGCATCATGATGCGTCTCGCGGCCATACTGCTGGAGAACTTACACACGCTAGCTACTGTCACAGATAAATGCGCCGAATTGGACTGGTATTTTGTTTTACTTTATTTTGTTATTAACAATATTTTAATTTTATTTTATAGCAATATAATACCATAGTAGGTACTTAGTTTAATTTTATTTTTTTAAATCAAAAAAATGGTCAGTTAACATAATTATGAATAGTCTTTTTTGAATAATAAATATCATAAATAATTCCGATATTAAAATATATAAGTATTATAAAATGGTCACCTAATATATATGTTTCATCCATTAAAACATTCTATAAATGATCAATACCATAATATTGAAATAATTTTAATACGTAGGTATGTATCGTAAGCTATCGGTAATTTATTTAGTAATAATATTTCCAGCTTAATAACGATATCAAAACTTTGTAAAGAATTCAATTACGTCCAACCAACATTAACTATGGAAAAGATAATAAACATAAAACAAGGCAAGCATCCCTTATACATAGCGACTACAGATAGCTTTGTGCCTAACGACGTCGAGAGCAGTCGGGAGGCGGGGTATGTTAAGATACTGACTGGACCAAACTCTAGCGGCAAATCCGTTTATATGAAACAAATAGGTAGGTCCATACTTATATTTGTTTAAATATACATAGTATAAAAACTTATATCGTACTTCTGGTAGTTCATATAGGTATCTTGAAAATCACTGAACATATTTTGATACATTTTTTTCAAATTTAAAATCTTACATTAGTCCAGTACAGTATTAGAAACATTCTTATTAACGACCTTTCCGTTTTACGTCCCACTGCTGGGCTTGCACCTCCCCTCAAGCGCCCATCACACTGGCCAAGTGCGGGTTGGCAGGTTTCATGTCTTTCAGAAACTTGCTAGGTTCTCTCAGACATACAGATTTCCTTACGATATTTTCCTTTACCGTAAGACGAGTGGTAATCATGTTGGAGATGATTGGGATATGAAAATATCAGAGGCACAAGATCCGGGGTTCAAACTCGTTTCACTTTGTTTTCCAAGCGACTACCTTACCACTAAGATACCACTGCCTATTACATGTCTCATACTTACCGCCGCCTTAGTGATTATTTTTTCAACAACCAATGTTTGTTTTTCTTTCTAGTTTAGTTTTTTCTTATATTTTAAAAACAAAGCTTTATTTAATTTAGTTAAATTTAAAATGTATATTTTATACCAATAGAATTAAAATTTAAAAGTTAATAATTCTGTCTTAAAAACTCCTTCGGTAACTTAGTCGTTTGGACAAATAAGCACTGAGATAACGATACATTTACTATGAGATAATTTATAATGTAATGAAAAAAATAATAGACTTTAACATTCGTTAGGTCTAATAGTATACCTAGCGCACATAGGCAGCTTCGTGCCCGCCGAAGCGGCCACCGTAGGCGTCGTGAGCCACATCTACTCCCGCATACAGTCCACTGAGTGCATCGCCTCGCACATGTCCGCTTTCCTCATTGATTTAAGACAGGTAATGTAAATAAAAGTCTTTAAGCATTACTAAAGTTTAAAATTTAAGACTGGCAAATGTTTGATCTAAAACGGGGTATTTATATGTATTAATGTGACCATGGCGCTTGTAAGTGTCGAAAACTCGGGAACTTATGTAAGTGTAAAACATGATTAATATTCTATGGAAATCTTTAATATTCAGCGATAAAAGTAAACTATGTCGAGCTCTGATTCATACGTTTATATAAAATTCCCTTTGAAACAATAATTTCAACACTCGTCGAATAGTAACAAGACGAATCTAACGACGTATGAATCATTAAAATCGGTTAAGCCGTTTAGTAATTGCGAGGAAACGTAGGATCGGGCATACACATACATACAGGTCAAACACATTACCCTCCCGTTAGTTTCGTCGCAGTCAGATAAAAACTAAAAGCATCTAAGTATTAAATAGCTATAGCATGATATGAAACCATAAACCCTGAAAACCGATATTACAACTAAAAACTTTTCCAATTATTCAAAGGCGTTACTCTACAAAAGTCACGGAATCATTCTAACAAGAGCAACTTTAAAGTTTCATAACTTTTTCATTTGTTGAGATATTTTAATAATTCTTTTATATGTTTGTTATATTTTACTTCTCCATTCTTTAGTCAAACTTTTATGAAAATAACTGTCAAGCTGTTACCATGTTACGCTTAAACCTTTGAACAGATTTCAATAAAATTTAGCAAAGATATAGTATACATCCTTGCTATTTTTTATTATTATATAGATTACATTATCAGGACGGACATAGCCCCTCTATCCCAATCCCATTCACCATATGAATGAAGCGAGCAAAAACTAGTATCTAATATTTTCAACTACTAACATTCTTTATGGGTCTCTAGGAATTTAAATATGGTATTCTCTATGGGTCCCTAGAAATGTATATAAATTATAACATTTAATATCAATGCAAGATGGCGTTAGCTCTCCAAGAGTCTACCACCAGCTCCTTAGTGCTAGTGGACGAGTTCGGCAAAGGCACGCCGGGCGCGGACGGCCTGGCGCTGCTCGCCGCCGGCCTCAACACGCTGCTGTTCCGCGCCGGGGACTGCCCCCACGTGCTGTTGGCCACACATTTCTTAAAAATTAAGGACTTTATCGTTGATACGCCCATTGTTAGGTTTTTGGTAAGATATTGTTATTCTATATATATGTTATTGTATATGTGAACTTAATTAGTTTTCACTAAACTCACATCATCGTCTGAGTTAAAAAGTTTAAAAAATTGAGTTAATTAGGGATATAAGCTGTCTTAGGTATGTCCATTTAAGTTTCACTTAAATCCTTTGTCGTTATAGCGTGAAAAAGTAACAAACAGACACACGTTCTGATCCATAAATAAATAATTATATTATGATGTTATTGTACAATAATAAACTTCAATTCAATTTATTAATTGTTTTCTCGTTAATGGCTTCAAGAGAATAAACTTGTACCTAAATTAATATTTTTGATTTTGGCGGCCTCCGCCTATATAATTCATGAAAGGTATATGGACGATTCCTTTCTAGCTTATTTTCTATCTATGTTCAATGTTTTTTGTTCTGTGGCTTATAGGCGTACCATTTGGGAATTTACTTCGCCAATGTCGTGTATTTTCTAACTTCTATTATATCTTTATGACCATTATTATTTTTTTAATTTATGACCCAAACATAAATAAACAAATATATCAACAATATCACATGCAGTGCTGTAAGATTCCAAAATATTTTGAGGTAAAGATCGCTCATGTGAACTACTATTCGTACAGGTTTAATTATGTGTTGCTACTTTGAAAAAAAATGGCGGCTTCCATAGAAAAATGTTAAAACACCATTACGTTCAAACTTGTATTAGGAAGTCCTTTTTCCTTTTGCACAAATACCATTTTAACAGAAATTCGAGCATATGATGGACAATGGCGAGCCGGTGTTTCTATTCCGCGTGTCGGCGGGCAGCGCGGGCGCCGGCCTGGCGCGCGCCGTGGCGGGCGCCAGCGGCGTGCGCGCTGCCGTCGTGGACAGGGCTGGCGCCGTGTTGGAGGCCATGATGGTACTATTATAGTACTAGATTTTTTTTATAATTTATATCTATACTAATATTACTAGCGACTTCCTTTCCTTCGTCCCTAGGTTGATTCCCCATACAAACTTTCATCCCAATTTTCACCCCCTTAAGGGAAGATTCCCGGGATAAAAATTATCCTTACCAGGGTCTCAAACTATCTTCTTACCAAATTTCATCTAAATCGGTTCAGTAGATCCAGAGATTACCCCCTACAACGTCACAAACTCACAAACGACCGTTTAAAAGCAATAAATATCTAATGCAAAGATAAAAAAACAGAAGGTTAATAAATTAATCTTTTGTTTTCTTTGTCTTTATACATATTTATATATTATTATTTTTTTTTAATTATTTTATTTTCATTCTACTGATTTCAGAACAACACTCTACCTTCGCCAAACAAAAACATAACAACAAAATTAAAAAACATAACGGATATAATAAAAGCCGAACTTCTTGCAGAAGAAATTTAATATTATAAAATTCATTTATTAAACATGATATCTATTGCTTAGCCCGCAACATTATTATATAATTTAATTTATGTAAAAATATTAACTTACAACTAAACAATAATAATCTATAAACTTTTTTTATCTGTCAAAAACAACTTTGTCTATATTTTCAAAAATGGAATGCTTCTTTTACATAAATACAAATTTTGTGACGTTTTAATTTGACATATTTTATTGGTTTTCGCCAATAACAATTTCACTCATTACAAATACACTAAAATTGTACGTCTTAATATAATAAAATTAAATAATAAATTAGAGTTCATAAAGTTTGTTTTTCATTTTCAATTCAACTTTTATCTTTATGTATTCGACAAATTAACACATATTGAGAATCAAAAGAAATAGAACAATATGGCGATTCGAAAATAAAAAACATTCAATATATTCCTATAAATTTCACAACAAGCACATATCTTTTCTATATAAAGCAATATACTTCCGTCTGTATGTAATTGGAACATTTGGACGGGTATGTTCTTTTTTATGTTATGCCACTTTCGAATATATGAAATGCGAGGCACAACATTGTAACCGTGTTTTGTGGCAATTTCGAATTAGGACTTTTTGAATTACCACAATACTGAGTTACAATACTGTTCCTAGCAGGTGTAGATATGTTCGGTAACATTTACCAATACGACAATCACATACAATGCTCTGGCGGCCTTAACGCACATAACACCCTAAGCATAGCAGCTAGAGCGCGATTAAAACTATATACTACATATATTAAAAAAAAAATATATTTTTAATTACCTATATTATAAAAAAACCATTAAAGTTGATATTTCTGTTTTTTTTTTTAAATTATCTCACTTTAGTTGACGCATTACAAGAATCCTTTAAAGAGATCTAATTTTATTTTATTGATTCCATAGAACAGAAAATAGTAAAAATATAAAACAGATCATAATAAAAAAATGTTTCACGTACGAACAATAAAAAATAATAAGCACCGTTACTAGCACGCCGATATAATAGAAGCGTTTACGTAATTGAAATATAATTTGAGCCTACAATATACATAATCTATACATACATATATAAAATTGAAGTGTCTGTAATGTCAAAATAGCAGCTATTTACTAAATAAATTATATACGGTACTTATAAGAAAAACACATTTTTTAAATTTTTGTCGTCTGTTCCAGCTAATCTCCAAAACGGCTGGACTGATTTTAACAGGACTTTCACTGCCTGATGGCTCATGGTATAAGGAGTAACTTAGGTTACTTTAATTTTAGAAAAAGAATTAGGGTTCCACTCAAAAAAATTTAAACTATAATTATAATTTTAGAAAAGAATATAATTTAAATTCCAACGAGAGAGCATACCGTACATATTATATAGTTCCAAATACAACACTTCATCCGTTAAATTACATCTATGAATTAAATTAACCGCACTCGAGCCGCCAACACACAGCTGTAAAGCTATACAATATCAAATCGTCAGTGTAAAACTGGCCTTACTCATAATTTCGAAATTATCCTAAAAATAGTTAACTCTAATATGAATAAGCATTTTGATTACTTTATCTGATAAAGTAATATTTAAATTTTGATAACACATTACGCATAATATGTAAATTGAATTAAATTCCTTAAAAGAGAAGGGCTTCATAGATAATTTGGATAATATTTTGAAACAACTTAAAAAAAAATTGTTGAAGCGTCAATAGTAAAATGATCCCACAAACTAACAGTATTACTGTTTCAGCTATCCAAAAAGAACAAAACAAAAAAAAACAAATTTTTCATCGAATTTATTCTCAATATCCCCATACAAATTCAGAGTTAGGCCACTTTTACACTGTCACCACAATGTATATGTGTACATACATACATACATGCGTCTATATTTACATGGACTTCATTTGCTGCATGAGCTCCTCGAGGGAGAGCTCGGAGGCGGCCACGGCGCAGCCCGTGCTCGACTCCGGCGTGCTGTTGTCCACGGGCACGCTGTATGCCACCTACAATACCAACAATACATTCGGTTTAAAATGACATCTATACGTCTATACATAATATTATAAAAAGGGCAGGTTTGTTTGTTTGTTTGAACCCGCTAATCTTAGGAACTACTAATCCGATTTGAACAATTATTTTTGGTAAGTAATCATAAATATCAACAAATCAGGCCGAAAATTCGTACATTATTGTAAAACTGTTGTTTATAATCAAACAAATTTAACGCGGGTGAAATCGCGGGGCACAGCTAATCTGAGATAATAGTAGATTTCGATCACGACGACCAATCTCACTCAGACTAGCCAGATGCATAGGAGATATTATAGTGCACAAGTATAGGCGCAGACAGAAGTACACTCTATTCCTGTCACTCTCGTGCTCGTGTCCGATAGAAGGATACTGCGACACTCGCGGCGAGAGCGCCGCCCGCGCACGACACACTGACTACTTCCTCACTCCAGGGCCCCAGGCTGTTACTGACAATATCTTAACAGAAACTCTCAATAACTAAACTAGACCCAACCCGAGACTCGAATTCAGGTCATAAGTATACGCAACCGTACACGCTAACCATATGCCATGGAGACTGTTCTAATTATATAATATACTAAATTGTGGTAATGCTCACATTTGCCTATCTCACTTATATACCACACACAGGAGTTATAACAGGTAGTATGAAACAACTCTATCTTCTCTGATTCTGAGAATTTATTAATATCCAAAACATTGTCCATTTTCGAGAATTAGAAAGTAAATGAATTTACAATTTAAATCTGTGTATTCTGTATATATTTTGAGGTTATGTCTCAAACATTAGAAAAATATGTTGAAATGTTATTTTATCAAATACCTGGACGCCATCTACAAGCTTCAAATTCGGAGTTTCTTCTTCAAGTGAGTTTTCGTCCACCAAACTGATGCCTGTTAAAATATTAATTATTTTTTTATTTTTTCATTTCAAGAGAATAATAATACATTTAACATTAGCAATCAGCAATAGGGAATATGCGTGTTTTTTTTTTAATATTTTATACAACAGCTAACAACGTTATATAATTGTGAAAACATATACAGCTCCAAAAAACTAAAATTTAATATAAAAAAAAATGAAGATATCACACCGATCCGGATACTTTAAGCGCCCACCATTTCGCGCGCTTGGCTTGACGTCACAGTATGACATACACAAAAAAATGACGGATTTAGTTTGTAGCGACAAAATCGCTAATCACTCTGTTATGTACAATCACACGCCAATGGTCAGACCGAAATGACGTGCATGTCGGTCTGACCAATGGCGTGCGATTCAACCAACTACTTTGAATTTCCCACCTAGTATACATATTTGTACTTTTTAATAATTATTTTCTTAATCAAAAAGAAATTATTAAAAAAATATATGTTTTACCTTTATTTAAATCACGCGCATATTCCCTATTCAAAATAGTCAAATTAATTTTAGACAAAATAATTAAAATGTACCATACCAAACAAATTAAAATGAATATGGTAAATACGCAAAAGCTGAACTAAAAGTTAAATAATTATTTTATTAAATGTATTTTTTTTTATTGTTTTTGCAGTTCACAATATATTTGTATGTCATTAAGTAATGTTACAGGTTTTCTAACATTGCACACATAGAAGCCATCCAAGTATTACGTAAACATAATTTTATTAATTATGAACCCCTGCCTCCCCCTTGTCAGCAAAACTAGGCAAAGCTGTTAGTACTTAGCTGTTAGTGCTTACATAAACATTAAATCTCAATTATTTCAGGGAATCCCTGAACATGCTTTTAGCTTTTGAGCATAGACGAGTATGGATGTCATATGTGTTCTCAAACCATTGATTTTACAAATCAAAATCTACTAAATTTTAATTATTTATTTAAATAAATAAATATTGCTGATGTACCATCTAGATAGCCACGGCCCCCATGTCATCAAAATTAAGCAAAGCAAAGACAATTCAATACTTAAGTAAAACTTCAATAGCCTCATAACGCAAGCAGAGCCACGAGTAAAACTTAAGATTATCAGACAACTAACCCCACTCATTATCAGCGTGCACGGGCACGGTGTCCTCCATCACCTCCGTGGCGAGCTCCACCGCGGGGCGCGCGCGCGCCTCCGCCTGGCGCCGCCGGCACCACACCTCGTCACACTGCGGGTTGGGCTGGAACAACATACATTCACAATTATTTACATTATACATACTAGCCATACATACCTTTTGTTTCAAGTCAAACAAGAAAGTATTCTAACTACAACACAAACAATTTAGTTATTATCAAAATGGGGATCCGTTAACAAAAAATATGATCAATTAGGGTTCCGAGGCCAAAAAAAATTGAGAACTGCTGAATTGTAATGTATATAAAACTTACTTTTAAAGTCATTGTGGGGAAGAAATCTGTCAATGCACTGTATCCCAAATAATAGCTCACATTCCCAAACCCTAGCAGGTGCTTCAGTGTATTTTGAACTGAAACAAAAAAAAACATTATTTGAAGCTCTCACAATACAGAAGTATTACAAACATGCACTTATCTATACATATAATAAAATTGTAAATAAGCCCAATCTGTATGTTAAATATTTTCTGGAAAGTCTCATTGAAATAGACATTAGTATTGATACAGAGGCCGAATCTATAGTTTTTAGCATTTCTGTCTGTTACCGCATCACGGAAAACCGCTGGAGGATTTTTGATGAAATGTGGTATGATGATAGCTGGTTATCCCTATCAACATATAGAATACATTTTAGTGTGGGAAAATATCTCATCTCTAAGAAATCGATACTAAATGTTAAAACGTAGGTAGGGACGAACCCGAGCTAAGCGGGGGTGAGTCGAGTTATCAATAAATGATAAATGAGTTATATTTATGTAAGGAAACTATAAAAATACAAGTATCTTATAATAGTAATAAGTAGTATCTTATAATATATTCTTATTATATTAAATGAGCAATTCTTGTATGTATATATATAAAAGCGTTCACCCTACGCTTCGCCTCTAGAAAGACAAAAACAAATCCACGGCAAAACGAAAATCAATTACGACACGTAAATTGTTCCGGAATAAAAAGTAGCCTATTTGCTATTCCAGACTATAATCTATCTCTATGCTAAATTTCATCAAGATCCGTTCAGCCGTCCTGGCGTGATTGAGTAACAAACATCCATCCAAATATTGGACCATCTAAACTCTCACGTGTATATTAAATCAAAGTCTAAAGATCAAATGTTTTCACATTAAAAAAAATCTTTTTATAACTAATTAATTATTTATTAGAGCCTTTTTCTAACTGCTCTCATGCTAACAATGCCTAGTGCTTACTCGTAAATTTTAGTGGCATTATCATCAACAAAGCTTGGTCAGGTCTACTAATAAAAATACCAGGCAACCATCAAAATTTGTTATTGTTACACTTTATGTGTACTGAATTATAATTTGTATTGTTTATAAAATAATTTATCTATAGCATAAATAAAATAAATCTGAATTTTATCTTGTGTTTTACTACCTAGAAAGCCGGCAACAATGCCCATGGTGGTAGGGAGGCTGGCCGCACATACTCCTTCCCTTTTAAGGGTCTTTTCATCAATATTAGCTGCAACCACCAATGGAGGTGCACACTGAAACAAAAATAAATATATTCATAAACCACATTACATACATTACAAAAAAAGTACATGAAAAATAAATTTTACACCCCATGTTATTAATACTATTAGTGAGAGCAACATATAAGAAATGCTAGTGTCTTTATACCAAAAAAATAATAATTATACTTTCTTGAATTTACCAGTTTTTTTTTTACCACAATTTATATTATTTCTTTACAGTGTTATTTAGGTTTTTGGTTCTTAATCTAATTCTTTGTTCACTTAGTCACAGGAGAGACTGACATTTATGACTTTAGAGATGGCATGTACCCACAATAAATTAAAAAATAATTAGAAAGAAACAAGAAATACCATCGAAATACCTTACAATTTAAAAAAAAAATATTTCTGAAAAAAAAGTTTACTTAATTTAAATAAATATTAATGCTTACAGCAAAACAAGCACTTTCTCCAGGCACAATGAACTGTATGTGTCCAGACACTGCATTCTCGCTGACACCTGATTCGAACCAACGCTGGTTCAGTTCATTACAAGCTGTATTGATTGCCATCCGAGCTTCAAAGTTATCTACACAGCTAAGCACGAGATCCACTGGGCCTTTGGTTAGACTGCCTGTACTGAAATTAAAAAAAAAATTATTAGCACATTCTCCATAATCAACATCACAAGAAGCATATTATAATAAATTACCCCAGGAATGTACCAATTTTTAATTTTAAGTTCAAATTAATTTATATTTGTAAATAACTAAATTGTATCGCCATATTGAGTTACAATTTCGTAACAAGCTTAAAAATAATAAAATGTGCAACTAACCTTATAGTATCACAAAATTTCTGAAAGTTATCAACAGTAGTAATATTGTAATTGTAAGCATCAATGGTCACATCTGGATTGATTGCTTGTAATGTGGCAGCTGCAGCATCAACCTTGCTTAAACCAGCCTGGTGTGGTTGGAAGAAAAGTCTGTTCATATTGGCCAGTTCTACTTTATCATAATCAAATAGTATTAACTGAAAACAACAATAATAAATTATCTCTTATGGTACTGTGTATTTTTTAATATATATTTGAATGCTAACATGCAAAAAAAATTCAAATTCATTTACATTTTAAAAGTTACTTTGATTTTATATATTTATTTCAGTTAATTAATAGGGATTCAATACCTACCTTTCCAATCCCACATCTAGTCAACATTTCAGCAGTGACGCTGCCAACTCCACCCACACCTACTACAGCTACTGAGAGCTCTCTGATCTTCTCATAATTATCTACTATACCCATCCTCTTGAGTGCCATGAGACGACTATAACACAATACATTAGTAATAAATAAATATACATTAATAATATAACATAAGTATTTAAATATTGTAAAACCTTTGGAAGAATTAAACATTTTTAATATGAAACATCATTGTAAGTTCGACAATGTAATAATTAGTAGGTATTCTCATTAATATATTAAGACATTGATGAAAAAAAGACCTTGTTTACATTTTCGTTGCATATATACTGCTAAATAAAAAAAAAATGTATAACATATGTTAGGATATAAACAAAATACCTGTACGGATTAGAGTCCACCACTTCAGAGGACATAACATCGATTTTTTGTCGTACAGGTCCAGCATTGCCTTGTGCTGCTGCTAGCTTAGCTTCCAATTCGCTTACTTTTTTTTGCAATTCTTCCACACTTGCCATTTTAATACAATATGTTGGATTTCTATTATTTTAAGGAAACTGTCGATCCTACCATAGACCACTGCAAATGTCATCACACGTCACGTCATCATGACATTACATAGTTGTGCACAGATAAAAAAGTACTACGAATTAGGTACAAGTCATAGATTTACCAGTCACCAGAATATTTGTAAGATTTATGAGTTACTAATAATAAGTCAATAATTTGTAACAGTAAAAATAAAACAAAAACAATCTTAGATAATATGTCTTATTTGATCCTTGTCTATTGTTGGTGACTGGAGCTGGGAGCAAGAAGACAACTTTACTCACTACCGGCTAGTCACAGAACTTCGACCATTAGCGAAAAATCACTATTTAAACTATGAAATATAAAGCATACAATATGATTAAATTACTCTAGTAAGTAACCATTTTCAAAATTAAGAACATTAGTATAAAATACTACTTATAAATCAAACAAATAAAATTATTTATTATTTTAACAACAATAATATTTATACTTTGAAAAACCTAAAAAATTCAATCCATGGAGCACGTTAAAAGGAATCAAATGAGCCCCAACCCGAAGTAGATATTGAAGAATCCTACCATCCACCCCCTAACTCCATCATCAAATCAGCTTGATGGTATCATATTGTCATTCGCATGTCACATACGAAGTTTCAAATCACATTTTTTTCACACATTTTTTTATGCCCTTATTCTTAACCTATTCAGTCAGATCTAAAGATTTCTGGGTTAGTCTGGATTCGGGTAATCTGCAAATTACGCTAACCATTAATATTGAGTTTCATGATATATTTGGAAATACATATAGATAGAAAGTTGTTATTTGTCCTGCTTAGGCTGAGTCAGAAAACAGGTTCGCTTGATAGCGTACTGGCTGTCAGGTTTACGTTCTTTGGTCTCTGAGAATAAGGATTTAGAGAGCGTCCTTAAATTTCTTTGCACTTACTTCATTATTACTTTAAAAATAATCAGCTTTAAAATATAACAATTTTTAATGTAAGTCTACTACCAGGTTCGGATAGAAAAAAATCTAATAGGTTAGTAAGCTGCCGAGACTGAAAATCGGTTATGGGGAAGAAACGTAAATTTATATACTTACTATTTAATTTATTATATTTAACATGACTAATAGAACTTTTAAAATCCAATAATTTATCCTCAATATTTTTTTAATCTTTTTTTAATCTTTTCATTCCAGTAATTAATTACTTGGAGTATTGGTGTAATAGTCTACCACAAACAAAGATAGAAGATTCCAGAATTAGTCCCATCAAAATAAAATCGACATTCTTCTAAAAAAACAGAATCTTCGTTCTAGGCTAATTTGAACCATTATGAAAGTACCTGAATGCGTAATATGAGGGCTCAAAAATTTGCATCATCCTTTTTTTTTAAATATTTTCAAACTTCTTACAGAGCATAAAATTAAACTTTCATAAATTTCAAAATTTCATCGCTCAAAACATCGGAAAATTATAACGTTTAGCTAGAGTGCTGAATATTTGATAAAATATAGTTACAAGCATTTTGAAATCACTTTAAAGTTTAAAGTATTGCTGTCAACCTCCACCATGCAAGAGTCCGAATAGCAATATTTCGTATTTATTTTTGAAATGTATCGAAAATGATAAAAATATTTCAAATATAAGTTGTACTTACCTAAGTATATGATGAAAATTAACTAAGTATTACAAAATTATATAAAAAGTTGAACTCAGTGCCTGAAAAGTGGAATATAAAATTAATTAAATTACTTTTCAAATAAAGTTGTAGAGTGTAAAATTTTACATATAAAAGAGTAAGTAAAGTAATCTTGATAATTTTAAAATCTAATTAATACGTAAAATTGACATATCATTAACATTAACGTAAAGTTAAATGTTTCACCGAAAGTCTTTATAGATAACTCATAAATGATCAAATAATATTCTAAGTCGATCGGTCTATAATAAGACAATTCCTAAATATGTATTAGGTAATTAACAATGCACTGCCGAACTCTCTGTAGCAATTTAGTTGCGTTGAGACCTCGTCGGGCGATTGACCGGTAGACATAGTCGCGCTTTAAGTATAAGTTGTAGTATGAGTTCAGCCTATTAATTATCATAGAGTTAAGGTGAGTTTTTAAACATTATTTAACTATTTATTGAAAAAGATTAAGACACTTTAAATTTATAAAAAAAAATTAGGACATTTTTTTTTCTCTCTTCATATTTTTAATCGACTTCCAAAAAGGAGGAGGTGAATATTTTTTTATATATATTCACCGATTACTCGAAGACGCCTGAATCGATTTGGATTTTTTTTGTTTCGTAGAATGTACTTCCTAAGTGGTCCCATTTAAATTTTAAAATAGGTCGAGCGGTATTTTTAAAAATCAACAATAAATTATTTTTTTAATAAATTGCTTAATCGAATATGTTATTAAAAAACTTTCTTCTTACAAATTCCCTGCTTATTACATCTACACTAAAAATGAAACAATAAAAACGTAAAAAAAACCGACTTCCAGGCTCTAAAATGTAAAAAATAACTAAAGGGGGGTTTTCATTTAGAATAAATACCTAATCGATATTTCCGAAGTCGGTGCCATCCGACAATATTAAATAAAACTATCTTTTCGGATTATTTCGCGGATTTATTTCGATTTTTGGTTCCCGACGTTTCGAATGCTTTACAGCATCCATGGTCACGGGAGAGACTGAGGTGTTACATGTCTTGAAGGTAATCGAAACGTCGAGAACCAAAAATCAAAATAAATCCGCGAAATAATCCGAAAAGATAGTTTTATTTAATAATGTCAAACATTCGCGTAAATCTAAGAAAGTATTATCCGACAATATTTTAGGATATGAATATCTAATAGGTAAATATGTATTTTACGTTCGAAATATATTAGATTTGTTTTGCATCGGCTGGCACCGACTTTTTTTTAAATAATATTTAGAACTATGTAGCGTAAAATATTTTAATTTTTTTTATACATTTTGAATAAATTGTCGTTTTAAATTACAATATTACAAATATTTAATTACAATTGTACCTAATTAAATTCTTGTAATTTGTAATTAAATTAATTATTAATTAATTGTACAATTGTAATTAAATACTTACTCATATTTAATATCGTGACCGTTCAATCATGAACACAAGTGATCTATCGAGTTACTATATAAATTCTCTTTTCTGTTCTTTAATGAAAAATGCAAAAATATCTCGTAAACAACATGTTAGTTCTATAATCTAAACTAATATTATAAACAGGCAGTCGAGTTTGTTTGTTAGAACGCGCTAATCTCAAGAACTAAAGAATTACTTATCCGGTTTGAAAAATTCTTTCTGCATTAGATAGCCCGTTTATTGAGGAAGGCTATAGGCTATATATCATATAATATATGGTCTATCTATTCCATACTAACCGTTAATAAAAAAGTTAAGGCATCTTTCTAGTATTGAATCAAATATGCACAAAAAATATAGTTAGCCAGTATTGTGCAAGTCCTTTTAAATTTTAAAAATATCCCGCGATAAAATACTCGCAAAAAAACGAAAAGTATCAAATTAAATCAATCAGCCGATAATAAATATAATATTCAAGAGTTATTTTGTTATAAAAACTCTAGTATATACACGTGTTTCAGTTTATTAAACTGCTGGCCGCAAAATTGTCATTGTAAAAAATCCTTAGCCAACATTCTCATTTCTATTATATTCGCACTATGTAAAAACGAACGTCACGAAAACCGGTTTAGAATATTTCGAAAAAAATATGTTGTTCGTGAATAGAGTAGACAGATCGCATCAAGTTATTAAAACCATTTGATAAATTTCATCTAAATCAAATTTTTTTTTTCTAAATAGTTATATTATAAATACAATTTATAATAAATAGGCGTTGAATTTATAATAATAATGAGATTGTAAAGTCTAAAAAAAAAGTTATAACGCAATCGAAAAATATGTCTAATATAAATAACTTTTGAGAAGTCTGAAACCTTACTCGCTCTCTTGACCATGATTGCTGTAAAGAAATCGTAACGTCGAGAGCCAAACGAAATATACCCGCAAAAAATCCGAAAAGATAATTTTATTTAAAATATCAAATACACCTGTATATCTAATAAAGTATTAAATATGTCTAGGATCGACTTCAACATAATATTTTTTACATTCATTTCATTTTCGTGGTAGACTATCATATTATCATATGCATTTAAAATTACAACATACTAGCGACTAACCCTCGCATCGCTCGGGTTCGTCCCTAAGTACGTTTTAATTTGTTTGAGCGGAACCCTTATTCTTTTTCTAAAATAAAAGCAGCCTATGTTACTCCCTATAACATCAGCTGCCTATCTTCCAGTGAAAGACCCGTCAAAATCAGTCCAGCCGTTTCAAAGATTATTCGGAACAAACAGACCGACAGACAAAAATTAAAAAAAAAGTGTTTTTCTTATAAGTACCGTATGTAATTTATTGCATTTATAACAATTTAATATGCATTTAGTAAAACGCTGTTATTTTGACATTACAAACAGACACTTCAATTTTATTTATCTGTATAGATGATTTTATTAGTTGTACGAAAAGTTCGTATACATCGTTCATTATTATTTTTACCAATATCTAATTTGATGTTATTACTTCGCAAGGAATTCGATTAACACTCGGTTGTGCCTACGGCCCCATTCCCGAAGTTGATTTCTGTATAATTGCGCCCGCGCCGCTTCTAAGGAACCGTGATATTAGCCTATAACCTTCCTTAATCAATATATGTACATACCTATAAGGCTATAAAATGCAAAACGCGGTCAAACAATCAAATACTAAAACAAGTAAGTATATTTACTTTAATATATAAATACTAGTGGGTATTAAATAGGTGATTTAAAAAAATATATTTATAAAACCATTTTCATCTTAGGCGTGTAATATTATGAAATGATGATGTTCTGATGACGTTCTCCTGACCGATTCCGGCCACGGCGGCCAATCTCATTGAGACTAGCCAACTGCGCAGGAGATATTATAGTGCACAAGTGTACGCGTAGACACAAGTGCACTCTCTATTCCTGTCACTCTCATACTCCGGTGGGACGACTGCTCGACACGACCAGTGAGAGTTAAGGCGCAGGACCGACGGCTTTACTTGCTCTCCGAGGCACGGGGGTGAAACACCTCCAACTTCCCAACTCCGGGCTGTTACTGAGACTTACTATACAGAAAGACTCAACAACTAAACTTGGCCCGACCCGGGACTCGAACCTAGAACCTCCGAGTGTGCAGCCGTACATGCTAGCCACTACACCACCGAGGCAGTTATTATGAAATAACTAGCCTATGAGTATGCGTTACTCCAAAACAGTAGTATTTTGTCATCGATAAAAGAAGTACTAGATACACAATCCCTTGCAAAAGTTCTCTTAAAACTGTCACCAATTGTGTTTAGGTAAATTATTATTCTAGTTATAGGTATATATATAAAAATACAACAATGTAAATTGAACTTATTTGGCAAATATTGCAATTAAATTAATAATTAAATAAAGCATATTAGGTATATCTATACATATAATAAAATTGTAACTAAGCCGAATCTGTACATTAAATATTTTTTTGGAAAATCTTATTGAAATAGACATTATTATCGATACAGAGGCCGAATCTATAGTTTTTAGAATTTTTGTCTGTCCGTCCGCCCGTCCGTTCTTTTAGCACCTCAGTCTATTGTAAAACAGGTGTTTTTGGTTATTATAATATAATTTCTATAACATCAATGCACGAAGTTAAGCTAGTAAAAACACAATGAGCGTAGTAAAGGAAAATACGTAATGAAATTATAAGGATTCCCATGACACCGCAGCGGATAGACCTAAATGTTGATTAGTCTGAACCAATTAATGCTTTAATTATTGATATAGATTAGAACGTTTTTGTTAAAGTTATAAAAGGAATATATGACTTGTTTTAGTAAGAAATCATTTATTTAGCGCCTTTGCGACCGAGCTTTGCTCGGTGTTTTGTTAATACGTGTAGCCCAGTCGAGTTACTCAAAAAAGAGGCAAACATTTTTAACAGCAATTTTCCTTCGGAATTCTTTGGGGGGAGGAGGGTTGTCACTGGAAGCCTACATTTACATTCTCGGGGTACCAAACCTGTTGTGTCATCCGCCATCTTGAATTTAAGGGTTGATTTTTATTTTTTTGAAGAACTTGTTTTTTCTTCAATTTTACACGAAAAATAGTTATTTCAAATGTTGTTTGAAATTAAATTTCCTACAATTTTAGTTTTGGTGAACATCATTTTTTTCCTAGGATCGATATTTTTCGATTTATACCCGAAAAGAAGGGGTGAATTTTTGTTAAAAGAAAAATTGTGATAAACAAAGTTACTTAAAATCAAATTTCCTATAATTTTGATCTTTATAAATATTTTCGTAGAGAATCGATATTTTTCGATTTATACCTGAGAACCCCCCATTCATTTCGTTTGCTCAGTAGGTATAGTATTTTAATACATGAGCTTGAAAAACTTGCTTTGGTATTTTGGCTTTATTTCAATTAAAATGAAAATTTGCGAAAAAGCGAGGCTGCTATGAACTATATTAATAACTATTCTTCACCATACAATAAGTCAAAATCGTCGAAGAGTTTCAGTTTCTCTGAATAAGAACGTCAAAGATGGGCATTAAATTGAAAAATCACGGTCATAATGTAATAGGTCTCTTAAGATGCAAAACCTTATCTAAATATGGATCATTTAGATCATTAGAGACGTTTCCGAAATACACTAAATGTATTTATTTATGTATCTAATATACAAAAATTGCCCATTTAATATTAGAAGATAATACTTACATAATAAAACTATCAAATAATTATGAAAACATGAGAAGATTATATCTATGTATAATTAATACGAATAAAATATTAATCCTGCTGTGAATGAACTCAGTACATACACGTTCTCTCTTTATTTGCAAACTATCGTTTGTCCGCGTTTCCACTCGTGTAGTTTATTTATATCAAATATAAATATGTTGGGACATTACCACACAGCACCATCTAGTTCCATGGTAAGCTACGAGGCTTGTGTTATGGATACCAGATAGTTGATACACTACACATATATAACTTTTAAATACGTACATATTATAAATATAAACACCCATGAGTGGAGTACAAACGTTCGTGCTCATCACACAAATAAATGCGCCCAGCGGGACTCGAATCCACGGCCGCTTGCACAGCAAGTAGGGTTACTACAAATTGTGCCAACGTGTCGTTTTATTAATATTAGTAGATATATATTATAATATGTAGTTGTGCCGCTCCTGAGAGTCGCTGCTTACATTAGGTAACTTATAACTTGCTACGATTAAATAACCTACAAAATGCATAAATAATTTTGAAAATCAGACTTGTGGTTCGAGAGCGTTTCAATCAAACAAAAAAAAACAAACTACCTACTAGTAGTAAAAAAGAGAATTTCAATAGGATTGGTCGCCGAGACTGAAATTCGGTATGGAGTCTGGACATTATAATTGGAATAATACAAATTTTGAAATCCATTTGTACGTGCATGTAGGTATGTTTTAGAAAATAAAATAATTTGCTTGGTTTTTAGTTCTTTGGTTCATTTCCGTTCATTTCGATTGCGTAAAAACCTCACTCTCCTTTGAACATATGTATTTGCTGTAAAGATCTCAAAACGTCGGGAACAAATAGCAAAATAAAAATATCTATAATATAATTTTATTTAGAACTAGTGTCTTACGCTCGCTTCGCTCGGGTGTGCCCCTGGGTTAATGTTTTAAAAAGATATAAAGAGTTATTGCGAGTATACCTAAAAGACTTATACTACTGCAAATTCAGAAACGCGCACACACAAACATATAGACAAACAGACAAAAAATTTATTAACAATTGTTTTGGGGCCTATATTCTGTACACAATACGTTATAGTCAATGTTTTTAAAACTTATTTCATGCACAATGTACAGTGGAACTGAATTTTACAATTACAAGCATACATTCAGTATTGTCCTGAACTTTCAAAAATTCAAAAATGGTCCCAAAGTACCTACTCTACAATATTTGTTGATTTAGAATTAAAATCAATAAATATTGTAACTTGTGAGGTACTTTGGTGCCATTTTTAGATTTTTGAAATCATTTTGTAAAATTGTATATAGGCACTATCTGTAACAAGTATATAACGTTTTTGAGACTATTTTATTATATGTATAGAATTAGATATACTGCCACTAGGCCTGATATTATAAATCTTCGAAAAAATTTAAATGTCTAGTTTTGTTGCAGGTAATCAGTGAAGATGCAGCGACCACAAACTAGCTCGGAGAGGACTCCTCTGGTGCCACCTACTTATATGTTCGAGTCCAGCATCTCGAGGACGTATCAAAAAAGATTAAGGAATTTTCAATGTGCTGTTTGTGTTCTTTTAATGTACGTAACATTGATTTTTTTTAATTTATCTATATCTATACTTAATATTATAAAGAGGTAAAGTTTGTGAGTTTGTGACATTGTAATCTCTGGATCTACTGAACCGATTTAGCTGAAATTTGGTAAGAAGATAGTTTGTGACCCTGTAAAAGACAGGATTTTATCCCAGAAATCATCCCTTAAGGGGATGAAAATGAGGATGAAAGTTTGTAGGGAAACAATCTAGTCTATTACATACAATATTTAAATACATACAAGCTAGTCTATTATATAGTACCTACTTAGCTCAGATCCTTACTAAAACGCGTCTTTAAAACACACAACCTTGAAAATTTACTACAAACATACATACAGGTAATTATATCGAGATCCACCGAGAAAAGGCAGTACTATGTGTATTACAAAAGCCTAACGAAATCTTTTACCGTTTTAATGGGGCGCCACAGGATTATTAAATCAGGCCAACATAAATTTCTCTCGAATGACTAAGCCGGCACAAAAAACATACATCCTCCTTTTTAATCCACTAACATTTACTCGCGTCCTCACCTGCCTAGTTTAAAAATAATGGATTTTCATAAAAACTTCCCATCCCTTTTTATCAATTTAGAGATTGCATTTTCCAAAATTACTCGAAAAAACTCGATGTTCTGAGCAAATACCTGCACCCTAAGAGGATCTCTTCCAAATTCCAAGTTTAGCTGTAGCATTTGTTCTTTCTGAAATCTCGTTATTAATCAAGAGAATATTCATATCTCATCTTTTCTTTGTATTTTTGTAGTTCCCAATTCGCATGACGAATGCAATGACTAAAATATGATGTAGATGTGGTAGAGTCGGGATCATTTAATTTATACACTAATTTTTATTCACCAAAATGTTATATAATTTAAAAAAATAAACAACTTTATTTTCCCTATGATCCTTTAGTCTGTCAATTCAAGGTAAAAATTCTTTAAATTTATTAAAATATATTACCATAAAAGGTATTTTATTACAGATAGAAATATGTTAGTTCCATAAAGAAGCTATAATTAATTCACAATATGTTTTCGTACGTGCCGAGCTCGTCCTATTTGTATTTAAATTGTTAATTTTAATTATTTAACCACTTTGTATTAGGTATAATTTCCGGTTAGGATAATAAAATTATGTTAGTATTTTTACAAGCAGGGCCCTGTGGTGCGGTGCACAAAATAAGATCGGCATTTGGAGCTACAAATACCCCAGACACTCATGTGGACTCCATTTTTTTTCGTAATTTGAAAGAATTGTCTTTCAGCAATATAGCTCGAATAATCTCTGAGTTAATATTACTTGACATAGACGGACGCACAAACAAATTATAAGGATTTCCGTTTTGCCTTGGCTAGGGACGGCATTTCCAAAACTTGTATCATACTGAGAAAATCTACCACATAGCCCTGTTTATAAGACAACACGATATAGGATATTTGTATAAGTTTAAGTAACGTGTTGGATAGAGTTTCAAAATTTTCGGTTATTCGTATACATTCTTTACATTAGATCGTGCATTTTGAGTCTGTATCACTTTGATATTAAGAAGATGCTTTTTTGGTCCTGATTTTTTGATACTCAGTGGACTCAGTTGATAAAAAGCTGTCCATAATTTCGGCTATTAATTAAATAGTTCTTTTCAACTAAACACTGACTTGATCACTTTAAAAGTCATTTTTCCACCTCTACAACTGTTTTTATTTTGCTTTAGATATCATTCTCGAGGTGTTGTTAAAAAAAGAATTTGATAATCTACTCACAAGAAGCCGAGATATCGTGTAACATATATGTACATAAAACCATATGCCTACATTGAGTAGATGCTTATGAATTTTTTGAAGGTGATCAATAATAAAATATCCCATTAAAATTCGTCGAACCATTTTTAAATGCTACGTTTAAATAAACAGACGGATAACTTCTTCAATAAATTTTGAATCTGAATAAATTATAAAACTATCTGATCTCAAAACTGGTATTCAAATCAGACTGTGTTTTTTTCTGTAACTAAGTGCAGATTCTATTCCCGCTCATAGTTAATTTTACTTTTGTAGCTCACATGTACTATAACTGTGTGAACCGGCAGTAGTATGTTACAGGTTACCTATAAAATAAGTCTTAACTGAGACAATATAAATAACATTTCTTTTCTTCATCCATCACATTGTGTTTCATCTTTACCGAACTATTGGCGAAGTTCAAAAGGTTTTCCTGGTGTTCACAAGATACCAAAACAATGCCTCAGGAGATTTGAACCTACGACTGTGCTTGTTAATTTAGCCACAGATAACATATTAGTATTCCTAACGGTCAACGGGTACATAAAAAAACATACATACAAACGAACATTGAGCCTCCTCCTTTTTGGAAGTCGGTTAAAATAAACTAATACGTATTCTCGTACAGCAGTGTCCTCCTGTCGGTGTCGTTGCTTGTCACGGTCTTCTTCAACCTGGGCTACGACGCCGACCTCACACCCGACGATGAGCCGCCAAAGAATCTGACCCTTAGACTAGCCTACGATGAAAATATAGCTCCTATGCTTAAGATGACCTGGCCCTTGAAATGTAAGTACTGATTTAATTTTTTATTATTATATTAAATACCTAGGCGACCGAGCTTCGCTCGGAGTTTTTGTCCAGAAAAACATTTAAAAAAAAAACAAACTAAAAATTTGAATAAATACAAAAAAAAACAAAAGTAAAAACTTTGTATCCGACTGGGATACGAACCCAGACACCTGTGGTTGTCAAACTTGCGCCTTGGCCGCTTGACCATTATGCTTATGTCCTAGCGTGCGAATTAGCGAACATATTTTGCGTGCGAAACAAAACCGCATGGAAACTCCAAAACACGCGTTTTCCCAGACATAAAACTAATCTAGATCGATTTATCGCCCCCGAAACCCCTTGTACACTAAATTTCATGAATATCGTTGGAGCCGTTTCTGAGATTCAGATTATATATATACAAGAATTGCTCATTTAAATATATTAGATTGCGCGATTAAAAAATGTGTTGCATTCTTATATTCGAGCGTTTTAATGAAAAATAACATATTTGATTAATTTGTAATGATTTATGTATACATATTATGGCATGTAGTTACGTGACCTTGGCCGATAAGAATGTATTTTAAAAAAATAAAAAGGACGCGGATATTCTTTTGTTTTCCCGCGCTTGACAGAGGGGGAGATGTCGGTACTACCCTGTAGTGACTTATCATGGATTGTTTCTAATGCTGAAAATTATTGTTGTAAATTATGTAACTCATTATTTAAAAGAACAACTGTTGAGTTTCTTGCCGGCGAGAAAAAACTTCGTTGCGACCGGAGGTCCGTAGACCACTCATTTATTCATTCACTAGCGACTCGCCCTCTCGGGCTCGGGTTCATCCCTACTTACGTTTTAACGTTTTGTATAGATTTCTCAAAGATGAAATATTTTCCCGCAGTAAGCAGTATTCTATATGTTGACCCGGATAACCAGCTATCACCATACCCAATTTCATCAAAATCTTTCCAGTAGTGTCCTCGTGATGCGGACAGGAACAGACAGATAGACAAAAATTCTAAAGACTATAGATTCGGCCTCTGTATCGATAATAATGACTTTTTCAATAAGATTTTCCAAAAAATATTTAATGTACAGATTTGGCTTAGTTACAATTTTATTATATGTATAGGTTTATAACCTGTTCTTTCAAGTCAAACAAGAAAGTATTCTAACTACAACACAATCAGTTTACTTACCATTAAAACGGGGATCCGTTATTATAAAAATTATGATCAATTAGAGTTCCGTGGCCAAAAAAATTGGGAGCCACTGGTCTAACATACCTAAAAGCTCGAAGGCATAGTATACCGGCTTCCGTTTTGCTAACATCTCAGACTTTATTTCAATATATATTCTTTCTTGAATTAATCTTTATTACTTGGTAAAGATTTGCAAAAAAAGTATATATAATTTAAATCATATACTAATCGATCTTTTAGACCGATTTAAATTAGCTTATCTGTTTTGTTAAATTAATATCTCTATTATTCTTAATTAAACTAAATTTCCATTTTTAATACATTATTATTTGACTTCTAAGGATTTATGTTTGGGCGGCATTTTGCTTAGTAACCAAATATAAATTATTTAGCCCGATCTGGGAATCGAACCCATGACCTTCAGACCTACAGCATGCTAGCTTCTAGCTAGACCGACGAAACAGCCGTTTAAAACATACAAATTCAGTCCAATTTAAAATCATGTAGGTATGTGAATATACGAGATGCTCCTAATTATTCGTGGAACTAAAAAAATATAGGCAATTTATTAGATAAAATAAAGAATAACTAAATCAAATGATATTATTATGTTTTAAATAGCTATTATCTACTAATTAAGCACTAGCAGGTTCTTATTTTAATTAGACCAGCAGCCTAATTCCCGGCGGCTCTGAGTTCTGAATCAATCGGGTTTGACTCGATTTTGTAAGGATTCTTTTTTAAAATAGAGATCAGTGCACGATCGTGATTGGTTCAAAATTGAAACAAACTACAATCGAGAGAACGATCGAGTTGTAGTGACAAACTAACGTCTTTGACGATAGCTGAAAAGGTACTTATACGATTATCATATAGATCAAGTGTGAATATTTATCGGCATACACTAAACATTTATAAATGAAACATTTTATGGCTTTGGCTCTATATTTAAATGGTTCGCCAGCGATTATATCATGTTATTGACGAAGCAAACCGTTAACCAAGTAAAGAAACCGAGTAAGACTTTAAATTCTTAAATTACATATACATAATATACTATTCTTTATTGCACTTTAAAAAAAAATCAATACAGTAATTTAAAATCAGTTGTTATTTACAAAGGTGGACTTATCTCTAGAAGAGATCTCTTCCAGCCAACCTGTGGTAGTGAGAAATAGTGTTACAAAGCGGGCTAAATTCGTGCAGTCGTAGTTATATAAATAATATATAGATACTCAAAAATATATAGCTAATTAAATTATATATATAATAACATATAATATACACTACTTACTTATACCATACATACTTATGTACATATATACATACACACTACTACTTACATAAATACATATCTATATAATACAATACATAATAATAGTAATTAAGATAATTTTTGATTTAATTGAGTGAGAAGGTGCTGTTTTAATTTTTTTTTGAAAGAATCAATAGAGGGACTAAGTTGGATTTCTTTAGGAAGTTTGTTCCAGAGCAATGCGCCATACACCGAAAAAGAATGCAGGAGGAACTTTGTGTTGCTCTTGGGTATATCGAGCGTCGCAGTGATGCAAGGCCGCCTGGAACGTGAAGGAGTAGGGAGTATTTGGAAACGAGAACGGAGGTATGAAGGAGAATTAGGGTCATTAAGAATATTGAAAAGGAACGAAAGGATGTGCATATCACGGCGAAGGCGGATTGGGAGCCATTTAAGTTGAGCACGAAAGTTTGATATATGGTCATGCTTACGCAAGCCAAAAATAAAGCGTATAGCGAGATTTTGGAGACGCTCTAATTTGTTGAGTTGCTCCTCAGTCACATCTAAATAACACACATCGGCGTAGTCAAATATGGGGAGAAGAAGTGATTGAGCTAGCATAATTTTGGTTGTAAAAGGGAGAAAAAATTGGAGACGTTTGAGAGAGTGGAAAGTGTGATGCATTCGTTTGCTGACCTCGTTGACATGAGCTACCCAGGTCATGTTACAATCCATTATTAGGCCCAAGTTTTTCACTTTATTACAATAAGGGATTGGAACGCCAGAGAACTGGACTTGAGGTATTGAGTTCCAGTCGATTTTGCACCTCAGTCTGCTGCTGCCAAAAATTATACATTGCGATTTGGTGGGATTCACAAGAAGGCCGAAAGACTCAGCCCACGACTGAACTTCAACAAGGTCCGAGTTTAATGCACCAATAGCCTCATGCAACTCAGTCAGCTCAAAGTGTCGGTATAACTGTAAGTCATCTGCATACAGATGGAAGGGAGAAGAAATGATTTTTGATATGTTATTAATAAAGATAGAAAAGAGTAAAGGGGAAAGTACGCCGCCTTGAGGTACACCAGCAGTAAGATCTAACCAATCCGATGATGTATCGTTAGTTTTCACGCACTGCTGACGTCCAAATAGGTAAGAGTGAAACCAGTCCATAACAGTAGGAGAAATGTTGACCGCGCGGAGAGTTCCAATAAGAATGTCAAGGTCAACTGAGTTGAAAGCACTGCTAAAATCTAGCAACACCATCGCGGTGAGCTTGGTGTTATCCATTGCGTGACGAATATCCTCTGTAATATTCAGCAGTGCCCCAACCGTGCTGTGGGAAGAGCGGAAACCGGACTGAAAAGGGCATAAGAGGTTATTGAGTGACAGATAGGAGTAAAGTTGGTTGTGAGCCAAGGATTCTATGACTTTGGATAGGATAGGAAGGATCGATATAGGACGGTATTGAGTGAGGCACGTAAGATTCGAGGACTTAGGTAGTGGTATAACGAAGGCTTTCTTCCATAATGACGGGAAGACATTACTTGTGAATGAAAAGTTAATAATGTGAGTAATCACAGGTGCAATATCCTCCAGTACCGGAAGCACCATGTCAAGGCTGAGGTCGTCACTACCGATGGCTTTTGTAGAAATAGAGCGGACACACTTCTTTATATCATCTACTGAAACTGTTTCAAAGACGAATGGTGGTATGTCAGGGGGAGCAAGGTTCGATAAGAATGAAAGTGTTTCAGTTTTTGTATGCGAATCTAAAGTGATGGGGGGAGTGGTAAAATGATAGTTTAGAGTATTGAGATCCACAGAACTTTGACAAGTTTCTGGGGCCTTGCCCACACCCAGTGACAATAGGAATCTCCAAACTTGCGCTTGACAAAGATCCTGAATCGTTGTGTGAATATAGCGGCGTTTGGCATCCCTACACATTCTGTTGCAGATGTTACGTAATTTTTTATATGCATCAAGATTTTCGGCAGATGGGTGCCTTTTGTACCTGGATTTAGCCTTATCACGTTTGCCCATAGTTCTTTTGATCACTGGTGATAGCCATGGAGCGGGAGCATGTTTCATCCGCACCGGCCTGATCGGAGCATGCTTGTCGTATAATTTAATCAGCTCAGCAGTTAAAGAGGCAACCATGCTATCAATGTTATTTACTGACATTATTGTTGACCAGTCAATGTTTTTAACATCCTCTCTCAAACGTTCTAGATCCATATGCTTAAAATTGCGCTGAAGTATAACCTTGCCTCTAACCTTTGGAGGACGCACTTTGTAAGCAAGGTAAATAAGGTCATGATGTGAGAAGGGTGCAGTCATTTGACCATGCGAAACAGTGAGAGTAGGTTGAGAGACAGAGATTATATCTATGAGAGATGGACGACTATTGGGAAAGTAATGAGTGGGAGAATTCAGGGGAAGAATATGCAAATTAACTGAAGTCGTCAGATCATTTAAAGCTTGTGCCCTGGCGTCATTTTTTAATAAGCACGTATTTAGATCGCCCATGTAAATTATATGATCGTAATTAGGAACAAAGCTCTCAAGGATATCTGCTAATTCCTTAAAATAATTAATTTTGTCGTTAGGACAGTACAAAACCCCAAGTAGAACTTTTTTATGATGAATTACCAGTTCCAGAAAAAGATATTCAAGGGTACCTGTTGAGAGTGAAACAGAGTGGGAAACAACAGAAGCAGGAATGCTGCTGCGAAGGTAAATACCCACGCCGCCACCACCCTGACCAGTGCGATCATTACGGAAGAACCGATATCCTGGAATAGAGCAGCTAGTCGACGGGAGTGAAGGTTTAAGCCAGGTTTCAGAAACCAGTATACAATCGACTACGCCGCTACTGAAAGATGTGAGAAGATCTGAATAGTGAGCAGGAATGCTCTGCGCGTTAATATGCACTAAGGTAAGGAAATTAGAATTTTTAGGGAAAACCTTTAAAAGTTTGTCTTCAAGTGTTTCTTGATCCGAAAGAGAAGAGTTTAAGCTACTTTCAGCACTTCCAAAGTCTTCCGAAGAAGAACAAGAAAAATATTCATCCTTATACATAATACTATTATTACTTAAAATATTTATATAATATAAATAGATAGATTACATTCAAATATAAATAAAAGTAAACAAATATATAATTAAGAATACTTGCAGTTAAAAAAAAAAATATCGAAGAATAACACTCACTATACTCATGCACAAGTTAACTGTTAAAGACATAATTATAGAACTATTAAGAAAAAAAAAAATAATTAAAGAATAATTAAAGATGAACAACAAGTGAATAAACAGACAGAGTGAAATGAAAAATTAAAAAACAGAATAAGCACAATACCACGTTAGTCGTTGACAAAAAATAATCATTTTGTATCTGTGCGCATATCATTAATGACAGTTGGCATTTGACAATAATTGCATAGAGAAATCAGAAAAGTGACTGACAGTTGACATTGTACTATAGGTTTTTAATAATAGGAAAAAAAGGTTTTAAAGTTTAAACTATGAAATCTAACGAAAATTATAATATAAGTGGAAAACTACCCTGCATACATTTAAATGATTATTTGACACTACAATATAAGCCGACCATATCAAAAAGTATAAACAGAAATAAATTTGTTAGTTTTTGTCGGTTTTACTATGTTGTATCATTAAGTTTTTGAGTTCAGATAAAGAAGTAACCTTTACTCGGGACTTATCAGGGAGAAGAATGACTATAATACCGTCTGAAGACCAACATTTCTTCATCCCAAAGTGACTACGAGCAGCAACAAATATATCTTGCCGGGTCTTCGTTAAAAATTCCGTCACAGTTGTTTTAGTGCCTTTCAGCATAGTTTTAGCCTTCCATGCAATGGAGCGTGTTTGCATGTTCGTGAACCGCACTAGAATGGGCCTGGCAGATTCCCTCTTTACACCTAACCTGTGACAGGATTCAATTGTGTCAGGCTTTAAGTCTGACAGCTTCATTTGGCTGGTTAATACTTTCATGATCTTCTTCGAAGCATCTTCGTCCTTATCTTCCTTGATACCATGAAAGAGAAGAATCTTTCTTCTTAATTGAGTCTCCAAGCGATCCAGACTATTTACAACAAGCTCGACTTGAGACTTGAGTAAACCAAGCGACTTCCATATAAAAGTCTTGAAAGTATAAAATTCTGCAGCCAAGGCTTTTACAGTTGGATTAGGAGCAATGGAACCAGGTTGTTGGAGGTTTTTCTCAAACTCAACCATTCTCATATTAAACATAGAAGATAGTTCATCCATGCTCTTCACAAGCTGTTCAACTGGAGAGTCCATAATTCAGTGAGGAAAGTTTGTGTGAAAGTGAGTTTACAGTCAACTTAAGCACTGGTAATGTAAACTTTAATACATATGTACTATTAATATTTTAAAATATTAAATACTGTGGAGCTACTAAAATCGCGTCTGTACTCTTTTGTGTCTACCCGCCGAAAAAAAAGCAATACATATATACATTTACATTGTATTCAGCTCTTTTAAAAGTCCCACTGCTGGGCACGGGCCTCCCTTCAATACGAGGGGTACCAGGCCATAGTCCACCACGCTGGCCAAATGCGGAATGAAAATTTCAGAAGTGTGAGACTCAGGATTTGAACCCGCTGCACTCGGTTTCCCAAGTAAGCACGTTACCACTGGGCTACTAATTGCAATTAATGTAATTAATTGTTATGTTTGTTATATGTAGTTAACATTTTTATTTAAGGCTTGATACAACCAATTCATAGTGTTAAGACTTATTAATTTCTTCTAATAATTTCTGCCCATCTAGCCCCATGAGCTTGTAAACTTCTATTCTTTTCTCGTCAACATTATTCGTAGTTTCTATAGTTTCATAATATATGTAAAACAAATAAGTAAAATCTGTCACAAAACCTGACTTTTTATAAAATTTAAACTAAAATGTTGGTTTTCTTGACACAGAAAAAACCTCTTTACAAAGTATCATAATTATATGGTTAACAAATTGTAAACTCTTACATTGTAGTTTTTGTATTTTTTCTCAGAAATGAGATATTTTCCCAGGATAAAAGTATCCTATATGTTGACCCGGATAACCAGCAATCACCATACCAAATTTCATCAAAATCTCTCCAGTGGTTTTTCTATGATGCGGTAACAGATTAGACAGACAGACATAAATTCTAAAAACTATAGATTCGGTCTCTGCATCGATAATAATGTCTATTTCAATAAGATTTTCCAAAAAATATTTAATGTACAGATTCGGCTTAGTTACAATTTTATTACATGTACTATAGATAATAGAGGATATTAAAAGTGAGGTGTTTCGGTTTATTCAACATAATATCTTCCTAAAACAGACAGAACATGACGATTTATTAGCTGTTTGTACGTAATAATTGCTACAAATTATGGATTATCATGTAAAATTAATATGTAGTTTGTTATAAATAACTTTTGCATTCTAAATGATTTTCTTAACGTACTCTTGAAACAATCAAGGAATTTCTCTGTCATTAGATCATTACATAGCTATTATCCTAAGAACTTAAAGTTGCAGTTCAAGCTCTCCTTTTTATGGGACGAAAAAAAAGTAAAATTCTTGTGGTGTAAACTAATGTTTGTAAAATGGATTTTTTTAATTGATAACTAATAATATAAATAATAATTGATAACGATAAAGCTCGTGAAAAAAAAGCTAAGCAAAAAAAAAGAAAACCAGTTGACTGCACTGTTTCGGATTTGCTTATTTATATAAAGATTTATTATATTTATTGCACGATATTAGGAAATAAATAAATATAATAAATTAGTGTAGATCAATAAATTCATAAAAATGCTTTATAAAACAGATAGCTATTGACACCCACTAGAACATAAAAATCATCTCTAAGCGTTACTCTACGTATGTCACGTAGTCAGAATATATTTTTAAATATTTTATTGACAATATCGCTTGTAAAAAGTCGTCTCAAGTTCTTTTAGCTTTGCGTAAGTTACATAAAATAATATATCCATACTAATATTATAAATCTGAAAGTGTGTTTGTTTGTTTGTTTGTTTGTTTGTCCTTCTTTCACGTCGAAACGGAGTGACGGATTAGCGTGGTTTTTTGTGTAGAGATAGTTGGAGGGCTGAAGAGTGACATAAGCAACTTTTTACCGCGGGAGATGATTATCTTATTCCCACGGGAAAACACGTTATAATACAATCCAAAAAAATATTTGTGATCAGAATTATTTGAAACTTGGTATTAATGCTCTTCAATACAATTAAATAAATACGTGTTTAAGCAATTTTCGTAATTCATCACATAAGGGGTTAAAATAAGGGATGAAAGTTTGTATGAAACCTACCTTCGAGTTTTTTTTGTAGTTTGACGACACTTTTGGCTCAGTTTGTAGTGACCCTACTTGCTGTGCCAGCGGTCGCGGGTTCGAGTCCCGCTGGGGGCATTCATTTGTGTAATGACGAATGTTTGTACTCCAGTCATGGATGTTTATATTTATAATAAGTATGTATTCAAAGTTATATATGTGTAGTGTATCAACAACTGGTATCCATAACACAAGCCTCGCAGCTTATCATGGAACTAGATGGCGCTGTGTGTAAATGTCCCAACATATTTATTTATTTATTTATTTATGTTTTAGCGCGTGCGAAGCCGCGGTTTCTGCTAGTAATATTATAAAGTTATTTCTATATTTTTATCAAATTATTCTAATAATTAATTGTCTTACATGTGCACTGTTTATAATAACAGATCCTTTGGAGAAGTATCTCTAAAAAGACGATACATTTATTACTAAAAGATCCTTCAGAGAAGGATACCACATATTGGATTACATAACTCTGATATTGTGTAAAATTGTAGTTTATAATTAGTGTAATTTTTATACATAAATGTACATAACTATATATCTAAGTATATCGGCCCATGAAAGTTATTTTAAAGCAAATAGGACACTTTCCGATACTAAAACCATACAAAAGTGTCACAACACTCAAACATGTGTGAACACTGTATTTAACTTTTGTCAATACCACGGCATTAGGTGCTCATAGAACCTTATTCCGACTTACATCGAAATTGCGTTTTATAATACTAAATCCCGTTTTCTAATTCCGAGTATAAAAAAGTAAAAGAGCCTGTGTAATGGATACCAGATACACTACACATATATAAATTTAACTACATACATATTATAAATATCCATGACTGGAGTACAAACATTTGTGCTTATCACACAAATGAATGCCCCCAGCGGGACTTGAACCCGCGACCGCTGGCACAGCAAGTAGGGCCACTACAGTCTGAGCCAAACATGTCGACGAATTTATATGGTATAATTAGTAAACCTATCCTAGGTAGTTAGCCTATCCACTAGACTCTCGAGACATTTTCCTTTGAATACATAATTGATAATTTATAACATTATCAAAAAGTAGTTTGGCGACTGACATTTGAGCACGCGCCGGATCCGAAGTTCATCTAAATTAAATGTATATTTTAACCATTTATAATGATATTCGCCCTATTAGTCCATTATGGCGCTTGTTTGTATATCCATGTTGTTAATCATTTTCAATTAATCATTTTTAATATGATTACCACGCTTTACGGTGAAGGAAGCCATTTCGAAGATACCTGCATTACACGTGTGAATTCCACCAAACCGCATTTGGCCAGCGTGATAGACTATGGACTATTCATCTACGCCCTGATAGAAAGCCCGTGTCTCGTGTACTTGATGTTAGTGTTAGGAACTTATGGACTAAGATCCCGCTGCAAGAATGCTACGTTCAATGCGTATTTAATCGAAATCAATTTTTTATATACAATAATAAAAGGGACAATATGTTTTGACCGGGGTGCCTATTCAACCATGGTAACCGTTGTTATTATCTGACAAATGATATATAGGTAATATTATATTCTTTCCTTCTTTTCTTTCCATTGCGGCCACTTTTACATAGGCAGACGTAGTTTATCAGGTACAGAAAAAAATTAGCTTTAATTTGATATACAAATGATGAACATACGCGATGAACGTTTATACGTCCCAAAACATAACCCGCTTACACCTGGCTGCGAAGAGGTTGCGGCGAAATGCGCGACGGCAGCTACATATCATTTTTCAAGATCTCTACGTATAGTTCTGTGAAGTGGAGTGTAATTCATTGTAATAACAAATACATCGTTTTTGTTCCAAAAAGTCGACTATTATTTAGTTAATTAAACATACTAGCGGGCACTTTTCAATAGGCACCCCGGTCAAAACTTATTGTCCCTTTTATTATTGTATATGAAAAATTGATTTCTTTTAAATACGCTATGAACGTAGCAATCTTGCAGCGGGATCTCGACACATTAAGGAAATATAAAAAGAACTTTAAATTATTTACTAATTATTAATATCGTGGAATAAAATATACAAGGATATCTTTAAATTATTCGAAACTGTCGAATATTTGTGACATCGTTCTTATTTAAAAAAACAATATAATTTAAATAGTGGTTTTACATGTTTTGGCAAGTGTTTCATTATAATCTCGTTACCTAGGATTTTTAACCGACTTTAAAAATGATAATGTCCTAAGTCGAATGTTCTTTTTGTATGTATGAGAGGATTTCATCCATCTTTGACGAGTGTGAACTGATGTTCATAGATCAAAGATTTCTATTTAATTTTTATTTAAAATAATAATTCTTAATAAACTGGAGCGCAAAATTTAGCCGTACGCTTCATCTACAACCTGCGAAAGTATGATCACATCTCAGATTTTCGCGCCCAACTTAAATGGCTTCCAATTCGCCGTCGCCGTGTTCTCCTGTCCATCCTCTTTAATATTCTGCGCGATCCTAACACCCCTCCTTATCTTTGTTCACGAATTAGCTTTCTTCCCACTTCCACACGCACTAAACGTTCTTGCGTCACATCAATGCTCGACGTGCCAAAGTGTAATACCGGCTTTGGACTTAATTCGTTTTCGATACGTGCTCCTCTACTATGGAACAAACGTCCTAAACTTATTCAGGAAAGCCCCTCCATTGCATCTTTTAAATATCGTTTAAAAGAACATTTCCTATCTGAAGTTACTTAGTAGTTATCAACATTATATTTTAATAAATAGTTATATGTATGTATTGTATATAAGTATTGTATGTATGTATGGTATAAAATATATATTGGTATTATAATTATTATAGTTATCTATGTATTTTATATACTTATATGTTTGTGTTATTTATTATACTAAGACTACATGTAGTATGCTATTTTTATATATACTGTGTTTTTTGTACTTTATTTCCATATTACATTGCACTTTTGTATTCGACGCGGACATGACTTGTACAGTAATAATTAAATTACATTTGTTTTGTATATATAATTATGTGTATTTGTAATTTTCTTTATTATAAACTAGCGACTCATCCTCGATTCGCTCGGGTGCATCCCAAGGAACGCAGATTTAATGTTCACAATTTCATTTTTCATTTTTCTAAAATAAAAGTAGCCTAAGTTACTCCCTATAACATCAGCTATCTGCCCGTGAAAGTCCCGTCAAAATCAGTCCAGCCGTTTCGAAGATTAGCCGGAACAAACAGATAAACAGGCAGACAAACAGACAGACACAAACAAGGGCAGGTACATTTCTCATAGAGACGGTATCCGCTAAAAAGAAACTTTTGATAAATCAAACCTAAAGTGGTGAAAAACTTTCAAGTTTGTATGAAAATTCATTATTTTTAAAGCCGTGAGCAAATGCTAGTTATTAAATAAATGGTTAACTTATAATCTATCATGAGGTCTTTGTTTTGAGTCCCGGGCTGAAAGAGTTTAATATTGTTTTTTTTTGTTTATAAATTCTTAGTAGAAGTCCTGAGTTTGGTCCTACTTCCTACTTCTCCGAGTCCTACGTCTCAAAAACAGCTGCGATAGGTATACTTATATTTTCTGTGTACATGATACCTAGTCTTACATTAGTAAGATTAGCCACCGCGACAAAAAAAATATGGGAAATTTTCAAATGAGTATACAAAAATCTCCAAAAAACCCAAAAAAATATATATAAATCAGTAAGATTTCTATTTGCAAGCAAACACAAAAAGTTATAATTTTTTGCTATTATGAAACGCAATTTCGATTCCAACATCGACGCTCGAAATTCATCCTAAAACACAAATCGTACCTCGGAAACGAAACCAACTTAGCTTTATAAAATCAACTACTAACATGACCATTTTAAATAGTAATATTTTAAAGTGTTGTTGAATAATAAAATCTAAATAAAATTGTAACTAAGCCGAATCTATACATTAAATATTTTTTTGGAAAATCTTATTGAATTATCATTATTATCGATACAGAGGCCGAATCTATGGTTTTTAGAATTTTTGTCTGTCTGTATGTCTGTCTATGACCGCATCACGGAAAAACCACTGGAGGGACTTTAATGAAATCTGGTATTATGATAGCTGGTTATCCGAGGCAACGTATAAGATACTTTTTACTGCGAGAAAATATCTCATCTCTAAGAAATCTATACTAAACGTTAAAAAGTAAATAGGGGCGAACTTTAGTTTCACCATATTATTGATATTGATCATTACGATAAAAGTAGGTCTCACCAAATGGCAATGATGTAGTCACGTGATCGTTACCGGTTTTGCATATTAAAAATGATACGTCTTCAATCTGAACCAAAATCGTGTTTTTTCGAAAATCACTGCATAACACGCAGCGAGAAACGAATACATAAAAAAATCGTTATTTGAAAACCTGATTGAAGAAGTTCTCTTTCAAATGAGGAGTGCATTTGAAAGAGAACTGCTTTACATTTTGAGTCAAATTTAATATTATTATCATTTATTTTCATTTTCTTCTTAACTATGTATCTACAAATACTTAGCTCTCATAAGCGCTAGAGCAATTTTTAAAATAATCTTTCCGAAGAAATACAGATCATAAAAGCAAAAACCGCAACCGAATTCGTTAACTAGTTCTCCAGATTAGCGCAAACCTACATACAGACAGATACTTTTATACCTATAAGAAATAAGTATAAGAAAAAACTCAAAACCCATACAAGATTATAAAAGTAAATTTACAACCACAAAAATGCATATATAACTATATCTACTGTACTTACATGCTGAATATATAAGATAAAAATAAAATATCTTTTTTTCAGCAAAGCCTCCCAGACCTTGGCTAGGGGCTACACCGACAAAGACAAACTTAGACGCTGCCGTGGCAGAAGGAAAAGACGCCTTAAAAAAGCGAAAAGTAATAGAAAGCAGTCTAAAACCATTGGACAGTGACTCTCCAGCATCCAGAGCTCAAAGAGCCGCGGCAACCTCGCCGGTAGTGAAGCCGCTGGCAGATTCTGCCTTCGCTGCTGAAGTCGCTACTAGAGTGTTAGTTAATGGGTAAGTGTTTGATGGTATCGTCAAGATAGCCATGGATTTTAGATTGATTTGTGTTTTTGTGATGTGATAGTATAATTTTTTTTAGTCAAAAATCTCTATGCCTTTGCCTATGTCACTTTCCAGCCCTCCAACTATATCCACCTAAACAAATCACACCAATCCGTCACTGTGTTTCGACGTAAAAGAAGGACAAACAAACAGACACACTTTCACATTTATAATATTAAGAGGATTGTGAAGTGCCGATACGCGGCGAGAGTAGGTATTTTAAAAAATGCTATCTGTTTCATACCGCTTTGCATCCCCCCGGCAGTGAACAACACAAATACAACATACGCAAATTCTCACACACACTATGATAGAAGCAGCCGGTGACGCGCGGGCGCTCGCGGGGGGCGGGGGCGGCGCGACTCGGCGCAAGAGCAATTTCAAAGTTTATCTAATATTTATTATTTTAACGGTTTGCGTACAATAGGTATACATTCCCTACAAGTTACATCGCACCTTTATTCATAAACTGAAATAACTCTAAATTACAATTCTGTGGTGAATATCATTTAAAATTTGACTTGTTTAGATTGATGACTTCAAAAAATCATAAAAAAATAAATAGGTGGTTTAGATCAATTACAAAAATCTCGTTCCAAAAGTTGAAAGTTTTAGAATTTTTTGTTGTTTATGAACTAATAGACCCATCGGAATCCTTTTATTTTTAAAATATTTTTTTATTGAAAACCTGAAGTTTTATGATTTTATAATGTTAGCAGGTATATAAGGAATAGAAATTCATAAAATGACCTGATCATGAATGATGATGATTTACGATTTTTTAACAAATCTATGACTAAATTTTATAAAATATATCAACTTAATTTTTTAAAATATATTTTTAACTAATGAATAAACAAGATTAGATTACGAATGAATTTCATTTCTTTCTGTAATTGCCCTAAAATCATTTTTTTCAGAAAAATCAATAAAATTAACTCCAAAAACTAAAAAAATATTGATAAATTCGAAAAAATTATAACGAATAGTATGTGTATATATATATATATATATATATATATATATATATATATATATATATATATATATATAATTAAACACATACTATTCGTAATAATTTTCATAAAATTATAACGAATATTATAAATTACAACGAATATAGAATTAAAAATATAATTTTACAAAAATAAAAGTATTTTTATTGCTCCTTCTAAACGGTAATAGTCCAGCAATTAGCAAAAGAAAGCGCGTGACCGGTGGAGGGCGAGGGGTGGAGGGGTGTAGGAAGTGGCCCTTACTCATTTAAACTTGGCCAGATATAATGATGATGATGATATAGAAAATATTTTTATTTTTGTATGGAAATGAAAATTTAAGAAATATATTTTTTTTCTTGTTACAGAGGTTGTTGTTATGATGTAAATAGTATATTCCCAAAAGGTCTTCAGTATTTTTTCTCAGAAATGAAATATTTTCCCGCGGTAATCCTATAATATGTTGACCCGGATAACCAGCTACCACCATACCAAATTTCATCAAAATCCCTCCAGTGGTTTTTCTGTGACGTGGTAACAGACAGACATACAGACAGACAGACAAAAATTCAAAAAACTATAGATTCGGCCTCTGTATCGATAATAATGTTTATTTCAATAATATTTTCCAAAAAATATTTAATGTACACATACGGCTTAGTTACACTCTATACATACGAGTATAATAAAATTCTAAACTTTGGATTGAATCCTTTCAGTATCGATCGATATATCGATATTACCTTCTCCTCCCTAGGAGATAATAATATCGATAGCACCTTCAACATCACTACAGTCTACAATATGCCCCTGCCCCCGACCCGTATGGTGCGATAGAGAGAGTTGCAAGTCTTAGACTCAATTACCTACATTTCCTTTTTGAAATATTGTTTCGGGCGATAACGTTTTCACCCCCCTAAACATTAACGAAATGAGACGATTTTGGTCTCATTAGACTCAGTACACCTTAATCTAGGTCTGTACGTTTTCCTTTTTTTGTAATTCAGTTTAGTTTAATTTAAAAAAATAAAAACGCTGGAGGAAGTTTTTAGGTCAAAAATATAGATATTTAGATGCTAATAACTTCTATCGTACGCAATATTTCTAAAAAATAAAAACGTACGGACCTAGATTTTGATTATATCTACAACATTTCCAAAAATTATGAAAATTAGACTATGTTTAAGAGGGGAAAAACGTTATCGCTTTTTGTATGAAAATTTACAGCTTCACAATCCTCTTAAGTAGGGACTTGATCGAAAAAAGAAGCTAGATAGATAGTTTTATACATGAACGAATTAGAGACTGGACCTGACATAAAATACAAATGTATGAAAACTAGTTCAACCAAGTGACGCATAACGCACACAAAGATTTTATTACATTATTATAAACACTGATACACAATACAATATTTCTAGTGCTTGAACGTAATCGATAAAATACATATATCGATGAACCAATGAATGACATTTTAGACATTGGTTAGCATAGTCATCATATTTTACATCTTTTAATTTATTCTTCTTCTTTTAATTTTAATAAATTAAAATAAATGAATTAAAGAGGCAATAATAATGTGTCAAATAATAATTATTTTTTAATTTGATTTATATAAATACGATGGCATTGATGGCAACATTCTGTTGGCCTATAATAATGTTAATGAACAAATGAATATCGGGTATATATTCCATTAATATATAATAAATATTATTTTGTAAAGATTAAAAAAATATTAAGCTAATTTAATTAAATAAAGTGATTTTGTTGATTCTGTTATTGAACTATTTTAATTGGCAATTGATTGTCTCGGGTAGTTATAAAAATGTGACACTGTCCTAATATTGCTCAGTTATTAATAAACATTTGTGAAATTAGGAAAAAGAAAAAGTGATTGCAAATTGTGAAAAAGTGAGTGTTGGATCGTGAAAGTAAAATAATTAATGCAAGTGGTAAAGTGTTTTATTACAAATCGCCAACCCAGAAGTTTAGTGCTATAAAACATTATTGTTTGATTTTGTGTAATTTATGTGTTGAAATAAAATGATCTTTATTATTATTACAATTTAATAATATTCCAAAGTATATAAATGTGGTATAAAATAAAAAATTAAGTACACATACTAATCATAATTTTTGCATTTATATTTTTATTTGATTTAGAAAATATTTTTATAAATTTATTGTCATCAGATTGTGGGATACTGTGATAAAAGTATGTTATATTATTGTACTGTAAGAATAACACAATTCGTTCAGTTATTTCGTCAAATATCGATATATTTTTCGACATTGTCAAGCACTAGTCGATGTCAAATGGACTCACTCGACAGTTTTGTCATTTGTTCTGAATGGTATAATCCAGCCCGCTTATGATGGTTGTTAGATGTCAACAAATACATAGAAATATCGACTATATTTAACATAGTTGGATAATATGACATTTTATTTTACATTTAATTAAATTTTGTGATAAATAACAATAAATGTAATAAAATAATGTATTTACAAGTGAAAAGAAATAGTGCTGCTTCCGCCTTTATAGTTTTTACACCAATTAACAGAACATTTAGTCATTTTTGGGAGATGTTTTGTTGACAAGTAAGTGCTTGAGATTGACACAAAAAACAAACGACCTAGGCTAAAATTCCCTGGTTACTGACATGACCGTTAAAGGTACGTCCGCTTATATGTCTGGTCCAGTGGTTAATTCGTTCATGGTTTTATACATTAAAAATTATAATATTTGTTAAATATAGAACAACATCGTGTTTTTTTGAAAAATGCAGATTAAAATGGCGGGGTGCTTTATAAAATATTAGATCGAAAAGAAGCTCCAACTAGATGTAGTGACGTGATTGTTACATTACCGGTTTTATAAATTAAAAATGATAATTTAATAAAAATAGACGAAAATCTGGTTTTTTTGAAAATTGTAGATTATAATGGCAGGGTGAAGTGAAAGACACACGATTAAAATATAATTTTTTTTAAACTTGTTTTTAAACTACATACCCAGCTGATGACTAGCTTTTTTATTGGGGCAGGCTTACTATTTGCACAGATGTTTTCACAGCGACAACTTCAGTTTTGTTGCCGCCATACGGGGTATAAAGTATTTTGCTATTGATAATTTCTGATAGCATTTGATTTGCTATTGCTAATTTTACTACAGATTGTTAGATGACGGTCAAATTCACGTCTTTACGATTATTAAGATTTAATATCATGCAACTGCTCTAGATTCTAGCCTCGTAAGGCTTTAAACGAATATCTTCCTAAATAATAGCAGTTACATGTCAAATCTTCTGCAATCTCTCTTCACGAAGATCATTTTGTTTATGAGAAGGCGGTTGGTTTGATATAATTTTATAATTACGAGACAAAACAGTATCCACCTTCTGATAATTTTCTGAAGGACCATTAACTAGTCTAGCCGTTTCGCAGATAAACCGGAACAAACAGACGGACAGTAGGGTATAAATTTTAAAAATAATTTTTATCTTATTAGTACCATATATACTTCATATGAATTTAGTAAAAACCTAGGAAAAAGCTACTTTGACATTAACCTAAATATATAATAAAACCTTCAAAACAGACACTTCAATTTTATTTATCTGTATAGATAAATTGTATTTCAGAATACTTTTTGAATATAATAATAATAATAATGGGTCATTTAACATAACAAAAATTTAACATTCTTTGATATAATCCAATTTACTGTACGATAAAAGCGACAAAGAACGTCCAACTCAAGAATAACGAGGGCATTTGTTTCCTGTATTACATCAATTGTCTTTCATTAAAGATAATCTATTACTCTGCATATACCATTTGACAGTTCTTTATAAAGTGACAAAATAACTTTGTTTATTTAGACTTATTGATGTTTAAAATTATTAATATCATATCAGATTATTCCATATTATTTTTTTAATAAACCATAAATAAGTATAAAATTTAAGAATCTATCCCAACTTTATTAAGTAATTAATATTTTTTTCAAAAATTTAATAACTTATTTTTATCGTAGAATATATTGCTTACAAGTACAAATTTTTTTTTTTTTTAATTTCCTTAGGAATTAAAACCTGTTTGTTTCCTTAATGTATTCAAACTATTTAAAAAAATAAAACAGATAAAAATATGTACGTATATGTCGGTTCAATGAACTAAAAGTTAAAATTATAAAATGTAGATCGTAGCGCAGTAACATGAAACTCAATGTTAACTTGTTAAGGTGTTCCATACAAACGATTTTTATAAGATACTACTAAAAATGTCTAACATACTCGAATTAAAATGCAAAACAATTTACTTTTATGTTATGTTTCATTTATCTATTTATAATTAATCGCACTTGCTTATTTGTTATGTATTTTTTTTTAATTTCCAACACAATTGGTTTAAGTGAAAGTATTTTAAATTGTTTTTTTTATATTGTTCTACTAAACTAAGTATAGACTGAAAATTATATATATATATATATATATATATATATATATATATTAATAGACTTATATTTTAAGATAATAAATTCCAAAGTACTTATTATGTACTTTCGAATTTATAACTTTAAAATTTAAATTTTGTGGTTTAAATGTATGATTTAATTTATGTTTTGTGACTTTGACGCTGAATCTTCTGGAAAGATTTAAAAAAAAATAATACACTGATAGAATATAACTTGGAGACACACATACGCTATCAGTATTAAAATTTGCTGTAATGTGACGCTACCTGAATTACATAATATAAATACAAAGAAAATTTAATGAAGTATACCCGAACGAATCGCAGGTCACGACTTACCTTGTTAGTAATGTTTTAAAAAAAATATTTAAAGGCAATAGGCAATAGACAAGCCGCTGCGATCAATATATCGTATGGCAATACACTTAACCACGAAATTCTATCCGGCCTAGTTTGGCTTCACTGCTTGACCGATGATATTGTATACGAATAATATCGTTAATGTTATCTAATACTAGGCGCAAGTACTTCTAAATATAAGTTTATATTTTCGTATTCAAAATATATTTTACTAGCGTCCATAGATACCCTTTACATTTATAAAATTATTATTATTATGTCGGTAGGTTTATTCCGTAAAATGTTCATAAATTATACCGTATAACCTTCGTAGATAATGCCTCTTTCTATTAGTGAAAACTTTATAAAAATCCGTAAAGTAGTTTTTGAGATTAGCTCGAACAAACACATACACTGCATGGTGGACGGATTTTCATTTATAATGTTAGTAATTAAATAGGCTTTTACAGGCACTTTTAGAAATAAGATATTTTCTCGCAGTAAAAAGTATCCTATATGTTGACCCGGATAATCAGCTATCACCATACCAAATTTCATCAAATTCCCTCCAGTGGTTTTTCTGTGATGCGGTAACAGACAGACAGACAAAAATTCTAAAAACCATAGATTCGGCCTCTGTATCGATAATAATGTTTATTTCAATAAGATTTTCCAAAAAAATATTTAATGTACAGATTCGGCTTAGTTACAATTTTATTATATACTAGCATTGCCCGCGGCTCCGCCCGCGTTCAGATGACCAAAAACTAAATTCTTAGGTGTTACATATTAGTATACTCTTACATTGCAGTTTTTGTATTTTTCCTCAGAAATAAGATATTTTCCCGCGGTAAAAAGTATCCTAATTCCTAGGATCGCGCGCTACATCGCCCGGTTTATATAGCTTGAGCAGGCGGTCGAGCGATGCGGGGCAGAGGGGATGGACTCGCCGTAGGCATCTCAATGCTCGCCAAGCATTAAAAATGTTTCGCTACTAATTACTTCTAACAACGATATCTCAAAAACTATTCATCTGATTGATTTAGTGTAAAGAGCAATTTTAATCTGCATTAAATGACTAAGCTAACTAAAATATTCATTTGGATAAGGATTAATACCGAACTAAAGAAAATAACTTTGAAAATAACGTAATGTTTTTAATTAAAAATGTTAACATAAAAGTGGTTATTGTAAGTCAACCGTAAGAGATAGAGATATGCTATCGCGGACTTTTTTGTAGCATTTTTATAGATTTTGAATTCTCTAGTACATTACTTAACTGTATCTTTGCTAGTTTACGCGGCGTTCGCGTGGAAAGTTCCCATTTGGCGAGATTTTTTGCGACCTCTTCAACATTTGTCGCCGTATTTCAGCTAATTTACATAAAAGCATAATAAATTATATACCTAAACCTTCCTCAAGAATTACTCTTTCTATTGTTGAAAACCGTATAAAAATCCGTTCAGTAGTTTTCGAGTTTATCGCGTACAGACAGACAGGAGGACAGAAAGACGCGGCCGGGGGACTTATTTTTATAATAAGTATAGATAGATGTATAGATTAGTCAGATTGGTTAGTATTAGTAAGAAAACTACAACGGAGAGCTGACTAAGCATGACATTCTTGATAGAAATTAGAAATCTAAAAGAATATATGTTATTAATCTATAACATAACTATGAAGTCGTTTCAATTGATACAATTTTAAAATGTTCTATTGTAACCGAATGTAGATCCATGTCGTCTTGTCCAAGTGTCTAAGCATTGTGTTTCTATCACAGCTACCATTATACATTTAAACATATTGTTGACCCTACACTATAACGCCCAGGCCCTAACTACATCCTATGGCTTTCTTAACCGACTTTATGAGAAGGGAGAACTCAATTTGGTATTACGCAATATCTTCGCCAATTGACAATTGGTTTTTATAATTATTTTTTTAATTAATCTAAAGGATGATTTTGAAGTCAGTTTATTTTTTGAGTTAAAAGTAGGTTATTGTTAGAATTTATTTATTTTAGTGTAGCTGTACCAACAATATAATTATTACACTACAGTAAATTCTAATGCTAAAGTTTGTTTGCCAGTATGCGTAGTACTGGGTTCGATTACTTCTTTTTATAACTAAATACATACATATTATATGTTTCATGCGGACGATATAATAGCTCTTTTTAAAGCTGCAACTGCTCTTTTCAGAGCTAAATTTTTATTGTTTAATCGAACACAAACAGCTAACTTTTCTATGTTTCACTAGACGTCAAGTATAGCTACAAGTACAAGTACAAGTACTTATATAAAATAATACACACAATAGTACAAGTATATTTATTATATTCGCGGAGAAAACTATAGTAACTCACGTAGATATGGGATCAAAAGACATAATATTAGTCTAGCCCACCAAGTCCTTTAAGATCCAAGAAATCTACTATCTTACAAATTTACTACCCTACGTTGCTTAACATGCTTTATAATAACGTTATTTTTATGTTAGCTTTTGCCTACGGTTCCGCGCATATTTTATTTATGTTTAATCGAACTTGTAATTTCAAAGATAAGTGGGTATGGTATATATTATTAAGGATAAAATCCTTTACTTGATCCCAAAATTGAAATAAATATTTGTCAGAATGGCACCATCGACCACTAAAAAGAACATAAAAAACCTATTATGTTTTTTATGATACAGTAAAACGTCTAAAAGAGCAATTGCTAAAATAAAATTATGGCGCTAAAATATTTATTACAGCTATTAGTCAAAACAGCTTATATTTTATTTGCAGCGTACTTAGTATAATTAATATAATAAAAACCTTGTTTATAGAACGGACCCCAAATTAGAGGGAGGGGTGGGTATGGGTCCCTCAACAGACAGTAACTTCGAAGAGCCAGCATACTGTCGGCCACCAACAATGCCTTGTGAGATGTCCAAATATCGCACTCAGGACGGTTCGTGTAATAACCTCAACAATCCACTCACTTGGGGAGTTTCCAACACGCCCTTTAGAAGAGTTTTGCCTCCTGATTATGGAGATGGTAAGTTATAAAATCATAAATTAAATGCTTTAAAGTATATTTCTTACGCTTAAAAACTAAGATATTACCTACTGATGATGAAACAAACAAAAATAAACGTAACAAAAACTAGACTTTAACAAAAACACCCACCAAAAGGCTGTAGGTACACAAAAATTTCAAGTCTTTTTGTTAAGAAGAAGTAAGTATAATTAATAAATGTTTATATAATATTAAGTATAAATGACCATCAAAACCTGCCTATAACATAATATTTAATTATAACATAATATAAACAGCAAGGGACAAAGCAACTAAAAAAATAAAGAAAATCTGTAGTTCTAATTATGATATAGTATGTACTAAACATGTAAATATTACCGTTCTAAACCATACACCATCAGGTATCAGCTCTCCCCGCATAGCCAACGACGGCTCGACCCTCCCCAGCGCGAGGGACGTGAGCGTCACAGTGCACCGGACCGCCTACGCGCACGACTCCTCCTTCACAGTGATGCTCGCTGTGTGGGGACAGTTCATAGACCATGACATCACTGCCACTGCTTTGAGCAAGGGTAAGTAGTAAAAAGCAGGCGTAGCCAGTAGCGTAACTAGGCTTTCTGTGCCCAAATAAAAAAAATGAAGTGCCCCCCTTTGCCTATTATGAAAACGAATGTTAATTGCCAAGCGTTGAACGAGAAGTCATTTAGTCGATAGTAGACACCCGAAAGCTGGGTTTTATTATAAATTAATAAAAACTGAAATTGTATTTTTTTTAAGCTCAAGTTGCCACTCTTATATGCTTGAATATGACAGATACAGCTTTCATACTTCTCACTTTTTTTAACCTTTCTCACGGAAGAACGCGTAGAACAAAATATAGTAAAAAAACCTTTTTTAGAGGACCGTTCATCGTTTTATAGAACATAGCTACGATCACATTCCTCGTGGTCCTCGTAAAAAATAATACGCAGAAATTTGAGACACTTTTTTCTTGAATTTTTTTAAACTTCTATGAGGGCCGTCCTCGAATTTTTTTTGAGATAAAAGAATCGTTTGTGGCTCGCTGGAGCTCCCTTGAATCAGGACCCCATGCCATCGCATTAGTTGCAGTGGCGTAGCTAGCTAGCTAGCGTAGCTAGGTGTAGCTGACATGAGTGACATCGGGAACATTTCAATGGGAAGAAAATAAAGCACAAAAATACGTGTGTTCGGCTAAACCTTATTTGTTGCGAGCTATGTGCGTTACTTTCAATTTGGGGATTCGAACTAGTTCTAACAACATAACCTTGAGCGCGGATAAATCAGACATTTCCTCATATGTAGGTACATGAGCCACTGTTGTGCTACTTCCTACAACTTTTAGATAATATCATTACTAATTATATTTTAAGAGATAGGGACAGTATTTTTGACACAACTGTAATATTTTTAACGCGAAAACATTTTTCTTGATTTCTTATCCGAAGCAATAAAGTTACAAAACTAATTTTTCTACAGAAAAAATATGTCGTAGCCTCGTAGGGCATAGAGTTGTAGCATATTTTATACTAGAATAGTATAAATAAGAAATATTTTAAAGGGTAGTTACTGATTAGCCTAAGCGAAGAGAGAAAGGATCACTGATTAGTTTTATTAAATGTACGTATTTGATTCCAGGAGAAAACAGCAGCACAATTTCCTGCTGTGATTCAGAGATGACTCATCCAGAATGTTTTCCGGTGAAATTGGATAAGGAAGACCCCTTCTATCAAGATTATAACGTCACTTGCATGGAGTTCGTAAGATCTGCGCCTGCGCCTACTTGCCGATTTGGTACGACGTCTATATTTTGCCATTTGTTCCTGAAAAACTCATATAAACAATTCTATAAAGAGGATATTTTAGATAATCACCATTTGATACATTTAATTAGTTACGTAACTGAGGGAAATACACAATTGTTTTTAGGTGCTGAAATTATAATTTATTTTATGAATACTTAGTATCATAAAATATCATTAAAAAAACTACCCTTAAAATATAACTCTCAGATTCCTTAAATACACGAGCATGGTATCACTTCTAGGCCAAAGAGAACAACTCAATCAGGCCAGTGCGTTCCTCGACGGCTCTACAGTATACAGCTTTGCGGTGAACAAAACTAACCAGTTACGTGCGGGTCTCGACGGCCAGCTACGGATGCTGCGTCTCGGCCGCTGGCAACTTCTGCCTCCATCTACTGACCCCACTGATGGCTGTAATACAGTCGAGATGAACGCGAAGGGACGCTACTGCTTTGAGTCTGGTCAGTGTTACTTCTATCTGAGTAGACTGTGATAAAACATTACATATCTTCAGGAAATTAAAACAGGAAAGGGTCTGTTTTAATTTCCTTTGAATGCCTTTTTTATCGCCTTCACATCATTTTTAAATCTACTTTTTGAAAAAGTTAAGTTTGTCCTTAATTTTCAATTTGTTATCTTGTTTCTTTTCACTCATATTTTTTAAATTAAATAATGAGCATTTTGGACTAGGAATTCGGTAAAGTCTTAAATAATTAATGATCAGTCTATTAGTCTTCCTGAAGGAAGACACAAGAGACATTTTATCAACTATTTATCATTATAAAACAACTAATCGTCTACAACGTGGGTAATGCTTTCTTCTATAAATAACTAACACTTAACTTGAGTTAAGTGTTAGTTATTTATAGATAAACATTTTTTACAGGTCCAAAAGTACGTACAGTTTAGCTTAAAATAAACTTTAAAAATATGAAAATTCCAGGCGATGATAGAGCAAATGAAAACCTCCACCTAACCACGATGCACCTGATCTGGGCGCGCCAGCACAACCGCATAGCGGCCATCCTCAAGAAGATGAACCCGCAGTGGGACGACGAGACCGTGTTCCAGGAGGCGCGGAGGATCGTCGGAGCACAGATGCAACATATCACTTATGCTGAATTCCTGCCCTCTATACTTGGTAAGTTTGCTAAATAATAAAAAAAATCTCGATATTAAATTATAACCTACTTTAGAAATAAAAAGCCAGAACCCTACCATAATCTCTTATAGCATAATTATTATAATCTTACTTTGTCTTTACGTACCACAACGTCTTTAAAACAACCTTAGCTTGAAATATTGGACAATTCTAAGTTAGCACTTTGTCACGAGACCAGCAAAAAAAAAAAGAATTAAGGTCGTTTGTTTGCTTACAGAATTTCACGTTACAATTCTGCCATGGAAGTCATTATTTAGACACGAAAAAACCTCTTTATCCATAAAAAACTGATCTAGAATTATTAAATCACAGATTTCTCACTTATTCGTTTGTATGTTTTTTTTCTGTGAAACATATACGCAATTTTTATATTTCTTTTTCATAATGAATATGGTGGTTCATCCATCGGTGGAAAAAATACTTTTAAGAGATTTTGGTTTAACAGAATTTATTAAAACTCGTCATTACTATAATAAAAACAAATCAGATATGTATTTCCCAATACTAACACACTCTTACATTTTATCTTACACATAAAAACATTCCCCGTCCTCAGGTCTCGACGTGATGTGGGCGCTGAACCTCACGCTACAGAGCGAGGGCTACTCGGACGCGTACGACCCCACCGTGGACCCCTCCATTGCCAACCACTTTTCTGCTGCTGCTTTTAGATTTGCGCACACATTGCTGCCGGTATTGATTGTAGAGATATAGTTTAGTTTTAGAAAATATTATATTTTCTTAGAATCCTGGGTAGGTACTATTAGGGAGAATAGGACTCGGTGCTGCCATTATAATGGTTTATTTAAAAATATCCTATATTTTAAACATAAGTGCTATAACGTTTCATTTAGATTTTATTTAACTGTTTGTTTTAACAAAATTAACACAAGAGCAATATTAGTCCTGCGGAAGAGAGCGACAAACATATTATTACAGATTTTCAATATAAATTTGACAAAAAATGCCGTCTTGACGTCAATTCACTTAACACCTTTAAATACGAGTATAAACCTTTCCTTTAAAGCGATGTAATCCAAAAAAGCATTTCATTTGGAATACTTCTATCTCGGTAGACTACGGTGCAAAAAAATATCGCGAGGAAACCTGCATGTCTGAGAGAACCTAGCAAGTTTTCGAAAGACATGTGAAGTCCGCCCGCACTCGGAGAGCGTGGTGGACTATGGCCTGAACCTCTTAGTACTGGGAAACCCGTGCCCAACAGTGGGACGTTAAAATGGGCTGAATACATACATACAATACATACTTCCACCCCCAGGGTCTGATCCACAACGTGGACGCGAGTACGGGCACGGTCAGCTACACGCACCTTCACGAGATGCTGTTCAACCCCTACGCGCTGTACCAGGAGAAGGGGCCCAAAGCCGCCGTCACTTCCGCCCTCAACACGCCTGTGCACGCGGTGGACCTGCACATTACTACTGAGGTGATCATGAACACTTACATTAAAGAATCAATGCAGAACTAAACCTAAACGTTTCTTTAATGCAGAAAATGTTGCAGACTTTTTAAATATTTTTTGAATAAATCATAAGATTTTAAAAGAAAAATTACACAACTCTACAAAGAGTAAATTGTCTTTGACCTAAAATTTATTTTATGTTTTTTCTATTCATTATGATTAAAAAAATAAAGGAAAAATACCCATATTTCTTAAAGAGTTTGCTTTTGTGGTAGTTATATAATAGGCAAATCCTTTTTCTTGAGATATCATATTTGAAACGAAAGTAGTTCAATAGTTTTGATATTTTTAAAAATACCTCGAATTCAACCAATTCAGAAGAATAAGAAGAACGTTTTCATCAAGACTTTCGAACTCATCATCAAGAACTTCGAACATCGTTATCGGGGTCAATACAACGAAAATATGATTTGGGGCTTAGTGAGAGAGTGTACTTATAAATATGAAAGAAAAAGTAATAGGGTCCAATTCTAAACTTTTTCCTACTATTTAGTAATTTTATGTATTCTTTTTTGTGTTTTAATATGATATTAAAAGTTGATAAAAATGTAAAAATAAATATATTTGTTACGATTTATTTATAAAATAAAAAATTGAAAATATAAACTATGGAGTTTTAAAAAAATATTTATCATCCGTTCTCCTAGATACAAAAGCAAACTTTTTCAGGCCACATATTCTTTTTGTCTAACTTATCGATAAATCTATCGAAATTTCATACTCTTATATCAAAGTCAAAATTCGTGTTGACCCATGTATTTAACTCATTTAAATCAAATATCTTTATTATTTATTATAATAATTAAAAACACTATCAGTGAAAATGTAACGTAACAAAAAAAAATTAAAAAATCAGATATTTTCATGACTTCGTGTATTTAACGAGCGTGCACTTCTTAAACTAAAAACTCAAATCCAACAGCTAAGCGACCACTTATTCGAGCGGAAGCTTACATTCAACGGCACCACACGCCCAGCTCCTGGCACTTACCATAGCGCTGGTACCAGTAACGGTACTAGCGGCGCTACTGGCGGCGCTGCTGGCGGCGCTACTGGTGGCGCCACTGGGTTCGGGACAGTCCCGTGCGGCCTGGACCTGGTGTCGTTGAACATCCAGCGCGGGCGCGACCACGGGCTGCCGGCGTACCCGGCGTGGCGCGCGCACTGCGGCCTGCCCGCGCTCGCCGCCTGCGACCAGCTCGGCGACGTGTTCGACGACTCCCTATCTCGCATCTGTCAGATATACAAGTTAGTACTGTGATAAGCATACAATGTAATCTTATTTTACCAACCAATCTCTTTTGTGGCTTCTCCATTCTACGTGACATTGGCGAAGTAGTACTCAACTGATACGATTTGAAGCCAACAGATTGATTGATGATTGATTAACAAGCTAATTGAATTGAAACATACAACGATGATGCTTGCTCATCTAAAGAAAAATACTAAGACCACTTCGCCACCGTCAATGGTATCATATTTCCTAAGTATTTTTGTACACAACTTTTACCACCTCAAAATTTTGTTTACAGAAACGTAGACGACATAGATCTGTACACGGGGGCGTTAGCTGAAGACCCCAAAGGAAGGCTCCTCGGTCCGACACTTACATGTCTCATCGCCGACCAGTTCCTCAGACTGAAGATCGGTGATCGCTTCTGGTACGAAACCTCGGATGAAAATGTTAGATTTACTTTAGGTAAGGTAAAATAATTACCTATATTTTATATACATATAATAAAATTTTGAGTCGAATCTGTACATTAAATATTTTTTGGAAAATCTTATTGAAATAGTCATTATTATCGATACAAAGGCCGAATCTATAGTTTTTAGAATATTTCTCTGTCGGTCTGTCTGTATCTGACCACTTCACGAGAAAATCACTGGACAGAGTTTGATGAAATTTGGTACGATGATAGCTGACTATCCGGGTCAAGATATAAGACACGTTTTGCGGGAAAATTTCTAAGAAATCTATAGTAAACATTAAAACGCAACTAGGTACGAACCGGAACGGAGCAAGGTTGAGTCGCTAGTTATTAAATAGGTATAGTATTAAAATGTTTTTGCACATTTCATATCATGACATTTAAATTTTCATTTATTTTTTATTTATTCATTTTAATTTCATTTCAGAACAACTAGCAGAAATCCGTAAGACAACACTAGCCGGCGTGATATGCGCCAACGAGGACCTCCTGGACCAGGCGCAGCCGCGCGTCATGGAGGCGCTCAGCGCCACCAACCCCCTCGTGGACTGCAAGGAACTGCCCCAACCCAGTTTCGCCCCCTGGAAAGAAACCGCTAAGAAACCCTGAACCAAATAGCGTTGGTAAGCTCTGTTAGATACAATTAGTCCTATTTTAAACCTGTTATTATTGTGCCTGAGATTTGTAATAAATTATATCTTCTTACTATTTTTATTATTACCTACTAAATTTTAAATTCATTTTTATTATGGCTAGGACAAATCTCGTAAAATATATTAATTAGAATTTAATTTCTTTAAGTAATATTTATAATTTTTGGACCAATTCGGCGATCTAAACCTAAGTATTGACTACTGGAGTCTAATTATATGAACACTGTACAGTGTACATACATACATACATACATCGTACATACGTTTTAGTTATTTGTTGTGCAAATGATTTTAATTTATACATCATAAATATAAGGCTTACAGAATGTACTCATGAGCGCGCGCCGGGAGAAGCGTGTAAGGGGATGCACTTGCACCCCACTGCCATGAAGGAAAGTTATAGAAAAAGTAAAAGAAATAAAGTAGTGAGTAAAATCTCTGTCGAAATTAAGATATCTTCAAACAAAAGACGATAAATAAGATATAATTAAAAATTATAAAGTTTATGATTTAAAAATTATTTAGTAGTTTAATGTGAAGAAGCAAATGCACCCCCCTGGAAATAATTCGGCCGCCGCTGATGAATGGTCTAGCATAAGAATACCATAGCAATAATACGAATTACATGTCTTTTTGTTATGTTGCTTTGATTGTTTTCTATAGCGTGATGTTAGACTTTTAGGAATCTTACTTATTTAGATTTTTTAAAATTTAATTAATTTCTAAATTAAAAATTTAACTTTTCACGAATGAATTTCATAACAGACATTTTTTATATATATTTTTAATAGAAAACCAAATGCAATTAATAATACATGATCAGTATATTATTGAATTTTCTTTTCCCAGCATTTCCAATACTTTAATGTGATATAATTGTTGAATAAATATTGTTTTTATATTTATTTACGTTTTTGTTATACCATACATAGATAGATAGGGCTTTAACTGTTTTTTTTTTTTGGCCTTCTACGGCTTAGGTCGCAGACTTTATTCCTTTACTTTCTTTAATAATTTAAGGTTATTGTAGTTTTAGTTTTTGAAGTTATACTTCTTTTGGCACGTTTGCTAAAAAATATGAGAGTAAAATTTTTACGATGTGCGCGCACACCGACAGCCAAAAAGCGACATGATGAAGTTAGCTGAAAGCGACATGATGAAGTTAGCTGCATTCCTTTTACAAACAGAGAGTTGTGACATACGGGATGAAATCTTTAGCTATTTTTGTTCTGTTACGCCAAAGAAGTATAACTTCTTTCGTGCTGTGTGCACATACTTTTTTTCGCCTATATTGCACGTTTACTATTTGTATACTATCGACTGTGAATCACTTTGTGCCAAAATAGCAGATCTATTGTAATACAATATTTTAATTGTAATCTTTATTATAGTCTCTTTGGCCTTTATTAAATCTATTACATACGTATAAATACTAGCCGCTCTCCTTCGCTATGTTCAAGTTCGTCCCTAGGTACGTTTTAACGGTTAGTATGGAATAGATGGACTATATATTATATATGTATATACATAGGTATGATGAGTTGTTGTGAGTATTATAACGTGTTTTCACATGGGAATGAAAGATTTCCCTGAGATAGTTCCCGAAACATTGATCCAAGTAATAAATTAACACTACACAAAATTTACTTACAATCCATTCAGTACTTTTTGCTTAAAAAGAAAACGTATATACAGACAAACATATAAACAGACAAAAACTTTATAAACCATTTTTGCTTTGCTTATTTTTTATGACTTTGACGTTGATTACTAGCAATATTTATTTATTTTAATAATTAATTAAAATTTAATAGACTTTGATTTGTCAAATTATAATGCCATAATTGTTAATAAAGCCTGTTAAGGGATTCCCCGAAATAATTGAGACCCAAAATTTACGTAAGCACAGGAGGGGTTGGGGTGAGAGCTTTGCTTACTTTTGCTGACAAAGGGGAAACAGGGTTATTTGTCACTAAAATTCTGCTTACATAATACTTCAATGACCTCTATAGAAAAACATCCACCTATATTGAGTAAATCCTCTTTTTTAAAGTTTGTCAAAGTATGTATCTATAATAAGAATATATATACAATAATACATATATTAGATGAAAAAAAGTATCTTTGATTAAATGATAACTCTGATATTAGATATTATCTACGTGCCAACGGATAAACTTCATCTGAATTTACATATTATTTGTAATTTATACCGACAATGTTGTTATTGCTATGTAGGTATCGTTTTATAAATAAACCTTTGTGAACTTTTGAATTGCCTTTTATTAAATTACCTTTCCAAATTACCTTACTCTACCTAGTCTGCTTTGTAGTGAATGCGCAAGCGATCCTGCAACGCCCCATTGCACTGCGGCGACGGGTTCCGCTGTGGGTTTTAGTGAGTAGGAGTCTCACAGTACCTTGTCCGTTATGACGGCGGGTAGGGTCCCCATGATGGGTTTCCCCAGCGTCAACAAAAAAAAACCTAGTCTGCTTACCCTATAGGTACTCTAGACTATAGACTTAAGTAGACAATAAAATGATTCGTACGTACTCTTATTTAAAACACTTATGCCCGATTTCACCAACGTCACCTAAGTTTAAGGGATCCCCTAAGCATAGTTGAAATTTTTTTAAATAAATAACATATATACTTAATTTATACTTTTAGTCTAAGAAACAAACTTGGTGAAGATTTTGCATGACATAGGTACTCTAAAAATTCACCAGAATTGGGTACCTCCTATTTTTGAAGTCAGTTAAAAGGCACCTATCTAAAACTTTTAATTAAATTTAAAATTTACAAAACTTATTATATATATGTACGAGCTGTAAGGTATTCAAAATTTATTTCCACCTACAACATACTTATAAAAGGATATCGAGGAATTACTTATAATAAAAGATATATTGTATTCCAAGTAGAAAAAAACTTCGAATCTAACTCAAACATGTCATTTAAACGCCTACTGTATTGTGATGAAAATTCTTATCCCTGCTCTATTTCTAACGAACTTGGGAAATTGATTACTAACAAAAAAAACTTCAAACGCCTTAAGTTTTTCTGTTGAGAAGCGTGGTATTATAATGAACATGCGAGTGCGCAAACACAATTGCACTCTCTATTCCTTTGATCCTCAAAGTCACTTGGCATCGTATTAGATGTAACACAAATTTCTCAATTTAAGGCTTTTACCGAAATCTGAACACATATAAAAATACTACCTTTGGCCTGATCTGGAACTCGAACCCAGATCGTCATGTCAGCCACTAGATCAATGGAGCAGTTCATAATATCTCCCACGCAGATCATATATGTCTTATTAAAATTGGCCACTTTAACCCAGATCAGCCATGTTGATATTATTATAGGACTTCGACCCGATGGATTCAGAACATCCTAAAACAAATATTTTACAAACACATTTTGACACACTTAAACACTCTAAAAGGTTATGAAAATATTCTGGCTTCTGATTCTATTGACTTTCCATAGAAAATGTACGTATAAATACCATTCGCTCTTTTACCCTACGTAACCCAACCTCTGCCACCTTTAGAAATAGACATAGGAAAATGACTCTTATTTTTATGCACAACAAAATTGAAAATAATCATTGTCTAATAAATAATCATTTAGCACTATCATTGCATCTATAATACTTTTTATGTATCGTTAAATACCGTTTATATCCATCACATTAGTATAAAAACTTCTGCTTGATCAAATCGCACATGACTCAGATCCTTTGCATTGTAATTTGGCTCGCCGTAGGAAGGAGTTGGCCTTGTGAAAGTCACTATAAACAAAAACTTACGCGAAATTAAATCTTATTTGCGTGTAATAAGGGATAAATAAAAGCAAGAAAGCTTGGGAAATCTATTTAGATATTTTCCTATATACCTCAGAACGCTCCTGTATGACATAACATAGCAACAAGTAGAAGGTCAATTTGCCATTGACGTTAGTTCTTATGTTAGATTTTAATAGACACGAGAAAAGTTTTTTTTTATATTCTAGCTTCTCATATTTTTATTTCATTATATTCTCATAAACTACCAAATATCAACTTTGTTCGAATTAAATTAGCTAAGAAAAAGTGATAATATACTTGTAGACAAACTGTTATGTGAAACTCATGACAATTCGGGTTATTGTATTCAGCCCTTATTAACATACCACTGCTGGGGGTGGGCCTCCCTTGAATACGAGGGGTCAGGCCATAGTCCACCACGCTGGCCGAGTGCGGGTTGGCAGACTTCACATGTCTTTCGAAAACTTGCTAGGTTCTCTCAGTCATGCAGGTTTCCTCACGATTTTTTCCTTCACCGTAAGGCAAGTGGTAATCATGTTAGAAATGATTCGCACATGAAAATATCAGAAGTGCGAGACTTGGGATTTGAACCCGCTTCACTCGATTTCCGAAACGAGCGCGTTACCACTGGGCTACCACTGCCTCTTTTCGGTACAATACGGTTAGTTTAATGAAAATCATAGGACATTATAATAATTAGGGCGCATCCATTAATTACGTGAGTTGAATTTTCAATTTTGGCGATTTTTCGTCTGTAAAATTATTTGAGTTTTTCCTAAACAAAGTCATTGATATATAATTTGTAATATAAATTATTTATGCACACACAAGAAACTACACCTATGTATAAGTTTATATCAGTACACTGTATACTAGATGAAAAGAAGTTATGTATGTCAGTCGTAAATTGCAGGAGTAAACATCTCTTGGTGTCCATCAGTATTGCCTGCCAAGTAATTACCTATTCGAAAGCATTCTATTTATAACGAAACAAAAGATTAAACATGAAGATTCAAAAGCTTGGAAGGGTTCATGTAAAAAGTAAAAACGTTAAATAATTCGAAAATGTGTAAATGATGTGAGAATTGAATAACTATTGTGATGAGTTTAAATAATTCCCTACTAAGGTTTAAGTAACTATTTCGATCCCGTAAAGGAAGAAAGGAAGTTCGATCTCGTTATGGTCCGAACGAAAAAACCATAGACAGCCACGTAATAAGTGCCGTCTGAATAATAATAAAACTATTTTTAACAAGAATCACTCAAAATTGATACATCAATATCAGAGAGAGAGAGAGAGAGAGAGAGAGAGAGAGAGAGAGATAAAAGAATAAAAAAATTAAACTGACTTAAAAAATACTAAAAAGTAAAATAAAAAATCTGAACGGGGGTTTTATTTACTGTAGATACCTATTCAGATAGTACCTACCTAATCAGTAGAGTAAAAATATAACTTTCTTTCTTACTAGAAAATATAATCAAAGATTAATGTGAATGATAAGTTAATGTAGTGTGTATGTGTTTTTCCCTGTTCAAAATTAAACCAAAATCTGCTGAACAGATAAACCTTAAAAATATATAGATACAGCCTTAAAAAAATTAAGGCTAAAAAATCATAAACAGAGAGATAGATTTATTTTCAAAAACATTAAATTTCACAATTTAAAATTCAAAGGTTCCATTTCAGTCCTATAGATAACTTGAACAGAAGTAAAATTGTTTTAGTCTAATTGGAAAACACCCAGCCGATGCTGTGTGAGTTACAAACGATATTTGACTGCGCTAACTATGCAGTGTGAAGAGAAAGAATGTAGCTCACCACTCTGTTCTCCAGCGGATTCGAACTTAGATACCTACTTTGTACATACACGTGTCACGTTTGTAATTTCCTCAAGATTTTTCTACTTACTATACTTATTTACTCCTCAAATTTCACGTATTTTTGGTAACACACTAAAAATATTAAATTTTAAATATTATTCGAAACTTTAATCGAAAAACTCGTTTAATAAAACTTACACTTAACCACGACGCCCTGGCAGGCCTTCCGAAGCAGTGTGGTCTGCTAAATCAAGAGGTTGTTCCCACGGTCCACTCTGCTGACAGAGAAGTGCCATGAGCAACCTGCGTGGCACACCATCCACCGAGGTGGGCCGCCACCCAGTGCGTTTCATTACCTAATATGAACCAATCGAACTTCAATTTGTTAACACGAAATGTACATACACACAGACTAACTGGTTGAGTTAACGCAGTATAGTATAATTTTAATATATTCGCAAATAAGATATCTAAACGAGCATTAAGCCTTGGCATTGGGATGCAAATAAAACTGAATAATTGGCATTAGCGTAATGAGAGGTATTCGTATTTATTGGCGAGTTGCATACATTATGTCATAACGCCAGCGCACGCGTACCACGCTTGAACCATTGCGTCTTTATCGATTTAGCAAACTATTATTTAATTGTTATTACAATTATTGAATAACAGATAATAATCATGCTCATAAATACGTACCAATCTATACATATAATAAAACTGTAGAGATCGAATGTCTGTACATAGAAAAAAAATGCTAAAAACAGAGTTAGGGGGATGTAAGAAGTTCTATAGAACAAATCCAGATTTATTTAAATTTTTTTGAAAAATTATCTATATATTAAAAATTAAATGAAATTTTCCATGGTGGTGCCTTATATCCTCGGTCAAAATTTTAGATTCTTTTCATCCCGGAAAATTAAAGATTTCCGTCGGATAGTTAAAAACTATAGTAACTTATACAGCTTAGAACACAAAAAATACTGAATAGATTTTAATGAAACTTTACAATAATATAGTTCATACATCAGAATAACAAATAGAGTACTTTTATATCCCGGAAAAATGTACTGATCCCGTGGGATAGATTTGGTTTTGTGTACCTAGATGCGAACCCGAGCGAAGCGAGGGTGAGTCGCTACTATACTATAATAATACAACTTTTTATAGACTCTTTTTATAGGGGCAACTCTATAAAAAAAAGTGTGTGTGTACTTATGTACGCACGTAAGAAGTTATACCTACTTCTTTGGCGTAATAGAACAAAACTAGCTAAAGATTACATGCCGTATGTCACAACTCTATGTTTGAAAAAGGAATGCAGCTAACTTCATCATGTCACTTTTTGGCTGTCGGTGTGCGCGAGCATCGTAAAAATGTTACTCTTCCTATTTTTTTCCAAACGTGCCAAAAAAAACTATAGGTAATTTCAAAATACTGCGTTGGAATTTTGACTTGACCTTGCGATATTAAAGTCAAGCTCGATATGAAGGAAAAATAGGATCAATATTTTCCGTACACAAACAAAAATGTTGCTTTAAACTACTTATAGCATTGTTCATTAAAATACATATATATATATATATATATATATATATATATATATATATATATATATATATATATATATATATATATATATATATATATATATATATATATATATATATATGTATGTATGTTTATAATTATTACAATAAAAAAAATTGCAAAAATTAAATAAATAATACTTATTCCATATTCAATTATAATTAAAATTATAAAAATGTTTAAAGTTAAAAAATATTGTAATGTAATTGGTGCAATTATCATTTTGTTAATTGTGGGTAGGCTGTCTGTAACAACTATACCTTCAAGACATGTAACACCTCAGTCTCTCCCGTGACCATGGATGCTGTAAAGCATTCGAAACGTCGGGTACCAAAAACCAAAATAAATCCGCGAAATAATCCGAAAAGATAGTTTTATTTAAAAATGTCAAACATAAGAAAGTATTATTTATTTATTTATTTAAAATTTTATTACATTTTTTAAAACACTAATCTAAACACCAACAGCGCAACAAAAACCATATATGATTTTCCCGTGCACTGCGGTGAATATGCGGTAGTTAATTAAACTTAAACATAAATCTATTAAAAACAGGTAAGGATATCGCCAACTTGCGTTGATGATATTATTTCGAGTATAGTGAGATGAGTGCACAAATAAAAATACAAGGCACTATTCCAAAAAAGGGATCTTATTACAAATAGTTATCAAACCCGGAACCTCCGTCGAAGAATCTAATGCAGAATCAGATGTGCATGAACCAATACGCGAGACCAATTATAGTAAACTAAGAAGAATATGAGACACATCCAATAATGACGTGCTTATGACGCAAATACTCTTCGTAGTTCGTTAAATAATTTTAAGGAAGGCCTATAAAGATGACGCGTAGCGGTCTCTTCAAAAGGCAAGGTTGTCATTAACTTATCTCTGAAAGGTGTATTGAAACTTGAAACAGCAGAAAAGCTTGTTTCATCTCTTGTAACATTTGTTTACATTTTTATTTTTATTTTATTTTTTTAACTAGCAAGCAAACAATCAGTTTGAATTTTTATTTTTTTTTAATTTTCCCATTATTATTATCTATAGGCGGTGAGCGACTTCACCACGCCAAAGTTTATAGAGCGTATAGATAGATCAATTGTAACAGGTAAATAAGAAGTTCAATAAACGTATTGTTTAGTATATACTACTAAATTATTAAGTAAATAATACTTAAACAGCTTTCGTTAGTTCAGACAACAGCTACTAGAGAAATATGATCACTGCGCAAAAGACACGCAGAAATATAAAACACGCCAAGTTTGTAGCAACTTCATTTACAATTGTAATAGCTTTATTATAAACCATACTTTTAGAAAGATTTGACGTATCTTCGAATTAACTTGGACAGATAGCACGAGAGGACGGTGTGCCATTCGCTAGTTCTAGGACATGGCACTTTCGCTTTTCCCACTGTCGTCATTTGCCTGTCTGCAATCCATTCATTCGAGCTTATCTTTGTGACTTGTTCTTAAATTCAAACTTTATATTACGTAGTATTATTTACAAGCCCTTTTTATATTTTGTGTGCATAAATTTATTATAAAATTGAAGCTGCCCTTTCTCTTGTAATTTTTTTTTAACAAGAGAAAGAATAAAAAGCGATGGTACGGATATATATATATATATATATATATATATATATATATATATATAAATATATATATATATATATATATGTATATATATATATATATATATATATATATATATATATATATATATATAGTAGAATAACCATTTGAAAGTCCAATTGATCTCCATTTCTCAGTTGAAAGCTTTCCAATACTGTTTAAAGAAAGAAAACAACACATTGCCAAGATTTAATTTTAGAGACATTTTGCCCACATGGTCTGCGCGGGCGGCGCGGGCGGTGTGTAGTTGTTTAATATTTAGATGCACAAATATTTGCATTCTCATATTTGGGTTTTTGATCTTCAATTTTTGAAGTTCTCTTTGTAAGAAATATTCGTGGTTAATATTTTTAAAGGAAAATAAATGCATAATGGTTATCTTATATAATCTTGTATCAAAAAAGTAGATACACAATCCCATACAAAACTTCTCTTAAAACTGTCGCCAATTGTGTTTAGGTGAATGGTGACAATGTATTTATTTCGATTAGAATTGAACCTTAAGTGCAGTGCTTAAAATTTTTTCACAAAAAAAATTTAAACCGCGCTCAAATGTTTAAATGAGCGCTCATTAAGTGAGGACTTTTTTGACGTTGATTGTGCAACTAGTACTTTTTGATCGATGTAGGTATATAATAGGTAATTTGAATGAAATGTGGTATGATATTAGTCTACTATTTTTTTTTAAGAGGACGATCAGTATAATAGTATTTATACAATTTCCAGCTATATAAGGAACGATTTCATTAGAGCCATATAAAGAATTGTATTAAGTCATTTTCATTAAGGTAATGGACATCATAAATCATCTACAAATACGGACACAAGCGTGGCAAAAAATAAGAAGAATCTAATATTATTAGTGACATCCATTCGGGGTATATCCTTTGACCTTTATACTAAGTATGTTTAGCTTAAAATTCTATAGTCCGTATCTTTTCATTGAGTTATTCAATATTTAATATCTTGAAAATCCCAACGAGTACTGAAAAAATATATTGAGCTGTTACAGAAAAGTAATAATAACGTGCATCTGATTATTATTTACATAAAAAATAGGAAAAATAATAACACATTATGTTTAATACTTACGTTGTTTATAAAAACCTGGCAGGAGATAAAAAAATCTTTTCATTCTAATCTGTAATCTTCCATTTAATAAAAATTAAATTATATTTTAGTGCTTTTGTTATATTAAATTAAATTTTAAAACTGTGACCAACCTGTTTATATTCGTAATAATTGTCGACTTCGTTTTTGATAAATATTATACTTTCGTCATGAACTTCTGATATCTTCTAACTACTTTTAAATAAATTTTATAAGAGGAAAATAAAATTAATTTATTAATTAAATTATAATATTTTGGTAAAACAAATAATTAGTTGGTTGGTATTTACGTCTTTTTATGATATCATAATTAAATGCAGTTTGTTTTGGTTTTGCCAAATAATGGCATTAAATGCGCAAAAATGCTAGTTGGAATATACTCGTAGGTACGTCAGGACGATGGTGGAGGATTATTATGATTGTTAATTTAATTTAATTGTTTTGGGGTTTTTATGCCCTACGATTTTCTTAGCTTACATATTCACTTTGCAAATAGGTATATGAAGATTCGAATGACAACACAATATGTAGTATCGAGGTGGTAATCATATTGATGATAGGGATCTGACGATGTTACAAAAGAATTGTATACAATCAAAAAAGTACTAGGATACACAATCAGCGTCAAAAAACGTCCTCACAGAATGAGCGCTCATCTGAACATTTGGCGCGCATTTTTTTTAAATGGTTAAAACAACTCTAAGCGTTGCATTTAAGGCTCAATTTACATTGTCGTATATTTATTTTAACTAGAATAATTACCTAAACACAATTGGTGATAGTTATAAGAGAACTTGTGTGAATTGTTTATCTGGTACTTTTCTGATCGATGTGTATATCAGTGTTTGCTAAGTTTTAAAACTGTAATTACACGGTAATATTACATATACATTACCGTGGTCATAATTATATACAAAAATTATAATACCGTAATAAAAAAATAATACGTATTACAACAGACTAAGAAAAATTAACTTCAATAGATTATTCATTATAGGAACACATTAATTTGTTATTTACTAAAATAATTTTTCAAGGTTTATTAACCAAGAATTAGCTTCCACGTGTTGATATTTCTATTTTGTATATTTAATATTATTATGTTCAAGCACAGATCACAATACTGTACTAGGTTCAAGTAAGGAGGCACGTGCGAGGCGCTTACGGCTGATAAGAGACGGACGACGGCTACTTCGAGAAGCATCCAACAGCAATCAGTGACACGTGAGATGTGTCATGTCGTCAATTAATTACATTTATCTGGGATTATACGACATTTACATATCATATGTTGTACAATATAATTTGAGGGCTGAGTAAAATATATATTAATTATTTAAATAAGTAAGACTTGACTTTTATGTGCTTTTAAAAGTTTGTCGACAAGAACAATAAATTCTTTTATAAAAGTTTTCTTCTACAAACTGGCTAGATTTAATAAATTATTACGATTTTTAGAATTCTATAATGAAAACCCTATAATGTAAGCCAAATTATCTATACTAATATTATAAAGAGGAAAGATTTTTTTTATTTGTTAGTTTGTAGCGAATAAGCTCTTAAACTACTGAACCGATTTAGATAAAATTTGGTATGAAGATAGTTTGAGACCCTGGGAAGGACAAAGAATAGTTTTTATCCCGTAAATCATCCCTTAAGGGGGTGAAAATAGGGATAAAAGTTTGTATGGGGAAGCAACCTATTATTAAATAAAGCAAATAGTAAAAATTTTAGGAAAGTTTAGACAAGAAAAGAGATAATAGGACTAATTTAAAGTTGTTTTTATTGGTGATCATAAAAACCTTCATATATATTTTAATACATACACCGTCTTTTTCTATCTAGTTCAGTAAGAGACAGAAATGTGCTACGAGTTTATTGGTTAATAGGCAACACAAATATTTGTGTTATTGTTAGATGATACGGAACTGACCGCGCACGAATCCACTCACCCTTGCCGATTTATTTTAACACTTATGACTTGACGTACATATACAAATTTTCCAATATAAAATGGAGACTTCTTGATATTCATTATCACGTTTGTTTACAAATTTATCAAATAACTTAGCAGTGTTTACGTTTTCACGTTGATTGATTGACCTTCCGAACCTTCGTATGAGAATGAATGCTACACAGATTTGTATCTTAAGTCAAATGTAAAAGACCTATTTTTGCTTATCTAGGTTGCATACGCTGTAAATGATTAGTATGTCTTGCATACATTCTATCTTCTATGAATATTAAACATTGTGATTTGTGACGTGATTACTGTATGGCGTTGTGATATAGCATACTTGCATATATTCTGCTTATATAGCTAATACGCGGGTAAACAAGATTTTTTTAATCTCTTTAATGTTTATTTGGGATTTATACATACAACAATAAAACCCCGTTAATATCATCCCAGAGAAAGTATAAAATTTAAAAGTGGCAATAGTAACATAAAGAAAAAACTGCCCACACAGTACTTATATCTAACTATGGACTTTCACTTTTATTTTTTATGATCGTATTTTTTTTAATTCTGTCACTAGTGCAATAGTTTTTAGTTTTTACCTTACAACATAATTAATATTGCACAGTGGCTTTAGCGATATGAACAGTAACATAAAATAACATAAAATTATTGCTTCCACTATATAGTCTTTTATCCTGATAGTTTTACACTCGTGTCTCGTATCACAAGTCACGTTTCTGAGACACGTGACACGACGCGTGCACGTGTACCCAATTTTTCGTACAAAGTGTTCTGTATTGATGATTTTTACCATTTCTAGGGGAAGCAGATATTGTATTAATGTGGAAATAAAATAATATTTAGTCTTTATTAAAATATAATGTATAATAATGTAAGTAACTACATATGTATTGAAATAAAATAATATTATAAAAACTGAAAATACCATGAATTACCGTTGAATATTAACTAACCTAGCTGCATAGGATGAAAGTTTTATTTTTATTGCACTTAATAAAGAAATTAAACAATAATTTATATAATATGAAATATCCAAAAACAACGATGTAATACTGTTGTATTTAACTTATTATCGTTTCATTGAATATAGATATAAACAGGGTAAATATCAAATAATATATAGCAACATAATATTTATATTATAATATCTGTGGTTCAGATACCGTACCAAGGAGGTTCTCGAATGGCGTTTCCACTTCCAGTACGTGCGGTAATATTCGAGCGGCTTCGGGAATGTTCGGGAAGCGTGTTTTATCTTATCTGTCTCGCAAATTGTTTATTGCAGTTTCGCGCTAAAACCATAGAGTATATTGCTACATAGCTAAAACAAACGATAACAATACGTTGTAACAACGCTTTTTTTCCACGTAGAGTGATTATGTTATTTGTTTATACGGATTGTGATGGAATATTATATTGCCTATGATATTATCAGTTATAGGGAGTCCTCTGGATTTTAAATTAATAACTAAATACTTTAATACAATTAAAGTACCTAATAACAAACATTAAAAAAATATTTTAAAGGTATCGTACACCTGAAATCATGTTTTGTAGTTTTAAGTAATAAAAACTATTAAATTTGTTCAAATACTTATGTCTAATAGTAAGTCCCTACCTCGGTGGCCTCTACGTCAATTATGTTGAATATTAGAATAGGTACATATCACTAGAAGCTACTTACAGATACTGGTATAACCAAGTACATGGAACATTCATGTTCATTCTTTTAAGTACGAGTAACTATTAAAATGTTGATGTTTTCTTCACCATGTTCATCATCATGTATCATATATACGTCCATTGACCATACGGTAGTAAGTAGTAACTAGTAAAGTATGCTTCGTAGTTCGTTTTTGCGATGTATAACCATAGGAGAAAAGTATTTGCCTAGCAGATATTTCTTGTCTAACAGTACTTATTACTTGATCTTGATATCTGTACTTTTGTAGTTGATTGTAATTTGTCAAGTAGCTCTGAGACTTGCCAGTAAATATTACCTTGTATCAAGGGTAAATAAAACTTGTAACTCCCCACATAGTACCAGGGCTCGGAAACCCATACAATTTTTAAACCGGTTTTGGTCATTGACCCCAAACCGAAAAGCTTTTCGGTTTAAGGTTTCGGTTACGTTCTTTAACGGGTTAAATCGGGAAGGAGGCATGTATGTAATGTAAAGCGGACTCGTTTTCCGCACTTAGACTCCCTTTTGGTCCGTTGTGCGTGCGAATCCTGGCTATATTAGCCAGCCGATCTCCACCTAGAAGCGCAGAAGTTTCCTGGGAACTTCACAGGATTCGCGGATCGACCTCACTGGTCCGGGAATTTTTTCACGTTGAGAGGTTACCGCTAAGCATTCCAAGACTACATGGGCAACCGAATCTTCAGCGCCGAGGCACCCTCTGCAAAGAGGGGTGTCCGTTGCGCCGATGTTAAATAAGTGTTTGTTCAAGGGACTGTGGCCCGTTATCGTCCCTATCATTATTTTAAGATTTGTTCTATTGAGGTTTAGTAAACGTTTTGTAAGTCGTGGGTTTACTGCAGTCTGCAGTTTGCGACCATGAAGGATGCATGTACGTACTTATGAATGAATAAACTAGTTTATTTCGGTATTAAAACCAAAATCCGACCTTTCTCTAAGGAAAACCGTTAACCATTATTATTTCGGTTTACTAAACGATTCATTTTCATTAATCTGTTAAAGAGAACGAGCGATGAATAATTAACCACTACATTACCGAAATAAACCGTTATTTTAAACCGGTTCCGAGCCCTACATAGTAGTCTTCTTCTTCTTCTCCCTGCCCATTTCCCAATCACTTGGGGTCGGCGCAGTACATCTACTGTACTGCTGATAGGATTTGGCAAAAGTTTTACGACCGGCCGCCTGCCTGACGTCAACCCTCCTTGGGAATGCTATTGCCTCTCTTTGTCTGGATTCACAGAAGTCTTATAGTATGCACTTTCGATTATTTTGACTTTTAAAACATTGTTTATACTATTATTTAAATTTTTAATGTTATTTTCGGATATATTTTAAAATAAATTTTCATTACACCATAGCCCTGCATAGTAGTATGATCAATTAATTGGGCCCGTACGCCCATATTCCAAACTCCATACAGCCTAACTCCTTCAAAAATTGATGCGTAACATTTTATTAATGTAATACTTCTTACTGTTAAGAACTATTTTTTTTTGTTTTCCTTAGTAGGTACTAGATGATTAATAATTTTGAATTCCATAATATGTAAGTAGATAAGTTAAATTGCCAATTTTGAATGAATTTGAATTTAAAGATTCATTAACTAAAATAACAAAATTTAACATCCTATATCTATACTTAATATAATAAAATTGTAACGAAGTCGAATCTGCACATTAAATATTTTTTGGGAAATCTTATTCAAATAAACATTATTTTTCGATACAGAGGCCGAATCTATAGTTTTTTAGAATTTTTCTCTGTCTGGCTGTCCGTCTGTTACCGCATTGCAGAAAAACCACTGGAGGGTTTTTGATGAAATTTGCTATGGTGATAGCTGGTTATCCGGGTCAACATATAGGATACTTGTTACCGCGGGAAAATATGTATCTCATTTCTGAGAAAAAATGCAAAAAGTGCAAGGTAAGGTATTCTAATCTGTAAAACCTAAGAATTTGGTTTTTGGTCATCTGAACGCGTGCGGAGCTGCGGGGAATGCTAGTATAAATAATAAGTCTTAAAACTATACATACTATACATAACTTAATAAAAAACTGTGTAATAACAAAGTTGTAAACATTATAAATCTTTTGGAATTATTTCGCGGAATAATTTAGATTTTTGGTTCAAGACGTTTCGAATGCTTTACAGCAAACGTCACCTTTGAGACATCTAAAACCTTAGTCTCTCCCGTGAATAATCCGTAAAGATAGTTTTATTTAAAATGTCAAATATTCGCGTAAATCTAAGAAAATATTATCTAATTAATTAAAATTAATAATAGATTTGTTTTGAATACTTATTATTTTTTAATATTTATCAAATATTTTCCATCGTTAACTTACTACAATTTTTACCATACATGGAAGCTATCTCTTATACGTCAGAATAATTATGCCCGCCTATAATGTGAAAGCAACACTGCAATGACACAGCCCACGCAGTTCCAGGAAAACAAAGTAAATTAAAGTTCGACACAAAAACTACCATCGAATATCAATACTGAGAAAAAAAGTGTAATACAAATGAGACATAACTGTAAATTAATTTAAAAAAACAATAAAAAGGAATATCCAGATAGGATGATAAACTATTAAATTATAAATTAGGCTTCTTGAGATTGGACTGTGTAAAAATATATTTTTTACTGTAAATAATATTTATAATTTTATATGTTTTGCAATTTAACCGTTCTAGGGCTAGAACGGTTTTAATGAAAATCTGTATAAGTAGAAAAATACGAAAAAAAATCATTTTTTTCATATAAATTTAATATTAATGGGATATCAGTGGAAAATATTTTTAAAGATTTAAAAATGATTCATAGCTACGTAGATCAATTGTATGCAAATGATGTTTCAGACTTCAGTGCCAGTGATTTGGCCGTATTTTTTCGAAGTTCATTGTCTTGCGTGAGTCGAACATTGTTGTGCGACCGTATTATTGATTTTACCAACAATTTAGATTAAATTAAAATTCGTTCCTGTATATCAATTAACACATGAATACTGATTTGTATGGAACATTTATTTAATAATTTGTGTACTACATTTTGTTTAGTCAACTGCCTAATTTACCTATGTAGTGACAACTTTCACTTGGTCTCATTAATAAAAAAAAAACGTGTGCGTGTACTTATTTTACGCACGTAAGAACTTATACTTCTTTGGCGTAACAGAACAAAAATAGTTAAAGATTTCATCCCTTATGTCATAACTCTGTTTGTAAAAACAATGCAGCTAACTTCATCATGTCGCTTTTTGGCTGTCGGTGTGAGCGCGCATCGTAAAAATTTTATTCTCATATTTTTTTCCAAACGTGCCAAAAGAAGTATAACTTCAAAAATATTTTTTTGTATGTACTACTCATATGTGATTTGTATTTTTTTTTGTTTTATTTTATGTAAAATGCGAATAGTGTATTATAAGAATAAGATCTTATTATATTTGTTCATTTATCTGAAAGGACAGACTAGATCAATATCGACGATTGCGAATCATGAAATTAAGACACTTGCTCTACTTTGCTTTACATAACACATTTTTTCTTACTAGAAACATCTGGAAGCAAGTTTTAGATGAAATTCGGTTATTCGCGGCCATTGACCTGTCTAATCTAGCTAAGACTTGATTTGCGAAATGGTAAAAGTATCGATTATCCGTAATTAGGTTTTATTTAACTCAGTCATACTCAAAATACATATTCATACAAAAAATAAATAATTAGTAAACTTATATTATATACTTTTCTTTTGGGTATATTTATAATTTTTAATTTTAACAAAATAAAAGATAGATAATTTCTAAGTAAACTGTTAAACAATAATATTAAAAATGTTATACCATAGGTATTTCTATTGAAAGTAAATTTTGAGAAATGATCTTTCACTCTACCAGAAATTGGGCTGCGGCAACGATAACTGATAATGACTCATATTTTACGTAATATTATTACGGATAAAGATTGTTTCATTACCTTCAATACTCAGATAAACGCATAAGATAGATGGAGCACTAAAAATAGTTAATATGTTATAAATGATATTATAATTTCTCCTGAAGCGTTCCCAGACCGATAAAAATTCTAAAAACTATAGATACGGTCTCTGTATCGATAATAATGACTATCTACTAAGTATTTAGCATTTCAATAAGATTTGCTCAAGGGGACAATTTATGGGTAGGTACATCATCTAGCCACAGGCAGCGGCAGAATTGTTTCCAGAGGGGTGCATCTGCTTGTTCACATTAAACTACTAACTTGAAATAATTACCTTAATAATTTTTATTCATATCTTACTTATTTATCATCTTTTTTCGCAGATATCTGAATTTAAACAGGGATTTTATTCATACAATTTTGTTTCTTTAAGTATTTCTATATATTTTCCTTCACGACAGGGAGGTGTAAGTGCACCCCCCTGCACCCTCTCCCGAAGCCCATGCACATTGTCAATCATAATATGCAGCTCTGCATAGACCTCACTTTGCAACCCTTTTGACGTCAATTATCAACGTTAAAAATTAACACTATTTAACCTATAGAATTATAAAATGACTAGAGCAACAGCTAAAAAGCACTACATAATTATTATCTGTTAATCCATATATAATACTAATATTATAAATGTGGAAGTGTGATTGTTTGTTTGTCCTTCTTTCATGTCGACACACGACGAAAACGTGACGAAACAGAGTTATGTGTGGAGATAGTTGGAGGGCTGGAGCTTGGAGAGTGACATAGGCTGCTTTTTACCGCAAGAGACTATAGTATTCTCACGGAGAAACACGTAATACAACCCACAACAACTCATCATATCTATATTCCATGCTGACCGTTAAAAATTATGTATAACTACCTAGTGACGAAACCGAGGGAAGCGACGTTGAGTCGCTAGTATTTTATACTTTTTTGTTGTTTTTTATTCGCTATTTTTAAATAATTTTAGCAAACGGCTCAGTTTTAGAAAATTTTAGCTTTTGAAACGACACTCTAGTGGATGAAACTACACATGGTGCAAGATTTTAATTTGGATAATAGTCCGGAGCGCCTATATAGGTACAATGAAAGCGTGCAAAAATGCATCGCCGCGCCGGCGAGTGACGTGCTATGTAATACACTACGACTGACGAGGAGAGGGCTGCCAAGTTAGATTGTATGTTAAATAATAAAAGATTCTTCTAGATAAAAAATAAAAATGCTTACAACAACTAATTGAAATCTGACGAAGTTACAGACAAGATCCCAAATACAAGAACCTTATAGGAAAAACCTCAAACTATAGAATTAATCATCATACCAAATTTCATCAAAATCTGTCCAGTGATTTTCTCCAGATGCGTTCCCAGGCAGACAAACAAAAATTCTAAAAACTATAGTTTCGACCTCTATTCTATAGGTATATTATTTTTTTGAAGTAAGAACTTTTATATTAGCCAAGAGTGTCAATATATATACCTAGAAGGACACATTACACGAGGCAAATATTTAAATTAGCTATATACCTAACCATGACAGAACGGCGAACTAAAAAAAATTCTAAAACAATGGCTCAATAACTAAAATGGAAGTAAAATCAATCAATCAAAGATATCTATCTACCAAAGATAGTTCATTTCTCTGCAAAAGAAAAAATCATGAACTTAAGGAAATATTATTTAACACTATTATGACGATATGATAAGCCAAGAACATCTCTGTATCGATAGAGCGCGGGGGCGGCGGCGCCGCGGGTATTTTTACTAGTGACGCTCGACGCGACTTCGCGCATGTACATGCGGCGTACACCCACTAAACTTACGATTCTAATTGTATTAAAAATATATTTAACGTTTAGTATAGATTTCACAGAGATAAGATATTTTCCCGCAGTAAAAAGTATCCTATATGTTGACCCGGATAACCAGCTATCGTCATAACAAATTTCGTCAAAATCTGTCCAGTGGTTTTCTCATGATGCGGTCACAGACACACAGACAGACAGGCAAAAATTCTAAAATTATAGATTTAGCCTCTGCATCGATAATAATAATGACTACATATCAATAAGATTTTCCAAAAAATATTTAATGTACAGATTCGGCTTAGTTAGAATTTTATTAGGTATATGTATAGATAAAAATAAATCAATATTAATTTAAATAATATTATATATTAAAAGATAGGTAAATAAAATGGTTAAAAAACATAGTTTATCTATTCATCGTTGTTCCTTATTATAACTATTATTATAACTTAATGATACCCGATAGTTCAATATTCATTTATTACAATTTCAAAATTCATGCCATAAATTTTCATTAGAAAACTAGATTTAATTTAAAATTGTTTATATACGTATGTAAATTTTCGTATACATGCATAAATAGAGCATTGTGTTGTTTACAAAACTGTACATCGGTCAAATGGCCATCAGTTAAATTTGCACATATGCAAGCACGTCAAAAATTTCCATGTCTGTTTTGCATGGCTGAATGTCATTGATATATGTAGGTGGGACTTACATTGCTTATTAAAGACATGAGTATTAATTATTAAAAGGGCTTAATAATCAATACTCACGCCATTATACGGTTTAAAGTTTAAAGGAGTATTTGCTCTAATCAAAAAATCACCTCATCTATATAACCGTTCGTAAAACAACAAACCAAAAAACACTTACGTATTAATTTTAGTAACAATTTTATGTATCCATAAAGACCTTTATGTTCAAGTTTGATTAAAAAAAAAACAATAGATTATTCACCTGTAATAATTTTTACATACTATAAATATTTTAAAGGCATGAATATTTTTAATTCATTAATAAATTTGTATTAGTTGAATAATTTTCAATATAACTTGAGCAGTTCACTTATTATCTTATTATATATTTGTATTATCGTCAATTTCATGGCCCCCTCCTCTCCAAGGTCCGAACCCGTGCCAACGGATGACGCCACCATAATTCTCATACAGCTGGTATACACTAAATAGCTGTTATGTGAAATTAAGTGATGTGACTTTGCCAATTTTATAGGCTTAATTTTTAGATTATTTTTATTTATGTAATAAAAAATCTTAAAAAAAATTAAGTTCAAAAAAAAGTTCAATGACATCAATATGAATCTCGTTTATAGAAAAAAAAATTACATTGCATCTAAAAAGTTTATTTTTAACGACATTATAGCTAAAACTGTCTCAGATATAGACTATCAAAAATTTAATTATCATTCAATAGCAATAATTTTATATTATATAGGGGAAGCTTATAAAAAAATTATAAACAAAAAAATATTAGGTACCTACCTATATAAATAAATATGTAAATTAAGATTTGTATTGACATTTCTAGTCCCGTTAGAAGTTATTTTCAGATTTGCTGTTGGAAATGTCTGCTCTTGAATAAATTTTAGTTCTATTTTTACACAGCTATTTTCAAACGTATTCTAAAATAACTCAAAAAAATTAACACAGCAAATTAATGAAATGGTGTAAATGAACTAAAAGAAATATACAAGGGGATAAAAATTAAAAACCATATATATTTGAATCTTTTATTTATTGCATTAACAGTAATTATAAGTGATAAGTTCTGTCAGAATACATCTACGAGTCAAATTTGAAGTCCAACTTCTCTAATCTATTATAAAGCAATTGTCAGTTTTATTTTAGGGAATTTTAGCCGCAACCTAAAACTTACAATCACTGCCATTAATATTTACATAATATTTACATCTTACAAAATTAAATTCATTCAAGTCACACTAGCCTCTCATACTAAAACGCATGGAAGACTCGCAAACACACATGATTGACTGGACAAATCAATAAATAACTCAATACAATTTCTTCTTCATGGTCTTACGGTTCTCGAGCAATTAAAGAACCTGTCATATCCTTTTACGTGACATTACATATTTGCGAGGAAACAATAACTTGCTAACTAATTTTAGAATAAATTTAAAGCTAAATCAAAATCTGCTTGATTATTAAACAATTAAATGTGTCAGCTAACAAGTTGAGACTTCCACTCGACAAATTAAAATCCTAAAGGGAATGTCCCATCGAACTTTTGAGCAGTCCTTAACCTGAAGGTCTGAAGAGTACTCTGTTGCTAATGAGATTTCCAATACACATTAATTTGGTAGAGTATCCATTAATATCTCCTTGACACCAGTACTTAGACGGTCAGGGAATTTAATGTCAAATGCAACTAGCAGGTCACCTTTCCTTGTTGGTTCCTTGGGGAATGGAAGACCATATCCTGGGAATCTCTTCACTGTGTAGGGCTTCACCACTTCACCTTGAAGGTTAACTGTTATCTTCTCACCAGACATTGTTGGTACTTCAATGATGGTCCCACAAAGAGCCTGCAAAGGAACATTTAAGATTAGATATACTTGTCATACATAAAAATGTATCATCTAAAGATGTTTCTAGACTGATCAAATAAACTCAGTTCAAAATTACCCAAGTGTTTAATATGACTCATCAATCCTTCACTAGTATTAAACTGAATAAACTAATTCAATATGTTTATAATAATAAATTTTCAATAGAATGTTTTTAAAAACAATGTAAACAAGAAATGGAAATATGTAATAAATAAATAATTGCATCAATATTTTAAAGCTTACCTGCTTAAGTGAAATCTTGGCTGTGTATCTGATGTCACTGCCCTCCCTCTTGAATAGTGGGTTTGGTTTGTCTCTGATTATGAACACAATGTCTGCTGGGATCTTATTTCGGCCTTGGTCTCCTTCCTTCTGGAACGTGATCTTCGTACCGGCCTTCCAACCGGGTTTCACGTGAATGGTCAAAACCTTATCCTCCTTCTTAGATCCACCATCTGGTTGCATAACCCTTCGTGAAATCTTCATCTTTTTGACACAACCACGCGCGATATCTTCAAGTGACACGTACAAATCGTGCTCTATTGGTGGGTCTTGAGTCTTCTCTTTCCGGTTTGGTGATCCGTGGAAGTTGAAGCTGTGACTCCTGAACGCTCCACCGGGTCCACCAGGTCTTGCTGTTCCCATTCCCATGTTGGCGAAGGGATCCATATCAACATCCATGTCGCGGTCAAAGAACATTGTAGTGCCACTTGTGCCGTTCAAGTCGAAGAAAGCCTGGAAGGGACTCGCTGATCCAAAGAACTGAGCGAAGGTCGCCCTTGGGTCTCCATGGAACGTGTACGAGTATGACTGGCCGCCACCTGGTCCGTTCTGACCACCCATTCCTCCCTTCAGGCCCTCTTCGCCATGAGCATCGTATATTTCGCGCTTCTTCTTATCCGACAACACCTCGTAAGCTTCTGCCACTTCCTTGAATCTCTCTTCCGCACCAGCGGATTTATTTTTGTCCGGATGGTATTTCAGGGCTAATTTCCGATACGCCTTTTTGATCTCGTCATCTGTCGCACCTTTCGCAATTCCTAAGATTTTGTAGTAATCCTTTCCCATTTTGACTTATAAATTATCCTGTAACAAAGAAATAATTCCCGTTAGTTTTGTCTGACACCATTTTTGGAGACGTAGACTGATGATCCGTGCAATTCTACACGGCTTCCAGAAGATCTTTCTTTTCCAAATTTTACACAATCGAAAGAAAATTGTTATTCGTGCAATATATCTCTAAATATATACTTACAATTGGAGTTTTAATGTGAAATCCACTAATAACTAGCTGAAAGTGTATAATATCCACACACAACACACCTCACAAATTCACACTATCTACTTCACAAGTTCACAAATGAATGAAATGTAGCGCTGCCGTCGCGGCAAAATATATACATTAAAACGTCTAGAACATTCTGGGGCCTTCACTTCATGTGAAAGAGAGAAACAAGATAAATGACAATGTTCAAGTACATGAGATAGAAAGAGATAAATATAAATTTAGTTGTTCAATTTAGACTAAGCTTCGAGAGTAGACTTGACGTCGCGTTTGAAAACGGCCTGTTTTCTTTTATCGTTTAATCAATATGGGGCTTTGTTTGTATTCTTTTCAACCAATCAGAAACGAGAACAAAAATATGAACCAATAACAAAAAAGGTTTTCGAAATAGAAACCAATAGATTTTTCTCAAATTAATATTTATATAATTTAATATGGACATTGAAAACTGAAATATTATGAGTGACGTACATTTCAGACGAAGAAAGGGATGGTAAGGAAATGTTAATGATCGAGTTTACACAAAAAGTACATGTATTCAGTATTTTAATGCTTATGTCTATGACATAAAGTATAATTTACATTGAACTTAAAAAACGGATTTTTGTGTATTGTGGTATGTACATGGAAAATCAGAAATGTAGTATTCATGTCTATAAAATTGCTTTACATTATTAAAGTCATATATGGTGTAATTACTCAACATGTGTTAATTTTAATATTTTTTAATGTATTACAAAAACCTCCAACAACCTACAAATTAATTGTATTTTTGGTTTTATTTTGAGACTAAAATGCATTTACGTCGCACTGCAATGATATAAGTACCTACCTAATAAAATTTCTCCATATAATTCGACTATCATCAGACACGTGATTGTGAATGATAAATATTAAATAAATAGTATGTGGGTCAAGAAATAGCAGCTCACGTGTTTAAACGTTCGAGATATTTTCGCAAGGCGCAAAATCAAGACTGGTTTTTAAAGCTAGTTTGCTAATTGGTTTTAATTAATATATTAAATTAATGAGTATTTTGTAATTATAAATGCATTAAAGCTCAATTATATGGATAGTTTTATTTAGTGAGTAGGTATTTAAAATATTTTTCATTCAGTTCCCGTTATTTACTAATTACTAACGCACAGCATTTGCAATAGGTACCTATTTAGAACGTCTAGCTGATAAAAATTATACTTACTAATTTAATTTTAATTATATTATAATGTTAATCATTTTCGTTAGAATTATATAGGTAAGTACTTATCTGATAATAGGTACCAAGGATATCGTAATGGTCAACAGACAGGCATTTATTTATTGCATTATTTTCAACTAACATATTTTCCATCAATATATTTTCCATGAATACTACATGCATAAAAAACAAATATGTAACATAAAAATATAACATTAAAACATTTTATTAACAAATAACATCTAGCGACACCCTCGCTTTGCTCGGATTCGTCTCTAGGTTGATTCCTCATACAAACTTTCATCCCCATTTTCACCCCCTTAAGGAATGATTTCCGAGATAAAAGCTATCCTATGTCCTTGCCAGGGTTTCAAACTATCTTCTTACCAAATGTCATCTAAATCGGTTCAGTAGATCCAGAGATTATCCCCTACAACGTCACAAACTCATAAACTTTACCTCTTTATATGTAATATATAGATTAGCGACGCGTCGCTTCGTTCATCCCTAGACAAAAACAAATCTATCCCACGGGAATCGTACATTTTTCCGGGATAAAAAGTAACCATGTGCTATTCTAGACTATAATCTATCTCTGTGTCAAATTTTCCCCAGATTCGATTAGCCGTTCTGACAGAGAACAAACATCACAAAACAAAAAGAAGAGTAACAAACATCCATCCATCCTCACAATCTTTCACATTTTTAATATTAAGATATTGGATGATAGTTGAAGTTCTCTATAATTTTCTAGCATATTCTTTACGTATTCAACCTAGCAATATATTTTTTATCAAGTGAATACATCAAGTATATTTATAAATGGACCCAGGCACATAAAAATTTAACATTCAAATATATTTGTTTTTAATTATGATCGTATAAAGAGCCCTCTAGAATGTTCTAGCGTACTCTATACATATAACACAAGTACCTACTCTAAAGAACAAAGGAGTTGTATTACTGTATGGTATTATTTCTTCGCATTTAAATAATAGAAATTTATTTCGCGTACATGTAACAAATAATAATTTACATTTAATCAGTTTAATAATAATTATTTATTAAGTACTAAAACAATAGTTTTACACCCTTTTATTGAAAAAAAGATTAGGGAAAAGTGTTGCTAGCTATTCTTATTTTCCCAAATACTGCGGAGTTTATACCAATTTATATATTTTATTCATTTATTTATTATTAACACTAATTACAATTGGAGACTTGATTCAATTTGATGATTAAACAATAAGTACTTGTGGTGAAAAAATCCTATTATATGTATATTTTGACAAAACATATTATTAAAATGTAACAAATAAGGGTAATTTAAGAAATTCTTAAGGACTATTTATAATGTCTTATAAGACAAAGGCGCTGTATTACTGAATTATTATTATTTATTACCATTTAGGGATGTATATAAAAAAATATGTTTACGCATAATTGGCAGTAGATTCACTAGTCCCTACCAGCTTAAGACGAATGATTAACTGATAAAGTCACATAATGCTTATAAACATACATACAAATATTACCTACTAGCGACTTAAATCCGAACGAAGCGAGGATGAGTCCCTAGGTGATTCTTTAAATTGATATAATTTTTTTATTTATGAACCGATTTAAATATAACAAATACTAAAGGTTAAATGAAACTTACCATAATACATAAATAAAAATCGCAGCCAAATCGGTTACGCTGTTTCTGAGATTAGCACGCACAGACAAACGGACAAAAGCTCTAAAAATAGTTGTTTTGGGTACTATTGTGCGAATAAAGATCCCCAGGGCTCCAATAATAGTTTTTCTCAAATATCTTCCATGTACAGACAGCGATCAGTTACACTTATAATATGTATAGGTATAAAATATCTACAAACGATAAAGTAGGTAATTAGATAAAGTACTGTTGCAACTAGGAAGTTTTAAAAATAGTCACGAGAGGAATTGTATCATTACTATTGGTTTTATAAATTATCTTAGGCGCCATTATATAACAATTTATACGAACGAGGGTAAATCGCTAATGTTAAATAACATAAAAAAATCATATAACTATTATATATAGTACTCAGCGATCTATATTCTGTGCTTCGTACGTATGTATGTCAATGGTAGTAACACCCGATACTTTTGAACAAACACAACATAATTATTAAAAAGATCGGTAAATGTATAGCCAAACCACCCAAAGACAGATTTATGTAGTACTAGAAGAGCCCGCGGCTTCGCTCGCTCTAAAACTACAAAAAAGTTCTAAAAAGGTAGGTTTCATACAAACTTTCATCCCTTATTTTGCCCCCTTAAGGGATAAATTTCGAAAAATGCTAAAAAACGTATTTATTCAATTGTATTGAAGAACATTAATACTAAGTTTCAAGTAATTCTGATCATAAATAATTTTTCGGGTTGTATTATAACGTGTTTTCCCGTGGAAATGAGATAATCTTCCGCGGTAAAAAGTAGCCTATGTCATTCTCCAGCCCTCCAACTATCTCTACACATAAAATCACGCCAATCCGTCACTCCGTTTCAACGTGAAAGAAGGACAAACAAACATACACACTTTCAAATTTATAATATTAGCATAGATATTGAAAGGACTTTAGAATAAGGGTGGTAGCGTACATATGCTATTATTATATATTATATATTTGGGGGGAAGAGGGGTAGGGAAGGGTGTGTAGAACACTCCCCCCCCCGTGCAAAGGAAAAGTGGAGGAAATGACTTTTTTTTAAAAAATTTTAAAATTCTCAGTTTGAGGTTATGTTTTGTTGAGTTTATGGCACTTGTTGTGCGTTATTTGAACTGTTCTAACCTTTTTTTTTTTTTTATAGTTGGGAAATCCTATTACGGATACCACCCGACTTCCCCCCAGGGTGGTTATGTGGAGACTCTCCGGCTAATGAGACCGGCATACCCACCAAAACCCAACTTTCCCCACAGCCGCCATATGGGACGCCACGGGACCGCTCTTGCATACAACCGTGACGCCCCGACGGTTGGCCGAAGCCACCAACCATGAGGCCGCCCCAAGCGGGACGACCCCATTATGGGAAGACTTGCAACCCTGAGAAGTGAGACTGCTCCCAAGTCCACTCTGCTGAACAGAGAAGTACCCGGAGCAGCCCCACACAACCAAACACCACCCACCGAAGTGGACAACCTGCAAAAACAAGCGGCCTAAGCCTAAACCTTCCTGCCCAAATTGGGCAAACCTCCACGGCGTCCGAAACCGAACCACCCCAAACGGCTGCAGGAGTAGAGGATGCGACAACGCCGACACTCCCCTTCCCCTACAGCCCCACCGCGTCCACCATCAACGGTGGTGGCCCCGCTAGGCCGCGGGAGATAGGGACGAGCGGCGCATCGCCATACCGACACTCCTCTTCCCCCGCGGCCCCCCTACCGTCGGCCCACCTCCGGACCAAAATGGCTGCCGACACCCACGCCAGACGCAGGACCACCGAACTGGCCCCGCTCCAGCCGCCGCACCGACGGGCTAGCCCCGGCAGCACGGCCCGCGCAGCGCCTCCTACCGCAAAACGGCCGGAGACACCGCGCTACCTCCAAGAAGGAGACGGTGCCCTCCTGACACCGCTCCCCCTGCCCCTCCTGGCTGTTGGTCCGCGCCGGATTGCTCCGGTACCACAAGCTCCTGTCTGGGGGAACAGTCGCGAGTGGCTTCCCCTATCCGCCACCCGGGGGACGCGTCCGGTAGCAGTCAGCCTCTGCCCCGGAGAACTGTTCTAACCTAACCTAACTAAGATCTAACGACAAATACCTAAGTTCAACTTTTAACCTAATCTAACTAGTCTAGACACGAATGACTTATGGCAGTTGACACTAAAATTCCAAAAATGGTTGCCAGAGCGTTTACGAAAATAACTTTAGATTGTCACAAAATCATAATCATCATAATAATTATGAATGAAATGAAAATAAAATATTGAGAATTTTCAAATAAATATTAAAATGCGCGTCAACTTATTATTTGCAAAATTAAAAAACATTATTACAACTCCCTAAAATGGCAAAACTTCTGTCTTGGAAAATCAAAACGCATAAATAAAACTCCCTAAAATAGCAACACTTCTGACAAAATTACGTCAAAAGCAATAAAATAGTGCAGAATTGATGTTATATTTATCAAACTTTGATATTTTTTATTTCCGAAAGTGTTTGTTTCCTCCACTTGAAACTTTGTGGGATTATTCAAGATAATAAGTACCTACTTTGCACAAAAAAAAAATCAAACCGGTATATTAAAGTTGAGCCTAGATATTAGTATAGATGTCTAGTACTTTTAGTTATACTCTATATAGATAATATTTATGTTCTATGACAACTTTAAACTTTGAATCGAAATTTCAATATCCAGGATAAAAATATTTATTAAATATTATTTAAAATATTACTATTTCATTAAAATTAAAACAAAATCGAATTTTATGAACGGGCAACACATTTGACAGATTTGTGACACTGACGTCTGACAGTGACGGACGCGAAAACATGAACATGATATAGGACAAAATGTAAATACTGTAATTGCTCATAATTCATATTGATTTATTTATGAAGCTGTTGTTGAAGTAGCAATAGCTATAGCATACTTTGGATCGTGAACATTTGGCTTTTGACTAAAGTAAAAGACAGTTGTGTTATTATCGTTTATTTATCGAACTAATCTCAGGAACAGTGCATGTCGACATCCTTTATAATCGATATCAAAGTATTTTTCGTAGAAATCTTGAATTAACTCTTCAACCTGTAAACAAAAATGGCAAATGATATATTACAGGTCAAATGTGATATATGTGCAGATATAGCCCATGAACCTTACATAGAATGTTGTGAATGTGATTTTAGTTTATGTTGTTCATGTTTCGCATCAGGAAAGGAGAAAGGCGACCACAAAAATTATCACAAGTATGCGTTACGGAGAAATGATTTTCCGCTTTTCGAAAATTGTAATTGGTCTGCTAAAGAAGAATGTAAGCTTTTGTCAGCTTTATCCACATTTGGCTATGGAAATTGGGAAGATATATCGAAAACTGTCCACACGCGTACGAAACTTGAGTGCCAAGAGCATTACAAAAAATATTATATAGAGAAAGTACAATACGATGAGCTAAAGTTGATTCCTGAAACTGATCAGTCTTTATTTCCGAAACCTTTGACACCATATTTATATAACACAGAATTAAGTATAAACCCACCGAGAAATAATCAGTCAGATCAACAATTAGCAGGTTATAGTGCTTATAGATCTGAGTTTGAACTGAGCTATGATCACAACGCTGAGAGTATATTTAATATTGAAGATAATTATTCTGATGATGAAGACGATGAATGTATGGATGCATTAAAAATTAGTTTAGTCAATGCACTCAATACAAGATTAAGGGAGAGGCGGCGTAGATACAAAGTTATACAGAATCATGGTCTTATCATGGTAAATAAACTTATTTCATGGTTACAAAGGTTTGATATGACATTATCAAGATCAAAGTCAGAAAGATTACTGACATTTATGCAATTTATGAGAGGAATACAATTTGATGCATTTATAGAGTCTTTACATTTAGAGGATGAATTGTTAAGTAAAGTAGTCAGATTGTGCGAGTTCCGTAGAAATGGTATAAAAACATTACATTCGGCAAAGTTATTTATGTATTTGAAGAAAGAAAATGATTTGACTATTAAAGAACAAAAGCAAGCCACAACTGTGATGATGAAGAAATTTGAAAGTCAGTCCCCAGTTAAGCACAAGTTAGTTTTTGGTAATACGGGCAAAAGATTGAGAACGCAGTCAGTGCCTCTAGATATAGTTGATTTACCAGGATTCCACCTTCTTTCAGACAGTGAAAGAATTTTGTGCTCTAATTTAAGACTTATACCAAGAAACTACATCGATATTAAAAATTTATTAATAGCTGAAAACAATAAATTAGGTTTTTTGAGATTATTAGATGCCCGTCGCATTCTTAAGATAGATGTGAATAAAACAAGGAAGATATATGATTTTCTTTTGTCTGAAGGTTTTGTATGTAAGCCCTAAAATAAAGTTTTTTATATACAAACATATTTTGTTTTTTATATATATTATATATTCAATTTTACAGATAAATAAAAAAATGAAAAGGCATACTTGTTGTGTTGTGATTATATGATTTAATGTCATTTTTATAGTGTTTGCCTAACTTAGAAAATAATATTAAGCCATATCTAGGGACATAGCCATAATTTAATTAACATTCAAGCTATATCAAGTTCTTCTCCTGTTCCAAAATAAAAATATAATTCTGATAATATTTATTCTAATAATCTATCTATACTTATAATCAATCTGTAGAGAGGTCAATTCTGTACATGAAATATATTTCCAAAATAACTATCAGGGGTGTTTTAAATAAAACTATCTTTTCGGATTTTGTCGCGGATTTATTTGTATTTTTGTTTCCCGACGTCGAAAACAAAAATACGAAATAGTCGAAACGTCGGGAAACAAAAATACAAATAAATCCGCGACAAAATCCGAAAAGATAGTTTTATTTAAAATGTCAAATATTCGCGTAAACCTAAGAAAGTATTATCAGGGGGTGATTAGGGATCGATACTGATGCCAAAAATGCAATCAGTAAAATTTTTGTCTGTCTGTCTGTCTGTCTGTCTGTCTGTCTGTCTGTCTGTCTGTATAACCGTTATAGAAACAAAAACTACTCGACGGATTTTAACGAAACTTGGTATAATTATTTTTCATACTCCTGAGCTGGTTATAGTATACTTTTCATCACGCTATAATCAATAGGAGCAGAGCAGTGAAGGGAAATGTTGGGAAAACGGGAGAAGTTACTCCATTTTTTAAGCTTCCGTCGCGTGTGCAACCTTAATGGTTAAAGCTACACAGAAATCATGTATGACGGAAATGTTCTCCTTAAAATTATATAAAAAATATCCCACGACAACATATGTCTAATCTTTTATGGTTGACTCACAATAACACGTGTAACTCTCGATAGCTTAGTAGTTCGAAGCTTTCTGATTTATATTTGTCTACTCTTACGTTTATAACACTCAGTTATCCCTAATTAAAAAAGTTAAAATGTCTGTCTGTTTGCCTGTATGTCTGTTTGTATATTTTTGTATGCGCGTTTCACGCGAAAAGGAATGAACCGATTTCAACTAAATTTTGTATAGTGATAACTTAGTACTCGGGTCAACATTTAGGATACCTTTTACGACAGGCAAATTATTAATTCCCACAGGAAAACAATAACTGGTTCTATCGAATTGTCCTTAGAAATTTATATGGCTAACGCTGGCTCAACCTTAAGAGATAGATCAAAAAATTGTACAAGAAAATTGTAAGTCTTATTAAAAAGGTCGACAGAAAAGTTCTCAATAGTATATGTCTATCTCCTAAGGTACACTCGCTATAACTATTTTCATTATTATATATTACTGTTTTATTATACGTTATTTATTCTATCTATAAATATAATAAAACTGTAGAGGTCGAATGTCTGTACATAGAAACAAATGCTAAAAACCGAGTCAGTTATCTTCTTACACCCCGTAAGAAGAAAAATAGAACAAATCCAGATTTTTTTTCAATTTTTTTGTTTCTGTGTCTGTTTGTACGGGCTAATCGCCGAAATTCGCATGGTCGTACCTTATATCCCTGGTAAACATGTAAGATACTTTTCATTCCGGAAAATTAAAGAGTTCCCGTGGGATAGTTAAAAAACTATAGTAACTTATACAGCTTAGTACACAACAACTTATGCACCTAATTTAGTAAAATTTGGCATGCTGATACCTTATATGTATTGCCGATCAAACAACAGGTTACTTTTCATCCCGGAAAAATGAACGGTTTTTCGTGGGATAGATCTATTTTTGTTTGTTTGTAACGTATTATGTACACAATATAGACCCCAAAACAATAGTTATTAAAAATTTTGTCTGTTTGCCTGTATGTCTGTTTGTCAGTTAGTCTGTTTGTATGTTTGTACGGGCTAATCTCCGAAACTTTTGAACCGATTTAAATGAAATTTTGCATGGTTGTATCTTATATCCCCGGTCAACATCTTAGATACTTTTCATCCCAGAAAGTTAAAGAGTTCCAGTGGGATAGTTAAAAAAATATAGTATCTTATACAGCTTAGTACACAACAACTTATGCACCTAATTTAGTAAAATTTAACATTCTGATACCTTATATTGCTGGTCAAACAACAGGTTACTTTTCATCCCGGAAGAATGAACGCTTCCCGTGGGAACTAATAGATCTGTATTAGTGTTTTTCTAGAGGCGAACCCGTGCGAAGCGAGGGTGAGCCGCTAATTTATTTTAAATATATATTTCATTAATGTTTTCAAATGTAATTAAAAAATTGTTATATAAGCAAATAATTCAGTTAATGGGTAGGTGGAAAATTCAGATTCAGATATATATAATAAGTGAAGGAGAAACATCATTTGGTAAATACATATATACTAATTCATATTCTGAGTTTGTAACTTTCAGACATGATCTTTTCTAACATATCTTTCCTTTCTTTAATGCTCTCCTTAACCTGACCTTTTTTGTTTGGATTCACTGGACTGCCAGGTCACGACAAACATTAAATAGTAAGTAATTAGCCATAGTTAGAAATTGAACTTGTGACCTCTGGCTTTGTTTTCTTGATGAGCCATGATAAATGGAGTTTAGTTGATATATACCTTATATATTATAATCAACTATATACTTACTTTAAAACCAAATTTTTGGTATAGGAATATTGCCGGGTTGGTTGGTGATACATGTAGTGTCACGTCTTGGTCTGTACAAGTCTGCAAATATTTATAAAATTATAATCCATACATAAAATTAATATTATTATCAAAATTATTAACGATTTTTTACACCATTACTTAACAACTTATATAATAGAAAATATTTGAATTCGACTATTTATTTTACAGGAAATAAATAAAATTAAATAGATAGCTTATGTTTAAAATTATATATTGCTTATTAATATCAATCAAAAAATAAGACCTATACTTAATCGCGTTATGGTTTACACTAGGGTTGAGTGAAGAAATAAATTTTTCTCAGCTCAAATTCTAAAACCTCTAGCTTTGAAATAAAATTTTTGAAAAAAAATAATAACTCATCATTTTGAGGTGGTCAACTTTCACTGTAATACAGAAAAAGTAACATTTTATTATTTGAACTTTTTTTAAAATTGCAATATTGCAATATTACAGTGTAAGTTAGAAAGAAAATGACAATCAATTTTTGAATGTTTTCAAAGATGATCACGCGAAAAAAAATTTAACACCGCGAAACAGCACACACGCACACACACCCACCTGCAGTAAATGGTACAGCATGAAGGAGGCGATCCTCGCGCGCCGCCACTCGGGGCGCGTGAGCACGAAGGACACGTACGCGTCGCCGGCGCCGGCGTCGGGCACGAGCAGCGCGAAGGCGACCACCACGCGCCGGTACGACACCACGCAGCTGAACTCCGGGTACTGCAGCGCCTCCGACACTGCAAGTGGTGGAATAGATAGACTATATCCATACTTATATTATAAATGTGAAAGTGTGTTTGTTTGTCCTTCTTTCACGTCGAAACGGAATGACAGATTGGCGTGATTTTTATGTAGAGATATTTGGAAGGCTGGAGAGTGACATAGGCTATATTTTACCGCGGGAGATTATCTCATTCCCAGGGGAAAACTAATTATAATACAACCCAAAAAAATATTTATGGTCAGAATACCGTGAAACTTGGTGTTAATGCTCTTCAATACAATTAAATAAATACGTGTTTTAGCATTATTCGAAAGTCATCCCATAAGGGAGTAAAATTGGGAATGAGTTTTAGCGCAAGCGAAGGCGCGGGTTTTGCTAGTATTATATATACATTGATATGATGACTTGTTGTGAGTTGTATATAATATAACGTATTCTACCGTGGGAATTACCTTATCTTCCGCGATAAAAAGTAGCCTATGTCACTCTCCATCCCTCCCAACTATCTTCACTCAAAAAATCCGTCACTAATTTTCGACGTGAAGAAATAATGACAAACAAATATACTATCACGTTTATAATATTAAAGTATGGAAATAATATATCATGTTCATATGTACGTATATGTTATTTATTATATATGTACATCTACTCTGACAACACGACAGAGGTTTAAAAGAGGATGTGTGTGCTGAGATGACGGCTGATAGAGAAAAGTAGAACTGGGAATAAGAAGCCATGCTATGTCGACCCACGGAGCGTGGGATAAGGATAAGGTGAAGAAGAAAGTTGCAGGAAGAAACTTGCAAGTCATGGTTAGTGGTATAGCATAGAAAGGCAGCAGTGCCATGTGTCCAGAAGTGGAAAATAGGATGATGATGATCATATACATATGTATAATATATACTCCATGACACTCCTACCTGTGTTCAAAATTTCACCCAAATCCATCCAGCTGGTTTCTGCGTTTATGTGTAACAAACATAAATACATCAAACCTTTCACATTTGTTACACAATAATTATAAGTTTAAGGAGTACATTGGTATTCATTTTGTTATTACAAATTAAATTAAATAAATAAATAAATAAAAACAATTGTCGTAATAATATGATTCTTCACCACTAAGGGTGGAAAAATATCTAAGAGTCACTTTGCACTTTATATTGAAGTCAGTTCAGGTGTTTTTTTCTAAAAGTCTTCTTTCCTTACCATCTATCCCGGGCCAGAAGAATTGCGCACATAAATTGTTTATGGCGGCTATATGTTGCGGTCGGATATAGGAATAGTCTATAGACGCTCTAGGAGGCGGCTCGTAGTCTTTTATATGCCTATGAAAAAAAAACAGATCATGTAATTTGAACATAGATCAAAAAGTACTAGATACACAATCAGCGACAAAAAATGTTCTCACCGATTGAGCGTTCATTTGAACATTTGAGCGCGCTTTTAATTTATGTATTTTTTTGTGAAAACAACTTTAAGCATTTTATTTAAGGTTCAATTTACATTGTTGTTTAATATTTATTTCAACAGCTAGAATATATACCTAAACGCAATTATATGGGAATAACCGCAAATTTTTTGATGTGTAAATTGTTTTATTTTAACTTATGGGGAACTAGCGACATATCCTTGTTCTGACTTGTTTGTATTATGTTATTTAATACTAGCGACCCCTCTCTCTCCGCTCGGCTTTGTCCCTAGTTACGTTTTAACATTTAGTATAGATTTCTCAGAGATATTTTCCCGCAGTAAAAAGTATCCTATATGTTGACCCGAATAACCAGCTAACATAGTACCAAATTCATAAAATCTATCCAGTGGTTTTCTCGTGATGCGTTCCCAGACAGACAGACAAAAATTCTAAAAACTTTAGACTCGGCCTGAGTATCGATAATAATGACTATTTCAATAAGATTTTCCGAAAAATAAATTTGATATACAGATTCGACTCATTTTGAATTATACTATATGTATAGATTTACAAGCACTTTGCTTTGACCATATAAAATCCTCACCGATTAGTCTTCCTCAACAATTCATCAGTCAGTTTCAGCCAAGTGGGCGTAGAAGTGGTGTCTCTCCGAATGAACGGCTTCAGCACAGTGCCGGAGTATGCCGACCGGAAGGTAGTGGGTTCGATGTGCGACAGTAGCAACGTGCCGAAATTGGTATTAGATATTGTACCACATAGATTGTCTATAAGGTACTGAAAAACAACAGTTTTTAATTAAATGAAATAAAAAAAGTTTAAAAATAAAACGACTTCCAGGCACTAAAATGTAAAAAAATAACTAAACGGAGGTTTTCATTTAGAATAGATACCTAATCAGATATTTTTAATAATAATTCGTATTCCTCGAAGGTTTCGGGAATATTTGATAACTATGAAAACCTGGTCAGTTCTAGCCATTTCAACTCTTCAGCTTCAGATATCTTTTGGCAACAAATATCTTCGAAAAATCCATTCAATTCTAAACTAATCCTTAAAATTCTAAACTGCAATGATTATAATCCTAATGATTATTACAGCACATGCAAACAAATTTACGTTTATATAAGAAATAAATATTTTTAGGATAAAAGTTCACTGAAAATAAGAATGAATTCAAGCATATGTTGATCAAAGGCTTAATTAATGTAACATAAATTATTCATATTTCTATTATTAATAATTCGAGTAACTAACCGACCGCTGGAACCTGTCTAAGATACGCTCAGCGTTCATGATGACTCGAGGGTCTTCTGTCACGTAGCCTCCTAATAGTTTTACCGTCCTGGAACAAATGCCAGTTGTTTTTACATTTCAAGTCATAGTTTTATCCCAAAAGTATGGAAACTGGACTGGACTGCTGTCGATTAAATTACTAGTACAAAAACCGCACAAATCAATAACTGGCATTTCTATAGTAAGAAAAAGGAAGAAAATAATTTTAAAAAAAGTGCTTGATTGTGCCTTCACACATAGTAGAAGTGAAACTTAATATTATATATTTGTCAGACAATAACAACGGTTACCATGGCCACATGACAATGTATTCTATCTCATTCTCTCGCCGGTTTAATCCTATATATTTATGTGTTTGTCTCTTTTTAGTGTCGCATTTTCGTTTCATCGACTTTCAAATCACAACGATTCTAAAGAATTTTCTTTTGAATAACTAGTAAAAATAAAGAAAGGGGTCTAAAGTAAAGCGTTAAAAGATACAGTGTATGTTTTATCCCACTGTAATTATTCTGTTGTAGATATAATTTTTTTGTGATTTTTATACCATCCTATTATTATTAATATTATAAATGCGATATATTATAAATGCGATATTATAAATGCGATAAATATTATAAATGCGATATTATTATTAATATTATAGATGCGATGAATCACGCCAGAACGGCGAAACGAATTTGGATGTAATTTGGCACAGAGATAGATTATAGTCTGAAATAGCAGAAAGGTTTTTATCCCGGAATAATGTACGGCTCCCGTGCGATTTCTTTGTGTTTCTCACAGAGCAAGGGATCGACTATCTATTTCAAACTAACCGTTAAAACGTACCCACCGAACCCGAACGAAGCGAGGATGAGTCAGTCACTAGTAGTATTAAAACAAATCTAACGCCTAATTCAGTTGTAGACACCAGAAATTCTTACAATTTTTATTGTTTACTCCATTATTCATTTTAGCCATAAATATTTACTTACTTATCCAAATCGAACATTGGCAAATGATTATGGCGTTTTAACCTCCTCAAGGACAGTTTCGCCTTTAGCTGATACAATTCTGCCTTTTTACTAGCTTCCTTCACTTTGGGTATGAGATTCTCTATATTCTTCAACAGCTGGACTTCTTCATACTCGGTCATGGAGACTAATTCTAACGTGTCCTCAGTACTTTCTTTTTCAAGCCACGGCATCGTATCGGTAGAGTTCGGGAGGGTTGAGAAAAGAGAGTGGGTTCTGACAACTGGTTTCTCTTCAGGTTTTTTGGGTTTGCTTTCAGCTTTCTTTACATCTCTGGATTTTTCGTCGTCAGATTGAAATTCTGTGTGGTTGTGCGAGCTGAGCGAGTCGGAGTCGTAGTGGAGTTTGTGTGAGTGTAGGCTGGAAGAGTCACTCTGTAAAGTTAATAGTAATTTAAGTATTGTCACAGTCGACTAATCCAGGGCTTCCCTAACTCCCCCCCAACGTGCGTTCACCTTGTCGTGGTGGGGGGGCTCAGTAGTGGCTGGCAACCCAACCGGGCGCGAAGCCAAGAAACGCACAGGGAGGTGGCCCACTTCAGTGGGCGGTGGGAGGTGGCCCTCTTCGGAGGGCGGTGTACCATGCGGGTTGCTCCTGGTACTTCTCTGATAGCAGAGTGGACCTTGGAGCAACCCCGTGGTTGTTGTGGTCTGCTTCGGCAGACCTGCCGTCGGGGCGTCGTAGTTGAATGCGTAAGCGATCCTGCGACGCCCCATTAAGACGGGGGAAGGCTTTGTTGGGTTTTAGTGGGTAGTACTGGCTTTGCCGGTGAGTCCCACACCTCGTGCGTAAATGCATTTCCCAACGTTAAAAAAAAGGGGCTTCCCTAACCGTGCGTTATTTTCCCGGGGCGTCTTTAGGCGATGCACATAAATTGGCTGAAGAAGACAAGTTGCTTGAATTTCCGTCGCAAAAAATTGGCAAATTACTAAGGGCATCACAGTAAAAATAAGTTTGGGAAGCCTTGGACTAATCGTAATACAGTCTAACAAAGGCTCTAGATAGGACAATCGTACGCCGCGCGTTGATTCAGGTGAGGCGTTCCATTTATAAATTCGAATTGGAATAAAAGACAGGTATTGGTGGCACGTTCGCTTTCTCTCTTTCTAGAGAGTGGTCAATTTCAGTGGAGTATTGCTCAGTCCATTCAGTACGGGTGAGGCGCACCCGACAATCATACATTCTTTTATATGACAGTGGGGAAACGGCTTTAGAGTTGAAGAGAATCTTGCCACTAGATGGCGCTTTAACTTCGAAACCAATAGAAATGTCACTTGACAGTATTTCTGTTTAAAAAAGGCGATCGCCTACTGTATACATTTTTATCGTAGTACTCTTAAATGTTTTTTTATGAAGTGTTACCATTGAAATATTATTCAATTTTTAGAAGTTTCGGCAAATACCAACGATTTCACCTAATAAAATAATGCCAGACATTTGGCGTAATAATAATGATGTAAATATAATATATAAAATTTCTTATTTTGCAACACATAATAAAAATAATGTTATCTCTTGGAGAATAAAGAAACATGATCACCTCTTTGACTATATCATCACTTGCTTCATTGTTTTGTGTGACACTAAACTCACTGAATATACTATCCACATCAGCGAAGTTGTCCCTCGCAGTTACGTATGTCAGATTATTTGTTAAATCTCTTTCAAAACTATCATCCATATATTGTCTGAAAGCATTATTAACTTTTTTTATTTTCAATGTACTTTGATGTGAAAAAATTAAAGTGGAAGTTTTCTAAAATCTGAAATAAGTGATCATTTAAGATTTAAAGTTATAGCTTACTAGGCTAGAACCCGCGGCTCCGCACGCGCCAAAACTACAAAAAAATGTCAATAAAGGTAGTTTCATACAAACTTTCATCCCCTATTTTACCCCCTTATAGATTGAATTTCGAAAAATGCTAAAACACGTATTTATTTAACTTTTATTGAAGTGCATTAATACCAAGTTTCAAGTAATTCTGATCAAAAATATTTTTTTGGTTGCAATATAACGTGTTTTCCCCTGGGAATAAGATAATCGTCAGTGGTAAAAAGTAGCCTATGTTACTCTCCAGCCCTCCAACTACCTCCACACAAAAAGTCACGCCGATCCGTCACTTCGTTCCGATGTGAAAGAAGGACAAACAAACAAACACACTTTTACATTTATAATATTAGTATGGACTATCGACTCACCCTCGCTTCGCTCGGGTTCGTACCTAGGTTGCTTCCCTATACAAAATTTCACCCCCATTTTCACCGCTTTAAGAGATGATTTCCGGGATAAACTATCCTATGTCTTTCCCAGGGTTTCAAACTATCTTCTTATACCAGATTTCATCTAAATCGGTTCAGTAGTTTTGTAGCGTATTCGATACAAACAAACAAACAAAAAAACAAATTTTTAAGATAAGATAAAATAATAAATAAATCAATGATATTGTAAACCATACAATCAGTGAAGAATAAAACAAAAAAAAAATGCCGAAATGAAAATCTAATACATTTTGTTATTTCCTTTTGTTACTTTGGAATTATAATTTTACCTCATATCAGCATCAAATGGCTCACTGACTGATGAAGTAGAAGCACGACTTTGTTCGTCTGTATCCAAACGTCGTTTCTTGCTTGGCATCTCTTCTATGGCTTGTGGTGTAGTTTGAGCTATTGTCACCTCTGGATTATTGTTTAAATAATCTTGGTAACCTAAAAGTGGAGATTATTATCTTTAACAAACATACTTCTCGAAAAATAAAATTCATATATTTTTTTACATCCTTATTTAAACATTCACAAACAAAACATTTTTTTTTATATTATTTGCTCTTGATGGATTAATTACTAATTGTTTATTTGTAAAAAATTTTGAATGGGAAAGAAGAACACGAGAGAAAAATCAAAGACAAGTATGATTTTTTTTATTTTTACAATAGGAACCATGTATTATGTAAGTAGTAGCATGGAGTCTCATCACGAACTAAGAAACATTAGTTTAAATAAACGTCAAAAGATGACGTTACATGTATCGATTTTTTATTAAAGTTGTGTTAAATTAACAAAAGATATAAATATAGATCTCAAATAGGAATATTTTTGTTTTAAAAAATATTCTAAGTAAAGTGAAACGAAATAATGCACCTGTAAATGAAATTTGCATAATTGTACTGATTTTATATTGAAATATCAGTAATCAGATGATGGGTCTGTAGTGTGTATTCAGAGATGGCGCTTTTACTTTTTATGAATTGTTTATCACGGTTAAAAATAGTTAAAATCACAGATTATTGTTTTTTAAATTTGAATGCAGGACGAATTTTAGAATATATACCATACAATATACATTAGTTTGCACATATTTATGAAATAAAACAGTTTAAAACTATTGCGAATAAGCGCTCTCCAATTTCTTTTTATGAGATGAGGCGTCTGTACCTACTAGATAGTTTTATGTGATCTGTGGTAGTAGTATAGTTAGTGTCTATCATATAAATTTCTAATATAAAATTAAACAATTTTAATTAATTTAATATGTAAACAAAAGCGATTATTTTACCCATTTTTGTCACTATTGATTTGAATAAACTTTGGTCACATGAGAACAGGTGCCGCCTCTTCTTTTGTGTCAGTTTGTCTTGAGATAGCTCGTGTACTGAAAAGAAAACTTGATTGTAAAATATAAAAATATAAATAAAATTTCACTAATAAACAATAATACATAAATTAATTAAAGCTATATTGTTATGTGAGTATGGCCGCTAAAAATTGTACATATGGAAAAAAATCTGTGTCTCTCAAACAAAATAAAATATTTTCATATACTACTTCATTTAATGTTATGTTGTAAATAGTTTCAGCTACACATTTTCACGTTTATACTTATCGAAAACTTTAATTAATTTCGGTTTCCTTTACGTAAGTTGGCGACAAAAATCGCCATTTTGTTTTCTGTGAAAATGAAGATTAAAGTGGCCAGCACTTTTGTCGCGGGAGTTTTTAATGTTTTTATGTAAGAAAACGCACGGTAAGAATGTAATTTTACAATATTATTTTAATCTCTGTGTGTAGATAGATCATTCAGTTAACAAATAAACCTGTTCGTCATGTTCTTACTCCAAAATAAACCCGAATACATGTTTTTTAGATTACGTTCACAGTATTTTTGATTCACGAATGATATCGTGTGTTACTTAATGTGTTACGTAACATTCGTGATCAGTTCTTAAGGTTAGTGTACAGTACAGAACTTAAATTTCAACTTATTTTTTTCGCAAGTACGTATCCGCGCAGGGTATCTAGTAAATTCTCAAAATTGAGGCAGTTCTAAATAATGTTAATACTGTGCTAATCCCAAGTAATTTGGGAAATGGGCAGGAAGATGATAATAAAGTACAGATATTCGCTTACAAATATGTGAGGCAACTGCAGGAGAGAAGTTATGTTGTAATTGCCACCAGCCTGTCTCCTTTAAAATGGTTGATCCAGATCGGAAAAATAGATTATTGTATACAGACAATGCTCCTGCTATAGTACCCATCCAGTTCTTTTTCTGTTTGCTAAAAAATATTGGTGATTATATTCTGTTATGCCAAAACATAAGTAATTTAATAATTTATTCATTCTTTAATTATGATATTTTAGTTTTTTAATTGAAATAATATATGATCATACTAACAAGCGATTTCCAAAGAGCTGCACCCAATATCTATCAACAAAATAGCAAATGTGCATCTTATAGTGAAAGAAACCATTGTTACTGATTCCCTGCATATGTTTACTCAAGTGATGTAATGTCAATAATAAACAATTTACCCTGAAAAAAAAAAAATATATATTTCAGTAACGGTATATGATTCTTTTTTCATTCGACTAGCTTCAATCAAATTGCCATTACACCAAAACTGACAAATGATTATCAGGATAATTTATTATTTAGTAAACATATAAGTTTATAAGCACAAAATTAAAACACAGATTTTAAAGTTTATAAAACTTTTTATTCATAAAAATCAATCATAAATTGTGATAATTTCTAAAACCGGCTTATTATATATCACGATATTATGGGCTAAAGAAATGAAAATATAAATCTTACCATGGAAATTTATTACGTCTTAAAACTTCCTCTGAGTTCTGAGAACAGTCTGCGCATGTAAAATCAAAGAAAACATCGCAGGCAAAGTCCCCAGGAGTTCCTGGCCGTTTTAAACAAGATAAATGAACAAAACATGTACAAGTGTCGCAAACAAGGCCAGGACGATCCTGTTTGTTTTCTGGTTCACTACAATACTTGCACGTTGTACTCATTTTCTAATACAGCTTCTATTTATTTTCCCATACAATTAGCATTTAAAAACATTGTTTGTTTTCATTTATATTTGACATAAACATAACCTATTACTTAGCGCTGTTTAGTTAAATAGTTAAATGTCAAATGCATAGATGACAAATGTCAAATGTGTCAAAATTGTGTTGCCAGATTAGAAATATTCTATGCATTATTCCCAAGATAGAAATATGCCAAAGAATATATTTTAATTCTGTTACATGGGTTCCTACAATAATTTAAGATGTAAGTTTTATCAGAATGCTTTTCGTACGCCGAAACTATTAAATGGATTGTAATAATACGTGATGTCATTATTGACATAGAAATTCGACTTTGCTTTTGGTTATTCTATTATAGTAAACAACGAAAATAGTTCCGGTTCCAGCCCTTCTGAGGACAAACAGTTATATTGATAACGAATATTTTTAGCTATATTTTTATATATGCTGACCGGCCACCAATTTGAACCATGAGGAAGCTAAAAGCTGTTTTTAATATCTAAGAGGTTTCTAAAGAAGCTAAGCTTACGTGCACGGGGTTTTTTATACAACTCAATATTATCTTTCTTTCATTAATTACATATTTCCTATGAATATGTCATAGGAAATAATTATGTGAAGTTAGTGAAAGCTATTATAATTTTACAACACAAAACTGTGCTGACTAAAAAAGTAATATTAATAAAGAAGAGTCATGAGACACGGAGGGCAGAAGAAAAATATGTCTAAGTGGAATGTTGATATAACGTAACTCATAGATTCGATAAATTGGAAGTAGCCGTATTAATTTATAAGTACGTGAGGAATAAAAAAGATAGTGTAGATTTTGTTTAGATTTTTTTAATAAAAATAAAAATTTTAATCTTAAACCCAATCACTGTCTACCAGAACTTTCTTCTCTAAACTCTCTAATCCATTTCTCTATGTTTTGTCTGTGAATATTTCTAGCCATTTTCACTGAGCTTGGGTCATATTTACTGCCTGCCATCAAGTCTAGATGATGAGCAGCATCAATAATAACAACTGCAGTTACCGAGTTACTTATGCTGTTGAGGATTCCACCTGGAAAAGTTAATAAAATCCTATGAGGAAAATATAACTAGAACAGTTTAATTTTTATGACAAAAAATATAATTGAAAAAGAAATTAGATATCTAATTATTTTACTTAGTAATGAACAACCTATTACACAAACTAAAAATCGAATAAAACTATTAAAGTAAGTAAAATATTAAAAAAATATACTCTGTTAAAAACAGACCTCCAGCCCATGGGTCAAGTAGGCCATTACTGAAAACAATGTTCGAAGCTGCCTTGAGTCTATCACCGCCGTATTCCACTCTTGCTCCTTGGGGTCGAGGGTATACATTGTATTTTTTATGGCATGTTTCAGCATACTTAGTAAAATTCCAAGGGGTTGGTTCAAACATGTCATCTACTCCATTCGAGCACATTGGCATCACCATTTCTGTGCAGGCCTGTGGATACCAATAAACTGTTAGTTTTTAACTTAGATCTGTAAACAACTTATTATTGGACATACGTAATATTTTTCTTAGTATTATATTTTATTAAAAATATATAGCGGAGTTTGTTTTTTTTCCAAAAATCTGATTTTAGTAAAGTGTTTTCGTTAAATGTTAGTACTATGTTATTCTAATCACATATTGAAATGATCAGATTGTACCTATTAGTATATTACCTGATAATCCCAACCACTGGCGTCTAGGTTACCTAATTTGTCACCCATTTTGTAATCAATGCATTTTGCTTTGCCGTCAAAATCAGCGTAAGTCTGTATAACATTTCCTATGCCCTGAAAAATAAAGAAATTAGTGGATGTGTGCGGAGATGAGATATATATATATCTAGTATAAATAGTAACTAAATAATCATACCTCAAGCAATTTCTTGTCTTTCAAATGCTCATTCAAATACTGGCACACAACCCTCACTGGTTGCGCCGGCAGCGACATAAGGAAGTCCGTGGCGAAAGGATAGTTCACCATCGCAAGGGTCTCATACATGCTTTGTAAGAACTCCACCAGGGTTTGAACATCTTCAGTAGTTTTTATAGGATCACATAACTTCCAGGTCTTTTGCAGCCAATCGGTATTGTTCTGGGTTTTTACAAAGCTTCTGTAATTAGAGGCATATGATGATGATGTTCTCCTAGCCGATTCCGGCTACGGCGGCCAATCTCATTGAGACTAGCCAACTACGCAGGAGATATTATAGTGCCCAAGTGTACGCGCAGACACAAGTGCACTCTCTATTCCTGTCACTCTCATACTCCGGTGGGACGACCATTCGACACGACCGGCGAGAGTTAAGGCGCAGGACCGACGGCTTTACGTGCTCTCCGAGGCACGGGGGTGAAACACCGCCAACTTCCCAACTCCGGGCTGTTATTGAGACTTACTATACAGAAAGTCTCAATAACTAAACTTGGCCCGACCCGGGACTCGAACCCAGGACCTCCGGGTGTGCAGCCGTACATGCTAGCCACTACACCACCGAGGCAGTTAAAGTAAAAGTTAGAGGCATATAACTTTATTTCATTACGGATAATTAATACAAGATGAGGTTAATAGATTCAATTTTCAATAACAATAATGATAAAATTAGTTACAGAATAATCAAAATAAAGGAAGTGAAAGTATCATTTCGACATCATAGTAGCAAGTATCAATGCGCAGATATTAATTTGAATATAGCAATATAATAAAGAGGTTAAATATGTTTGTATGAAGAAACTGATGCTACTATGTCCTCCTAAGAATAAAAGAACCATGTATTTTTGTCATTGAGCGGGCATAATCTATGTAGTGTTTTGCCGCGGCACCACTCGCGTAGTACACTAATGTACGTATACATATTATAATCCATTTTCTACTTATGAATGTATAAGCTATATTACTGTAAGATTTCATCAAAATTCGTTCAGTAAGTACTTTTTGTGTAAAAGAATAACAAACATACAACTGTACAATTAGCGGAACGACTGAACTTAGGCCTACTTTCTGGCCAATTTACTTAATTATTTACTAATGTTACATCGTTACGAAGATAATAAAAATACAGTTTAATCACAAAGTTATTAAACAGTACGGCCAAAATTAGATTACTCTATTGTGATAACTCATAGAATAACAGACAACAGAGTACTCGTACATTGAAAAAAAATAAAATAAAAAAAATGACTTTGCCAGGTAATGATAATACTGCTGTAACAATATTTATATACCTCAATACGCTCCAAGAGCTTCTAATATTGTCCACACATGTTTGACTAACAATTTTGAAGCTAGACGTCACTATTCTATCGAAAACCTCACATGGCACCATTCCAGGGTACATATGAATAGGGGCAGACGCTGCGATCGCACCTGTCACTAAATGGGGGTACTTGATGCGAGAATATGCAGCCAGCATCCCGCCATACGAACCTAGAAAATTAAAAGGAGTGTCACAAAATAGTATAAATGAGTGCATTGCTGTTTAATATTTATCGACAATATACCATGGTGATGTCTCAACTTCACCTACAATTGAATACTCCTTGACAGAATAACCCAATGACCCTTTTGATCTAGTCTGGGATTTGAACCCAGAATACGCATCGGTATAAACTAGCCACTATAATTCATCTCATTTGATGATGGTGCATGCTGGATGACACTTAAGTAATAAGGTGGATATAATACTTTCTTAGATTTACGCGAATATTTGACATTTTAAATAAAACTATCTTTGCGGATTTTTTCGCGGATTTATTTGTATTTTTAGGATTTTGGGAAACCAAAAATCCAAATAAGTCCGCGAAAAAATCCAAAAATATAGTTTTATTTAAAAGGCGGATATAATAGATTAATTAGTATGCGAGCACATACACATATTCTTTTTTTATCTTTTTGTCATACAATCTTTTCATCTTAAGAAGAGATACTCGTATGTAGTCATTTTTAGAAATTTGAGAACTTAAAACTTAAGAGAATTTGCACATCGCTCTAATGACAATAATTCCCCGAGATCTATCTAGAATGGGTTTCAGGGAGATCTTTTAGTATTGAATTTCATGCATGCATGCCACAAAAGTAAGTTTAGCTTATATATAGTTTAATTTTAAGTGAGAACCGACGAAGCTAGACGCGGTCTGCGAGTCGAGTGAAATCGAACAATAACTATGTATGGAAATAATAATCATTAATTACATAAAGCGTTTTCAAAAGCAATTAACTTAACTGTAATATGAGAATAATACTTCGTAAACAAAATTTTATATGTTATTGGAGATATTATTATGTAATGATGTGGTTGGAGTTGCAATGTTTTAATTACCTATTATCAAACTTATTGTTTTTTCTACTATAAATATTAAATATTTACTTTTAATAAATGTTAGAAGATAATAATATACTTACTAATTAATATCTTTTTATGTTATAGACCGCAACTACGATTACATACATATGTTCCCCATTGGTATAACACATTATATTTTCTCAATATTTAATTATTGCTTTCATAACTATCTATACTAATACTATAAAGAGGAAAGATATTTGTTTGTTTGTACCGAATAAGCTCCAAAAATACTGAACCGATTTAGATAAAATTTTTTGCTTTGTATGGGCTGGCACCGATTTCGAAAATATTTGATTAGGTATGTATTTAATAGGTAGGCTTTAATTACTTAGCCAAAGCACACCGTCTTCAAAAATATTTGATTAGGTATGTATAGTAAATAAAAACTACCAATCAGTTATTTTTTACTTTTTAGTGCTTTTGTTTGAAGTCGGTTTTTATTTTTTTGTTAAAAAGTTTTTATTTTTCCCTTTTTAGTGTAGAGAGTAGTAGCAAAGTAAGAATTCTAACGTGTTAGGCTTGTCAAATCAAACAAAATAAGCCCAAACTCAAAGTATCTACTATTAGCCGTTGAAGAGATTCACCTATCCACCTTCTAGCCTTACCATCAGATCAGGTCAACAATACCGAACCACTGTACTATCAACGGAAATAGAAAAACTTGCAAAGTTTCAAGTCAATATCACAATTAGAAGTAGGTTAAATTCATCATTAGCTATTTTTCCACCCTTAGGAACCTTTGAAATTTAAATGGGACCAATCTGGAAGTATACACTTTCAAACAACATAAAAATTGTCCAAATCGGTTAATAAATGACGGAGTTCTGAGGTAACAAACATAAAAAAAAAACAGTCGAATTGAGAACCTCCTCCTTCTTGAAGTCGGTTGAATAATTTAAGACCCTAAGGAGGACATAGGATAGTTTTTATTCTGGAAAGAAAAGAGTGAAAATGGGGATGAAAGTTTGTACGGAGAAGCAACCTAGGGACGAAGCCTAGCGACGCGAGGGTGATTTGCTAGTTTATTATAAAGTCTTCGCTTTATAGAGAATCAGATTGTCAAGAATTTTTGTTCAGACATAATTATTTATGGGCTAAAAGTGTCATGGGTTTCTTATTGTTTCAAAGTTGTTGTTGTTGTTGTTAGACAAGCTATAAGCTTGGTATAGGATTAAGCCAAGCGAAATCAAATTAATTTTTGTTTATTACCTCCAAAGGCGATAACGGGGTATTTCGGTTTAAGGGAATCGCCTTGCAGGTAGTTAATAAGATCAGCGTAGTCGGCCAGCGCTTGCGCAGACGTCAAGTAACCTATATGTTCATTGTCCATAGACTTGTTGCCAAAAGGCATCGATTTACCGTAGTACCTGTGGAGGTAAAATAAATTAAATTAGTACGGACGTCGACAAATATAAAAAACAAATATAATATAAAAATATTACTTTTATTACGTGTAATGGTAGCAAGTTAATTTGTTTAGCTACAATAACATACCTGTGTTCTGCAAAAACCAATTTTGCTTGATAGTCAGCGACGATGTCCCACATAAAGCCTGTGTGTTTTGCGAATGCCTCGATTTGACCCTTGAAATAGAGCAGTTAAATTTTAAAATCAGTTTCAGTTTGAAACCAAAACAAATATTTGTTTACGCTGGCTTGAATGAAAGCGCAATTTGAGAACGGTAACAGGAGTGCGCATCTGGATCATAATTGTAAGTATATCAAGAGCCTGTCTGTGATAACAAAACTGATACTCTTATTCTACCTTCGATTAATTTATTTATGGCTGAACCGATTAAAGTCACGCTTTTACAAGTATATAGAGGATTTATTCAGATGGAAGTGAGACTTCTTTTCATCCCAAGAAAATAAAAGTGTTTCCTTCGAATAGGAGATGCCGAGATCCGAGAGGAACTAAAACATAACGATAGGGAGTTGATAGTTAAAATTTATAAATATAACTTTTTGTTTATTTGCTAGAATTTTTTCTACATTGCAAAAGGAGCTTTATACCATTAGGTATAATATGAGTTTTAATACTGGTAAAAGTGTAAATAATGCACTATCATAAGCTTTGCTAGTAGCGTTGATAACAACATACAGTAAATAGTATCTGAGTTACCTACTGTATGTAAACAAAAATGATAAGGTGCCAATGAACGTTGAACGACGCTAATGTTATTAATTAATAATTATTATGTAACATTACCGTGGTTGGACTTTATAACAAACTAAATAGCTGCAAAAATATTCAGCTAATACAAATCGCTATTGAAATAAATAATAATGTAAATTAAATAGCACATAAAATGGCCTTTTCACATATTGTTTTACACATCTCTCTTCTTGTTTTATATCACAGTTTATTTTCAGAAAGACAAATTCAATATGACCTTGAACAAACTCCTCATACGCAATACGCATAACCTGAAGTTTATTTAGCCTGCAGTTAACTAAAGGTTTCTAATAATAAAACATTATAGTTATAAAGCGAGTTTGACCCAAAAAAAGAGATACATTAAAGATGTACAATATTCGTGAAGCTAAATACTAATTATTCATTCACTTCAACTTAACATTACTTTTATGGCGGTACTTGTAAAAAAAATATTGAATATCAATGTTTTAACACCTCCAGGTAAATTTCTAAGAAATTAATTAAATTTCTAAGAAATCTATTGTTAACTGTAACGCCGGCGTTTCCGCGGTCGTTGAGGTATTAAAACTTTGGTGTATAACTGACCTTCTAATGTCATTGTTATTATTGTGTGGCTTTTAAGTTAAATACAAGCTAAATTTAGCGATAATGTCTAGTGATAATTTAGGGAGGATTCTTTTGTGTCATAGAGGAAGGAGCTGTCGTCTGTAACACAGGCTCGGCCTAGTACAGTCGGCAGTGACAAACCGAACTAAGTAACTTAAATTGTAATTAGCTTATTTTGCGTTTAGTGTAAACAATGTAACTTAATGCTAATCAAGTTTTATTATTATTATAACTGCGATTTGAAGTCTTAACTGTAAAACAATCAAACAACCTTTATTGTCTTTAACACAGATTATAAAGACTAAGTAACCTTGCCAGTATATTTAAATAATAATTAGTATCCCACGGGAAACTATTTCATACGACAGGATAAAAAGTGGTTTGTGTCCGTCTCCATAACCTAGGCTACGCGCGTGCCTTGCAGAAGGAGTGAGACGTTAAGGTCAAGCATACTCAATTTATCTACTATTTATTAATAAACAAACTTTTCCATGGCTTCTCGTTGTTTATTTATTAACGCTTCGACCCTAACTTTCACATCATCCCCTATTTTTCATCCCCAGAGGATGTACAAAATTATTTTGAAATAGAAATATCGTATTTTTTTTATCAAATAGGTTATTTCTAATTTTCACCGCTATAACTTTAAAAATATTGTATCACGCAAATTGCAACCCCTTTTCACTGTTTAGGGGTTGGATTTTCAAAAATCCTTTCTTAGCTGATACGTATTTCATATCAGAAAACTTCCTGCTTCAATGTTAGATACTTTTCAAGATTTCATGATAATCAGTGTGTGGTATATATTAATATACTAGTTTAAATACATAAGTATGTCCTATAAATTGTTTGCAAGAACGTTAGAGCATCCTGTAATTTTAATATTTGAACATTTCATTAGCGAACTGATGGCAAATGTAATGACAAGTCTAAAATATAATCTAACTAGCAGAACCCGTGGCTTCGCTCGCGCTAAAACTACCAAAAAATCTCTAAAAAGATAATTTCGTACAAACTTTCATCCCCTATTTTACCCCCTTATGGGATGATTCTGGAAAAATGTTATAACACATATTTATTTAATTTCATTGAAGAGCATTAATACCAAGTTTCAAGTAATTCTGATAATAAACATGTTTTGTATCGTATTATATCGTGTTTTCCTGTGGGAAATAGATAATCTTCCGCGGTAAAAAGTACCCTATGTCACTTTCCAGCCCTCCAAATATCTCCACACAAAAAACCACGCCAATCGGTCACTCCGTTTCGACGTAAAAGAAGGACAAACAAACAAATACACTTTCACATTTATAATATTAGTATGGATGTGTGGTATGGTGATGGACCTATAACAGATATCGATTTAAAATAATGCATCTTAATTATATTGCGATCTAAACAATTGTTTCGCGCGAACATCGAATGGGTGACCTTCTAGTCCAGCCTATAAGATAAATACACTGCTAGGAGTCACTACAAATAAATAAACCTATTAATGCTTGTTACATCCTCATAAAAACAATGTTGTGCATTAATGCCTTTGATAGCTATGTAAGTTATGGATAATTGTTTAATGAAATCATGCACAAGAAACACTATAATAATTTACTTTTATCTAAGTATATCCACATAAATATTTCAGTTTTTTTTATGTTGTTTAAAATAACATTTAGCCGTTTTCATTTGCTTCTGCAATTAGATATATTTATGTACATCTACTTATACTAATAAATGGAGGACCGATTTTTTTGTTCTATTATAGGTACTGCGATAACTACTGAACCAATAGGAATAATACTCATACCATAAGATGCAGTGTCTTTCGGAGGTTTTAGTATAATATGATATGTTGGTGATTAATGCACTATGCGGGCGGAGCCGCAGGAAAACGCTAGTACGAATATATAACACTACGTACCTCATTTCCCGTGTAGAAGAATATCGGCCCACGTTCCCGATCCCAATAGTCATTATTTTCTAAATAGCGTATTTCAAATGTTTCATTTCTTTGAAAGCCAAAATGATCAAGAGGTACTCTAAACCACTTAGTCTCATATTTGTATTCCGTCTTCACTAAACCCAGAAACGACACTAAAATTATAAATTTTAACATATTTCTACGCGTGTGCTCTCGGTGAAGTGCCATTTGATTGTAAGCAGTCTGCAGTAACAACTAACAACTAACAGTAAGCTTGACGTAACGTACAGTGACTGCCTAAAGTGTCATGGAACATTGGTACGATAATGCTATTATCTATACTAATATTATAAAGAGGTAAAGTTTGTGAGTTTGTGATTTTGTAACGTTGTAGGGGGTAATCTCTGGATCTAAGTACTGAACCGATTTAGATGAAATTTGGTATGAAGATAGTTTGAGACCCTGGGAAGGACATATGATACTTTTTATCCCGGAAATCTTCCCTTAAGGGTGTAAAAATGGGGTTGAAAGTTTATATTGGGAAGCAAGCCAGGGACGAACCCTAGTGAAGCGAGGGTGAGTCGCTAATATCTTATATTACCTACTTATAACTTACATTCTGTTTAGTTTCACCGACTTATTATAATTAAAAAGCTAATAGGTCACTTGTGTGTTTGCAAAATAAACATAGTGGAGTTATTCGATTACATATTTTATTATTTATCGCAAACGCAAAATTTCTATCGAATTATTAATCGCTTTTCTCATAGGGTAGATAGAAAAACTAAATATTTTTTAATATAGTCCCAGATTTTCACTGCTCTTAATATTTTCAAAGTTTTGAGTGTAGTTTAGAATAACGCGGATGTAGTCAACTCACGCTTCCCGTCAGACTGATAGCAATCATTTATACTCGATTGATTCATAAGTCAGATTCAGAAAAATTAAGTCTCTTTGAATTGTCTATACCTATTCAGACTTTGCGTTTGGAACACTTGTCTGTAGCAAACCAGCAACTTATTCTAGAATCATCTAAGAATTTTGCTGCAATGGATAACGAAAAGCATCTATCTAACTCACGCCTTTATTTTTATGTGAAAATATTTTAAACCAAAAAAACATAACATATACTTTAAAAAAGCCTTAAATGTAATCATGCTACTTTTAGGAGAGGAAAATTTTAAATAAAACTATCTTTTCGGATTATTTCGCGGATTTATTTTGATTTTTGGTTCCAGACGTTTCGAATGCTTTACAACAATCATGGTCACGTCGGAGAAAGCATTAGAGGAATCTTTATTAAAATTTATATGGAAACTCAAAGAGATACTTATTTCTCGTATCAGTCATTTTATTTAATCAAAATTAGTTCCTGTAAGACTCAGATATTATGTAACATGCGTACCAAATAAATATAGACTCGAATGGATTACCTTCTTCATTTTCCAAGTCGGCTAAATATTGAGAACTAAACCCATTCTTTTCGTTCAAATTATAATAAAATTGATAATAATTATAATAATGTACTTAAAAAACATAAATTGCTAATAAAATTATTTATTTTCTATCTGTATGCAATATGCAATAGATATCCGACAATGAATATTGCGGTTGCTTCCTCTTTATAACTCCTCCTTGACATAACATTATTGTTGTTTTTTCCAGAAGGTTTTCATAGACAGGGGATAATCAACCTTTCTTTAAAATATACATATAATAAAGTACTGAGTCGAACATTAAATATTTTTTGGAAAATCTTATTGAAATAGTCATTATTATCGATACAAAGGCCGAATCTATAGTTTATATCTAGAATTTTTGTCTGTCTGTCATGTCTCATCTCTAAGGAATCTGAAATAAAATCTATACTAACCGTTGAAACGTATCTAGGGACGAATATGAGCGGAGCAAGGGTGATTCGCTAGTCTTAAAATAAAATAAAACACTGCGGATACGTCCGAAAGGCAAGAGTAGCAAAGAAAGGCAAAAAGTAGAAAAAAGAAGTTCAATTCAATTCCCGTGGTCAGTAGCTCCTAGGAACCAGCAAAAGTCACATACTTTTCATCCATTAAAAGTATAGTTAGGTACATAGTTTTATGCTTAAAGTGTGTAAGAAATATTTACATATATAATGCGAATTATATAAATATTTCTTACATAAATACTTTAAGCATAAAAGTATCAATAAATCAATAAAGTATTTAGGTCGTTGATAAAAACATTATAAGAGAACACAGACATTACAACCAATTGTCTGTGTAAGAGAATAATTAGACCGATTTGAATAAGGTTAGATATCTTATTCAAATCGGTCTAGTTGTTCTCATAAATGGAGAAAAAATTTGAAAAAAATCGTGAGAGATTGAAAGTTTTCTATATCAATGGTAAAAGATTAAAAGTGATTTTTCTATTCAATTTTCGGATCATAAATAATATTAAAACGGATACCAGACAAAACAATTCTTCCCTTGTCTTTTGGCTAAACACGAATTAATCGTTATCCATACATATATTCATGAGGTATCTCTTCTTTGGTAGCCATAGACAAATACACATTAGTTATCTACATGAGTATTAAACAAAAAAATACAGAGTTTAGCACTCTATTCGCTATTTCAATTTATTAAACCTATTTTCAACCGACTTTAAAAAGGAGGAGGTTCTCAATTCGACTGTATTTTTTTTTTATGTTTGTTACCTCAGAACTCCGTTATTTATTAATCGATTTGGACTATTTTTGTGTTGTTTGAAAGTGTATACTTCCAGATTGGTCCCATTTAAATTTAAAAAAAAAATACCACCCCTAATGATGAATTTAACCTACTTCTAATTGTCATATTGACTTGAAACTTTGCAAGTGTTTCTATTTCCGTTGATAGTACAGTGGTTCGATATTGTTGACCTGATCTGATGCTAAGGCCAGAAGGTGGATAGGTGGACTCTTCAACGGCTAATAGTAGATACTTTGAGTTTGGGATTATTTTGTTTGATTTGACAAGCCTAACACGTTAGAATTCTTACTTTGCTACTACTGTCTACACTAAAAACGAAAAAATAAAAACTTTTTAACAAAAAAATAAAAACCGACTTTAAACAAAAGCACTAAAAAGTAAAAAATAACTAATTGGTAGTTTTCATTTACTATACATACCTAATCAAATATTTTCGAAGTCGGTGTGCTTTGGCTAAGTAGTTAAAGCCTACCTATTAAATACATACCTACTCAAATATTTTCGAAATCGGTGCCAGGCCATATAAAGCAAAGCACACCGACTTCGAATATATTTGATTAGGTATATATAGTAAATGAAAACTACCAATCAGTTATTTTTTACTTTTTAGTGCTTTTGTTTGAAGTCGGTTTTGTTATCATAAAATTAAATACTCTTAACAAATTATTAAAAATAAAAATAAAATTACCACTAGAGGATATGCCACAAAGTGTACCCGAAGGTTATCATGTTTAACCTGTGGCTTATGACGAGCTGCTCGTGAAGCTTCCATAACTATGTACATAATAAATACATCAGTATCTAACTGAGTTTGAACGTTGAATATTTTTAATCTCGGCGAAATAGTGCTATTACAACATATTATGTTTATATGTTTCTCATACACACGCAACCTGTGTGTTTATCATATCATAGCTCCCAAACTGGACCGAATTCAATGTGTTAATATGGCTAATTCTTAATTTAGTAATTATTAATTAGGTATAAGTAAGTAGTAGGTAAGTATTTGAAATAAAAATATTGAATTATAAGCACTTTTGCATTGAATTTGTGTGTGCTATCATAACGTTATGTGGAATAGAAAATTTTATAATATTACAAAATTAAAATAATAGGTATATTTGCCTTTTATGCCTTGTGAAGTGAGTTTAAATGCGAGTCTCGCACCTGTGAAAGTTTTGTAAGAATTTCACCACTTGCGAAAACTGTGATGAAAAATTGTAAGGAGAGCCGTATGTCTAGTTAAATTTAAGCAGATATTGAAAAACGTGTGAACTCCGCTAACCTGCATTTGCCCAGTGTGTGACCCAACCCCTCTCTCATGAAAAGGATGTCCACGACATTAAAACGGCTGAATTATTGCATATAATTGTCGATCAAAAAAGTACTAGATACACAATCAGCGACAAAAAAATGTGTTCACCGAATGAGCTCTCATTGGAACATTTCAGCGCACTTTTTCTTTGTGTAAACAACTTTAAGAATTGCATTTAAAGTTCAATTTACATTGTTGTATATTTATTTCATCTAAAATAATTACCTAAACACAATTGGTGACAGTTTTAAGAGAACTTTAGAATGGAATTATGTATCTATCCAGTACTTTTTTACTATATTATTATCGAAATGCAAAGAATTTACCGTAAAAATAAATAAAACCACTAATAATACACGATTAATGTTATTATAATATTAGATAGTATAACAGTTTATAAAAAAAAATGAAAACGACTTAAAAGTCCTGTGGCGCGATTCTGGCCAAACCAAGATATATTTTTTTTGTTATATGCACATATGTATTTATTATACAAATATATTAAAAATCAATATAAATACTGTAAATTTATAATCTTACACATCGTACACATAGATGTACTCGTACATATGTCTGTATACCCTTGCATTAAATAATAAAATTGCAGTTAGGCCATTCCTGCAAAAATAGCCCTGATATTATAAAAGTTGAAAACTACTACTATACTTCTACTAATTTTCAATGCGATATCGATGTTAGGTGCTTCAGAACCACCAGTCAAGTCATCTCCAGATCCTGCAGGTGTTGTCTTTGGAAGCGGTTATAATGGCATCACCGGAGTATGAATACGCGCATGAGAATATCTCTCCTTGATGGCCGGAAAGCACCTGGAAAATAAGATATAAGATGAATGTATAAGTTAACAATAATATATGTATATCGAGATATTCCAGTAGAAGCAAAAACGGTTTACTAATATGTATATCAATTCGAAATTATGCTTGTATGTTTGTTCTTTCACGTAAAGTGCAAGCGTGTCGGTTATATTGAAGTAATAATTGAATTTTGGGGTCTGATATGATATAAATAAATTTGACGACTGTGTCGACTAAATGGGCACAGAGGTCACCTGTCAATCTGGCCTTTAAATCGACCCGCGACTGTTATTATTTCCATCTCCACACTATGTTTGTATTAGAAATGCAGATAAACCCCTTGAGCGCACCACTTGAAAACGGCTGGCCCGATTTGATCATGTTTTTTTAAACGTTTGTATCAGATGTCCGGAAAGGAAAAGTTGTCCGAAAAACAGGGAAAATCGAGAAAAACTGAAAAAAAATGCTTTTTCTATGTAATTATTGTATGATCTTAAAGATCATAATTTTTAATTAATATGTTGCAGGATAACATCTGGCGGATAAGCTTGTTTTTAATTTTGAGTTCAACTGGTTTTTGGATTGGTCGAATTTTAAATTTGGAAATATAAATATTTTTATTACCAGAGTATAATAAATCTATGCAGCTAATATATAAATTTGATTTTTATAAATTCATATATAATTTTGATTATTCATACACGTTGAAAAGATAAGTATATTACCTGAATACAATTCCCCGTAGAGGTATTCCAGCACCTGGCGCTGCGGTCTGCTGAAGCTGTGAGCAAACAACCGCCTGCTGGACTGAAGCACACCTATAATGATAAACCCATTTAATTTTATATATTTACTAGGGACTTAATCTCGAATCGATAGGGATATCCCTACATAGACACGTAGGGATATAAACGTCCTATTAAAGGTCCTATTTCTCAAGCGCGTACTCGCTCACTTACCAACATATTACATATGCAATTGGTTCTTTATCCTTATAAGTTTTTGTTATATTGTTATAATTTATATTCTTATAATTTATATTATATGATATGAATAAAGATTTTATTTTTATTTTTAAAATCGTGGGTAATGGTTTGGTATAATGCAATTAGCCATAGTAACAAACTTATGAAGAGTTACAGACACTTCAGTTTTTTAGAAATAAATTCAGCAAACTTTTGAGAAATATTTTACGAATGTCATATACTCGTACATACATTTGTACAATTATATATAAGGTACTACATAAAATATTACTCTGAAGGTATAAAAAGAAAAAAAAATAGGTGTGTTTGAAACTAACAATAAGAGCTATTGTGTTAATGGCTGTTGGGCAATTATTAATCAATCGACATAAGCCTGATACACCGAGATGTTCTAAAATTAGATATGCACTAATTGTATAGTTCACATAGGTAAGTTACGGATAATAATTATGAATAAGTATATAAGTAAACGGTATACCTATTTATAATTTACTATTAGTACCCGCGGCTGCGCACGCGTTCAAACTTCCTTTCTGTTATCCCTTTTTTTTTTTAACGTTGGGAAATGCATTTACGCACGATGCGTGGGACTCACCGGCGTAATACAACCAGTACTACCCACTAAAACCTTCTCCCGTCTTAATGGGGCGTCGCAGGATCGTTTACGCATTCAACTACGACGCCCCGACGGCAGGTCTGCCAAAGCAGACCACTACAACCATGGGGTTGCTCTAAGGTCCACTCTGCTATCAGAGAAGTACCAGGAGCAACCCGCAAGGTACACCGCCCCCCGAAGAGGGCCACCTCCCACCGCCCACCGAAGTGGGCAACCTCCCTGTGCGTTTCTTAGCTTCGCTACTACTACAGAGCCCCCCCACCACGACAAGGTGAACGCACCTTGGGGGGGACTTTCTGTTATCCCTCCCTGGGCCCTGGATAGGAGTCTTTTTTGAAAAAAAAAAGTTTTATTTATCACTAAAAATACTTTGATAACCTTATTAATTAATCAATACAATATTGCACTATTTATGGGATAAGAGAAGCTGGTGCTCTCGACGAATCTCTCGAACTCAGTATTCTTAATAACAAGGTGTATTGTGTGTAATGGGTATACATATATATAGTAATGATGATAGCTAGTAGGGCTATAACATGAATCAGCAATAACCATTACAGCCAAAAGGTATAACAGTTCGCTATCAAACTTCACAGAATCACATGTTGGGCTAATCTGAAGATTGCCCGAAAATTTCATCATAATCGCTCCAACCTTTATGGAGTCCAAAGGTAATATAGTCTTTGATTCTTATATACATTATACACATATACTTAACAGGAAAATCTTATTTCTTATTGTGGTATTGTGCTGTAATGTTAGTATTATAATATTTATTTGATTTACATATACTTACTGTACTACTAGTATAGTACCTATTATATGATCTGTGCATATACTAAACATCACTTCTACTCATATTAGCTTTACTAGTGAAAATAAAATTTTATATTTTCAATTCAGGCTATTAACAACACAATGAGAAAGCCTTGTTGAAGTTCATTTAACCGTTTTCTCTTGATACAAAAGCGACGGATAGGACAAAATCATGTAAGAACTGTTAATAGTATTATTCATTATACTATATATGTTACGCAAGGCCAAACCACCGCATAAGCATCGGATCTCACGTACAGACGACGAGACGACGTGCCGGTCGCAGGCGCTAGCGCAAGTGCAAGCGCAGCAAGTCACGTACATACAACTCGCCAAATACTGTAACTTCCTATGAGAAATGCAGTATATAAGGACATTACGTGATTCTTATCTTTACTCTTGATCTAACATCGATCGATAGTCACTTTAGTAGTAAGAAATTATTAGTTAATAAATTAATTTTTATTTAAATTGCATTTCTTTGCATCCCTGGCTGCCTCCAAAAATATAACTTATATGATACATTTAATTAGGACACAGCGATGACACGTTTGGCTCAATTTGTAGAGGCCCTACTTGTTGTACCAATGGTCGCGGTTTCGAGTCCCGCTGGGATTATTTATTTGTATTATGAGCACGAATGTTTGTGTTCCAGTTATGCGTGTTTATGTTTGTAACATGTATTTAAAGTAATATATGTGTAGTGTATAAACTATCTGGTATCGATAACACAGGCCTCGTAGCTTACCATGAAACAAGGTGGTGCTGTGTGTTAATGTCCCAACATAAGTGTTTATTTTATTTAAAATTTTCTGATTATTATTCAATGTGCAACTTTAAACTCTTTATCCCTAAATATTTTTGCTTATAATATCTAGTCACAGTTTCTGACCTTGGATACTTCTTCTCTGTGACCTTTCATGACGACCAGCTCCTTGAAATCGGATTTAACATCATAAATTCTGGCAGAGCAGTCGCTTGAAGACGTCGCCATCCGTTGTCCGGCCCAGTCAAAACATATATCTAAAACCTGAGGAAATATTACAGGTAGTGTTACGATAAGTTCTAATAAATTCAGTAACATGTTGGTTGGTTTTTTAATCATTAGTAGTACTAATCAAATGTGACTTAGTTTTAATTTTGACTTTATTATTGTAGGGAGTATGTACGGTTGCAGATCCGGTATTACGGTTGCCTCAGAGAACACTTAAAGCCATCGATACTGGCGTAATCTCTTACCGGTTGTGTCGAATCGTCATTCTACCAAAGTAGGAGAGTGACAGGAATAGAAAGTGCACTTGTTTATTGTTTTGCGCATTTTTGTGCACTATAATACTCTTGAGCATATTGCTATGGATTATGGCCTGATCCCCCTCGTATTGAAGGGAGGCCCGTGCCCAGCAGTGAGACGCTAAAAAGGGCTGAATACATATGGCAAGTCTCAACGCGATTGGCCATTGCCATAACAAAAATCGGCCATGGGGACGTTAATATTTTATTTTTAATTATTACTTATCTTTTTTTATTTGTACTTGAACTTTAGATAAAAAAGAAGACGGAGTGGGGATTAGAGAAACAAACATAAAAAACAACATGATTTTCACCTCATCAGTATGTGAAGCAACAGTGGCCAAGCAAGAGCTGTTGCGAGCGTCCCACAGCCGCGCACTGCCGTCCAGCGACGCTGACCCGACGAGGGTACTATCCCAGTTGTATTGCACGTTCGATATCTCGCCCTCGTGCCCTCTTAGCACTGATACACGTCTATATAAACACGTATTACCTTTTTACATAATTAGGTGACAAAATTAGTTGTTTTAGTTGAAGCTTCTTTGAACTTTCGTTCTAAAGATCCTTTGGTAAGCTTTTACTCTATAAAGTCAGAACTTAGGTGTTGGTAAAATAATACAAAGTCGAAATGATGGATCTTTCAAATGAAATAATATCAATGTATCAAATGTATGTAATCTTAACGATAATAATATAATTATTCTATCGGAATACTGTTTGTCGAGAAGATGTAAAAAATATAAAATCCGAGTGTTTTCAAAGTGTTTTACAAGGTCCTTAATAGGTAATAAGTATCCAAATATTTCATTTAAGATTTATTATGATCATTTTATTAAACTCCTGAAATAATAATTGCTATAATTATGAAAAGTAGCAATATAGCATCGAATTTAGTATCATTTAATAGTTACATATATCTGCGTTGAAATCCACTAAAAAATAAATTTACATACTCCTTTACTCTGGTATCCCACAAAGATATTGTTCCATCAAATGACCCAGTAATAAGCCTCTGGCCCTCGTTGGGGTCAAACTGCAAAGCGATCACTTCTGCTGTATGCCCCGCATAGGTTTGGATTTCAGCTCCTTAAAAATTTAAGAGAAGACTAAATTTAAAGTGGTTCTGTGTACAACATTTGCGCCACTACTTTTTTGATCAATCGTGTACCGCAAAGTCTATGTTCCTGCATAATGTAAAAAGTATACCTAAACTAATTTTCGCGGAGTAGTCGATAATTCAACCATAGTAAATTCTTTAATTTTTAAAAATAGAATAAAACAATTATAAACCGAATTCCCCTAAGTATATAAAAAAAACGGTCTCCAATTTTTTTATTTAAACACTAAAGCTCGTCAATATCAACTAAACAAAAAGTAAATAGATAAAAGAAAATCGGATGATGAACAGAGGAGAAAAAGGAACTGAATTGTTATATCTTTGCCTATTTATATATATAGACTAGCGACTCACGATCGCTTCGTTCGGGTTCGATTAGTATAGATTTCTCAGTAATGAGAAATATTTCCGCGGTAAAAAGTATCCTATATGTTGACCCGGATAACCAGCTATCATCATACCAAATTTCATCAAAATCTGTCCAGTGGTTTTCTCGTGATGTTTTTCCAGGTAGACAGACAGAGAGACAAACAAATATTCTAAAAACAATAGTTTCGGCCTCTATATCGATATTAATGACTCAGTTAGAATTTAATTATATGTATAGATAGATACTGTATAGTTCTTATGCTACATTTCTACTTTTCATAACTTTACCAGTTCCAGCGTCAAAAAGCTTTGCAAGATAATCCATAGATCCTGTGGCTACAAGGTCTCCTTTGGCATTAAACTGAGCTGCAACAACTTCGCCAGTGTGCCCCCACAGCGTGGCGAGACACTGACCCGTGTCTGGGTCCCAGATTTTAGCTGTTTTATCAAAGGACCCCGTCAACACACGATTGCTGTAAGGGTGGATAGGTTTACATAAGATTTGAATTGATATTTGATTTGAGAGATACTTTAATTGCTTTGTAGTTAGATGGTTATAACTTATAATGATGACCAAATTAAAATAAAAAGTGTAAAAACCAACTCGTTTATACTAAATGGGGACGAATTCCTATCCCTTAATTGCCCCGAGGTCCTCACAATTTTAACTCTGGCATTCTAGGAAATAGTAAGAAATTATTTAATTTTTTTCATTAATAATTGAATAACAGACTTTCGGATAACATTTTCTTCTTAAGGCACAAGAAAACAAACCATGTAGGGAAGTTAAATCCTACAGCATACACCACGTTCTGATGGCCGGTGAGCGTTTGTAGCTCTTTACCGCTTTCTACGTCCCACACCTTGCAACTCCTGTCATAGCTCCCAGATAGACATCTGTTAAGTTTTATTGTATTGCTTTTCATTAGTCACTAAGAAGCTACACCTACTTCGAAATTACTTTAAAAGTAATTATTTCACCATCTGAACCTTTTGTCCTGCCATTTCTATATTTATACTAGTGGTACCTACTTGTATATGTAGATATAGCATTTAAGGCAATAAAAATATTCTAGCATTATGGTGCCCTAAAATGCCATGTTTCCGATATATTTGAAGGGAAATCACATTTGAAAACAATAACAAACATTAAAAATAACGAAAGCGCTAAATACATACGTGTAAATAAGATAATTTTAAATAGTCTTCAAAAGTCATACGGTAATTTTCACCTCTAAATAGCTAAGAAACGTGATATTTTACGCGCTTTTAGGTATTAAGCTTCTTTTACTGAAATAAAAGTAGCCTAAGTTACTCCTTATAACATCAACTACCTGCCAGTTAAAGTCCCGTCAAAATCGGCCCACCCGTTTCGGACATTAGCCGGAACAAACAGACAGACAGAAAAAATAAAAATAAAAGTGTTTTTCTTATAAATATGTACCGTATATAATTCCATATTATACATTTAGTAAAAAGCAGTTATTTTAACATTACAAATAGACATTTTAATTTTATTTATCTGTATATATAGATTGACACATTAAAGCACTAAGGTGTAACAAATAAACATAATAATAATTAATCCTATGTAAACATTTTTAAACCTGTTATTAAATTACCTGTTACCATTTTTATTAAAGCAGACATTGGTTAGTGGCAACACGTGCGTCTGCAAGGTTTTGTAAATGTAAAACCGTTTTCCTGTCGGGCCTTCATGTTCTATTCTCTTCTTGAGTGTCTCCAGACACCGCTCTAACTGCTCATATACTTCTTCAGTGATGAGCAGTTCCTTCAGGTACAGGCATTTGGCAATTTCTTTGATGTCAGAGCTGTTGGTTATAAGGAAAATTTATAAAATTTAGTAAACTCACTCATTTTCTAACAAATTGAAGATTATAAGTTCTATCAAAATTCTTTAGTAAATAATTTATTTTTTAAATGTTTTACATTTCACTTGTTTTTGGTCGTTTTATTAGTATTATTTCTCGTGATGCCTAACCAGACTGACAAAAATTCTAAAAGCTGTATGGATAATAATGACTCTGTATTTTAATAAGATTTTCCAAAAAATATTTAATGTACAGATTCGACTCAGAATTTTATTATGTGTAATAATGTATACATAGATAACTTAGAGATGTTAGGAAGCTATATAAAAAATATTATGATTTAATATCATATATTTTTATTTTTTTATCAAACTCGTTTTTGAACCCCCACAATCTAAATAAGTAACAATTACACATACACACACACCATTTATAATAGGCCGAGTCTATTAATACGGTTACCGTACGAAAAATTTATAATTATTAATACGGTTACCGTACGAACAATTTATAATTATTAATACGTGTACTGGACAAACAATTTATTATTATTCGTACATAAGTCGGACGAATAATTTTATTTTATCAATTAGAGTGCAAATTTAAAAAAAAAATAATTTTGCGTTTCTATTTGTTTTTAATTTAAACCAAAAAATGGTAAATGTTTGCCGATTTTAATACCGTAAAATATGGAATTTATTTTTTATTATTAAATATAATAAATGCTCTTTAATAAATTAAATTTATAGGTATTAAATATATAAGTATCTAAATATATTTTTCACTATCATTTATACCAGGTGTTCTTAAGCGCTCTCAGCGCCACGTCCTTACTGTACTTCTAAATTTCTTATTTTCATATTTATTACACGCTGCGCACATTCCTAAATGTGTGACCAGCAATATGTATTTGAAAAATTTTATCTTTCTAATTACGTTTCATATAACTTTAGAAATTAAATAAAATAAGGTTTTCGAAAAAGAACACATAGGACTAACTATTTCAGAAGCTTTATTATATTTAATTCAAGAATTTTTTTAAAACGTAATTAGACAAATAAAAATTCAGAAAATACATTTACTACTAATAAATATAATTTGTTCGTCCAGTACCCGTACAAATAGTCACTTCCTTTATAATATTAGCAAAAACTATAATATAAAATTGCACAAAATCCATAACTTACTTGGAATTTAGGTCTAACAGATCGATTTCCTTATTTTTTACGATCCCCTTTTGAATATACTCTAAAACAATACCAGGGGGGTGATATCTCAAGTGGAATTTTAATAACTTCATTGTTTTACTTATTTAAGTAAATCATATGTCATTTTTATGTTTATTTTCCTTTTAAAACTAATTTTTTAGTATCATTTTGTCAATAACGCGGTCGCCATGGTGAACGGGATAAGGAGGTCAAAACAGTTTTGACGTGAACCATACTAAGATAGGTACTATACTATGCATGTAAGAATCTATAAGATTGTTTTGTGACACTTGCAGAATGGATTGCGTCTGTTAACGCAACTATAAGCCATTATAAAAAAAAAAAGTTTGTTTTGAGAACTGTTCTTCTATCTATACATATAATAAAATTGTAACTAAGCCGAATCTGTACATTAAATATTTTTTTTGGAAAATCTTATTGAAATAAACATTATTATCGATACAGAGGCCGAATCTATAGTTTTTAGAATTTTTGTCTGTCTGTCGCACACGGAAAAACCACTTGAGGGATTTTGATGAAATTTGGTATGATGATAGCTGTTTATCCGGGTCAACATATAGGATACTTTTTAAGTTTTTACTGCGGGAAAATATCTCATCTCTGAGAAATCGATACTAAACGGCAAACCGTAAGGACGAACCGTAGGGACGAACCCGGGCGAAGCGAGGGTGAGTCGCTAGTTTACTATATGTATGTATTGCATTCAGCCCTTTTTTAACGTCCCACAGCTGGGCACACGCCTCCTTTCAATACGATAAATCCCTTTCTTACTATACTTTGCTGATAATTCTCAGACTAAATAATAATAATATAGACAGAGTGTCAAAGAACTAAACATTAAACCAATCAATAATGTTGTCAAATAATATAAAATATTTTAAAATAGAATTTTAAATATTTGTATATCTTTGTATAATATATGTACTCGATTAGTCTTCAAATTACAACAAAAGACTAGATATTTCGACAAACTTTATTGGAATTTCTGACGACAATTTTTTGACGATACGTTTGGCTCACTTTGTAGTGACCCTGCTTGCTGTGCCAGCGGTCGCGGGTTTGTACTTCAGTCATGGGTGTTTATATTTATAATATGTATGTATTTAAAGTTATATATGTGGTGTGTAGTGTATCAACTACCTGGTGTCCATAACACTAGCCACGTAGCTTACCATGGAACTAGACGGTAGTGTGTTAATGTCCAAACATATTGATTTATTCTTAACTTCTATGAAAGACAAGTCCAAGAGATCCCTAGCAACTGTTTCATATTTTTAATAAGCATATTCTATAAAGCTCCGAATTTTTATTTACTCTTTATTATAATAGATATGGTTATAAATAGATTTTGTTTACATTGTATACAATATGTTGGCAATATCCTGCGGTGTATTGAAACACGGCGGAAAGAGATGTGTGCAAGCACTATTGAGTTACTAAATACCTATGTTAGTACGTATTGTGGTTTTATATTGAACAAAAAACTAATAGAAGTAGCGTTGTGCAAAAATCTAATAAATCACTTTCGGTTCATATTCAAAAAGTTTCTGAAACCAAGTGCCAAATGCTAACCAACTGATCCTGCCGGTCAACTGTTATTCGATTTTAATGAGATTTTTACTAGTTGATAGGGATTCAGACGAGAGTGGATAGTATACTATTTTTATCCCGTAAAAAATATAAAAGGGGCTTAAAAATTTAAGTCGACCTTCACTGGAGGCAAGGGTAGTCCAATGTTAACGCGCTAGCTTGGGAAACCGAGTGAAGCGGGTTCAAGCCCCGGGTCTCCTCCTCTGATATTTTCATGTTCGAATCATTTCCAACATGATTACTAGTTTTATTACGGTGAAGGAAAACATTGTGATGAAATCTGCATGCAATCTGCTGAATTTGGTAAGTTTTCGAAAGACATATGAAGTATACCAACCCGCGTTAGCCAGCGTGGTAGACTATGGTCTGACACCCCTCATATTGAAGGCCCTAGCCCAGTAGTGGAACTTTAAAAAGGGCTGAACACAGACTTTCATTGGTCGAAAAAGATTTCAGTTAAGAGCGTTATAAGCTATTTTTATCAATTTTCATGGTAAGTCGATAATAGTATAATATTTTCCTACGTACTTATTCAGTATATTTGTATAAACGTAGCTGATTAAATTTTCTTAATGCTTACTATCAATAAATATCATCTATCATTGGTATACTTCTAAACCAGCGACTAGATCCAAACAAAGAGGTGTTCTAGTTTTTGTCATGGCACATTTACAGCGTGGAATGGTGTCATAGGTGCTTTCTTTGGACCTGGACCACACATTGCAGTCATTGAAATGGGAAATTATAGGAATTAATATAGGTTTATTATTTACTCGTCTTTATAAGTATACCGTTTTATTTAAGAAACAACATGTACCTACCTATAAACTACTCGTCCAAGCTTCGTTCCAGCATAATAACCTTGTAATTCTACGGGGGTTTTAAACTGAAAATATCTTAAATGTGAGACACAACACATTGGTTATTTTTATTTATTTTAAAATGTTCTTTCGACCAAGTAAGCAATGATACAAATCGTTGATTTAGCGATAAGATCCGTCATTACTACCGTCGAAATAAACTATGCAAGGATAAAACTTCAGATTTTGGTCGCCTTTAGCAGGAAATAAACAAAAAAGACACATAGTTCAATACACATATATTCTGGTTAAGGCTTCCTTATAAAGAAAAACATTTTAAAATCAATTTTTAAGGTGCATTTTCTAAGAAACCTGGTACCCTCAAGAACATAAAGCAACAAAGAAATGCCCCAGATCATGCATCCCGCGGCATGTTTACTTTGCGGTGGAATGGTGCTACTCAGAACACAGACTCTATCGGGACATGGAAATGGTATCAATTATAATATTACATGTGTAGAAATTTACATACATAGCATAATCTAATATATCTATTTGTGGTATGTCTTGTATAATAAATTTTGTATAATGTTAGATGTTTTTATTTACAAAAAAGAAAATTACAAATATACTTAATTATATATACAAACATATGTAGAAGATAGATGTTTTTAATTAGATTTTTTAAAATTTATTTATCTTTGAGTTTGCCTCAAGAGTTTTCTCAGTCAGGCAATTTTTTTGTGCGTTTTGGCTAGAACTAAGTTGTTATGGTTCTAGTAAGCGAGTGTCTTACTCTTCTGAACAATCTTGTACTCAAATAATTTTTGGATTATTGTTTAACTTTTTTAATAAAACCCAAAATAGTATTGGTAATATTAGATAGTAAGAAAAGAAGGTTTTTTAGAGGCAAAGGGACTGGAAAAGTTAAGTAACGTGTTGTAAGCTTGTAACTTTTTTTTTTACTTTAAGCCTCAATGTCATGTCTCCTTCATTACCTTAAAGTATTTTAAAATATATTTAAACTCCCCATGACTGGTTACATTCAAAATAACAATCTGCTAGAATAGGGAAATGTGGTGCAACCTGAGAAAGTCCTTTGTACGATCAACAGTGAACGGACGAAGACTTTCGATTGATATAATCTGGTCCTCCAGAAGTCCGTTTGATTTTGACGGAAAAACAATATAGCCAAATCTTTATTCTAAACTAGTATTGCCCGCGGCTCCGCCCGCGTTCAGATGACGAAAAACCAAATTCTTAGGTTTTACATATTAGTATACTCTTACATTACAGTTTTTGTATTTTTTCTCAGAAAGGAGACATTTTCCCGCGATAAAAGTATCCTATATGTTGACCCGGATAACCAGCTATCACCATACCGAATTTCATCAAAATCCCTCCAGTAGTTTTTCTGTGATGCGGTAACAGACAGACAGACAGACAGACAGACAGACAAAAATTCTAAAAACTATAGATTCGGCCTCTGTATCGATAATAATGTTTATTTCAATAAGATTTTCCAAAAAATATTTAATGTACAGATTCGGCTTAGTTACAATTTTATTATATGTTTAGAAAAACATTTTTAATTCTCAATTCTCGAATCTTATCTCGTAGCGTTATTCCCGATAGTTTCAGAACCGTCACAGAAATGGGTCGAGAGGCCAAATTATTTATTATTATAATTTCCAATTAATTAATATCAGTGAGCTATGATAGGTCAGTTTGTTAGTTCATGCTAATGTTAATATTATATGTACACGTGTAATGTTTGACGCGTGTCACTTCTTCATCAATAGTAATTCTAGGTGAAAGCTTTTCAGTCCTTGCCCTGTATCTATATATATACGGGTCATTCATTCATATTTTGTTCTATCTACTATATATTATATAGGGTATATTTTATCATGATTAGAATTTTTTAACATTCACTAACAGATTATTATGACTCAAAGTAAAAGATATTATTATACTTTCACGGAAAAATTTCACAAACATACATATAAGTAAAAAGAAGCTAAACATTGTTTTAAAATATAGAAAATAAAAATATTAATGGAATATTTATTACATTGACGAGAAAGTAGTATTTTTTATTGTTCATATTTCTTTTCAAAAATTGTACATTAATAACTATAATATAAATTTTCACTTATTCTTTGAAGAAAGTAAAAAGTAAATGGTAACAAAAAATCACGCTACTATTCTTGAATTTGACATATTTTTTCGGCGGGCTTCGTCTTCTTTAGTCTGAGACTTATATATTTAGATATTTGATAATTATATTATGAATAATTAAAATTAGCTTTTAGCTGTATTTTAACGTATCATTGCTGGACATGGATCAGGTAATATTCCACTAAGTGTAGGTTAGTGGATTTCGCATGTCTTTCGAGCTAGGTGCTTTCAGATAGGTAGGTTTTCTCACGATTTGTTTGCGAGTTTTTCAGTAATGCGAGTGTGGTAATTGCGTTATAAATCGCTAGCCCACGAAAATACATGTAGTCTGAGAGCCAAGACTTGAACCTGCTTCGTTTAGATTTCCAAGCAAGCTCGTAATTACTGCATTTTTTAAAAAACTGCAATGACTTAAATCGAGTTAATAGAAAGTTAAAGATTAGACCTAATTTTTAACAATATTAAGCATACAATTTTAAACGTGAACTGAAGTACAAATAACGAAATAATTATATTATGTTGACACGGATAACCAGGAATCATTATACTAAATTTTATCAAAATCTATCCAGTGGTTTTCTCGTGATACGTTCCGACAGACAGACATACAGACCGACAAACAATTTAAAAAAAAACTATAGATTCGGCCTCTGTATAGATAATAATATGACTATTACAATAAGATGTTTCAAAAAATGTTTAATGTACAGTTTAGACTATGTATAGATTATAAGAACAAACATATGTTCTTTAACCCAATTTTTATGGTATTCAGTGACAAACGAGCAGACAGCCCACCTGATGAAAAACGGTACCTGTCGTCCGTAACACCTACGGTTCATGCACTTAGGTTTTATGTTACAAAAATGCAGAACCGCAGTTGCGTTGTCACTGTGAGGACTAAGATGGTATGCTTCTTGCCTGTAATTGCGCTGGCTACCTTATCCTTCATACCGGAACATAACAATGTAATCATTGTTGCTTGGCGGCAGAAATAGATAAGGGGGTGGTACCCATCCAGTCGGACTCCTCAGGCTTGACAGAGTCCTACCACCGGTAAAACCCGTAACATACTTAGTAAATATATGATTTAAAATAAAAGTTTGTGGCGTATATCTTGTATAAAATTTTTATGTTCATCATTTATTCTATAAACAATTTTGTTTGAATTTCGTACTTAAGCTTAGATACAACATGAACATTGAACATTGCGAGTATTAACTGAACTCCGGTTTCTCCGGAATTTAAGTTGTAACATAGAATTGTTGATAAAATGAAAAAGTAAAATGGCTAAACTTTTATTTTTGTCTTCATTTACAATTTTAATTTATGAATATTCATAAAGCTGGTTTATACTGTTATTAAAAAAATGTAAACATTTAGAAAATCTTACAGATTTAGTAGAAACTAGCGACTTACCCTCACTTCGCTCGAATGCGTCCCGGGTTCGTTAATTATTCTGAGCTTAAAAAATAAATGTATTAATTTGTTCCATATAACATCAGCTATCTGCTAGTGAAGTTCCGTCAAAATCAGTCCAGCCGTTTCGGAGATTAGCGGGAATAAACGGACAGACAGACAAAAATTAAAAAATGTGTGTTTTCCTGTAAATCACGTATATAATTTCATATGCATTACAATTCAATTCTTTATGTAATGGCTTTAATTCGTACCAGTTGAGCACAAATTATTTCGTCAATGTCACGTTGAATGCAGAAGATTTAATTTTATTTATCTGTATAGATAATGTCGTAAAGTGGTAACTTTTACATCTATATTGTGAAAGAAGGGTAGGTTCAATACCAAGAACCTTTTATTAGGATTTTTTTATTGAAGCTTAGTTTAGAACTACGTTTATAGGTCTTCGTGATGAAGACTTAGCAAAGTATTTCAACACTTAGGCATAGTACTAGGTTGCAATAAAGCTTCTTCAAAGGGTTAAGTCGTCACGCGTCAAAAATGTTGCAATGCTTCATAAAGGAGTGCAATAAAATGTGTTGTCATAAGGACAATTACTACAGTGACGAAAATTCTTTTACTTAAAAATGCTATTGTCATAGACGGAAGTGGTTATTTAATTGATAATAATATATATTAATATTATAAAGAGATTTTTTTATGTATGTTTGTTTTTATGTATGTGTAATAGATAAACTTATAATCCGCTAACCAATTTAGATGAAATTTGGTATGAAGATAGGTCGAGATCCTGGGAAGGATATAGGATATGTTTTATCAAGGAAATCGCCACTAATTGATCTAATAAATAACAGTTATTGTGATCGAAACTTAATTAAATTCTAGAACAATTTTTACTTCTTTCACACCACGATGACTCATTTTAAAATAGAGTTCATTGTATATGTATATAATTAATGAATATTCATTATGATTCTACCTTAGCTAAGAATAAACTATAAACTTTTTTCTGGGCAACGGAGCGTAAAAATCCATATTTTCCCTGCAATTTGAGCCACCCTACATATCCGGTCAAACAGGTTGTCGCGGTCCTTGACCAGTGTAGTGTTTACTAGTCATTGTATCGATATTATCCTTTCAGTTATCGATATTTAATCAATATTCTCGATATTAATGCATTTTTTTAAATTATTTTACTTTTTTAACTCAAAATTAATTTAGTAAATTATTAGTGGTAGATTCCTCACGAACTGTCTACACTGACATTTAATTTAAATTTAAAATGTAAAATTTACGATTCAAAAGAGCTTGTAAAAGTCTATTTGAATAAAGTATATTTTGGTTTGATTGATTTGATTGATTATCAAAAATATTTAGCCATAACAAACATTATAATATATTATTATGCAATTTGTTTTTTCCTATCAGACTTAAGATTAAATACCGAATCTACGAACGAATAGAACCTACCGCTCTTTATATCGGAAAATACGTACGTGCATAATAAAACTCACGTGATATTTTATGAATGTAGCGTGAATATATGTTTCTTGATATCAACGAAATAATGAAATGATTGTCTTGATATCTCACTAATTAGTAATTAGTAGTTTAATTAGTTGATTATCTTACATTATTTATATGCGTTTACGATCTTTGTTAAATCTTAACAATAATAAGATATATTACTTCTGCGTGTGACTGCACCGTTAAGCTTAAGTTCCCGGGACACGAGGACAGTTCTCCGGTATAACAAACCGTATTAATTGGAGATGTAACGACTTCTTAGAACTTCTTAGTAATAATAAAGAGTTTAATACAAAAATGCTGTATATTTAGTATTTTGCACACTGTAGTTTTATATTAATTTATATTTTTTTAAATTTTTGTTGTTATTTCTAAAACTATTTTTCTTACATATTATATTAATCAATGCAAAATAATCGATATGATAAAATTAATATCGATACAACGAGTTACGTTATCAACTAATTTGCGGTACAACACTGCGCGCGCGCTAGTTTACCGCGCGACAGGTGAAGTGGCGCACGTTTCGTAAAATTTAAAATTGCATTACGCCGCTTGCGCAATTTACTTTTACTTTAGTTTATGTAATGTGCCGTGTTTATGTGATATTGGATTACTTAAGGATGGAATAGTGGATCGTAGATCAAGGTATCTGTAGCCAGAATAAAATAAAAAAAAAATACTTAAAAAAATTCTTTACTGAAAATAATTATTTAATTTATTGACAGTAATAAAATTATTTATTATGATATATGATAGCAATAGCTGATAATATTCATTTAAGTTCACTTGTGCAAAATATGGTTATTAATAAAATAATTATAATATTTTAAGAGAATATTCATATTATGTATGTAAATAAAAGCCTGGGTATTTTATAGTGGCTAGTATTACGAATATCCGCGATATAATCATATAAATGCATGTATAACTGTTATAACTTGTTAGGCGACTTAATTTTATTGTGAGAGCAATGTGTTTCCAAGCAACGTTTGGCCAGTTTGGAATATATTAACATAAAACATGAAAAACTTAGCTAAATATTACGGTAAATATTTCTTTTACTGTGTTATGAAAGAAGAAGTATATTATTTCAAGAATAATAAATGAAACATACTAACCAAGTTTCTTATAATATATACAAATATATACAAAATGTATATTTAAATAAAAACATTATTTTTACGCATTATCACGAAGAGATTTATTTTGTTTGTATGTTTGTTTGTTATCTGGCAGCTATGTTTTGTTATAGCATACTAGATCTGTACTAATAGGTATTATAAAGAAGTAAAGTGTGTGAGTTTGTGACGTTGTAGGGGGTCATCTCTGGATCTACTGAACCGATTTAAATGAAATTTGGTAAGTTTTTATTCCGGAAGTCATCCCTTAAGGGGGTGAAAATGAGGATAAAAGTTTGTATGGGGAATTAACCTAGGGACAAACCCGAGCGAAGCGAGGGTGAGTCGCTACTAAGTATATATGTACACTGTATAGTATTTTTCAAGCTGTAACTAATTGTAAGTGGTGACTTCACAATGTTTGTTAGTAGTAATTTAAATATGGAAGAATAAAAAGTTAACAAAATAATAATGAAAACCGACTACAAAAAAAAATCGGTGGTGACACACGGACAGACAGACGGACAGGAGAGTGATCTCATAAGGGTTCCTTTTTTTACCTTTTGAGGTACGGAACCCTAAAAACAATAAAAATTAAAAAGTTAAAAATAACTGATTTGGTAGGTAGTTTTTATTTACTATAGATACCTTATTAGATATTTTTCATTTCATCAAATTCCATGTGCTTTAATTTGTATCAGCTGGCTTTTTTGAAGTCGGTTTTTATTTATTTTTTTAAGTTTTTATTTTTCCATGTTTACTATAGACATAGTAGTAGCAAAGTAATAAGAAGAAAATATTTTAATAAAATATTCGCCTAAGCCGTTTACACTTTAAGTTAGTTTTGCTGACATTTTATTTATTTTCATTTAGAGTTTTGTTGTCTGTCTCCGAAACTCATCATCAGTTCTTTACCGAATTTAAATGGGACCATTATGGAACTAACCTCTCTCTCGAAAAAAAAAATTTGCAAATCCGTCTATATATGACGGAGTTATGGATAAAAAAATATAAACATCTGAATTGAGGACCTCCTCCTTTTTTGAAGTCACTTAAAAACAAGTTAAACAATGCACTAAGAGAACATAAGTAGTTTTCGAAAGATATGCGAAGTTTGCCAACCCACACTTGGCCAGCGTGATGGATTAAAGCCTAAGTGAGAGAGCCCTTCGCATTGAGTGGTGGCCTATGCCCAGCAGTGGGACCAGACGTTAAAAAAGCCAATACTTAACCTTGAAAAGACCATATCATATAGGAAAAAGATTAAGTATATATATATATATATATATATATATATATATATATATATATATATATATAGTTATCTTTTATACTGTATTTGCAATCCTTGATAGGTTCACAATGCTCCGTGTTTATTTTATAAACGGTCATTCATGTATGATGAATCAATCACACACAGTCTTATACAGCCTACGCAATATTATGCTATGCACCTAGTTAGTTCCTTGGAGAGATTTGCATTTTATTTGGTTTAACCGACTTTACAAATGAATGTCGTACGTAGCTTGGTATAAACCGATTTTCGTGTAGCTTCTTCTGAATCATTCTAAAGTTTTAAGGGTGGATCGATTATTTTTTAGTTGATTTTGAAGTCAATTTACTACTTTAGGAAAACGTAAATAATGTACTAAACAAAATTTAGGGATTTGGTTTTAAGTAAATATTAGGTGATAAAAACTTTATAAATTATAAATATTTTATAGGTATATATTTTTTCGGGATGAAAGTAGCCCATTTGTTATTCTGATGTACGAGCTATATTATTGTAAAGTTTCATTAAAATCAATTCAGTAGTGTTCACGTGAAAGAGTAACAAACATCCAGAGTTCCATACATCCTCATAAACTTTCGCATTTTTAATATTAGTAGTATTTCTTTATTACTACATAATATGTACATATTACATATAATATTGGTATAAAGAAAAATCATGCGGAAGAATAAATAATGGCATCGACTTCTACAATAGTAACCTTCGATATATATTTGCATTCAAACGATTCGCAATTAACTTAACAATTAACAAGTAACTTGAATAATTATAAGTAAGGTTTTAACCTAATTTAATTAAGTATTTATTTAATTAACCTAAGGAATTACTCACTAGCGATTATTCGCTTCGCCTCCACCCTCACTACATACACTGCGCAAAAAGACTCAACAATTTCTTTTTTAGCTTATCTTTCAGTTTTTTTAACATGCCACTGCTGGGCCAGACTTTGTTAGCTTTGGAACTAGTAACGCTAGTGGTAAATATTTTGAAAAATATTTACTAATGAAAATTTTAGAGATATAAATTCTAGGTGGATTTGAACCCGCTGACTTGGTTTTTAGGTTTCCGTACCTCAAAATGTAAAAAAAGGAGCCCTTATAAGATCACTCACTTGTCCGTCTGTCTGTCTGCCTGTCCGTGTGTCACCACCGGTTTTCTCAGGAACGGGTGGACCTAGCAAGTTGAAATTTATACTAGATACTTAGGTTTATAATCCCTATTAGATGTAAAAAAATCGAGTTCAACACGATAAAGAGATTGGGCAAATTGAGATTTTCGCGAAAACTTGTAAGTAAAATAAAATTTATCGGAAATCGGAATTTTTCGGAATTTTTCCTTTACTTGTGTCGAAAACCTTCCTATATGGTAGTTCCCGTTGACCTAAAATCACGAAATTTGGCAAAAAGCAAGGTCTTACAGCATAAATAAAGCAAAAATTCCAAAAATAAAAAAAATGAAAATTAATGTTAAACAGATTTCCTACAAAGTACGGAACCCTCGGTGGGCGAGTCCGACTTACACTTGTCCGGATGTTTTGGAATACATACTTATTTATTTTTTCAAGTACATACCTTACTTTGAGATGTCCATGTTGCTTTCACCGATTCCTCTACATGTTGTAAAAATCCCATTAATATAGTTCAGTCGTTCTGAAGATAAGTTGATACAGACGTATAGACAGAAAAAACAAACTAGAGTATCATGCAAATTACTGTATATTCCACATTATAAGGTAACATAGCAAGTATAGGATAGCGAGCTTCGCTCGCGTTCGTCCCTAGATGATTCTTTCAATTGACATAACATTTTTATTTATGAACCGATTGAAATAAAACATATACTAAATGTAATTGAAGCTTACCATACTTAATACATTAGTAAAAACCGCATCCAAATCGGTTTAGCCGTTTCTGAGATTAGCACAAGCACAGCAGCGCACAAACGCACAGACAAACACAAACAGACAAAAATTCAAAAAAATATTGTTTTGGGTACTATTGCATTAATAAAGTCTTCCAATAATATTTTTTCTCAAATATATTCCATGTACAGACAGCGATCAGTTACAATTTTATTATATGTATAAATTACATACTATATAGATAAGTTACTTTTATTTATACCCTATTGATATAAACATGTATTTACTTATAAACTCGATTGACCATTCTCATAAAGCTGCTCTCGACAATAGTCATGGGAACTAGCACGTCCACGCCTTTCTATTTAATTGGATACTGTGCAGTGTGCAGTCATACAATGCGTCATTGAACAGACTTTATACTAATAGTATGATTTTTGTATAAGTATAAAATACTAGTGACTAAACCCAGCTTTTCTTTGATTTCTTAATTTTCCCCTTTTCGATTAAGAAATCGAACAAACGTGTAATTATCTATACAAATAAATAAAACTGAAGTGTCTATTTGTAATGTCAAAAAAGCAACTTTTACTTAATGTCTATAAAAGAATATAAGAAAAAAAAATATTTTTATGATTTTTGTCTGTCTGTTCCGGCTAATCTCCGAAACGGTCTGACCGATTTTGATAGGACTTTCACTAGCAGCTAGCTGATGTTATAAGAAGTAACATAGGCTACTTTCTATGTTAGAAAAAGAATAAGATCTCCATCGTCAGATCAGCTTCATGGTATCAAATGATTGGATTCGAATTTCACATACCTATGAGTATATATAAAGTTTCAAATCGGTACTAGGCACCTACTATTAAATTTTTCAGTTAAAATTGACTTTTTAATAAAACTATCTTTATAGATTTCTTATTTTGATTTTTGGTTCCAAACGTTACGAATGTTTTACAGCAAGCATGATCATAGGAGAGGCTGGAGAGTCTTATTTAAAATAATATGTATGTATAAAATATTCCCATAAATCTAAGAATGTGAAATTGTGTTCCAAAAAGATTATGTGTATAGTGAAGTTAATAAAATTAATATAAAAAAAAAACATTTTTAAAAACAAGCTTTCATGTCATATAAATATGTGTAGTCTAATAAATTGAGGGGTTGAGTTTTTTATTTTTTAGTTATTTATTCGTATTCTTTTTGGGAAACTGAGCAAACCATTTCATTTGATATCCATATCATGGGAGTGCATAAAATAAACATAATATTCCGCCATCTTTGGGAGTCCACCATATTGGATTTCAAATGACGTCACTTAGCTAACCATGCATTGTCATCCAAACTAAATGTGTATACAAAATTTCAGCTCAATCAGTTGAGGATAACTGCTTTAAAATTCAGTTGCATAATTTAACCCGAACAAACATACATACAAACATTTTAAGTTTAATAAAAGCTTTAAATATATTTTTTTACTTAAATTAAGCATATCTTATTTATTTACAATAAAGAAAATTACAAATATACTTAATTATATATATACAAAACAAATGTACACTTAATTATTACTGTACAAGTCATGTCCGCGTAGAATAGTGGCAAGAATACTAGCTGTATTCCACCGTTGAATGGCAATGCCGATTCTTTGGGCTTAAGTTAAAGCTTTAATAAAAACGTATTACATATAAAACGATACATTAAAATCACATATATTAGCTTAAACGTGTCAACTTTTAACCTCGTGAACCCCGTAATTTCTTTTGCATCGCGTAAAGATAAATAAACAGATTAAAGTGTAATATATGCATGAAGCGAATGACATGCATTTATTCATGGTTATAACGAGATGTAAGCCAATTTGCCTGTATGGAATAAGTCACCTTCGCTTTACATGATTTTGCTTAAAGCCTTTTGCTACATTTTACTCCCTAACAAAATAAAATAAAGATATAACTTACTGTTAGTCGTTAAATATCTGTTCATTTCCTAATTTTCTTTTTTTCTGTCTGCTTGTTCGATATCTCTTTCTAGAAAATTGGTGTATTAATTATAATGTAATTGTCCATAAAGATAGCTCCTGCTTTTTCTATCTAGGAAATCCACGTGAAACGATTGTGCATCCGTGTGAAGAAGTCCGTTTATGTTATAACTAGCAGCTCACCTTCGTTTCGCTTGGGTTCGTCTCTTGATCTATCCCACGTGAACCGTACATTTTCCGGGATAAAAGTAGCCTATATTTATTCTGATGTATGAGCTATATTATTGTAAGGTTTCATCAAAATCCATTCAGTAGTTTTTGCTTAACATCCATATCTATATATCCAGACATCCATACATCCTCACAAACTTCCACATTTTTAATATTATGGTAATGATAGTTTTCAATATGATTTAATTAACAACAGTTTATCTTTTCAAATGTTCGACTGTACCAATTGGATTTGTGAATATTTTTTGCATTTTATAATTCGATTCTTTAAGGAAAGTATTTTTTTTAACATAAACTCGTATGACCTTTCGGAGTGGAGAAATTAAAAATTAATTCTCAGGCAAAATCTAAACTTCCCAACTCCAGGCTGTTGCTGCTGTAGTTACTGAGAATATCTTAACAGAACAATTCAGTAATTTATCTTGTCCCGACCCAGGACTCGAACCCAGGACCTTGGGATCTGCTGTATATGCTAGCCACAAGACCACCGGGGCAGTTATGTTTATAGTAATAGATTTAGAATAAAAGAATATTATTATTTTTGAAATAAATAAATTAAAGTGACCCTTGTTAACATGAGCGCGTCTAATATTTTGATAAAAGTAAAAAAAATAATATGAAAATTAGCTTTCATTATAAAACGACATCTTTGTAGATGACATTGTAGAACAATCGTCATGTCGGCGAGATGAAGCCAATATTTATCTAAGAAAATAACTTGTTACAGATTACAATGTCACCAGATGTTGGAGGCTGTGTTAATAAGGCCTTCGAGGGAATCGACGATGGGTTTCACACCATTGACCTTCGCACTAGGAGAGATGATGGTGACAGGGTATGTTTCATCATTCAATACTATCTTTACTAAATAGTCTGACTTATGCACATCATGAGCGCTTCTCTGCACGTCGAGGTTCGAATCTTGAGTTCGGTCAAAGAGGTTTTTATATATTAATTCTCAGTAGAAAAGGGTTTCTTCCATGTCAGAGCTATCCTATTGGCCTATGAGAGCTAACACTTGTGTCCTATAGTGTATAATATCATTCGCATAAATGGCAAGTCGCAATGAGATTGGATTCGCTAGGATCATGTATAACTTGAATTTTTCTACTTGGGAAATATTTTGCATTAGCAAGTTCGAATTGGACCTGTTTTATACGTAAGCACGTCCTAAAGGAATCTAAACTTCGTATATTTTGATTTAGAGTTTTATAAATAGTTACTAATAATTTTCGTTTATAATTTTAATAGTATGTACTCGTATGTATAATAAGATTATGTTTAACTTGAATTTCTCTCCTTGGGATATGTTTTGCATTAGCACGTTCGAATTGAATGCTTGCGTGGGATTAAATTATGTTGATAGTGTACTGTACCGTATAAATATTGAACTCGCACTGTATAGATATTGAGATAAGGCTTATAGTAGGTTTAAGAATATATAAAAATAGCTTCTTAAAGATAGTAAGAGTATAAACCTATTTACTATTGAAGTTTACTTGTTCTTAAGCAGTTTTTTAAATAATCTTTTAAGTACGCATAATAGCTTATTTTTCTATTTACTTTGATTTTTTATCTTTCAATTACGTATTTTATCTTATACTAGCGACTCACTCTCGCTTCGCGCGGGTTCTTCTCTACGTTTTTACGGTTAGTATAGATTTCTCAGAGATATTTTCCCGCAGTAAAAAGTATCCTAAATGTTGACCTGAATATCTCATACTATCCTAATAATCATGCTAAATTTCATCAAAATCTGTCGTGTGGTTTTCACAGACATTTCAGACAGACAGAGAGACAGACAGAGAGACAGACAGACAAAATTTCAAAAAACTATATATATGGTCTCTGTATCGATATTAATGACAGTTTCAATAAGATTTTCCAAAAAATATTTAATGTACAGATTCTTCTCAGTTAGAATTTTATTGTATGTATAGAATGTTAAAAAAATTCTATCTAAACGTGTCATATTATATTTTATTGTTATTATTAATATATATTTATTAATTATCGGTTATCGGTAGGTTTTCCCTCCAAAATATGTCGCCTTTAATTTGCTTCGGGTGTATTAGACTCACGTCAAGTTCGCACGTGCGCAGGACGCCGGCACAGAATACAAATTATACAGAGAACTCATTTCACTTTTGCCATGTTTTATAATTTATTAATCGAATTCACAATTATTAGTTATATTATATTATACAGTTATTTATAATTGAAAATTGTCATGTTTAAATAGGTACATCAGTTATGTTCGTTTTATATTCCTAAAAAGGTCATAAACTATACCATACCTAGGTTTTAAAAAATCAGTTTCTGTTATTTTAGTAGTTTTTATTATATTAATCTATTTTTAATTTACTAGCGACTCAGCCTCGATTCGCTCGGGTCCTTCTCTGTGTGATTCTTTAAATTGACATAACTCTTTTATTTATGAATCGATTGAAATAAAACAAATACTAAATGTTAGGTGAAGCTTACCACAATATATTAGTGAAAATTGCATCCAAGTCGTTTCTGAGAATAGCACGCACAAATGCACAGACACACAGACAAAAAATCTAAAAATCATTGTTTTGGGTTCTATTGCGTTATTAAAGACCCTCAATAATATATTTTCTCAAATATCTTCCATGTACAGACAGCGATAAGTTACAATTTTATTATATTATATATATAGACGTTTTGATATTGGCACATAATATTTTTATATTCCAATATTAGCACATTTAATATTTTTCTTGGTTTAAACCGTTTAAACGAATAACTACAGAGCTGTGTTGAAAGTAAATCAAGTGAAATTAATCGATTTGACAAAGTTTTATAAAATTTTTACGGTCACAAGTTCTTACGATAAAATTATTGCTGATATGCAGATTTGCACTGTGCAACTTAAAATTCGTATGTTATTAGAAAAATACAATAATGTCAGTATTTGATAGCAGATGGTATATTTAATCTATAATAATCTCTGTTCATTTATAATCTTTGGTCTCCATGTTTATATACAGTAGCGGGTTACTTAAACCCTCAGTTTCCCGCGTGGGACCGACTCGGTAGAGACGCTACGCTGCTCTCCTTTTAAATCGAAACTTTTCTCGTAATTGTCAGAATCTGTTTGTGATAAGAATGTTTTAATTTTTTTATTAACTTGGAAGATTCTTTGGATCTAAAAAATGGTATTTAATTATTTCTATTATTATTAATATTTTATATACATTTCGATTACGAAACTATTTTATTAAAATACGTAAATACGTATATGTATATATATTTTTCTCGTATACAATTTAACGGTTACATTGAAAATGAAAATTGAAAATATAATACTGAAATTTCTTAATACATTACGGTCGATTGAAAGCGTTACAAATGGAAAAAAATATTACGCGTATAAGTATTTAAACTAGTGTTCGTTCAGTGGTCCGAAATTTGATCATAATCATTATTGAAAATTTATAAATAACTAGCTAATTACTCTCGCTTCGCCCGGGTGCGTCCCTAGGTGCGTTTTATATAGATATAAATAGTTATTAGCCAGCGTTAGCTATGTAATTTTTTTTCGTGAATTTTCCGTTGTTTTAATAGTTATTCTGCTATTCGAGACGGAGAAAAATCCAACAAATCAAAGATCTTAAAGATCGGTCCAGACGTTCTTGAATTATATATAAATGGTATAACTAACCCGACTTTGTTTTATATATATATATATATATATATATATATATATATATATATATATATATATATATCTGTTTAATAGTTAACCCGTCTATATTAAAAGAGAGACAATTGCTTCCAAAATATTTTTAATCATAACACTAAAGCTTGTCAATAGTTAGTAACGGAAAAATAGGTTAAAAATCAGAATAGATAACTGCTTTGTCTTTGCTAATTTACAGTAGTTACAGTACCTGGGTGACCGAGCTTCGCTCGGGATTTTTTTGGTATAATAGAGTTTTTTTTTAGAAATACCACCTATATAGATAAGTTTAAAAAGCAAAACTTTATCTAAATGCAAAATTTGATCAATATCGTTAGAGTTGTTTCCGAGATACACAAATTAAAATTATATATAATATACAAGAAATGCTCTTTTAATATTATAAGATACGTAGGTATATATGTACATATCTACACAGGTGAAACACTTGATTAAATAATATAATACCTAAGTCTCTACTTAAAATTTGAGATGAAATTTGAATATTTATTAGTTTTTCGATTTAAATCACTAATAAAATGTCTAAGCTTATTACTACTTACTTTTATTATATGTATAGACACTAATATGCAACAATAACAACTTAGTACTTTTTTAATTTCCACAGCGGCCCGAAAAGATCTAACTAAAGACCTAGATCTTTTAGGTACATTCATCTTTTAAAGTTTTTTTTAAATTTTAATTTTTAATTTTCATTTATCAAAAAAAAGTTGTTTTTAAAAAAATATTTTTCACACATATGATAGACTACGGTTATAAGTTTAGTTATTAAAAAAAAGTAATTGTTTTATTTTTCCCATACAAAATATATGTTTAAAGCTGACATCGAACCCAAGGCAACCATATCCGACACCAGTACCATACCATAGACTACTCTCGTCTTCTAAAGCAACATAAATAATTATTTATGCAGATAATTTTAGTTTGAAGGCTGTAGGCGTAAAGTCATCGCACCGCAGGTCAAACACATAGGTTCTTACAAATGAACTCAATTATTTACATTATAATGCCTACAATCTTCTATATAATAATTGATATTGATTACATTTCTATATTCGAGAACACGAACTTTCCAACAAAGGTATAGACTAAAGACTTTTATAACCGACTTTAAATGGAAGAGAAAGTTCTCAGTTTTTTTTGTTATTTTTTTTTAAATTATGAATCGCTTTTTATGATTGTTTTTGGGTGAGTGGTTTAAATTTCTAGAAAAAGTAATTTTTTTAAGGTTGAAACTAAATATGTAAGGTTATTTTGGACTGGGTGTATTTTTACATTATAAATTTATTATGATTTATATTAAAAATGTGCTTACATTTATACAAATGTACGTCTAAAGTTATTAGTTATATGTACAAATTGTGAGATATTATAGTTTTCTATAAGTAAATGATCTTTTACAGTTGATTCAGTAGTTAGAGGTTATACCCAATATACAAACAAACATCTTATACCTCCTGAAGATACTGTAAGATAATGAAGTCATTCTAGCATCATTACAGCCACTAAAATCCTATAATTCTCGTGAAAGCACCCTCGAAACTGGCTATTTGCGAGATTATTTCGGCCATTATATGAACAGGTAAATGGCTAAATATGACAAAGTAACCTCTGTATTGATATAATGTAAATAAATAAAAGATTTTATTTATTTTGTACTAAGATACGTCTTGATAATAAAAAAACCTATATAAATATAAACATCGGTTATTTTAATAAGTAGCGCGTACAATCTTTATACCAAAAGACTAGCGACTCACCATCGCTTCGCTTCGGTTCGTCCCTAGATTCCCTATATTAACTATCATTCCCATTTTCACCCACTTAAAGGATGATTTCCGGGATATAAACTATCCTATATCCCTCCCGGGATCGCAAACTATCATCTTACCAAACATCTAAATCGGTTTAGTAATTCCAGAGATTAGTTCCTACAAACAAACTCACAAACAATTATAATATTAGTATTAGATTAAAACGTTTAGTTTCATTGGCGACTTCAACCCGAACATTCACACTCGTACACTATAATCAAGCTCTTTCTAACTCTGTCACGTTTCTTCACTCAAATCAATGGCTCTACAATTTAGATACATAGATACAATAGCGTGGCCATATTTTTATCATATTCAAATAGCCAGACTAGTTTTTCTATAGCACTTTTGTGTACTTACTTTAGGTGATCTAGAATATTTTTTTATAAGTACATATATACGAGTAGTAACAGAGCGAAATCTGTACATGAAATATTGTTTAAAAACAATGACTTAACGTATTGTGTACAGAATATAGACCCCAAAACAATAGTTATTGAAATTTTTGTCTGTTTGTCTGTATATTTGCGTGCGTTTTATTTACGTGCGATATTTTTTACTACGGGAAAACACAATACTGGTTCTGTCGAGTTGTCCTTAGAAAAAATGGATAGCGGTCCCTAAATCTTAGGAGATACATAAAAACAATAAAATAGAAAATTATAGGACTTAAAAAAGCCTACGAAAATGTCCAAATGTCCGCAACAACATACATATGTCTATCTCCTAAGGTACGCTCGCAATAACTATTTTTATCTATTTAAACCGCACCTACGACGCACACGAAGTACGAGGTTAGTAAATAATAACTTATATAGAATATTTATGTCATATTTATTTTTCTTATCTCATATTTATTGTAATAATAGGCTGTATTGAAACATGACTAAATTTTATTTTCATTGGTAAAATTGACCCAAAGGAACTGTTCGAGCTTCAAAGCCGGGTTATATATTATAGTAACTAGCGACTCACCCTCGCTTCGCTCGGGTTCGTCCCTAGCTTGATTCCCCATACAAATATCTAATTTCATCTAGATTTTCACCTCTTTCAGGGATGATTTCCGGGATAAAAAGTATTCTATGTCCTTCCCAGGGTCTCAAACTATCTTCTTACCAAATTTCATCTAAATCGGTTAGGTAAATCCAGAGATTACCCCCTACAACGTCACAAACTCATAAACTTTACCTCTTTGTAATATTATAGTACGGATTATTTTTAAATTATTATTGTATTTGATACTAAATCATCATTATCAATCATGATTCAAGTGTTAATAGCTAATGGTACAGAATTATATAAGAAATAGTAAATTAATTGCGTATATAATTTACAAATATAACGTACATATTAGTAATTAAATAGCGATTAAATGACCGTTATATCTTTATGAGTAATTCTTACATATAACATTAGATTATATATCACTTATTATATAACAGCATGTAAATGTCACTGGTTGGGCATATATTGGGAGACACAGCACCATCTAGTTCCATGGTAAGCTACGAGGCTTGTGTTATGTATACCAGATGGTTGACACACTACACATATATAACTTTAAATACATACATATTATAAGTATAAACACCCATGACTGAAGTAAAAACATTTGTGATCATCACTCAAATGAAAGGCCCCCAGGGAGACTTGAACCCGCGACCTCCTGGTACAGTAAGTAGGGTACCTACAAATTGAGCCATACGTGTCGTCGAATGGCTTTTTACCAGTTACCATGCTCCTAATTTCTGCACGAGGAGTATTCCTGAATTGAACATTTAGTTATGACTAGTTTTCGCCCAGTTATCGTAATTCGACCATAATTTTATTATTGATAATTTAAGGAAAACATATACATATATGAATAAAATTTACCTTTACCTATATGTAAAAAAACTAACTATATTCAAAATTATTTTAACTCTTGAATCGTTTTTACTTTAAAAAAACGTGTGTGTGTGTGTGTGTGTGTATTTATGTACGCACGTAAGAAGTTATACTTTGGCGTAACAGAACAATAATAGCTAGAGATTTCATCCCGTATGTCACAATTCTCTGTTTGTAAAAGGAATACAGCTAACTTCATCATGTCGCTTTTTGGTGTCGGTGTGCCCGCGAATCGTAAAAACTTTACTCTCATAGTTTTTTCCAAACGTGCCAAAAGAAGTATAACTTCAAAAACATACATTTAACAAAAAGAAAATGTACATATAACAATAACATTATATATATAATAGTTTTATTATTCACTTGTTCTTTTCTTAGAAAGCTATAGTTTATAATAAGTTCTAGCGATCATTTTGTTATAACACCAACGTTTTAAATCAACTAGGAAGGAAACTATATACGCGAAGTCGGGTAATACAATATTAGTATAAACAACCGTTTCTAAGAAAGAAAGGTACACTTGTATCAACTAGAAAACGCCAATAAAACAGCCTTAGTATAAAACTGGTTCCAAGTACAGCTAGAAATTATTTCATTAAAGAACTACCTAAATGTTATTTTAAGCTAAAAAAACTAACAGAACTTTTTAAAACATTAGTGCAATTGATATGATTTTAGAAATAGGTTATCTCTCCAGGTGACTTTTTTTTGAGTAAATAAAACACCACGGTCATTTCGTCCGCGCCTTTTCTTCTTTCCAGGTTTTAATAGCCATTAGTTTTAATGGCGGACTTCGGAGGTTCGCAAATACATTTTAATATTTGTCACATTACAGCCCAACTAATGGTCTGAGGGTTCCTTGAATATTAGATATGTGAAGTATCGACCAAGTGCGAGTATATATTTTGGTTTTCATTAAGAGTTAAGGGTTTCGTATTCCTATTGGTATGAGATCCTACAAACTCGTGATACGTTTTGTAAAATATATTCTATGTAAAAGAAGTATTAGTCCACTGGTAACGCACTCACTTTGAAAGCCTGCATGTCTGAAAGAACCTAACTGGTTTCTGAAAGATATGTGAACTCTGCTAACAAAAAAGCACTTGGCCAGCGTGGTGGACAATGGCCTGATCCTCTACGCATTAAAAGAAGGTTCATGCACACCCATGGGACGTTGAAATGGCTGAATTATTATTATTTGCATCTCTTAAGATTTCACGGGCTTATAAGAGCTTACGTGGGAAATAGGTCCAACAAGTAGACGCCCCTTTGGAGATTTAAATTTTTTAATGTGACGTATCAGCCGGGACCCATCTGTGAGTAATCCTTAGGGAAATGCCCAAAGATTATTTATTATAATCAAATTTTACTCTATACTTTCATTGCTAATTGGACCTGTTTTTGATATTGTAGCAAATAGGATTCTTTGATGACGCTCTCCTTAATTTTATTCAAGCGAGTAATAATAGTGATTCACGTCCAACAATCGCCCCGCCCACAACTTCCCTGTTATAGGAGACAGGTTGTGATTTACGGGAAATACTAATAAATATTACCAAATGAGATAATGAAGGATACTTGTATCGTTTTTGTCGTCTTAATTCTTAGCAATGTGAGCAAATAATCTATTTTTAGATGGGATTTTTTTTAATATTTTTGTGTATTGAATTCGTTTATGATTTAGTTAGTATAACTGCACTGCACTTAATGTAAATTTAATTTATTTTTATATTACGTTTGTACTCAGTGCAGTGCCAATTTTATTGCGACTTGAACGTCCATAATAAGCAAATTTTTAAAAAGCTTACTGTTGTAAGAAAATTATGTAAAATAAATGCAAAAGTTTGTGAGTAAATGTTAATTCTTCTCTTAATGGTTACCATAGAAGCGAAACCCTGGGAGGAAACTAGTATGTCTATATTTTGTGAAGTAAATATTGTTGATAAGCTTTGATTGTCTTTGATCTTATAATAATTTGAAAGGGGCATAAGCTCCTTGAAGTTTATAAAGACCGTAATTTTATTATAATATATATCCGCTTCTTACACTTTATTGAGAGCTACTTCAATTCTTACCATCGTGCATCGTGAGGGCTTATTATGTAGCGCATTAAATCTTGATCTAAACAGAATGTGACAAAATTATTAGTTCCGGTGCTTTGTTGGCTTAATCTACTTTGAATAGATATATGAATGAACGAAAATTTCTGTGATATAATATCCAAATTCGTCCTTAGTGAAAAAAAAACAAATCTATCCCACGGGAAACGTACATTTTTGCGGAATAAAAATAAACCTATGTGCTATTCCAAACCATAATCTATCTCTGTGCCAAATTTCATCTATATCCGTTCGTTCGTTCTGGCGTGACTGAATAATAAACATCCATTCAAACTTTCGCATTTATAATATTAATGGGATTTCCTTACTCTTGCTATTTGATGGCAGGGGTGATGTTCTAACATGACCTTAGATCAGGCTCTGGATTGACAGAAACACGTGGTCATTTAGGCACAACCACTTTATTAAGTACTTATAACCTCTTAGAGGCTATTAAGAATTTCATTGCATGAAAAACCTTTCCCTTTATAATCTGCATCGTATACGATAACGCAAAAGATTAATATACTTTTACTTTTAAAGTCGTTGTAACTTTCCAGTTAAAATGTATGTTTATTTATTAAACTATTGATGTTTTCATCAGGCCGATAGAGAGGAGTGGACGGAGGAACGCGAGCAACGATGCGGTTGGGGAGGTTTGAGACCAGCGTGGCTTCAACGTTTTCGAACAGCCAAATGGGCACTATTCTGGTTGTGCTGGGCCGGTGCTATACAGGGTAAGTACTGTACTACAGGGTCATTTTTAATTTACTGAAAACCTTTTGGGAATATACTATTTACATCATAACAACAACATCTGTAACAAGATAAAATAATATTTCTGAAATTTTTATTTTCATACAAAAATAAAAATATTTTTTTTTGCACCTACTAAATTGTAAAGTTCTAGCATCTGGTCAAGTTTAAATGAGTAAGCGCGGCTTCCTACAACCCCCCCCCCCCCTCCCCCTCCACCGGACACGCACTTTCTTTTGCTAGTTCTGGACTATTACCGTTGAGAAGGTGCAATAATAATATTTTTATTTATATTAAATTTAAAATATATTATTTTTTTCTTACAGATGTTGTTGTTATGTTGTAAATAGTGTATTCCCAAAATATGTATATATACATATATAAATATACATGTATATTGTATATAGAATATTTCTTAATATCATCATTTTATTAGTTTCACTTATAAATCTTAATATTATAAATCTTAAAATTTGATTTTAACCTACTTTGCTAACTGCTAGTTGACTCATGACGTCTAGGAAATTGTATTAATTTAATGCTAAATATTTTGTTTATTTGAATTTAATCATCGTGTCAAATTGAAACTTCGTACTAATGGTAGAGTCAGGTAGTACTACAACTCTTGACAAGTCTTCTCTTCTCAAGTGAAATTATTGCCCTCACGTATATTTTATTTATTTTGACTAACTCTAATGTATGAAAAATGTGGTTTTTTTATGTTTAACTATACCTACTTATTATTAATTTTTTGTCGTCATTGATCAAAAAAGTACTAGATAAACAATCCGATGCAAAAGTTTCTCTTAAAACTGTCACCAATTGTGTTTCGGTAATAATATTCTCGTTGTAATAAATATTTAGCAATATAAATTGAATCTTAAAAGCAATGCTTAAAGTTGTTTTCACAAAAAATAAATAAATTAAAAGCGCGCTCAAATGTTCAAATTACTGTTCATTCGATGAGTACATATTTTGTCGCTGATTGTGTATCTAGTACTTTTTTGATCGATGTTCGTAGTAGGTATATATCGTCTTCCTTTATGCGAACTAAACTAAATCGTACGTTGAAAATTCCTTACTAATTCTTACTTTTGGTTAGAAATATTTCTATTCTAATACATAATACATTATACTAGCTTTTTATTTCAAATGACCTTTAAAGTTTGGATAGAAGACAATTAGGAGGGATGGACAGACTTACATATATATGTATACTGTATCTTAATAAAAGAGTCTCGATAGAAAACGATAAAAAACAATCAAGTAGAAAAAGTAAGAAAACAACGTACTTTATTACTCATTTAAATATTCATGAATCTAAAAAGCGAATAATTTACTCGTAATTTAATACTTCTCTTGTTTATTTTGCGATATGTTTGAAGAAGTGCGATTTTTACTTCACGCGTAAATAGTCTACGGATTAATAGCAAACACGGAAGTCGTGTGATAGTGTAACGCTGGGACTGCACGTGCGAGTTTTGCTTAAATAAGATATCACATAATATAATGTGTATCGTTATAGTATAAAATATCAAGACTGAAACAAATCTGTCCCACAGGAAACGTACATTTTTACGGGATAAAAAGTAACCTATTTCAGACTATAATCTATGTCTGTGCCAAATTTCATCCAGATTCGTTCAGTCGTTCCGGCGTGAAAGAGTAACAAACATCCATACATCCATCCACCCTCACAAACTTTTACATTTATAATATTAGTATGGATATTTTGTTCTAACACTAACACAAAGTTACTCCAGAGTCCATGTCTACCGCACCCTTACATACAAGCTTTCTTTATTACTTTTCTTTATTAGTTAAATATTTTCGATTTATAGTAAAATTTAGTTATTAGTAAGAATATAAAAGTTGAATCTAATTTTTCATGAAACTAATTAAAATATAAACACCCGTTCGTGTCTTCTCCGTTCTACGTGCCATTGCCGAAGTAATATGTGTTCAAATGGCACGCTTTTTCTTATTTACGAGAACAATTTTAATCTATCTATACATATAATAAAATTCCAACTAAGCCGAATCTATAAATTAAATATTTTTTGGAAAATCTTAGTTTTTAGAATTTTTGCCTGTTTGTCTGTGACCGCACCATGGAAAAACCACTGGAGTGATTTTCATGAAATTTTGGTATGATGATAACTGGTAATCTGGGTCAACATACAGGATACTTTTTACTGCGGGAAAATATCTCATCTCTGAGAAATCTATACTAAACGTTAAAACGTAACTAGGTATGAACCCGAGCGGAGCAAGGGTGAGTCGCTAGTTTTATATATAAAATAGATCAGCTATCAGAGAAACAGTATCAAAACATATAACAAATTTGTTATCGTTATTACTTAGAACATTAAATAATAATTATGAGTTATAAGATAGATTTTAAATAAAACTATCTTTACGGATTTCCGAAAAGATACTCGTAGTTTTATTTAAAATGTCAAATATTCGCGTAAATCTAAGAAAGTATTATACGGTTATTATTCCATTTCGCGATGCATGGGAGCACACGGTATAGCATGTTTTACATACACAATTAAAATGTGGGGTTTTTATAATTCTGTGCGATCTACTTTTTCACTAATTGTAAGTAATACATTTTAGAACATCTTACTTGCCCTTGGCGTATAAGTTTACATACTATTTTTTTATATAAAATACCACAGTGCGTGACGTATTTCTTCTCCTTTTAAACGGCTTGAACGGTTCTGATAAAATTTGTATGTGGTTTTTTATACTTTTGAGGTCATCTGGATGGTTCTTATGTATTGAATCTTTAGTTGGAGCCAGTTTTTTTTTCAATTTTCCAACCGAACGAAGACTGTGACAGAACGTTTCGCTACCGCATTAGCTAGCTGTTATACATAAAAATAACATCTTTTACAGAGAAATAGATGTACTACTGTGTTTTGGTATAATGCAGGGTCGCTCTTTTATGTTTATGAAAGGATGAGTTCACCTTTTCTTCGCTCTTTAGAATGATATGGTCCCATGAGGAACTCAAATCCAACATCTTCGCCATGAAAGACCACTCTAATAACACCTGACTTGCATAACAAGGTCGTCTATATAGCAAGACTAGCATGGCCCGCGGCTCCGCCCGCGTTCAGATGACCAAAAACCAAATACTTAAGTTTTACATATTAGTATATTCTTACATTGCAGCTTTTGTATTTTTTCTCAGAAATGTGATATTTTCCCGCGGTAAAAAGTATCCTATATGCTAACCCGGATAACCAGCTACCTTCATACCTAATTTCATCAAAATCTCTCCAGTGGTTTTTCCGTGATGCGGTAACAGACAGACAGACAGACAGACAGACAGACAGACAGACAGACAGACAGACAGACAGACAGACAGACAGACAGACAGACAGAGTGACAGATAAAAATTCTAAAAACTATAGATTCGGCATCTGTATCGATAATAATGTCTAATATTGCGATAAGATTTTCCAAAAAATATTTAATGTACAGATTCGGCTTAGTTAGAATTTTATTATATGTATAGATAATTTCATATCATTAAGCTAATAAGTCTAGGATATAAGAAAAGTATGACAAACAAAGCTTCAATCCCACAGGGAGTCTCACCCCTCAAAAAGCATCAAATGGTTAACGTAACGACGAAATACGGTAATCGTTGAATAAAAACAAACTACGAGCCTTAACAAGGTTTACACGTGATTTGTTCGCTGAATTAAACTCCCGATTCAATTACGACGCTGCAGAGGGATTCGCGAAATCTCAAACAAAATTCTGATAAAGTGAGTTCATTTTGTTTCGATGTCAGTTTGTATGTGCATTGTGCATTACTCCTCAATTACCGCATGTTTAAAAAAAATAAATAAATATATGATAGTAAGAGCGACTTATGTCCGATTTCACCAACTACACCTAAGTTTAAGGGATCCCCTAAACATGGTTAGGGTGCTGTTATTGGACAGTTTCTGTTCAGTTAGGGGTCACTTAAATATTAAAAGGCCCCCTAAATTTAGGTGCTCGAAAAATGGGCTTAAAGACGATCGTAAAACGAAATTTAATTTAGGGGCTAGTTTAGGGGAATTTTAAGCTAGAGATCTCATACGTAGGTGGGCTTATGGGTTGTTGGTGAAATCGGGCATCACTCACGCAGCACCACGTTCCTCTCGGTTTCGTGCCTAGTTACGTTTTAACGTTTAGTATAGATTTCTCCGAGATGAGATATTTTCCCGTAGTGAAAAGTATCCTATATCGAGGGTTTACTGCGAAGACCAGCTAAGTACAGTCTAGTTAGTTTTGAGCTATTGCGTTTTAAAAGTTTATACCTAATAAAAATGCTATAATTTTAGTAGGCTTTAAATACTGTAGTAGTAAGTAAATATGTGTCATAGAAGTGTATGAAATAAACTCATGAGTGAGGTAGTACTGTTAGTTTATGATATTTTAGCAATCGAGTATTGAACGAATTGTTGTATATAATACTTTTTTACTTTGTTATATCTTCTAAAGGTTTTAACGTAGCACCTAGCCGATTTTACCAGTGTACAGAGTTCGAAAAGATAAGAATTTTCATTTATTTAACTCAATTTTGTCAAAAATGTAGTTTAGCAGGTTTTCGCAATTCGCTGTGAACCCTCGATATGTTTACCCGGATAACCAGCTATCATCATACATAATCTGTTCAGTGGTTTTCTCGTGATGCGGTCACAGACAGATATACAGACATATATTCTAAAAACTATACATTCGGCCTTTGTATCGATAATAATTACTATTTTAATAAGATTTTCTAAAAAATGTTTAATGTACAGATTTAACTCAGAATTTTATTATATGTATAAATACAGTACAGGCGCTATACATTTATTTTAGTAATTTTGTCTACAAGGTGGAATCATTTTTCATATCTCCAAAACCACTCAATGAATTTTCTTCAAAATAATTTTCTTTTCTGTATTTCGAAAGGTGAAAAAACTTTTTTTTGATTGATTGCTGTCCAACATATTTGCCACATAAAAGTTCAAACCCGCGACATAGGATAAAATATACACATCTATTCTAATATTATAAAGAGGTAAGGTTTGTTAGTTTGTATTTAGGGGTAATCTTTGAAACGACAGATCCAATTCTGCAAATTATTTCACTAATAGAAAGGTTTATTACTCCCGCGCCGAGTGCTATAGGCTATTTATTATTACAATTAAAACTTGCTTATTGTCAGGAATCATAAAAATTTTAATTGAAATCGGAAAAAAATGCTGTTGAGTTACTTTATCGACCAGCGAATTAGACGTTTTAAATAGATATAGGTAGTTATTGCGAGTGTACCTAAGGAGATAGACTCATGCTTGATATTGCGGACTTTTCTGTAGGCCTTTTTAAGTTAAACCTAACATGTTTAGCCAGTTTGAACTATTTATTGTGTACACAATACGTTACAGTCAATGTTTTAAAAAATATTTCATGTTCAGATTTTGCTAATTTACTGTTTTATTATATGTATAGATTGCTAGGCACGTAGGCGGACCCGAGCGAAGCGAGAGTAAGTCGTTAGTCTATTATAGAACAATTCAGAATTATTTTATTAATTAACCAGAGAAAATGATACAATATTAAAATAAAAGAAATACAAGATAGTATTAAAGCTCGCAACTGAACTGGTTACAGGCACTCGGCATACTTAACTGAGTGTTCCTATAATTTCCCATGGGATTTGACATCGAGCTTCAGCATAGTGGGCTTTGGTTTTATAATCTGCCTTGATTATCACATATAGTTATTTATTTATTAACACCTCCAGGTAAATTTCTAAGAAATTAATTACAAGAAATCTATTGTTAACTGACACGCCCGCGCCGGCGTGTCCGCGGTCGTGGAGGGATTAAAGGATAACCAATAAAAGATACCTTAAAAACGATACAATACCCATGTGCTAACAATTTTATAAATGTTCTTTTAATTATAGGTAATCACAACATGCAATATCACGTCAGTATAATTTAATTAAAAGGTGCAAATTTAACTTTTAAAAATAATAATAAGTTAATGGATAAAATTGATTTTTATATCTATATATACATTATACATATAAATAAAAATATAATTTAGTATTTCGGATTCTTACGCTTACATTCATATCACATATTATGTCATTCATCAAATTAATGAGAAGGCCTCCAAGGTTTCCGTTTTTATCACCAGTTCTTCTCAGGGCTGAGGTTTTTTTCCGAACTAGTGGTTCAGTGATGATAACTGGTGGACTCATGATGTTTAATAAAAAATTGTAATAATTTAACGCTCTATATTTTTTTTTATTTTGCTGTTAATTATGTGGGTGGTATTGTGCACGAACTTTGAAGCGTATCAAATAATTTCAAGTTAATTAATTTGAACACTATAGGTATAAACAGTAATTTAAGCGTATTTATCATATCATATCCATGCAAGTAAAGAATGGGTTAAGAAATAGCGGCTTAATATATTTAAATCTATACTTATAAGAAAAAAATATAGGTATACTTTAAGTACATAAGTCAGTACTATTTGGAAATAAGTGAAATTTACAGTTTTTAAAATTTATTATAACGATCTCATAAAAACTCGAAATGCGAAAGTCAATGTTGTTTTATTAGCAACAACCACGTTACATTCGAAACCCATTAGTTGTGAGCAACCATTGTGAATATGGAATAAAGATATAGAGTTACTAAAAGTGGCAGAAAATATGTACAATACACTACACGTTTGACACAGTTTGTAGTGAGTGGCCCTACTTGCTGTGCCAGCGGTCGCGGGTTCGAGTCCCGCTAGCCATTCATTTGTGTGATAAGCACGAATGTTTGAAATTCAGTAATGGGTTTATATTTATAATATGTATGTATATTTAAAGTCAACCAAAATATGTGTAGTGTATCAATTACCTGGTGTCCTTAACACAAACCATGTAGCTTACCATGGAAATAGATGTTGCTGTGTGTTAATGTCCCAGCACATTTATTTAGGTATATTAATTTGTTTCAAAAATCAGCTATTCATTTTTAATCCTACTAAATAATAATATTAACAATAAATAAATAATAATATTATAAATATGAAAGTTTGTGATGATGTATGGATGTTTGGATGTATGGATGTTTGTTACTTTTTCACGTAAAAACTACTGAATGGATTTTAATGAAACTTTACAATAATATAGCTCATACATTAAAATAACACATAGGCTAATTTTGTTCCGGTAATGAAATATTGTTACGCTATTAAAAGGACACTTATCGTCATTTACTACATAATCTACCCTATATAAAACTAATATTATTTTTTATCACTTACTTCTTTTATTTCGCTTTTATTTGCGGCTTGAGACCCTTAATAATACGATATTTATAGGTTCTACTAAGGAACAAGTGAAATAATCCTCTAAGGCAATATTGAATATAACCTATAGAAAGAAAGTAAAAATATTAAAAAAGCTTTTTATTTCTGCACAAAACGTCACTTCCATATTACACAGATCGCTGTGGTGAAGTTTAGCCATAAATCTAACTTAACTTCGTGTGGAGTTATGGCCGCCAACAGGTGTAAGCGACTTGCTCCATTGTTTTGTTTGCTGGTATATTACAAACGATTTGTTACAAAATATTACTTATAATTTAAACAGTTATATATAACCTATATATAATTATTGTATATAAGGCAGTGGTAGGCAGTAACCCAGTGGTAACGCGCTCGCTTGGGAAAACGAGTAAAGTGCGTTCAAATTTCGTGTCTCTGGTATTTTCATCTGCGGATCATTCCCACCATGCTTACCACTTGTCTTATGGTGAAGGAAAACATTGTGAGGAAACCATCGTGAGGTCTGAGAGAACTGAGCAAGTTTCCGAAAAACGTGTGTAGTCCGTCAACCCGTACTTGGCCCCACCACGTATTGGGCCCGTGCCCAGCAGTGGGACGTGAAAAAGGACTGAATATACATGTAACCTAAAAATATTTTCTAGGTTATTGGTATAGCAAACCACGCGTCGTTGCTATCGAACTACTATACGAAAGTTTCTATGTTTGATTAACTTCTTTAACGAAGCTGAGGCTGCTAGCCTTTCATTAATCGTGGCAATCTGAAAATCAAAAAAATATATTTATGTTCATTTGTTCTTTTTAATACTTTCTTAGATTTGATGAATGGAAAAGTGCTAATCAAAGCATTAGGAATTTACCATATTAATTAAACGATCAAAATATTCGTCGGATTAATTTTCTAGCTATTAAACTGAAAAAGTTGAATTGTGAAAGAAATATTGTTATAAAAGGAATAACTTTGATGACGTGTGTAGATTGTTCTATATGTTACCCAAAAATCTGGGTCGCTCTCAAACGGTTGTCAAGAAAATATAAGGCTTGCCATGAGATCTCTGTTGCGATGACTTTTTTCTTTGTTGTTGAAATTAGGCCACAACTATCCTAAAAGATATGAGAAAAATGTGACGCCATTGTGATGTGAAGTTTGTAAAATAATGTCAGCTTTCTGAAAAGTTAACTAAAGTCCTTAAAGAGTTTTAAATAAAATTATCTTTTCGGTTTTTTTGGCGGGTTTCTATTGATTTTTGGTGCCTGACCGTTTCGAATGCTCTACAGCTTTCATGGTCATGGGAGATACCAAGATTTTAGACATCTCAAAGGTTATTAAGTAGTTGTTACAGACAGTATCTACTCACAAAATATACAGAGATTTTAAAAATACAAAACCGGCACCAAAGTACCTCACAATATTTGTTCATTTTAATCCTTAAAGTTTCAATATTTTAAAAATCTTCGAACGTTTTTAACATAATACCTTGAACCGTTATTACGAGTATGTTGCAACATAACCGTATAACTACCACCATCCTAAAAGGCAGCTTTCATTTTAGAAGAAGGCATGTATTCGGATTAAGCATTTGTAAGTCTCGTCCAAATTCACTTTTTCGCCTTTTTAATAATGTGGAGTGAGTCCTATGTCAGTACATTTGAATTTAAAAATAAATGCCTTATGCCTTACCCATTATAAAAATTTTTGTTTTCTGTCGATTTGTAATATTTTTTGCGTGTAATATGTTTAATCCTCTATTTAACTGCCTCGGTGGTGTAGTGGCTAACATGTACCGCTGCACTCCTGGAGGTCCTGGGTTCGAGTCCCGGGTCGGGCCAAGTTTAGTTATTGAGTCTTTCTGTATAGACTCAGTAACAGCCCGGAGTTGGGAAGTTGGCGGTGTTTCACCTCCGTGCCTCGGAGAGCACGTTAAGCCGTTGGTCCTGCGCCTTAACTCTCTCCGGTCGTGTCGAGTGGTCGTCCCACCAGAGTATGAGAGTGACAGGAATAGAGAGTGCACGTTGTGTATGCGCGTTTACTTGTGCACTATAATATCTCCTGTGCAGTTGACTAGTCTCAATGAGAGTGGCCGCCGTGGCCGGAATCGGTCAGGAGAACATCTTCATCATCATGTTCAATCCTCAGACTATGGAATAATATAAATAGAGTTTAATAGAACTAAACACGAAGACAAACAATAATGTTTTAAAATAGTCATTTGTAATCTTGTGATAAGTAAATAAATATTAATAAATAAAAGAAGCTAACAGATTTTATTATTATAAAGAAAAAAAAACTAACATTATGCTATCTCAGTTTCGAGGGGAAAAGAAGTAAATCTTAAAAACACAAAAGAATATAGTATTATATATATTTTATTCTCAAAAATTCATTTAATTAATATATTATACATAAAATTTTACAGAAAGTAAACTATGTGTAGGTACAGTATGTCAAAATCTGGAATAATAGCATTAACAGCAAATCATACTATTTGTGACTTTTTTATTTTGGCGGCTCCGTCTATATAATTCTTTACTCTATGGTTTAATCATACAGTATAGTATTATATGATCTGTGATCAAACTGAATTAACTCAAATTATGAAAATATTTGTAATTTTCCAATATCTAAAATAACCTACATTTTGTACGCTACCTGCTTAAAGATCATAAAAATTCATTGCACATTTAAGGGGGCCATTACAATAAATATCGCAAGACGGCACAACAAGTAGTCAATTGGGCAAAAATTAAATTTTCCCGCACTGTACCGCGCCCCACAAATCATGGGCTTATAAAATTAAACGCGGCTGCACGCGCCACCGACTGATAGCTCTGTAAGGACATTTCTCCATTCTCCATGACATGCCATAATATACGAGTTTTGTATGGGAATCAGTTTTAATTGATACGGAAAGTTATTATATTGTATTTGTTTTGTATGTTTGTATGTTTGTTTGTAATGGATAAACTAAAAATTTGCAGAACCGATTTAGACAAAATTTGGTATGAAGATAGTTTAAATCCTGGAAAGGACATAGTATAGTATTTATTCCGGAAATCATCCGTTAAGGGGATGAAGAAGGGGATGAAAGTTTGTATGGGGAATCAATCATATGTCAAGCAAGGGATGTAAAACTCATCATACCCATGCTTATTGTATATTCATATATATATACTAAATTATAGTCTATATAAAAGATTTTATTTTAATTCATATATATTTCACAATAAATCAGTAATAAATCTTCGCGCATAATTATCATACATCATCAAACATGATACATCATACAAATATACCTACATGGTAGCGTAGCTTAATTTTGTTTTTTTTTCACTTGTAGAAAGCTGCATTATTACATACAAGTAGATATACATATATTATAAATTAGTTTGTGTTTGTTCGGGCTAATCTCAGAAACTATTGTACGGATTTTCATGCGATTTTCAATATTCTTGATAGGAAGGAATTAATTAGGAAGGTTATAGAATTCGGCGATAATGTATGAACGTTTCGTAATCACCCGTATAAACGACCGGTATAATGGTATTTGTGAATTAAATGGAAAAAAATTGTCCCTTCTGAGAGCTTACGTAATATTATAAATGCGCAAAGCATCTAGAGAAGTTCGAGCAAAGCGAGGGTTGGTCACTAGTCTCTCAATACAAAGGCTACTAATGCTAAAACGTGATTTTAATACGATATACGTAAAAAAAGCAGTCATGAGGACTGCCGACAGAAGTGAAAACTTAAAACTATAAACAAACAGTTGTAATTTTTGAACATGTAAATTAGAAAAGTTTGATCTTAAATTAAAATTTGTAAATTAATACTGTTTACATTTATCTGGTTTTGACATCTGTCGACACTCTGAGTGTTAGCGTTAACACGTCACGTGACCATGTCGATGACGACTTACATGAATTTACTCTCCATCCATGTCTGCCTATAGAAGTTTTTACTTCAATAAAATAGTAAAGCAAGGTCGGGTCACTAGTGTTAAAACAAAAACTGTTTATCGTTTCGTTTCGCATTGGATGACGAGCTTTACAGTTGTTTATTACAGGGGTTATTAAATTTACATTCATTGCGCACGCTTATAATGAGGTGGCGTATTATGTGACGAATTTTTATCAACGATGCTATCATGGTATTTAAAATAGACAAAGATATTTAATTTTACTACTTGTCTTTTAGGTGTTTGTGTATTTGTACATATATAGGTAGCTTTATATTTTTTATACATACCTATGCATACATATAATGTATATTTGTACATATGTAGCTACTAGCTTGCTTCCCAATACAAACTTTCATCTCCATAAGGGATGATTTCCAGAATAAAAAGTATCCTAAGTCTTTCCCAGCTTCTCAAACTATCTTCTTACCAAATTTCATCTAAATCGGTTCAGCAGATCCAGAGATTATCCCCTACAACGTCGCAAACTCACACACTCACAAACTTTTTCTGTTTATAATATTATTAGTATAGATGATGTAGAGCAAAATTAATTAGTACATATATACATAATACGTGTGTCATACGTACGTACGTAAAGTACTTACGTAAGAATCAATAGGTAATAGGTCTCTAGGTATGTTCTAGGAAATTAGTGGGTTCATTAGATTCATATATATTTCTTAGTTCTGGAAATATGTATGTATGTATGTTTATTTTAAAAGCCTAATTGGTACAATATATATGTACATATATCATTTATAAAATATATATATAATATATATGTATATATCGGGTTGCCTCTTGCCTGTATAATAAGCGATTTCGCCTATAGAAAAATAAAAAATATTGTGATTGATCTATTGACATAACGCTTAAAAATGTGTGTTTACGTACAAATATTAGTTTTCTACAACCGTTTTCGATTAAAGAATATTATCTTGTTTAACTTCCCTGATTAACTATGCATGAATCATTTAACTTCTCGGTTAATTAAGTTCCTTCTGGCTGTCAAGTACTTACATGATGAAGTGCTCACTTGATAATTAATCGACAAGATAAAATTGATACATATTTTTACTCATGACTTCACTTTAAATATTATTTTATTCTAAAAATACACTATATTATTGCTTACTTATTAAAAAAAATAAAAGGTAAATAAAAAATATTTTATGCTTTCGTTAATGTACGATCTTCGCACACGCAGTAAACGTATTTATATTAAAGAAATATCGTAATACTTTCTTAGATTTACGCGAGTATTTGACATTTTAAATAAAACTATCTTTTTTTTGTATTTATTTGCGGATTTATTTGAATTTTTGACTCCCGACGCTTCGAATGCTTTACAGCAATCATAGCAATCACGGGAGAGACGAAAGGTTTTGAAAGTCTCAAAGGCATTATACTTATAGTTCTTACAGACAGCCTACCCACAAAATAACAATATGAATTCAAAAAATACAAAATTGGCACTAAAATACCTTACAATATTTGTTAATTTTAATTTTACACATTTTTAAAATAATTTAATTTAAAAGGAGTATCATTATAATATAATTAATTAGGTTTTTCTAGAAAAATCATTAAAGAAAACCACAAAATGAGCTTAACTTAAACAATTGAATTTGTTTAAAGGGAACACAAATCACGGTATTTATTGCACTTATTTCGAGCCGGAAACGCCGCCATATTGGCTGCTACTTCCGGGGCATTCAGTTATCCCTTAATTGAGTTGTAACCCCTTTACGGCCTTTTCATTGGGACTTAATAATACTTTAACTTGTTTATTGTGAATAAATTGTGGTTTAGGTAGCAATCTATTTTTTACCAGTTAATTATCGTTTTTATAAACATAAAATTCTTATAATTTCCCATTAAAAATAATACTTTATAAAGTATTTTGATTTTTTTTGTTTTTCAAATGCCATATACATATAATAAAATTGTAACTAAGCCGAATCTGTACATGAAATATTTTTTGGAAAAACTTATTGAAATAGACATTAGTATCGATACAGAGGCCGAATCTATAGTTTTTAGAATTTTTGTCTGTCTGTCTGTCTGTCTGTCGGTCTGTCTGTGTGTTACCGCATCACAAAAAACCACTGGAGGGATTTTAATGAAATTTGGTATGGTGATAGCTGGTTACCCGGGTCAACATATAGGATACTTTTTACCGCGGGAAAATACCTTATTTCTGTGAAAAAATACAAAAACTGCAATGTATGGGTATACTAATATGTAAAACTTAAGGATTTGGTTTTTGGTCATCTGAACGCGGGCGGAGCCACGGGTAGTGCTAGTCTATAATAAAATAGGCAAAGACGAAACAGTTCAGTATCTTTTTGTCATCTGTTTGTCAATCGTTTTCTTTTGTTTGATAGCTATTAATAGCATTAATGTTATCAATAAAAAAAAATTGAAAACAGTTTTTTTATAGGTATAGATAGGTGATCTGTTAAGCTTTTTGAACCTGAATAGATTACAAACAGACAGACATTGTGACTTTACCGTTCATAATATCTGTTAGCATTAAAACTATTAAATTTTTAATATGAGATATATTGTATTACGAGTATATGTATACGTGGAGTCGATTCATATTTGATCTATTTCTTTACCATTTAAGAACGTTTATTAATTATCATGGATTATTTAAAATTTTAACTCCCACCTAGTTTAATTATATGATGCTTTGTTTAGACGGTCATAAGAAAAATTATAATTTTAATTTTTAATCTATATATAAAAATGAATCACTGAAATGTAGGTATGTACGCGCATAAGTTCGGATTGATTGCACCAAATTAGATATTTTTTTGTGTTGTGTTATTGTCAGAGAGTTTTGTATAGAAGAAAATTAAAAGTTTTTTTTTATTAAAATGAGATTTTTTTAAATCTAATAGCTTTTATCCCGGAAATCATCCCTTAAGGGGGTGAGAATGGGGATGAAAGTTTGTATGGGGAAGCAAGCTAGTGACGAATCTGAGCGAAGCGAGGGTGAGTCGCTAGTATATAAATATAAAATAAATTTCTATACTCGTGTGCTCTATAGAGATAAATAATATTATTTGAGATAGCCTCGAGTTAATTGCATACATACCTACCTTTGTATGATAACGTAAAAGATAAGAGATTGTATTATGATTTATAATCATATGCAATAAAATCATATACATACACATACATATATACTTATAGTATATACATGTACTCATCTTATATTAACGTCCCACTGCTGGGCACGGGCCTCCCTTCAAAACGACGATCAAGCCATAGTCCACGCTGGCCAAGTGCGGGTTGGCCGATCGCACAATGCACATGTCTTTCAAAAACTTGTTAGGTTCTCTTAGACATGCAGGTTTTCCTCCATCGTAAGGCAAGTAGTAATTATGTTGGAAATGATTTGCACATGAAATTATCAGATATGAGAAACCTGGGATTTGAACCCGATTTACTGGGTTTCCCAAGCGAGCACGTTACCATGAGCTACCACTACATATACATATATATGTACTAAAATTTACAGTTTTGTACTACCTACAATTTGCATATTGCTTACTGAATCTGACTGAATCAGAACTAGTTAATTATAAATATAGATAGTTTACAAAAAATATTCACTTCTTGATAGATATATTCGTAGATTGATTATATTTTTTTCAAACTTTTAAGCTAAGTCGTTCGTTCGCGCAAACAACAGGTGTTTTACTCTAGCCCATTTAACTTCGGACATTTTTATAGCCTCCGCACTTTTACGGAATGAAACTTTAAGTCTTTAGATAGATAATGCTCGTTATTTATCGCTTCGCTATCGACTAGAGCTTTTTAGATTGAAAAAGCTTAGAAGTTAAAAAAGTTCAAAATCTTTAGTAAAATCTAAATTCTGGAGTCTGGACTAAAACAGGCTGTAATCTTAAATCTATATTATAATACTTCATTGTCAATACGTTTTTTTGGATATAAATAAAAAAAAAACATCTTTAACAATATGTTATTATAAAAATCATTTTACGTATTTAGATAACTTGCGACTCACATCGTTTCTGAGATTAGCGTGCACAAACACACGGAAAAACAGACATACAGATAAAAATTTTCAAAATTATATTTTCAGGTTCTATTGCGTAAATAAAGACCCCAATAATTTTTATTATGTATAGAAAAAACGTTCGTTTAAGACATTAGAGATTTTGATACACCAAAGAATAAACGAAAAATCCATTATATCAGAAAATTAATTAAACTTTTACCTTTTAATCTCAAGACAAAGTTTTTAATGAAGCCAGGTGTGAATAAATAAATGTGTGCTCAGTGCTCACAGCTAACACGCACAAGTTTTGATTAGCGCCGAAATATTAAAACTTCGCCTTGACTTCGGAGTTAATGCTTCTAAATTAATTATAAATTTCCTGAAGGCGTTCCCGAAAGCAAATATCAGCATTTTAATTTATACAGACTATCTATTTGTTAGCTAGCGATTCAGCCCAGCTTTGCATGGTGGGTGGTTTGCATTTTTGATTATTCAAGTTTAAAAAAAACAAATTTTAAATACCTACCTAAGGTATTTCTATATCATAGGGTCAGATAGAATAATTACTTCCGCGTTTAATATATCATATAGAGACTCACCCTCGCTTCGCTCGAGTTCGTCCCTAGGTACGTTTTAACGGTTAGTATGGAATAGATAGACTATATACTATACATATATAGTATAATATATAGTCTATAGCCTTTCTCAATAAACGGGCTATCTAATGCAAAAAGAGTTTTTCATATCGGATTATTAGTTCCTGAGATTAGCGCGTTGAAACAAACAAAATCTCTCTTTATAATATTAGTATAGATTAGTAATTAGTATAGATCACGTTATTTCACCAAATAGTCCTGTAATAATACAATACAAAATGAACTTTAAATTAGCACAATGAAGTTTAAGACTACCATCAGTTAGGAAAGAAAATGCTTTAACAGTTTTAATAATTATGCGTGTGTAGCTTAAGTTCTAAAATAATAAAAAATATATATTGTATAGACTTGGAAATAAGTTATATATATATATATATATATATATATATATATATATATATATATATATATATATATATATTTTAGTCTCAATATAGTTTAATACCTTTTGTATTTGAACACAGTTTTAATGAAATCAGAAAGCCTGCAACAGAGTTTAGTCCTTAAAACGTAACGTTTTTCTCCGGCATTGTATCATTCACTTGGGCTTAATTGGAGGATATTCGATTAATTATTTTCACTCCGCCTGCAGAGAACGATAACTATGCTTTATATTTTTCAATTTAAACTTTATTTTCCAATTTGACTTTAAATTACCATTTAGATGCTAAAAAATATCGACTACAGGTATCAAACCGAGAAAGTCGAAAACTGTTAAATTTTGTTGTACGGTTATGGAGACTTTGGGAAATTAAAAAAATGTTATTTCTACATTATTTTATTTATTCACTTACTCTAGCTAAGTTGGTAGTTTATTATATCTATATCTAATATATTTAAACGAGCAATTCTTGTATATATAATCAAAATATAATCTGAATCTCGGAAACGACTCCAACGATTTTCATGAAATTTAGTATACATGGGGTTTCGGGGGCAGTAAATCGATCTAGATTAGTCTTATGTCTGGGAAAACGCGTGTTTCTGGTATCCATAAACACAGGCCTCGTAGCTTACTATGAGTCTAGATGGTGCTGTGTGTTAATGTACTAACATATTTTAATAAATGGGCTATAAAAAAAAATCATATCAGACTGTTAGGTCCAATGTATATGCATATTATAAGACGTAAATTTAAGAACTCTCCAATATTAAGCCACGCCTTATTTCAAGCAAAGGGGTGTGCCAATAAAAGTGGTGAAAAAAATTACTGACATTAGATAACTTTATATACCTAAATCTAAATTAGATGTGCTGGTCATCGCAACTTGGATCCTTTCCGCGATAAACAGTAGCATTCCCGATAGCTGCATACATATCTAAGCTGTTCTATTGCAATTTATTTTAAACTACTATAAAAGCTAAATAAAATCAAAGTAAAAGTTTTCCATAATCTAAACGTAAGCTTTCAGAAAGTTCTTTATTTTATAATTAAACTGTAGTACTTCGCTCTCTAATTTACTTATTATGTTTCATAACACACCCCAAACTCTCAATTACGCGCGGTTTAACGAAAGACAACATTTTGCATGACATTAGGAGAAGGGCTACCACTCGTTTTAATTTTCGTGGAGTATGTCAAGTTAATTTTCTTTTATAATAATAATAATAATCCTTTAATATTTAAGATTACATAACAAGATAATTTACATTTTAAATGACCGTGACCGTGATTGCTGTAAAACATTTGAAACATCGGGAACCAAAAATCAAAATAAATCCGTGGAAAAATCCGAAAAGATAGTTCTATTTAAAATGTCAAATATTCGCGTAAATCTAAGAAAGTACAATATCTACGTTCTGAAATTCCATCGCACATATTATTTGTAGTACATAAAGATGGTAATCCTACTCGCAAGTCTACAGGTAGCAAGTCCTCCCAATCCAATAACGCAGTGGCGCGAGAGCCGCGTGTAATCAGATCCAACGAGGCGGTAAAACTCCAGACTGAACATGAGCTCGTAATATTGCATTTTTCAAGTGGTTTTACGAAGGTTAATCTATTATATATTCGTATGAATTATTTTAGTCCCCGCTTTTAATTTTTAGCAGTTATTGTAGTTTATTTCTTGAAAAAGTGGAATACCCTGCCTGCGTCTGGTTTTCCGAGTGCGTATAACTTGCAACTATTAAAGGTGCGTATTAACATGCTTCTCCTGGGCAAACTCGCTAGATCGTAGACCTTATCTATGCCTTCGAGCTTAGATGAAGGTCAAGAATAAGCCCATATTTAATTTAAAAAAAGTAGAGATCTATGGGTTGATGTGTTTTATGCTTAGACAGTTTATGCTTATGGAATAGGCTTCTTTATATCTCTTATTTTCACTAGTTTTGTATGGGATATACTATCAGTTCGTCCTCTCAGTGCTTATTTGACCAAACAACGAATTTACCGAAACGGTTTTTAAATTCAGAATTGTTGACTTTTTAAGTGTCAATTATATTGGTATAAAATACAGATTTTACTTTAAAATACTGAAAATATTATGTATTTAGAAATAGAACTTTATTTTTAAACTAGCGGCTCATCCTCGCTTCACTCGGGTTCGCCTCTAGAAAAGCACAAACAGATCTATCCCATGGAAACCCTTCATTTTTTCGGGATAAAAAGTAACTTGTTGTTTGACCGGTAATATAAGGTATCAGCATGCCAAATTTTACTAAATTAGGTGCATAAGTTGTTGTGTACTAAGCTGTAGCTTAGTACACAACAGTGTACTATAGATTTTTTAACTATCCCACGGGTACTCTTTCATTTTGCGGGATAAAAAGTATCTAAAATGTTGATCAAAATACTTTCTACCGTAAAGTACAACAAGTTTTGGTAATTTGAACAAATTAGCTCTAAGGCAACGAGTTCTTGCAAACAGTTACTAAACAATGCATATGCAAGGCTACAGCATCCCACTAGAGGGCAATGAAAGGGTCCCGCGGTGGGTTTTAGTTTGTAAGAATCACAGTCCCGTTCACGGTAGGAATACCATGAAACAGCGCTTGAACGTACCAAATAAATGTACCTACTGCTAAATAAATCTAATGAAATGTGTTTCATTAATGGATAGTTTAATCGATTCTTTGTAAGTTAATAGAAGTATTTATAGCTTAAATTTTTAGAGCGAAAATATAACATACTTTACATTAATCAAATTTTAACTATAATTGACTAAGTATGTAGGATACATATATTCTAAATTTTAATTGTTTATTTCATCATATTTACGTAAGTGTCTTCTCGTTCTTTAAATTTTTGCAATATTTCTATATAACAATAATTTTATTTTAAACTGAGTTCTCAAGGAAATAAAGACTTGAAACTTTTAAGATACCTCAAGAAACTTTTAAGATAGCACAAAAATGCATTTTCATACATATGTAATATGGACAAGACTAAAAAATTTTATATTGGTTATCTCTTATGAAGTTATTAATGCTGTAATTAACATAACTTTAGTTTATTGTTTCCGTCATATGGGATTCCATATGTAGGTACCTACGTATTGTATACTAGCGACTTCGTCCCTAGGTTGCTTCCCCATACAAACTTTCATCCCCATTTTCACCTCCTTAAAGAATTATTTCCGGGATTAAAAACTATCATACTATATTCTTCCCAGGGTCTCGAAACTATCTTCTTACCAAATTTCATCTAAATCGGTTCAGTAACAGTGTCGTCAAATCTAACTAACTAATCTAATATTACGTGACGATTAAAAATATTAATGGATTTTTCAAAGACTTTATTTTTGTATTCTTTGAAGCAATTGAAAACTCAATTACGAGGGAAACTGCATAATACGCCTCAACTTGTAACAAACTCGTCCAAGTTGGAAAAAGAAGCACTTAGACTGGGCATAATTTTCCTTGGGTTCATTTAAAAAGTTTTAAATAATAGGTACGCTTGAAAATAATAAAAAATTGTTTATGCGTACATGCTTAATAGCTTTACTTTACTCATAAAGTCAAATTGCAAATTTAATTCAAAGTATGAACATTTATTTACATTAACTTACTGGTGCTTTGTTTTTATAGTACACTAGCATTTCCTGCGGCTCCGCCCGCGTTCAGATGACCAAAAACTAAATTCTTAGGTTTTACATATTAGTATACCCTTACAATGCAGTTTTTGTTTTTTTCTCAGAAATGAGATATTTTACCGCAGTAAAAAGTATCCTATATGTTGAGCTATCATCATAGCAAACATAAAAATCTGTCCAGTGGTTTTTATCGTAATGCGTTCCCAGTCCCCAGATAGACAGACAGATAAAAATTCTAAAGACTATATATAGATTCGGCCTCAATATCAATATTAATGACTATTTCAATAGGATTTTCCAAAAAATCTTTAATGTACAGATTCGACTTAGTTATTATATACATATAGATTGTTTTCGGAAGGTCGATATTCATCATACGGTACTTATTCTATTTATAAAAAGTACTGAAAGGTCATTATTTTATAATCAAGTCGTCAAACCTGAGTGAAGCGAAAACTGGTCGCTTGTTCTAAAATATATAAAAATGTTATTTTATCTATATCTTTATTAGTTAATCATGATTTTTTGGTTGCATGGTTAGTTAAAAATGTAAATTTTAACATTTCGTAAAGGAAAATAGAACCTTACTAAATAAAGCACGTCTGTCTACGAAGAAAATTCGTATAGTTTGAAGAAACAAATGAAGAACGTATTATTTTACAATAATATTAATCGATCAATATACCATTTCATATAAATCTATTATTTATTAATATTGTAAATAATTTCTGTTAAAAATATTATTATTGGTATGATTGATATCTTACAAAAAGATATTATTCTTTTAAGACTTTTTATTATCATAGTAAAGTTGATAATAAGCATTAATTCTTCTATAATCGCAAGTCTTAAGTCAAATATGAGTCATTCAACAGTATTAGACTAGCGACCCGCCCTGGCTTCTCCCATGTTTACGAAAAATTACACATAAAAACACAATACAAATAACGTATTATTTGTATTGTGTTATGACACGACTCGTATCTCATATAAACATAAGTTGATGGTACTAGAGGCAAAAGTTTTCTGAAAATGTCGTCAGAATGAAATGGATGGCTTAGATCTTGGATCATAGACGCACAAAGAACAGACCATTTTCATAAATTATACGCAACCTATGTACATATAATAAAATTCTGAGTACACTCTGTACATTAAATATTTTTCGTAAAGTCTTATTGAAATAGTCATTATTATCGATACGGAGGCCGAATGTATAGTTTATAGAATTATTGTGTTTTTGACCGCATCACGAGAAAACCACTGGACAGATTTTGATGAAATTTGGTATAATGATAGCTGGTTATCCGGAACAATATATAGGATACTTTTTACTTCGGGAAAATATTTCATCTCTGAGAAATCTATACTAAACATTAAAACGTAACGTCGCTAGTAATAGTCTAAAATGTAAGCTCGTAATATTTTTTTATTACTGTATCAATTTCGAACGTACAACTAGGAAGTCCTTCAATTATTATCACTGATGCCTCCATTTATAACAGTTAGGCGTCGTTAGTTCTGAATAAATGTCCGGTTTTAAGGAGGATCCCGGAAAAACTGGTGCCAATATTTTTGGTGATACGTTTCAATTACTCCTGGATTACCAATCTCATTTAGGGTCCCTAACCTAACCTATATTATATATATATATATATATATATATATATATATATATATATATATAGGTTCGTCCCTAGTTACGTCTTAATGATTAGTATGAAATGGATAGACTATATGATATATAGTCTATCCATTTCATACTACTTCTACGACTTCCTCAAGAAACGGGCTATCTAATGCAAAAAGAGTTTTCTAAATTAGCACAAACAAATGAACGAACGAACAAACAAAAAAACTCTGCCTCTTTATAAATGTATATTATAAGTATAGATAATTTATACAATCTAGGTAAAATACTTATAATTTATTTATTTATTTATTTAAAAAATAAATAAAATAATATAAGAGAAACTTAAACATAATCTAGAAACAATTCTCTCAATAATCTGCTTTATATGCTTTGGTAAAAGGGAAATTGTATCTGTTAGTTGGTTTAGCATTTAATATTTTATAGTTTAGAGTTCTCTTTATGGGATTAGTTGGTCCAGATATGATATCCATTCAAAATTCAATAACAAAATGTCCATTGTCCTGTAATCCGCTATAAGCCGTGGTGTGCACGCGACGAGCTACAATCGATGAAACTCTATGCATATAAATTATGTTCGAATATGTTATTGGATTGTAATTTTAAACTGATTAGATATTATTTAATCTATTTATGTTAAGACTAGCGACTCAGCCTCGCTCCGCTCGGGTTCGTCCCTTGGTAATTTTTAACGGTTATTATAGATTTCTCAGAGATGAAATATTTTCCTGCAGTAAAAGAAAGTGTTCTTAATGTTGACCCGGATAACCAGCTATCATCATAAAAAATCATCAAAATCTGTCCAGTGGTTTTCTCGTGCTGCGCTTCCAGACAGACTAACAAAAATTCTAAAATCTATAGATTCGGCCTCTGTAGTCTGTATCGATAATAATGACTCTTTCAATAAGATTTTCCAAAAAATCTTTAATGTACAGATTCGACTCAGAATTTTATTATAAGTAGGTATGTATAATAATGACTTCTTGACTAAAAAATAAAAACCGACTTCAAACAAAAGCACTAAAAAGTAAAAAATAACTGATTGGTAGTTTTCATTTACTATACATACCTAATCAAATATTTTCGAAGTCGGTGTGCTTTGCTTTGTATGGGTTGGCACCGGTTTCGAAAATATTTGATTAGGTATGTATTTAATAGGTAGGCTTTAATTACATAGCCAAAGCACACCGACTTCGAAAATATTTGATTAGGTATGTATAGTAAATGAAAACTACCAATCAGTTATTTTTTACTTTTTAATGCTTTTGTTTAAAGTCGGTTTTTATTTTTTTGTTAAAAAGTTTTTATTTTTTCCTTTTTAGTGTAGACAGTAGTAGCAAAGTAAGAATTCTAACGTGTTAGGCTTGTCAAATCAAACAAAATAAGCCCAAACTCAAAGTATCTGCTATTAGACGTTGAAGAGTTCCATCTATCTACTTTCTGGCCTTACCATCAGATCAGGTCAACAAAGTCAATATGACTGTGTAGGCCGTAACGGGACTTTAATAAAAGTAGTGGACTGTATATAAAGTACGTATAATCAAATTAAGAGTTTTGGGGAAGTGTCCGTAGTCCAGCGCGCAGGTAGGCGAAGTGGCGCGATCAGATGCGCTCGCGGTCGGGGAGGGTCCCCCGCCCGCGCAGCTCATACGTCACGCGCCCGGTGAGAGGGAGACGCGCCGACATATTCCCCGGGTTGAAGAGATCTTCAAGATTCAATTGGAAGAGGGCAGATGCAGTTGAAGGCACGACGCACGGTGCCCCTCTTCGTCTTCATCTCAGCTACTCGCGTAACTCCGTCGACGCCGGGATAGGTCTTCGTGACCCGACCCAGGGACCAGAGCAACGGTGGTGTAGCTTTATCCTTGATGAGGACCAAGGATCCAGGCTTCACTTCCCCTCTGGAATCAAACCATTTCGATTTGGCCTGTAGTAACGAAATGTACTCATTATGGAATCTCCTCCAAAAGTGCTGTCGGATAAATTGGATTCTTTTCCATCGGTCGAGCCTCGTTATATTGGCATTAGTCAGCAGGGGGTAAGGAACAGATAAAAGTGGTCGTCCAATTAGGAAATGAGAGGGAGTGAGTGCCGAAAAATCTTTAGGGTCTGATGAAAGAGGAGTAAGAGGGCGCGAATTCAAGACCGCCTCTATATGAGTGAGACAGGTGGCCATCTCCTCAAACGTAAAATGGGTTAAATGCAATAATCTTTTTAAATGATGTTTGCACGATTTAACAGCAGCTTCAGCTAGTGAATTAAAGTGGGGGCTATATGCTGGTGTGAAATTAAATTCGATACCCTCCTGAGCTATCTCAGATGCAACATTAGACGATCGTAAAAACCTAAGTAAGTCATTTGATGCGCCTACGAAATTCGTCCCGTTATCGGACGTGATGCTTCGAGGCTTGCCTCGACGCGCCACGAAACGATTTAAAGCAGCCATGTACGCGTCGGTGGTGAGGTCGGAGACGAGTTCCAAATGTACAGCTTTCACTGCTGAGCAAACAAAGATGCACATATATGATTTTATGAGTTTGCTGCCGCGACCTTTCCGATCGGCGATCAATACTGGCCCTGCGTAGTCAACATAACAATGTAAAAATGGAAATTCAAGATGAGTCCTTGAATGTGGAAGTTGACCCATTATAGGCTGAACATTTTGAGCCTTGTATCTGAAACATTTAAGACACTTGTTCACGATAAGTCTAGATAGGTTTCTACCTCCTAGGGGCCAATATGTTTGTCTTATATGTGACAAAAGCAATTGCGGACCTGCATGTAAAAGTTTTAAATGTTGCATTTGAAATATAAGTTTAGTTAATATATGTTTGCTACAAATTACAATGGGATGTTTCACACTAAAATCGTAGGGGGAATTATCAAGCCTCCCGCCCACGCGAATGAGGTTTTGATCGTCTATGAACGGAGTTAAAGGAAGCAATTTACTTTTGCGAGACAATTTTTTACCAGACTTTAAGAGATTATATTCTTCAGGAAACATTTCAAGTTGTGAATATTGTATAATCAAGTTTAATGAATTTTGTAGTTCTGCATTTGAGAGACTACCACGTGATTTAATTTTATTTTTTAAGTTGTTAATAAATCTTTGTACATAAGTAATTATAATTTGAATTTTTGTTAAGCTAGAATGTTTTTGTAATAAATTATGAATGATAGATGAATTAATGTTTATGTCTGAATTATGAATGACGTATGAATGATTGTTTTCGCTACTATCACTACTAATGAAATTAGTTACTACTTCCGGCAAATCGTGTTTCTCTGTATTTGGCATTTTGGGCCATGCATTTTCAGCATGAAATAAAAAGGAGGGACCAGACCACCATAGAGGTGTGTCCCTAATTACGTCGGCCCGAAGACCACGGGAAACAAGATCCGCCGGGTTGTCATTCGACGGTACGTAGCTCCAGGTATGACCACACGTGCTCTCTTGAATCTCATGGACTCTATTCCTAACAAAAGATTTTAATTGTTTAGAAGGAGTGGAGAGCCAACCCAATACTATTGTAGAGTCACACCAGAATCTACAGTTATGAATTGGTATGGTAAGCGATTCTAGCACCTTAGTATACAGTCTTGCACCCAACAAAGCCCCACAAAGTTCAAGCCTTGGAATCGTCGTAGGTTTTATGGGCGCTACACGGTTTTTAGAGACTAAAAGGTGTACCCCTGTGGTTCCAATACTATTACAGGAACGAATGTACACACAAGCGCCATACGCTTTTTCGGAGGCATCTGTAAAGACGTGTACTTCGTGCATAATAGAGTCTTCATGCAAAACCCAACGAGGTATTTTTAAATGATTTAAAGATGTAATTGTATTTTCATACGTAGACCAAAGGTTTTTAATTTCGACCGCTATTTCGTCGTCCCAGTCATATTTATCAAGCCAAAGACGCTGCATGATAATTTTTGCTTCGACAACGCAAGGACCTACGAGGCCTAATGGGTCAAAGATCTGACTGATGACAGAGAGGACATGGCGTTTAGTGATCTTAGTTGAAGGCGTAATGTTAATAGAGTATGTAAGTAAATCTAAATCACATACCCAATTAAGCCCTAGAGTTTTAGACTGACTGAAATGTTGACTTTGCTCTGTAAACTGTAAAATATTATTTGTTTCATTGCATTGTGTAATTTGCTTAAGAATATCTGGATGATTGGATCGCCATTTACGCAAGTTAAATTTAGCAAGAGACAGAACCGATTGTACCTTTTTTGAAATTTCGACAGTCTGGGCTATGGTACTTCCCCCACTTAGATAGTCGTCTACGTAAAAATCTCGCCTTATAGCGGATTGAACACGATTATCCTCTACATCATCAGCCAAACTTACTAAGCACTTAGTGGCTAAATAGGGAGCAGATGCGGTACCATAAGTGACCGTATTTAAAGTATAGGTATTTAGAGGCTCTGATGAATCATATCGGAAAACGATTTTTTGAAGATTTCGTTGGTTTGGATTAAGTTCTATGGCTCTGTACATTTTTTCTACGTCACCTGAGACCACATATTTATGCTGACGAAAACGTGTTAATATGCTAAACAGATCGTCTTGAACTACGGGACCGACCATTTGAATGTCGTTAAGAGACACCCCCGTACTAGTAGGGGCTGATGCGTCGAATACTACGCGTAGTTGTGTAGTGGTGCTAGAGGTGCGAACTATTCCATGATGTGGAATGTAATGTTTAACCTCCGAGTCTTCAGAGATGGAAACGTGGTCAGAAAAAGTATCTAGTGACATATGACCTAGACGTTCATATTCACGCATGAACTCGTTGTATTTAAGTTTGAACGAAGGATCACGTTTGAATCGCCGCTCTAGAGATAAAAACCGTTTTTTCGCGTTTTCATATGAATGACCTAGAGTGCTAAGATCCCCCTTTAAAGGCATAGTAACAACGAACCCACCATCAATGTTACGGACGGTGGTTTGAACAAATATTTGTTCACACATTCGTTCTTCAAGAGAGTGCGAATGTTTTAATGAGACATTGTCAAGCTCCCAAAATCGAGTTAAGTCGGGAGTGACGCTGGAATGGTGGCAAAAATGGGAAAAAGAAGAACTTTGGTTCGAAATGCTACCTGAAACTAGCCATCCAAATTTAGTTTCAAATAATTTAGGTTGATTTTTTCCTAAGTTTATGGAGTTTTTGCCTAACACACTCCAAAATATTTCAGCCCCTACCAGGATGTCTACAACCGACGGAACGTTAAAGTTCGGGTCTGCTAACTTAAGACCTGAAGGAATAGGGACATGTTCGATGTTCACGTATGAAGACGGTAAAAACTTTGTAATTTCAGGCAAAATATGACACTCGACATCGACAGTAAAGGCACAGCATAAAGACTCTATTGTGAGATTACAAGACTGTGTACTGGTGGATATATGATTATTTAAACCTGTTACCTTGGTGCTCGCACCGCTTAGTGACAAACCCAGTTTCTCTGATAAGCTTTGCGTTATAAAATTCGCCGTACTACCGTTGTCCAGCAATAGACGGGCTGCGTACTTCTTACCGGTCGCGCTGATCACGTTCACCATAGCTGTGGACAGTAAAACATGCGCAGAAGTAGCAAGCTGCATAGAAGTAGCTGATAGCATAACATTTGATGCGGAAGGCGAAGCAGAAAGCCATGGTTTGGAAGATTGTTTGGGTTCAGTAGATTCTAAATGCAATAAAGTATTATGTTTTGTTTTGCAATATTTACAATGAGATAGTTTGCATTGCTTAGCAGTATGTCCAAAGCGTAAGCAGTTAAGACAAACATTATAATCATTAGCTTTTTTAATGCGATTTTCAATTGATAAGATTCTGAAAGATTCACATTTATACAACGAATGAGATTGGGAGCAATGAGGACATTTAATAAAGTTATTATAATTATTGTTTTTAGATTTTTTATTAATTTGAGTAGTGTTTAAGTTTACCTGATTATTATTTAATGCATTAATATTACAAGGATTAGAATTATTACTTGAGTTAGCATCAGGTTCAACGGATACTAACCAGTCTGCTTTCCTACCTAAAAATGAACAAAATTGTTTTAAGGTAGGATCATCCTTAATTGTAAGACTCCTATGTTCTTCCCAGTCACGACTAGTAATAAAGTCTAATTTTTTAACTAAAATGTGTAAAAGCAATGTGTCCCAAAATTGAACGGGCTGTTTAAGTTTTGTTAATGCTCTTACATTTTTGTTTATAACGTCTACTAAATTTCTAATAGGGATGCTCGATTGTTTCATTATTGGCTCGATATCAAAAAAAGCTTGGATATGATTGCTTATAAGAATGCGACTATTGTTATACCTCTCACATAACAACTCCCATGCAATAGTATAATGGTCACCCTTAAAATCAATATTTTCAATAATAAGCGCTGCACTTCCGTGCAATGAAGCTCGCAAATAATGAAATTTAGTGATGTCATTTATACTCGCGTTGTTGTGAACTAGTGACGTAAATGTTTCTCTAAACTCGAGCCAGCATTGATAGTTCCCATCGAAATGAGGCAAATCTATTTTGGGCAAACGAACAAAATTGGAAGTATGTGCACCTGAGTCAGCATCTTTGAAGCCCGCCTCAGACCCAGCACCGTTGAACGAAACGCCGAGCAGGCTGCGCGTGAGTGCCACCAGGCTAAAGAACTGGCGATCAAAGTCCTCACGCTCAGTTAACGCAGACTCGTCGTCGTCAGCGAGCACCTCGATCTGAGTCTGTAAATCGTCGAAAGTATCATAAAGGGTTTCGAATTTAATCAAACGCTCTTGTAAGTCTGAGCGTTGCAATGCAGAAATCTCTGGGCTACTTTTAATTAAATTTAAATAATTATTAAAAACAGTGACCTTTGATTTTATTGAGCTACGTTTTTTAATCAATGTTTTATAATTATCTGCCATTTTAAATAAATAAGTTAAATGCAAACGCTAATGACTTACGTATAAAAAATAAAAACTAAAGAAACAGATGTGCGAGAACAATAGGCCCGATAAGCTAATGACTCGGTCAAGGTCAAGAATGACACCTGCGTATTACGTAGTTATTAGCAATTTAAATAATTAAGAATTAACGTATTTGTTCTAAAGCTGTGCATATGAATAATGACGTGGAAGATTTAAAAATGATTTTTGGCGTAAAAAGAAAATAGGAATAACTAATTGGAACAAACACACTCAAATACTGTTATAATACTCCCTGAATGACTTCAGCCTCCTTTGGATGACGCTGCAGGCGGCTACGGCAACGACTTCTTTTTTCTTTGTTTGAAAAATGTGCTTGTCACCTTGTCACCTTGTCACGGTCAAAGTACAACCGTTGACCGCGCTGACGTCGACGACTTGATTTTCGTAGGAATCAACGTTTTGCTCGTAGGACCACAACTTTGTGTAGGCCGTAACGGGACTTTAATAAAAGTAGTGGACTGTATATAAAGTACGTATAATCAAATTAAGAGTTTTGGGGAAGTGTCCATAGTCCAGCGCGCAGGTAGGCGAAGTGGCGCGATCAGATGCGCTCGCGGTCGGGGAGGGTCCCCCGCCCGCGCAGCTCATACGTCACGCGCCCGGTGAGAGGGAGACGCGCCGACAATGACAATTAGAAGTAGGTTAATCCATCATTAGCTATTTTTCCACCCTTTGGGGTGGTATTTTTTTTGAAATTTAAATGGGACCAATCTGGAAGTATACCCTTTCAAACAAAACAAAAATTGTCCAAATCGGTTAATAAATGACGAAGTTCTGAGGTAACAAACATAAAAAAAAATACAGTCGAATTGAGAACCTCCTCCTTTTTGAAGTCGGTTGAAAAGAACTCTTATATATTCTTCAATTATACAAAAATATTTGACATTTTAAATAAAACTACAATTTTGGATTTTCCCATGCTTTCATTTAGATTTTTTGTTCCTGACGAGTCGAATGCTTTACATCAAACATGGTCGAGTAGGAAAATGGGAGTCTTTCCCAACCTTTCAAAACCTTTTTAAAGCAATTATATCACATTTAGCGGCGAAATCCTTTCTTATTCATTAATTAGTCAACATATTGCATAACAAACAAATTCATGCAACTGAATTGAGTGCCTTTTCCTTTTTTTTTTAAATCGGTCAAAAATAGTGCAATATTGCATATAGCAGTAATAGTAAGTAAATAACTGATAAACAGTATACTAAAAGGCGACTTATGTCATTTTTAAGAAAAATATGAATCAAGTCAAAGATGTAGTAAAAAAACCATGGGGACATGAGGAGTACTTATCTAATAAGGAAATATTTGTACGGTATTCATTCAGATGTAAGTCTTGTCTCATATAATATGAAATCCGATGAGGTGATTTAAATTTCATGCAAACGTTGGTTCTGGTATTTTTTTGCAGAACGTGACCCTATCACACGAAATTCGTTTACCCGGAAGATGGAGTTACATATGTACATATGTACATACATATATCTGAACTTATGGTATCTTTCTCATATTTGCAGGAGTTGATTTTTTTAACTTAACATTTTAACACGTTGATAAAGTTTTAAATATTTATTTGAACCGACTTCAAAAAGAAGAGGGATTTATTATTAGACTGTATATTTTTTGTACGTTATATTATATTTTCACTTACCTATTGTTTTTATAACGAAATAGTATTGCCCGCGGCTCCGCCCGCGTTCAGATGACCAAAAAGCAAATTCTTAGGCTTTACATATTAGTATACTCTTTCAATGCAGTTTTTGTATTTTTTCTCAGAAATGATTTATTTTCCCGCGTTAAAAAGTATCCTATATGTTCACCCGGATTACCAACTATCACCATACCACATTTGATGCGGTAACAGACAGACGGACAGACAGACAAAAATTCTAAAAACTATAGATTCGGGCTGTGTATCGATAATAATGTCTATTTAAATAAGATTTTCAAAAAAATATTTAATGTACAGATTCGGCTTAGTTACAATTTTATTATATGTATAGCTTATATATATGTAATTATCCAATAATTTTAAGTAATTGTGTTGTCGGTATACCTTTTTTTGTAACATGTAGGTACGTTGATAACTTCAACTTTATTTTAACTTTAACTAGGTGTTCATTGTTCCCCCCCCTAACGTGCGTTCACCTTGTCGTGGTGCTCAGTAGTGCCCGGCAATACAGCCGGGCGCGAAGCCAAGAAACGCACAGGGAGGTGGCCCGCTTCGGTGGGCAGTGGGAGGCGGCCCTCTTCGGAGGGCGCTGTACCATGCGGGTTGCTCCTGGTACTTCTCTGATAGCAGAGTGGACCTTGGAGCAACCCCGTGGTTGTGGTCTGCTTCGGCAGACCTGTCGTCGGGGCGTCGTAGTTGAATGCGTAAGTGATCCTGCGACGCCCCATTAAGACGGGGGAAGGTTTTGTTGGGTTTTAGTGGGTAGTACTGGCTTCGCCGGTGAGTCCCACACTTCGTGCGTAAATGCATTTCCCAACGTTAAAAGAAAAAAAAGGTATTCATTGTTCAAGTACTAATGAAAATTTCATATCTAACGGGGTTAACTAGCAGGTTAACTAACTGATAAGATTCGAAGATATGATGATAATTTACTGTATCAAAATTCGCAATTATTATATAGAGGAAACAGTAAAAATATGAGTTAAGTCTGGATACTCTTTTTATGTACTACTTAGCTTGATTTCAGCCCATTTTCACCCCCTTAAAGGATGATTTCCTGGATAAAAACTAATACAAAAATTATATGTCCTTCGTAAGATCTCAAACTCTCTTCTTGCCAAATTTCATCTAAATCAGTTCTGTAGTTTCGGAGCCTATTCAGTACAAACAAACAACAAGTCAAATCTTTTCTCTTTATAATATTAGTAGAGACAAGATACGAAATTTAATACGAAAACCTTTTTTAGTAAATGGTAAAATACTAGCAAATCAGTTGACTAAATCTGTAGAATGAGCCTTTATTCTAATAAGATGCAAATCAGTAATTTTATTTGTATTAGAGGTAATACCGCTGCGTTTTTCACGCACTGACGAATTTTAAAGATGCGGGCAACTTGTATCCCTCGCGTTCGTCTCAATCAGACCGAAACAAACATCGGTATGGCTAACATAATATTTGCCTCGAGTAGGAGTCGAATTCAAAATGTAGCATATAATAAACCTTCCGTTACAGCGGCATCAAAATAATAAATCGCAGTGCACAAAAAATATAAATTATATTTAAAAGTAAGTAAATAAGTAACTGTAAAAGAATATATGACGAATGGAAAGTAATACTTTCTTTTTAAATGAATAATATACTTATTAAATGATACTATTTATCCGGATTTTTTCGCGGTTTTATTTTTAAATTGATTTTTTGTTACTGACGTTTCCGGTGACGATGCTTGCTGTAAAGCATTCGAAACATCGGGCACAAAAGTAAAAAAAAGTACTTGATATCTTCAGCCTGCAAACAATGACTAAAAAAATCGTTAAAACATTCTTCTGTTCCTGCGTAAAAGAAGAACTGACGAACAAACACATTTTCGCATTTATTATATTTAGTGAGGATGGCATCACGATGTATTTCATACACAAACACTGGGCTTATCAATCAGCAACGCAGCGCCTAGCCCTGGACAATGCGTCGAAGTTATGCCGAGTCACGACCGCCGAAATATTGTTAAGGCGGGAGCACACAGGTGATTTCATAGGTTTCGCTTTTGAGTTTATTTAATTTAACAAATATATTAGTAATACGTTCTTAGATTTACGTGAATATTTAAAATTTTATATTTATACAATGATTTTTAAGTATTTTGTGGGTAGGTACAGTCTGTAACAATTCTATAATGAACTTTGAAATACCTGAAACCTTAGGCTCTCCCGTAACCGTGACTGCATATAAAGCAATTGAAATAAAAAAAATATAATAAATAAATCCGCGAAAAAATCCGAAAAGATAGTTATTTAAAATATATATTTGTTCAAAAAAATGGTAATTTACTTTAAAGAAAACGAATGGTTTGCTATATTATTTCATACCTCGTTTCTTGTAGTTGCCAGTATTATCTTTCTGAGCATATATTACAAATAGCAGCCAGTTCTTGACTAATAACTTAATATTAAAAAAAAAACAGTTTTTTAAGAGTTGATTTATGGATAAATCCTATAAATTGTAAACAAACAACATATAATTTAAAAAAATATGTGTGTATGTATGTATAGTTGAAAAAAAACTTTCCGAATAAAATTATGTATAAGCGTTCTTGCACCATGTTAGTAGGTACATATATTCGTATTTACAGTCCCATTGTATCACCAGCCTTAGGATTACTACCGCGAGATCGAAATGACTGAAGCGTTTTCATTTAAACGTGCGTAAAGCCTGAGATGATAGATTGACTGTTTCACACATTACTCTCGTCACCGTGATGAGCGCTGTTGGCTAATGGTGTTGTGTACAAAGTATAATGCTAATTAATCAAACTGCGAAAACTTTGTATAAAATTCAATGCTGGTAATTTGCTTGTAAATCTTTTAAATAATTATAAGAGATTTATTTTACAAGTCATCTACCAGCTTATTACAATATTTGTATAAATTGTATAATGCAGTGGTAGCCCAGTGGTGACTCGCTCGCTTGGGTAATCGAGTGAAGCGGGTTCAAATCCCGGGTCTCGCACCTCTTATATTTTCATGTGCGAATCATTTTCAACATGATTACCACTTGCCTTACGGCGAAGGAAAAACATCGTGAGGAAACCTGCATGTCTGAGAGAACCTAGCAAGTTTTCGAAAGACATGTGAAGTCTGCCAACCCACACTTGGTCAGCGTGGTGGACTATGATCTGATTCCCCTCGTATTGAAGGGAGGCCCGTGCCCAGCAGTGGGACGTTAAAAAGGGCTGAATACAGTACAATAATATTACTAATGACTCACCTTCGCGTTCCTCGGGTTCGTCCCTATGTATGTTTTAACGGTTAGTATGGAATAGATAGACTATATATTAATTTTTCCAATTTAAACTTGACGCATTGTTGTAGACGGTACCGCCAGTATTGGAAGTAATCCTGAGTAGTGATTACCACCTAACTATAACGTTCTTCCCAATTTTTTTATACGTAAACCACACCTGACACATCCCCAACAAAATAAAAAAAGAATTACTTATTCAAATCGATTCAGCTATTTTTGAGTTTTAGCGAGACTAACGAACGGTAATTGATTTTTATATATAGATATATAGACCTTTTCGCTAATCTTATTACTATGTGTTATATACATAAAAGTCACCATTACATAAAGTTTAAGTATTAGTGGAGAGGTTCCGGGAAGGCATAACATTGATGGCAATTGAGTGACATTAGAATCGTATAAATATTAATGTCAATATTTGTCAATATTATTAACAAAAAAAATTAAAATGTATATGGCTAACGCTGGCTAATAACAATTTATATCTATTTAAAACGTACCTAGCGACGAACCTGAGCGAAGCGAGGGTGAGCCGCTAGTAATTCAATAATTTAAAATATTTGGTACAAATTAAATGAATTGAAGATTCATATTTCATGGGCTGCTTGACCTAAATTAGGTTTGTTTATACATAGCGTCACGTGCCGACACAATTATGCTTCGGCACGTACAGTGAGGTGGAAACCAGATATGAGTGGCACTTTTACTATTCTTTTTTTGCTCATCTCTATGCCATTGAATATTGTAGAACGTACACGGCAATATTTATGATACTTTACATTGATTTAAAACAAAGTACATACGTAAATATTAAATACAAATAATATTTAAATTTTTATGAAGCAGATATGTCTTCTTCAGAACAATTTTCTGTTTTTGTTAAATTAATTCATCCCTTCGACGAACTAATCGCTGATTTGTAATATAATACCAGTAGCAGTAAGTTTCATAAACAAAATGAGAATAAAAAAATCTGATTAATAACTTGTAAACGACGCGCCATCAGTTGTTCTTTAATTGCTTTTCTTCTTATTTCAAATGCGCCAAACATCTTAGCAATATTTTAATAATGTTAAAGGTAGGTATAACTAACGTTTTTAAACGTAACATGTTTTAAATGTCGGATTTCTATTGATTTTTTGATTCAAAATACTTTTAAAGATCGAACCCAGAATGTCAGGATCTGCTACCATACAAACTAGTCGCTAGACCAACGGGATAGTGACAGTTGTAATGAAAAATTTACTTTACATATGCTCGATATTGCGATAGCCATTTTAAAAAAAAATCTAACTCCCTATTTTTTTACCTTGAACCTGAAATTACAGCATTGCGTGCTACCAACACTGAGAAATATAAAGCATAAAGACATAAGTTCTAAGATTTTTATCTGCACTTGACCGAAGGTTATAATTACCGTACATTTTTCGTATAAATGAATCTAATTTTACGGCACGTTGACCGATAAATTATAGTTTTCAAAGTTGATTAATATGAAATGTTATATAAAGAGTTGAAAGTTATTAATTACTTGCGTTATAAGATTTTTTTATATTATCTAATTAATAAAAAAAATGTGATATGTGTGAATATGAGTGAATTTTAATCAAAAAAAAACAAAAAGTTCTACTTTTTGTTTTATTTTTTTTACTTAAAATTAAAGTAAAAAATTAAGCGTAAAACTTAATCTAAATAGAAGCACATCACTTTATACTAACATTCTCTGTCAGCTGCCTCAAGTTCAAGACTGATCTGACTGATCTGACTTTCCAAAGACTGATCGCTTACGTTTGCTATATTCCACAAGGAAAAGTACGTGAAAACGAGAAGAATCTTCATATTTATTGAGCTAGTTTAGGATTTTTCATTTGCTGTCATTTTCTCTTACAAGTACATACTGTGCTCTAATTACCTTATACATATAAAACGGCAAATAAAAAATAAAACTACAATGTAAATGCGATGTAAAAATCATAGATCAAATCTCGATTTTATATCAATTGTGTTTGAAAACTAAAATAATTGGTCCCGACGTATGCCACTCTATTTCCGCGCAGTCTGTCCGTATGTCCGTCGAATGTGAAATATTAATAGCCTTCCGGATATTTTTGTCCGTCGGTCCGTCATCGAAATTGGTTTAAAATAAAGGCACAATCGGATGCACTTCTGATGTAGAAATGTCAAATAGAGTTGCATAATTAATGCTCTTTAAAAGTAGCCTTATTCAGGAATCAATAAATTTCACTGGCTATTCTTATTTTGTAATAAATAGAACATATAATAGAATATATTACTGTGAATGCTTTTAAATAATTGAATAAATAATTATAATTACAGGGTTTATTCTTTCACACTAGAACTGCTGAACGGATCTGGATGAATTTTGGCACAGATATGGATTATAGTCTAGAATAATATATAGGCTTCTTTTTATCCCGGAAAAATGTACGGTCCCCGTGGGATAGGTTTGTTTTAGTTTTCCTAGAGTAGAGTAGTAGTAGAGTAAATAATACTTTACTAATCTAGCTGACAATTAAATTTTGGTGCAAAAATAGCTCTATACATAAAGGTATACTAGCATTGCCCGCGGCTCCTCCCGCGTTCAGGTGACCAAAAACCAAATTCTTAGGTTTTACATATTAGTGTACTTTTACAATGCAGTTTTTGTATTTTTTCTCAGAAATGAGATATTTTCCCGCGGTAAAAAGTATCCTATATGTTGACCCGAATAACCCGCTATCATCATACCAAATTTCATCAAAATCTGTCCAGTGGTTTTCTCGTGATGCGGTAACAGATAGACAGACAGACAAAAAAAATCTAAAAACTATAGATTCGGACCCTGTATCGATAATAATGTCTATTTCAATTAGATTTTCCAAAAAATATTTAATGTACAGATTTGACTTAGTTACAGTTTTATTATATGTATAGATATATTGCATTAAATAGTAAATACCTGGACCACCGGGCTTCGCTCGGAGTTTTTGGTCAAAAATAAAATTTTCTTTAAAAAAAAAACTAAAAACTTAAATGCAAAAAAAATTATACCTTTGTTTCCGACCAGGATTCAACCCGGACACCTATCATTGTCAATCTTGCGCCTTGGCCGCTTGATCATGATGCTTATGTCCGAGCGTGCGTAATTATCGACCATATTTTGCGTGGAATAATGTGAAAGAAAACCGCATGAAAATTCGAAAACACGCGTTTTAGACACAAGACTAATCTAGATCGATTTATCGCCCCGGAGACTACACACACACATATATGTATATATATATACATATATATATATATATATATATATATATATATATATATATATATATATATATATATATAATAGAAGGGGGGGGGGGGGCTCATATTGAAGAGAGGCCCGTGCCCAGCAGTGGGACGTTAAAGAGGGCTGAATATGTGTTAGGAAAACTGATTTTTCCTTATTATGAATAAGTACTTTTTGTTTTAGGAATGGTGGTGAATGGCTTCGTGAATGTGGTGATTACGACAATAGAGAGAAGGTTCGGTCTTCGGTCGATGCAGACGGGAGTCATTGCTGGGGGGTAAATATTAGCATAAATTTTATATGTAGTTATATTTGTATAGTTATTTTTTGTGTAAATTCATTAATTAATTAGTCAGTTTTGTAATTACTCAATCCTTTCTGAAGGCTCTACTTTCGAATTTTAACTCTACATTTCTTTTTGACTTGATTAGAAATCGAACTTAATGCCAATGCTCTTGTAACCTTTAAAAAAATCTTTTACAGATACGATATGGCGTCTTTCGTGTGTCTCGCACCAGTCACATATCTGGGGGGTAGAAATAGCGCATCCAAACCTCGTTGGCTGGGTTGGGGGGTGCTGCTGATGGGAGCGGGGTCTCTACTCTTCGCACTTCCCCATTTTCTCGTGCCCCCTCACAAAGCTGCAGGAGATAAGCTTGAGGGTCTCTGTGTGGTTAACCAGACTGTGGTATGTTTAAATATAATATCTTTTAAATATTTAATTTTAACATTGTCTATGAACATAAGGAATACTGTAAAATATAACTAATGGAAGTATAATATAAAATACTTATTTGTGAACAAATTATGTAGTAAGAGTTTAAATTTTCATATAATTTCCTCAACAAAAACAATTGATTTAGCAAAGCAATATTATTTGAGAAATTGCCTGTTTTATATTACCGGTAAACTATAACGTCTTTCATTTATCATGTCGTTCAAGTCGATTGATCCAGAATATGTACTCTAAATTCTAGAACCTTCCATCGGCCCATTGATCTATTCACAACGATCCCATTCAAGATCACCGGTTTCGCTTTTGTGAACGAATTAAATCGTTTCAATGCGCTTGCGTCGCAAACGTTCCGCTTTATGTGACGAGGACGGCCGTCTGGGAATTTTTCTTTATTTCTTTATTTTAGTTCTATTTGCTATTGGTTCTATACATGTAGCTTTCGTTTACCCAAAAAGTAGACTGTTGCAGCTTCTTGTGGATGGAGCTATGACACTACCGTTTGAGGTGGATATTGAGGATTCAAAGCAGTTATATACTTGACGACTAATTTTAATGTCTCTATAATATCTTAGAGCGATCACATGAATATATAAATGAACTATTTAGAACCGGTTTTAGTGATTTTATTGAATTTTCGATATATTTCAGAAGCTACAAACAAAATTTCACGGAAGAATCTACTTTACTAAGGCTCAAATATTACTTTTAACTTGGTTTTGATATTTACATTTTGGGTTAAAACGAATGTTTCACTGTACACATTTAGTGCATAAAATCTACAAAATATTCATAATATGAGCTTTTATATGTACATTTATATAATGAAATCATAATATTAGTACAAGTAACTTCTTTACGCTTTGCCTAAGCGCTTTTTCTTTTTGCGACGAACTAATAAGATTTCATGGGAACTTGTTGTATAAATACAATGACCCGTTGTTATGCTATTGATGCGTGAAATAAGAAAAAACTAATAAACACATTGTATTTATAATTTTAGTAAAGTTGCTTTCTTCATAAAGACAGATTGATTACAGTTTTATAATAAAACTTCATCTTCTATACATATAATAAAATTGTACAACTAAGCCGAATCTGTACATTAAATATTTTTTGGAAAATCTTATTGAAATAGACATTATTATCAATACAGGGGCCGAATCTATAGTTTTTAGAATTTTTGTCTGTTTGTTTGTTTTTATTTGTGAGGGATTTTGATGAAATTGGGCATCATGCCGGGATTATCCGGGTAAACGTATAGGATATTTTTGACTGCGGGGAAATATCTCATCTCTGAGAAATATATACTATAACCGAAAATATCTACCTTCCCGCAAGAATTTCTTAAAATGGACAATAGCAATGGCGAATTTTATGTTATGCGCACATAAATGGATGAATTATGTTTAGGTTTATTGATTTAATTTACTTAAGTAGAAGCAACCCTCAGATAATCGTTGAGCTACCTCAGCAAGTGTTGTTTTTTCCTTATCCATTATATTATATCTGCGAATATGTTTGGTAAGATATGGAGTGATTTGATTATAGAAAGAAGATATTTTAGGTATCTTAATATTAATATATATTTAAAATATATTTTCTCATATCAAAATTCAGATTCCCTTATCGATTTTCGGTATAAAATACCTACATATATTATAAAATTCTAAATGAGTCGAATCTGTACATTAAATATTTTTTGGAAAATCTTAATGAAATAGTCATAATTATCGATATAGAGGCCGGCCGAATCTATAGTTTTTTGAATTTTTGTCTATCTGTCTATCTGTCTGTCTGTCTGTGACCGCATCAGGAGAAAACCACTGGACAGATTTTGATGAAATTTGGTATGATGATAGCTGGTTATCCGGGTCAATATATATGATACTTTTTACTGCAGGAAGATATCACATCTCTGAGAAATCTATACTAAAATATAAGTTACGAATACATACGAGTACGAGTACATAGGTTTGCAAATAAATTTTAAAATGTTACTAGCTTTTATCTATAATTACGTTACTCATGGTTCATAGCGTTATGTAAGAGAGCATATAACGTCCCTCATAAAAATGCTATAAAATGCCTGGTACTGTTAGAATATTAGTTTAAACAAACAAAAAATATCAATCAGCTTTATATATTAGTATGCAGTGCTAACACTTATTGTTGGGTAAAGATAGAAAGGGTGGATGGACTACCTGGTTCGCCGTTGTCCCGCGTGGGTTCTTAAGTCGCGTTTCGTACACCAATCACTTTCACACAACACCGGGAGATTTGCTTAAAGTCTGTAATTGTAAAATAAGATAGTTTATTGCGTTTCGCACGATAACTTTGACGCGTAGTCTTAAATTTGATGGGGAGAATGCGGAGCTCGTCCCATCGCCGTATGCGGCCGTTGAAGCTTTTTTTTGTACTACCTCCAGGTAAAGGAATATCGAGGGAGTTTAGGATGTGACGGTAGGAAGATATGTATAGTGATGTCAAGTAAAGAATGTGTACCTAACATACCGCCCCCCAAAGAGCGGCTTAGCTCTTTCATTTGAACGAACCCCTTTGAAATTTGCTAAAAGGTTGACGTAAACAAAAGAGCAAAAAAAAATATATGTTGCTTACTAAAAACTAAAGCTATTACTACTACCTAAATAAAAAAAAAAATAAGTATTGTTTTTATTAATTGAAAGATGGCAGCAAAGGGCCAAGCTTGACTACTGGTCTAAGTAGAGTGCCAGTAGAAGTTTTTAATTCTACGACGCGAACAGTTCCGTCAGAACCCGGGCAAATGCGAGTCACACGAGCTTTCTTCCAGTGAAGCGGTGGCAAGTTGGGGTCTTTGATAAGAACTAAATCACCAACTTGAAAATTTGAAATCTTGGCAAGCCATTTAGGTCGCTGCTGTAGAGTATGTAAGTACTCAGCTTGCCAACGCCTCCAGAAGTGCTGAGTAATCTGGCGCAAAAGCTGCCATCGTTTGAAAGTATTAAAATTTATCTGCTCCAAGTCTTGCTCAGGCAAAGCCAATAGCGGCTGACCGATGATGAAGTGGCCGGGCGTTAAGACTTCTAGATCGTTAGGATCGCTACTTAGGGGATATAACGGTCGAGAATTCAACGCGGCTTCTATTTTGCTAAAAACAGTGATGAGCTCTTCAAAGAGAAGTGAGCGATCGCCTATAACACGAAGAAGAATAAGTTTTGCAGATTTAATCGCGCTCTCCCATAAACCGCCCATATGTGGACTGGCAGACGGATTAAAATGCCATACAATTTGTCGACTGGCTAATGAATGTTTTATGTCATCATGCGAGTTTTTGAGTAATTGTGTAACTTCTTTCAAGTAGTTGTTCGCTCCAATAAAGTTGATACCACAGTCACTGTAAACATCGGTGGGAAGACCCCTTCGCGATACGGAGCGATCAAAGCAAGCTAAAAAGGCGTCTGTCGACAGCTCGGAAACCAGTTCCAAATGGACAGCTTTGGTGGTGAAACAAATCCATAAACATAAATATGCCTTAACAGATCGAGCGTTGCGCAGTCGCGAGGTTTTCAGAAGAAAAGGACCTGCAAAATCCACTCCAACTCTTTGAAAGGGTCGGCAAGATGTGACTCGAGAAGGAGGTAAATCACTCATGAAAGGTTCAGTCGCCTTGGGACGTAGTCTATAGCAATGTTGACATTGAAATATTTGCCGATGGATTGCACGGCGTGCTGATAAAATCCAAAATTTACGTTGCAGTAGATTTAAAAGAGTATTGACACCAGGGTGTAGGAATGCCCGGTGATAATGATCAATGAGCAAGCGAGTAACGTGATGTGCCTTCGGAAGCAAAAGTGGATGTTTAGCGTTAAATGATAAAGATGAGTTTACAATCCGACCACCTACTCTCAGCAAATTTTGTGAGTCAAGAAATGGATTAAGACGTCGAAGGCTATCTTTGAGAGGTTTCCCATTACGCAACAACGAAATTGTTGAAGAAAATTCTTCCGACTGTACAGTTGATATAATGGTATTCAAACTATCGTTCAATTCGGAAACAGATAGTGATCCCGTGTGTCGCTTAGTTGGATTGCGTGAATTATGCAAAAATCGCTTACACCAAGCTACAACAGCCTGTAGCTTGCGAAGGGAACTGAATTTGTGCAAGAAAGGTAAATCGACGCTAACCTTAGCAATGTGTGATATAGGGGATGGTAATTTCAGACCGGGTAAATTCGCTTGGCTCAACGTAGGTGTATCTCCAGGCCATGTCGAAGAATCACTTTCAAGCCAAGGTGGAGACCACCACAAGATGGTTTTAGCTAGTTCAGAGGGGTAGAGACCTCGACTAGCGGCATCAGCAGGATTTAGTGATGATGGAACGTATCTCCAAATAGCTCTTGGTATTAAAGCTTGAATTTGGGACACTCGATTTCCTTCAAAGGTTTGTAAAGTATGAAGAGACGATTTAAGCCATGTGAGCACAATGCTGGAATCACACCAGGCCACTGTGCTGCTGATTTTAATTTTATGTTTTAGATTTTTGATAATATGCTCAAGTAAGCGAGCGAGAAGATGTGCGCCGCACAATTCCAATTTGGGAATCGTGAGCTTTTGCTTGAGAGGAGCAACTCGAGACTTCGCCAACATTAGTTGGGCCGAAGTTTTACCATGAGAATTTTTGACGCGCAGGTAGACGCAAGCTGCGTACCCGCGTTCGGAAGCATCACTGAAACCGTGAAGTTCACAATCGCTTAGTTGATCAGTGAGTACCCAGCGTGGAATAACAATTTTTTTAAGATGATGAAAATTTGACATAAAAGATAGCCAAGCCTTTTGAATATCAGAAGGTAGAGAATCGTCCCAACCACATTTGAGAACCCAGAGCCTCTGCGTAACATATTTTGCATAGAAGGTTACAGGTGCTAGAAAACCGCAAGGGTCATAAAGTCGGGCTATATTAGAAAGTATGCCTCGCATGGTGAGTGTATTGTTCATATCTGAAACCCGATAAATAAAACTATCATTAGAAGCACTCCAAGCCATGCCTAAGACTTTAAATATGTTATCGCAGTCGTGTTCAAACAGATAGGGCTGCTCGCAATGATCAGCAGGAAAGTCGCTTATGAATTCCTTACAGTTACTCGACCACTTACGCAAGAGAAAACCACCCTGAGATAGGATACTGACCAGTACCTGCTGTAATTCCCTAGCAGATTCCACGGAATCACACCCACTGACGATATCATCGACGAAAGTGTCGTTTAGCAGCACTTGAGAAGCTTCTGGATGTTGATTTGAATTAAGAGAAGCAAGCTCGTGTATAACTCGGATTGCTTGGAAGGCAGAGCTTGAAACACCGTAGGTAACAGTGGTAAGCTCGTATTCCTTAAGAGGTTGGTCAGGAGATTCGCGCCAGAATATGGTTTGATATTTGCAGTCAGCATCGTCCATGCGCACCTGACGGTACATTTGTTTGATGTCACAGGTGAAGACGATCTTGTGAATCCTGAAGCGCATAATAATATCTTCAATATTTCTTTGCAATTTAGGTCCTGTCATTAGGACCTGATTTAACGAAACACCGGTTGAGCTGGAAGCCGAAGCGTCAAAAACTGCACGAAGCTTAGTCGTGCTACTAGATTCGCGTAGAACACCATGATGCGGAATGTAGTATCGCTCACTTGCGTCAGAGCAAGAAGCTTCACGCATATGACCCGAACTAAGATAGTCTCGCATAAACTCTACATAGAGTTCACGCAAGCGCGGATCCCTGATAAGCTTACGTTCCAAATTGTAGAAGCGTTTCAGGGCATTGATACGTGTGTCCCCCAAAGGCTTGTGATTCACCTTGAAGGGAAGACGAACTTGAAAACGACCAGTGTCGTCTCTACGATGCGTTTCGCAAAAGTGTTTTTCGCATAGAACATTCTCAGGATCTTGAATAGGTTGACTGGAGAACTCTTCTGCTTCCCAGAACCTTGTAAGTGCAAGATTGAGGTCAAATGTGCAGGCCATCGACATCACATCTTGAACGTGTGACGATGCTGCGGGAGCTTTGCCCATAATTACCCATCCAAAGATAGAAGAGTAGGCAGTAGGCATGTTGTCACCTAGACTGAACCTTCTACCATCAAGGATCTGTTCATACAAGTCAATGCCCAAGAGCAGGTCGACTTGTCCAGGAATGATAAAACTTTTGTCTGCTAATACTAAATTGCTACATAGATTAAAAACTGATTTGTTAACTTGAACTGATGGCAGATTATTTGTAATGCGCCTCAAAACAATAAAATCGGAAGTTAATGTTTTAGAAGCATTTATCAGAGGTTTAATATGACATGTTACCCTGCCTAGAGTTTGCTGAGGGGATGCTGCACCTAAACCAAAAATTGATGAAGATTGAGTTCGATGAAGTTTCAATTTTTGAGCAAAATTTTCTGTAATAATAGACACCTGAGAGCCACAATCAATTAATGCGCGAGCAATGTGAGTATAACCATTTACATCTAAAATTCCTACGAGGGCTGTACCAAGAAGCATAGTGGATGCACCATCGGCACCATGTAAAGTTTGAAGTTGGACTGCGGAACTAGTAGTCGACACAGCAGCTTCATTGCTATTAGGAGCTAATGCATGCTGAGTATAATTATTATCAGCTGAGGCCTTTGAAATGTGCAATTTTGTGTGATGATGGCCATGACATATCTGACATACACTTCTAGAAGTACATTTTGAAACATGATGTGGTCTCAAGCAGTTAAAGCAAAGTTTATGTTGAATAACAAAAGATTTTCTTTGTTCCAGAGTCATAGCATTAAATTTTAAACAGTTATATATGCTGTGCTTATTCTGGCAACAAGGGCAAGAATAATTTGCAATATAATTTAATTTAGGTTTCTCTTCAATAATATTTAATGAGTTATGTGTATTAGTTTTTGTATGAGAAGTTGAACCTGAAATGTTTTCTAATATTCTCAATTGAATTTCTAAAAATTGTATAAAATCATCAAATGTGGGAATATTTATGGGATTAATTTGTGACTCAAATTTACTTCTAAATTCAATAGGAATCTTTCTTAGTAATATATGTACTAATAAGAAACTCCATGACTTCACATTAAACTCTAAAGCAGTTAAAGCATTTGTATTTTCTTTAATAGTGTTTAAAAACTTGTTTAAAGACTTAAAATGTATTTGTGTAAGGTTAGGTAAGTTAAGAATAGACTCAACATACTTGTCCGCTATGACTCTTTTGTTTTCATATCGCTCAGCCAACAATTTGTATGCAATATTATAGTTTTCATTAGATATAGTTAAGTTTTTGATAAGAGATAAAGGCTCCTTGTCTAATACACTCAGTAAATAATGCATTTTTTTCAATTTCACTTAACTTTTTGTTATTATGAATTAAACTGTTGAAAATAGAAATAAAATTTGGCCATTCTATATGAGCACCTGAGAATCTAGTTAATGATATTTTAGGTAAATGAAACTCGCAGCTAGGCACTGGAATTACTTGTGTATCACAATTTGCACTAGATTTTGACTCGAATAAAGTAGTATGATACACTTGTATTGAGTAAAACATGTCATTTGAAATATTATAATTCTTTTCAATTTCGCTACGCTTATCTTCGCCAAAAGAATCGATATTTGCTATTAAAAATGAGAAAGACTCTTCTATTTGCTGCCGATATCTTTCTATATCCTTAAACCGTACAAGAAACTGTTGCTTTTCCTTCATGTTTACAGAAGGTTTATTGATAATATTACCACCCAAATCATATAACTGCTTTATATGATTTAGTGCTATTTCATATTTTACTAAATGCATTTTGAGGTCAGACATCGTTGATCGTTATATATTTTAATTACGCGCTGTACAATATACAAATTACAAATATATTATGATAGTATGCAAAATGTAAACAAATGTGACAATTTGACAAATGACAAGACACTATTTGACATTGACGGTTGACCGATTCGCAATCCGGAATGAAACAGTGATGCCAATATGAAATTGTTAATTTTACGTATGCAATATGGCGTCAAGCGAAATGTAAAAATTAGATGTATATTATTTGTAGGTATATATGTAATGTTTTTTGATGGAAATAAGGATGATTTATTTAAAATGAGGTTTGATTACTAAAGGATATCCAGGATCTGAAGTACCATAAAAGGATGTTGGGTAAAGATAGAAAGGGTGGATGGACTACCTGGTTCGCCGTTGTCCCGCGTGGGTTCTTAAGTCGCGTTTCGTACACCAATCACTTTCACACAACACCGGGTGATTTGCTTAAAGTTTGTAATTGTAAAATAAGATAGTTTATTGCGTTTCGCACGATAACTTTGACGCGTAGTCTTAAATTTGATGGGGAGAATGCGGAGCTCGTCCCATCGCCGTATGCGGCCGTTGAAGCTTTTTTTGTACTACCTCCAGGTAAAGGAATATCGAGGGAGTTTAGGATGTGACGGTAGGAAGATATGTATAGTGATGTCAAGTAAAGAATGTGTACCTAACACTTATTATATTTATTTAATGTTATAAATCAAAATGGTTTTGCTGGTTTAAGAGACGTTCACCTTGCAATGAAATTGATTGACATATATACATACATTACTCTTTCGAGAATTGAACTTACTCTTTCAAGTGTAATAAATGATTAGTATCAGCTTTTTGAGTTCATTTTAAATAAAACAATCTTTTCGGATTATTTCGCGTATTTATTGTGATTTTTGATTCCCGACGTATCGAATGCTTTACAGCAATCATGGTCACGGGAAAGACTAAGGTTATAGACGTCTCAAACATATACCTACTTGTTACAGACAGTGCCTACCCACTATTTTACAAAAATGATTTCAAAAATAGCAATAAAGTACCTTACAATATTTGTTGAGTTTTATTTCTAAACATTTAAAAAAAAGTATTATTAAATACAGCAATATTATTTATTTAATTTTAGCTGAATTATTATTATAAATATTACAATTTTTAAAAAACTTTATTACTTACTAATAATATTTAGTGTTGCTATTATTATATAATATATAACCATAAAGACTACTAAAAATTAAAAAAAATATTAATTATTTATCTAAGCAATATTATTGTTTTATATGTAATTTAAATGTAAGAAAGTATTAAGAAAGTATTTTTGAGTCCACTTGATAAGGAAGCTTTTTAAGGCATTTATTGAGCAATAATAAACATTTTATTAAAAAATCCATATTCTCCTAGTCTAGCTGGAAGGACGAGCCGGAAGAGAGTGGTGCGTGGGCGGTCGCCATATTCGTGGTAGCACAGCTCCTACATGGTGCTGGCGCAACACCCCTATTCACTTTAGGCGTCACGTATATAGATGAAAATGTTTCGAAGAAGATGTCTTCAGTATATTTAGGTAAGTAGTAGTAGTGCTAGCACATTGGTAATGCGCTCGCTTGAGAAACCGAGAAGTGGGTTCAAATATATGGTCGCACACATTTCCAACATGATTATTATTTGTCTTATGGTGAAGGAAAATATCGTTAGGAAATCTCCATATCTGAAAGAACCTAGCAAGTTTTCGAAAGACATGTGGAGTCTACCAACCCATATAAACCATCGTGGTTGTCTTGGGAAGGAAGTCCCGTGCTTAGCAATGGGACGTTAAAAATAGTCTGAATACATCTATACTAATATTATTATAAAGACGAAAGATTTTTTGTTTATTTGTTTGTACTGAATAAGCTCCGAAACTACTGAACTGATTTAGACTAAATTTGGTAAGAAGATTGATTGAGATCCTGGGAAGGACATAAGATAGTTTTTATCTTGGAAATCATCCCTTAAGGGGGTGAAAAGGGGGATGAAAGTTTGTATGGGGAAGCAATGTAGGGACGAACCAGAGCGAAGCGAGGGTGAGTCGCTGTACAATATAAAGAAGTTAGTTTGATAGACAAAAAAATGTTTACTAGCTTTAATTTTGGTAACCAACAGTTCTATTGAACACTGAAGAGAGTAGACTATATGAATCACCAAACAATAGTCATTAGTATGAAATTGAGTAAATTATAAAAAATATTATTACTCTTTGATATTTATAATAGAGGTCACTGCAAATGTACTTGAAATAAATTGTTCTGGGCAAATTAGGTATTGAATAATTTAAAAAATAAATAAATGGGTATATATTTTATTACGAAATACATAATTACATGATAGCAACAGACCTTACCTATGCAAATAAGTTATAAAGTTTGTGTCTTGCAGTGTTATTTAAATATATTTTTTTAAATTTTAATTATTAGAAATATAAAATTCTCTATATTCGGTAACCATCTTACCGATTTGGTCAACTACAATAGGTATAAAGTACTCCTCCAAAGTGGTCTAGTGGCTAGCATGTACGACTTCGGATCCAGAGGTCCTGGCGTTTTTTTGCGCGGAACTCTGTGTCTTTTTTCAAAATAAAAGCCTAAGTTACTCTTTATAACAGCGGCTATGTGTCAGTCAAAGTCCTGTCGAAATCGGTCCAGCCGTTTCAGACATTAGCCGGAACAAATAAACATACAGACAAAAATTTTAAAATCTGTTTTTTTTATTAGTACCGTATATATGTAATTTCATATGCATTTAGTAAAAAGCTGTTATTTGGACATTACAAACAGACACTTTAATTATCTGTATAGATTATAAATTAATATATGGCTGTGCATAATGACAGGTGAACTCTCCATTTGCTTGCTATTATACTAAAACCTGGGTTATAATATGGCTGAATAATAAAAAAATGGCACAACTTATATTTATTTTCAAGCGAAACCCATAGAAAATCGCTAGTGGCAACTAAACTGGAACTTGATGTACCGTGAAAAGGTTTAATAACTATAGGTTTCAAGGGAAAGTTTATTGGAGCTTTAAGCGCGTAGTTCCATTAGCTTTTAAGAACAATATCATAACGTTGTAAATGGGTAACATAGGAAAGCACTCACATATATTTTTGCGCCATTGCTTATGGGTTACGAATAACGGTCACTCATAATCTTATTATAACAAAATTTATTTTATTGTTTCACAAAAGATTTAAAACAGTCTTAAGTATAATCCGTAATTTACCTACATATGTCACGGGCACCATTTATTGGTCTGAATTAAAAAGAAGCATATTTCCCTCTCTATGATATAGGTAAAACACGTTTGTGCCAGTCGATAGTCCTTACGAGTTACGTGTTGTGTAGCCGATCAATAACGAAAATCTAAATGTCGCATTAATTAGTAAAAATATAATGTATAATATTTATAATATGTATGTATTTAAAGTTATATATGTATAATGTATTAACTATCTGGTATCCATAACACAAGCCTCGTAGCTTACCATGGAACTAGATGGCGTTGTGTGTTAATGTCCTGACATATAAAAAAAAATGTAACACATCATTATTTATTGAATGAATGTAGCAATCAAGCTTTTTAGTAAGTTGTATATACGTTTTGTTTGTTAGGTCCTGTTGTTGTAGTTGTCTTATAAAGAAAATGTATCAATTGATACATACATATTACATCGTATTATAAATATGTTCAAAGCAACCCCTTCATATTCAGTTCATTGTTAAAAATAGCAATAACATAAATATTGTTGTTAAAAATAACATCCCACCGCTGGGTACGTTTTATCCCTTAATTATCAGGCCGATGGCCTGCTGATCCACCACGCTGGCCAAGTGCGAGTTGTCAAACTTCACAAGTCTGTGTAAAACTCATTAGCTTCTCTCAGACATACACGTTTCCCCATGACGTTTTCTTTCACCATAAGACAAATGGTTAGTCATGTTGGGAATGATTCGCACATAAAAATATCAGAGATACAAGACCTGGGGTTGGAACCCGCTTCACTTTATTTTCCAAACGAGCGTGTTGCCACTGTAGCCCACTGCCCATAAACATATAATATTAATACATATGTAAATGTACATTTTAAATGGTGACTTATTAAATTAAGTTGCCTACCAAAAGATCGTGATATGGTTTTTCTTTATAAGGTGTTCAGAAAGCAATTACAGTGATCCTATCTCTTGCAATGTGTATAGTGTAGAAATGCCTCTTAGCCGTGGAGTCACTACTCACTATACATAGAAATTTTAGACAAGTTCGGACAATTTTAGACAAGACTAATGTAACTATGGGTGCAACAAAAATCTGCAAGTGCAAGTGTAGTCTGATTTTGTGCGTTGAATTGTGTGCTGTAAAAATATTCGCCACGCGAAAATCGAGTTGACGACCTTCGTTACGACTGGCGTATTTCAAATGCTATCACGGCAATAAAAATGTATAATTTTTGTTTATTTGAAAAGATAACATACTAACGTAAAGTCTATTATCTCTTAAATAAAGAAATAATGAATAATTCGTATCTTATCTACACGATTATAAAATTGTACCAGAAATACATACAGAGGTACATATGTAAATGGGTTGCAAAAAAACTACTGAACGCTTATTGATCCAACTTTTTGAAAAAATGTAATAAGCTTTAAAAGATATAGTCTTACTACGAGTACTAAGAGCTGCAGTAAGAAAGAAGAAAAAGTGCAGTAAGAGTCTGAGTAGAGCTGGAGATTAACGAAAAAATCATATCTTACATCTAAGTGAGACCGAGGCGGGTCACTAGTTTGATGTACAATGAGCAAGTACAGTGCTTACATCACCAACACACATATCTACAGTTCATTTGGAAATCAAAAGGCAATTCCCAACAGCAATCCACACATAGTTTCTTCAGACAGCTTAATTAGGTTTCATTCACTGGTACTGTTCCTTAAGACCCACGGAATAAGGATTATTATACGATCAAAAACACCTGTCGATACATGACATGCAATTAATCCAGTCCCGCCGCGAAATGCATTTCCGCTAAGGCATTCCCTCGACGATCGATGAAATCCGTACATATACATAATATTGTTTGGAAAATTTTCGCTATTATATTTGTCTATCTGGCGCATACTTTGGGATCTTGATATTATAAAAAAAATAACGCGTGTATTTACATAAGTACACAGTACACACACACACACGTTATTTTTTACGTAAGAAGTTATACTTCTTCCGCGTAACAGAACAAAAATAGCTAAAGATTTCATCCCGTATGTCACAACTCTCTGTTTGTAAAAGGAATGCAGCTAACTTCATCATGTCGCTTTCAGCTAACTTCATCATGTCGCTTTTTGGCTGTCGGTGTACGCGCGCATTGTAAAAATTTTATTCTCATATTTTTTTCCAAACGTGCCAAAGGAAGTATAACTTCAAGAACTTTTACATTAAAATTGAAAGCGCAAGAGAGGAATAAATGATTTTTTTATTTAACATACTTTAAAAATAAATGATAATGAAATACAATAAACAACAATAAATGTAAACTTAACGATTCAATAGTAGGTACAGTTTTGTTTACAGCGTGTCCAAAGATCAAAATGCGATTATGCTAGCATTTGGCAGACCAAGCAGATTTTAATATTAGATTGCAGATCAATTTTAGATGTTTCATATATGAATGCGATAAGAGTTGGCGTTCACAATAGTGAAATAGGAGGAAGGTACATTACGTTTTATCTATTCGGGCAAATGTATTCGATTTTGGTACACAGTAGATACATAGGTATATATCTAAGTTTTTTATGATCCGAAACAAGTTTTGTCCCGAACTTAGCTTGTTCCTTATAGTGTTTTTTGGAGTTACCCACAGTAGGTAATTACAAAATCCTCCGATAGTATTTTTTTTAAATACGTTGGGACATTAACACATGACACACACCATCTAGTTCCATGGTAAGCTACGAAGCTTGTGTAATGGATACCAGATAGTTGATACACTACACATATATAACTTTTAATACATGCATATTATAAATATAAACACTCATGACTCGAGTTCAAACATTTGTGCTCATCACACAAATGAATGCCCCTAGCAAGACTCCAACCTGCAACTGCTGGCACAGGAAGTAGGCTACAAACTGAGCTAAACGTGTCGTTATTTCATCTAAACAACTCGATGTATTTATATATAAATTAGTCTACATAACTCCCCAGAATTAATTGCCTCATTAATAAAACGCGCTGAACACGTTGTTCAAGTGATATCAAAGTGGAACAGATTGACAAATACATTTCCGTTTATTTAAAAATCTCATAACCATCATTTTTTTGTAAAAGACTGTTTAGTGGATTCCAAACCCCACTCTTTTATTCACAACCAATCGAGACATGTTACCAAATGTATCCTAAATACTCAGGATCACATCTGAAACGATCGAAATGCCATTACCCCGGCAGCGGCACTTCCGGCCACGAGAGGCACGAGAGGGCCTGAGAGGGCAGAACCTAAGAAAGGCACAGGCGCGGATGGAGCCCACTCGAAATATCGAGATGCGGGTTGCGAATTTCGTCCACTGGCTTGAGCTAAGCTAAGCTATTTATTTAAAAAGTATAAAAAAACGCGTTGTGTTTTGAAATAACGAACTATGCCTAGATTTCTATTTTAATTGTAGTTTAATATTAAAATTATTTCAAATAGTAATAATAGAACAATAATATTATTAGCTACAATAATTATATTTTCGGTTGAACTTAAGTTTACTGTGTAAGTATATTTTTATTAGCTATTACATGCTAAGCCATTTTAAAGTTTAAAGCTGCACGGATTTCTATGGCATTGTTGAGACTGTATTAACGTAGTTTTATTTTAGTCGATCGAATAAGTCTAAAAATAAACCTAAAAATACTCGTATTTGTCTACTTGACATTAGCCATTAGTAATGCATAAAAGTACCTATATACAAAGTAACTCCAAAGCATCTATAGGTACATATAATAAAATTCTAAATGAGTCGAATCTGTACATTAAATATTTTTTGGAAAATCTTTTATTGAAATAGTCATTATTATCGATACGGAAGCCGAATGTATACTTAGTTTTAAAAAAAATTGTCTGTCTGTGACCGCATCACGAAAAACGAATGGAGGGATTTTGATGAAATTTAGTATAGTGATAGCTGGTTTTTTGGGGTCAATATATAGAACACTTTTTACTGCGGGAAAATATGTATCTCTAAAAAATCTTAAATGAAAGTGAAATACTAAACGTCAAAACGTAACGGGACGAACCCGAGCGGAGCGAGAAAATATATGCTATAGGTTTGTCTCCCCAGCTTCTTTACTTAATTTCTAACTATCTCCGTGATCGTCAGCAATTCGTTCGTTATGGTATGTATGAGTCAAAACCATATCATACGAGATCCGGTGTAAGTCAGGGCTCCATCTTAGGACCATTACTATTCTTAATTATGATAAATGATCTTCCGAAATGTATGAAACATGCGAAATGTCTATTATATGCTGATGATCTCAAACTCATACTCGAAATTACTTCTATCGAAGATTGCCTCAAGTTACAACACGATCTAACAGCTGTATGTAACTGGAGTGAAGTCAACAGAATGGAGCTCAATTATGACAAATGTTCAGTGATGACCTTTGGTAGAGTTCGGTATCCCTTGATACATGAGTACCAAATGGATGGCATTTCTGTCCCCAGAGTGCAAAATATGAGAGATCTGGGTGTAAATTTTGACACCAAATTAACCTTCCGAGGTCATATTAGCTCAGTAGCAGCCGATTCATTTCGAAGATTAGGGTTCGTATTGCGCAACTCTCGGGAGTTCAGTAGTCCTGTGGTAATACGGTTACTATATTACGCTCTAGTCCGAAGCAAACTGGAAACAAGCGCCTGCGTCTGGCACCCATACGAGAAAAAGTATGGGCTTATATTGGATAAAAACTTTTTAACAAAAAAATAAAAACCGACTTCAAACAAAAGCACTAAAAAGTAAAAAATAAATGATTGGTAGTTTTCATTTACTATACATACCTAATCAAATATTTTCGAAGTCGGTGTGCTTTGCTTTGTATGGGCTGGCACCGATTTCGAAAATATTTGATTAGGTATGTATTTAATAGGTAGGCTTTAATTACTTAGCCAAAGCACACCGACTTCGAAAATATTTGATTAGGTATGTATAGTAAATGAAAACTACCAATCAGTTAATTTTTACTTTTTAGTGCTTTTGTTTGAAGTCGGTTTTTATTTTTTTGTTAAAAAGTTTTTATTTTTCCCTTTTTAGTGTAGACAGTAGTAGCAAAGTAAGGATTCTAACGTGTTAGGCTTGTCAAATCAAACAAAATAAGCCCAAACTCAAAGTATCTACTATTAGCCGTTGAAGAGTTCCACCTAACCACCTTCTGGCCTTGCCATCAGATCAGGTTAACAACACTGAACCACTGTACTATCAACGGAAATAGAAATACTTGCAAAGTTTCAAGTCAATATGACAATTAGAAGTAGGTTAAATTCATCATTCGTTGTTTTTCCACCCTTAGGGGTGGTATTTTTTTTTGAAATTTAAATGGGACCAATCTGGAAGTATACCCTTTCAAACAAAACAAAAATTGTCCAAATCGGTTAATAAATGACGGAGTTCTGAGGTAACAAACATAAAAAAAAAAAAAAAAAAAAACATACAGGCGAATTGAGAACCTCCTCCTTTTTGAAGTCGGTTGAAAAAGTACAGAAGGCCTTCCTGAGATACCTATTCAAACGATGCTATGGATATTACCCATTTCTATACCCAACCAAATTTCTTTTAGGTTGCTTAGGTTTCAACTCCTTGGAAGTCAGACGGACTTGTGACCAACTAAAAACTATGTGCCGAATTTTGCGAGGAGACGTTGATGCTCCGGATCTTCATGCCCAACTGTGTCGCATTCATGCCCCAATTATCAACAATCTCCGCCCCCGAAAAAATAAGTTATTCGTTGTCCCATATTGTCGCACTATTGCTCGAACAATGGCACCTATACCGCGTTCATTGGCATCATTCAACGCGCTCTTGGACAACAACGCTCATTGGGACCCATTCAATGACAAGTGGTCAACTTTGGTCTCTGAGTTGCTGAGGTATGCTGAGAATATTGAATAACCCTGTTATTAAACGGGGCTATTCGATATTCTCAGCATGCTCTCAGAACCCAAGTAATATTTATTTGTTTTGTTTGTGTATTTTATGTTTGTAATAATTTATAATGTGTAATCTAGTTAGTGTAAGTGGCGCCGCCGTTCTAATTGTATGTAAAATAAATAAATAAAATAAAATAAAATAAAATAAAATAAAATATTAGATAATTCTATAAAATTAAGCTAGCTTAATATTCCACTGTGCAACAAGGTTTACACTTCGCGGCTTTTAGCTGTGAAAACAATTTGAAGGGGTCGCAAGAAATGGGATACGCTGTACCTCGCAGCGATGCGGCTCACTCCGAACAATAGAGTGACACTTGAGTATTTATCGCACTTTTAAATTCTTCTAGGTTTTAGTGAAATCGTGGGTTAGTTGGGGGCTTAGAATTTCATTTAAAAAGGATTTTGCAATATGATGTTGTTGCCACATTTATATACACCTACTTAATCTGAGTAACATTTAGATTTATTTGGCGGATTGAAATAAAACTATTTTTAATTCAGATAGTTGATAATAGAAAAATAAATTTTAACGTCTGTTCGTATTAGCTTTCCTACAATTAAGATACCTATATTAGTGGTTATGTTCTAATTATGGTCTTCAGTCGTCCTACTATTCATTATGAGACAACCTTATATTACTTAGTACCTACATACATATACGAGTAAGTACATACGTATAAGGCAGTGGTAGCCCAGTGGTTACGCACTTACTTGGGAAACCGAGGCAAGCGGGTTCATATCCCAAGTCTCGCACATCCGATATTTTCATGTGCGAATCATTTCCAACATGATTACCACTTGCCTTACAGTGAAGGAAAACATCGTGAGGGAACCTGCATGTCTAAAAGAACTTAGTAAGTTTTCGAAAGACATGTGTAGTTCGCCAACCCGCACTTGGCCAGCGGTGGACTATGGCCGGATATCCCTCGTATTAAAGGCAGGCCGGTGCCCAGCAGTGGGACGTTAAAAAGGGCTGAATACATTTAAATTAAAACATCAATAATGTTATTGTGTAATGTTTAATTTTTTACTAATTACCATTAGGTTTATTTATAATTCTTGAAAACTTAAATATATGAAACCCAGATGACAATACAATAATTTAATACTATGAAGGAATCCGATAGAGCCAGTAGGTGGATAGTTGAACATTCGACCGTTCAGAATTGGCCACTTTTTGAAGTTAGGTATACTTCTTTTGGGACGTTTGGAAAAAATTATGAGAACCGACTAAACCGACAGACATGAAGTTAGCTGATAACTGTTCATTGCCATGGTAACCGTTGTTATTGTCTGACAATATAATATATAATATTATATTAATTCCTTAAATGATATTCTATAAATATATGATTGTAATATGCCTAATATGCCTTGCTTAATTATTATTTATTTGTTTTAATTTAATTGCGATATTTTTTTTATAAATTTATCATTCTTTTTACAAACAGAGACTTGTGACATACGGGATGAAATCTTTAGCTATTTTTGTTCTGTTACGCCAAAGAAGTATAATTTCTTAGGTGCGTACAACATAAGTACACACACACGTGTTTTTATTTAAGTTTAACGAGCCCCATGCATTTTTTAAAATACTTTTAAGTAATCCAATTCGATACTAAATATTTGGTTTCTATGTCGTTTACATTTTTAATGTAAAATGAATTATGAACCATGGCGTAACCAGAACCACCAAATGACATGATTTATTGGGAAAGTTTTATTTTATTTTACTTTGCGCGGTAACGTTCCCCATATTGCGGATGCTCTGACACCCCATTATTTATTTATTAGAAAATATTACCAACATGAGTCACAACACCCTCGTGCTTAGGATTCGTAGTTAGAAGCTTTCTATTTAGGGATACAAGATTCAAATCTATGCTTGAGTTTCGACAATATTTTAATTACAGTTGAAAAAAATGATACTTTTTTTCTAAATTATAAAAGTCTTAGATGGGAAAATTTTTACGAGATGAACTCTGACCTATAGCCTATTATTTAAAAAATATTACGTATAAAAATATTTATCTTATAATTATTATTGGTAAATGATTTACACAGAAAAAATAATAATTTACACCCGAATCAGCCCATTTATATAGTTTTTTGTAAAGTCGGTTAACAAGGAAATTAGCATATATATGACTTTTAAAAATAAAAATTGTAAATTATTACGTAGCTCTCGCGTAATACACCGGCATACGCCGATACGCGTTACATGAGAAATAATACGCAATCGAATTCTTGACTCGATAGTGTAATGTAGGAATTTCCAGTTAAATCAGGTAAAACTTTTATTTTTTAATCATCAGTGTAACATAATAAAATTCTAACTGAGTCGACTGTGTACTTACATTAAATATTTTTCGGAAAATCTTATTGAAATTATCATTATTATCGATACAAAGGCCGAATCTACAGTTTTTAGAATTTTTGTCTGCCTGTCTGTGACCGCATCACGGAAAAACCACTGAAAGGATTTTGATGAAATTTTGTATGATGATAGCTGGTTATCCGGGTCAACATATAGCATAACATATAGGATACTTTTTACTGCGGGAAAATATTTCACTTCTGAGAAATTTATACTAAACGTTAAAACGTAAGTAGGGACGAACCCGAGCGGAGCAAGGGTGATTCACTAGTATTCGATATAATACAAAGCCCTATCAACCCTGTCTTAGGCACATGCCTCACTGCACCACGTCAATTACATTATGAATAAATTTGTTTTTAATTTCAGGCGTTTATTATATGATGGCGGTCGTGGGACCAGCGCTGGGCTACGTGATGGGTGGACAGATGCTTAAAATATACACAGACTTTGTGACCATCGATCCAGAAACGTAAGTAAAAAAATTTTTACATGTGTTTATATTCGGGTAATTTGTTATGTGGTTTTATAACTTTTTTAAATAGTTTTTCTTATACGAAATAGAAAAAATCTAATAATATTACACCTCAATTTGCACTCGGTAGATAAATTTATAAACATACCTATACATTCATTTCAAAACTAACGGTTTATTATAAGACTTAGTGAGTGAGTCTAACAAAACTTAAAAAATATACTTTATTCTAATATACCAGCTTTTACAAACATTTTTAAATCTTCAATTTTACATTTTAAATTTAAATTAAGTCAGTATTTACCTATGTCTGTGAGGAATCTACCATCGGCTCAGAAGGCAGTTCATATTATGTGTATAACGGTATCAAAATATATATAATCCTCGATGCATAACATCTCAGTAGCATCTTATTCGACAGTATTCTGCGAAAGCATTACGAGCCAGGTAGATAACTAGCTACCCAGTTACAAAGTACGATATTCCTTAATTATTCGTGGCCGTCTTCACGTTTTTAATATTTCAACGGCAGCGACACGGCTTCATTCAGCCAACTTGCCCTCTTGCTTTCATCTCATTGTGAGGCAACTTTTCAGCCAAATTAATTCCACCGTTACATACTTCCATGGCTTCCGAAATATAATTTCTAAAACGAGTTTTTGAAGGATCACTTTGAACGGTTTCACTTTTAAATTAACTAATAGGTATGTGAATTTGTGAAGATTTTGCGTGCGATTGACATATTCCGTCTCATTTATTGGGCTTCTAAGTTTTTGTGGCATTATGTATTAACTTGGTTCCTTTATAATTATACTAAGACCGACTTTATATAAAATGAATAGGCGTAATGTAACAAAAGTAAATACATTGCTTAATTAGCTAATTAAACCCTTAAATACACCATATAAAAAGTTTTTGAGTTACTCAAAGCATAATATTTTAAATTATAGGTATACTTAGATAATGAAGTTAATAATAATAATCAATATATTAACACATATCACCATCTAGTTCCAATTCTTAATACATACATATTATAATTATAAACACCCATGACTGGAATACAAACATACGTGCTCATTACATGAATGAATGCCCACCGGAACTCGAACCTGCGACCACTGACACAGCAAGACACTACAAACTGAACTAAACATGTCCAATGTTAAATATAAATAATAATATTCAGGAATTATGAATTTTTCGCCACTGTTTACGATAAACATCACAAAAGGCGAGCTAAAGAATTAAACGTCTGAAACGGTCTCGCAAAGTCTACATTCATTTGTAGTTCAACTGAGTTCTTTTAGTAGTTTTTATTTGCGGCTCTTTTAAAGAAGTAAATTTATAGCAAAAGCGGAGTTGAGCGGTTTGTTCTGAAAAATGCAGCGAAAATGATAACAAACAGAAAGTTTTAATAATATGCTTAGATGCTTTGAAGATTCTGTAATTAAAGATTTCGTCTCCTTCTAAAACTCGCTAAGTATTGAAATATTTCATATTTATAGTGTTACCTACATTAATATACAAATAGGTAATAAGTTTGTATGTAGAGTGTAATCTCTAAAACGAATTATGAAAATTCTTTTATTAATAGGGTCTAGGAACCTTTATATTACCGCCGAGTGCCGAGGTTTCTATTACTGTTAAACTATAATTGATGTCAGAATAAATGGCCGTCGAATTACTTTATCAGTTATTTTTAGGCCACGCACCCGAGTGAAGCATGGGTGAGTCGCTAGTTTCAGATAGGTACATATATAAATATACATTTATCACGCAAAAAAATAAGTTCTTAATTAAAAACGTGTGTGTATGTATGTACGCACGTACGAAGTTATACTTCTTTGGCGTAACAGAACAAAAATAGCTAAAGATTTCATCCCGTATGTCACAACTCTCTGTTTGTAAAAAGAATGCACTTAACTTCATCATGTCGCTTTTTGGCTGTCAGTGTAAGCGTGCATCGTTCCAAAAGACGTATAACTACAAAAATAATATGTAAAAAAGTATTCAACATACCTATGTTTGTTATATCTTCCAATCACATTATCTAACGTTCCGTAATGACTACGAGTTAAAAATTTGTTGAATTTTGTATATTAACGCAGTCTAGAGCCAAAATACGCTGTAGAACGATAACTTACATTTTGACTAGCACTCAATTTACATACAAAATGTAGATGAATTCAATTAAATAAATAGAATTAAAGCGAGAACAGCTCGCCATATTTTCTTGCATAATATCAGTACGGGCTTATTATTCTTATTCATTAGGCACGGAGTCTCTCGGTTCAACGTTTCTCCGATTATAAATTAACATATGAAAACAATTTATACGTTGATGGTACAATGGCTTTCCACTGTTTTTGAAATTAATATTGTTTTTGGCCGACTTTAAAAAAAGTGATATAAATTCTGATAGTATGCGGGGTTTAGAAAAAATATGAGCAGTGCCTTCCGGCGGCGCGAGCGTCAGAAATTTTCTGACAGAAAAACATCATATAATATGCGGCCGGCCTTATTGTAATTCGATTTTCATTATTATTTTTCTAACGAATAAATAGATTTTGCATCAACTGTAACCTTATGTTTTAAAAACAAAATAATTATTTTTTCCAATATCTTAGTGTCCCAATAATTAGCTGTTTAACATATCATAGTAACAATTATAGTATTACGAATACGTGTTGACACATTTGGTTCAGTGTATAGTATTTGCTGTGCCAGCGGTCGCGGGTTCGAATCCCGCTGGGGGCATTCAGGCATGTTTGTAATCCAGTCATGGGTGTTTGATTATATATAATGTATGTATTTAAATATATATATAAATATATATGTGTAGTGTATCAACTATCTGGTATCCATAACACAAGCTTCGTAGCTGGAACTAGATGGTGCTATGTGTTAATGTCTCAAAATATTTATATTTATTTACACTTTCGATATTTCACCATGCAACTGATCTGATGATAAAAGTAGAATATAGGAACTGCTCATCTACATAATGGGTATCAATAGAAGCTTTTTTAAACCAATTATTATTCAATAGTATATTCACCAAATTATTGCCAGCATTTGACTTAAAATATGGAATTTTTGATTTATATTTTTCGGAATAAAACAAATTACTTCGTAATTTACAGGTTACATCTACCAAATAGTTTGATCCGTATTTATTATGGAACATTATTGAATTGGGAGATCAAGTAACGTTGGGTTAATTAACAAACTGCATATTATAATATAACTGTTTATTGTTCTAGGTTAGGTATAACTCCGCAAAGTTCGGCGTGGATCGGCGCTTGGTGGATAGGTTTTATAATATCTGCAATACTGTGCCTTATCGTCGCTATACCGATTCTCGCCTTCCCATATGAATTACCAGGTTTGTTCATGTTATTTTGATATTAAAATTATGATGTTTCTCTAAAGACTTCATAAATTGTTATGTAAACCTTGAATAATTTAAATATGTATATATTCTACTGTATTACGTAACTAGTGAACTTTAAAGTACAAAATAAAATAGGTTTCATCATTTGCAGTTTTATATCCCGTGTCAATAATTTTAGATATTGTCAAAAGAAATTGAATTTTCACATCTACCAAAAATAACCAACGCATCATATTATAATCAGCGTCTTCAAGTTTTATACAGATAAATAAAATTGAAGTGTCTGTTTGTAATGTCAAAATAACAGCTTTTTACTATGCGAATTAGGTACATACGGTACTTATAAGAAAAAGACAAATTTTTGTTCGGCTGTCTGTTTGTTCCGGCTAATCTCCGAAACGGCTTAATTGATTTTGAGTTTTTTCAGATAGTTGATGTTATAACGAGTAACTTAGGCTACTTTTATTTTAGAAAAAGAATTAGGGTTCCGCTCAAAAAAAATAAAACGTACCTAGGGACGCACCCGAGCCGAGCGAGGGTAAGAGGCTAGTCTTCATATAAAAATAAAGACGAAAAGATAGTTCTGAAAATCTCAAAAAGTATTAAATCTTTATAGCTTCGTGGAAATGTGTAACTTGCAAAAAAACGTAATTTTTCTTTTTATTCTCTAGGGGCGGCAGAAATCCGAGAATCAAAGGTATCTGAGGCTCACGACGGGTCAGCGGCGAAGACAACCGCTTTCAGCGCTTTACACGAATTACCAAAGGCTGCTGCAGCGTTATTCAAAAATCCCACGTTCATGTTCTTGAATTTGGGCGGAGCCAGCGAAGGTCTGTTCATATCTGGCTTCGCGGCGTTTCTGCCGAAGCTAATTGAGAACCAGTTCTCGGTGAACGCTTCAGAAGCCGCATTGTTATTGGGTAAGTTGATTATGTTTTCTGTTAGTGTTATTGTGGTGTGGTGGATATTTTACATTTATTACATAATTTTATTTAGGTACTTATTTATATTCTTACAGCGTTTATTACTTCAATTTCCATTTATTTTCTTAAGTTGTATAGGTACTATAATAATTATTGATAGGTTATTTAAAGAAAAAAACTATGCCAATAATAAGGCTTTTTCTCTTAATCAAAGACCGTTATCAAAGTCAATCAATCTATTTACAAATACCCTTTACTTTTAAAAAAAATTCCTCTTAAACAATTAAATTAATTTTATGCATTATATAAAATATTATTTGAAAAATAAACAAATATTTGCACCGACCATATTTCATAAATCTTGATACCGGAAACGCAACAATTTGATAAAGGTCTTAACCATGAACGAATTAAGAGACTGGACCTGACATAAAATACAAATGTATGAAAACTAGTTCAACCAAGTGACGCATAACGCACACAAAGATTTTATTACATTATTATAAACACTGATAAACAATACAATATTTCTAGTGCTTGAACGTAATCGATAAAATACATATATCGATGAACCAATGAATGACATTTTAGACATTGGTTAGCATAGTCATCATATTTTACATCTTTTAATTTATTCTTCTTCTTTTAATTTTAATAAATTAAAATAAATGAATTAAAGAGGCAATAATAATGTCTCAAATAATAATTATTTTTTAATTTGATTTATATAAATACGATGGCATTGATGGCAACATTCTGTTGGCCTATAATAATGTTAATGAACAAATGAATATCGGGTATATATTCCATTAATATATAATAAATATTATTTTGTAAAGATTAAAAAAATATTAAGCTAATTTAATTAAATAAAGTGATTTTGTTGATTCTGTTATTGAACTATTTTAATTGGCAATTGATTGTCTCGGGTGGTTATAAAAATGTGACACTGTCCTAATATTGCTCAGTTCTTAATAAACATTTGTGAAATTAGGAAAAAGAAAAAGAGATTGCAAATTAAGGTGAGTGTTGGATCGTGAAAGTAAAATAATTAGTGCAAGTGGTAAAGTGTTTTATTACAAATCGCCAACCCAGAAGTTTAGTGCTAAAATATTATTGTTTGATTTTGTGTAATTTATGTGTTGAAATAAAATGATCTTTATTATTATTACAATGGAATAATATTCCAAAGTATATAAATGTGGTATAAAATAAAATAAAAAATTAAGTACACATACTAATTATAATTTTTGCATTTATATTTTTATTTGATTTAGAAAATATTTTTATAAATTTATTGTCATCAGATTGTAGGATACTGTGGTAAAAATATTTAATGTTATTGTACTGTACAAATAACACAATTCGTTTAGTAATTTCGTCAAATATCGATATATTTTTCGACATTGTCAAGCACTAGTCGATGTCAAATGGACTCACTCGACAGTTTAGTCATTTGTTCTGAATGGTATAATCCAGGGATTTTATGATGGTTGTCAGATGTCAACAATACATAGAAATATCGACTATATTTAACATAGTTGGATAATATGACATTTTATTTTACATTTAATTAAATTGTGTGATAAATAACAATAAATGTAATAAAATAATGTATTTACAAGTGAAAAGAAATACTGCTGCTTCCGCCGTTATAGTTTTTACATCATTTAACAGAACATTTAGTCATTTTTGGGAGATGTTTTGTTGACAAATAAGTGCTTGAGACTGACGCAAAAAACAAACGACCAAGCCTAAAATCTCCTGGTTACTGAGAAGACCGATAAAGGTACGTCCGCTTATATGTCTAGTCCAGTGGTTAATTCGTTCATGGTTTTAACTTATTCCTATCCTTTTCAGGTATCGTAACAGTACCGGCGGGTGGCGGCGGAACTTTCTTAGGAGGCTGGCTGGTCAAGCGCTGGAAGCTCGCGTGTGCGGGCATCATTAAACTCTGCGTAGGCGCCACTTTACTCGCGGGGGTATTCTGCTTCGCGTTTGTACTGAGCTGTGACGACCATCCGTTTGCTGGCGTCACTATACCATACGACAGTCCTAGTGTGCCGGGGTGAGTGGTTTCAGTTTTTAAAAATAACAGAATTTGCCTAGTAATTGGTCCATCTGTAAAAGTTACATGATTTCTGACTGCAATATAGCTTTCTGTTAGTAAGGGATCACAGCTTGATTTCCAATAAATTATTTTGAAGTGTATTGACGGATTCAGCTATAAAGAGTTGACAATCGCATGATTTGGCATTGGATGACGACTCATCGATCGTCATTCAAATACATTTTAGTATTTCCAAATTGCATTCAATCGTACACCTCAAATTCTTTACCTGTCCGCTTCACGTGGAATGCTCCATGTAGGAGACGCGACCTACCACTAAATGCTTACTAAATTAAATACAGTCTGCGATTGTTGTAAAGTTTATTGATTTAATAACGTAATATACCTACTAATAAATTGATGCTCCGAACACGCACTGCCATTTTTAGGAGTGTTTGTATGTATTTATAACATACTTACTAAGCATTATTGCTTAGGTGTTCGGTAACAACCTTTGGGACCGAACACTCCATATAATAAGCTGATCCATGATCGCAGGGCAAGCCAGCTGACGGCGCAGTGCAACGCGGCGTGCGGCTGCCCGGCGGCGCGGCTGGCGGCGGTGTGCGGCGCGGACGGGCGCGCCTACGCGTCGCCGTGCCACGCCGGCTGCGCGCGCGGCCGCCGCGCCGGCGCCTCCACGCTCTACTCCGACTGCGCCTGCGTCAGCGCTACCGACCACTTCCTTACTGGTATGTTCCTTTTACTCATCTTAAGTCTAGTCTGTGATTTTTATCAACTTCCACAAACTTTTCCCAACTATTCATGTATAGAGAACCAACGAATTGGACCTAAGAAAAAGGTAAGACTTGGTTGGATATGATATTAAAATTGCTAAATTCATTTACTAAAATTATCTGTTCTGTTCTTATGTATTATAATAGCGGCTCACCCTCGCTTCACTTGGGTTCGCCTCTAGACAAACAAAAAACTAAACTACTAAGCTGTATACGTTACTATAGTTTTTTAAGTATCCCACGGGAACTCTTTAATTTTTCGGGTTGAAAAGTATCTAAAATGTTGACCGGGGATATAAGATACCACTATACAAAATTTTATTTAGACCGGTCCAACAATTTCGGAGATGAGCCCGTACAAACCAATAAATAAACAGACAAAGAAACAAAAAAATTGAAAAAAATCTGGATTTGACCTATTTCTCATCTTACGTCCTCCTGCCTCGGTGTTTAACATTTTTTTCTATGTACACACATCCGACTTCTACAGTTTTTTTTATATGTATAGATATTAAAGAAAGAAAAATATCCACTTTAGACTTTGAAAACTACATAGTTAAATATGTCCAAAATTCTAACATAAAGACCTTTATACATGCTTCAGAAAACAACACAACGATGGTATTTGAAGCGATCAACAGCGCTTGCAAATCCGAGTGCCCTTATTTATGGGTGTTCGTCTTTCTCTCTTTCTGCGTGATGCTGTTCACCTTCCTAGCGACTATGCCTGCACTTGCTGCTACGTTAAGGTATGTTAATATTATGTTCGTAAGCTTGTCGTTGTTGTGTGTTGTGGTGTGACGACTAATTAGCGTCCGGCAATCCAGCCGGGTGATGCCAAGAAACGCACTGGGAGGCGGCCCATCTCGGTGGGCGGTGTACCATATTGTTGCTCCTGGTACTTGTCTGATAGCACAGTGGACTTTTGATCTCGTAAGCGTTAAAATAAAACGATCCATTAAAAATTTACAAGTCAGGACTAAAATGTATCACTATATAAAAAATATCTACTATTCAAGATGTGTGCGAGAGGAACAACGTTCGTTCGCGCTCGGCATCCAGTGGATCCTGGTCCGGCTGCTGGGGACGATCCCCGCGCCGCTGCTCTTCGGCTTCCTCATAGACCTGTCCTGTAGGCTCTGGACCAGTGGCGCTTGCTTGCTTTATGACAACTTGAATATGAGCAGGTAATTTGCTCTTCATAATAATTCAGTAGGATTTGCGGGATGGTGAACGAGCATGTCTTTCGGAAACTTGCTAGGTTCTCTCAGATATGCAGGTTTCCTCACGATGTATTCCTTCACCGTAAGGCAAGTGGTCATGTTAAAAATGATTCGCCTCTGAATATATTAGAGATGCGAGACCTAGGACCTACTCATAGGAGCTTGACTCTTCCTCAATTGGTAATGGTCGATCACAGAGCTGCTGCAGCTTTTAATTTAGATTATAAAGTCGTATCAAATAATTTTAGAAATTACCAAAAAAAAAACTGCATTTTGAGCCCATGGATAAAAGAAAGAATCTAAAAAGACGAAATTTTGTTTCACGAAATATAACACCATACTCGTACCATATAATAAAAAATATAATATATGTAATTATTAATTATTTTCTTTTCCAGGTACATGTTAGGATTAGCCTTAGTAGGTAAATTGTGTTCCTTTTTATTCTTCTTCCTCGCATGGTGGTTCTACCGGCCGCCGGGGAACACCAATGCTGTGAGTCCCGCCATAGATTTAACTCACGAGAAAATTAACGGAATCCCCACCATCACTAACGGAACTATAGACAGAAGTAACGGATATTGTAACGCGGCTTTAGAGAGCAGTGATCACTTGTGAATGACTTCACTTATTTGTCTGAAAACACCAAATATGATCTATGAGAGATCAAGTTATATAGCCGGATTTATTTGATAGAGGCTAGAGCGCAAAATTTACCTAAACTAACATAGTTTTTTTTGGAAAATGTATACATATTTATATAATTACATGCATTTTATTACGTGAAATAAGAAAATTGCAAATTTTGCAACATTTTTAAAAATGTAAATTAAGCTATTTTTGCGCTCACAACCTAAAACATAATTAGATATCTAATAAGCGTCGCGGTAGGTAATGGTAGAAGAAGTACATATATATAAAACACCATTCAGATCGTCTAGTTAGGGTTGCGCATGAGTTTCCTAAAACCATATTTTCTTGCATAATTACATAATAAGAAATTTTACTCGCGGAAATCTTATATGTATCGGCGACCGGTACAATAAAAAGAATAAATTACACGATATCACTGCCATAACTATCTTCCACAGTACATTTCTTATAACTGTACCGCTCTGAACTTTGTTGCCAATGGCTGCGCAATCAGTATTCAAACAAAAACAAATGGCGGGAATTGACAATGATCAGATTTCCTATCAGAGAAACCGTAGAACTAACATAGACCGATTAAGTCGGAATTTAGTATACATCAAAAGTACAAATCAAGTATTCACAGATAATGAAGTAAATTAGTACTACTATATTGTTGTTAGTTCCGAAAACAAGCACTAGGGAAATCCAAACAACGCCAATAAAATCATTAACCCCCGACGTAAGAAGAGGGGTGTTATAAGTTTGACGTCGTTGTCTGTCTGTTTGTGTGTGTGTCTGTCTGTGGCATCGTAGCTCTTAAACGGATGGACCGATTTTGATGCGGATTTTTTCATTTCTTAGCTATGTTTGGTTAATATTGGTCCAGCAGTGTAAGTGTAACAGCTCTTTTCCAAAATGATGTAAGGCATTCTGGCGTATGATTACTCGATTAAGTGCTTCACGCGTGCCAGTGTAATCGTTAAATGACAATTAATTTGCGTAGGTGTTTTTTAAAATTTTTAATTTATTTGGTTTGAATTCGGTTTGGAAATGACATCAGGTTCTTCGCGTCGTTGAAACTTATTTTAACTGTCTTATCGATTTTAAACTTTGTAAAAATCAAGACAAAATGTCTAAAGGGGCTTTGCTTCAAAACGGTACAGATATTACTAAAAGTGTACATAATATTTGTTATACTTATTGAAGTAATGAAATATAACTAACAGAGAGAGGCATTCCGAAAAAAAAGTTGCTGTAAATCAAGATAGATTAGATTTAACTTTTTGATATTAGGTGTGTGTTAATTATTTATTATAATTAATCTGTGATGTGGTAGATTATATAATTTTATTTGTCATATCATTTTTAATCTGCATAATTTAAGGTATAGTTGTAATAACAAACTTTGCAAGTTAAACAAAAGCTTGTAAAGAATAAAAATAATGATAAAAATAATGATAAAAAAATGAAATAAGATTATATCTTTGTAATCCAAAATTGATTGGCATAATATTCAGTTTTCTCGCTTTAGAGCCATAGTTTGTCAAAAACAAATCTAAATTCTGGTCATCTCGGGTGCATACGATTCATCACCTTTGTAGGGTGGATTTTTTTATGGTGTAATCCATAGGTTGTAATAATGGTTTTTGAAAACATCTTAATTGATAATTTTGATATTTTTGGCCATATTGAGATTTTGTTAGAATGACTTAAAATTAGAAAGTAAAAGTTCATCACAAAATATTATGTTAAAATAAATATAAACATCATATTTATTAGAAGTACCATATTACATATAAATTCTTATGGCTAAATGACGAGTTGAAATGGGCAGAAGGGATGATACCCTAAGCAAGTGTCATTGATTGAAGAAAGGCCCTGCTGCGCCTTTACCTCCCTTTTTGCTCAAGTTTTTGCCGTTCATTATATATTTATAACGCTTTAATTTCAGACTAAAATTTATCACAACAATTATTGACTTTATGTATTATCTGTATAGAACTTTTTTGTGGAAATAAATAAGGAGTGTAGAGGTAAGGAAAACTGTCTGTGTATGAAAGAATGTCTGTCAAAAGGCGTTAACTTCGGATGGCGCTACTATAGCAAGTGGGATTTTAAAGGAAGCGCCAAAACTTATTGGAGTAAGATAGAGAAGTAAACAAAGAAAGAATTATTTGGGACTAACTAAAAAATATTAAATTATTTAGTTCATCACCCTTCGTTCCATCTATCATTTCAATTTTCATACTCCACACCTACGCTAGCGTCATTCTCATTCAACTGTTAGAGAATCTCCCATAAAATATGGTTCTCTTACCTCCACCCTCCATAGTAAGTTTATAGATGGGAATATCCATTAATTTATATCATTAAATAAGTACATTTAGATATTGTTCCATTTTTGTAATCAATATTTCTAATCAATATTTATCTTTGTGTAACAATAACTTAATAATTTTGTTGTTTTTTTAAATATAAATAAAGACTGATTGTTCACTTAGTTTTATGTAGAAGTATTCTGTTGTTTATTTAGACATAGATAATTGAATGTCAGAAATAATAAAAAATAAATAAAATGGAAGGTCAAATTTATAAAATAAAAAAAAAGCTATAAATATTATATACAAACATTTTGTATTGAATTTAATTATACTTAAATGATGTGTAATAGAAAAGATGGATTTCTAACATACTACAGCAATGCATAATATTTAACTTGCAATATTTAATTAAAAAAAATATGGATGAATGGATGGTATTGTACCAGGTTCAAAAATTACTCAAAATTTAATTTTAGTATTTCTATATATTATATTATGAATTATTCATGAATATATATATATATATATATATATATATATTTTTTGTTCAAAAAAAAACAATAAATTGGCTCTCCCGTAAAGTTAAGAAAATGTCGCTTAAACCAAATAGCCTTTCACCCGTCGATATATATATATACATAGAATATATTATTATTTTACATGCTTAGGTTGTATGATAGAAAATGGTGTAAGATTTAGTGTCATCAAGAGACATTTTAATGTTGTGTATATACCGTAGTTAGTGTTAGAAAATTTATTCTAGTTGTTTACTTATTTATCATTATGTAATAATAAATCGTGTTCAAAATCGATTCCGATTATTAATTAGATAAAATATTGGCTTTTGTTCATTGATTATATATTATTCGATTTTACTCAACGTAATCGTGAGGTCCACAAATGTATTAATTTTTCACTTGCTGTGAAATTATTAGGATTTTTACAATGGACAGTTTGTATTATACCTGTAGATACATATGTCGTAAGGGTTTTGAAATTGTACAATTTTACACTATTGACTTGATTGGTATTAATAAAAAATATACTTAATAAACGTTTTTTTCTTTATATATCCTCTTTAATATGCCGTTTTAATTAATATTTGTTATATCTGTAATTAATAATTTTTATTTTATTCCATATCTACTATTAAAATTGACACGTTTTGTTGTTATAGTTACGGAACAAGTAATTAGTAAAATCACTAGTCCTGACACCTATGCTATCCCATACAAATAAATTGAACAGCCACTATTTCGGCTAAATATGCGATAGATGGCGTTGATTCAAAAACTGGAATTGATTTTTTTACATACTAAAAACTTAAAATATGTACATATAACATTAGTTACATAACATTTTAAAGTGTTGTAAACAACTCAAAATGTAAACAGTCTTATATAAATACTCACTACAAATTGATTAACTAATGGCCGATTTTCCAGTAAAATAAAGGAAATATTTTTTAGGAACGCATTTTTTCATTTGCCTTAGAGTATATTTTTGAACTAATTTTTGAAATAACAAATTGACACATAACGCCATCTATTGACATTTATTCGAGCTATTTTTTTCTTTTTTCTTAACCCACGCATTTTGTAACTTTTAAACCAGGAGTTCTCAATCAGGGGGATGTAGAGAGTTTAACTTAAAATTAAAATAAATAAAAATCGTTAAAATAATGTGTTTTATTATAATAAAAAATGAATAAAAGGGGGCATGAAAATATTTTTTATTATCTGGGGTGGCTCAACAGAAGAAAGTTTGGTAAATCCTGCTTTAAAGTATAATGAATATTATTTTGTAGCAAACTATTAAAAAATATAAATGTAATAAATACTATATTAGTATGTATTGGTAAATAAAACTCTAAAAATAAATCTCAAGCAATATATTTTAACATTACAAAATACTTATAACTTAACAAAATGTTGATAACATTTCATATAATAAACATAGACCTCACAATCTCACAGACAGATCAGAAGAACTTTACACCTTGGTTGTCGTCAAATTCCATCAATTCGCACTTGCCTTTCACTTCCAGAGCTTTCAAGGCTTTTATTAGAATATTAATATCTAGACCATGGAATTCTGAAATAATATAAAACATATATTTAAAATGGCTTCTATTAAGGCAATATTTTTTTAATTAGTCAATTTGATTAATGTCTATAAATTTCCTCTACATGCAGTTTTACTTGAATGCAGTGAAGGCTAAGACAAAGTTACGTTTTTGATCTGTATTATATGTAATATGTAACTATAATTACAAATTTTTGGTTTTTGCGCTAATTAATGAATTTATTTCTTCCAAAAGTTCTAAATAAAAAAATATTTTACAAATAAAACCAACTGTGTGAAACGCAAACTGAACACATGGAAACTTAAGAATATGGTTAACCGCAGTCATAGATATTCATGTAAGCAGATACCCAGCAAGTATAAAACAATATAAATCGTGCAAATCACACATACTATCTATGCTTTCTAAGATATTTTATTCTAATAAATAATGTTAAGTAATTATGATCAAATAACATATTCAATTATGCCATTTATTTAAAAATTTATTTAAACCGCTTAATCGATCTCAATAAAATTTAAATGGAACCACTTGGGAAGACCTTTTGTAACCAGTAATTGGTGAACATACATAAAAAAAAGATTCCAACGAATTGAGAATCTCCTTCTTTTTGGAAATTGGTTAAAATATAAACTCCATTCACTTAGGCAATACATACCTTCACCAATAGTATTGTCGCCTTGTCGCAACTCGAAAAGTGTGCAAACAGAATTATTTAAGCCATTACTATTTGCCCAGCCATAAATCATGTTTCCCCATTCATCCAAGGAATGCCAATAAATTTCCCATATATTTTTGCTCTTATCAATTGGTGCTGCTTTACCATTTCTCGCCATATCTTCTAGAATAGTCAAGAGCGCCTCAGAAGATAATTTTCTATTTATCGCGGGATTGTTAAATAGTGGACTGTTCTGTGCTTCTCTTATGTCTATTGTAGATTGTTTTGTAGCTTTGAGGTAATCGGATATAACTTGCTGCCATGCTTCTAATTGCTTTGCTCTTGTTTCGGAGTGAGGTTGAATCCTGGAACAATAACATTTTTATTATTTATTTATATGACCCTTTAAAATTACATTGAGTCCAAATCCATCTTTTGATTACATACTATATAATTCTAAAAAGAAAAACCCCTATAATTTCCATTAAGAAAAAAGGATATATTACTCATTTATGAAATATAATACTTACACATATCTTCATAATTTTCATATAAGGTTATTAGCTTCTGTTCAGTTTTCTTTCTTTTTGGAAGTGTTTTTATCGGCTTTGGCTCTAAATCAGTGACTGATATTCTATAAAATATTTTTGTCTCTCCAATTTCAATATATGGATGTGGTTTCTCAGTTTGTAAAGAAAATGCTATCATGATGGAACAATCTTTAGCAACTGCCGAGATTAATGCTGAATGTATGGGATCAATTGTTTTTAGAAACTCTGTTTGATCATTCAAATTTGTTAAATCAAGTTGTTTGTCACTTAAGTGTTTTAATAATACTGGAACATACTTAAAACCTTCATTTGCATTTATGTAATCAGTGTTTGATGTTCCTGGTAGTTTTTGTATTTTTAGTAATTTAAAGAGAAAACTATCAGGGCAAAGACTTGTACTGTCAACACATTTTTCTGGTTTATGAGGTGATATCTGCAGAGATTCTTCTAAAGTATGCTCATATTTTTTTTTACATAATAAGATATCAATAATAAAGTTCAAGAACATATTTATTGATTTAAAAAATTGTGTATGTAAAATAATTTTCTCAAAATCATTAAAACTTGATTTTTCACTATAGACAATCTTACCGTCTTTAAAAAATTTAAAATTATTTTGAGGGTTAAGTAATAAGTTTACCAATGCTTGCCTCATTCTTTTTCTATCTCCCGAAAACAAGTCTAGGGGACAATAATTACTGATTTTATCAATTTGTTTTGCTTCCAATTTTGAATATTGTTTGAGACAGTAATAGCACTTTGAATATTTACCTAAGAATGCCGTGATAAATCCCTCCTTAGGTTTAATTTCTACACAATAGTTTTCATGATGTAGACTGATTATAGTCAAATTAGGAGCTCTAATAGCATAATGACTGAGAACTTTAATTTGTCTGTGTTTTGGTCGTGAATGAAAAAGATCAATTGTTAGTTGAGATACTTCTTCATCTGACAACTTAATTAAGTCTTCAGTATATCGATTATCACCAAATAACAAAGGTATCATGATTGAGTTCACAAAATTTATAGTGTTGCTGATATTGTCCATATCTGTCGTACACTCGTCTTCTTTTATAAGCCTAAGAACATATTCTGTGTCTGTTACACCAATAACGATGTGTACATTTCCTTCATTTATATATTCCCACTTTTTCCCTAATATACTCATTTTGATTTCAAATAGGTACTCGCAAGTGATAACAATAAATAGTTTACTTACGTAAAAAAAGGAGGGAAATTATACTGCCAGGGCCACTCGATTTCTGCCATTATTTGATATGAGTATTTAAAATGTAATTGCAAGATAAATTATGTATTTATTGGTTGATTTTTAATGTTTTACTTGTAATATGTATTAAGCTGATAGTGTCAAACATGGATGTCAATTGTCAAATACATATGAGCATTGAGCACAGACAGTATGAGCACAGACTACAGAGTGTCAGAGACAGACCATGAACAACATTCGTTATTAACTGACATACAGTATAAATATTTTAACATAATGACTGATCGATGAATTTGGCTTGCGGCATTTGAAATTAATATAATTTAATTTTATAATATTTATAAACACAAATTATATCTTTCATCTCACATCTGTGAAAGTTTCCTGATTCCTCACCTAGGCGATTTGTTTTGACAGTTGACAGCTTGAAATTTTTTTGGTTTAATTTTTAGAGTAATCAGTAAAGAAATCCTAGCACGTAGCCGCTTAAACATCGTTTATGTTTTAATATCTCTAAATATATTATTATTTTTAAGATAATTTAGTTAGACTACAATGATAACACTCAATAGGAAGTTAAAAAAGGAACATACGGAGCCAACGAACGGGGTTACCGTTGAACCTATAAAAAGAATATCCGTGAGAGACAAATTGTTAGTAAAAGAAGTGCAAGAAATGAATGAGAATCTTCCCATTACGTGTTCTGTACATTTTGAGGATCCTAATGTTTTAAACGAATTTATATTGACGGTAGCGCCCGACGAAGGTTACTGGTCGGGAGGTAAATTTAAATTTGGTGTATTTGTGACTGAAGATTATAATATGGCTGTAAGTTCTGAGCTGTTACTATCTAAAGAAATTCATCATAATACTACAATGGTTATTTATAATAAGTCAACCTTGATATCTTACATTGTTAATGCTAATTTTAGTTTAATCTTATCTATATTTCTTAAATTTTGATCTTTTATCATATAGTTTTTTTACTAAAAAGAAAATATAATTATGAGGTGGCTACATTATTATTTGGTAGGAAGGTATAGTTATTTACACTTTAATTGAATTTAATTAAAAATTATCTTGACTTTTATTTCCAGCCTCCTAAAGTAAAATGTCTAACACGTCTTTGGCATCCAAATATTAATGTTGATGGTGATATATGCCTGTCCCTTTTACGACAAACCTCAATAGATGAACATGGTTGGGCACCAACTAGAAGACTTAAGGATGTTGTGTGGGGATTAAATTCTTTGTTTACAGTAAGTATTTTTGAGACCTTAAATCTGAATGTAATATTCATTTGGATAATAACGAAGAATTCACTTTAATCTTTGTAAAAAATACTGTTCAAATTGAATGATTAATCCTTTTATTTATTTATGTTATGTGTGTTTGTGGTCATAAAACAAATAAAAGATAAGATAAATATCTATAAACATTGTTTCTTTAAACTTCAATCCTAAAATAATAATTATCTATTGTATTGTAACCTTGCAGCAACTTAAAGGTGACATATTAGCATTAGTTTAAATATTACTTTTTAGATAAATAAGACAAATCTTATAATGTTACCTTTTTCTAAAAAAATAATAATATTTTGTTTACAAACCTTACAGAAGACTGTAATGTATTGTATATGTTTTCCACTTGGAACACAAATAGTATGCTGCATGCATCTCTTTTTGTAAATAATAATTTAAATATTTTATTTTAGAAGAATAGAATATGTATACCAAAGTATACATATTCTATTCTTCTTAAACTTTTAAACAATAGCATTCCATAATCCATTTTACAGGAGAAGAAACTGGAGGTTGTAGGTTTAATTATCACATGGCAAATGCTTCTTTGACTTTATTTCTAGTTAAATAGAAAATCTTGTAAAATGTTGCGAAACAAATAAAAAAATGGATAGATACATAATAGAATCCAAATAATAATAATATTAAATAATTTCAGGACTTACTTAATTTTGAAGACCCTTTAAATATAGAAGCTGCCGAGATGTATAAGAAGAACAAAACGGAATTTCAGTCTAAAGTGCTAGAATATATTGCAGTGTCAAAAGGAAAAAGATGAGGAAAGTCTTGCTACGGCAAATTTAACAACAATTTGTAGTTTAGCGGACTCAGTTTCTATTTTAGATAATACTGCAGTGATAGACCAGGTTAAAAATGTTTTATGTATTTGTTACGGTTGTTATATGAAGGTGTTTGATTGATAATTTACGAGACTTTCCCTCATAGAATAAAAATAATAATTAATTTTAATTGCAGTAATATTAATGAATTTTGTACTATTTAAGAAAAACATAAAGGCAAATGCCAATAGGCAGGCAGAGCAAAGATACATAGCTATCTTATATACACCATATTTTCTCCATTGGCAAAGTAATCTGTGCCAAACTGGCACACCCAAAAGCCAAATAACAAAGAATTGAAATGAATTACTTAGCTATGATTTTTAAATTATAACAATAATGGTATAATTTTGTAAATTTATGACACATGTTTTTTGGAATCTGCACAGATAAATAAAATTGAAGTGTCTGTTTGTTATGTTAAAATAACATCATTTTACTAATTAATTTGAATTTGAATTATATACGGTAGTTGTCGTAAAACACAATTTTTAAAGTTTTTGTCTGTCTGTCTGTTTGTTCTGGGTAGTCTCTGAAACGGCTGGATCGATTTTGACGGGACTTTTACTGGCATCACGATAGTTCATAGTGGATGTTATAAGGAGTAACTTAGGCTACTTTTATTTTAGAAAAAGAATTAGGGCTCAGTTTGAAGGGACACACCCGAGCGAAGCGAAGGTAAGTCGCTAGTATTGAATAAACAGATAGCTTGGAACTGAAAATAGTTGAGTAGAGAAATAAAATTATAATATTTGCAATTAACTTTTTCTTAAAAAATAATAATAATGTCAGTTTTACATTAAAAACGTTCACTCATTATTTAAATTGTTATTCTTGCACAGAGCCAGATTCAACCTCGGGGCATACATTTTGCATAAAATGGGTAGTTTCGATAAAGTTTAAATTTTTTAATTAATATTTTTTTTTTAATTATTTATAAATTATATATTTTTTTTCGAAAATAATAAAAGCATTTTCGATAACGCGAAGAGAATTTTTTTCCCACCCTCCGAATTTTGTCGCCTCTAAGCCGCCCTGGGCACTAACTCCGAGTGCCTCTAGTGTAAATCCAGCACTGTTCTTGCATGTGCATCAATTGTTATTAAATTTATTTCCTTTATCACTGTCAAATCTCTTCCTATTTCAACCAAAACATAACCTAAAAGATCTTCGTATATGAAATTTTTTAATAATTCAATAAGATTTATATGAAATTAGCTTTGCTAAACGTCTTATGAATTAAGTTATTGATAGACTACAATGTAAAGTGAAAGTGATATGTAATTTTGGCATTGGCTTACATGAAATGTATATTTATTAAAAAAATTGTGTACTACAAACTATATTATAAATAATAATATGCATGTCTACGTGTCATGCAGATAGATTGACGAACCAGCCGTTTTACAAAACGTCTAGTTGTTTTACATAACGGAGCTGTTATGTAAAACAACTAGTGGTTTTATAAAACGGCGAATTCGACAATTCATCTGCAATATGTTCTTATTTCTACTTCAGGTGAAAAAAACATTGCAATGATATATAGTTAGTATTCTGAACATGGGCTTCTTGTGAGTTAGATATTATTATAAAAAAATATTTATTAGCTTTATGCTAAAATTACTTATCATAAATAGTGTTTAGCAAATCATGGGATTTAACTTCAGAAGTATCCTATTGTACTATTTAAATGATAGTATGAATGAAAGTATAAAGCAATAAACAGATGTTATTAGACAAGCCATGTTTAGACAACTGACGAAGGGTGGTGAAAATGTTTTATCACTTGTGTTTTGATCATATCTCTTTGTATGTACTCGATTTTTGATATTTTTTCCCCTTTTAGTCAGGGAAAGTGTGTCTTTCGTATTTGTTACCATCCTAATTTTAAATGTAAGTAATCATATGTCATATAATGTTTCAACGTTTTATTAATGAATTTGTCATCATTCATTTTTCATTGATAAAACGTTGAAACATGTTTGTATACAGATAGTGTATTTATTTTTCTCTTAGTTAATGCTAGTACTGACTCATCTAGTTTGCATTTGACACTAGTGGCTAAATTAAATAATTGAAAAGGAATTCGACTATTTTGGCAACTTCTTTTAAATTATTATTGCTGTGTTTTATTTATTTTATATATTTAATAGTTAAAACAAGGTTTGTTGCTGTTCTACATCAGACAATATTAGCGGGCATTTTATGTTTAAATAATATATATATTTTCAATGTAAACCTCTAATACTATTGTTTAAATACTGAATGTACATATTTATAACACTTTTGTGAGAGCATATGTGAGCTTAGATAAGTTAACATAATACTATCGCTTTTGGTAAAAAAACAAAGTGAAACTGCATTGGAATTAATAAAATAAATAAGTTTAGATGTCACAATACTATTTTAGTATCTATATCTGTGCTTATTTTATACAAAAAAATGACGGCTCTTATTCGGGTTATTTTTGTTTGCCAAATAGACGATAGATGGCGTTGATCTTATTTTATATTTATTTAATACTAGCGACTCAACCTCGCTTCGCTCAAATTCGTTCCTAGGTACGTTTTGACGCTTAGTATGGAATAGATTTTTTTTCGTGAATTATTCCGATGTTTTAATAATTATTTTGCTATTCGGAGTGAAGACAAATCCAACAAAACAAAGATCATAAAAATAGGTCCAGCAGCTCTGGAGTTATAAGTGTTGTAACAAACCCGACTTTCTTTTATATATATAACTGTTCAATAACTGTAGCCGCGTTTTAACCGCGGTAAACCTATGAACACGCATTACAAAGTAATTTTCTAATAACTGATTTTAAATCATCTGTAAAATAAAATTTTGATTAATTTAAGAAATATTCTGTTTTCCTCTATGGACTAATCTCCTCTATTTTAAACCAGGGTATATAGTATATTTGAAACTGCTTTCCTCTAATTAATTTTGAACACTAATCATTAATACACATAACGCCATCTATTGACTATTTATTTGAATTAATTTATCATTCTAAGCGATATTTCAAGTCATAATGAGTTTTGATTTTATTTATTTTTGATTTTTATTGATTAAATTCTGTTTTATTTTTCATATATATTTATTTAAATGTAAACATTATAATTAATGATTGATAACAAAAATGTAATAATTTTCTCAAAACGAACTAATCGAGTCTAGTCAGTGCGGTTGCATAATCTTTACCCTATGGATTAAAAAATTCGCTCAGTTGTCTAAATGTTATTGTCCAATTTATTTCACTCTGTGCTTTAATATTAAATTATGTAATATAAGTAGCATATTTTTTAAAAACGACTTTTATTTTATTCCATTGAGTTTTGAATACCTTTAATTAATTTCTAAAAACTGATTATTTTTGGCTTATAACGTAACATTTTTTCGACCAAAAAATATTTATTAAAAAATTACAAAATAAAAGAGGGGCTTATTTTTCCGCTTTGTTTATCACACTTGTATTAATTACAAAATATTTTTTTAAATGTACATAATCAACTCTTAGAGCAAGAGTGGCCTAACTTAGAAGACTTAACATAATCAACTCTCAGTGCAAAAGTGGCCTAACTTAGAAAAGAAAAAATAAAACACATTGTGATCAAAATTTTCTTTATTTCATTAATACTGAAATACAGTATCCATCGTATAAATAAATAAATAGTAAAAATTGTTTATAAATACTTAACGTTAAGGATCGTAACGATTTAAACTTGACTAGAATTTAATGTGACGGCGAAAAGTGAAATAAGTCGAAATGAATGATGATATAATTTTAAGCAGTCCTTTTATTAGAAAAAAAACATTTAATTTTTCTGTTACTTTAACAAAAGAAAATTTAAATTTCTTTTTCAAAATAGCAACACTACAAGTTAGATCTCTATAGTCGTTAGTTTAAAATTACAAAACAAATTACCTATTTACAAACTTGAATTAAATAAACAAATTAATAAAATAAATTAATATTATAATATTAAGAAGTAATAATTTTGAATAAATAAGAACAGTATACTGAAAAAGCAGCATTGATCATGTTATATTGTCGACGTTATAGTTTCAGGGCTCGTAGTCGTAGGTTTTTTTTGTGTAAATAATTTTCGATGATTTTTCAGTAATGTCCATTTTGATTTGTATTACTATCTGCTAGAGGTGTTGCTAGGAGATGTATAGAATAATAACAAAATTTTACATTTATTAAGGCCTATACACACGACGACTTTTTAACGTGAGACGCGCATTTGCCATCTGTTTTATTATACAATATGAAAGCAAACTGCGTTTTTTAAATTTACTAGTGCAGTACAATTTATATAGTGCCCATAGAGTCCAGTTAAAATACATATTTAAAATAAACTCAAAAACCGTCAACAGATACAAAATCCCAAACCGCTCATCATGTAACAGATAATAAAATGTCCTTTTTACATTGGGAGTAGGGGGGATGGGGGGATAGGTCAGCGTGTGAGCGTGTCGAGTTCGTCGGTGACGCTGTTGGAGCGCGCTAGCATGCGCGGCGACGCCAACGGCGATATAGCGTCCGCCTGTAGGGCTTCTGCCGCCTTACGCGAGTGGTACTCCTCTGAGAACTCCTGTGTATTTATATTAAGTACATGTTATTATATGAGTAAAAACAACGAAATCCTAATTGGTTTCGGTTACGGCGGCTCATCTAAGATTAGCTATGAGCGCAGAAGGTATTATAGTGTATATATATTCGATTTAATTTGGTAAGAGATCAGACGCAGGATCGACGGCATTACGTGCTTTCTGAGGTACGAGAAACCACCAACTTCTCCATACCGACGTACGTGCACTTCATTTCTATGTAACAGAATAAAATGCCTCAGGATCCATTTGATGTTCTCGGGATAAATTGACTATGTCAAGTGTGATGATGGGTGTACCTATGCACATGCATATGTACATACATATGCATGTAAGTACGTATGTATGTATATGTATGTATGTATGTACAGAGGGTTACCTTGAGCCTGTTGGAGAGGAAGACGGCGCGCTCGCGCTTGCGCTGCGTGAAGTCGGAGTGCGCGAGCCAGCGGTGCTCGAGGCACTCCTCCGCCGTCGGCCGCTTCAACGGCACCTTCTTGAACACCCACATCAAGAACCGCGTCGCTTCCTGAACACACAATACTCAAATTAATTACACAGCACTACTATACTTTGGATACCGCAGTCCTAAATAGAAAACTGGTACTCTCGTGCAACCAATGACGGAAGTTTTTCAATCAAAATATTCAGGTCTACACTACATCTTTCTTGTATTTTAACTTGAATTATGTGGTGGTATAATTATGATTTTTAATTATGTGGTCAAAATACAGCGTATATAGTGACACCTAAATAGTTGTATTTTCTTAAAGCGGATAGCTGCTAAGTTACAATAGATTATGACATTCTGCAATTAACCGCTTGATTCTAGAATTTTATTTTTAAGTACAATTAAATTTTACGACAGAAATGATAGGCTAATTGAAAAAAGTGGAGCATTGTTGCAAGCCGTGGAACAGTAAAGCGATTGAACATATAACGCGACAGTGAAGTTCAGGACATTGTCGCAAGCACTAAAAAGCTGCACTTATTATACACTACAACAAGGTGAATGTGAACATACCTGAGTGATCTCCTTGTAGAGGTGCTCGAACCGGTAGCGCACGAAGGCGATGTTCTGGCGCGTGTCCTGCGGTGCGGCGCCGCGGAAGGGCGAGACGGCCGCCAGCAGCACGTAGGCGAGCACGCCCACCGACCAGATGTCCGTCTGCGGGTACGCCGCCTCGTCGTTGATTATTTCTGGCGCTGGAAATGATCGCTTGTTAGATTCTTTGTTTTTTTTTATATGTGACTAACGACTCACCCCCGCGTCGCTTGGGTTTGTCCCTAGGCACGTTTTAAGTTCTGTTAGTATGAAATACAAATGTTTGATGAATGAATTTCTCGGCTTTTCTATACTATAATATGCATTTATTATACAGATAAACCTTTTTCATGTATCACTCTATCTATTAAAAAACCCGCATCAAAATCCGTTGCGTAGTTTTAAAGATCTAAGCATACATACGGCCAGACAGACAGCGGGAAGTGACTTTGTTTTATACTATGTAGTAACCGACAGACGTGTCCCTGATCAAGTTTCACTTAATTTATTAGTTGGTTAATGATTTCATAGATAAAAGTAATTGCAAGTTTTACTGGTAATAGCCATTTACCAATTTTTCTTTAAGTCTTAAAGAAAAAACTAAAAATACTAAATCATTCCTAATTATAAAAGAGAAATTCTTCACACCGCATAGGTTAAACAAATCAATTTATAATGTTTAATGACATTAGGTATTTTAATTCTTTAACATACTAGAGATTATATAAGATCGCCGGCCCGAAAACCGTTCTTAACGAACCTGCACTTAAATCATTTGCGCATCATCGCATATATCATGGACCAATTCCAAACCATACTCACATTTCCACTCCAAGTCGCCGACCTGCGGCACGCTGGTGCCGAGCTTGGTGACGCGGTGCGCCGACCCGAAGTCTATCAGCTTCACTTGCAAAGACCGCACCGACGCCATCACCACGTTGTCCGGCTGCAGGTCCAGGTGGCAATACCCTCGCCAGTGCAGGTATTGCAAGCCGTCCAGCACTTGGGAGATGATGGTCGACACCATTTGCTCCGAATATTCATGTCGACTCGACAAGTATGTTAGAACATCAGCTCCTTGCAACTTCTCCATAATTAAAGCTGCAACAGGAGCACCCGGTATTTGATACGCGGCTAACAAGTTAGATATCCTCTCGTGCCGAAGCTTCCTTATGCAGTTGAACTCCCTTTGAACTTGGACTTCAGTTTCTGGTCGCACTTCCAATATTTTTGCTACTACTACGTCATCTGTTTCCTTGTCGACACCCTTCACGACAATCGAGAACTTTCCACGCGATAATTCCGATATGAAAGTGTAGCGGTCCGAAAAGTTCTGCGTCGTGTTCCAGTCTATGGGGTTTTCTTCAGTGCTGTAATCCAATTTTGGTCTGTCCTCATCGAGCACTATTTCTTGCCCAGATTCCGTTAACTGCTGAAGATGTTTCATTGCTTTGGTAACTTCTATTTTGGGTGCGCCAGATTGTTTAGTCTTGACCAGACTAGTCGGGATTCCCTTCTCACTCCAACCAATCCTATTACGAGAGGATAATCTAAACTGGTAGCTGGTGTCCGGTTCTAGGTTTCTGACAACGAAGAATTCGTGGTCAATATTTTCAGCTACCGTATGCCACTCAACGCTGTCCCCTTTCTTATATTGAAGGCTGTAGCAGACCACCGGAGAGTTGCCGTCGTGTTTCGGCTGTGTCCATCTCAGAAGCACTTCAGTATCTGACACGTCTGCTGGATTAGGGCTATCCGGGGCATCGGGAGTAGTCGCTTCCACTATCCTGGTCCTAGCGACGGTTTGCCCCACTTTGTTCCTTGCCACGACCTTGTAAAATCCGATATCGTGGTGCATTGCAGGATTGAACTCTAGGGTAGACCTTCCATCCTCTTCAATAATTTTGATTCTTTGTCCTTCAGCTATGACCATGTCGTTTTTGAACCATTGTATGGTTGGTTTCGGATCTCCTACAGCGTAAGCGCTGAGTCTGGCTGGCTGGCCTTCTTGTATGGGTAGTAAATGGGGTTTTTCTCTTAAGAAGGGCAGAGTGCCGTCTTTCTTAGACTCCATAAAGGCCTGGGCTTCAGCATAGCTGTCCAGACGTGTTCCAAGTTCGTGTCGCAGGCGGCGGATGGTGTAGCTCTCAGTGCCGTAGTTGTTGATTCTCTCGCGGCGCTCGTCGTCTATTTCCTCGTCCATTATATCGGTGAAGCGACGTCGCTCGCGGATGATCGGCGTCTGAGAACAGTTGGAATATTTTTTTATAATTGTAATTATAACGACAATATTTATATAGAACGTATATTGTATGTCACCATTAAAATTATGTGTGTCATTCACATACGTGTAACACTTTGCTATATAAAAATATTTAATATAATATATTTAGTAATAAAATATTATATTAAATATTTTTACATAGCAAAGTAATAATATATATGTAAAGTTCAATACAGTATAATATTTATTTAAAGCTCAATACAAGTCTATAGGTCCTGCGTTCGAGTCCCGGTTCGGGCCAAGCACAGTATTGGGTTTCTCAGTCAAGAAAATACCTATAACCTCCTGGTGTTGATATTTTGGCAGTTTTACACAATGTTGTCGTATTCGTCTTGCGTTTGATATTTCCCCGGTAGTGGCAAATTAGTTCACCGGACTTTTAGAGTGAAAGGATAGAGAGTGCACTTGTTTCGCACACTAATACACTTAAAACGTCTCTTGCGCTAGACTTTCGACCTCTAAAATCAGCGAGATAAGCCGCCATGGCCCAATCGGTCAGGTCAAATTCAATATATTTTATTCAGCATTAAATTATTACAATTTTTTACTGAACGTCATGAGTCTACCAGTTCGGAAAGAAGAAGCCTCAGACTGAAGAGAATTGGCGAAACAAACTCAGCGGGATTAATATTATTTCATTACTAGCGACTCACCTTCGCTTAGCTCAAGTTCGTCCCTAGGTACATTTTAATTTTTTTGAGTGGATCCCTAATTCTTTTTTTAAAATAAACGCAGCCTATATTGCTCCCTATAACATCAGCTATCTTCCAGTGAAAGTCCCGTCAAAATCAGTCCAGCCGTTTCAGAGATTATCCGGAACAGAAAGACAAAAATTAAAAAAAAAAAATATTTGTCTTATACTCGTAAGTACCGTAAATAATGTCATATGCATTTAGCAAAACGCTGTTATTTTAACATTACAAACAGACACTTGAATTGTATTTATCTGTATAGACAAGCACTCACCCTGGGGTCGTAGGTGTCGTGCACGCTGAGGCTGTAGCCGGGCGAGCGCACGCACGCCACCTTCATGTACTCGCGCAGGCGCACCGGGAACTGCGTGTCGCGCAGCTGCAGCAGGTACGTGTCCGGCCCGTTCTGGTAGCTGTCGACGCACGTGTAGCAACCACGCTTTCATATTTGTGGGTATATTTGTTTGTACACTTGTTTTGCATGATTTTCGTTTATTTTTATTTTTTTGTACTATTCTGAATTAGTGCTTGACTACGTTCCACCTGATGGTAAGTGGTAACGCAGTCGTAGATGGTAAGTCGCACTAATTCAGTAGCTATTCACTCTTGCCTTGAAGACACCCATATTATAATCGGACGGAAACACCGACGCAGGCAGATGTTCCAATCCTTAGCCGTACGCATAATAAATGACGTAGCGAAACGCTTCGTGCGGACGGGTGGAATGTCCACGACATAAGGATGGAGACCAGCCGTTTGTCGGGTTGTCCGATGATGGAAAGGGGATGGAGGAATTAATTATTTTATTACATAAAGTTTTATTAAAGTGGTATGAATAATGAGTGTATCATTAATGCGCATCATCTGTGTATTTTCTGCGACATTATATTTAAAAAAAAATATTTCTTGCATTTACTCGTGACTCGCGTCGACACGCATCATAAACTGTCGTGTGTATAACGGTCCTTATGCGTAATATATTAATACCTCACGAGAAACATAAAACTTTAAATTAGTTTCTTTTAATTAAATCATATGAATCTAATTAATTTACTATATACTACCTAATAAAAAGTAGTTATTTCCACAAATATGGCGACAAAACAAACCATTGTGGCGAACAACCAACAGACATGAAGGTCAAACAAGCTTTTAATATTCCAGGCATCGATCAAAAAAGATACACAATCAGCGACAAAAAATGTCCTCACCGAATGAGCGCTCATTTGAACATTTGAGCGCGCTTTTAATGCTTTTTTTGTGAAAACAACTTTAAGCGTTGCATTTAAGGTTGAATTTACATTGTTGTATATTTATTTCAACTAGAATAATTACCCATACACAGTTAGTGACATTTTTAAGAGACCAAGGGATTGTGTATCTAGTACTTTTTTGGTCGATGATCCCGGGGAATAAACCCAAACTCACTGGCTCTCCGAAGTGGCGGACACCTCCCAGTCGGGATGCTCCCACTGCTTGAACTTCGTATCCCACTCTCCCGGTTTCCTCTCCCGGGAAGAACGTTCACGTTCTGGAGTACCTGAAAAGGGAATTAACGTTTTAAACATTTACCATCATCTACTTATCCGACCCCGACTTTTATGATACTTTTATATGTCATTTGGGAGACTACTTTAGGGTTCAGGGGATGACATTTTATAATTTTAATAATACTTCCTTTTTAAATTAAAGTAATAAAATATCTGTCAGTGTTATATCTATATAAATAAAAATGAAAATTTTCTTGCGTGTAAAACCGAATTATCTCCGAAAGTACTTTATCGAGTGATTTAGAAATTTCGCCACAAGTATTTTGCGTGGATAAAGTTTTTATGCCATCTATTTCGCTTTAATTTTTTCACGAGCAACGAACATGCATTTGAGTACATTTTTTTAAGATCAATTGCTAGTAGGGCAAAGTGAAGATAAATCGCCAGTCGATATATTATATCAACTAAAGAGAAGATGCCAAACAGTAGCCTATACAACTCCAGATCATAGTCAAATCCGTCTAGCTATTTCAGCGTTAAAGAGAAACAAACATACACGTACATGCACACATACATACAACCTTTCGCAATTACAATGATGATAATGATTGGTCCGACCGTTTTCAGTCCTGGCGACCACTTCGACTCCTAGTTAGCTCGGCGCTGGTGTGCATGAAGATGGCTAACGTAGCCGATCTTCTTAGTAAAAGTTTACCGTCGAAATAATATGATAAATAAATGTATTGAATGGCTGCAAGTGGTCAATTATAATAGCAGTTGCATAGTGCACGTACCCTCGGGGGTGTACAGCTCGCCCGGCGGATACACCATCTTGGAGGGGTGGTCGAAGGCGCCGGACAGCGGGCGGCGGCGGAACCACGTGCGGCACTGCGCGTTGCTCATCCAGTCCCTGGTTTGTTTGAGGATATTGATTATTTGTTTTTATGTTTGTTTAAATGGACAAAATAACTTAAGATAATAGTGGAAGTAACTTCTATACGAGACATTTAGAACACAATTATTTGTTGTATTTTTTTTTCTCTATAGCATAATTGATAGGTGGAAAAATTTTAGTGCAAATTTTCCGTATCCTTTAAATTTGACAGAACAAATTGCAAAGGTTGACGTTCCTTGAACTTTTTTATACTATACCAATCTTATATAATGGTATAGTATAAAAAGTTCAAGAAGTCATAAATCTTTGAATTTAACATTTTTAATTAAAATTAAGAAAAATCCACTGACCTATAAGAGTTATAGTAGGTCCTCAACCTGTCCGTTGTGATGATATATTCATCCTGATAAATCTTATCCGCTAATGTTAACCAAGGATGGGATAATGCTGTATCCACATCCATTCTGTCCTGCCACTTCATCACCAGGAGCTTGGAAATGAAATCCCTGGACTCCTTACTGAATCTCGACCACCACTCCTCATCATGCCACGTCCAGCTACCCTGGCGAATCCTAGTTAGGGTTTCCCTATCGTTTATGCCCTTGAATGGGGAATATCCGCTGAGAAGAATATAAGTGATAATTCCCACACTCCACATATCGGATGCGAAGCCAACTCCTTCACCATTCGCTATTTCAGGTGAAACGTATTCCGGCATTCCGTAGTCGAGGGAAGCGTATTTGTTTAATTGTATCTTCCGAGAGAGGCCAAAGTCGCAAATTTTAAGTAAGTCGCTACCAGCGTGCGACAGAAGCAGTTCTCCGATCTGGAAAATCGGATATTGGATATAGGATTTAGATTGGCAGAAGATTTTGATAAATATTTATTTTAGTTCTCAAATAGGCTCTTACTTCAATTCAGAAAGAATGAATCTAGTTACCCTAAACCCCATTTCAATGAAATTCATACACTGATATTGAGTACTAAATAAACTAAAAATAATATGAAAATAATTTTAACTTCTTTTAAAGACCAAAAAATATACGCGAAATTATTTTTTTGGGCACTAGTTCAGTATGCTTTTGATCACTCTTACATTGATTAATTCGGCTTTATTAGAGCAAGTTCAAATTATGCAGGAACTTAAAAAACTTTTAGCACGATTAAAACATCAAGTGCTTGTAAAATATATGAAATATAAAAACTAGCCTATCCCACGGGAACTGTACATTTTTTCGGGATAAAAAGTAGTCTATGTGCTATTCCAAAGTATAATATATGTCTGTACCAAATTTCATCCAGATCCGTTCAGTCGTTCTGGCGTGATTGAGTAACTAACATCTAAACATCCGAACATCCATCTAAACTTCCACATTTATAGTAAGATTGTTTATTATTGTTACTAGCAGTACCCGCGGCTTCGCCCTGGTTTGAAAGAAAGCGCATATTTTCGAGTTATGTGCACTTTTTTGTGGACACTTGAGATTGTGAGAATTGTGTATCTTGATTTCTTGAGCTTTTGTATATCAATGGTTATAAATGAAGTTTAATTCAACAGTGAGTGAGTTGACAATACGTTTGGCTCAGTTTATAGTGACCCTACTTGATGTATCAGCGATCGCGGGTTTGAGTCTCGCTGGCGTCAATGATTTGTGTGAAGAGCACGAATGCTTGTACTCCAATCATAGGCGTTTATATTTATAATATGTATGTATTTAAAGTTATCAACTACCTGGTATCCATAACACAAGCCTCGTAGGTTACCATGGAACTAGATGGTACGATGTGTTAATGTTCCAACATATATATATATATATATATATATATATATATATATATATATATATATATATATATATATATATATATATGTCTCATGTGTCGGTACGTACGGTGAGTCCGAGGTGCGCGACGCTGCCGTCGTGCATGTGCTTGAGGCCACGCAGCAGCTGGCGCACGTAGCCTGCCACCTCGCGCTCGGTGTACCCCGCGCCGCGCAGCAGCCGGTCCCTGCGCAGGCACACCGGTATTATACTTGGATTGGCGTCTAGTGTATATTTTGATTAGATCATCATCAAGTCAGTATTAAATCTACAGTCAAGATCATTAGACGTGTTATTTATTCCCCAAACCTTACAACCTAACAAGCGACTCACCCCCGCTCCGCTCGGGTTCGTCCCTACTTACGTTTTAACGTTTAGTATAGATTTCTCAGAGATGAGATATTTTCCTGCAGTAAAAAGTATCCTATATGTTGATCAGGATAACCAGCTTCATCAAATTCTGTCCAGTGGTTTTCTCGTGATGCGTTAGCAGACAGACAGACACACAGACAAAAATTCGTAGAACTGTAGATTCGTCCTTTGTCGTTAATAATGTCTATTTCAAAGAGATTTTACAAAAAATATTTAATATACAGATTCAGCTTAGTTGCAATTTTACTATATGTATAAATATATTACGTAAGTCATTGGCGAAAACATCGTATAATCATATAACATACATAACAAAAAAAAAACCTAATTTGAACACTTACTTTGAATTCAATGGAAACCAACTAACTACTACCATTATTTTAACTAGACTAATATCATTATTTTATCTCAATTTACGCAAATAACGAGCGACTTACCTTCGCTTCGCTCAATAACCCAAATGTATAATTATTTTCATCTAAATCCGTCCAGCCACTTCAGCAAGAAAAAGAAACAAACAAACATAGAAACGTTTCCATACAGAATTTCCTTAGCTTTAAGATTGTTAAAATTCGACTAAGTCCAAAAGAAGTATTGTTATAAAATTTTACACACACATACGAGATAGCCCAGTAGTAACGCGCTCGTCAAATCCCGGGTCTCGCACCACTGATATTTTCACCCAACATGATTACGGTATGTCTTACGGTGAAAGAAAACATCGTGAGGTAACCTGCATGTCTAATAGAATCTAGCAAGTTTTCAAAAGACATGTGCAGCTTGCCAACAAGCATTTAGCCAGCGTGGTGGACTAATCCCCCTCGCATTGAATAGAGGCCCGAGCCGAGCAGTAGAAAGTTAAAAAAGGCTGAATACACACGCACACATATACACACATATTTAAACAAAATTTTCAAAGTTTAAATCATACCTGACAAGTTCACCACCACCAGCCAGCTCGATGACCAGTGCAAGGGTGTGGTCGTGCTCGTACGCGTCGTACAGCCACAGCAGGTGCCGGTCGTTGAGGAGGTTCATGATGTCCAGCTCGTTCTTCATAAAGGGCTTCAGCTCGGAGTGGCCGTGCATGATCTTGGCTGCGTAGTTGCGGCCTGGTGGATGATATCGTGTAAGGTTATGTAACAACTCGCATATGATAGTATAATAATAATTTATTCTAGTTTTTACAAAGTTACATAATATAAATAATTAACAGATAATCATCAATCAACATATCAATCATAAATCAATTTATATATGATGATGACATTCGAAAAAATTAAGGTTATTCACCTGTATGGTTTATTATTGAATTCTCATTAGCAAGTTGGAGTTGGGAGTAAAAAGTGGTACAAAACTAATTTTAGTTGATATTCATGTAGGATGAGTACGTAAATTCATAAACAGCGACTGTTGAGTTTCTAGCCGTTTCTTCTCAGCAGAACCTTCTTCTGAACCAGTGGTAGCTTACTCACGGACTTACATACTGACATTTAATTTTAGTTAAAAAAATGTAAAAATTGATGATTCAAAAGTGGTTGTAAAAGTCTTGAATAAAGTATAATTGTTTGAAAGCCAACGCACCCGTGGTCCTCTCGGCGGCGTGGTAGACGACGCCCTGCACGCCGCGGCCGAGCTCGTCGCCGAGGTCGTAGCGCTCGCCGAACGGCTTCGCGCTCGCCTTGATGCGCGGCGGGTACTCGCGCACGCTGCGCACGGGAACCAGACATATAATTATAACTCATTGACAATAATTACTTTGGTACTGAAAGGTTTACCTACTTTAAAAAAAAATTCTACAAAATATTTTTGGTACAACCCATGAGGATCGAGGTCGTTTTGATGGCTCGACAGTTAAGTACTCATCTGTGAATACTCTACACAGCGTCTGCGTTGTTGTTACAAAAACTAAAATTAAAAACTAGCATTGCCCGCGGCTCCGCCCGCGTTCAGATGACCAAAAACAAAATTCTTAGGTTTTACATATTAGTATACTCTTACATTGCAGTTTATGTATTTTTTCTCAGAAATGAGACATTTTGCCGCGGTAAAAAGTATCCTATATGTTGGCCCGGATAACCAACAAGCAGTAAGACAGACAGACAGACAAAAATTCTAAAACTATAGATTGGACCTCTGTATCGATAATAATGTTTATTTCAATAAGATTTTCCAAAAAATATTTAATGTACAGATTTGACTTAGTTACAGTTTTATTATATGTATAGATATATTGCATTAAATAGTAAATACCTGGGCCACCGGGCTTCGCTCGGAGTTTTTGGTCAAAAATAAAATTTTCTGAAAAAAAAAACTAAAAACTTAAATGCAAAAAAAATTATACCTTTGTTTCCGACCAGGATTCAACCCGGACACCTATCATTGTCAATCTTGCGCCTTGGCCGCTTCACCATGATGCTTATGTCCGAGCGTGCGAAATTATCGACCATATTTTGCGTGGAATAATGCGAAAGAAAACCGCATGAAAACTCGAAAACACGCGTTTTAGACACAAGACTAATCTAGATCGATTTATCGCCCCGGAAACTACACACACACACACACACACACACACACACACACACACACACACACATATATATATATATAATAGAAATGTTAAACACTAATGTTACCCTTATTTCGCTGAGTGTACTGTAGGTGACTATGTGTTACTTCATCAAATGATTTATCTGTATACTAAATTTCATCGAAAACCAAAACTTAATAGTTCTTTCAGCATGAAGAAAAAAAAACAAACAAACACACAAACATTTTTCCGTCCCAATTCCGCGTAAAATTTGTCTTGCCATTATTAATAATATACATCAGTATCTCACCGGCAAGAGTACTCGTGCTCGTCCTCCTCCACGTGCAGCATGGCGGAGGCGCTGGCCGCGCCCGCCACGTTGCGCGCCGACACCGAGTACAGGCCCTCGTCCTTCAGCATGGCGTCGCTGATGGTCAGCACCACCGTGTCCGGCGCTATCCAGTGCATCTGTCGGAGACGATCAGGTACGTGTAATGTAATTGCCTAGATGATTTACGACCAGCATGCATGCCGCAGATTCAGAGGTCCTGGGTTCGAGTCCTGGGTTGGGCCAAGTTCAGACATTAAGTATTTTTGTCAAGAAATTTTCAGTAAGAGTTCGGAGTTGGGAAGTTGGCTGGGTTTGAGCACCGTGTCGAGGCAGAGCACGTAAAGCCACAACAAAGCACGATCCCACTATAAAATCTCCTGCGCTGCCTAGTCTCAGTGATATTAGCCGCCGTGGCCAAAATCGATCAGGATGACATTAATATTACATTTAGTACTACTACTACATATATATTAATATACTGCAAAAGGCGTATGTGTGTTTTATTTCGAGCATGGCGCGTTTAGCCTGAAATCGTGAATAGTTCGAGCAAGAAAATATCGGTTTCGTCAACCGTTAGTGTGTGCGTGACCTCATCAGTGAACTATACACACCGCTCCAATATCCAAAAATATTAAAACACATAGAAGAAACTTACTTTTTGTTCCTTATAGTGGAAATATTTAGTACTCTGTATTTAGTCTTTTTCGTAGTTCTAACATTAGCAATACTGATTAAAAAGGCATTCTACCAACTAATGTAATGGCGCATATATGTAGACTTACACCGTGAACACAAACTTTATTAGTATGTTTGATAGAGAGAAAGAGCATAGATAACCTTATAGGCATACACTCTACATTATACATATTTCTATCTATGTAATTATACTAACAACATATTTTTCCCCACGCCAATAATTTTAAGTCAAAATAAAATTTCATATTTTCCAAGACCTAACTTGTAAGACTAAGTAATGTTTTTAGTCACTCACCTTAGTTCTGGAGCTGGGCGCCAGTGGCTGCCAGTCCTTATACCACTTGATGTCAGGGTAAGGAACCCCGGTGACCCTGGCCTCGAACCTGACGAGTCTCCGCTGCAGCACCACGGTCTCCTTAGGGCGTTTGATGAAGGTGGGGTACTCCGCCACCTCGAGGCGCACGCGCTGCCGCGCCTGCCCGTGCTCGTTGGTCGCTACCGCCTCGTACCAGCCGACGTCACGCTCTAGCATTCTGTGGAGTTGGGATTTATTTTAAAGCTTATTTAACCCGTGATTTCACTCGCGTAGTTGATGTAGGCGTCATTTAAGAATCAAAGGTGTTGTAGTGTGTGCGCAAGCGATCCTGCAAACTCATAGTTGCTTGCGCTGTATAAGAAAGTCGTATTAGAAATGTAAAATTTTATTTATTGAAATACATTTAAAAAAGACTTACTTATTAATAAAAAGCGTAGCCTGTCCATTCCTCGTGTAACTCCAGTCATATCTTCCACCGATTTCAATCGGCTCGTCGTTGAAGAAATACGTCATCTTGGGCTTGGGATAGCCATAGACGAACCAGAAGAGGTTGACATTGTGGCCCTTCACGCCATACTGGGAGTCGTGTTCCTGACGTAGGAATTTAGGTGCTTGGGCGTAACCATCGTGTGGGGGACGTTCGATGTCGAAGTCCTTGGGGAAGTACGGGGAGGTTTCTGGTCTGAAATCGATGCCGGGTTCCAAGTAGGGCACAAATTTGGGCGGATCGGGTTCTAGCTTGGCGCGGTGCGTGATGGCGTAGGGCGAAGGGTCGCTGACGCCATATTTGTTTTCCACCCGCACCCGGAACTTGTAGTCGCGGAAGGGCTCGAGGTTGCGTATGTCGCAGACGCAGGAGCGCAGGCCGGTGCGCGCCGTGAACCACTCGCCGTCTGGCACTTCGCACATCTCCACCTGGGGGAAGTACCAGTTAATTTAAACTGTTTTTCATTATGACCGTTTAAAAAGTTTCTCCTAAAGCTAGCTATACCCAACTAGTGTCCATCAATATATTAAAGTATATTTTACCATGTCATACAAGATAGAGACATTGGGATATTGATTGTTTTTATACCATTTTATTGATAGATAATATTTGTTATTTGAAATTTAAATAGATTTATTAATTAAACTAAATTATTAATATTTTTTAATGACTGTTTTTACTATATTACGTAATTGTTTTTGCTATAGAGTTGAATGATACTAAAAAGTGAACACGGGGGAAGTACAGTTTATTTTTTACTTATTTTTTTCTATATAAAAATAAAAAGCACACAACATACCCAAAACAAAAAAAAAAATTTTAATGCAATACTTGTAATCTATCCACACCTAAGTATTTAAGAACAACTCCTGACTGACCTGGTATGTGACGGGGAACCTAGGCTGGTGCGGTATGGACGGCTTCCAGGACAGTGTGAGGTGGCGGTCCGCCATGCGCGAGATGATGGGCTTGTCGCTGAGTGGCATCGGAACGCCCGTCTTCTTCATCTTGTCGAAGTCCGAGTACTGCTCACCGATAGGCTTCCTGCCGCTGCTGGGCTCTAGGGCTGAGAACACATAGGTTTTTTATTAAAAATATTTATTGAGCATCGTTTTCCTTAGAGTATGGCGTAGAACAACTTCTTTTTAGTATTATAATTATGTATTTCAGTTTATGTTTGCATCGTAAAATGTTTAAATCAGGACTTTTATTTTTAAAACCTTAAATATATTTTTTTTTACTAAAATAACTCTTGAACTAGCGATTAAATTTTAAAAAAGCATTCAACGAAAGGAAACTGTCATAATATGAAGTGATAAAGGCTTCATTATTATTTATTATAAGTTAGTGAAATAGAAGCGAACTGAGCGCCAATAATTGCTATTATTGGCTAGTATTGTATAAATTGATACAAATTTAAACATATTTATAAAATTATCTCTCATTTATTTCTCAATCATATATGGGCTTCACTTCAAAACTTCACCAAGTCACCATGAAATACTGCCTGGGTACGGACCATCCTTCAATACGAGGGGGATCAGGCCATATGACCGTAGCAACAGTTTATATGACAAAAAATTACCCAAATCGGTTAATAAACGACTGAGTTCTGAGATAACAAACATAAAAAAACAGCCGAATTGAAAACTTCCTCCTTTTTGAAGTCGGTTGGAAATAAGTACTCACTATCATATACAAGCTTGGCTTCACAGCTGTCCTCGCCGTGCGGGTTGTATATGCGGCAGCGGTACGTGCCCACGTCCTCGGGCGACACCGACGCGATGGTGAGGCGCAGCAGCCCGGTGGTCTCCTGCTCGATACGGATGCGCTCGCTTGGGAACAGCTTGGTGTCGTTGCGGAACCTGGGACAGGTGGTTCATGTTTTTTTTTCTAGGCAACACTACTAAAATATTGTAACCTGATATTATTACGATCTAGCCAAAAAGGCTAGTTCAATGGCACTTTTCTTATAGTCTCTAGTTAAGGGGAAGACACTTTGTTCTTGTGTTCTATATTGATAGCACTATAATATTATTACTTTCACTACATTACAATTGATAGTTGATATGATCAGCCCTTTGAACGTGTCACTGCTAAGTATGGATCTCCCCTCAATAAGGGATCATGTGATAGTCCACGCTGGCCAAGTACGGGTTGGTGGACTACGAATGTATTTCGAATACCAGTTAGGTTCTTTTGACATTAATAATTTCTTAGATTTACACGAATATTTGACATGTTAAATAAAACTATGCTTTCGGATTTTTTTGCGCATTTATTTCGATTTTTTGTTCCCGACGTTTCGAATGCTTTACAGCGATCATGGTCGTGGGAAAGTCAGTCTCTCCGAAAATAGTTTTATTTAAAACGCTCACATATTCACATACACTTATAACATATTTAAGACTTATTTAGTTGTTGTGTGTGTTTTGTTGTTTGTGTAACTTATGTAGTTGTCAATTTTTTTCCTGTAGAAGATAACTGGAAGAATAATATTTTTGTCTTACTCCCGCTCAACACCCTAGGGAGATGGGTGTGACTGAAAGCGCTAGTTTCTTTTTTTGTTTTCTCGGGATTTCGGCCTTAGCAATATCAGTTGAGTTATTACCCGTTGCCACAGATTAAGTTAAGATTTTATTGATTCTATTACCTTTTTTAAAGTTTTGTTTATGGCAACAAATGTCTTTTTATTGTTATTTTTTTATTTTTTAAGATGTCAAATATTCGCGTAAATCCAAGAAAGCTTAACGAGTACGAGGTGTGTACCCACCACTCCACGTCGGGGTCAGGCGTGCCGGTGGCGCAGGCCGTGAACTTGGCGCTGAGGCCTCGGAATACCTCCGCGTCCCCAATCTTCTTCAGGAACGACGGCGGTTCCACCTTCTGCATTCGACCGCTGGAAATGACATTATTTAATATTAAATATTGAACTAGTTTAGACGTCTTATTTTTTCTTTATTAATATTATTGATTGTTTGTTTTACCAACCAATCTCCCACATGTCATCTCCAGTCTACGTGACATCAGCAGTTTGAAGCCAATAACAAAAGTATTCAGAGATCACGCGCAGTGCACTGTTTCTTGATAGAAAACTTCAATTATTGTACTCGTGACTTGAACTTAGAATCTCTAGATTTTCAGCCATACTAGTCTAGTCAACAAGTTCAAAAACGTGTTAAATAGAAATAAAGCTCCTAAAAATATGTGCGATAGCTCATTCGATTCGGAATGACGTCTAGAAAAATGTTTTTAAGGGTTTATTAGCACATAAAAAACTGCGATTGTTATTAACAAAATAAGATAAAAAATGTATTTAGTTTTTCAATAATGAAAATAATGATATTTAAGGAATTTTGAAGAAAGATCCTGAAAGAAGAGGAAATTTTCAATAAAAGTCATAACTCCCGGAACTCTATCTCTATTATTTATCAAAAAAAAAATTACGTTGAAAATAGGGCTCCGCGAGGTCGTTACGGCATAGGCGCGCCGTCTAAAAAGCCGGTATATCGCCTAAATTATTTTTTATAGTATTAAGTAACTATTTAAAATATGAATAAATTATAGTGTAATCTAGACACTTGAACGAAAAAAACCTCGGTGAAATTTTTTTTTATGTCGATTTTTCAAAAAGTTACACCATTATTAATTAACAATTTTCGTTCCAATCTCTGTTTCTATAAATTACGGCATAAATGTTTAAATAATTGGTCTATAAATTTTTCACGTCGTGGAGCTCTTTTTATTTAGGTACTTAATAAAGTTATGTAAAACAATTAATTAAAGTTTGTTATTTTGTTAATTATATTTTTTTAAATTAACAAAAAATTAAATTTCCAAAAAAGGTTATAAAAAAAGATTTTTTTTAGTAATATCTTATTATTGCTGTTTTTGCATGTAATGTAGATATTAATTAACATTGGAAAAAAAAATTTTACGTCATTTGTTAAGAACTCGTTTATAAACAAATAGACTATTTTAATATTTAAAAAAAATACCATCTTATTGAATAGGTGAAATAATGTTTTTTTTTAATTTTCTTTAATAATTGTTTAATTGTTTATAATCGTTTTTTTATATTTCAATTGCTTAAATAATTAGTTAAGAAATTATTTTATTCTAAAAAATCATCAACCATATATAACAAAATATAGAAAAAAATATTTTTATACTTTTTTTACGGCACTTTTAAATATTATATGATTATGAAATTACAGCCGTTACATAATTTGTTAAGTTATAAATTGTTATAACTTTTAAACTATAAGAGACATGGTAAAGGACATTCAAGTCATTTTTGTAAAGGATTTATTTATCTTTGAAATGAATTCAAAATCGATTCTGTAACTATTGTTTAGCAGTTGTTACAAGCATTCGTTTATAAAATTTTTAGAAATCTTTCAAAATTCCTAAAATATCATTATTTTAGAAGTTATTAACGAAAAACTAAATACCTCTTTTTAACTTATTTTGTTAATAGCAATCGCAATTTTTTATGTGCTAATAAACCCTTAAAAAACATTTTTTTAGACGTCATTCCGAATCGAATGAGCTATCGCACAGATTTTTAGGAGCTTTATTTCAGTTTAACACGTTTTTAAACTTGTTGACCAGTCTATACACGGTAAGAAACTAGACGAACCCATATAAATTAAAATTAAAAAAATATTACCGATTAAAATGTAAAGCTCCCGTTCTGTTTTAGCAAAAGCAAAACAAATACTTTTTGAACGAATCCACAACTTCTATTATGTTGCAGATGTCTATGAGCGACGAAAGCTACTTATCGTCATTGTGTTCGCTTACTCGTTTGTACTTTTAATATAAAAAAACCTATTTAAACACGTACATCTTATCGACCACCTCGAGCACGGCCTCGCACCGGTCCTGCCCCTCGCGGTTGCGGGCGAGGCAGCAGTAGCGGCCGGCGTCGGCGGGCGCCACGCCGCGCACGTACAGGCAGCAGGCGTCGCCGTCGCGCCGCACCGCGTACTTGTCACCGGGCACCAGCGGCGCGCCATCCTTGTGCCACGTCACGTCGGGCGACGGCACGCCGGTCACGCGGGCTGGGAACTTCGCGTCGAACGTTGGCAGCTGGTGGATATATTATATAGATATTAGATAGATAGATAATTTATTTTACACTATAAACAAACATACAAAAGACGAAATCAACAATAGATGATGCATAGAAGTCGGCCTTATCACTATAAACGACCTATTTCAGGACACCTTAGTGCTTAGGAGTAAAAAAACACGCCAATCCGTCACTCCGTTTTGACGTGAAAGAAGAACAAACAAACACACTTTAACATTTATAATATTAGTATGAATTTACTTGTATTTACAAAAAAAAAGTACATCCCTTTGAAAAAATGTATCTTGGATACATAATACAAAGAATCTCAATGTAAGTTTATTGACTTAAAAACTAAATTGTTTCTCAATTTTTGGCCTATTTCAAAAAAACATCCCATTAAGCTCTTTCTCTTTTAATAATCGGCCAACCAGTATTATTTCTTAGCTGTGGTCGCAGCTACCATGACTGGTTTCTTGTGCCGATCAACCAATCGAGGAACTGAATTTGACGACACGTTTGGCTCAGTTTGTAGTGATCCTACTTGCTGTGCCAGCAATCGCGTGTTCGAGTACCGCTGGGAGCATTCATTTGTGTGATGAGTACGAATGTTTGTACTCCAGACAGGGGTGTTTATATTTATAATATGTATGTATTTAAAGTTATATATGTGTAGTGTATCCACTATCTGGTATTCATAACACAGGCCTCGTAGGCCGTAGCTTACTATGGAACTAGATAGTACTGTGTGTTATTATCCGAACATAAAAAAAACTTCAGTTCTACCACGATCACATCATCACGTCTCACCTGCTGTAGGTCCGTGAACCTCTGCGTGAAGCGCGGAGGCTGGAACACCTTGCGCACGTGCAGCGTGCCCTCGCTGCGGTCCTCGCCCAGCGGGTTCACCAGCGACACGCCGTACGTGCCCGCGTCCGACACTTCTAGCGGGTTGATCTCGAGGCCCACCTGTCGAGTCGTAGCAATGTGTTAGAAACATTCATGGAAAAAATTCTAATTTAAAATTCTTTGTTCAATATGGTATCAGAAACTTATTGACTGTATTAAAGACCAGCAGTTCGTAAAATACCTTAGCCTTGAAAAGATCTGCAGAGAAAAACTTATCGAGATTACTGTTTTTAACATATAAGCTGTAAAAATCTGAAGACGCTCATATTTTTCCTAAGTCGTGCTATCTTCTAGGAAGAAGGGAAATAATACCTTACGTATTAGAATATAATCAAAATCAAGTTTACAATACTGAGTTATGACAATGAAATATATTGTTGATTCCGTCGATCAAAAAGTACTAGATACAAATTCCCATGCTAAAGTTCTCTTAAAACTGTCACTAATTGTGTTTAGGTAATTATTCTAGTTGAAATAAATATACAACAATGTAAATTGAACCTTAAATACAATGATTAAGATTGTTTTTACAAAAAAAGCGCGCTCAAATGTTCAATTGAGCGCTCATTCAGTAAGGACATTCTTTATCGCTGATTGTGTATCTAGTAATTTTTTTTTTCGATGGTTAATTCAGAATATAGCTCTCGAACCTAAGTAATACATCAATCTGTTGTTACAGCGTAAATACTTTTTGTTTTTGTTACCGCAAGCATTGACATACTACATGCCAGTGTGATAGTATAATTATGTTTGAAACAATTATGTATAATTAATTATTTATGAGGTTCTCTTCAACTTGAAATATTTCCGAAAAATATGTTCATTTTTTTAATATTTAATTGATTTTAACCAACCTCTTCTTATCTATTAGAACATATACATACTTACATATGTCATTACATCAACCGGTTCTTATTTAAATCCTCCTGTCTTACAACAAATTGAGGAACAGCCACCAACCTTTTTCCCGTCACAAGTGAACAGCACCCTGTCGCTGGGCAGCAGGGGCTGGCCGTCCTTGGTCCAGGCGACCTGCGGCATGGGGTTGGCGGTGAAGGGCGCGCTGAGGGCTATGGGCTGCCCCTCCTCGCCCGTCACCTCGCGCAGACCGTGCAGGAAGCGCGGACGCTCTTGTGGTGATGAGTCGTCTTCTCGACCTGGTGTGGTTGAGGCGGAGTTCATTAAATAATATTGTTAGTAATAATAAGAACTGCATCTGTGGTCTAGTGGCTTAGTTATTGAGTCTTTCTGTTAAGAAAGTCTCAGTAATAGCCCGGAGTCGAAAAATTGTCGGCGTGTCGGGCGCAGGCAGTTTCGCGTCGCTCCTGCCCTTCTTGGCTAGTCTCAGTGAAATTGGCCGCTGTGACCGAAGTCGGTCAGGAGGATATTATAATAATAATATATTGCTAACCAATTTCAGACACGGCGGCCTGATGGCGGGTCTCATTGAGACTGCACAAATGTATGTATATAATTTAGGACTGCCAAAAATAATAGGAACTTTAATTAGAAGAGAAAAATTAAAAATTGTATGTTACTTTGGTACCGCTCTTGTTTCTTTCAAATTATACATTGTATAATTTTTGTGGGCAGCTCACATCCATCCACTGCTCGCCACCCTTAGGTCATTTATCTATCGTACTGCAGGGCGTCCTAGTTATATCAATATATAATTAAACAGCAAAAACACTCACTAGCAACAGTAAGATCAGCCGAGCTGCCGACCTCGCCCTTGTCGTTGGCCACGAGCACGCCGTACTTTCCCGCGTCGCTGGGCTTGGCGTCGCTCAGCAACAAAGCGTGGCTGCCGTCCGGCTGCGACACGAGACGGATGCGTTGCCCGTCTGGCACTATTTCTTTGCCATCATGGGTCCTGCACATTGGGTCTTAGTCGATCAAAAAAGTACTTAGAAAAAAAATTTACTAAACTCTTTACGTCGATTTTTTCCTTAGATATTTGACTTTCAATGAAAAAGGATGCTTTTCTTTTTTATCATATCTTAACATTTTTTCTGATTTTTTAACAAAACTATGACTAAATTTTGTAAATATCAACTTAAGTTTTTAAATTATATATTTAACTAATAAATAAACAAGATTAGACTATGGATGAATTTTACTTCTTTCTGTAATTACCTTAAAAACAATTTTTTCAGAAAAAAATAATATTAAAATAATAAATATAATATTAAAAAAAATATAAAATAATAAATTGAACTCCAAAATCGATCAAATACTAATAAAATATCGATAAATTCGAAAAAATTATAACATAAACAGATTCTACGGCAAAACAATACAAAAATAGCGGTATACTTTACGAGTATTCCAATTTTTATTATTTATTCACTCTTACTCGTCAAATTGCAAAGTTGGAATGTTTACGGCGACATTGTATAAATAATAAGCGTCAAATTAAAAACTTGAGATGCCATTTTTTTCGTTTTTTCCCGAAAAATACATTGGTGTAATCATCTAAAAATTTGATCAATAAAGTGCACTTCTTCAATGATAATTCAAAAAATGTAGTTTACAAAGTAAAAATTATCGATTTCTCCAATTTTTAAAATGTTTAAGGGTGTTTTTACAGGACGACCATACAATGTTTTTATTTCTTTAAAAAGTAGAGTTCAAGACAAAAAGAATGAGCCCTATCTGAAAATTGAATAAAAGAATTTTTAAACACTTTTACAGTCCACTTGAAGTTGGGGGTGATTTTCAGCCTCTCGAGACCATAAAACATACTTTTCTCGGAAATGGCTAAACTTTTCAATTTCAATTTTTTTAATTTATTATATGTATTTTGAAGATTATATTCCCTTAGTTTCATGAAAATCTAAAGATTATTTTATAAATTCAACATAAAAAACCAAGAAAAAAATTAAAAACAGAGTTTTTTTGCAAATATCTCGAAAACTTTGATGTTACTGTTAAAAGTGTTATTTATAAAAGTTGTAGATTTTTACTAGGCCTACAACTTTTGTATAAAATATTTTTCGATACAACGTCACAGTAAGCCGGAAATTGAAAAAAACTATTTTTCAATGTTTTGCGTCCCCCCATTTCTCGGGTGTAGCTGGACGTAAGGGTCATTTTATGAATTTCTATTTCTTATATACACGCTAACCTTTTAAAATCATAAAACTTCAGATTTTCGATATATTCTTTTCTAATAAAAATAAACTGATTCCGATTGGTCTAGATATTACTGTGTAAAGTTTTTGTTGAAATTATGTGTAATTTCTTAGATATTTGTACTTAATTATTAGAAGAAAAGACAGATAAAAAAGATCGTTTCATAATTTGCAAAGACATAATTGTACGCACCTAAAAAAAAACATATAAACACTTAAACACTCCGTCTATTTTCTGAGTAAGTCAAAAGTATTAAAAAGGCTAAATTATATTCAGGGTTTACCATTTGATGGTAGGTGGTGGGTGGCCGAGCACTTTCACCTCCAACTTGACGGGGAAGCCTTCGATCACTTTAGCGGGCTGCAGCTCCGCGATGAATGCTGGTTTGCGTTCTTTCTGTCCCACCTGTCGTCAATTTATACATAGTTTTCAGTAATATTCCCTTATTTATTTATAATTTATTGTACACCACAATCATAAAGTAAATACAAGTAAATACAATATCAGAAAAAAGAAACAGAAACAAAAGTGTGCACAAAAGGCGGTCTTATCGCTAATTAGCGATTTCTTCCAGACAACCTTTGGGTTAGGAAATATGGAAGACTATACAGGGTGGGTGGTGTAAATATTAAATTATTTTTATTTCTTTAATATCTATTAAATTTATATCTTCATCTTTTTTACGATTCATTAATATAGTTAATGTATTTGCAAAGAATGAAAAAAATATATATATTTTAGCTTGCACCATGCTTTTTTCATTTACCTATTAGGAAAAAATCTATTTCCTTAAGAAGAGGTAACGTTGATCATGTATGGTCACGGGCCTCCTTTTACTACCATAGTCCAACACGCTGGCCATGTGTGGGTTGGCGAACTTTACATTTCTTTTGAAAAATTGCGATTCCTTCTTTCCACGATGTTTTCCTTTACCATAAGATAAGTGATGATCATGTTGGAAATGATTCGCACATAAAAATATTAGGGGTTGCGAGACCTGGCATTTAATTCATTCATTCATTATTAATTTCAGCTGCCACTATTAATTTGAGCTACCACTGCCCAATACAAGTATAATTATATAAATTTCAATGATGACCACAATACTAAACGTACCATTATCAGCTTACTTAAAATTAATATCGTATCAGAAGACGACAATTTTGGCTCAGTATGTATTGACCCCACTTGCTGTGCCTTCGCGGGTTTGAGTCCTGCTGGGGGCATTCATTTGTGTGATGAGCACGAATGCTTGTACTCCAGTCATGGGTATTTATATTCGTAATATGTATGCATTTAAAGTTACATATGTGTAGTGTATCAACTATCTGGTAATCATAATGCAAGCCTCGTAGCTAGCTATGGAACTAGATGGTGCTGTGTGTTATTATGTCTCAAGAATCAACGAGCCCCACCTCGACGGTGGCCTTGCAGGCGACCTCCCCGAGGCGGTTGGCGACGGTGAGCGAGTACACGCCGGCGTCCTCCGCGCGCGCGCCCTCCACGCTCAGCCCCACCACGCCGCCCGGCTGGTTCACGAAGCTCACCGCTTGGCTCGGCCGGATCGGGGCTCCTGTGCGGGGTACATGATTGTAAACAAGAACAAGTATTATGAATAGAAAAAACGTGTGTTACTCACATATTTTTTTCCAAACGTCCCAAAAGAAGTATATAACTTCAAAAAAATCCTTATCGGATTTAATATTTGTGTGTTCGTTTGTGTGTATATTTTTATTTTTTCACGCTAAACTTCACCAATCAAATTCGTCCGTCCAGCCGCTTCACAACAAGGTAACAAATTATTTCAGTGTGTGTGTACATAGATACAAATTTTTGCATTTATAATAATAGATCAACTATAATTCATTCAAAGTTTTCAAATCCTACGTAAAAGTTGCTTTACGATAATATTAAACATAACATTTGAGTATCCCTTTCGTTCGCGCCAAAAATTTTAGAAATTTTAAAGTTTTTTTTATCGATTATACACATATTTGTATATAAACAATATTCTATGCTCTCCAGTGACTCACCATCCTTAAACCACTTGACTTCTGGCGCCGGGAAGGCCATGACCCTGGCCTGCAGCAGCACCGGCTGCCCCACCACAACCTTCACGTCCTCCAACTCCTGGGTGAATGACGGCTTGCGGGGTGTTGCTAGTATTAAATGTTAAATATGTGTAAAAATAGTAAGTTCTTTTGAAATAAATGGAAGGTTTATTTAAATCTTCGAAAAAAAAACCACTGTAAGCGAAAAAAAGTCCGAAATCTAATCAAATTAGAGCGTATGAATTCAAGTTTCAGTTAAAATTATATAGATTAAAAAAATAACAAAATACATGACACCTGCAATATTTGAAAAAAAAAACTCATTACAAGACTTGGTCCTTCGAGACCTATAAAATAATACTTTCTTAGATTTATGCGAATATTTGACATTTGAAAGAAACTATTTTTTCTCGAATTTATTTTGATTCCCGATATTTTAAATGCTTTACAGCAATCATGGTCAGTGGAGAGATCCTTGATAGTTCATTTGAAAGTCTATACAAATTCTACTTCCAAAGTGAACATACGGTTAACAGCCACAGCGCATAACGCCATGTGCTCCCCGCTGGGGTTGGTGATGACGAGCTTGTACGCGCCGCAATCGGCCGGCGTCACGCGGGCGATGCTCAGCCGCACCGTGCCATCGGGCAGCGCGCTTTGCTTTACGCGGGCGTCATCAGGGGATAGTTCCACACCGTCTTTGAGCCTGGGGGATGATATAATATCCCCAGTTATTTTATTTGCATTTTGATGATTTAGACAGCCTATTTTATTGTTTTGATCTAGAACCACAATTAAAATGTCAGTCTGTGATTATAATCACTATTTTCATATAATTATCCTGTGTTGACCTTATCATGCATATAAAATGAAACTATAATTAACCACTCATAATTTTTGTACAATAATTTAATTCTTCAGAACTAAAATTTTATCAACATTAGGGTTAGCTTAGTAACATAAAATAGTTTTTTTTACGACAAAAATACGGAATCCTGCAAGATTGTTAACAAAATTTGATACGAAAGTATGCATCCATATCATGTATGTACTATAAGTAAAGCAACAAAAATAGCTTACCATTTAGCAGTGGGTATGGGGCTGCCATCGACCTTCGCCTTCAGTTCGAGGGGCTCTCCCTCGTCCACTTCCTTCTGGCGGTCTAGTTTGTGCGAGAATCCTGGTGGTATCTGTGCGAGGGTGATCATCGCTTCACATTCCGCTTCTCCTGACACGCTGAATGCTCGTACGGTGTACTGTGAGGAGGAAGAGTTTATTTCATATTAAAAGGTTTTCTTATATCATTTACTATCTCATATTTTTATATCGGTTACGCATTAGAGGATTACCCATAAATCTAGATTTATGATCATAAATAATAGTGAAACTAGCGTCAGTTGTGAAATGACCATACAAAAGAAAAAAGAGAGAGATAAACAAAAGGAGAGGAAAAATAAAACAATAGTTAGAGGGACTGCCGGCAGAAATGAAAACTTGTAACTTTATAATAACTGTTTTTTTATTATTAAACTAGCGACTCACCCTCGCTTCGCTCGGGTTCATCCCTAGGTACATTTTTTTTGAAAGGAACCGTAATTCTTTTTCTAAAATAAAAGTATCATATATTACTCCCTATAACATCAGCTATCTTCCAGTGAAAGTCCCGTCACTATCAGTCCAGCCGTTTCAGAGATTATCCGGAACAAAGAGACAGACAGACAGACAAAAATTAAAAAAATGTGTTTTTCTTATAAGTACTATTTCTTATAAGTATTTTGAAATTACAAACAGACATTTCAATTTTATTGATCTGCATAGGTTAATTTTAGTATGAATAATTAAAATTTCATATTTTGTGAGTTGAAAATATTATTAGTCTGGTTTTACATCTATGTGCATTGTGCACTCAAGAGCAATAAATATATACATTTTAATATAGTTTACTTATTAATTAAAACATATGACGCTGCGCGTCGCCAGTCTGCGCCGGACTGCGTCGACACGTCACGTGTCACACGTAGCATGTCGGTGACACGAACCCATAAGTTTTGCTTCTACCAAAAATCGCAAAAAAAGTTTCCACTTCAAAAAAAACTCACCTTCCCAGCATCACTTGCACCGAAGTGCTTGATCTCCAGTTCGCTGTCGACCTGACCGCCTATCTCGGTAGCAACGGCATGCCTCTCGTCACCAGCCACTTCTTTCCCGTTCAGGTACCATGTGACCTGCGGCTTGGGCACGCCGTCGCAGCGCACGCGCAGCGTCACGTCGTCGTAGTCCTTCACAATCTGCTTCTGGAGCGGACGCACGAACGCTGGCTTGTCGGCTGAGGAGGTTATCATTATGTATTGTGAGTGTATAAGACACATAGGGTTGTACCAAGCGGTAGATAGATATTTATATGTATATCATGTTGTTAATAAACTCATTCATTCGAATGAGTTTTGAGTCTACGTAAACCACCGGCAGCTAGCTCACGTGTCCTTCAGTTCTCCCTATTTTAAGTCACCTATGTACGAGTAATTATAGTTTGTTACAAATATAATAAATTCTTTCTTATGTTGTGTTTAACTTATCGAATAATACTAAATAATAAGGACTTTGAGGACATTCTTTTGTAGGAGTTGCTTTAAAGGAGACAAGTCATGTAAAATATCATGAACAATATTTACATGTCATCATCATTTTGTGATTCTATAAATTAATAATCATATGTGAAGTGAATCAATCATATATGAACAATTTCACAGAGATTTTTTACATTTTAAGGCATAAAATAGAATGTGTTGCATCATTAAAAAAACTATAAACATTTTTAAGCCAAGCCTTCAAGGTCTAGTCTTACTTAAAACCATTTGTTTCACTACTAAAAAGGTGTACTAATGTGGCGTTCCAAAAAAAACCAAACTAACTATGAACATTAAGTTTCGCTTGCTGCACGGTCTCTCCCAGCTCGTTCTTAGCGGTGACGGAGTACACGCCGGCGTCCTCGATGGCGACGCTTTTCACCACCAGGCTGAAGGTCTCCGCGGAGCGGTCCTCGATGATCTCGAGGCGGTCAGATGGCACAATCACGTAGCCGTCTTTACTCCTGGAAATAGTATACACTCGTATAATAGTGAACTTTACATTTTTTTCTATACCTACATCTAAAGATATATCATAATTTGGTGTATCGTAATTTATAATTTTTTTCAACCGACTTCAAAAAAAGGAGGAGATTCTTAATTCGGTTGTATTTTTGTTGTAATAAATATAATACATCTACCTTTTTCTTAGTTTATAGTGTTAGACAAAAACAATTCCTTTACCATTTAACCTCTGCAATGGGGTTGGCCCTGATCTTCGTGATGAAGGTGGTTTCCTCAAAGGGCACAGTCGTGATGTCCTTCAAGGGCTCCACCTCAGGACGCAGCAGAATGTCGAGTCGAGCTGAGCTCTCGCCAATACCGTACTTGTTCTTAGCTTGGACCGTGTATATACCTGTGTCGGCGTGACGACCTGAAAGAAGGAAGTATTGTAGATTGTGCCTAAAAGACGCCTATTTCTTAAACCAGGCCGTAGACTATCTGTGAATTTTATACAAATCATCCAGCCATTTCAGCGTGTAGGAATAACAAACATACAAACTCGCTTTTATATATACTCGCATAATAGTCCGATGTATGAAAAGTTGTAATACCAATGAAGAATTGAGATCAAGGATATAATTTTCTATCCTTAGAAATATTAATATTTTTAGGACCAACTTGCTATTTATTGCAAAACAGCTACTTGCTTAGCTTTAAAAAATGTTAATGTGTATGATAAAGTAAAAATTTTTTTTTTAGGTTTTTAGCTAACTAGTTTTAACAAATTTTCTACTTTACCAAAAATGGTAGGTGTAGTTAAATTCAGAATAATATCTGTAGCCAAATTGTCATATATCTATAACTTACCAGTAGGTATATGCAAAGTGAAGGTGCACTCCTTGATGTCATGCTCCAGGTCCTTGGACTCCACGTCGGTGACGAGGGTGGCGTCTGGGACCAACTCCTTGCCGTTGAGGAGCCAGGCGACGTGTGGGAGTGGGTCGGCTGTGCACACTGCCTTCAGGGTCACAGGTTCACGCTGCATCACCCGAGTTGCTTCGAGAGGCGATGTGAAGATTGGTTTGCGGAGTTCGGCCACCGCTGTTGGAGGGTTGACAGAAGCTTATTTGAAAGTTACAGTTTATTATGTATGTCTAATAATTGTAATGCGTTCCTATACTATTTATCCGGTTATACTAAAACTTTTCAAAATTGTTACATGTACATTTTCATGTATGATGAGTGCAAACCGTAGATAATTTGAGATTATAGAAAACGTACAAGTATTGATTTAGAACGATATAAATACAAAATTCGTGACAAACACTTACGAGAAACTGACAATTCAGCTTGTAAGGTCTCTTTGCCAAGGTTGTTCACGACTTCGCACTGCCATTTGCCGACGTCCTTCAACTCAACTGAATCTATTTTCAGTTTGAACAGATCGCCTTCATTGCTGAGATGTACTCTGTCGTCGGCCTTCACCTCCTGACCGTCATGGAGCCAACGAACAGTTGGTTTGGGAGTTCCAGAAGCTTCTACTGTGTATACTAGTGGTAAAGATTCATACGTATGCCCATCCTTCATGTTGCTCTCTTTCATTTTGGGGGGTGCTGTAAATTTGTAAGGTAGCTGTCAGTTTCTTGCTTAAATCGAGTTTTGTTAAGTTTCTAATATCATATAACATAATAATTATTTAAATTAAAATAAGGGTAAGGAGAATATTAATATTTAAAGGAGGACTTTTTTTGTGAGCAGGGATTTAAAAAAATATAATAGTTATTTAATAAGAATTAATATATATGGTAAAATTACCAAATATAGATATTGATCCACATTTAATATTTAGACATATAGGAAACTTTTTACATATAAAGATGTTCCTATCAAAGAAACCAATAAAACAATACGCAGTAGCTTACAACGAAACATCGAAGCTGTTTGAAACAATAAAATATTTACATGTTGACATTGGCGATATATACAGCAGTTATTGTAGCTGAAAAAAAATTGACTTACCCACGTGTACAAACTAGAAGTGTAAAATATTGTGTATTGTGTTCTGTTTGGATGTATGTAATACGTACCTTTAAGTTGTTAAATTGTCTGGGATTTCACAATAAAAAAAACCATACAAAAGCGTAAATGCCATGCACGTACAACAACATTTAATATATAGAAATTACCTTGAAAAGTAGCTGTTGCTTTTTAACATCTCCAACGAAGTGGGACCCAAGTATTAGTATGCCAGAAGGGAATGTTATTACGCATGCGCGCTAAAACAGACATACGATAGAACATTAGTATAGTATCAGTGGAAAATTGCCGATACATAGAAAAATCTGATATTTTCTCACAATTCTAACAGAGATAATAGAACATATTAAGAGAATAATATAAGAAAAATTATAAGAAAATAGCAAAGAAAATACCAGATCAAGTTAGACATCTACAGCAGCAATATAGATATAGATAAAGCGACATGGAAAAGATGTTAATTTTCCCGATCAACACAGCGTAGCGTTACTTTGGTCATTCTCTCAGCCGCGCGCGTCAATGTTTCCTTCATATAAACTTTATTGACTTGACTATTACCTTTTTCATCTTCCTCATTTAGTATATCGTCTAATATGCTCCTTTGTCTCTGGCTTCGTCTCAACAGTTCGTCTATGTCCCCATCCTCCTCTTCCACGCTGAACAAGCCAGTACTTGTTTTTTTCTTTCTTTCCACTGTTGTCTCTGCTATATCTTTAGTTATATTATCGACATTTTTCGTTGGGCCCAAAACTAGTTCTTCTATGATTCGATTTTTGACATCGCGTATTTTATTTTCTACGTTTTTAAATTCGTCATCGTCAAACTCCTTCGATATGTGTATAAGCTTTTCCGTAATATCGTTCTCGAAAATTTTTTGGCTTTTTTCTTTCAGAATAACAGATTCCTCGTCACCTTTGTGAGTGAAATAGTCTTCTTTGAAAGAAGACTGACGAACGTACGAGTCTTTACTGAAGACCTTTTTGGTTTCGTCTATGTCAAAGATAGATTTGGAAAGGTCTTCTATAGATATTTCGCGCGAAAGGGACTCGTTGTGCCAACTCATGTCATCTTCTGACATTGACATGATAGACATCGTTCTATTGCCGATGGGTCTCCCGTGTCTCGAGTTGGTCTCGGCGTCAGAATCTGTTTGGGGCTCCTCAATTATACCATAAGTACCTCTCCTCACGTGATCAGGTATAGTGTAATATCCCATCTCAGATAAATAGTAACTGTGACTAGCTATTTCTTCAACTTCTAATGAAGTTGTATGCGGTTTTTTCGGTTTAAGAATCTTTTTTTCACATTCATCATCCTCATCATAATATACGGCACTTGAAGTCATTTTGTTTATAGTGCGCGTTTCGGCTGGACCTACCAGTTAAAATATTATTATATCGAAATTCGAAAGAAATTTTTGTTTTAGGTTATATCCATGCAATGGTTATGCATTAGAATTTAAGGTTTATCGATATAGCAATTGATGTGATATACGTGTACAGAAAGTTATAAATTATACGTCTAGTGAGGTTATAAACTGGGAAGGTAGGTAGAAGCGTTCGATACTGACCTGTGACGATAGCACCGTGAGACCGAGTGCTGCTTACTTTAGACACAATAATCGAGCCATCCTCGCCGGACTTGAACGTTGTTACCGTTTGGAATACTCGGCCTAAACATAACAAATCACACTGGATGTTAAAAGAACACAATAGCATGCGACACTATGTAAGATGTGAGTGCTACAAGCTGTTTGCTGGTTGAGGAGAAGCTCAAAGCGCATTTTTTACCTTCACTTTCAGCACTCAATGGTTCTTCTAATGATTGTTTTTTAACAGACTTGCGTTTTGGAGATTTTAGGGATTCGTCGATGGGCACTTCTTCTATCACCTCTGGTTTAGTAACTTCTTTTTCCCCCTTTTGTGATTCAGTTTGAACCTCTTCAATTACGGGTTTCTTTGGTTGCTCATTATGGTTTTCGTCCCAAGACTTGGTTTCGATTTCTTCTGGTTCTGTTAAGGACTTCTTCGCTTTTCTTGGAGCAGCTTCGACCTCATCAACTTTTACAGGTTTAACTTTTCCATCGTCGTCAACGTCATCCCAAAAGGACTTTTCTTCAATAACCTCAGGTTCAGTCACTGATTTCTTAGACTCAACCGGCGCGGGCTTCTCTACTTTTTCAGACGACACAGCTTTGGGTTGTGCATCTAACTCATCTACTACAGATTTTTCTACAACTTCTTCCGCTACAGTTTTACCTTTTTTCGCAGACTTCTTTACTTTAGTATCATCTATATCATCTACTAAATGTTGCTTCGCCTTAGTATCTTCGTCAATCTCATTTTCAACCATACTTTCCCTTGTGAATCTCGAATGAACTTCTTTAGCTATTGAACACAATGAAACATGGTAACAATAGAATGTGGATTAATGACATCACAAGGTAAAGTGCAAGGAAAGTATCAGTGCAAGTTATCACACGAGCATTCATGTCTACGGAATGCTTCGATGGATTAAATCTATTCTAATTGTACCCGTTAAAAGGGCCATAATAACGTGCATCTACTGTCAAACTACGTCATTACTGTACCTATGGAGCGGGGCTCTATCCACAGTCGGATGTGTTTGAGTCTGTATACATTACCGAGCTGTTGGTGTGTATGTGTGTTATGTACGCCGGAACTGTGACGCTATGCCATCACGTTAACTTACTAACTGTATATATTTATATTTTGATAAACATAGATTTTCTAATCTAACATCTAAGCCACTACATATATCTATAAGCACTACTAAAATTTCAATGAGACTACCATTTAGTTAAAAATTGAATAATTAACTTACATTAATTCTATTATACTTTAAGATACAGACTACAAAAAAACATATTTTTTTAATTTCTTAGATTAATTTTTATTACTTTATATATTTAACTAATACATTTGCTAATTTTGCGATAAGATACATTCTATATAAGAAATACTTACTATGCACAATGACGGTGCTCTTTGACAACACACTACCCATCTCGTTCTCTGCCTTTACCTCGTATTCTCCACCATCTTCTTCCTTCACCAACGTTACTGTTAGATGATAATTTTCCAGCCTAGAGAATTGAATGATTGAATGTTTACTATATTTATTATATTAATTATCCCATTATTTACTACCGGTAATAAAAATCTAATAAATATTTTTTTATCCTTTTCATATAAATAAAACAACGTATCTTTAGTGACTCTTATTAACAGGTCGCAAAACAAAATTGACACTATGAATTTTGTTTAAATTGTTTATAAAAGCAAACTAAAAACATTCACGGACGATAAAGTTATTAAAATTGTGACTGTTATTTAAGTAGTACTGTCGATTTTTCCAGATTCCGAAAATCCTCTAGGAAAATATTCGAACATTGATAGACCAATTTTTGAATAAAACTATCTTTTAGGATTATTTCGCGGATTTATTTTGAGTTTTGGTTCCCGACGTTTCGAATGCTTTACAGCAATCATGGTCACGGGAGAGACACTCCTGAAATAATCCAAAAAGATAGTTTTTTTTTAAATGTCAAATATGCGCGTAAATACAAAAAAAGTATTATTGACAGATCAATGTAAATACGTAGCAGTAATATATAATCTGATATTAACCTCTGAGTATCCCTTTCAATTTTGATCCTCGCATCAGTGCTGACCTCTTTGCCGTCCTTGTACCACTTGACCCTGGGCTCTGGACAGCCTTCCACCTCCACTTCCAGCTTGAGGGTCTGCCCCGCGTCCACTGTCATGTCCACCAGGGACTTGGTTATGCGGGGTTTTCCTGAAGAAATTAAATATTGATTAGATGTAGTATTTTGATAGTATGCATTCAGCAGTTATTAACGTCATACTGCTGAGAACGGGCCTCCCTTCAATGCGAGGGATTCAGGGATCAGGTCATATTACACCACGCTGGCCAAGTGTGGGTTGGCGGATATCAGATGACTTTCGAAAACTTGCTAGGTTTTCTCAGACATGCAGGTTTCCTAACGATGTTTTCCTTCACCTTACTTTATGATAATAAGATAGGACGATATTTAAGTAAATTCATTTCTAATCAAACACACACAGTATTAGTTTATATTTATAATATCATTATAAATTTTCTACGTCATTATAAATCAGAAGCAAGAAAAAAAAATCAAGTACATTTCACGAGATTGAAACATGGTGAATTGAGTGTATAGTAAATAAAAGTATTCCCGACACAATATTTTTGTCAATAGCACATTATAGGTAAAAAACCCCAAAAACTCACTATTAACAGTGAAGGTAGCTTCACAGGAGTCCTCTCCCAGATCGTTGGTCACCTTGCAGGAGTACTTGCCCGAGAGCTCGGCGGTCACCTCTTTCAATATCAACTTGTGGCTACTGCCATTATCTACCCGAGTGTATATCGACTTCTTCTCTGTTATTTCCACGTCTCCTAAATACCTGTTTTAAATGCACATTCTAGTTTTATATTGAGTATGGAATAGGTTTTTCTTTCAAATTTCTTTTTTTCATTAATTTTCCTATGTTTTAATAGGTATTTTGCTATCAATATGCGGGATGAAGACAAATCCAATAAAACAAGATCATAAAAATCAGTCCAGCAGTTCTCAAGTTATATATGATTATAGTCTTGTAAAAAACCTGTATATAGATTAGTGAAAACAATTGTTGTTTGAACGAATTACATGTTTATACATTTTGTTTTACGATATGGGTTATTTTATTTGTTTTCAAGTTTATCCAAAGTACATTTAATTTACAGAAGTAATTACGAGTATCCACTGCAGAATAAATAAAAATATTGACCGACCGACCTCGGCGGCTAATCTTACATACTAAAGCGCCGAGGCGGGTATTACAACTATAATAAAAAATCCATACAATCCATAGATACCAAATTCAAAGGTAGTCGAAAATACTAACATCCTTGCCGAACGGTTCCGTATAACGCTATAGTGCCATTTCGTGGCAAATTACAATTATATTCGTCAACCCCAAATTCGTTTCTCGACTGTCATATAAAAGTTATTAAAACTTTGTCAGTAGCGTCTTTTCCGCGTCTCCGCATTCCCCACACATTTCTCTGTCTAGACGACTGTATGAATTATAGTGATTTGCGTCTCTGGGTGCATTTTAAATAAATATAAATAGTTATTACAAGTATACTGAAAAACTTATGCTATTGCAGATTTTTGCATGTCAATCCCTTGATCTGTGAAACACAAACACAAATCTATTACACGGAAACCATACATTTTCCGGGATAAAAGTAACCTATGTGCTATTCCAGACTATAATCTATCTCTGTGCCAAATTTTATTCAGATCCGTTCAGCCGTTCTGGAGTGATTGAGTAGAAAACATCCATCCATCCAAACTTTCACATTGATAATAATGTTAATGGGATAATAGGGTTAGAGTGTGTAACATTCCATTACCATTTGACACTGGGCAGGGGGTAGGCGTCCACGTCAATGGTGAACTCTACGTTGACGTCGCCCTCCGCGGCGGTGGTGTCGCGCAGGCGGCGCGTGAGCGAGGGCGCGCGCCGCACTTGCAGCGCGCACGCGTCGCCGCTGCTGCCGTGCACGTTGCGGATCTGTAGATAGAACAGGAACAGTCATTATTTAGGCTTAGGGCACCCGTCACTTTTTCTCAATTTAACAAAAAATATAAGCCCAAATAATGACTATTATTTGGGCTTATACACATCTAACTTTGAATCGATTTTCTAATTCTTAATTTAACAAAATATGTAATTGGATATTTCCCGAAATTTTAATGATGTTGTGCACGTTGTGGATCTATGGGTAGAAGGCAAATTTTGGACTAATATTCTCCTTTTGAAAAGATTTTCTGAATTCTTAATTTAAGAAAAGAGATACTCCATTTGGGTATTTCCCTAATTTTCATTACTGCGTTTTGCGCGGGATGGGAGGTTTACCTTATTTGGATTGGATTGGGTTGGACCCTCAATGCTGAAGGGATTTTCATTATCCTTTTTTAACAAATATACTAGTGACTCATCCTTGCTTCGTTGGAGAGACTATGTGTTTCTCCAGGTCATTGTCTATCTGTGTAGTAAATTTTATCGAAATTCGTTCAGCCATTACAACGTAAAAGAATAACAAACATACACAAACACTCATACATACATATAAACAAACTTTTACATTATAATAGTAGCCCGATATATCTTAATAGTGAACCTATATAAATATCAACAAAAATATCCGCACTAGATACGATATGTATGAGAGAAAACGGGTGGAAAAGTGCATTTTGAACTGATTTTGAAGTCAATATATCACAACAGTTAAACGATTTTAATCCGAAACTGATAACAGCTTGCGTTTTCTTCAGTTTCTTAATGTAGTATAATAAATATATAACACTATTAATACACATAATGAGAACTAGCCAAAATTTAAATCATCCTCCAAGTAAGTCAGTCAATCGGTAAATATATCCTAATGTACAAAAAGATTAGAATAATTTCCTATTTTAGAGTGAGCTAGTCATGAAATTATAATAAATGAATGATGATGATGAATGATTAACAGCTATATTACCTCACAAGAGTACTCCCCGGAGTCCGCTCGCGCCGCCGACGTAATCACCAGCTTGTGCGCTTCACCTGTAGATGAGATCTTCACTGTCGATGACTCTTTTAGTTCCACCTTGTCCTTGTACCTTTGGTTAATAAAAGTTCTGTTAATGAAATGAATTATTTGAAAAAAAAAAACAGTTTTAATAGTTATTTTCCCAATTCATTAAAATAAGTATGACGATACAATATACAAGACAAAGTAGTAAAGATGAGTTATATTTTGTATCTTAAATCTTGTATTTCTAAAACATATTAGATGTGAAATAATTCATCAATTATTCGTAATTCACAATAACATAAAATAATATTTTTTAATTAATAAAATCTATGTATCTATTTCAAGGCAAAGGAGAGAGATATTAATGTCCTTAAATATATTCTTTTTAAATGACAATATGTTTTAGCTTTTTATAGCTTTGTATCGAGTGATTGATTAATTATCGATACTTTATTGACAAGCTAAGTAAATTTGTTTTGACAAAATTTATGGCATATATAAATAAATTGTTTTTTTTCGTCCAACCCATGGGTCAGACCCATCCCCCTTAACGTGCGTTCACCTTATCGTGGTGGGGGGGCTCAGTAGTGCGCGGCAATCCAGCCGGTCGCGAAGCCAAGAAACGCACAGGGAGTTGGCCCACTTCGGTGGGCGGCATACCATGTGGGTTGCTCCTGGTACTTCTCTGATAGCAGAGTGGACCTTGGCGCAGCCCCATGGTTATTGTGGTCTGCTTCGGCAGACCTGCCGTCGGGGCGTCGTAGCTGAATGCGTAAGCGATCCTGCGACGCCCCATTAAGACGGGGGAAGGTTTTTTTGGGTTTTAGTGGGTAGTACTGGCTTTATGCCGGTGAGTCCCACACCTCGTGCGTAAATGCATTTCCCAACTTTAAAAAAAATGGGTCAGACCCATAAGATTATCCATCCTATTCCAACATACCAAGTGACAGTGGGCGCGGGCTCCGACTCGGTGACCACCTCGAAGGTGACGGCGTCCTTCTCCGCGCACTCGCGGTCCCCGCCCAGCTTCTTCACGATCTTGGGTGGAGACGTCACGTGCCACTGCCAGAAGTCCGAGCATTGGTTTACTTCATTCCTGGAAGATGGTCCATCACAAATCAATATATGTACAGACAGTTATTGCTTTATTTTTTTGTAAAGAATTACTAAATTTTGAAATTCGAAGTAATCCTAATTATCATTATTTATTAGATAGCTTGGACAATTAATTTCGTACTAAATTTTTTTCAGTGCATAATTTCTGTCCCTATATAGATCCTAGAGGATCCGCTCGCTGTGCTCAAATTCCCATTGAAATGAAATGAAAATGACAAGAAATACTGCTGCGTCCAGGGTCTGTTCCAAATGAGACGTCTCCTCAGAGGTCAAAAGCATTTTTTTCTTTTTAGCGCTTTAAAATAAAACTTTAGTTAACTTTATTTTACTGGTAATTTATTTAATAATAAAACCTTAACGTACTTGGCAACAACAGAATACGATCCAGTGTCAGTCAGCTTGGTATCTTTGATAATGATCTTGTACACTTCCTCTGACTCCTTCTTGATGATGATTCTCTCCGAAGATTTGATCTCGACGCCATCTTTGTAGAAAGTGAGGTCGGGGGGTGGAGTGCCTTCCACTTCTATGGTCACTTCATGAGTGGAGCCCGCCTATAGAGGAAGAAATGAAATTTTATAATAATGTTAAATTATTCATTGATTTAAAAAAATAATAATACGTTATTAATGTTATAGGATATTAATGTCTTCCTGTTCATATCGGTCGCAAGGCGGCCTACCTCACTAAAACCGGCATCTATATTTATAGCACAACATGCGCTTTCTAGTTCTTAACTCTCAATTTCAGTAGAACCACAATTCGACACAACCGAAGTGTACAGACGCAGGAGCAATACGATAAGCACTACTTCGACAGAGGGTGTAATATATACAACTTGCCAACAACTCCTCACTAATGAGAATTTCTTGACAGAAAAACTGAAATAACTATCAAAGCCACCCAACTCGGGACTCAAACCTAAGACCACCAAACCAAGCTAGGAATTACAATTCACTCTGTTCCACTCCCATAGTTTAAAACCAACAAAACCTACCATACAAGTTTGATTCTCAATCTTCCGCTTAATCTTTGGCGGCGCTTTGACCACGAGGTTGATGACCGTGGTGTCTTCGCCGAGGTCGTTAGAGGCGGTCACGTGGTACTCGCCCGCGTCGGCCGCCGACACGTTCTTGATGACCAACGACATGTTCTCGTCATCCTCGTGCAGGAATCTGGTGGAAGATGATGAGTAGGCGAGAGGGTTATTGGTTTGTTGAGAGAAATGAATGTTAAATTATATATTATTACCCTTAGTTTTAATTAAATAATAACTAGTAAATATCTGATATGTCTGTTATAATATTTGGGATTACTAAGTAAAAAAAATAATTGTCAGTGCTATATAATTATTATTAATGAATTATCCTCTTTTGGCTCGGGTGCATTCCCTATGCGCCTACGTAATCGATCTTATAAAAGTTCATTATATCTCTATATTAAATTTCAGCCAAAGACCACTAATTTCAGTGCAATCGAGTTACAATACACATACAAACTTCCAGATTCATACTCCAACTTCATTTGATTGAAAAAATCTCAGCCAATAAATTAATAAAGGATATAAATCCTTGCCAGTATTGATTGCTCAACTTAGATGCAGGTTAGAGTATAATAGATCTTTTTATGAGGGATAACTTCGTAATATGTACATTGTTTTCATATAAGTCTATTGGTTTAAGTGGCGTACGCCAGTAAAGCTCCTGTTCGGCATGTTTTTTTTCCAACATCTTTAACAATCATCGTTATATTTTTGCCAATTTACACAAAACCTTAACAAATCATAGACCTAAACCTTTCCCATAAATCTCATTCCATCTATTTCTGAAAACCATATGAATATCCGTTACGTAGTTATTGAGTTTATCGCGGTCAAACAGACAGATGCGGCGGGGGACTTATTTTTATAATATATAGTAATAAAAACTCACTTATGCCTAGTATCAGCCTCCACCACCTTCCCATCGTGTTTGAACACCACATTAGGTTTCGGGTACCCCTTGCAGACCAGCTCCAGCATGGCGGACCCGCCGCTGGACACGATCGCTTCGCGGTGCTCGATCACCAGCTCTGGTTTTTGGGGCTCACGGTGTAAGATGTTTACGGCACCTGAAATATTTTAGTTTTACTTGTAATATATATGAATATAATATGAAATCGGTGAATTATATTGGGAAGTTTGAAAATTGGTATAGGTACAATTGATTTTAATAGTTTTTTTCTTAGCTGTGATTTAAGTTATCAAACTAATGCTAATTATTATTCATTATTTCGTTAGTAAAGATCACTTTTACGATCAAGATTTTATGGCTTTGTCTAAACTGTTGTAATGTTAAAATTATCAATTGTTAATTTTGAAATTCCTAATTTTTTGAATTAATTTCATCAAAAATCTTACCTTGTACAGTAAGTTCAGCGGAACAAGAGATATTCCCTGTGCTGGTTTTAGCCACGCAGGTATATAGCCCGGCATCTTCTGGCTTCACGTGCTGGAACACCAGAGCCAGGGAATCTTCATCGTCACCGAGTAGCACCTGGAAATTTATAGATATGAATAATATGCAGTGAAATGTACAATGCTCATGGAAAGAAAAAAACTTGAGGCAGTTCTAGGTAATTTGTTATGTGTTAGGCATATAATATTTATAATACTATTTAATACATATAATTTAAAAACATAACATGGCCAATGAGTGATTAAGACAACCAGTCTAGTGTGGTGAAAAGTCAATGAAACCCTTTCACAATATGTCCTCGGTAACATCTCCAAGATCACGGTTTTTTAACTAAAGAGGCTGAGGCAAAGATCTATATATGTATATTATATCCAAAAGAAGAATTACTCTCAAGGTGAAATCAAAATCGAAGGATTCCTTCCAAATGTTGAACAAAAAGGTTATAATATATTCGCCTCCAATTCGTTTTAACTCTAACTGTACGCAGAGCGTCTTTAACATCTTATTTTCTTAGAAATAAAAAAAAACTAAAGTAATATGTCAGTCTCATCATCATCTCAGAATGTTAAATTGTACAATAAAAAAGAATGAAATTTGCAGGATGCAAATTGCCCGAGTCCTTTCGCCGTGAAAACCAAGCAGAGAGACATTTTGGTGAATACATTTTATAATATAGATGAAGTAAATAGGTAATGTATAATACAATATATCAATTGTTACACATTGCCCGGCCTCAGCTGGCTGTGTGTATGCCAGCGCCGCGTGCCCGGGACGCGCAGTTACACAACTTACGCGCTCGAGTATAGATTATAAAAAATGTTTTAAACACATTAACCAAAGGTCGATACAACATTATTTTTTTAAGATTTGTTATCTATGTCTGTTTGTGTTAACGCAGTTGCTGTAAACATTATGGCAAATTGATAGGTGCACGTCATAAACACTTCATTTGCCGTTCATCTTTAAAAGGTATGTTCAGAATTTACGATATGTTTTCGCTTGGAATATGGGCAATAAACTGTTTTATAGTTATGATAGTTTTATGTGAATGTTGGTGTTGTAATGACCTTTCGTGTGTTTATTTGATGTCTTGCGGTGTGTTGGGTTGTAACTGACCTTGAACCTCTCCTCAGGGTCGAAGTTCTCTCCATCTTTCTTCCAAGTGAAGCTAGCCTTCTCGCCCTTCGCCAACAGCCCCTCACCCCCCGGGGCAAGTTCACCGAAAATATTCTTATCATCTAGAAGAGATGACATATTTAGACTAACTGATATGTTTTGTACTCTAAAACCAACTGTAAGAACACATCATTTGCAGATAAGAAAATAACATTTAAATCATCCCGCGCCGGACCAAATTAGCCGCAATTATATATAGATCGTAACTATCTCATAAACAAACATTGGATGCGATCCAAGCATCCTTGCGCGATATGTGTTACGAGACTTATGTATGTCAGTCATTAAATAACGGGCGCCTCAAGATATTATACAAGTACATATGTACTATTACATATACTTATTACATTTTTCTCTATAGCCGTCCAAGTTACATCAAATTTATCCTGAGGTAACTTTTGCAGGAATACCAAATATATAGTCGAAAGTCGCTTGAGATTTCATATTTAATTTTTTTTCAAGGTCAAGTTTGAGGATAATTTAAATATTACAAATCAAAAACTCATAACTTTATTTAAAAATATTGTATTATTGTTGCAGTCCCTATATTGATATAATTCCCTACATTAATAAATCATAAGAAAACCATAATATATCAGCGTCTTCTGAACAGAATAGTAACAGGATTACCTGTCAATTAGGAAATACCTGTTCAAGTTGCTTGCCAAATTGCTACTTGGTCTAATTTCATTCTCATATGCTTGTAGAGAATACATTGTGGATACAATAAGTTTATATAGTATGGTATCGTGTCAGTTGCGTTTAGTGTGTAATGTTACATGTTAAGCACGTGTTCTTTGCGTAGAGACCAGAGAACATTGTACTGAAATATTTAAGGTGTTATGATAGTAATTGCATTGGACGCATTATGTGTCAACACACTTCTCGATATACCGACCAGGTGCAGGTGAGTTTCAGACATTTTCCCGTAGTAAAAAGTATCCTATATGTTGATTCGGATAACCAGTAATCATCATACTAAATTTCTCAATATCTGTCCAGTGGTTTTCTTGTGATACATTTCCAGACAGACAGACAAAATTTTTAAAACTATACATTCGGCCTCTGTATCGATAATAATAACTATTCCAATAAGATTTTCCAATTCAATGTACAGATTCCAATTTAATGTACAGATTTGACTCGGTTAGAATTTTATTATATGTATAGAAGAGTTTAGAGGACGTTCAATTGAATATTTTGGTGTGACACAATGTTCAATAAATCCAAATTTTAACTTAGTTTGTATTGTATTTTGACATTTCACGTGGCTTTAAATATTTCTAAATATTTTTGTACATTTACGTTCATAGAAAAATTTCCTCCTATACGACAAGCGGTCGTCCTCCAACTCAGTTATTATCCGTCAGTCCTCGTCCTCTCATACGCACCCACAACAGTGACGGTCGCCTCGCACGCGACGTCTCCGTACACGTTGAGCGCGCGGCACACGTAGCGGCCGGCGTCCGCCGCGCACACGTCCGCTATCACCAGCTCGTAGCAGCCCCTGTCCGCGCGCGTGCGCACGATGGACACGCGCTCCTCCTCCGACTTGGTGATTATTTCCTTGTCATCTCGATAGCTAACGGATAAAATGTTTTATGAAACTACATAGCTGTGAACTGACAGTAGGAGGTGCATCAATAGTTGCGTTTTATTTTATATTCCATGGTAGCTACTTGATGTGCTGGGACAAAAAAATATGGCATCGATCGTCTTAAATGATAATGCACAGGTATCAAGATTACTGGTTGACTACGGAACCCCAAAAAACTGAAAATATGATGATATATTTTCTATATTGATGACAGTATTGACTAAACCAAGACCAACATTCAAAATGTATTTCTGTGTACATAGTTTCTTTTGACAGCTTTGAATTTCATTTAAATCCATTGAGCTGATACAGTCTGAACAACAACAACAAACACACTCACACATAAACATACAATTTTTATTTTATTATTAGTATAATACTTACAATTTGACCTCCGGGTTGGGGTTGCCCTTGACCTTGACCATGAATCTAAGGTAAGTGTTCATCATAATCTCAGTATCCTTTAGCGCCACTAAGAAATACGGAGCGTTTAGGGCATTCTTTTGTTTCCGTTCTTCTGGCGTCACTAGAACCATGTTAAAATGAAAAAAAAAATTAACACAAGAATATATATTTTTTTATATTTCTGAAAAAAAAAGTTTTTTTTTCATGTTAATTGGACGATACATCGTAACAGCATGCTTTCTAAACAAGTACGCTAGTTCGCTATTACAGGAAAATTATACAGAAAGATAGGTCTAATGTTATACGCTTTAAGATGATTTAATCATGATTGCCGCAGCCATGCGTTTGTGATATTGTTGCTTTACTAAAATTTAATTACTTCCATATGTCTATATCGCAATTGATTTAGGAGACCAATTATTAGCAATAATCAGCTACATACGCGTTTATTATAAAAATGCGAGTATTTTTTATAGAAAAAAATATAGTCTCCAAAAGCAACCGCTTCTAAAACATCTAAAAAAACTCACACTCGTGGACCACTAATTGAGCGGTGCAATGTGCGTTGCCCTTTACATTCTCCGCGCGGGCCGTGTATAGGCCCGAGTCGTCCTCCCTACAGTGCAGCACCTCGAGGCGATGGACCCCGGATCTTTGGACCATCTGCACGCGGTCCATCAGACGGTCCGTGAAGGGCCTGTTGTCCTTCAACCATGTAACCGAGGCTTCTTCTTGGACCGCGCACTCGAAAACCGCATTTTCTCCAGCTGAGAATCCAAATTTATGGTTACGCGACTAATTCGCACGGATCTGATCGAGATTGTGTGTGCGTCTGTCTATAATCTAAGCCCGTGCGAATTTTAAAACATGTAAGCGTTAGCACGATGTGTGTGTGTGTCGGTTAGTTCTAGAAGCATATATACAAGCACTAAGTGTATACGTTACTGTAATGTACTGGACTTACGCTCGATGTTCTGCCCCTCCAATGTCTTCGAAAACACCGGCTTCCCATCGTACGAATCCGATTTCGAAATCGATTTCGACTCGTACTCCTGTGACATAGACCCATTAGATACCGTTTTAGAGTACTTGCTTTCCAAATCGCCGTTCCTCATTTTTGTGTAGCTCGATTCCACTTTTGATTGTCCATCGAGACTAGTTTCGATGTTCAATTTGGTGGAGCGACTTTCGATTTTAGTGCTGTCGGTAATCGAGTTACGACCATATTTGGACGCGATGCTATCGATTTTGCTAGTGGTCTCGGCAGCACCGGCATCATAACTAGATTCTATGTTATACTTGGATGATCGTCCTTCCACCTGATTTTCTGAATTTCCAAGGCCATATTTCGAAGCGATTGAATCGATTTTGCTACTTGCTTCTATTGAGTTTCCGTCATAACTCGCCTCAATGCTATATTTTGAAGAACGCCCCTCCACTTGAGTTTCAGAGTTTGCCCCGAGGCCGTACTTGGAGGCAATGCTGTCCAACTTGCTTTCAGATTCTATGGCATATTTAGAGCCTTCCTTGGTATCGTAGCTGGACTCGATGCCGTATTTAGATGCACCTTCGACTCTTGATGATGAGTATTTAGATTCATAGCGGCCCTCGATAGCACCCCCAGTTTCATATTTTGAGGCGCTTTCGCGTCGTGAGTATGATGACGACAACCCTGTACTGTCGTACGACGACGACTCGTAGCGACCGCCCGACGACAACTTGCGACTGCTACTGGAGTACTCTGTAGATACATTATTTACATAATTATCTTTAAATAGATATCTTTTATTATTATAAATATACTTTCATAACTAAAATTTAATGGCAATAAAAGTCGATTTGTTTAAATATAATAATTACACATAATATTAAATAAAACTCTATATTGGATGTATCATGAAGTATCTAAAGAAAAATAACAAAGTATTCGAAGACAGTCTTGCTTAATACCTAACTTTAAGCTCTTATTAATAAAATAGATTAAAAAAAAAATACAGTCAGTTTAAAATGTCAAAAGTGAAGTATGTAAAACTTTCTAGTTTATAAGTAATTATTTGATTTGAAATAACTTTGATTTTATAAATATAATTAAACATTAAATTGTTTGAATATTATCTATTATTAATGATTTTATAAGTTAATAATAAAAATAATAAATCGGTTATAATTAGGGATGTAACGATACATGTTTTTTCCGATACGATACCGATACCGATTATAAACGAAAATAATCGGCAATGCCGATACAGATACCGATATTGATGGCTTAGTAGATAAGTGCTTCGTGTATGTTAAACAAATTTGAAGGAAGTTATTAAGATATTGACACCACATATTAGACATAGACATACAACTATCTCCCTTCAAAGTTATTTCATATATATGAAACACCATATGTATGTATTTAGGTCCTAAAGACTGTGAAGGAAAAATACTTAATTAATAAAAATTCAGTAATGAGAATGAAAAAAAAACATTTATTAGTTTCAAACAAAATCAATCACATAGTTATTAAAAAAAGATACATAAAGTCAGTAATTAAAGTTTACTTTTGGTAGATTTTTGTTAAGAAAACAACTTTTAGAACTGGTTGATATCGGCCGTGTTGTATCGCCGTTGCCGATATATCGGCCTGCCGATTATATCGGCCGATATATCGGTATCGGTATCGGTATCGTTACATCCCTAGTTATAATATATTTTTTAATTTTTATAGATAGCTCCATAAAATTTAATGATAAGATGTATGCACATGTAGAATAGTTTTAACAACCATCACAATATCCCATATGGTCTAGTGGCTAGGATACCTGGCTCTCACCCAGGAGGCTCGGGTTCGATTCCCGGTATCGGAATTACTTTTTGCTTATTTTTTTGTAATTTCTTAATAACTCACTATAACTTGTATATAGTTTAGACATAAAATATGTTTTTCTATAAAAATATAAAGCATGCAAAATTTACCTCCAGATTGCCGCGAACTGCGGCTGTACCTAGACATCTCTTCGCCTGTCTCCGCGGTTACAGCTTCACTCTCTCCCGTAACTCTCTCTCCCGACTCTCCTGTGGTTACAGTTTGATCACTCTCTGCGATCTTTTGTTCAGATGTCTCTGCAGCTTGTTGAGTTACCTCTTCGTGTTTGCCTTTGAGAGATGCTTTTTCTAATGAAACTTCAACTTTTTTAGCTTTCACACTTTTTCGAGTTGACACTTGACTTTTTTCAACGCTACTCTCCGTGATTTCAGATTTTACTTTGTTACTTTCAGGTTGAAGGTTTTCTTTATTTTCGTGTAACGCGTCTCCGTTGGTTAGAGATTTTGTTTTATCTGTATCTTTTGTTTTTTTCTCAGAATCTTTACGCGCAGATTTGCTTTCTTGCTCTACAATTTGTTCTGACGTGCGACTCTCCGCAGTTTGAACTTTATGTACTTTCTCTTCACTTTCTACTGATACGGATTGTTGAGCGCTAGAAGTCTCTGTTACACTAGTTCCAGTTTGTTGTAAAGACTTGATATCTTTCTGTTCAGTAAGCTGCACTGATTGCTCAACGCTTAATTCGACAGCTTCACTATTGGCTTTTACAATTTGTTCACATTGAACCAGAGATTGTGCTTCCGTTTCTGATTGTTCTACGGAAAGTTTAGATGACTGTCGACTGTAAGATATTGATTCTTGAGAATTTATAGATGATTCTTCAGCTTTCTCTACTTCTAAATTAGTTTTAGTTACAGCAGTCTCTTCTGTAACAGTCTGGATCGTATCTGTGCTAGATGGAATATCTGATTTAATCGATAATTTAGTTTCTTTCAGAGACGCTTGAGATTTGTTAGCACTTTGTACTACTGTCTCAAAAGCGCTGTCTGCTTGAACTTCACTAATAGATGTTTCAGTCACTTGGCGACTATAGGACACAGATTGTTGGGTCTCTATAGACTTTGCTTCATTTCTTGAATTTTGATCAGTTGTTATTACTGCTGTCTCAGATTTCTCTATGCTCTCACCTTGAAGAACTTGAATCGTACTTTTATTTGACTTTTCAACAGGTTCTACGGTCGTTTGAACTTCGGGAACTTTACTTTCTTGACGCGACTTCTCTTGTACTACCAAATTTCCACTTTCAATTACAGTTTGCTCACTTTGTGACTGAGATGTGACAGTTTCACTGATTTGTTTCACAGATGATTTAGACTCTAAATCAGTAGTGATTTCACTTTCAACAATGACTGAAGTTTGAATTTCTTGAATTTCACTGATCACCTCAGCTACTTCAGCTTTAGATATTTTTCTGGCGTGTTCCTCTTCGACGGATGCTTTCCGCTTTGTTTTAACTTGCTGAGATTCTTCGCGAACAACTTCAATGGTTTCAAGCTCTGCAACACGAGATTTTTTCTCTAGTCTCTCTTCTTCTTGGCCTTCGTCTTCTCGTTTTCTTTTTTCTTCTGGTTGTTCGTCTACGGCTTCGCTAGGAAGTGATAGTACTTGCAAATCGTCAGCAGCGTGTTCTGCTAGTGCGACTGTAAATATGAATTTATTTTTTTATATACAATAAATTTATTTATTTTTTAATTTTAGCTAAACTATATTAGTAATAATATAATTTATGCTTTCTGATATCAAATTAAGCTCTATGTAGATTAAAAAGATAATTACTTTATAAAACACTTACCAAGGTCACTTGCGTACTGTCTGATCTCCCTAAGCCAAGCAGTCTTTGTAGACTCCTTGTGTGCTTTAAAATGAAATACTAATGGTGGTTCTTTTTGATGAAGTTCGAACTTTGTGGTCTCCGGATGGTCCTTGATTTCTACCTCGGGGAGCTGAAAGTAAAAACAATACATATTATTTTAGACTCGTAGTTATTTATTAATAGTAAATATAGCAATATTATAAAATGGTTGGTTTTTTAGATATGACATATTTAAAAAATTGTCAATATTATTGTTATGCGTCACGGGAGGCGTGCCTTTATTTAGACATTTTTAACTTTGATTAGAAAAGAAATGGATATTTAGTATAAGCAATCACTTTACGCGAGAATCGGACTGAGGATCCCCAGTACTGGTAGCTGACAGTTTAGCATTGCTATTTTTATATCTAAATTCAATAATTATATCAAAAATACTGCACTTAATATTATTTATGAGCCCATTAAATATTTCACATATTTGTAGAATCTTTACAATTTATAATAGCTAACAAGAAATTTATGTCAAGGTTCAATACATTTGGACAACCATTTATTCTATTTCGATAAATAAAATGTTTACCTTGATAATATGTTTCAGAACGAAGACGGATCTATCGTCACCGATTTTCTGGACTTCACAGACCAAGATCCTGGCTTTAAATAAAAAGACGTATCTATTTTGAGGGTCGCCGTCGAAATCAACAGTGAACCAGTCGTGGGTCAGCAATCTACCGAGTTTGTAGATGTTCCCACGATAGCCCTCGATGCTGGCGATGAAGAGATTGTTTGTGGCGCGATTGGGGACACCCAAAAAGAGTTCAAGAGCCTTCTGTAGATCGGTGCAGTCGTCGCCGAGACGCTTTGAGTATTTGACCAATTCCTGAAAGACGACGGGGATTTGTTTTGAAAAATATTGTATCTATTCTTTATATTTTCTATCTATTTTAATCTTTTTCTCTATCTGGTTCATCGAAGGTGTTATTAATTTTTTTTTACAAATATACTTTTATGTTAGTAAGCTGAATTAAAATGAAAGCAGTCATTTTATGCATACTTAGATATTGTATAACGTCATGGTATTTAATTTCGTAGTTTCTGTCTTTAGTGATGAATGAATGAATCTTATAAAACTGTTTCGGGGCTACTCGATGATAACATTATCGTGAATCAAACGCAGTTAAATTTAATTATTACTCCAAATCTGGTACTTAAGTGACGTCACGAGCTCAGTTTCGCTAACACGTAGACGATATTTCGGGAACTTTGTTCGCAGCTCGGTCATAAACAAATCTGATAGGGTATTTGTTCAGGATAATTTAGCGCATTGAAGAACTGCTTCGATGACTAGATTAAATTTTTTGGCAAACTGCATCACAACGAGATTAAAATGAGATTACAATAAATTTGACTTTTATAGCCAGATTAGAATACTTACTTTATTTAGTTTTTATATTTTATATTTAATTGGGATTTACCTTTAAAAGGAGTTGGTAGTCGTTGATCCTTTGGATGGGTAATTTGAGATGTTCAGTGAGGCCTTTGTCGTCACCTAGTTTATCTGCCAAAGCCTGTATGAAGAAAAGTTTTCCTTGTAAAAGTTATATAGCAGATAATGAATATTTTTACTTTTTATTTATTTTTAAGGGTTGAACAAGTTATTCCTTTGGAGCATGATTAGAATTTGGATATAATTAAAAAAACGTTCATTATTCAATATATAGTTTCTTCGTTTCTTTTTGTAAGCTCGAGTTGTATGAATCACTAAAAGTACAGCTACATGTAGGAGATATGAATAGAACAGATTCATCCAACTGCTTACAGATCTTATATTAACATAATATGATTGTAATTGAAACGATAGCAAAAGTGTTTCATCACTAACGTTATATCCAATATCAGTTGGCTACTGTTCAAATAATTACAATGACATTCAATGAATGGACTTCCTGCATTGAGGTATGGTAATGTACTCGTTAATTTATAAAACTCAATTAGCGTTCGAGTAAATGTCATAGGTACTCAACAGATTTTTGGATTAAAGGAAGGTAAAACTTAACATTTGATTTGGAAATATGTAGCGACTACAAAATTATTTTGAATCATATTTACTTCTTGGGGTGTAGAATTCGTTCTTAAACTAAGTAAATTTAAATAACTTATTATTCAAGTTTCATGTGACGTCTCGCAACAACAATTGGTGAAGATATCTGTAACGTAGAAGTTACGGGAAATACGCAACAAAAACATACATTTGAAATAAATACTTCCTCTGTTTTAAAGTCGGTTAAAATGGGAAATAACGACAGACCGGTGCTGTTACTGGAGTACTGTGATTAATTCTTATAAGGTGTGTGTTTGTTATGTAATTTTTCAATAACAATTAGAAACTGAAAATGCAACGATATAACCATATGTATCTATGTACATACGTCTAAGGAATTTAACAAGTCTTAAGACGTAGATATGGATAGAAACGAATTTTTGTGCTACGAGAATAATCTTATAATTGAAAGTCATAAAACAAAAGCAGAATATTAAATGATAGTGGCGGTAAAATCCATCATAAATTGGAGTAGTATCTTAGGAAAGATTATATTTAGAATACCTTGACATATTACGCGAACAGTTGACGTTCTAAGATATTTCCAGTGAAATAAATTGAATGCTTTAGATATAGTGCTTATAATATGTATGTATTTAAAGTTCATATGTGTGTAGTGTATCAACTACCTGGTGTCCATAACCCAAGTCTCGTAGCTTACCTTGGAACCAGATGGTGCTGTGTGCTAATGTCCCAAAATATTTAATTTATTTAATTTTTTATAGTATTAATACTCTCAACGATCATTAGATAAGATGAAAAGTACAGGCAAAGTACAAGGAATGTCCTAATTAATAGATTATATGAGATTTTTTTTTAAGTTTATACGTATATTTTTATTGAAATCAAAATGTATAGTAGATTTTTACTATGTAGGTACATTTTTGACAGCCCTATTATTTCCTACATTTTTGGATAATTCTATATCGGTATGTCATGGACATTCATTTCTTACTTCTTTGCTCATTCAGTTCTTTTCGCTTTGGGTGTAAATAAAAACATATTTTTAGCGACGTTGAGTATTTGTAAGAACCAGTAATTGGGAATTCAACCACCGTAGACACAGATTTGTTACCAGTACAAAATAAAAAAATAAAAATTGTAACATTCCCTGTTCTTTGCCTGTACCCTTCAGATGTTGGCTACATATAAGCTAGACTGATAAATGTCAAGGCCAATAGACAACTTGTACTCTATTCTTTCCGTTTTGATTCAGTAATCAAGAAAGAAAGTTTCCTAATGTCTTTTAGTTAACATTATGCTCATATCTATTAAGCCAATTCAAAAATTTACAAGCGTACACTAATCTATACATATAATAAAATTCTAACCGAGTCGAATCTATACATTAAATATTTTTTAGAAAATCTTATTGAAATAGACATTATTATCGATACAGAGGCCGAATTTAGTTTTTAGAATTTTTGTTTGTCTGTCTGTCTGTTTGTTACCGCATCACGGAAAAACCATTGGAGGGATTTTGATGAAATTTGGTATGGTGATAGCTGGTTATCCGGACAACATATAGGATACTTTTTAACGCGAGAAAATATCTCATTTCTGAGAAAAAATAGAAAAACTGTAATGTAAGAGTATACTAATATGTAAAACCTAAGAATTTGGTTTTTGGCCATCTGAACGTGGGCGGAGCCGCGGGAAATGCTAGTGAAATATATGATTAAAATGGCGTGGTTGAGAACTATATACACTTATAAAATATATACTCTTAGAGGCGAAACTAACTTTCTGTTTGTTATAAAAAAAAGAACCGAGTAACTATTTTAAAATATACCAGGCTACCGAAAAAATAATAACATAGCCACAAACAATGAACAAAATATGTGAGCAATGAATAAAATAAATAGTTTTTGTATGTTCTACAAGCGAGTGAACCAGATGGCTCTTACAATAGTGACTAGCCTTGTGGATGTGAAGAAAAACACAATGTTTTCTACTTAAATATTTTAAAAGCTTTCATTTATATATACACTAAAATAATAATAATAAAAAATAATAATATTCTTACATAAACTACGAAAAACATAGCTGCTGTTGTCGTCGAATATCGAAAAGCTAGTTAATTTAACATGGCCCTACATATACATAGTAAAAATGTTAACAATATATTTATTTTGAACTAGCGACTCATTATGTCCCTATTTACGTTTTAAAGGTAGTATGGAATAGATAGTTGATCCATTGCTCTGTGAAAAACCCTCGGGAACCATACATTTTTCCGGTATAAAAAGTAACATATGTTCTATTCCAGACTATAATCTATCTCTGCGTCAAATTTCATACAGATCCATTCAGCCGTTCTGGCGTGATTGAGTAACAAACATCCATCCATCCAAACTTTCGCATTTATAACATTAATAATGGGACTTATGGGATGAAACAAAAATCTTGATTCTCTCTAGTCTCTGCAAAATTATTACTTTCAAAAGTACCTGCAATTAATGGTTCACATCAAGAAGTAAACTTAGCGAGAAAACGTATATTAAAAAATACCAAGGTAATTTCTTTTATTACCATGTTTAACACTTACTTTTTAATGATTTAGTATAATATCATTTAGGTCAAAAAAAATATCATCATCTTCGGGTATATTAGTGTGTTATTTAAAGGGCTAAGGAAAAAGTAATCATTGATCTTCACGACATCGATTATTATTACTTTTTTCTCAACCGTTCAAAGTTTAACTTCAAGGTAGAATGTGTTAAAGTATACCTATATGTGTAAGTAAAATATCTTTATCAGGATAAATAAGTCATGTACGCGTATATCACCTATTTGATTATAGTAGATATATTTCTTTCTACGTCATAGCAAGAAATGAGTAAGATATAGTTGTTTGCCGGCATCTGAATGTTTAAGCGTCATCATCATCATTTAATATTTTTACTTCTTCTATTTATTAACCATCAAATCTATTAGGTATATCATTAGTATCATTATAAAAATTAATTTTATCAATGTCGAGACCAGAAATATATACATATAAAACACAGTAACTTAGCAAAATCTGTACATGAAATATTTTTTAAAAGCAATGACTGTACATATTGTGTACAAAATATAGACCCCAAAACAATAGTGCGTTTCACGCAAAGAATACTGGACCGAATTTGACTAAATTTTGTGTAGGGATAACTTATTACTCGGGTCAATATTTAGGATACCTTTTACTAAAGGAAAATCGTTCCTTTTAACGGGAAAAACCAATAACTAGTTCTATCGAGTCGTCCTTAGAAATGTACACGTCTAAAGCTGGCTAAACCATAAGAGATACATCAAAACAATGTACTGGAAAATTGTAGTTTAATAAGGCCTACAGAAAAATCTGCAATAGCATAAGTCTTTCTCCTAAGGGACACTCGCAATAACTATTTATATCTGTTTAAAACTCACCTAGGGACGCACCCGAGCGAAGCGATGGTAAATCAATAGTTAAATAATAAAAATAAAAAAAGTATAATTTGTTAAAATATTTAAAAAAAAATGTAGTTTGTTAATAGTAGATACTATGTTTTTTTTAAAAGACCATGATTTTAAAATAGCATGTCATGGAAAATCTTGTACATTGTTCACCAATTCAAGGGCAAATTGTGGCATTGGTACAAAAATAGTTCTGGAATCCTTATAAAACCGAGTCCACAAAGTGGGTCAAGGTCATCAGCGACCGTTTTTGAGTTATGTGCTTCACAAACGGATACGCAATGAGCGTCAGACATCGAACACCCACGGCACGCCTCAAAATAAACGCAGACGCTGCTTGAAACACTACACCCGTAGCGTGAATTGTGAAAAATTTCGCAAGAGCTCATCTAAATATAACGAGATGGGTCCTGACCTGAGAGGAGAGTTAGAGCGTAGAAGCTAAGAACACAATCACAGTCACACACTTCACTCGGTCGAGTGGTCGAAGGTCGGTAACGCTGGAGCTTGCGAGGTGTTCGCGGCCGCGGCTTCCAAGCGACTGGTTCCCTCCATGCCGGCCCGATCCACTTCTATACTTAGAACACCGATTTTTAGGATAACGCCATTTCTCCCGTCACGTTGTTATCAAACCACGGTCAACACAACAAGGTCGCTAAACAAAATGCCTGCTCTAAGGTCACGACGGTCCATAGAAAAAACAACATAATGAAATATCATTTCAATATCAATTATTACATTCAAATACATGCTGAAATCAATAGCATTTTCGTGATAATTGCTGTTTTAATTCATGATATTATTAATTAAAGAAAAAGGTTAGTTTTGGAAAAAGTTAAAGATCAAAGAAACCTAAGTTTAACATTTTGAGTTATTGAGTACTTAACAGTAATTAACGTTTCTTCGTTACTCGTTAGTGCTAATTACCAACGGCTTATGAGTTATGCGACATTATTCATTCTATTATTATCATATCTAATCTTTATATTGTATGGAACTCTCTTCCACGTAAATATTATTTACAATTAGCAATTTTTTATTCAATAAAGTGAAAACTACAAATTTCTAGGTGTCATTCATGAAGCATGTACAATTTGTCTGATGCATTGCTAGAATTATAAAATGTTCATCTCACTTGTCACACCAAATTGTCATCTCGAAGCTTGAAAATGTTCGAGGAATAGAATCGTGGAATCAATTTATAATTGGGATTGACTCAGGTAGTCCGGACATGAGGGATGCGTAGGATTTGTTATTTCACGCGTTACTTAAATAGCCATGCAAATAGTCATTCAGTTTGCGTGGAACATCCGCGACTTAGAGCAAATGTTTGAAATTTTGAAGTAAAAACAACAGAAAGAAGAACGTGACATGCGTTACATTTTATACAAAAGTAATATGGTTTGGCATTATTCCATATATTTTAGGTAAACACATTATGAATTAGCATACATAATTATTATATGTACCTACATTGTACATAGGTGGCACAAATGGCTTTGGCCCAAGGCTCGTCACAGCTTACTAGGGCGATGATTTACTCACCTACGAGTACATAGTTGCACTGACCTTACACACTAATTGATTGATGAATATGATTTAATCAAGATCATTATCAATAACAATTTAAGTACTTAGTTTTAATTACAAAAATATGATATTTATAAAATTGAAGTAAATAATTTAGTTAAAGTTGGAAATCAATAGACGAATGTTTATTTATTTGTACGCCCAGTAGTCGTAATTCATCCATAACCGTTATTGATTTTGAATTGATAACACTACATAGCTACTAAACAAAAAAAAAGAAAATCGGTTCACAAACAAAGGAGAAAATGGTACGATGCAATAGCTCAGTAAATAAAAGCATTATATGTCTTCGCTTTTGTTTTAAAATGTATTTTCATAAGATTTTTTTTAAATAAGAAATAGATTTTCTGAGTTTCTTTTATGTATTTCTAGAGTATTATTATTACCAAAAAATCTCTGATAAAATAAAAATCTATGGAGCAAAATGAAGCTAAAATTCATTTATGTACCAATTTGCTTCTATAAAACTTATTGTCTAAGCTTAAGTTTACAAGCATGAAATTATACATGCAGACAGGCTAACGAAGAAAACAGTTCCTCAAAGAGAAAGAAACTCCTTAAGGTGTAGAGAAATGTACATGGAAGTTAATTTTTGAAGGTAGAAATATGAAAATTTATATAATATACTTATTGTTAAATTGCCCATGGTAAACCCATCATAATAGTTATCAAGACAAAATATCTACAAAAAACTAAATTTAAAGACTACTAATCCACTATTTGTTACAAATATAGAAGCTAAGATACACGTGAATATTAAATCGTAACGATATGACGTTGGCTGTTGATATCTTCTTGATTGATGCCACTCATCTATTTTATTGGAATGAATTTTCAATAACAAAGCCAAAATTCAATAATTATTATTAATTGACTGGGTGGAGTAAGAAATCGTAAATGATTATCTGAAATTGTACCTACTTTGGAAATATAGGCAAGCAGAATTTATTGAAAACTAGCGACTCACCCTCGCTCCGCTCGGGTTCGTCTCTAGGTCCGTTTTATCGTTTAGTATAGATTTCTTAGAGATTAGCTATTTTCCCGCAGTAAAAAGTATCCTACATATTGACCCGGGTAACCAGCTATCATCATTCCAAATTTCATTAAAATCTGTCTAGTAATTTTCTCTGTTTTGATGCGTTTCCAGATAGACCGACAGACAAACAGACAGACAAAAACTCTAAAAACTATAGATTCGGTCCTGTATAAAAAATAATCACTGTTTCAATAAGATTTTCCAAAAAATATTTAGTGCACAGATTCGTCATTCGACTCAGAATTTTATTATATGCATAGATAAAGTATAAACTAGTAACACATTTATGTTATAATGCAAGATATTAAATCTGTTAAAAATATAAAACCTCCGAAAAATAAAACGCAGTATGGATTCTATTTTTCTGTTTTCGTAGATTTTAATGTTTGCTATTTATTGAAATACTACTACTAGCAATTGTTTGGAGTATTTTATACCTTTCTTTTCCTAAAATCTACAAGATTATTAGTCTAAAGATATCTATAATAATCTGGTGAAAACTAAACATAATGCGAAAATTTGATGTAAAATACGTAGTTAGCTCTTGGACTTCTTCGTCTTTGACACTGACGTTGTTGGGGTTGATCTTAACTCTACTTAAAGCATATTAAAATTAATTATTTTCATACACAATAAAAAAATGTTGAAAATTTAGTTAGGTGCTTCAAATGACTGCGACGCTTTTAAAATTATCAGCAAGTATGAGGTGGGTGTGAGTCAAACCAAAGTGATGAAAATCTAAAATCATCCAATCATCTTACAAACAAAATCACAGTGTATATTTTTATAATTATTCTAGATTTCAATTATTTTGTAAGCCCTGTGTTACCCTGTATATTTTAGATCGTTTAATTTTGCAATAGCATCTGTGATTATTGGCTTTTTTCTATTCATCATTAAGGCAAGACTTCATTGGATATATAGCGCTGTATAAGGCAGTAAAAATGATTTTTTTTTTACCTTACAATGGAAAACCACCTTCTGCATAAAAGACACAACTACTTTTGCTATTAGATAGTATACTACATAAAAACTAAAAATGTGTGAGCGGAAATGTCTTAAGATAGCGGAATATTTATTTCCTAATATTTGAGTATCTTTCTATGATTTTATAATAGCTACCCCATATTGAACTCATATACTTGCTTAATTCCCACAAGGTGAATCGGCACAATACTGGTTGTCGTGGAAATTTTTGGGGGAGGCCTATGTCCAGCAGTGGACGTGTTTGGGCCGAGACGGCGACGACGACGACGACGACATACTTACCTATCCATATATGTATATATTTGCACATCATTAAAGCCCAAAGATTTAAAAAAAATATATTTTAATGACTTTTCAAGTAAATAAAAAGAGTGATATAGTCTATTTTTATCATTATAGCACGCAAGCAGAGCTGCGGATAAGATTTAGTAATAAAGAATTCTTACAAATAATAAAAGCTGTAAGTAAATATTTGAATGAAATTTTACGTAAAATATAATTGGGATGAAGTTAAAGCCTAAGGTTTTTGAAGAAATTGTGTTTGATTATCTACATTTATTTCAATTTGTTCAAAAGACACTAGCAGCATCTGTCCCGTACAAACCTGTGTTCTCAGTGGATATTAACACTAGAAAAAGAATCATCTATGACTACAATTGATACAAAAATGATCCTTCTTTTTATTTTACCGATAAATAAAAAAAGTAAAAACCCTTAAAAACCCAAAAAAGTACCTACTTTTATATTATAAAGATCCGCAAAATAGCAAAATATGGTCAGTAAAAAATATACAGACCAAAATACATGTAAATATACAGCCTAAGCCAAAGCTTTTTGCTTTTTTTACTAAAATATAGCGCTATATTTTTAAATATAGCGCTATATTTTAGTAAAAAAGCACCCTAATATCTGATCAGTTTGGTTGGTGAAGAGGTCGGCGATAATGGCAACGCGCCAGCTCTAGAATAGTTCGCGTTCCGCACGCTACGTCGTGCTGTCAGCGGAATCGGGGGCAAGCGCCTAGCGAAAACAAAATATTGGATATTGCGATACGCTTTTGTTTAAATTGATTGAAAATCTTCGAAAAAATTGATGTGACCCGAATTTACATTTAGTTTAATATTTTAAACTGATTTAATTAAAATGATTTAAGGACAATAACCTAAAGATATTATCTATAAGTATGATGATATTAATTATCTGATATTAAATATATTAACAATGTATAGATATTAAAAATATGTAACTTTTTGCAAAGTGTCGACGAGATTGTATAGAGATAGTTTGATTCGACGGATAAAAAAGTAAAAATAAATCTTAATTAAACTAAAACTCATTTCAAAACTAAAGCTCAATTTTAGCTACGTTTGTTAGATGTAATTGTGTCTCAGAATAAATTAAAAGAAAGAAGTACAGGATCTATATAAAAAATTACGAGATTTTAGTGACTAATTGTTTACTTTATTAAATAGTTTAATTTTTAGTTAAGAAAAAGAACTATTATCTAATATGAATTATATTCAAGAGAGTAATATATAAAGGACAAAATATTTAAAATATCTGAAAAAAAGCTATACATGCGACATAGCTCCATCTATGAGAAAAATAAGCAATATAAATTGACGTATAGCGACATCTATCGCGCTTTTCTCAATATACCAACCAAGAAAAAGAGTTTCGTGAAAGAAAACAGCTTTTTTACCTTCATTCTTAAGTCACTCAACAGATGGCGTTACTAATGTGTAGAGCTTTTTAATAAATTCTATTTGATCGGGCAAAATAAGGCACACATTTAGAATATCACTGCTACAGAATAAAGTAGCCTATAACGCTATTAATCGATATAACCGTTTACAGTGACTCTCTGCCAGAGAGGCAATGATGATAGAAGTTGCGCTCATTTTAAATCTATAGGCTTATTGTCATAATATAGACAAAAATCACAATTACCTTAAAATATTTGGACACAGCGGGATCGTGCCTGAGTAAATGCTGGGCGCGCGGCTCGTCGCGGCAGTACGCCACGTGCTTGTCGAACTCGCGTTCCATGCGCAGCAGCGCGCGGCCCAGCGCGCGGGGCTCTCCCGCGTAGTACTTAATGCCTTCTAGAAGACCCCTGTACAAGGGAAGATAGTATATTATAACACTTTATTGCACAATCAAATGGAACTTTTGTTATACGCCTTTTTAACGTCCCATTGCTGAGCACGAACTTTCTTTCAATACGAGGGATGTCTTTCGAAAACTTGCTAGATTCTCTCAGACATTCAGATTTCCTCAAAGAGATGTGCAAAGACAGTCTTATCACTATATGCGTCCTCTTACAAGCAACCGATGGAAAAGAAATAAAATATTTGTAACGAGCGAAAAGGTGCATAAACTGCAAAGTTTAAAAAAAATTTAAGTTGTATAAACAAAATATTTTTATTATAAATGTACCTACATAATACATACATAGTAGTTATAATGACAAATTAAACTTAATGCGATAAATAGTGTATTTTGAGACCGCGTTGTTTAAATATGCATATAGTATTGTATAATTCGTACTTAATGCCATGGATTAGAAGCAACTGAACAGAGTGTTATATGATTTTACATGATTTTTAGTATTTTTAAATTGGTAAATTTATTATTATATATATTATAAATTTTTAAAATTGAAGATCAACTCGTCAACCTCGCCACTTGATGCCCTCCAGGAGTATATTTGTGAATTAAGTCGGAAAAAATCGGAACTTCTACAACTAGGGACACTAAGCGACTAAGGACTCTAAATCACTAGTTTAAAATAAAATTGCTCAAGTTCGAGTCCCAGTCAAATAAGGGGGTAAATATTTTTTTCGTAACATTAGATAACACACAAACGAAAATTATCGAAAGTTTAAAATGGCAAATGCTTAGAAATGTTTACCAATAACGAGCTTTTATTAGCTTCACTTGTAAATAACTAGGGAATAAAATCTTTGAAGTCGATTTTAACCATGTTTTAAGTCTCGAATAGATTTAAAATCAAACATCTACAATCATATATTAATTTGACACCATTTGACTGATCTAATGAAGAAGTTATGAGATAGATAATTTTTCCTTTCAATTACTAGCATTAAAACTTAAGAGATTAGGTTCATATGATTAATTTCATCGTGTCCTATATATGAAAGTCGATAAAAACAAATTCCTTTTAGTTTTAGTTTTTCAAAAAGTATATTGTATTTTACTCACGTGTTATGAAACTCGCATATCTGTCGAAAGTTCGAGAACAGCAGTTCTCGGTTATCAAACACCGGTTTAGGGGTGGTCGCCTTGTCCATGGGCCGCATGTACCGGCTGACCACTTGCTGCATGTCGCGCCCGAACTCCTCTTCGGTTTCTATTAACTCTCGCACTACTGCCCTGTTGTAGATAAGTTTATATTTAGTATCTTTGGAATAATATGATTGGATCACCAATCAATAAAGTACTAGATATGCAATCAGCGACAGAAAATGTCCTCACCGAATGAGCGCTCATTTGAACAACTTTAAGCATTACATGTAAGGTTCAATTTACATTGTTGTATATTTATTTCAACTAGAATAATTGCCTAAACACAATTAGTTTTTCATGGGATTGTGTATTTAGTACTTTTTTGATCCATGTCTTAAGTAATATAACAAAAATATATATAATATCAAAAAAAAATTAAGCTTTATATTGTTCTTAGTTCTTCCTTTATTGTTTTAAATCATTCCATAAAACACACAACAATAGGTACTGGAAAGTAAATACCTGCTAATAATGTTATTACAACGGTTTTACGGTGTACTTGATCATATATTAAGAGGCTGGCAACGACTCGCTGGTAATGAGACGGGCGGTGAATAATTGGGTATGAAATTGATTTATCGAGTTAAAGATGGCCAGTTTACCGCTGAATTATGTTCCCTACGTAAAATGTTTTGGCTGCTGCTTGAGATTTAGAATAGGTTAGGTGAGGTATTGATAAGCTCTTCCCTCCCCCGATGTGTGTTCACCTTGTAGTGGTAGTTAGCTCATTAGCGTTAGAGTGGACCGTTACGGAGATACAGCCCTCTGACAGAAGGACAAACAAACGGACGGACAGCGGAGGCTTAGTAATAGGGTTCCGTCGGCACCCTTCGGGTACGGAACCCTAAAAAGGAACTACTTACAAACATAAAAAACGATCACATTCAATATAGATTATAAACACATAGTGCGAGTTCTGCGAAGCCATTTTTTGACGTAGCAACAGATCCACTTAACTTATTGCAAAGATATAGAGCGAGATTTGTATATTGAGAAAAGTTTCTGAAAGACAAGATCAAAATGGCGGGTATTAGCATTAGTGATTAATATTTTAATAATTGGTTCTAATTAAAGTCAGTTTGTCATGCTAATGCTTATTTCTAATGTACTCTAATGTGGGCTTTGGTACACCAATGGTAACCTGCGTGTTTAGAAAATTAAATGAAGCGGGTTCAAATTTCGGGCCTTGTATCTTTGAAAAGTTTATATGTGCATAATTTTCAACGCGATTACCACTTGCCAGGCGGTGGAGAAAAACATCGACAGGACCCCTGCAAGTTTTCTCAAACTTGAACCTTACAAATTTCAAAGTGTCAAAAGACATGTAAAGGTCGCCAACCTTCACTTGGTCAGCACGGTAGACTATGGCCTAATCCAAAGTGGGTCAAGCTTTGGGGCGTGATTATTTTTATATATTACTAGCGGCTCACCCTCGCTTCGCTCGGGTTCACCTCTAGACAAACAAAAACAAATTTATCCCACGGGAACTATACATTTTCCGGGATACAAAGTAGCCTATTTCTTATACTGATATACGAACTATTTTATTGTAAATTTTCATTAAATTCCAATCAGTAGTTTTTGTGTAAGCCGTATAAGTTACTATAGTTTTTTAACTATCCCACGGGAACTCTTTAATTTTCCGGGGTGAAAAGTATCTAAGATGTTGATCGGGGATATAAGATACCACCATGCAAAATTTCATTTAAATCGGTCCAATAGATTCGGAGATTAGCCCGTACAAACAGACAAACAGACAGAGAAACAAAAAATTAAAAAAAAAACTGCATTTGTTCTATTTCTCTTCTTACACCCCCCTGACTCGGTTTTTAGCATTTTTTTTCTATGTACAGACATTCGACCTCTACAGTTTTATTATAGTATAGATTACTGGAATTAATCAAAACTGAGAACAACTTATAAAAATAATATACCACTTGGTTAAATGTGTCTAAATGTATTATTATTCGATCTAAATATAAACCCCTCCTAGTATTGTGATCACATGCCATTACAATGAGCCACAGATCCAATTTAGATAAAACTTTGACACGTGTTTTTGGCTTGCCTGAGGTATAATTTATGGCTGTCATATTTCGAGTATCCATTTTACGCTTTGGTTTCCAATATTAGCGATATTGAAGATGTTCTTGCTATTTGTCACTTGTCGTGTCGAGAATGATTATGAAGTATGGCCATGTTGTTTGCAGCTGAGTGGTCTGGAGTGAACTATTCTAGTAGTTTATAGTTGATTTTGACTATTAGGTATTTAATAATTCACTAAAGAAAGTGTTTTGCATTAAATATTGTAATATAAAAAGCATGATATACGAAAGTAATACATTTTTTTAACATAACATTTCTTCACTTTCCAGACTAAATGGGTTCGGAAGAAATTAAAAATTTGAAACAAAGAAACACAGGAAGTTCATATTGTCATATAAAATACCGAACTGAATTGTGCTTCGGAATATAATTACGATACATTATACCCAAAATTGGGGCAAAATGTCCTCGATATAGCGTGGTGACATGGACGAGTCGTGACCGAATAAAATAGCAATTTAGTGCAGTGCTGCTGACAGCATGCGATGCTTCCGTGTATTTTTGAATACTTTGTGATATGTTAAAAAATAACTTTTTAATTAGATAAATATTTCTGTAAAACCTTAAATATTACATTCCTTTGGTTGATTTTATGGGCTGGATTTTTCCATTCAGTTTACTTCGTTATATTAAGCGAATCGGAAAAAGGCATAAGGGAATCATATCATAAATTTTTTATGACTTAGGCACGTTTATTTATTTTTGTTGTCGATTAAAATTGAAATGAACTGAATGAATAAAAAACTGTTGTTAATAAATAAATAAGACACAGATGATAGAACAAATACTAATTTTGTATGTAATTGGAGTATATTGACCCGCGACCGAAGATAGCGATTATATAAATAAATAATTTACAAAATGTTTGTTTGTTCGAACTAATTTTAGTAATAAACAGTCTCCTTTAAAATTGCAGACCTTCCATCTATTCAGATAGATAGGTTATAATAATGTTCTTCTGCCTATTACTATGTTTATTTAATTGCACATTACTTGAGAACAACTGGATGGAATTCAAACTGGAATTTATGCATGATCAATAGATGAAACAAATATAAGTTTTAATTTAATCAGTAGGTAGAATCCAAAAAAAGAGTTAATTCCTTATTCTAAGGGCTCTTATACAGGTTACCCCAATGTACCATTAATGCCCCATTTCCACGCACGGTGTGATCGCAATGCGAGGGCCGGCCATAGTCCACTAAGCTGTTAAGACGTAAGCGAATTGCATATATTTTCAAAAACCAGCTAGGTATCCTCACAATGTTTTCCTTCACCATAATAGCAAGTGGCAATCCTGTTAAAAATGAATTGTACACAAATATCCCAAAGATTGGATATAGACTTGCTTCTTTTTTGGAAATTTAAAAGAGCGTGTAACTAATCTATCTTTATACTAATCTGTCTACTATCTTGTTTTTTTAATGTTGGGAAATGCATTTACGCATAACACCTGTAGACATACAGATGGTTATGTGGGACTCATCGACTAGAAATAATAAAATAGGCCAGTACTACCCACTAAAACCCAACAAAACCTCCCCCCTCTTGATGGATCATCGCAGGATCACTTACGCATTCAACCACGACGTCCCGACGGCAGGTCTGCCGAAGCAGACCATAACAGCCATGGGGTTGCTCTAATGGTTCACCCTACTATCAGAAAAGTACCAGGAGCAACCCGCATGGTACATCGCCCACCGAGATGGGTCGTCTCCCAGTGCGTTTAAGTAATAACGAATATCCTACCAAATATTATTTAACTTGATACTTACTGTCGTCTTGCCGCTAACGCAGTCTGGTCGCGCTCCGGCAGTTTCTCGCGTAGCACTTCGGCTGGGACATAGCCCTGTCTCGAACTTATGTCCCCACCTTGCACGTCTTCTATCACACGGACCAGCCATCTGGAAGTGAAAATATAAATAATAGAATCAAAATCCAAATAGAGATTTGATTTATTTTTGTGAAAACTATACCGACATTTTAACGGCTTATAAAAATATTTTCTTCGGATTGGGAATAGGACCAGAATTTCTCATATAGGCTACACGGTTTTAGGCGGATATTATGTGTGATAAAAGCTTTAAAATTTCGTGACGTTTCGGTACATTCAAAGTTTTAAAAAAATATTAAAGAAAATTTAACGTTGTTTTGGTAAATATGCAATTATAGTGTAAGTATATAATATAAACAACATATGTATTGCCATGACAAAAAATGACTACCTTTAATTCAATTTTTTAATAATATGTAAGAGCTCTCGGAAAAACACCAAAGTAGAGCAGGAGCTGACATACTTGTAAAACATTCGGAAACAAATCGCAATTTTAATATTTAGATTTAATATTATACGAAATGTAAACAATCTGTTCAAAATTCAATCGATTCAGACCTGTACATAAACAATACAGTTGGAACAGATCGTGCAATGCTTCCAGATGCAAAATTTCAGATTGACTTTGATCGTTCTATAAAAATCTTAAAACCTAGTGTTAGTTAGGCTAATGAACTGGTGGGCGACGACCTCGTAGCACTGAGCTGTAAAAACTATCCTAGTATGCAGAGAAAATATGAGAGTTAAAAGAAAAATATCAAAAAATGAAAAATGGTTTTAGAATCTGTAATAAATTTAAAGTTGAGTAGAGATCTTATCTTTTTTTGAAATAATTCTTTAATGTGTGCACGCAAATGGACTCGGAGCTTCAGCAAAATGCATTTTACAGTTGTTTTCGGTTTAAGAAAACTAAAAATTGTGTTTAAGTGTTATATGTAATTGTCATAATATGTCTTTTCCATGTATTTGTTACTTTTCCAAAAGCGTAACCGTGCTTTTATGTATACTAGTGTTCACTTAGTGGTTGAAATTCGTCCATAATCATTATTGAAAATTTGAGATAAACAGACAAAGAATAGAATTTACCTATTTATGTAAATATACATTAAAAAAAACTGTTTCCAAATTTTTTTTATCGATAATATTAAAGTCAATAGCTACTAAAAAAAAAAGAAAATCGGTTGAAAAACAGAGGAGAAAAAGGTACCGAACTATTTATATACTCGTAGATGATGTTTAAGTATTTCGAATTTTTTTTGCGAGGACATAACTCAAAAACATTGACTTTAATCCTTCAACGACCGCGGACACGCCGGCGTTGCAGTTAACAATAGATTTCTTAGAAATTTTATTAATTTCTTAGAAATTTACCTGGAGGTGTTTATTTTTTTTTTAATTTATTAATAAAGACCACAGATATAACTATACCAATTTTGACTATTACGATATAATCGTAAACCCACATCGATCATAAATTTACTTTAAAAAAGGGAACTTATTTAATGTGCAATATATACAAAAAGTTATTATTTTTCTTTAAAATATATTGAAAACGAACTGAAGGATAAGCTATTGCGGTCTATTACTTGCAGAATATAAATTACATAGCTATATAAAATAACAACGATATCGCAAGAGAAATATGAGTTGCCCTAGTTTCAAATTAATTACGATCATATTTATGTCCAATACGTTCCAAGACAAACTACTATACGCAACGTGCGTAAATGAAAAGTTCATATCAACGTTACGCAACCGCAAAGCTGTATTTACGGTTTGTTGACGTCTGTGTGACGAAAGGGAGGAAGTTTGGGCAACTGGAAAATAATAACACAGTAGACTCATTTGATTTATGAAATATTACCAACGGATGGATGAAATGTAATTCAAAATATCCTTCATCCATACTTGTATAACTGTTTTTTTTTCTTTTTAACGTAATATACATAGGTCTCTATCTATCCGGTTTTAGCAAACTACTATCTGTCATTTGATCAGAATGAAGAAAGTTCTACTGGGAAACTCAAAAAAGTAGACAAAAGAAGTAGTTTGTAATTAAAAAATAGGATTCCTAGTATAAGATACTATCCTATTCTATTTTTTTCTAATCTAAATATATTTAATCTATTTATAATCTTAAGTATTTTAAATATTTTGATTATTTAAATAAATAAATAAATATGTTGGGACATTAACACATAGTACCATCTAGCTCCATGGTAAGCTACGAGGTTTGTGTAATGGATATCAGATAAATGATACACTACACATTTAATTTTTAAATACATACATATTATAAATATAAACACCCGTGACTACTATAGTACAAACATTCGTGCTCATAACACAAATAATTACCCCCAGCGGGACTCGATCCCGCGACCGCTGACACGTCAAGTAGGGTCACTCACTACACACTGAACCAAACGTGTCGCAAAAATAATTTAATCATTTTCTTATAAAAATAAATATCACAATACTGGCTTAAGCATTTAAATGCTTAAGCATTTTTCTTTTCAAGACCCAATTTTAAAGGTGATATTTCCGCGTTACGCTTTCGTAAAGATAATTTAAAGTGACGCGAAGAAAGTTAAAACATATGTTTTCTTCATTATTCAAAAACATACTAAAAATAATTGGGTAAGTGGTGCTTTGATCGGATAGACATTTTAGTAGCAATATAATATAAAACACTAATTAACACAGCATAACGGCATTTTACGTGACTAATCACTCACCTCCATAAATTTGAGTTAATTAGACATAATAAAAGAAATAACATAAACAATGCAAACATATTTTTACAGTACATTGAACTTTAGAGAATGATGAAACTAATTTAAAAACTTCAATAGAGACTTCATCAATAGAATTTGATACGCCAAAAAACCTTAGTGTCTCCTGTGGCCAGGATGCCGTGCACAGCATTTGAAACTTCGGAAACAAAAAAATCAAAATAAAAAAGTAAAAACGAAAAATCTTAAAAGAAATAGTTTTATTTACAATTTTGTTCTCTTGAAGTACAATAAAACGACTGAGTAGGCTAGACTGACTGAGTAGACTGAGAGGGCTCAAAACATCATACAAAAAAAAACATACAAACGAACATAGATACATAGAACCTCCCCTTTTTGGAAGTCGGTTAAAATATAGGTACATTTCGAAATAAGTCTAAGCTTATTCTTCTTTACTACGATTATAAGTTTCTTAGTACATTAACACTATAAAAATATAGAAGTTTATTCCAATAGTGAAATTCTAAAGTGCGTTGTCATCTAAAGATATAAAACAGAAAATTTTCATTGAAATTATTATTAAATTTTAAAACTGAGAAGATATTTTGGACAGCTAATGAAGGTAATATATCATACAGGTATGCGTGTCTTTGAACAGCAGACAGCCGGGTCGTTGCCTTGCAAGTGACATTAGTCCTGCCCTTATGAATGTAATTTACCGTGTACAACTTGCCTTTGTGATTGGTCTTGTCACCTCGAAATCATTGAAATAACGGAAGACAGTGTATAGATATCTGATATCTGTAATATTTGCCCAACTGGCACGCCTAATAGCCAAATAACAAAGAATTGAATTAGATATCTGATGCCTTTATGTGGGAAGATACTCACTTTGTTTTCGAGTCGTGTAAACAAAAAGATTGTCAAAATATATTAAGAGCGCAATAAATTGCGTCGTTTCTAGCGCAAGACTTTTTTGGAGTACGTTTAATAAATGAGCACTACTTATCGATATTTTTTCGTAGCCTAATTGCTCCCACTATTTCAAGTTTACTGAAACATCTTTCCATGTTTTTGGACCAAACAATTAATCATTAAGACTTTATCAACAGAATCGGTAACCCTTTCATCATTTAAACGTTAACCAACTTGTTTGAAATGCTTTGTCTTTCATCTATATTCACGAACCGATAAATGAACAGCGAATTGGTCTTATTGATGTTCTACGCAAAATGGCTGACGCGAATTTCTTTCTTACATTAATGAGTTAATTAATATAACGTGACTGGAAAGATCGTTTAATCTCCCAGTTCATAAATCTGGTGAGGTGACGTGACGTGTCAGTAAACTGAGTGGCTGTCGCTCAGCCACTTCCTGGAGGCAGAATTTATAGCTGCTAATGTGGCACACGAAAATACCGTACACTCTAATTACGTGAAAGTTAATTAATGTTTCGTTCTCGATCTCTTTTTTGGACAGTTTGGTATTGGTTTTAATCCTGATTTATTCGCGTAAGAGGCGTCGACGTGCTTGGATAAAGGCTCCTTTAATTAAGATCGTTGAGGAAGAGTTTTTAATATTTTCTATACGTTTTTTTAAATATTGTGAATAACAATTTATACAGATAAAATAAATATTTAAACACTGTTTTTACGCTATAAATTCCTATTATCTTTTTTGCTGTCGAAAATTTTGTTTCCACTTCAAAAATATGAATGTATTGATTAGTTTGCAAACATAAAACATTATAAAATCATATATCGACGTGGCATCATTTGGGAAATCTAGCCATTAACCTCATTGCTTTCCATACATGATGTCATACGTATAAAAAGCTTCCGCCCCACATCCGACACTCCAGTTCGAGTTCATGGCACAGGGTTAGCCAAACAACCATCGGGGCTTAAAAGATAAATTGGAACATTGATATTTTTGATTTTTGGCTTAATTGTTTATATTAATGCGCAGAGCAAATACTTTAACAGCTATCTTGGAATATATAGAAATTAACTATTTAACATCATTTTCATAACCCAACAGAATTCATAACAACAGCTTATTACTGTATATACTATACTGTAAAATGTAAATGCAGTAATTTGTTGGTTTATTATTATTTTTTCAGGTTTTATTGCATTTCATTTTATACTTTTTTAGAGATAATTCAGTCCATAGAGTAGTAAGGCATATATGGGCATATAAAATAGCGCTCATGGTATTCCATGGGCGCTATTTTAGCGAATTACCTATAAGTTGTGACACAAAATTTTTACAAGCAATTACTTTAATACACAAAAGTAAGTTCACTATTATTCTCAAATACGAAGAAAAACTGTTGAAATATTTAGGTTCATTGACTTTCGAAAGTCTTCTAATTAAATATTATCTACATTTTAAAAGTTGATAGTTATAGTACACTGAAGGTTTCATTGCTCCCGTTGAAAGTTTGTTTATTTAAATTAGTTGAACAAACAATAAACAGTACTAACAGTCTTTGGCTCATATCAAAAGTATTTTCCTCACAATCTTAAAATATAAATTACATATTTGTCGAATGGGTAGTAAAAATAAAAATCTATTTTATGTACATATATTTAAAAAAAACCCATAATCATATTATCAATATTTGAAGGCTTTTCCACAATCATCAACAAATGTAGGATTTCGTACCCAAAGAATCAAGTCGGAGCTCTATTACGAAGTATACGTTATCAAGGAGTTTCAACCAAAATTCCATATTATGATGCCTTCTTTTGTAAACAACTATTAAATATATTAATTTAAAAAAAATGACTCTTTTTCAGCCATTCCCTAAAGAAATAAACTCAGGCATATTTTATTATTAAACAAATAATCTGACACTGGATTGACTTAATTTCAACTAAATAATATATGATGTTCATTTGAACTTGATAATTCCACGCGTTCCGGACAAAAGGGTCTTTACAGGCGAAATGATTCTTTAAGGGTTTTTTTTTCTTTTGTGGGACGGAGCCTTAAAATGGAACAAAATACATTTTTCTAACATTTAACTGAGCGAAGTCAGGTCAAACCGTTAGTATAGACCTATTATAACAGAGTTAACGACCTAACATCGACACAATGCACACCTATTAGTACACCATCTATTTTTATTTAGCAGACTTTGCCACCGAATAGCCCATAACATTTTACGATCGTTACCAGCTCTATCAATACCACTATAACTTTTTAAGAGCTTTCGTTTTGATACTTTTGGATTATAACATTCTAAAATATTATTTAAGGAATGAAATTCTATACAATTAATGACTAAATATGTATGTGTAAAGGTGAATTATTTACTTACTCGGTATATTACTTACTTTTATTTATAACACTTTCTTAGATTTACGTGGATATTTGATATTTTTATTTCCGACGTTTTGTTTAACGAAATGAAAAAGATAGTTTCATTTAAAATACTTTCACTTAATTTCTGACTCTACTTCTGGTATCTTAATTAAGGCTCTATAAAATAATATCTTCTTTATATACATATATAATAATGATATAAGACTTTTTAAAATAAAATATATAAGACTTTCTCTACCTTGAGACAATCTCTTTAGCGTAATCAGTATGTATGTATTCAGCCCTTTTTAACGTCCCACTGCTGGGCACGGGCCTCCCTTCAGTATGAGGGGAATCAGACCGTAGTCCACCACGCTGGCCAAGTGCGGGTTGGCGGACTTCACATATCTTTTAAAAAAATTGCTAGGTTCTCTCAGATATGTAGGTTTCCTCACGATGTTTTCCTTTACCGTCAAGACAAGTGGTAATCATGTTGGAAATGATTCGCACATGAAAATGTCAGAGGTGCGAGAAAAGGGATTTGAACCCGCTTCAGTCGGTTTCCCAAGCGACCGCGTTACCACTGGGCTACTGCCTTATTATAGTAATGAGTAATTTAATAAATTTTATGTTTTTTCAGCTGCTATGAAGAAAATACTATTGCGACATGATTAATCGATATTATTGCACATAATTTTTTAAAACCTAAGAAATTCTTCGTATTAACCAGTGTATACTGCTACAATTTATAACCCACCACGTTATTATGTATTGACTAAAAATTTTAATTTTTCCAACATACCAAAGTAAATATAAATAAAATAACTTTATGAAACACAAAAACCTTAATAATACACTATTAATATTAATGTAACATACATACACCATGTTCAACTATAATTGTCAATTCTTTAGAAGAGCTTCAAAGAAATTTTTATTATTTGTTAGTTCGAAATATAGTAGCTATTACATTAAATTGGAACTAGAGCGGCTATAAAGCGATGTGGTAGTACATAGCTTACAGCGAAGTTATTAATTTTATTAGTCAAGATTTATTTGTTTGACAGTCCACAGATAAATTATGATAATTTTTAAGTTAAACGAATAGCACAAATGCGTGGGAACTTTTCTGAAAAATAGCCGAAGTTATAAATAATTATGGTAAAGTCACGCTTTTGTTTATCAAACTTCATATTTTATCATTGTTCTCAATTGTTTTGAATATAATTCAAATTTTCTGTTGTTTTTATAATCATATTTTTTATTAACCTAATTCTGAATGTTCTACTGTGTTATTTTAAAAGAATATAATATTTTTTTTCATGTGTATAAGCCTTTTTACCCGACTGCGGTAAAGTCCAATGGAAGGTTATGTGTTTGACCTGTACCTATGTATGTATATTGTATGTATGTATGGTTGTTCTCATGTTTTAGTTCGCTTTTTACACAGTCGGTTTTTTTATAAATATTTTAAAAAATAATAATAGATAATTGGAGTTGAAAAATTTGACGATTGTAAAAGTTTGTTTAATAAAAGGATGATTTTTTTTAAAGTGCTAATTTAAGTTAATAAATATTAAAATATATAAAAATACAAGCAAAAGTGAGACAATTATCTACGGTAAGGGGAAAAATGTATTAATTAGCTGATTTTACCATCGAAACGGATACAGTTTTAGATCTCATCATACTCTTTGGAAAGCGTGGTGTATTTCTTTCAATATTTGTGAAGTTTTAATATTTTTGGCACGAAACGAGGTAAAACCTAAACAAATTAAGGTTAGTTCAAAATGAAAACGAAGAGTAGCGACGAAGGAAATCACTATATTTAAACTTTTGCTCATTTTGTAATATTCGCAACGGGGTGACCTAAAAAACGACAAGTGAATATTGCGCAAGACCGCACGTAACTTATTAATACATATGTAAGTACAAATGTTGCACCATATTTTTCTTTAAATTAGCCCCAATCTGGATCATATTAAATTTTAGAATCCATCTATTTTCCATACTAATATCATAAATGTAAAAGTTTATGAGGATGGATGGATGTTTGTTACTCTTTCACATCAGAACGTGTAAACAGATCTGGATGCACTTTGGCATAGAGATAGATTATAGTCTGAAATAGCACATAGGCTACTTTTTATCCCAGAAAAATGTACGGTTCCCGTGGGATAGATTTATTTTTGTTTATTATAATTCGTTTGACTATTGCTATGATTTTACAGAAGTGTTAAACATAGAAATCGGTTAAGTAAAATTAAAAAGCGAGTTAAAAATATAACTAACGGAGAATCCTAGCGTCTATCCATAGCTTTCCTTATTAGAGACATTTGATATAAGCTCAATACAATTTATGCCAAATAGACCGACAGATAGATGTTATTATTGGGATTCAGCTTTAATTAATTTATTTTTCTAACGAATCAATAAAATTAAGCTAAGCATATTATTCCGTCATGGAATATTTTATAGAAATAAATGTGTGAGCAGTCAGTTTAGTGGATACCCATGCACGATATGTACAGAATTATTTCACTCTTATATTATAGTCTTAAGTGTTGTAAACAAATTTTTATTTTTGAAGAATAACTATAATTTTCTAGTTCATTTCTAGTTTTCATAGAAGTGCATTTCATATGAATTACACTATTCACCTTCGGGATCTATTATCAGAACGTAAAGTATTAAATTATTATAATATTATTCAGATTACACAAAATATTAGGTTTAAATCGACTCTCGAAAATTACAAGCGAAAGTTACTAAAAAGTTAATAAAAGCGCGCCAAAAAGATTTTATTATATAAATCAAGACTGAACAAGTTAGAAAAGTAAGAGTCAACAAATAAATCAATCCAATGCATAAAAAGCTACATTTTAAATACAAAACAAACTCTACTACGAGTATATTTATAACATAGAAATTGTAGTAGGGTCTGGAAGAATAGAACAAACTACATTCTACATATAAAAAATAGTTAACTTTAAAACTTAAAAAAAAACGACTTCCAGGCACTCAAATGTAAAAAATAATTAAACGGGGGCTTTCATTTAGAATAGATACCTAATCAGTTATTTTTGAAGTCGGTGCCAGCCTACAATATTTTAAGATAATCGAGTAATCGGTGAACATACATAAAAAAAAGATTCCGAAGAATTGAGAACCTCCTCGTTTTTGGAAGTCGGTTAAAAAATAATCTTAAAATATAACAAAATTTTCTTAGTAGTTTAATTATAAGAGCATTTGCATCGATACATTTCATTTAAAGCTATATGTTATTCATAACTCTGCCCTTAGAATTATAAATGGAACTTAGATAAATGTTTGGCACAAAGAAATAGATCAAGTCGGTCAATGCTAGAGCACGCAACATTCAACTTCCTCTCATTCGTAGAAATATAACTCAAAAAAAACTAATTTAATTGACGATGGAAGACTTGTTCCACGTTACATTGCCTTTGTAGTATCATAAATGTTATTTACTAAATATTTTAATTTCATCGATTCTTATAAATATATTTTCCTTACTTATAGCTTATTTTTTTTTATCTAATAAATCTATACCTACATATAATAAAATTCAAACTGAGTCCAATCTGTACATTAAGTATTTTTTGGAGAATCTTATTGAAATAGTCATTATTATCGATGCAAAGGCCAAATCTATAGTTTTTAGAATTTTTGTCTGTCTGTCTGTGAACGCATCACGAAAAAACCACTAGACAGATTGTGATGAAATTTGGTATGATAATAGCTGGTTAACCGGGTCAACATATAGGATATTTGTTACGGCGGGAAAATATCTCATCTCTGAGAAATCTATTATTATGTAACTTTAAAACGTAAGTAGGGATGAACCCGAGCGGATCGAGTGTGACTTGTGAGTCGCTAGTTTACTAATATATTTTAACATAAGGCTTATCTTTTGTTGCCGTCAATTAGACGTTGACAAATATTCAAGGATTAAACTTAGAACAATTTAACATTTACTTGAAAGAAAGCTTTTTTCTTCAAATTTAGGCCCATAGTATATAGATTCATAAAGCTAGTTCACAATTTGTAAATATCGCGTGAAATAAACAAATAATAACCGTATTGAAATCTTTTACACCTTATTAAAATTATTACTTAAGTATAGCCATTACTTTATAGTATATTATTAATTATTATTATAAATCTAAATCCGTAAAATTATTAGATTTGTGATAAATAACAAGAGCTCAAGCCATTCAAATTATCATAAATTGTTTAGGGCATCTAGCCAACATAATGCGAGTATCTTTAAGCGGTACTTCGACGTTATTGTTATCGACTCTCGTGTTTGGGATCAAACAGATCGTACTATGCTTAACAGAAGTCAGAACATTGTAATATCTCGATAGTATTCTGAAAATACAATTACTACGTAGAATTCTTTTAAATCTTTATTGAGATCTAACTACTGTTTAACGTTTGCTGAATATATACATATATGTATATGTACATCCATACTAATATTATAAATGTGAAAGTGTATTTGTTTGTTTGTCCTTCTTTCACATCAAAACGGAGTGACGCATTCGCGTATTTTTTTGTGTGGAGATAGTTGCAGGGCTGGAGAGTGACATAGGCTACTTTTTACCGCGAGAGATTATCTAATTCCTACGGGAAAACACGTTATAATACAATTCAAAAAAATACTTATGATCAGAATTACTTGAAACTTGGTATTAACGCTCTTCTATAAAATTAAATAAATACGTGTTATAGCATTTTTCGAAATTCATCCTATAAGAGGGTAAAATAGAACATTTTTAGATTTTTTTTTATAGTTTTAGCGCAAGCAAAGCCGCGGGTTCTGCCAGTATTACATACAAATAAGGTCTTAAAATCAAATTTTGATGTAATTTAAACAATAAAAGCAATGTGTACATGCATATAATATTTTGCTTGTGCTTATTAAAATAATATTAATAGCTAAGCAAAAAGCAAGTAGAATTCATTTTATAGTAGAAAAAACCAAGCAGTGTAGGTACGAGTATGTACCTAATTGTGTGAGTATATTTTTAACTGTTATCTTTTTTAACTGTTGGTGGGTCCGAACCTTTCCTCAATATGAAGGAGCTCAATCGAAAGTCACTGTATTGGTCAAGTACGAGACCGCCACGGACTTCACATGGTATTTTGTAAACTAGATAGGTTTTCTCAGACATACAGATAAAAAGCTGCTTCACTTAGTTTTTCAAGCGAGCGCGTATCTATACTAATATTATAAAGAAGCAGAGTTTGTTTGTTTGTTTATTTGTTTGAATTCGCTAATTACAGGAAATACTAATCCGATTTGATAAATTCTTTTTGCATTAGATAGCCTATTTATTAAGGAAGGATATAAGCTATATATCATCTCGAAAAAATGTACGGTTCCCGTGGGATAGATATGTTTTGTCTAGGGACGAACCCAAAGCGAAGCGAGGCTGAGTCGCTAGTGTATGTAATATGAAGCAAGGCGAGGCACATGCATTGTACATGTATTAAGGAATTACCTTTCATTAGATGCAATTTTCTTCTTTTTGGGATGATTTTTCTTCGGTCTTACAGCAAGCTTATGCTTAGCGGCGGACGTGTCGAGGAGTTCGGCTTCCACGTTCAGGCTGGAGTCGGGGTCGGGGTTCCTGGGAGAGTGGGACATGTTACTATACGGATGAGGGGTTTCATATATATGTATTTAAATATAAGGTTTAAAATTATGGTCGGGGGCTACATACTAGTGATCAAACAAAGTGTCAAATTAAATGTAAAAATATTTTTTATGTTATTACAAAGTATTGTGCTTAGGTAATTTGAATAATATGCAAAAATAGATACTTATTCGTATAAAAATTCAGTATACGGAAAAAAGTACTCAGAAGAAGATAACGCTTTATTTTTATCTTTTGTTGTTGATGCCAATGGCTTGGTCTCAAAATTCTGCATAAGACGATCACTGTGTTGGTGACATAGCAGCTTCTAAACTATCAAAGATGGACCAATTTTAATGCATATGTATTTATTTTAAAAATTATTAAATCAATAATATTCTGAACTTAAATTGATGTTAATACGTCCAGTTGTTCAAGTTCTTTTTAAGTGTAATGGAATATTTTGCCTCTGGCTTAGTTCATTTTAAGTTTAACTAATCTTCGGCGTTCGCCCAGTGGTCGAAATTGGACTAGAATAGAATAGATTTTTATTATCTACGTAAAAAAAACTATTGCCAATTTTTATTACTGATAACATTAAAGTCTTCTACAGATACTTACTTAACAAAAAAGAGTAAATAAGTTGACAAGCAGAGACAAAAATGACACTGAACTGTTTTATGTTATATATATATATATATATATATATATATATATATGTATATGTATATACTCGTAAATAGGCATATATATATATAATATGTACATATGTAATTTAAAATTTTGTATGTTCTGTGTTTGCTGCAACAATATAGTAACTAGCTGCTACTGGGTTGGCATGCACACTATAGAGCTCCTTCATATTTAAGTTAGATAGTATGTAAGAACAATATGGATGCCTATTTAACAGATTTGATTGGCGATTATGGTTCAAGTCTAATAGGTCAAAATCAGATCCCTTAACACATTTAAAGAATAAAAATTTTAATCTATTTTTTTTACTTTGAAGGTTTTCACTTTTAATTGTTTTATGGATATATCCTAAGTATTTTTAATTTTTAATTAATAATTAAAAAAAAAGTAATATTATATAACTAGCGACTTAACCTCGCTTCGCTCGGGTCCGTCCCTAGGTATTACATTGGATATAGTATGTTATCCTTAAGAGATAGACATATGCCATCGCGGACTTTTCTGTAGACCTATATAAGATACACAATTCCATCATACATTATTTTGTTATATCTCAAAGGATTTTATCGAGAACAGACAGACAGAGGAGGACTCGGTCCCCCCCCACGTGCGTTCACCTAGTCGTGGTGGGGGGGCTCAGTAGTGACCGGCACCGGACAGGGAGGTGGCCCACTTCGGTGGGCGTTGGGAGGTGGCCCTCTTCGAAGGGCGGTGTACCATGCGGGCTGCTCCTGGTACTTCTCTGATAGCAGAGTGGACCTTGGAGCAACCCCGTGGTTGTTGTGGTCTGCTTCGGCAGACCTGCCGTCGGGGCGTCGTAGTTGAATGCGTAAGCTATCCTGTGACGCCCCATTAAGACGGGGGAAGGCTTTGTTGGGTTTTAGTGGGTAGTACTGGCTTCGCCGGTGAGTCCCACACCTCGTGCGTAATGCATTTCCCAACGTTAAAAAAAAGGACTTGGTTTTATAATATGTAGTAATGAGTAAGTTTATTTTATAACAGACTTGATTGAACAGATTTGATTGAAAATCGAAACGGAGATAGATTCATAATTAACACATGAACTACTTTTTATTATTGTACCACCATGCGATGGGAGCCCCATCGCATGGTGGCAAGTGGCAGGCATAAATTAGTATGTAATAAAACTAACCTTAATTATAATAATAACAGCTAAAATTAAATAAATAATATTCCATATTCAATTATAAAATAATTAAAATTATGAAAATGTTTAAAATTAAAAAATATTGTAAGGTACTTTGATGCCGTTTTTCAACTTTTTAATGCATTTGTTATTTGTGGGTAGGCTGTCTGTAACAACTATATAATACCTTTGATACATCTAACATGATTGCTGTAAAGCACTCAAAACGTCGGGAACCAAAAATCCAAATGAACCCGCAAAAAAAATCCGAAAAGATAGTTTTATTTAAAATATCTAAGTATGTAGACCGTACAACATAGATAATATTTTGATAGGTCTCTTATGATTATTGATTTGATATTTAAAGATCTTCTTAAAATCTAAACACTAATCGAGATTCGGAACAGCTATAATTTGAAATAAGTAAAAATAGATGAATGGAAATGAGTTTCCTGCCTGTGATATATGTCGGGGCATCAATCAGTGACAGTGGAAGACGGAAGTGACGCCTCAATGTCAGGGTCCGCTTCAGATTTCAGCACGAATACACTCGAACTTGTGACATTAAGTGTTATTAGTTATTTTAATACTAGCAGACGTTGCTCTGTCCAAATTTCATAAAAGTTTGCGATTTTTAAGTTCATACAAAATTTCTATAGAACAATACACTTTTCCTGAATATCCCAATTTTCCGGGAAACTTTTTCAAATTTGTTTCCCTAAAAACTTTATTCGAACTACTGTGAATATTCTAAAATATAAATTAGCCAAATCAGTACAGCTTTTCTCTAGTGATGTTCTTACAAACATTAAATATAAAACATGTCTTAATAAGTTTTACAGATGTGTGTAGATTATTAGCTCCTCATGTTTTGAAAGCTTTACATCAAACGTGATTACGGGAGAGACTAGGTTTAATAAAAAAAAAAAACATATTTTTTTTAATTTGTTTTTTAAATTGTGTGGGTTTGTTCCATTTCTCCATGAGTTTCTTATCTTTCAAATTAATGTATAATTTTGTGTAGGTGCGTCTGTAATGATCAGTCATAACTTTTGAGGCGTTAGTTTAATTTAAAATATCAAATGTTCGCTTAAATCTGAGAAAATATTATTAGTCATAACTACTATTTGCACTATATAATTTTGTCTAATCTGCCAAAATTATTATATTTAATTATCTTTGAATGTATATACTTTTTAAATACATAATTCTATATGTTCCACATATAATTCGTGTTTTCTCTGTACTTCACACAATTCGTATTTATTTTTTTTTTTTATTTTATTTATAAAGCACACTAACAATACACATATAAAACATTTCTGGTAATCTTATTAGTAATATAAATTAAGTACCTGATATGTATATCTATAACAAGTGTACATAGCGTTCACTGTAAACAATAGTTAAAAGTAAGAAAAGTAAAAAAATTAATTACTACCTAAATTTAAATTATTATGTTTTTTTTAAAGTAATCTAATAGCCTACGTCTAAAAACAGAGGGTGAATCGTGAAAAATGTCAATGCTTGGTATCGATTTCTGAAGGTTATTATATTTAGCACAGATACGTAAGACAGGGGCTTGGCTACCCAGGTTAGATCTCACTCTAGGTATGAAAAATATATTATGGACCTTGTTCCTAGGATTTCTGGAGGGGACAGATATTGAAATACTTTCCATTAAATCTGAGCTCAGAACTTGATTGTGTATAATGTTTTGTAAAAATCTTAAGTCAAGAATTTCCCGCCTATCACGGAGAGATAGAATATTGAACTTATCCAATCTTTCGCGATAAGGCTGTCTGTGAGAGAGATTCTCTTCATAGAATGCAAGATATCTTGTAAAAGTGCGTTGAATGCTTTCAATGCGTTGGGAATGAACACTATACAAAGGATTCCAAACCACACTAGCGTATTCAAGACAACTGCGTACCAATGCGTTGAATAAAACAATTTTTGTTGCCCTACTGAAACCGTGTGCATTCCGCTTGATAAAACCTAGAATTTGTGCGGCTTTATGGATAGTTTTATCACAATATGCGAGATAAAAGTTAAACGGCTGTCAATAGTGACTCCTAAATCTTTGATCTCAGATACTTCTTTCACTAATTCGTTTCCAATAGTATATTTAGACACAAGTGGTTTTTTTTTTCGAGTAAATTTAATGTGAAAACATTTGCTAACATTAAGAGTCATATGATTATGGCGGCACCATTCGGTGATATTATTAAGGTCATCCTGGATCAAATGTATGTCATCACTTGATGTGATCGTTTTATATAATTTAAGATCGTCCGCAAATAATGAACATTTACAGTACTTAATATTTTCGGTTAAGTTTAAGTCTTAAAACATCTAACAATGCTGAAATATAGATAAATATGTACCTAATACTGAGATTTTCGTCATAATATTGATTGTTACGCTAAATAATAGTAACAGCTTGTTTCAGATGTACTTTAGTTCAATTTACGAATTTTACCAGTTTTTTTAATATCTTAATTTTATTATATATCCATAACTATAACTTTAATTGTATTATATTATACTCGTACTATCCAATGAATGTTCATGTTACGAGTAACTTGGACTGCTAAAAGAATTTATGATTCCATTCTTGCCGAAATTAAAATCCGAGTGACGCACGATAATCTGTCAGAACAAGATCCTAAGTTTTTTTGGACATATAATGCAGGCGCCCAAGCATAGCCTCAGAAACTCATAATCTTAAGGCCAAATTGACAGAAGACACACCAAGGGAACCACTCCAGGACCTATGATTTCTATTGCAATTAAGAAGACATCCATGACGCAGTCTACGCATCGCTAAATAGACCATCGTGATCCTCATTAGTGAGGTGCCTATATATCTTTCAATTGGTAAGCATGTTTTATATTTATCCTAAATTTTGTTGCATTTATAAATGTTATATAACGTATATATACTCGTATACTCGTATAGGTAGAAATCTCTTAAGGCTTAAGTAAAACCAAGCAAGTATAATTCATTGGCATTGTTTTAGAACTGGCTGAATAAGGTCAAACAACACTTCCTCAATATCTTGGCAGCACTTGCGATTTCAACCGCGACACTTACTGGAGTGACAGTGATATGACATGACTTCTGACAAAAATTGCATTGTCAATATCTCTATCTACTTCCTGTACGCTTCAAGGTTTGTCTATGATTTATATATTTTTTATTTTAGATATATTTTGTTTAAGATTTAACATTTCATTTGAAAACCATATTTCAAACAGAAAAGGGGCATTCATATTAATGAATTTACATTAAAATATTCATATTAAAACGTAATTATACGTGAGCTGTTTTTCTTTCAATTTAGACTCCTCCTGAGATTTGGTTGTTAAAGGAATACATTTATTTTCATTTAGTATAAAAATAATACAAAGTTCAGTTACTTTTTCAGCGGGCAAAATAGGACACTCTATAAATGAAAGAACCATTTAATAATTTTTTCTTTGATTATCTGTGTAATGTGGATATTCTTTTATAGCTGACGTGAAATTTTAAATTTGCCCTCCTCAGTTCAACTGAGATTTGATGAGATTTTACTGCATTTTACAGGGGAGAGGCCTACTTTTTGAGCTCACGTAATTAATGTTTGTCCCCAAAGATGGTAGGCATCGAAAATACTTATAATTAATAATAAAACTGCCAGAAAATAAGCTCGTACTAAAATGTGGTAATAAAATGATTTCACCCCTAACAAAGTTGCTAACTAATAAGTACGACCGAGCATCAACTTTACAGCCAAGTTTCATCAGTAGGTACGCTATTTCAGGCCGCCCTATAAACGAAGTGAGTGACGTCAGACGCGGCACAGTTCCCTCTCGCTCCAGCACCCCGACCCGCTCGTTAACGATATGTCATGTATACATCGATTTCTACACATATCAAAACACACGTGAACCAAATGTGAAAAAACATTATTTAGGTTAATATAAAAATATTTTTAGACATTCCAATTATACTAATTGACAACGTATTGTAATTTATAATTTTAAAATATTACATGAAAAAAAATACCGATGATTTTATTTTTGTGTAATGTAACAAAACCTGACACAAATTATCTACGTGTACTAAATAAGGAAGCAACAGTTATTTCTTGATGTAGCCTGTTCTGTACAGGAAGTATACTCGGAAAGTTCAAAGCAGAAGAAATAGGACGAGTGGCTACCAACTATTATCTACGTACAGTACCTATAATTATATACGGTAACCTATATAGCAAGTATAAAATATAATAGGGCAGTTTAATGTTCCCATATAAATTTGAAACGGTTTACTGCGTTGTAACTGTCCAAAATCTAGCACTGAAACCTATTTCAAAGCTATCCTTAAATTGTATTTTTTATAGAATTCCTTAAGCAAATAAAATGTATTCCATTATTATATGTAATAATATCTATACTAAGATCATAAATGTGAAAGTTTGGATGGATGTTTGTTACTCAATTACGACAGAACGGCTGAACAGATCTGGAATAGCATATAGGTTACTTTTTATTTCGGAAAAATGTACGGTTCCTGTAGGATAAATTTGTTTTTGTTTCGGGATAAGCCTAAGCGAAGCGAGGGTGACTAGCTACTAGTACTTACATATATTTTCCTAATAAAACCTTCTTCTCTCAAACTTAAATATTACCATGGACAATTCTGATCCGAGGAGTAATATAGGAACATCATATTCAAATCTTTCGAAGATTTAATTCACATTCAATATTATTAATTCTAAAACAAAATCCTTTTAACAACTCAAGACAAACAGCGAATATCCTTTCAATTACTCACATCACTCAACCTCTGTACCATACGAACTAATCTGAAGAAGGGTTGAATCATCCCATAATAAGTATGTAGTCTAATTTATGTTTCCAAGAAATCTACCTTTACGAGTTAGTTGGCGAGCGGCCAGTGACGGCTTCTTGTATATTAGTTTTCCAAATGCTATATTCACATAATATTTTTGATGGCATTTGAAATATAGCTTGAAGTACTTTCGATTAATTATAAATGGTTGACATAACTTTGCTGTTATGATATAATCTTTCTTCAATTTTTTAAGACTTAGAAACTTTTAGATTATATATTATGCTACTATATTAAATATATAATTAAATATTATTAATAGTATTTACCAATTTTCAAACATACAAAATAATAGCTGTACAAATTATTTTATTAAATATTGTTTCATCTTTAAAACTATGTTACGATTAATAATGTAATAAAGAAACTTAACAGGTGTCCAATAGAAAACATTTAACATTTCGTAAAGCATTCTAAACGTGAGTAATTTATGAACAGAAACTAATTCTTACTAATATTTTAAAATATTTGTTTTTTTATAACAGATTCTTTTTACTGCATTTGTGTAACTCATGTCGAGTTTAAACATTTAAGATAAATAGAGTATACTTTAATAATCCGTTTGAAAAAGGGATCTTTGTTTATTTGACACTAATAGTTTGAGTTTATTTGTATTTAATTAATTCATATATATGAAAAACATATAGAGTGCAATTAATATTCTACCATTTATAATAAATATTTATCGATAAAAAGATGCTGTTTACTGGAATTTTTCTTAACTAAAAAAGTAAAGTTAAGACCTGAGTCATATCAACCTACAACCATAACAAAAAATCGTTTATTTCTTTGATTTTTGTTTTAACCTGCAAAACTTATAAATACTAAATAATCTAACTAAAAAGAAACTCCAGAACTTTAATTGTCTTTATTAGATACATTGCTCTGCGTTCTGTTATGTGATACATTTGATAATGATAAAGCACGTATTATAATCTAAATGATAAAACAAAATGAAAGTTATCACAAAGTACATATTGATCACAACACTTACAGCTAATGCATTGCATATTTTTAAAGTATCAAAATAATTTATTTACTTTGACTTGAAATCAGTATACGATCAAGGGATAAAAATATGCAATAGCATTAACTATTACGTATACGAATTTGAATACAACATATAAAATCACTTCGATCGAAAGCAAGATATATACAATGATAGCGTGATTCTTCTTTCTTCATATCTTCCTATATAATTATAATGATCAGTAATAATACATTTTGTAGGTAGGTACGCTAAAAACATAGTCTAGTGAGGGACCCCTGGACTGGAAGAAATGATTCTCGTATCTATACACACGGCCTCTGTACCTGCATCAATAATTTTCTCTCATTACGTCATCATGAATAATGATTGAGTGGCATGATGACATTGATGATTGTAATGATCATTATTATATTATAATGATGACGTTTAATTAATGATATGAGAATAAAACGAGGTTAATTTTAACTACTTACTGTTACAAGCAAAACCGTGTAATGATACTTGTTTAGTGCGAAAGTTACGCAACAGTGCATCGAACTCGTCTAAATATACCTTCTATCGGTGTCCAGCACATCCGCGTTAATAAAATGCATTCCCTACATTTTCTATTTGCATCTGAGTTAGAAATATAAGCGCGGACCACTTCAACTCGTTTAGTTTGATCGAGAATTTCGCATTGCGAGGCAATATATGCGCTTGTCATAACACAGTGTCAACATAAATCAAAAGGAAAGAAACATGTGGCTCTACACACGGCTTGTTTAAATAATTATAATCCATTACGAAACTGGTGGTTATAAATAAGTTCGATTTTTAATTAAGAATTTTAAGGGTGGTAATAGGTGGAATGTCTTAGAGTATAGAATTTCATAATTTTGTAAATAATTCACTACATACATAAATTAATATACCCGGTTGTTTTCAAATATGTTTTATTTAAAAATAAATTTGATTGGTAGTAGATAATGAAAAAATAATAGTAATTAGCTACGAAGTTTAGACAAAATTTATTGAATATAGTAAATGCATGATTTTCGAAAATTTCAGTCTAGATAAGTTTCTTTCAAAAGCTTGCTTAAAATAGCTTTTATTTATTCAAATGTAAGTTTAACGACGTTTTGGTAATTTTGTAAGTGTTATATTGCTGTGGATGTGTGTTAATATGAATAAAATACTGTACATAAAATGTGAGTTATTTTTGGTCAGATTAAAAAAAACATGTACTCGTAACTCTAGTTTCATAATGCATGTTCTCCGGTTAAATAAACATTTACAAAATGTACAAGAAATAGGGCACGATAGTACAAATTCTCCTTATGAATCTCTGAAGTTAATACCTGGAAAGTTAATTCTAAGAAAAAGATACAATGCAGTACGTATTTAAATTACTTACTTGGATCCGAGGCCAGATTTAGTGTCGAGAACCTCGACAATATCTCCCGCTTTGAGAGAGACCTCGTCGTCAGCCGCCGCTGTGTAATCAGCGTTGGCTACAACTACATCGTCTACCTAGAACAAGACAAAAAATATGATTGAATGACTTATTTTCATTAAAATGTGCATTTAATATACAGTAAATTAAACGAAAATCTCTAAATGTCTAACTATTACCTTAGGGGGGCTTCTGCTGCAAGTTGATCGTGATCTAGTTAAAGATCTTGCGTTTTGATATCTGTCATAACTTGGTGTATTTTTAAGAGTGCTTATTCTAGCTCTAGTGTTTTCTCTGTCTAATAGTACTCCATTGTATTTTCTATTCCATCCACCAAATTTAGTAATCCTTTGATTATTACTTATATTACAATATCCAGTAAAAGTTTGGAGATCTTCATCATTGTCGTCTAATACGGGGCAGCTGTACATACTAAAGCGATGTGCTGTAGGCTGACTCAAATTTAATGCTGAAAATACGTGTAATGGCTCGAAATGTCTTATACCATGTTCATCCAAGACTGTATACGCTACTTGACCCGTCAACACGGCACGACTTGCTTCTCTGGGAACCACTGCTTGTAGTCCTTTCTTCATTATTAGTAAAGCTCCAGATGAATGTTTCTTTCGTTGAAACAGGAAATCTTCCATTGCAAGAATATTTTCAGGTTGAAGTAAACTCAATGGAACATCTTCTGAGGTCATCAATGGAGGGTCTTCTGGAATGATCATAAGAGCTGCGCTTTCTCGTACTAAATCTCGCAGCTTGGGATCCGTACGAGCTAGCTCTGGATCGGTTTCTAGTTTGCGCAGTGCTAAATGTAAGCTTGGGGTTTCTTCGGCCAATTTTCTCATAACTGTTAAACGTTTTAGAATATTTATGCTTACTTCATCACCTGCAATTTTATTTAGGCTGTATTCACTATTCAGTGCGGATATTAAATTTCTAGCGACATCATTCATTCCAAGTACTCTTGCAAGACCGGCTGATTGCACAAGGATTTCTTTGAGCATTTCTTTATTAGAGCCATCTAATACACTTTCTAATGTTTTGCTACTACTTTCTTGTATAGCGCTTACAATAACTTTTTGCAATGTTTCGGCAGCTTCATTATCTGTTTCAATAAAGGAAATAGATTCTGAAATATGACCTAAGACGTGTAGCAGTAAACTTGGATCATTCTTAGACATTTTTTTGAAAGCAGGACCTAAAACTTCACTTTCCTTACTTAAAAGTTCACTAAATTTATTGATAATTTGCTCTTCAGTAAAGGAATGTTTATCTAATGCTCTATTTATTGCAATTTTGATTAATTCTATTTTCGTTGTTGTAGAATTTTCAAGAATTTCCTCTCTAAGAATTTCTTTATCTTCTTCAGTTTGAAGAATTTTATACATAGCAGAAACAAGATCTTTATCAATTGATTTTCCTAAAATTGTATCAATAGATTTTAAAATGTGATGATATTTTTCTTTTCCATTAATATTGTTAACATCTTCAAATTGTTCTGCTGTAACTAGTGCTGCAAGTACTGCTGCGGCGATAGAATTTTTTACTTTTTCTTGATGTGCATGCTGTTTTTTATTTTCTATATAATCTGATTGGCTTTGTTCATCTTGTCTTCTTTTATTAAATCTTCCTTTTTTGCCGTCTGATATAAGACCATTTTCTTTATGGTTTGTATTCATTTCAGTTTTTAAATGTGCACTCATTTCTATTATGGATGTAATGACCTCCATTAACTGATTAGCGACATCATCTTTTAATCCGAAATCAGTCACAAAAGCTTTCAATGTTTCAGCATTTTTAGTGTGGTTTAATATAACATTAATTGCTGGCAAATCAGCTGGTACTTGTCGTCCAATTGACATCCCCGCTTCAGAGAGTTGTCGTAGCATTTTGGTGTCAATAGTCAACTCACCTTTAGTCGAAGTGGTGTCATTCGGGTTAGTTTTAACTTTTAAGAGTTTAAGTTCTTCTGGAGTTACAACAAAGCTTTGAACAGAGAATTCTAGACCTTCTTCACCTTCAATAAGATCAGGGGCAACGAACTTGAGACCTTCAGGTGTTTGAACAATTTGTCCAGGTACAAATGTTACTCCTTGGTCATCATTTTCAATAACTCTACCGGGAACAAATCTTGGCCCTTCTTCAGTATCGACTACTTGTCCAGGTACAAATCTGGAACCTTCGTCTTCCGTGGATATTACTTGACCCGGAATAAATGTTGGCCCAGCTTTTGTTTCTATAATTTGGCCAGGCACAAACCTAGGTCCATCTATGGTATGTATTGTTTGACCTGGGACAAATTTAGGTCCACTTTTTGTATTAACAACTTGTCCAGGAACAAACTTCGGTCCATCAGCAGTATCTACAACTTGTCCAGGTACGAACTGTTCTCCATTTTCAGTAAAAACTATTTGACCGGGAACAAATATGCCCTCCACCATCATTCCTGGAACGAATCGAGACTGATTAGCTTCATTTTTAACAAGACGTCCAGGCACAACTTTTCCATCTAATTTAGGTATTTTAGGACCCGGATAAAATTCAATGCCTTTTGCCGTTTGAACCATATGTCCAAAAACGTATAATGATTCTTCTGATAGAGAACTAGTTTTAATATCAATAGGCAATCCCATTGGAGATCCTTCAGTAAAAGCAATGTCCTCAACAGACTTTGCTACAGAAAACTCAACGTGCCCGTTTGCTTGAACAATTGATTTACCCGGTAAGAATTTATCACCACTCGATGAATTCACAACCTGACCTTCAATAAATTTCGGCCCGTCAATTGTATCTACAGTAGTACCGGGAACAAATTCTAAGCCTTTCTCTCCCATTCTAGAAATACCCGGAACAAACATAGTCTTTCCATCTAAAGAAATTGTTTGACCTGGCACAAATTTAAGACCATTCGGTGTAGCTAGTGTAGCTCCAGGAACAAAATGTAATTCATCATCACTATTGACAACTTGTCCTGGCACAAACTGCCATTCATTATTTATTTTGGTATTTTGACCTGGAGTAAAAATAATATTGTCATTCTCTGTTAATGTTTGTCCAGGAATAAACTGTACACCGTCAGGAGTCATTATTGCTTGGCCTGGTACAAAAATATCTTCATTTCCATTATTTATTATTTTCCCAGGTACAAATTTTAAGCCTTCCTCTGATACTACGGTTTGTCCCTCAGTGAATCGGTATGAATCATCTTTTTGTTTGATAATCTGTCCACAAACGAATTCCTCACCATTTGCTGTTTGTAGTGTTTGACCAGCCAAGAAAAAAGGTTCGTTTACATTTTCGTTATTTATAATATGTCCTGGTATGAGGCCTGGCCCAGCTGGAGTATTTACAGTGAGACCTGGAACAAACACGGGTCCTGAGGGTGTATCTACTGTCTGACCCGGCACAAAGATTGGACCTTGAGGCGTGTTTACATGTTGACCTGGAATAAATTTCTTGGCTTTGTCTATGTCTAAAGTGAGCCCAGATATCTTTGCAATTTTCCCTTGTTTTCCTTTTTTAATATTTTTGATAACCTCCGTTATGTTATCCATTGTTGGAAGCATATCAATTTTATCATATTGGAATAATTTTTCTGTAATATTTGAAGTTTCTATTAAGCGTTCTGTAGGAAGCTCTGCAACAGCGGAGAGAACTGATTCGGAAGGTTTAGATTTGATAGGCTTCAATGGGTTAACGCAAGGTACATTTTCAAGGGAAACCGATACGTCACTAATATTTCTATCCACTTCATAAATTTCTGTGTCACAATGGTAGGGCGTTATTTTAATTGGAGAAGGCAGCATAGTCACTTTTGGTGAGAAATTTTCATTGCCTATTTCTTCTTCGAATAAATCCCAATCCCAAGTTTCAATAAGTGGATGCATTTGTTCCCTCCATTCTCCATTACACATAACTATGCTCGACTTAGAACGCATATGATTAAGATCAAAGTTATTACACGAAAAACTCTTAGTGTCATGTTTTTCGTGCCTAGTTTCTTCTAGTTTTGCTTTTTTCGCTAAACGATCCTGGCGCATTTTTTCTTCTTCAAGTTCTTGCACTTCTGCTAATTTTTCCTTATTTTCAAAAATCTTTTTCATTGATGAAAGACCTGCGGCTCGTTTCCTTTTCTTCTTCTTTTCTTCTAATTCTTCAATTTCTCTTTGCTTCAAAACTTCTGCATTTGGTCCCTCACCTTCATACATTTCTACGTCCTCCGTAAAATCTTTGAAATCCATTGATACACTTCTACCTTGCTTTGTTTTAATTAAAACTGTATCCGAGTCTTTAGCAAGCATAACATCCCTCACATCACCATCACGCACTGCTGCTTCCATACGAGCGGAAAAAACCAAGCTGCATCTACGCTCTTGCACTGTGTACACATATCGTTTATCGTCAGATACTTGTTTAGTCAATAGCATTTCCATTAGTCCTCTTTGCGCCTCAGTTGATCCATCCAATACCGGAAATATATATCTAAAATCTGGAAGAATCTCATGTTTTCTGTTTCCATAGTGAATTTCGGGTGCGTAGTGATGAGGACCTAGTTCACCTGATACATTTGTTATTCTGCATTTGTTTGCCGCGGATCTGGCTGTGAGTAGAACTGGAATGTAATGATGTGATGGTAAACCATATGATTTCCCGGTAATTCTGCAGCATCTCTTCGCATCTGCCGGTGATATCGGAGCTAGAAGCGGAAAATAGTTCGGCTTAGGTAGGCCTCTGCTACGGCCTGTTATTCTACAGAAAGACATCTCCGATATTGCGAGATCACGTCGTCATATTATTTGTTTACAAACGCAAGTTAAGCCGGCTTAATAATACGGGCGTTTAAATATAATATCGATCTATTCACGGCGGAGGTGCGCGTGTGTCGGTTGCGGAGCTTACGAAGCGACTGCGGCGTCGGCGTCTGAGCGCAGGGATTTACAGTGCGCGTCGGTTTGCACCTTCAGAGCGTCAGACGGTGTGCCGTATATTGTTCCGGTGGCGAGTTATTTATAAACATAAAGGGAGATGAATTTATTTACGCAAAATGTATGACACGATTCCACAATAAAAACATCCCAAACGTAAATTCAGTAATTTATATCTTCCGTCAAGATCAAGTGTGAATAAATAAAAAGTTTAAATGTTATGAAACTAAGTGTTGGAGTTACTTTATAAATATAAACATATTATGAGTGTTAATGTAACCCAAAAATCCTGAAATGTTTAACTTTTTAGTTTATTACACGTTTTTTATATACAACGTTTGATATATAGTATGTAACTACAATGTATGTACATATGTACATGTAATACAGTCGAATATTTGCTTTATTTATTTATTTTGTAAATTGGAAAACAGACAGCATATAATATAAGCATAAAATGCAAAATACATCAGAATTAATACACTTAGCCAATAAAGTTTCCACTTATACATAAATATAGCAAACTTACTATCAATAAAATAAAAACAGATATAATTAAAAAGTGTAGCTACAAAATAAAAAGAAAAATATAAAAATAATATTTATCATACTTTAGTGTTATTTGAGTTTATTTTTTGTTTTTGTGATTAACAATTTTCTTAATTATAGAATTAAATAAGATTTTTTTTAAGTTTTAAATAATTATATATCTACATTCTAAACAAAATTGTATATCTTATATCCGCTACGATCCTGTGATATTATTCATCCCTTTTGTTATGATTGATGTCGATATGACAAATGTTTTTAAAATATTAATTTGTTTTGAACCTTACTATAGAACAAAGCTTATTGTTATACTTTTACATGTTTACTTTTGAGTGTTTGTTAACAGTTTATTGAAATAAATCTTTCAACGGTACTTAAGTTTGAGCTTAATTTATAAGTAGAGAGATTAGTTAGCATACAAAGAGTTTATAATCAAATACAAAAGTTGCTGAGTCACTTTATTTACATGGCCCTCCTTCGCGAATGGAAAATATACACCTCCACTTATAAATCCTTACTCAACCAGTACCATACAACAGTAAATCTAATAATATTAGTATATGCCTTTTATATTTTTAAAGCAGGTCAGCTTCAATCCAATACCAAATAAATAATTATTGAGTAAATTATATTATCTTTAATATACACCTAGATACCCTAGATAATATTTCAAGCTGAAAAGTTATTCTAAATTTAGCCTATATCTCTTTTAGATGATGTAGCTTGTCAATGGTGAAATATAATTATTAAAATCAATTCATACTTTCAGTGGTTATCGAAACAAACAAACAAGCTTTTGTTTGTATAATCAATACATAGTACAAAAAAAAAGTCACTTTCCGCTGTTTGTCGGTCGATATGTATGCTTAGATCTTTAAAATTACGCAACGGATTTTGATGCGGTTTTTTAATAGAAAGAGTGATTCAAGAGGTAGGTTTATATGTAAAATACATGCATATTATAGTACAGAAAAGCCGAAATTCAAAGATTTGTATTTCATACTAACCGTTACAATGTACCTAGGCACGAACCCGAGCGAAGCGATGGTGAGTCGCTAGTATTAGTATAGAAAAAGATAGCAGTATTTAAAAAAGCCATGAAAAATTTTCTTTCAAATATCATAATTAATTAGTTTAAACATTTTAAAAGTGTAGTTTTTGTGACAAATGATAGTGAATAGCCTCGGAGTGACCGCGTATTTACAACTCTCAACCCGGACCTTCAAATTTAAGCGAGCGTGAGGGTGATCTATTTCTGAATCCACTGATGTTTTCCGATTTACCTGTGTCGAGAAAGTTCGCATATTCTTGGGAATTTACCAATATGCCATGAAATATGTGTATTGACTATAAAACATTATCATGTAAACTTTGTATTCAAATCCAAATATCCCCGGTAAATCAGTCAGAATAAATTGTATCAATAAATTTATATGACCTATATGTAGAGAAAATTAAAGGGCTTGAGATTTCGGAATAATTGCGTAATAAATTAATACAGAAATTCCGAAGCTAACATAGTTTTTTGAAGTACATTTTAAGGTAAACTCCGAATATGAACAAAAATTGCAGTATGGTGTGTAAAGGAAGTTAGGAGAATTTTATTTTTACCGCTAAGGTTACAGTAATTAGCTTTTTAGTTAATCTATACATATGTATAATAAAATTATAACTAAGCCGATTCTGTACATTAAATATTTTTTGGAAAATCTTATTGAAATAGACATTAGTATCGATAAAGAGGCTGAATTTATAGTTTTTAGAATTTTTGTTTGTCTGTCTGTCTGTCTGTTACCGCATCACGGGAGAACAACTCGAGGGATTTTAATGAAATTCGGTATGATGATTGCTGGTTATCCGGGTCAACATATAGGATACTTTTTACAAATATCTCAACTCTGAGAAATCTATACTAAACGTTAAAACGTAACGTGAGTCGCTAGTATGGAATAAAAATATTAAAATTAAATAATACTTTCTTAGATTTACGCGAATGTTTGACATTATTAAATAAAACTATCTTTTCGGATTATTTCGCGGATTTATTTTGATTTTTGGTTCCCGACGTTTCGAATGCTTTACAGCATCCATGGTCACGGGAGAGACTGAGTTGTTACATGTCTTGAATGTATAGTTGTTACAGACAGCCTACCCACAATTAACAAAATGAAAATTGCACCAATTACATTACAATATTTTTTAACTTTAAACATTTTTATAATTTTAATTATAATTGAATATGGAAAATTATTTATTTAATTTTTGCTATTATTTTTATAATTATTACAATTTTAAAATATCAAGACGTGTAACACCTCAGTCTCTCCCGTGACCATGGATGCTGTAAAGCATTCGAAACGTCGGGAAATAAAAATGCAAATAAATCCGCGAAATAATCCGAAAAGATAGTTTTATTTAATAAAATTAAATAGATCATTGACCTCGAGGTGTGCGAAATCGAAAATGCTTTCCAAAAAACAGTCACGGCTCACCTCCATCACTGTGTCATCGTGTGTGAATAAAATTTTTATATAGATCACATTTATCACCTATGTAGATGAATCACTGCAAACACAACGAAGAGAATTCAAACACTTGGCGATAGATAAGATTAATTCATATTCATAATAAAGGTGGCATAATTGTACATCTACATAATATTATGTATCTACTTATAAATAAACAATGATTTGTCTTTGTTCAGTACTTTTTCTCCTCTGTTTGTTAACCCATTTTTTTGGTATTTTTTTTTTGTATAGTAGCTATTGACGAGCTTTAGAGTGTTATCAATAAGAATAAAGTTTTCTAAATTCTATTATGTTTACTTCAAATTTTAAACAAAAATTATGGTCTAATTTGAAATATTAGCTAAAACAAAATGCTCACCAGTTTATATATTTCTAGCGCAATATAGATTTGTAATTAGTAAAAAGTCCTTAGGATCATAGAATTGGGCAAATACTGTCGTATTTTAAATAAAACTGTCATATCGAATTTTCCGTGATTTTTTTTTTGTTTTTTAATTCAAACGGTCACGGGATAGAACAAATATTCGCGTAAATTTAAGAAAGATACATTCTTATTATTATTATATATTACTAGCAGAAACGGCGGCTTCGCTCGCGCTAAAACTACAAAAAAATGTCTAAAAAAGTTTTTTTGGATTGAATTATAACGTATATTCCCGTGGGAATTAGATAATCTCCCGTGGTAAAAAGTGGCCTATGTCACTCTCCAGCCCTCCAACTATCTTTACACAAAAAACACGCCAATCCGTCACTCCGTTTCGACGTGAAAGAAGGACAAACAAACAAACAAACAAACAAACAAACAAACAAACAAACAAACAAACAAACAAACAAACAAACAAACAAACAAACAAACAAACACACTTTCACATTTATAATATTAGTATGGATTTATTATAATCGTATGTTAAAATGCTCTCTGTTCAGTTTCAAGTGTCCTGCATCTTTAAAACTAGTCCCTTGAATATTATAATTCGTATTTATATTATAAATGTGAAAGTTTGTGAGTATGAATGTTTCTTACTCTTTCATGCCAGAAATGCTAAACGGATCTCGATGAAATTTGTCACAGAGATAGATTATAGTCTGAAATAGGCCTGCCCTCGGGTCGTCGTGGTTGAATGCGTAAGCGATCCTGCGGCGCCCCATTAAGACGGGGGAGGTTCCGTTGGATTTTAGTGGGTAGTACTGGCTTTTCCGGCGAGTCCCACACTTCGTGCATTTCTCAACGTTAAAAAAATCATAAAGAAGCAAAAAGTCCAAATAAAACTTATTTATTCGAATATTTTCGAGCTTTGTTATAATTCAGGGGATATGCAGAAAATATACAGATTGAGCAATTTTTGAATGCGTCAGAGCAATAAATCAAAATAAAAATGCAAAATATTCGAAAAAAATATAAATGTTAAAACGTCTAATATCAATGTTAGTACCTCAATTTAATACTTTTAATTTTATTTGGATATATAAATTTTACTTTTAATTTTACGGGAGAACGTAAAATCTCTTTACTCAGAATCATGTTCAAACTCAATTAATGCTATTACGACAGTGGAAAGTTTACCGAACAGCTAGAACTTTTCCATAAGGGATGTATTTAAATTTTAAAACAATTAAGCTTCTTGCGATTTGTAACTATGCGTATAAAAATGAATGATTAAAATTATATCTTTTAGAAAATAATTTAAAACTTTAAGGTTATATTATACTAAGCCATAATTACAAAGATCTTTAAAATAAAACTATCTTTTCGAATTTTATCGCGAGAGTGCCTTCGTGCTGTAAAGCATTTGAAACGTCGCGTCAGGAACCAAAAATCAAAATAAGACCACTAAAAAATCCGAAAAAATAGTTTTATTTAAAATGTCAAATATTCGCGTAATTCTTAGAAAGTATTACATATATCTTACTACCTTATTCTGTTTGTATATAAAATCAGAATAATATTCTCTCACTGAATGATGAATTTGGACATAAATAAGGAACCTATCTCATGTGTTTCTTATAAAATAATTGATGGGCATAAGGTCTAAAGATTAATTTGAATTTGCATTAGTTGAACTAGATCTCACGGCTTATTATGCTATAATGAATTATTCTGAATATTTATCAACGCCTACTTATGCAAGAAAAAATAACAAAAGATAACGCCGTTTTCCTAAATCTTTAAACAAATGACTCGATCATTTTCCTCGAGTGAAAAAATGCCACAATATATTTTCCTGAAGCGTTTTATGAATTCATTTAGAGGCCATTTTGGCTAGTTAGAAATAAAAAAACTTGCGTGATCATTCAATTATCAGTATCAGGCGTGACTCGTTCTTTTTTGTTTCCCGACACGTCATCGGGAAAGGGGTGACAAACATTATTGACAGTATTTTTAAGAAAAAAAAAGATATATATGACAACGCAGTGAGCTTATTAAAGTTTATTAACATTGAGCATTGGTTATATTTTTAATATATGACACATTTTATTACCTGTTAAAAACAAAATACGATGTTCTTGGAATTTCCCTACATCTGTTACAAAGTGTTCGGGTTAGACTGAGGTGATAAAATATATAAGTATTAAAAGTCAGAAACAAAAATAGAATAGGAATGCTATAAATAATAAAAGAACTTTACTTCAAGCTTTTTCATATACCTACCTAATTCTAATTTTAATGACAATTTTTTTAGATATAATATCTAAAATAATTTAAATCTATACATATAATAAAATTGTTACTAAACCGAATCTGTACAATAAATATTTTTTTGGAAAATCTTATTGAAATAGACATTATTATCGATATAGAGAATAAATCTATAGTTTTTAGAATTTTTGTCTGTCTGTTACCGCATCAGGGAAAAACCACTGGAGGGATATTGATGAAATTTAGTATGTTGATAGCTGGTAATCCGGGTCAACATATAGGATACTTTTGAAAAAATACAAAAACTGCAATGTAAGAGTATACTAATATGTAAAACCTAAGAATTTGGTTTTTGGTCACCTGAACGCGGTCAGAGCCGCGGGCTATGCTAGTATTATATATATTTTACGACGTCCAAAATGACCTCTAGTAAGTGGTCACTTTATACAAATTTGTAAGTAATCCTGAATTCAAATCTTTAGTTTCGTGATAAGTAATCCTGTATAGGAGACGATTTTCTGACAGCTGTCAATTAGAATTTGGCAGGAAATGAAGATGTGTTGGGAGAGAAAAATCACAAGTTACGATATTTTAAAACAAACATAAAAGAAAACTCTTCGAGAATTGAAACGTCAAAAATAATCTTTGTTTTGAGCGCTTGTAAATTATAAAGACGTCTTTGTGTGAGATTATCTATCAAATTGGATTCGTTTCAAAGAGACCAGACCCAGTTACAAATAAAGAAACTTAAATCTAGTGCGCCTATTTAGAGCTTTCCTAGAACAGAAAGTTACTGTCGTTATTTTATACTGTTTTGTCTGAAAACTTGTTTCGATGGTTTTTGAAAAAATGTACTTATCCACTCTAGATCTAGTAATATAATAGTTGAGTTATATGCATGGGTATTATGTATTTATTATTCTGATATTTAGTCCGCAATCGACACCGTAAAAGTAAAAATATAGGTCATGTACAATTTATACCTACGTGTATTTTTATATGAAAAGAGTCTACTTCGTAAATATTTTATCCTTTTCACTAGATCTTTTAAAATAAATCATTTCTGGACAAATGTCTCGTAATTATTGTTTAATGAAATGGTTTAGATAGGAACACGAGCAAAGTTGAAAATTAATTTAGCTCGTGTTCCTGTCTAAACAATTTTACAAACAAAACATATACCTACAATAATATGTATAATAATTATAATATAATTTTATGAAAAATATTATAAAAAAGATAAATTGCTAATTTACTAATACAATTAGAAACTATCTGTTTGACGTTTGGGAAACATTTAAAACCAGTCAATCCAATCAAAGTTTTAGAGCAAGTGGCTCTTAATATTCATCATTTAATATTAAGTAAAATTATATAAATACTAGCAGAACCCGCGGCTTCGCTCGCGATAAAACTGCAAAAAATCTCTAAAAAAGTAGTTTCATACAAAATTTCATCACCTATTTTATCCCCTAGGATAAATTTCGAAAAATGCCAAAACACGTATTTATTTCATTTTATTAAAGAGCACTAATACCAAGTTCCAAGTAATTCTGATTATATATTTTTTTGGATTGTATTATAACGTGTTTTCCCGTGGGAATTAGATAATATCCCGCGGTAAAAAGTAGCCTATGACACTCTCCAGCCACTTGTCTTTAACGTAAAAGAAGGACAAACAAACAAACTAACAAACAAACACACTTTCACATTTATAATCAACCGACTTCAAAAAGGAGGAGGTTCTCAATTCGACTGTATGTTTTTTTTTATGTTTGTTACCTCAGAACTCCGTCATTTATTAACCGATTTGGACAATTTTTGTTTTGTTTGAAAGGGTATACTTCCAGATTGGTCCCATTTAAATTTCAAAAAAAAATACCACCCCTAAGGGTGGAAAAACAACTAATGATGAATTTAACCTACTTCTAATTGTCATATTGACTTGAAACTTTGCAAGTATTTCTATTTCCGTTGATAGTACAGTGGTTCGGTGTTGTTGACCTGATCTGATGGCAAGGCCAGAAGGTGAATAGGTGGAACTCTTCAACGGCTAATAGTAGATACTTTGAGTTTGGGCTTATTTTCAACCGACTTCAAAAAGGAGGAGGTTCTCAATTCGACTGTATTTTTTTTTTTTATGTTTGTTACCTCAGAACTCCGTCATTTATTAACCGATTTGGACAATTTTTGTGTCGTTTGAAAGAGTATACTTCCAGATTGGTCCCATTTAAATTTCAAAAAAAATAACACCCCTAAGGGTGGAAAAATAGCTAATGATGAATTTAACCTACTTCTAATTGTCATATTGACTTGAAACTTTGCAAGTGTTTCTATTTCCGTCGATAGTACAGTGGTTCGGTATTGTTGACCTGATCTGATAGCAAGGCCAGAAGGTGGATAGGTGGAACTCTTCAACGGCTAATAGTAGATACTTTGAGTTTGGGTTTGTTTTGTTTGATTTGACAAGCCTAATACGTTAGAATTCTTACTTTGCTACTACTGTCTACACTAAAAAAGGGAAAAATAAAAACTTTTTAACAAAAAAATAAAAACCGACTTCAAACAAAAGCACTAAGAAGTAAAAAATAACTGATTGGTAGTTTTCATTTACTATACATACCTAATCAAATATTTTCGAAGTCGGTGTGCTTTGACTAAGTAATTAAAGTCTACCTATTAAATACATACCTAATCAAATATTTTCGAAATCGGTGCCAGCCCATATAAAGCAAAGCACACCGACTTCGAAAATATTTTATTAGGTATGTATAGTAAATGAAAACTACCAATCAGTTATTTTTTACTTTTTAGTGCTTTTCTTTGAAGTCGGTTTTTATTTTTTTGTTAAAAAGTTTTTATATTAAGTATGGATTTAGACAGAGATGACATTTTTGAAAATGTTAGGTACATGAATATGCTTTTCAGTTCTCCAAAAGTGAGAAATGATGTAGTAAGTGGCGATATCGATACATAGTATTGAATTGGATTAAATCCAAATTTATTTTATGCCAGTAAGTCCGTCCTCAGAGTACAACCCTTTAAAAGTAGTCATTAATAACTCAAGTGACAAGGATAGCACTCCACTAATGTGATGAATAAACATCTCGATATTTTTGTATATACATAACAAATAACCTCGTTTTACTCGGACTCCTCCCTAAGTAACTTTTTGTACCCCTTTTTAAGCACTGATTGACTGTGAAAGCATATTGATTCCACACTACATAATATATAATTGAGTTCAGCACTTAAACAATTTAAGTTAAAAATTAAAAATATATTATTGAGCAAAACATAATATTATTCTATCACGGAATATTTTGCATAACATAATTATTAATTTTCAATATTGTTAACTAATATTATTTTTAAAAAGAGTAAGTAATTGTTCAGTTTTTCACCGTCTCATCTCAGCAGTTTCTTCCTGTAACTTCCTCACTGACTTACTAACAATTTAAATTTAAAAATGTAAAATTGAATAAAGTAAATTTTGATTTGATTGCACTTAGAGAGAAGTATCTGTATGAGCTTAAGTATAGGTAAAGTTTATATGAAGAAGGGCTGCAGGAAGCTAAAATTTATGAAAATCATTTTGGCCGAGCTAGTATGTATTATTGCTTGGAGTAAGAACTACTCGATGTATCGGGATGAAAAATATTTAACTGTTTCGCTCATAACCTAACGTCAAATACTGACAGACACAAGATAAATATTGTCCTTCTTAATATTAAAACGAATTATATATCTTTAAAGTAGGTAAACTTATTTTTATTTTGTATCTATTTCTTATTCGTGTCTAATTGTCTATAGTAGCCTCATCGAGAGGATCGAAACTCTCAAATTAAAAAAACTCAGAATTTTCAAACGTTTCTTCCCATTCTCTTCTTACAAATAAAATTTTGATGTCTTTCTGTGATTTAAAAAAAATACAAATGTAATTTTATTTATATGCCATATAATGATACGAATAGTATCTCATCTCGTAATTTTATAGTACACCGCTTGGTAAGTATGACGTAGTGTTGTAACTTGTAATGCACTCACTCCGACACGCTTTATGGCGTCATTCATACTGACGGTACATGCTGCAGAGACAAGAGTTTGGCAACTGCAAGTGACACTTTATTTCTGAATTGAGCCTACCACTTTCAAGGTATCGTATTTTGTTTTTTTTATAGTCTCAATTATTATTATTAATAGAAAATTGTAAATTTATAAAAATGCTAGCGGCTCACCCTCGCTCGGCTCGGGTTCGCCCCTAGTTACATTTTAACGTTTAGTATGGACTTCTCAGCGATGAAATATTTTATCGAAGAAAATCTATCCTATATATTGACCCGGATAACCAACTTGCGTCATACCAAATTTCATCAAAATCTGTCCAGTGGTTTTCTCGTGATCCCAAAAACACAGACAGAGAGACTTCTTAAAACTATAGATTCGGTCTCTGCATCGATAATAACGACTATTTCAATAAGATTTTCAAAAAAAACTAAGATACAGATTCGACTCAGAATTTTATTATATGTACCTATAGATAATAAATTTTCAATATAACTATGCTTTATGAGTTTTTACGATTATATTTATGTACCTATATATTTAGTAAACTATTTATAAGTCAAAGGTGATCCCACTTGAAAAAGAATAAATTCTTCCACAGAGAGTGGAATCAATTGTTGTTTGGATTGTGGTTTAGTTTTTGTGTTAAAAAAACAATGAAATACACTGAACATATGGCTTAATTTAAAGCTAACGTCTCAAATAAACCTATCAAAATTAAAAAAAATGCAATCATGTTCGATAACTTTATAATATATTATGTATGTATTACAAAGATAGGAATTCTGCCGGATACTCCGGAAATGCTATGAATATCTTATATTTTATACAACATGAAACGCGAACAGAGCTTTGCTTTTTGATTTATATTAAAAAACTGAGCGATATTTTAAAAGCAAGTTTCAAGCGGCCTTGAATTCTATCATAGTATACTCGTATGTATGTACCACAGGATCTAGTGACCTAAAACTTGAAACGAATATTTCGTGTAATTTGTTTGTGTAACTAAGATGAGTGGTGTAATATGGATAGCGGGGTGTCTGTTTGTTTTGTATCCTTTTCCATTATACAGGTACAGTTCAAAGTAATTTTAAATTACATTATGAGTTTTTTATCCTGGTACAGTGGTTTCTAATAAATATTTTGTAATAAGTGGCTAAAGAACAGGCGATCTGAAGTCAAACTTGAGCAAAGTGTGAGCGGTCTCCAAGTACGTTATAATATTTATTATAAATTATTGTCTATCATCTATTTCGATATAGATAAAAATAAAAACGTCAATTACAAAAATTTGGTGTTTGTAATCCAAAATTCAAGATAACAGCCAAATTATTCAAAGTAAAAAAAAAGATTACTCAAACACTCAGGTGTGTAATTTCAAAGAATCAAACCAAAATAAACTTCAATTCTGTTTCGTATTTTAGGACGAATATTTTGTATACGAGAGTAAATAACGTGACATTTAAAAAGATGCGGTCGCATTTCTCTTAATTTGCTTATGGATTTATTGCTCGTCCTACATACTGGTACTGCAATAAAATATTCCAGTGACAGGGGTTTTTGATAGATATTTGTAGTGCTAACGACAAAAAGAGTTCACTTACAGTGTTGCCTGATTGCCGATTAGATGTTTCTTTTTAAAGCTATTTATGTAATATTATACATTTTAAAACGAAAGCGCTACATCTTACACGTATAATACCTATTAGCCTAAAAACAGCGGTGGGCTTGTGTTAGCGTAACTCAGTTTAAAATCTATACTCGTGTATATAATAACAACTCTAGCATAATCCCCAGATTTAACTTCCAGACAAAACAGCCATTCGGAAAAAGGTTAATAAGTTACAAAATCGCTGTATTTTGAGAACGTATATTATTAGTTAACTAGTTCAGGGACGGTCCGCAGTTGAAATAATACACGATTCTGTGAAACGCATATAACCCCGCTGGTAGATATCGAAAATTATACCTATATCATTTTCATTAATATCAAATTTACTGAAATGTTTAAACATTTAAGGTGTTATTCCAAGTTTGCGAGAAAGCTCTTAAAAATACATTATTTCAATAAATTATTTCTTTGCCAACCTACGGGAAAAATCACAATATGTCAACACAATTTTGTTATTAATTTAATAGATTAATCTAAACCATTTTCTGCTGATATACCTACCTATTTTGTTGGCAATTTTTTGTTGACTGGTAACACCGATAATGGACAAATATGTATATTATTTTTTATCCATCAAGGTAGGTATCAGACTTTGAACGATAATTATTGCACTAAATGAGAAAGTAATCACTTTGAAGTTTGATGCACCAACGTGTGGAAAATAACAAAAATATTGAAACAGCTGCACGCATATCGCTGTGCTAAATTATCTTGTGATTAATCAATAAAGACAGCTATGTAAATCACTTGAAAGACTATGTTTAGGTTTGTGGCAACATTTTAATTGAGATCAGTAGTTATGTAATTTATCTATACATATAATAAAATTGTAACTAAGCCGAATCTGAACATTTAATATTGTTTTGGAAAATCTTATAGAAATAGACATTACCTATTATCGATATAGGCGCCGAATCTATAGTTTTTAGAATTTTTGTCTGTCTGTCTGTTACCGCATCACGGAAAAACCACTGGAGGGATTTTGATGAAATTTGACATGATGATAGCTGGTTATCCGGTTATCGGTTTAACTGCCTCGGTGGTGTAGTGGCTAGCATGTACGGCTGCACACCCGGAGGTCCTGGGTTCGAGTCCCGGGTCGGGCCAAGTTTAGTTATTAAGTCTTTCTGTATAGAAAGTCTCAGTAACAGCCCGGAGTTGGGAAGTTGGCGGTGTTTCACCCCCGTGCCTCGGAGAGCACGTAAAGCCGTCGGTCCTGCGCCTTAACTCTCACCGGTCGTGTCGAGTGGTCGTCCCACCGGAGTATGAGAGTGATAGGAATAGAGAGTGCACTTGTGTCTGCGCGTACACTTGAGCACTATAATATCTCCTGCGCAGTTGGCTAATCTCAATAAGATTGGCCGCCGTAGCCGGAATCGGCTAGGAGAACATCATCCGGGTCAGCATATAGGATACTTTTTACCGCGGGAAAATATCTCATCTCTGAGAAATTGATGCTAAACGTTAAAACGTAAGTAGGGATGAACCCGAGCGGAGCAGGGGTGCGTCGCTAATAATGTTATAAATTACTAAAAAAAATATAAAATATAGTGTAGATATAGCGGAAGAGATAACATCGCGATAATATTCGTATTCTTTCATATTAATTTACAATATTTTTAACGTTGTACAAGGGTGTCACATATATATTTTTTTTTTCATTGTATCAGTAATGTTGCCAAATATAATAAAAATATCAATCGCAGTCACTAACTAAAAAATTCAGTCCCGAGTGTGTCCTAATCCCCTAAAGTATGATCATAACGTTTATGGGTATATAAAAAAATAATAAAAAAGATCTATAGTGGCGATAAATTTATTTAGCCAGTTATTTTTGAAGAAGATTTTTGGTAGTAAACTCAGTAACATACATTCTTTTGTTTATCTCTTTTATTGACCAACTTTATAAAGGAGGAGGTTGTGGGTAGTACTGCATGTAACAATTGTATAATGACCTTTGAGACGTCCAAAACCTTGATCTCTCCTGTGACCATGATTACTGTAAAACATTTGAAACATCGAGAACCAAAAATAAAATAAATCCGCGAAAAAAACCGAAAAGATAGTTTTATTTAAAACATCAAATATTCGTGTAAATCTAAGAAAGTTTTATGAGGAGATACTCAATTCAGCTACATTTTTTATGTATGTTGTGCCATAAGTTTCAACCTTTTAGGTTACGTATAATGTGCGAATCATTTTCAACATGAATATCAACAGCTAATTTGATAAAGGAAAACCATAACATGGAGAACTGCATGTTTGAAAGAACTCGACTAGTTTTGCAAAGGTGTGTTAAGACCACCAGTTCATATCTGGTCATCTTGGCCTATGGCCTGATCTCCACCGAACTGAGTGCCCGTGCCCAGCAGTGTGATGATAAAAAAAAAGATGTATACGCACGTATGTATGTATTATTATTTTTTATATTATGAAGTTGGTGCGTCTTTTTTATTATGTGTATTCGTTTTTTATCTATACGTCATAATATAATAAAATTGTAAGTAAGCCGAATCTGTACATTAAATATTTTTTGGAAAATTATTGAAATAGACATTATCGATAGAGAGGCCGAATCTATAGTTTTTAGAATTTTTGTCTGTCTGTCTGTCTATTACCGCATCACGAAAAAACCACTGGAGGCATTTTGATGAAATTTGGTATGATGATAGCCGGTTATCTGGGTTAATATATAGGATACGTTTTATTGCTGGAAAATAACTAATCTCTGAGAAATCTATACTAATCGTTAAAACGTAAGTAGGGACGAACCCGAGCGGACCGAGGGTGAGTTGCTAGTAGCTTATAACATGTAACAATATTCAATAAACATTAAAGATTATAAATAATATTTTTCTATAACCAAAGAGCGCCGGCGCTCTACTACCTTTAACTAATTAATAAGCGTCTAAGATGTTTGACTGAGCGTTGCCAAAAATAAGTATGTATATAGGAAATCTTTACTTTTGTTATTCGTTGGCAACGTGATTGGCAGTACTTCTGTTCTTAAAAATGCAGACATATATTTTCTAACGTATGATATATGGTGATGATAGTGATTACGTTGAGATTATGTACTGGTATGATTTTTTAAAAAATGAATGTTATACAATCTTATTTTCTATAGTTCTATTTGTTACTTCTAGTTTAATTTCAAATTGAGAACAATTTACTTCGTCAGAATTTCAAATTGAGCACAATTTACTTCGTCAATCTCAGATTAAAAAAATTTAGATACAGGCAATCTCTTTTTTAACACGCTATCATTTTGAAAGTGTCTGATATCTATACCTACATATAATAAAATTGTAACTGATCGCTGTCTGTACATGGAAGAAATTTGGGAAAAACTATAATTCTCTCAGGGGTCTTTATTAATGTAACAGAACTTTATTAATCTCAGAAACGGCTTAACCGATTTTAGGTGCGGTTTTCACTAATGCATTTTGGTAAGCTTCACTTAATATTTAGTATTTATGAGGTTCATAAATAAAAAAAGGTACGCCAATTTAAAAAATCATATCAAATATTTATTAAAAAACTACCGACTAACCATTATAACGCATCTACTTGTAGGGACGAAGCCATTAACAAGAAAATTGAATTGAAAAGCATGTTCTTTTCTTTTAAATAATTAAATACTAAGCATTATTTGACGACACGTTTGGCTCAGTTTGTTGTGACCCTGTGCTGTGCCAGCGGTCGCGGGTTCGAGTCCCGCTGGGGGCATTCATTTGTGTAATGAGCACGAATGTTTGTACTCCAGTCATGGGTGTTTATATTTATAATATGTATGTATTTAAAGTTATATAATATGTGTAGTGTATCAAGTATCTGGTATCTATACACAAGTCTTGTAGCTTACCATGGAACTAGATGGTGCTGTGTGTTAGTGTCCCAACATATTTTTATTTATTATTCATACACATGACGTGTAGTTAATGTACGAGAATATAAATTTAATTTAAAATAAACCACATTATAATAATATTAAGTATAAGTGTACTTTAAAGGAAATTTAAAGAGGAAATCTAAGCAGTATTAATAAGAATTGAATCATAAACTAATATATCAATTAATCGTAGGAAAAATATGTTGAGATTGGAAACGATAAACGCTTACTGATAAATAATTTAAACATCACGGAATGCGGGTTTTCTATGAATAGTCCCATTGCTAATATTAGAAAGAACTGCCCACGTTGAAACCCACCACTTCGAGTGCGTACCTGTGACATGTATATTTTATGTAATATTATACTATCAGCGATATCGCATGGCTTTAACTAGTTTTAAAATATTTATTTATACACACATATTGTAGGTGCATGGTCTGTCGTAGTCAGATTATATATATATATATATATATATATATATATATATATATATATATATATATGTCGTTAATTATATTATGTACGATCGCCACCTTTAACGTATGAGGATATGTATGTATGCTGGAAGCTTTCGAAAACGTGCCATTATAATGATAGAACGTACTACTGTCCACTATAGAAAATCGACTTCAATTATTATTTTTTGTATTGTATTAAGCCCTTTTTATCGTCTCATAGGTGAGCTCAAGTTATCAGACCACAGTGCACCATAATGGTCTAGTATGAGTTTGCGAACTTTACACGTTTGCGCTGGTGGTAGGACTCTGTCTAGCCTGAGGAGTACGACTTTATGGGTACCACCCCCTTATCTATTTCTCCCGCCAAGCAACAATGATTGCATTGTTGTATTCCGGATAAGGCAGCCAGCGCAATTACAGGCAAGAAGCATATCATCTTAGTCCTCACAGTGACAACGCACCTGCGGTTCTGTATTTTTTGTAACATAAAACCTAAGTGCATGAACCGTAGGTGTTATGGGCGACAGGTACCGCTTTCCATCAAGTGGGTTTTTATATTTGTTTGTCACTGAATACTATAAAAAAAATTCAGACATGCAGGTTTCCGACGAGTTCTTCCTTCACCGAAAAGCAAGTGATAATCATGTTGATTACTAGCATAAAGAGGCTTGAACCCGTTTCATTTGATTTCTCAAGTTATCACATTACCAACCACTGGCTCATTACTGCCTATATTTTTTTTAATTAAAAAAAAGCTCACTCAAAAAAGTTCCATGCACTGGTATTTTTTAAAAGTACATTATCTTAATAGTTTTATTGCTTTTCTAAAGAAAAACACATGTAAATTTAAAAATTTACGAGTACTCATTACTAGAAAAAGAACCTTTCAACCTCAACAATACATGTTTTCCCAAATTTATGAACACGCTGCACTAACTAATAAAATGCGTTTAATAATTTATATCATCTTGGAAGTGAACGTTTTTATTGCTGTATTTCAGCGGCTATCTAATTTAAGTGCGATTTCGGTTTTATCTCCAAAACGTACAAACTTGCCAGTTTAATTGGAACGTTTTTCCAAAATTTCTTAAATTCATTTTATTTACATTAATGTTAAAATAGTCAGTTATTCATTATAATGATGATAAAATTATTTATTTATATAACGTTTAGTATAGATTTCTTTCTCAGAGATGAGATATTCTCTCGCAGTAAAAAGTATCCTATATGTTGACCTGGATAATCAGCTATTATCTTACCAAATTTCATCAAAATCTGTCCTGTGGTTTTCTCGTGATGCGGTCACAGACAGACAGACAGACAGATAAAGATTCTTAAAACTATAGATTCGGCTTGTGTATCGATAATAATGACTATTTCAATAATATTTTCAAAAAAATACTTCATGTACAGATTCGACTTGTTCGAACTTTATTACATGTACCTATTATATAGATAGATGTATCTGTGTAGAATATTTTTATGATTTCTAGTATCATAAAAAAATATTATATTAAGGGACGGGTTAACTTATATATGGAGGATATTTATATATGGAGGTCCGGAAAAGTTAATCCACCTTAGCGTACTCAGCATTCTAACTTGTATACTCTAGACGTATACTCGCTTCATTTCACATAGGTAATTAGTTTGACTTCCTATCCACTATTCTGTGAAAAATCATAGCCATACCAGCTGGCTCCAGAGAATCGTAATAGGGAATATGCGTGTGATTTAAATAAAGGTGAAATATATTTTTTTTATAATTTTTATTGCTTTTGAATTAAGCCTTTATCAATATTTTTAATGTAATTTGTTTTTGATTAAGAAAATAATTGTTAAAAAGTACAAATATAGGTGGGAAATTCAAAGTAATTGAAATGCACGCCATTGGTCAGACCGAATATGACGTCACAATATTATAATAATAGAGCGTTTAGCGATTTTATCCGATACAAACTAAAGTCATATTTTTACTGTATGTATAATACTTTAAAACTTTTGCCAAATTCTTTCAGCAGTACAGAAGATGTACTGCGCCGACCCCAAGTGATTGGGAAATGGGCAGTGAGAAGAAGAAGAAGATGTATAATACTTTGACGTCACACCAATCGCGCGAAATGGCGAGCATTTAAAGTATCCGTATCAGTATGGTTTTTTTTAATTATTTATATACTAAATTTTAGTTCTTTGGAGGTGGATTTTTTATAATTATATAACGATGTTAACTATTGTGTAAAAAAATCACGCACATTCGATATTCAGTAAATTAAATGCACAAATCAAGTCTAGAAAGCGTAGAAAGTGTAAGCCGTTGTATTGCAGTAACATAACCAAAATTATGTTTTGTCGCTATTCTAATGATTATTTTATTGTACGATGTCCCTAATGGTTGTCCAATAGTCATGTATAAATTATTTACATATTAGATGTTTTATGTTATCAATATCAATATATGTATAATAGCAGAACCCGCGGCTACGCCCGCGTTCAGTCTACAAAAAAAACTCTTTTGTTTTATGGTATACAGCGATATATGTATTTATATATAATATAATTTTATAAAAATACTAAAATCGATTAAAAAATGGGGGTGGGGGTAGAAGGGTGAAAAATACTTTACGACCTATTCCCATACCTACAAAATATACGATTTTTTTATTAAAATCAGTCGAGCCGTTTCGGATTATTGCGATTACAAACACGGTGACACAAGATTTTTATATATTAGATTAAAAAAATTGTACCCTAGAACTTTTCGCTGTTTGGAAGTCAGTAAACAAAATAAATATTGTAAGAAACACGCAATTAACAAAGTATAATCACGTGCACCAGTCAAATGGACGACACCGTCAAAGCTGCCACCTGCTACCAGATACATGCAGCATTACGCCTAAGCACTTAGTTATTTGATCGTAATTAGTCGACAGTGTGAAAGTACAGGAATAGTACAATGGAAATAGAACAATGTGGGAGGAAATCAGTTGGAAGTCTAACGTACGTCTGAAAGCTGATTATGTTACCTTTACAAATAATTTTGTTAGAGGTAAATAAAGCCGAAAACTACTCATAGTGTCAATGGTTTTTACATATGTATATTTTATTTATTTAAATAGGTAATTGTTGAAATGTACATATATTTTGTAAATTTCATAACTTTTTTTTAAATTAAGTTTTTATCGTTTTTAAAAATACTGCGATGTAAATTCATTTTCTGCTAGTATATATTATATACGATTTTATTATCTTAAAAATATATTTTTACGTTTAGAAACATAACGTGTTTGTGGTCGCACTCCTTCGAAACGATTTGACCGATTTTAATGATTTTTTTTTATATATTTGGTAGGCAAGAGAATAGGTCGTAAAGTATTTTTCACCCTCCTACCCCCACCCCCCATTTTTTAAGTAACTAGGGGCGAACCCAAGCGGAGCGAGGGTGAGTCGCTAGTAATATTATTTGAATCGAAATAAGGAGAAATAAATATATGATTTAACAAAAGCTAACTTATCATAGCGCCATCTGTAGCCGCTGAAGGAAACTACAACGTTACTGAAACAGCGGAAACACAAGTACGCGCGATATGTTGCTATCTCTTTATGTTTCAGTGTTTCAGGATTTAGTTTACTGTTTTATAAACAGATGGCGCTTGCAAGTAAAAAATAAATAAAATCAACTACTGAAAATACCCTCAGATGTAGATAATGATTTGGCAATCAACACTCATAATATGCATTATAAATTTATATATGAGTAACGAAATATTTGTGCTGTTGACAAAATATACGGCGAAAATAGATTCGAAAAGTTAAATTTAATTTGAAAATTTTAAACACTTGGGAGGGTAGAGTCAGCTGTTTATTGAAACAATAAATTCGCATTAGCTAACTAAAAAGATGAACAAATATTTACATATGTTTCGCTTGGCTTATGGCGTTTTATTTATAGCTACGATCGATAATGGTCTGTCTCGTCGTAGCCAGTGCTACGCTATATTTTGATAGCCTATAGAGATTTAGTAAGTAAGTGGGTATATAAGTTCATTGCATTGATAAATAAAAAATATTGTAATCTTAATTTTTAAATACACGTGATATAAAAATGTTTAATTGTATTATTATTTATTACTTATAATAATTCAGCTTTATGCATCTTCTACAGAGTGATAGCTACAGGACATTCTTTTTCTCTCTCTTTCCTTCCTATCTAGGTATCTCTTTTACATTTCGCGAGTATCCTTATTTATTTTATGGGTATAAAGATTAAAGATCTATAATATTATGTTCATTGCAAGCATTCGCTCTATGAAGAATCTGAATCCTTGACCTCATGGTTTTACCAATCAACTGATATGCGCTACGCCACTAAATAAACCAGTGAATTAGCTTTTTACTAAAAAGGTACACCGATTTCCAAATGACGGAAAAGTTAACCCTTTTTCGAGAGAGTTTTTTTTTAAATTAATATAAGATCATCCTTCAGATACCTAAGTATAAATCATTCATTAAAAAAAGGAATTAAAAAATTAATCCATAATCGACGAAGATAGTGTTACATAAAAAAAAACATACAGTTCAATTATCTTCTCCAATTTTTTTCTCTAATTTTTATCTTACTTAAATATAACTCGAAATTAATTTCATAAAGGTGAACAAAACTGAAAATAAATGCGCTTGATTCGATTAAAATTTCCATCGTCGTTTCCATTTCTTTAAAATCGTGGATCTCGTAATATGTTATCCGAGAAGTAGATAATTGGGGTCAAAAAATTTACATTACATTTAACAACCGGACACCACATGAAAGTCTACCACAGAAATAACAACGTTAAAATAAAGAGAGCGGCTAGCGATGAAACAACTATAAAACTAGTTCATTGTAAATGTTTATACTGAATCTTTGATGTACGAGTAGGTAAGTTTCTGTGGGTACACTACATTCATGGAAATAGTACCTACGATCTGTGGCTTATAAGGCAAATTAACTATTGTAAAAAAATAATGATGCCTTAAAACTTTAAAACAAAAATTAAATAAGGCATATTACAATTCATATATTTATAGAATATCATCTATAAAATATTATATATTAGTCCGAGCATAACAACGGTTACCATGGCAACATGGCAATGTATTCTATCTCATTCTCTCGCCAGCTTAATCCTATATATTTATGTGTTTGTCTCTTTTTAGTGTCGCATTTTCGTTTCATCGAGTTTCAAATCACATCGACTCTAAAGAAGTTTCACTTCAATAAAACGATTTCAAAAATACTTCAAAGGTAATGTAAATCGGATAAAATATTACATTATATTAATCAACCATACACACGAATAAAAAAAATTATTCGCATTAATATTGCTTAAAACACACATAAAAATACTACAAAAATTACTTCTACCTTTTCAAATCGGTTGAACGCAATGTCGAAATGCAACAAACGCGGTAAAAAAACCATCGATCACAGTGTATTTGTTTTGAAATGACCAATCTATAAAATATTTAGACTGTTCAGATATAGCCGTGATGGGTTCTGCACGTGTTTTGCGTCAGCGTATGATTTACTGTGCGCCCTAACTTTGAATAGGTACAGTTTATGATTCATAAAATTAAGGCCAATAGTCTTACAATTGTATCATTATATTTATAGAGCTTTTGAAGCTTATGATCGAACTTTAAAAGTATATGTACAATCTATACTAATATTATAAATGTGAAAGTTTGTGAGTATGTATGGATGTTTGTTACTCTTTCACGCCAGAACGGCTGAACGGATCTGGATGAAATTGGGCACAGAAATAGATTATAGTCTTGAATAACACATAGGCTACATTTTATCCTAGAAAAATATATGGTTCGCGAGGGATAGATTTGTTTTTGTTTTTCTAGAGGCGAGCCCGAGTCAAGCGAAGGTGAGACGCTAGTAACTTATATTTTGATTAACTAAATTGAATTATTTTCTTTTAAATTTGGTATTTATAGTATTATTTTACACTCATATACTTAATAAGCGACTCGCCCTCGCTTCGCTCGGGTTCGTCCCTAGCTTGTTTTCCGGTACAAACTTTCATCCCCATTTTCACCCCCTTAAAAGATGATTTCCGGGATAAAAAGTAACCTATGTCCTTCCCAAGGTCTCAAACTATCTTCTTACCAAATTTCATCTAAATTGGTTCAGTACATCCAGAGATTACCCCTTACAACTTCACAAGCTCACAAGCTTTACCTCTTTTTAATATTAGTATAGATGATATATAGTCTATAGCCTTCCTCAATAAACGGGCTATCTAATGCAGAAAGTATTTTTAAAATTGGATTAGTAGTTCCTGAAATTAGCGCTGCCTCTTTATAATATGAGTATAGATTTTATTTAATTAAATTATATTCTACTCTTCTGAACGCCATAGGAACAATGCACATCATCAACAAGTACGTCTCGTAAGCTCCGTGTATAAAATTCAATTAAATATGATATATTAATCATTATTAAATCGTTGCATTAGTCTAATCATTAGGTACTTAGATTAGTTAGCTAATACGGTTGTTGATAACGAGTTCCTGAGTTCGAGTCTCGTTTCGAACCAAAATATTTATGAAAGAAATTCTGAACAGATGTTGGTAGTGTATCTATCACCCAACAATATATGTAGAGCAATCGATACATATAGATCGATTGATCAATCCTGCCTGATATTTCTCATGGCAGCCGCTTTATACGTATTTGCGTACTCTTTACCACTTAGGTACGTAGATAATAGCAACAATGAGATAGGTTACCATCACGGAGATTTCGACAGAATTATACAATTATATTATCAAATTATTATAAATTTGTTATAAAATCATTGCATTTTTTTCTTTCAAATACCAAAGACATTTTTTACAAACATACTTGTGTCCAGAATAACAAAAACTAGGTACACTGAAATAATTATAAATTCAATTAACCACACAACGCTTTGGCGTTTCATTGTAATACAAACAAACAAACTTTCATTTTTATATGTAATACATATTTTTCATTGTAATACTAAGCACAAACCCAAATCAATTCCCAGAAAATAACCTATAACCACGTAAAATCTACTGATCCCATACTCACTTCCATAATATCCCGCAGTGTGATCGCCCTCGCGCGTCGCTCGCTGTGCCGCCGCTTGCGCAGCGCTGGTACCGCGACCCTGCTCACCCACTCGCCGAACTCTGTGTAACACCGCACTTGTCACCGCACTGATCGTGTATGTTGTGATGATGATGATGATGATGATAGCGATGGTGATGTTGATGATAGTGATAGTGATGATAAGTCTTAGAGTTACTGTTATACGTGGTCATGAAATCATAGGTGATGCATGATGTAGTGTTATGTGAGTATAGTATAAGTTATCAAAATCAAGATTACGATAGTAATGTATAATTATATAAATACTCCAAATATATTTCGTTCAATTAGACTTTCGTGAGCATTTTCATCATAATCAAATTACTTTAAAGAATTAGTGTTTATCCATTAGGCAACTACCGGCTCAGAATACAGCAGTATAAATATGTACTGCTCTCAGGAGCAGCCGGCAAACATTTTTTATGACAAAATTATATAATATATTCTAAGCATAGAATAGAATATTTAGTTATAGGAACTAAATATTTTTGTAACAATTAAGTCATTCGAATTTTGATTCTGATCACCTGATACTGTAACAGCTTATATCAATTGGCCACGAGTGAATGTTAAAAAAACAATAATTATATACTACTTATTGTATTTATATTAAGTACAATACATAACTAAAAGCAACAAAATTAAGAGCGAAAATCCTTGAATTTGAAATTTTAATGATTGAAGTGAAATTTAAATGGAGACTACTACTACATAGTCCACATTACAGTACATAGTATAATTGATAAAAGAAAGAGTTATGAAAAGATTGTTTGGTGAAATAAAAAGTAAATATTTTTAAATAAAACTACCTTTTCAAATTTTTTCGCGTTTGTTCATTCATTCGAGAGACAGACGTCTCTCCCGTGACCATGATTGCTCTAAATCATTAAAAACGTCGGGAATCAAAAATCAAAATAAATCCGCATAAAAATCCGTAAAGATAGTTTTATTTAAAATTTCAAATATTCGCGTAAATCTAAGAAAATATTAAGTAAATATTTTGTTAAAATGATAGACGAAGGTTAATGAAAATAATATACGATGATTTAGTATTTCATACAATTATACATATATAAGAGGGAAGTTATATGGAAAAGTAACAGTTAGTCGGAATGTTAGTTTTATACAAAAGAGGATGCATACGGATAGGATACGTGTATTAAAGAGTTTGTGTAAATTATATTAAGTTTTTTAAACTAATCTACTAAAGCGTTATAGTTTCTACATAAATATTTATAGTGTATACATATTTTCATATATTAGCATTTACTACAGGAGTAACAACTACTTGTTCACTTCAGTCGTCTATTGAAGTAAATGTGTTTAGTGTGGTGTGTGTTGTGTTAAATATATTTAAATTCTCTACGAAAGCAAATTATATCACATATTGTTCAATTAATATTAATAGCAGAATTAAAAAAATATATTTTAAAGTAATATATTAAAATATTCATATACAAGGAGGATATACAAACATATAATATTTTATAATTATAAATAAATCATTATTTTTATTGATAAAGTTAATGATTTCGCAAATTATATTATTAATTAGATAATTGAAAATAAAAAATATAAATATATTAAACAAAAATAAAGTAAAAAATAAAATATAAAATGAGCGCTACTTTCAACATAATATTCCCATAAATCATGAATGCACTAATTATTTAGAATGATTCGCATACAACATTTGGTGCCCAGTTTCCTTTCTTGCATAAATATGATTAGTGCCATCAAAACTCTAACTACAGATAAACTTTGATGCACTAACCTATCGCTTCTTTGCTCATGATGTCGTGTGTCGTGTTTATGTCCATTGTGTATTTTGTGTATTTTGTGTTATTTAGTGTATATTTAAAAAAAACACTATATTTTGTATTCACTAAAATATCACTTCACATTAGTTATAATTTGTTTAAGAATAAATATAAGGTTAATTATTTTATGTAGAGTTTGAGAGTCAAATAGGTGTACTCCTGTGTTTTATAATTGTTTAACATTTTTGTATTATTATTTTTATTTGTATTATTACGAATTAAGTGATTATGGAACGACCATATTATATGGAGTCCAAAATTTTATTTAAATAAATTTAGAATGAATTATTTAATATTCCCACGGTATAGACTATATTTACAATATGAATGCAAACCAATTAATTGCCAGCGAATTGATGCCAATTATATCGTACTTATAATCGATATTCTATAACCGAAGTTGGAAAATCGATCGTTTTTAAAATAGAGAAGAAAAAGCTTTAAAACAAATAGCTTAAAGCTTTTTTAAATGACCAAAGCCATGACATTTTACAGCTGTAGGTAATATGAAGCGAAAAAGAAAACTCAAGGAAAGAAACTTTTATTTTAAGTGAGGACATCCGACATTCTTTCAAAAGAATTTCGTTCAATGACACCCTGTATACATGTTTACACTAAAATAGGAATGCCGTGATATTGACGGTGACATTTCATGAAGACAACTATAAATTACACGTTTAAATATACTCGTAAAATACTAACATATGGTCCCTTCCAAACATTTATCTCAAACTATATCACTAAAACGTGATTGTGAAGACGTAATAATGCTTGTAACGTAAACAAGAAAACTTTTTGAAACACTTTCAAAATAACAGCTGATCGTAATGATTCAAACTGCATCAAAGTCTTTGAATCAACCAGATCTAGATAGATAAATACTAGATTTAGTCCGTTCAAGTCTATAAAGCATATATTATGTACATATGAAAAAGCTGAAAACTTCTGCCTAATATATATGCTTAATAATATAATGCTTCTAAACTTAAAATATAATGCTGACACTGCGCAAATTATATATCTTAAGAGTTAGTATGGAGTAAATAGACTATATATTATATGATATATAGCCTATTATAGCCTTCCTCAATAAACGGGTTTTGAAACGCAAAAAGAATTTCTCAACTCGGATTAGTAGTTCTTGAGATTAGCGCGTTCAAACAAGCTCTGCCTCTTTATAATATTAGTATAGATAAATAAAATTATAAATAAAATAAAAGGAACAGAAATGAAAAAAAAAATGTGCATCTAAATTGTATAAAGCATTTACAATGTTCATCTGAAGTGATAAATCTTAGCATTGAGCAGAGGGTAGATGTCGTAGAGAAAGCAGTTGAAGTATGAAAGACAATAAAATCAATCACTCATCGAACGAGTACTGACGGAAATGTCGACTTGATGCTGGCTTGGATAAATTATCCGTCTGAATCACTAGATAAATATCTATATATAATTGAGTAAACAAATGAAAATAAAACTATAAGGTATGTAGCAATATATATTGAACAAATAGTGAGGGAAAATATTCAAAAATGATTTAACGTAGAGGTTTTCCGGTCGAAAAGATCAATATTCTGAATGAAATTCTTAAATAGATGAGATGGCAATATCCGCTTTATAAGGATGATGGATATTAATCCATACATATAATAAAATTAAATACTTTTGGAAATACTTAATGAAATAAACATTATTATCGATACAGAGACCGAATCTATAGTTTTTAGAATTTTTGTCTGTATGTCTGTCTGTCTGTTACCGCATCACAGAAAAACCACTAGAGGGATTTTTATGAAATTTGGTATGATAATAGATGGTTATCCAGGTCAACATATAGGATACTTGTTACCGTGAGAAAATATCTCATTTTTGAGAAAAAATACAAAAACTGCATTGTAAGAGTACAATAATATGTAAAAACTAAGAATTTGGTTTTAGTCATCTGAACACGGGCGGAGCCGCGGGCAATGCTAGTATTCAATATATTATTTTGATGTCCAGCGCAGAAAATTGTTTATATTTAACGTAAACATGATCACATGTAATACGATGCAGTACATTTTTTTCAATGAGAAAAAAATCTGTCAAAATGAATCACAATGGACCTGAAACTAAAATAACAAACGAAATATTTTTTCCGTATCCAAATGTCAGTGCACGAAGGCGAAACGCAGACGCCATCGATCTCCAGTTTTTAGCTCTACCTGCCCCTTAACTGTAGGGCGGTAAAGCTCATAATACGTTGGACCACTCTATGAATGTTTAGAAGACATGACAAGCACATGTTCCGATATAATCACCCTTTGTACTTGGGAATTAGATCGATAATCGACTGGTTTCGAGGAAAAGAAAGTTGGTGGCGAGAGCGGATAGATCGGGCTAAATGCGTCTGCGTCTTTGGCACGTCACTGGGGCAAGGACGCGTATGCACGCAGATTGATTGACCGATTAATCTTAGCTAAAATCAGCCTCTGTTATCTATGTGCTTGACATTTACAGATTTAAGAATTTTCTTTACATTTTTCTATCTTTGACGATCAGCTGTGTTTATGTAATTTCGACATTAAATACGAAGAAAAGAACTCAAAATACTTGGTGCTAAGATTCTATTTAGCAAATCAACGGAGATAATATAGCACGCATAAAGCTGACAAAACTTCCTTACATAAATTCTATTGGAAAGTATATGAATTAAAGCAGTAGTACACTTTACGATATAGAATACGTAACGGTCCCGATCACTGTTTTATATTTTGAAAGGCACCAAAAACGTTTACTGATTAATTGTTGTTGCACTTAATTTTGATACTGTAAAGACTGTTTTTTATAAAAAATCAATTTTAAAGTAATATTACTTCAATTATTTTGTATTTTACTTTAACCTAACATTTCCAACACGTACAAAATCAAACTGATAAAATATAACTAAAAAACGACAAGATTTTATTTCATCTTTTGTAAATTTTTAATTTCATATGAAACGTATCAGTTTTATATAATAATTTAAATGTTGTTTTTTTTATAATTTGTATCACTCGCGGTGTATATGTTCACGTGTGGGGGTGGGTTAGGGTGACGGGGATCGGGGGTATCCAAACGTGTATTACAGAAACCCGACAGTCGAATAAGTCGTTCGTGTATTCGCGTATGCGCGTCCGTCGCACGCCGTCACACCACTATAACTGAGGACTGTATTTTGAACGTTAGATATATTGCCTAGAGAATGCACATTTCTCACATTCTTGGGCCCTTTATTTGAAGTTTTTATAGGAATTATTCGTAATTAGTAACGTAAAGTCATTTTATTAGGCCTCTACAATTAATAATTGTTTCTGGATAGGGAGAGCCTTCAAGGACCATTCGATATTGATGTATTAGAAAGAAGCCATGTCGCTCTTCAATATATTATATCTATAAAAAAAAACTTGTCGATCTGTTGCTAGATTAAAAATAACTTATCAACATGCACTTTATTGTTTTTGTGATATTGATATTGTTTAGTGTTTATAATATTTACAATACCTACTTTTGTATAATCTGATCAAAGTGTGTGTGTGGACTGTGGAATAAGACTTCTTCCTGTTAATAGCCACAGAATTAAGTTTTACTAAACAACTCTGTGGCCTGCTCAGAGTTTTTTCATTTTGAATTTCGCGAAAAAAGACGAAAATTAAAGGAAAAATTTAAGCAAACTAACAAACTGTAAATCAATCAACATGTATAATTAGAAATGCATAAAGCGGATATGTCTGGAGCCAATTAAATAGTACGAATTCGTCATTATAATCAGAAATGAGCTCAAAATATACTCAACAACCTTGACAATTAAAATTATTATCTCCTTGGCTTATAGTATATTTACTAAACTGAACTAAGCCTAACCTAACCTATATTTCTAGGTACTATAACCGTAGAACTTCATCTTTCTTTTATATTTAGAAAATTAAATTATCATACATTTCTCTATACATATAATAAAATTGTGACTGAGCCGAATCTTTACATTAAATATTTTTTGGAAAATCTTATTGAAATAGTCGTTATTATCGATACAGAGACCAAATATTTTTTAAATTTTTGTCTGTCTGTCTGTCTGTCTGTCTGGGAACTGGACACTGGACAGGTTTTGATGAAATTTGGTATGATGAGAGTTGGTTATCCGGGTCAACATATAGGGTACATTTCACTGCGGGAAAATGACTCATCTCTGAGAAATCTATACTAAACGTTAAAACGTACCTATATGTATATAAATAATAGTCTAGTAGATATATATTTAGAAATAAAATAATTGTAATTGAGTTTCAAATTGTTTATTATTATTAATATTTTGAAAATCTTCTCTCGCGCATTACTCAAGAACTGCTAAACCGTTTTAAATAAGTTTTTATTCTACAGTATTAAACCTAATTTTAAAAATATAAGCCAAATTAAGATATCGTGGATTAAAACAACACAGGGTAAAAAGGCAATAGTTAGTTAAGCCCTGGTCCTATGTTTCTTCGTGGTTTATAGATACTGGGCCAAGATTGATTTCTTTGAACTGTAATACAAAAGAGTAAGATGTCATTTTTTAAACTTTAAAAAAAATTGCAATAATGCAATATTACAGTAAAAGCTGGGTAGAAAATGACTATTCGTCAATTCATGAATGTTTTCAAAGATAGTTCAGTCGAGATCAATCGAAAAAAAAATCTATTCATACCAAAAATTGAAATTAATCATTTTAAAAATAAGTGGGCCACCTCAAATTGTTGAGTATTTCTTTTTCATTTAAAAAAAATAGTTTTTTTACAAACTACAAAATCTACCCCCAAACTAAGAAAAAATTTTTTTGACTTTACCTTAGTATATATGACTGCTGATCTAAATATTCTCGGTACGAATCCCTGATCCTATGAACAGTTGTTGGGTAGTTCCGCCAAGAAATTCTAATTCAATAGCAGCGGAAAGTTGGACATTTCACAATCCCTGAAGCTTACTTGTCATTTCGGAGTCGTCCCACCGAACTATGATAGTGGAAGGACTATCACAGAAGGTGCGAGTATGTTTGCGCACGCTTGCACTGTTATAAGTTGTCCAGCTGAGTTAGATAGACCGATGTGATGAAAGCTTGAGGCATTACCTTGTAACCGATTTCCAAAGTATTTTAGTAATTGCCTTAAAAACTGAAGTTTCAATATTTATGGCTTTAAAGTATACGTCAAAAATAATCTTCAAAGAAAAAAAGTTGTCAATTCGATTAAACTTTCTTCAGCATTTTTGTTTCAGGATCAATATATTTGAAATTTGCATCGATTACAGTTTTATCACTCGGTCAAAAGACATTATAATTCCATTTTCTATACTAAATAGCCATATAATTAATAGTTAATAACAATATGACTTAGTTAAGTTAGCAAACATTACCTACCAGAGTTAGAGACATATCGACTCGTCTGTTAGTATGTAGCAGCGCATCGCGCAGCGGTAGAGAGCAACTCGCAAGCATTTCATCTTATTTATCAGATCCCAGATTGGTGATTGGCATTTCTTCCTATAAATAAATCTCATTTAAAATTTACTATCATATATAAGCTCGACGGAATTATAAAGTTTAAACATCATTTCATGGACTATGGCCTGATCGCCCTCGTATTGAAGGGAGGACCATGCTCAACAGTGGGATGTTAGAAAAGGCTGAATATAACCATCATTTCAACACTTCTAACTTCAAAAACTATTAGAAAAGGAAATTCCTCTTAGGATATGAATTTTTAAAAATCATTTCGTAATGCTAAGCTTGAAAATAAAAATAAACACTTTTCTCTAATTTTATGCTTCTAATCTTTCAGTGTCAGTCAGTTAGTGTAGTTAGTTTTGAGATTTAACTTATAAGTGTTATAGAAGCAAAATTTTGATATACATCCATAATTACCGTGAATACCGTAAGTATTACCACATATCAAAATATAATCAGATGTGTAAAAGACCTTCTCGCCAGTGTCATTACTAGGTTTGTTTATCTCTTGTACAATTTGTTTGGACGTATCCAAAATAAACTAATCCCACCACTAAATCTCTCAATAAGCCAAATATAAAACGGTCCTTTGCCAAATATTACAAGTATGTCTCGACAGTGCAACATTCACGGTACATTTTTTACACGTAATTATCGATGTAATTATTTCGTCACAGAAACAGTGAGTATTACATCTGTAAATAGCCTAATTAAAGTATTGAGAAATTTAGTAAAATTTAAACATTTGATAGCTTTTAGTTATTCAAACGCTCCAAAGGTAAGCATGCGTCAGTGCAAAAAAATATATTGCCAAAACCATACATAGAACTCTAAAAAAGGATGGAGTTTCATATATGTTGGGACATTAACACACAGCACCATCTACTTCCATGGTAAGCTAAGAGGCTTGTGTTATGGATAACAGGTAGTTCATATACGTTGCAAAACAATTACAATTATTAAAGATCATTCTAGAATAAAATAAAACAATTTTATTATACAAAATACAATTTATTGTGTTGAATTACATCAGATATATTAATCAAATCATAATAATTTACATGTACATACGTATACAGATACACTATAATATGAGAACTTCAATAAAATAATTTACATAATATAATACTATATAAAATACTTACACATGGGCGTACCCAGGTAGGGGAACAGGTAAAACTAAATAAAAGCTTGTAAATTTTTTTATATTTATCGATATAAAACACGTGCTTTGTATATAGAAATATCGGAATAAATATCTTGAATATACACATCTCACTATAGTAAAGGGATATTTAACGATTAAATTAACACTGTAGTTAATAACGACTAACTTGATACTGTAGTTTAAATCTGTCGCATCGTAAAAAATTCAATCTCATCATCCATTTTTCGTAACGCAAAAAAATTAAAATCTATGTAATTGTGAAGAAAATTCACGTAGATACCTAGGGACGCACCCAAGCAAATCGAGGGTAAGTCGTTTGTCTAACATATAGGTATTTAAAAAATCTGGTTGATATTGTGTGCAGTATGCACAATATTTATTATTGTGCAACAGAAACCTTTTAATTTATAAAAATGGACATTCGGATTTTTTAAATCTTCGTGTAGTGTGTATAGTAAAACAAGCACGGGGGACCCGACCTGATTTAATAAATTTATGCGCCCCGCCCCCCCCCCCCTCCCCCAGGTGGGTACGCCCATGTACTTACACATATTTTTCTTTAAAAAGTATCTACTTAGAAAAACTGGAAAACTTAACCCAACCTAAAATATTAACGTTCTTTAGCACCTTAGAATTGTTAAAAAGGAAGTTTACAATTACTAACATAACTTGAGCTGGAATTATCTAAAACTATAATAAAAATGCTAGATAACATAATGAAATGAGATCGAAGGATACAATCAAATATACCATTAAATATTTTGAGATTCTATCGATTTTTGACCGACTTAAAAATGTAGGTCTTTTATTTATTATGTGGTATCTTCGCTAATTGTCACCAGATAAATTCAAGAAACAGAAACTTCACCCTTAACTTAAATATTATAGGTGATATTCATGTGTTTTAAATAAAGGTGATTTTTTTTTGAGTTAAAGGAAATATAGGTGGGAAATTAAAAGTAGTTAAAACGCGACGCCATTGGTCAAACCGAATGTGACGTCACGTCGAGCGTGCGAAAAAAGTTTTTTTACATTAAAGTTTGTTGTTGTTTGCGTTCTATACGCAACTGTAAATTAATATTTGTATCGTATACAGTCCTATTTTACTTCCTAATATGCATTACATGCTCTAAAAAGAGACGATCAACAAATCACAAACTAAATAAATAAATAATAAACTAATTTTACAACTAAAATACTTATATAATACTACGATCTATTGTAGTGGCAATGTATGTATGTACGGGTATGAGAATGTAGGTATGGCAGTGGGCGAGGTCACCTGTCCGCGCGCCCGCAGCAGCCGCCGGCAGCGCGCGAGCTCCGAGCTGATGGAGTGCAGGGCTTCCTCCATTTTGTATATTGACGATTGTTGCCTGGAATGTGTTAAATTAAATAATTCACCTATTAAGTCATACTAAAATTATTTTGACGACACGTTGGCTCAGTTTGTAGTTCTTGCTATGCCTGCGAAACATTTTTCAAGTAAGGTATATAAAATTCATCACACTTATGTATTTATAGTCTATCTATTCCATACTAACTGTCAAAACGTACCTAGGGACGAGCCCGAGCGAAGTAAAGGTGAGTTGCTAGTATTAAGCTGCGTTAAGGAAAAACAAACCAATAGACACACATTTATAATATTAAATACTTAGCATATCTAAGTCTACACTATAGGAAATGACGAATACTACTCCTGCGATCCACTCACCCGATAGACTCAGTCATCTTATCTGTCATCTCTACTTCAGCTAATGACATTCTTTTAACTGCAAAAAATAAAATAATTATTTACAAATAGAAAAGCGATATTAATAAATATTTACACGTGAACTAACTAGTACCATACAGCGTTAGTCACACTACAACAGAAATACAAATAACATAGAGTGTAAAAGTTACTGGACCAAATAAATGAATTAAATTAATAAATAAATGAAACAAAACCAATACCCCCAGTAGACACGGGCAGCTCGCCCTCACTGAGCGAGGCGCTGTCGGCGGCCGCGCACGAGTCGCTGAGCGTCGCGGCGCGCTCCTCGCCCGGGGACCTGCACCGCGTGCCCCTGTCTGAAATACCAAGATATAACTTCGCTAAAAAAATACTATTTTAGCACCGAATGATTAATATTTTAATTTTATTCATTCATTTTTTACTGTAAATTTTTTACTAACTGTAAAATTAGATGTTTAAGTTATCTTCGATTCAAGTAAATTTAGTTCGCAAATATAAAGACGTTACAGGTAGCTATTGCTATATAAATCTATGGTAAAATCATTCATCCAAATCCTTTTGTTTAAATGTGAAAGAGATACAAGCATACTCAGACACGCCCACACGTACACAAGCACACACGCAAACACACACTTCTTGAAGTGAAACTTCTTTAGAATCATTCTGACTTAATAAAAGTCAATGAAACGAAAATGCGACACTAAAAAGAGACAAACACATAAGTTTATAGAATTAAGCTGGCGAGAGAAAACATTTGCCATGTTGCCATGGTAACCGTTGTTATTCTGTGATAAATATATAATATTATATTCTTTCCGTATATGATATTACAACATTCCTAATATGCTTATTTAATTATTTGAGATAGAATACATTACACAGGACATGAAAAATAATAAAATTAATTACTGAATAATGTATAATGTATATTTATGTCAAATAAAATGTAAAATAATTTTTAAACTTGGTAAAAATAATATAAAAAAATAAACCTTATAATTATCCTACTCCTGATACTCTATATTAATCTTATTCTCTCGTAGGTTACTTTTCTGAAGTTTCACTTCTACCATATGTGAATTGCACACACACGCTTTTTTTCTATGTTCTACACGCACACGTACAAACTTTCTTCGTAATATAATAATAATAGTCCGATTACCATCGATCTCTCGAGGCAGGTCCGTCAAGGAGGATATCTCGCGGTCAGTGTTGTCGGGAGACGCGCGCGCCAGCGAGTACGTGCGCCCCGACTTGTGCTCGTCCGTACTATTTGCTTTTACACCTGCAAATTTACTATATTATTAGATCCTCATGTAAAGAATTATGAATGTTTTAATTTATTTTTACTATTTCTACAATTTTCAATTTGATTATAATTATGTAGTTACAAGCCAAAAGGATAACATTATTGCCCGATAAAAAGTAGAATATTCAGACGGACAAAAATAGCATAAATATTATTAGAATATGTATAATGTATATACATTTTCGGTAATCACTTACTAAGGTTTTGTTTATCAGTATCAACACTAGAATCTTTGTTTGTCTCCCGATTTTGCTTGGTTTCGATAACAAAAGTAGACTGTCCCACGCCTTTTTGGCTAGACGATGATTTTTCCTCATCTATCGCAACATCTTTAGTTACAGCATCGTTATTAAAAACTAATGATTCGTTCATTTTATTGTCAAAATATTTTCCGCTTTCTTCAACAATCCCACATTTATTTTCACTATTATAATTATTACAAAATTTATCATTCTTTTTAAAATCTGTTATTTTTTCATTATTACTATACTGCCCGTCGACATCTCCTTCAGTGTAGTCTATTTTCTTTTTTAGCGAACTTCGTCCATTAGGTGAAGCGTCCAAAGTTTTAAAATTTGGATCTATCTCAGGGAAATCTTTTTCTGTACATAACTTGGGCTTAACAACATTTATCTCACTTTCTTTATATTTTTGATCATTAAATTTTTTTAATATTATCTCGTTATCTACTTCATTCACTCCCTCATATTTTCTTTCAATTTTATCATTTAAAGTACGCGAATGTAATGTGCTGTGTAAGTTTGGTATAGAATTTTCTTTTATGGGTAGAGGTATGTTACTGTTTATATTTTGTTGAGTCGGACCAGACTTTGGAAGCTCTGTTACGTCTTCAGTAGAAACCAATATGTTGTTTTGCAAAGTTGATAGAGCCCTTGAAAATAATAAAATGTTTACAGCATTATTAATTATTTACAAATATTTTTTGTAGTAAAACTTGTTTAGGCATGACTGAGTGGTAAGTAAGACAAATAAGTGTCGTGGAAGTGAGTCAAAATCTATACTAATATTATAAAGAGGTAAAGTTTGTGAGTAAATTATATTCCTAACCATAAAATATAACTGTATACTACTAGTTTTAGCTCACAGTTTGGGGATGGATTGTCTAAATATCCAACACCTTCACTAAAAACAAAACATATTAAGAAAATTATAACTCACTGATCAGATCGTTCCAAGTGTTTCATAGGAGTGGCAAATATATGATTGCTTAAACTTGAACTAGTGTCCGCCACCTTATTGCTCTCGTTGGACTTTTCCTGTAGCGGTGAATCCTCAAATATAAATGCGTTGTTGGCTGCTCTCCTGCTTTGCTGTTTCTAATTTAAAACAAATCCTTATGAAATCAAATGAGAGTATTATAAATACAAAAGTGTGTTTATTTGTTAATACTTCACGCCTAAGCGGATGGACGTATTTGGATGAAATTTAGCAAAGAGATAAGAAAGAGAGAAAACTATGTTATCTTTTTTGAAGTGAAACTTCTTTAGAATCGTTATGATATGAAAGTCGATGAAACGAAAATACGACACTAAAGAGACAAACGCTCAAATATAAAAGATTAAGCCGGTGAGAAAATGAGATAGGATACATTGCCATATTGCCATGATTATTAGTTGTTACTTGTTATTGTCTTACAAATTATAAAATATGATATTCTTTCCGTATATGATATTCTATAAATATATGGTTGTAATATGCTTTATTTAATTATTGATTTGTTTTAATTTAATTGCGATATTTGCCAAAGAAGTTTTACTTCAACCGCGCGTAAAGGTTACACGCGCCCATTTTTTTTTTAATGTGGAGAGGGATGCATTTACGAATACCACCCACGTACGTATAGGTGAGACTCGTGGCTTAGAAATGTCAGAACTACCCACTAGAACCCAACGGAACCTCCCCCGTCTTAATGAAGCGTCGTAGGATCGCTTACACACTCAACGACGCCCAAAACGATTCATTTAAATATATACAAAATAATACCTAGTCTTATTAAAGTTATTTAATATAAATATACTCACCATAATATGCTTTATGCTATCTATCTGAGCTTGTAGCTCAGCAATGTGTTGTGACATATCCTTATCAGACTTAGGAATTTCCTAAAAAGTATATTAAATAATAAATAAATAAATATGTTAGGACATTACCACACATCAACATCTAGTTCCATGGTAAGCTACGAGGCTTGTGTTATAGATACCAGATAGTTAATAAATTACACATATATAACTTTAAATATATTATATATATTATAAATATATATTGTTAACACAATTATTGCACAAATCTTATGCGCAGAAGAGCGTAAGATTTTCCAAATTGAAGAACAATTTAGTCTGACATTCAGCTATTTCATAATAAAAATATATCTTTTCATAATACCCCCTAAACTCTGATTGTAAGTAACTTTTCGCAACAGATCTTTTCGGATTTTTTGCAGATTTATTTTTATATTTAGTTCCCGACGTTACGATTTTCGAATACTTACAGCAATCATGGTCACAGGAGAAACTAAGATTTTAGACGTCTCAGAAGTCATTATTATTATAGTTGTTATATAGATATTCATTCTTAAAAAGAATATGTAAATCCGGTCCTCTCCCAACTTTACACGAAAATGCATAAAACGTAGAGTTCAATCAAAATCCTTGACTCGAACCAACTTATGTAAAAGGAATATGCAATAATAAAGGTAACTTTATAAAATCCTTCTCATAATTAAAATCGTAAAGAAACTATGTTTTAACTCGTTATAAAGTATTTGATAAGTACGTCTGGGCGACCGAGTGTCGTGTGGCGTTTTTTTTTTTAAATCAACTAAAATTATACTTCATTTATATAGACCTTCACAAGCACTTCTGAATCGTCAATTTTACAATTAAAAAAATTAAATGTCAGTGTAGTCAATACGTGAGGAAACTACCACCGGCTCGGAAGGCAGTTCTGCTGAGAAGAGCCGGCGAAAAACTCAACCAACATTTAAAATAATATTTAATTATGTTTCTTCGGAAAAAAAATAAAAAAAAAATAAAAAATTGCGTGTTTTTTTTTCGAAAAAGCCCCCAATATATGTAGATAGATTTAAAAAAACAAAACCTTATGTAAATACAAAATTTGATCCAAATCGTTAGAGCAGTTTCCGAGATACGCAAAATAAATGTATATACAAGATATTGCTCATTTAATATTATAAGATTACAATGTTATGAAGCCCTATTTCTGAATAAATATGAATAAAAATAATTTAATAACATACTTCATCTTTATTTCCCTTTTTATCGTTAAATTGACTTCTGTTGATTTCAGCATAGCCAGAGTCATCAGAGTTCATATTAAATTTCTCTATACTTTCTACTGTACAAGATGCTAAGGTATTGTTGGGAACTAGTAACTGAAAAATATTTTAACCTCAATTATATTATGTCTGTCCTCAATTATGTCTGTCTGTTTGTTCCGGCTAATCTCCGAAACGGCTGGAATGATTTGGAGGGAACTTTCATTGGCTACTCATCAGCTGATATATGTAAGGAACAACTTAGGCTACATTTATTTTAGAAGAAGAATCAGTTTCCGCGCAAAAAAATTGAAACCAATGAAATTGTGAATAAAATCCATGTACTTAGGGACGCACTCAAGCGAAACGAGGAAAAGTCGCTAGTTTAAAATAATAATGAAGGTCTCTTGATCTAAATATTTGTTACATAAGACCACAACTCTATACAAATACGACTCAGTTAGAATTATTTATATGTATATATTTCGTACGTACAATCTCCCTTTTCAAGTGAATCTCCAAAGCCCGAGCTATTTGTTCTGAGATATCGCCGGCTTTCACTTGTGTTTCAAGTTCTGACACCTTACCCTTCTCTATGATCAATTGAGCGTTGAGATTATCTATAAAAAAAAATAATTAGAAATCTTTAAAACCTCGTCACTCTTACATTTTGAGACTTAATTACTAGGACCTTAACGAATTTCTTAAATATGTAAATATGTTGGGACATTATCATACAGCAGCATCTAATTCTATGGTAAGCAACGAAGCTTAAATTATGTTATGTAATGAAACTAGATAGTTAATATACTACAAAAATATAACTTTAAATGCATACATATTATAAATATAAACACCCATGACTCGAGTACAAACATTCGTGCTCATCACACAAATGAATGTCCCCAGCGGAACTCAAACCCGCAACCGCTGGCATAGCAAGTAGGGTCACTACAAAGTACAAACTGAGCCAAACGTGTCGACAAAAGTCTTATGTCAAATTTCTTACGTTTCAGTAATACATGGTGACAATTTTTCCAGACGATTATCACTTGGCATTACGGTGTAAGAAAACGTCTAGATAGTTTGCGAAATATACGACATGTGCGTTGGCGGCACGAGACGAGCGAAAAGAGACCAATTGTAGAGCAACAAAAACTGTATCTTAATCAACTTCCCAAATTTCAATAATAAAATAACCTCATAACTATTTCCGAACCGAACAAGGACTACTATCTGATGGGACTCGAACCTAGGACCAAATGACTTGCTACTGTATACCACAAAAGAAGATATATTGTGTAGTGACGTTCACATGTAACTCACCACACTGAGCTTCAGTACTCCTCAACTTCTGCAATAAAACCGTACTCTCTTTCTCCTTCCCTTGTAATTTCTCCAAGCTGCTAGTATTCTCCGCACGCACGCGAGCATTCTCTCCGTGCAGCGAGTTCACTTTTGCTTCCAATTTGTTTAGGCGTTCACAATATCCTTTATGTGTTTTGTCTAGTTCCTGGAAAGTATTTACTCGTTAAATGTCTGTCATTATTTTTACTAAGTTAAATAGAATACACGTCAAAGTTAGTTGTAGTCTTCAGATAAAAATTACTTTTCAACTAAAAAAGGCCGAATTCAAACTGTTATAAACCCCTTGACGTATAATCTATTCTTTAAAAAGTAATAGATTTGATATTGGCGAAGATATTGCGTAACATATTTGTATATCAAAAAGACACTTGAGAACCTCCTTCTATTTTGAAGTCGGTTAAAATTTAAAAACAAGGCGAAGTAAAATAACACCTCTTCCAAATTAACAATCTTCTGCTTCAACTCATCCATTGTAGTGCGACATTTGTTCTGCTGACATGTTCTATCTTGAGCTGACCTAAAACATTATAAATACTTGTAGTGTGGTATTTGCGAGATTTTAAGTATGCCTGAAATGATTTTAGAGTAAAAAGAAACATATGGTATAATAAACAAATATGTTGGGGCTTAACACACAGTAACATCTAGTTCCATGGTAAGCTACGAGGCTTGTGTTATGGACACCAGATAGTTGATACACTACACGTATATAACTTTAAATACATACATATTATAAATATAAGCACCCATGACTGGAGTACAAACATTAGTGCTTATCACACAAATGAATGCTACCAGCGGGACTCGAACCTGCTACCTTGCTGGCACTGCAAGTAGGATCACTACAAACTAAGCAAAACATGTCGTTAAAACTAGTATAGTATTGTGATAAACTGCTGACTGTTCTTTTACAGCTTTATAGTTCAGGCCAATTAGACAAATTGAGTCATATTAAAGATGGTGTATATTTTTATGGCCACCACTCCAAAGGCTTAAATAAAAATATTTTCAAGAGGCCCAAATTGGGGACTGATATCAGTCATTTTGATGTTTTTCCTATGTGACCACTTTACCACATTTGGCTAAAAAATTTTTAGTTAGATAAGAAAGTCATGTGCAGTTATTTTAGATTCACTGGTTCGGGTAAAGCATTGTCTTTCAGACAATCAGTGTATTAATTTAATATTTTAATTCTATTAAATCCTCCACGACCGCGGATTCGCCGGCGTGTCAGTTAACAATAGATTTCTTAGAATTTTAATTAATATCTTAGAAATTTACCTGGAGGTGTTTAGATTCAGATAAAAAAAAACTACTTACATATCAACTTGTGTGGAAGCAATCTGTGTCATCTTGTTTGGTACTTTGTCCCTGTAACATTTAATTTATTCTATACAATTTATGTAATTTCTATTCAAATTTAAAATTAAATAAATTTTTTTTGTAAATTTTAATTGATTTAGCTCCGTAATTTATATCAGTAGTCACAAGTTCTTATTATTTTATGAATTTAAGATATATTGAACACCAACCTATCAAGAAACTGGGATGATGTTGCCGCAGCCTGTAGGTTACTCTCACTTCTTTTGTTATATAAAGCGCTAGTTGATAAATTCCTAAAATAATGCACCTAGATTAATGTTGTTGGGTATGCTTTCTGACACTATTTTTTATAAGTTAAATTCCAATGTTTAAATGATGATTTTTTTTATTTTAAGATTGCTTTAAGTACAAGAAACTATCATGATCAAATGCAATTCCACATTAAGTGGATTATCCATTTTATTTTTGATTTTCCAATTGTTAATCTAACAATGTTAGAAGGGAGTAGTATAAATAAACTAAATTTAATAAATGAGAAGCTTTATTAGATTATAAGAATCAAGCTCAATGTTTTGTATGGCAATTATTTAGTATAACTGTAAATTTCTTTCAGTTTCTATGATGGCCTATAAGTCTCTTTATAATGCTTTATACAAAATCACTAACTGTACTTAATGACTATATTATGTATATTACTTAAAAGATGGAGTGGAAGTATGACATTTTGTGCAGTAAGAGTTTGATTGTGGACTACGTTTCAGGAACTGCTTTGCTGAACAAAGTCTCAAATTTAGGGTCTTAATTCTTTCGGAAAATCTCTCATTTGTCTTCTTTAGATCTGCTATTCTAAAATAATTAAAGTAATTTAGTGAAAAATTGAAATTTATTTTATTAATAATTTATTTTAAGTATATAAAGTTCTATTTGACATTATATCTACAATTTGCATGCTTAGCTTTTTTTAAATTCAATTTTAGCATTATATAATTCTCTTGATAATAAATACTTACGTTGCTTTTTGTTCATTTATTATTGCCATACTACTACTACAACAGTCTTTGTTACAAGCAGGAGCAGACTTTGGAGCAGTCATTCTATGAACTTTTGTGTTAAGAACTTTAATTTGATCTCGTTGAGTGTTTATCGTTTTTTTCTGTTGTATATTACTATCTAATAATGCAAAATAAAGGTTTTCCAATTCTTCTTTGCTTAATTTTGACGGGCATACTCTAAATAAATCTAAAAAAATGGTAATTTACTTAGATCAATTACTTAAAAAACTTAATTTAAAATAAGTTACGTACCTTTTTCAGATCTAGCCGTATGGTTTTTACAAGTATAATGTGAGATTTTCTCTTTACTATCGTTCATAGTTGAAATGAATGAACTCAACTGACCAGCACTTACAAAACTAATAATGAAGCTTATTCAATAAGGATATTACCATTTTTAATTTCCTATAATTTTGCAAATACTACTTAAGTTTTTTACATTATATTAGCGGTACGATAAACGATTGATTTTTTTCGTTTTATGAATGAAAACATTGAATACAAATTACAAATATGCCGCCATAGCAACTGTTTTGCCGTCAATGTCAACAAAACAAAGGTAACGTTCGTAAATAAGAACAGTAAATAGAATAAGTAAAGAACCCTAAATTAATTATAATCTATATTTCTAAATCACTACTACTTAAAACATTATACACAATTTACTTATTCTTAGTTTTTTTTAATAATATTTTTATAATAAGCAAAATTAATATATATTTTAGTGTCGAGAAGCAAAACATTTCCGCGGGAACATTCAAATTTCATATTCATTATTCAATTAACAGTGTTAGTGTGAAATGAAAATCTATTATTTTAATAATTCGACTCGCATAGAATTTAAAGTACTAAAAATAAAACAACACGTTAATTACACATGAACAGGTTTTATTGAACAAAATCTTAATCACGTCACTAGAAGACAGAAGTTACAATTGCTATATAACAATGTTTTATTTAATAATCTTACACAAGTTGTAGATAAAGCGAAAACAATATACGAGACATACACATTTTGATACAATAATTTACAAAGCAAACAATAATTACCATATTATTACGTCTTAGACTGCCATAAAAATAATAACTACTTCACAACATGTAAATATGTATGTATACATTAAGTTGAGTAAATATCGTATTATACGACACATAAAACTTCTACGAATTTATTTTATTGTCAATTCAATTCATTTTATGTTCTTGGAATAGGTATACAGTAAGAAAAAATGGTTAAGTCATAATATTAAAGTTTTTGTATATTTGTTTTTAAATTGAGGAATGTAATTAGTAGCACAACTTCTATAATCATTTTAAGTTATTAAAAATAATTTTACTATTCGATAATAAATTACTGTTTAAATAGGTACCTATTTAATAAAAATGCAATTAATAATTTGTTGGAGATAATCTCAGACTAAGGAATAATAGTCAGACAGAGCGTCATGTATCTAAGCATAAAGCTAAATGTAATGCTTAAAAAATATAAAATAGTAAGATTATATTATTTTTATTATTCACATCTCATTTATTCTCAAACATTGTTTAATAATTTCATTAATTAATAAAATTGGTACATATATGAAATTTTCCTAATCCTTTAATGAAAATGATCTGTATCGCAAAATCAAAAATAGTAGCTTAGTACAACAAATCACGTTACTATTTTTGACTTTGACATTTTGGCGGACTGCGTATTTAAAATTCTTTAGTCTGAGGAGATATGGTAGTTTTATAGGTACCTACACATTTAATTTTGAACAACTTAATTTAAAAGCATTTATCAATAAAATCTCTCCTAAAATACAATAATACTGGATTGTTAACATTCACAGCTCAAAATATTCTTTTCTAAGATAAAATTAAATCACAAGCCTTTTTTTGATAATTGCAAGTTTGAAAAATCATAGGAACTATTACATACATAATAATATCCGTATAAAAGATGAAAATAGCTCCAATACCGGTCAGTATAAAAAAAATATAATTGGTTTTGTTTATTGTCGAATGAAGAATAATTTTACTTCGTTGTGTCGATTTTTTTTTAAATCGCTGCATTTTATTAAGTTCAGACCAAATTATAATAAATTATGAAAATCATTGAACTTGATGCAAAATATTATATTATATTGCAATCCATTTTTTCGCCCAAACATTGCGCTATGTAGAGTTTCGATGATAACGTGATTTTTATACATGAATCATATATTTTTGTAATATAAAAAAATATGTGAAAAAAAATTATATTGATAAATTATCCCCCTGAAAATTCAAAGAAAAGCTGCCATAAGGTATATCGTTAAAGATATTTATGTTTATCAATCGATCAATCTATCCTATAATTGCTTAAACCTACAACTCACTTGCCATCTAAGTATGTATAATAAATTCAACTTAGATTTCAAGTTATTCATAAATTAAAATTACGGTCTGCATAATAAATATCAAAGCGTTAGCATATAAATATGATTGCAATAAATAAGTAAATTCTTCAGTTATTTACCAGCAAGCTCTCAAGCGCTCAGCGCATAGCGCAGATTTTTATTTCTATAGAGTATACAGCAACTTTATTCATATTTTGGCTAAATGCAAAAGTTGTGCAGAATTAATATTAAAGTACTTAGGTAATAATAATAAATACAACAATATCAAAACTAACTCACAGCTCTTCTTATTATTTTATTCTGATAAAAAAATTAAATAATTTTTGAAATTTAAATAATCGTACAAGGTAAATAAATCTCTTCTTAAGGTCTTCCCAGACTATTTTTTGCAGTTTAAAGAAGTGTTTATTCAACCCATAAACATAGAGGTATGGACTGAGCAATACTCTCATGAAATTGACCACTCTCTAGAAAGAGAGAAAGCGAACGCGCGGCCAATATGTCTTTTATTCCTAGTTAAATTTATAAATGGAATGTAAATAAATATGATATTATAATTTATTATTAAAAATTATGATAGTATAATGGAATGCGAAATACCTATAAATATATAATTTTCATTATTCGTGTTTCAATTAATACAGAGGACTTCTGGCCGAACATTCGTTTTATCTCTGTCGCGCCTTTCTGCCATTTATAACAGAAGGCTGGCAAAAAACACTCTCTATGTCTATGATTCAACCGTAACACTGACAGTCCCATTTACTTTAGATATTTTATTTGTCTGTAGATATTTTAAACTATACTTTCCCTGTTTTCCAATTACAGAACATAATAACAAAACAGGGCACACAAACACAAACAACGCCAAAAAAACTTCTTATATTTTTTTTGTTTGTATTCGAAGTTGAGCAATATATTGCATAATGCGCTTTAGTGCTGTAATTGGAAAACGCCCTTTTACTTGCCGTCAGTGAATTACCTTCAAACGGAAGAGGTTTCATTACGACTTTTCGTCAGTGGTAATATCAAAAGATTAAATTGTTAATATTTAAGTTAAATTAAAAAAAATGACGATTCAAAAGTCCTTGTAAAAGTCTATTTGATATCCTAAATGGCTCTGTTTGGTTTAATTTGATCCATATATTGTACTTTGAAATAGTTAAAAATTCTAAATTATAACTAAGCCGAGATAATCTTTTCTTCTCAACGTTATACCTACTGCGTGTCGAATGAAACCACCCATTGCATCCAACAGTCCAATGTTACCATATACAAATATTTAATATACAATAAGTGCTCGCCATTTTAACTTCTAAAACATGAATTATTGAAAAAATTCTCAAAAATGTACTACATAAACATCTACTATATTTCTTTAATTTCAACTTCTACTTGTAAATCTACTCTATCACAAATATTATTGGAATCCTAAAGGCTAAACCTTGGTATACAAGATAAAATATCCACTCTCATTTCCCTCACACAATTATTGTCACGTTTACACACCTTAAATTTTAGGGGTTAAAATCTTTCCATTATTCCGTTAATGTCCCAACATATTTATTATATTTATTTATTATTCTCATTGGAATGTAGGCTTTTTGGTAAAATTTCTACAAAAACGTCTAAAAGTACATTTAATTATATAAAACAACTTCAATGGTTATACATATTATGTCGCCATGAAACATTTTATAATCTACGATAGAAATGTTAGGAAGCTTCAAAAGCCAACAAGCGATTTTTTTTATAAAGACATTACCTTAGATATCTATTCTCAAAGAAATATCATCCAATATTCGATTTTAAAATTCTCGAAACATTTACAAATTTTTATGACTTACGCTAATACATTCATAGGTATAATAAATTCAATACAATGGAAATATTCATCTGATAATATATTTTTTTAATAACTATAAGAAAGACTTATCACTTTAACTCACTTTACTAAAAGAAAAGAATTTAACTATTTCGATATCAAAAACATAAATTAGTGTTGTCCAGGAAAACTACACTGTAACGTCATACATATATGTTACAGATTTTTTTGGCTTTTCAATCTAATCTATACAGATAAATAAAATTGAAGTGTCTGTTTGTAATGTTAAAATAACAGCTTTTTACTAAATGCATATGAAATTATTTATGGTTCTTATAAGAAAAACATATTTTTTAAATATTTACTTATAATAGTACCTATAAGTGGATGTCATAAACTAAGAGAGGCAGCAAAAGTCTGTGCATATCTCTTTTCTCATTTTAATTGTTTTATGTTTTTTTTAACCCTTAAACAAGGCAGGTTTCTATTGGTAGTTAAATAATAAATAATATATGAAATGTTACGAGACACTATTTAATGTATTATGTTAAGCTTGAGATTCATTTATATTGCCATCATTAGAGCATATTAACTGTTTTTGTTTTCCTTGACATACAAAAATATCGCGCCAATAAAATTATACTGAATCATTTAAAACATCATATTTATATTTTACAAAACGTCAATTATTATTCACAAACATTAAGAACTTCACCGTATCCACACCAAAAAAAAACAAAAAAATAAATAAAATCACGGCTCATTTAAAGTGGTACTTTTTTCCAAATTCACTTTCACTTCAAATAAGATTTTCAATAGTTAAATTACAAAACACAAACCATAAATATCAATTTATCGCTTATCAATCAACTACATCGTGTACTTTACATATTAAACTTCTTTAAAAAACAACTAAAATGAAATTATTTGGTTGGCTTATGGTGTACACAGGATAAAAGCCCTGCCCTTTCTCGGATAAGCGACTCCTAAATCATAATGTAATATTAAAATTAATAGATAAATGAATTATAATTTAAATTAAGCTTTATTCTGTGCAGCCTGTCGCCTCAGGTCGGAGCGGATGCAAGCGGTGACCGCAGTGCCTAGAGCGAGCAGCGCACACAATGCGAGGTTAGCCCAGCGGTCGCCCACTGCGCCTAGCATCCACTCGAATAACAGGGTTAACACGATCCCGAATACCTAGAAATAAATAAAAAAATGTATGTTGGGACATTAACATACAGCGCCATCTAGTTCCATGGTAAGCTACGAGGCTTCTGTTATGGATACCAGAAAGTTGAAACGGTACACATATATAACTTTTTAATTTCATACAAATTATACACATGACTGAAGTAAGTACAAACATTCGTGCTCATCACACAAATGAATGCCCCCAGCGGGATTCGAACCCGTGACCGCTGGCACAGCAAGTAGGTCACTACAAACTGAGCGAAACGTATCGTCAAACCTGTGGCCTGTGCTGTGTGGCCTAGAGATATATTACTTTAAATATAGTACATATTTTCTAGATTCTGATAGAGGGAAGTAGATGGAAACACGTTGTGTCGACCTCACTCAGCATGTTATAAGGGCAAGGAGAAGAGATATGTAGTTTCGATTAATTCACCTCATTTCGTAAAGTGGGTGCGTCATATTTTAACAGAAGGAAACCTTATATATATATATATATATATATATATATATATATATATATATACAGCCTCTTTACAGCCGTCTAGTCGGCTAGTCGGCCTAAGTCGTAGTCGGCACATCTCTAATATATATATATTAGGTACTTGATATCATTACGAAAGTGACTCAAATTATTTGAGCCGTTACAGCATGAACAAATTATTTAGGTATTTGCTTCCAAGCTTTTGTGTTTATAATACTATTGGGAATAGTGTGATAAAATTAAACTAATAATAGTTTTATAAATAATGGCAATTGTTATTTAGCTAAAACATAGCGCAATGTAATTCCATATTGCTTTTTTTTTATTTGCTAATTTTGTTTGCATAAATAACAGTTTGCCTTTATATGCAAACTGTTCAAGGAAACTTTATTTTATATATATTTAAAATATAACAACAAATTCAATCTACGTTTAGTAACAAACATTATATTTCTTACAGGTATTATTTTTATCCGTGAGTTCTCATAAAAATCATAAAATGTAAATAGCACTATTTTATATGTATGTAAAATATAGTAGGTACCTACTAAATCATTACCAAATGGCTGATTGTCCAATCATAAGCAAAATTATGAAAAGATTTATGAACGCGTTATTTCATATTTCTTTACATGCATGCATTTTTTTAAACTAAAACAGACCTTTTGGCGATATGTTTTTATTTTTCTATTTTTAAATAAACATGAGCAAATCGATACATTTAACATCTATAATTGCCATTTGTTCAAACTTTTTTTCTTTATACATTATGGACTTCTATAAGGTATAAAGATACATACCTATTTCATTAGCTCGATGTACTTAATATAGAATCATATTAATTTTATCTACCTGTACACAAGCGTTGAGGATTCCAGACGTAGTACCTTCGGGTTCCGGATAAGTGACTTCGGAAGCAAATTCGAAACCAACGGGCAAGTAGCCGGCCATAAAAAACCTGGAAATTCACAGCAAAAACCTCATTCACATAATATGTTATAAACCGGTACGTATTTATAAAAAGAAATGCTAAAACATGTTTCAAGGTCCGATCACATTTGAATGTTTTCCTGCTAGATACCTATACCTATATATTGTTTCTAAAGTGTGAATATAATTTATTCATTAGTATAAAATTCGATATATTTTGATATAGTATAGTTATTTACTAGCTAACTTTAATTTCGATAGTTTTATTTCTATACTTTGATTTCATACATTCTATAGCAAAAAGTGTTTTCATTGTTTCTCGATTTAAACAATTTCCCGGGAAACATTCCCGAATATTTCCGGTTACAAACCTTATTCAGAAAATGACGAACATTTAAAAACATACAACAATTAGCAAAATCGGTCCAGCCGTTCTCAAGTTTCACAGCCGTTGGTAAGCCCCAACAAAGAGCATTTTAATTTTTTTTACGTAGATGTAGTCATGAGGGAACATTGTAACGTGACATTATAAGGACAACATTCTTTGTGATGCAATTGTGTCCTGAATCGTGTTATGTTTTAATGGTATCGGACAAACATCTACCTAATCCTTATAGACAATTATCATTCTTAGAAATCGAACTTACGACCTCTGTTTAATGATACTGTAAGTCCAAACTTACCCTAGTACTAAACTGCTGAAGTACACCACACCGATGTACCCGCAGTCCAGGGTGAAAGTGAAGATGATCATACCCACTACAGTCGCAGCGTACACCGCCAGAGTGGTTTCCTTGAAGCGATGGGTTTTGTCCAGGATGAGACCACACACAACTGACCCTACCATACCCGCTACGACGATGGCCAAGCCTATACGTCCTGCATCTTCATTAGCACCCTGTAAATAATATATATATATTTATATATATATATATATATATATATATATATATAAAATGCCAAAAAGACTCGTACAAATGAGGTTTAGTGGATGACGTTAATTTAAAATATAGCTATCTCAATCTCAAGAATAATGTATATTTATTTATGTGAAAGCTTTTCAAAATTCCTTTCAATACGTCAAACCTTTAGAAATTACGTAGGAGAAGGACACACAAAAAAATCTTACCATATATTTACCTTTAAAGTAGTACTATAAAGTGTTAGTATATAGTGTTATTAATAATATATAATCATTCATCTTCTGAATGATTATTATTAATAACACTATAAACATGTTAATCTGTCCATTTTTATTCCCATATATTTTTGTACTACTAAATATAATAAGGAAGAAAAAGAGCTTCAATAAATATCTAAATACATAAATATTCGACATGACTTACCGGATAGTACGTAAGTACTAGTTCATTGAGGAGTGTTGAAATAGCGTAAAACACTCCAACGTTGAGACCGTAAGAAATGAGGAGTAGAATATAATTGCGGTTGGTCAGTAGCTTCTTGATGGACTGGAAGAAGTTCGAGTCCAGGCTCGAACCGAAGTCCGCAGCCGCCGATGGCGGCGTAGCTGGAGCAGCTTTGAAGACTGTAAATAATATTCATAAGTGTATTGACGACACGTTTGGCTCAGTTTGTAGTGACCCTACTTGCTGTACCACAGGTCGCGGGTTCTAGTCCCGCTGGGGGCATTCATTTGTGTGATGATGTTTGTCCTCCAGTCATGAGTGTTTATATTTATAATATGTATGTATTTAAACTTATATATGTGTAGTGAATCAACTATCTGGTGTCCATATCACAGGCCTTGTAGCTTACTATGGAACTAGATCGTGCTGTGTGTTAATGTTCCAACATATTAAAAAAAATGGTGTCCCAACAACTTTTTCAAAGTCAAAATTATCTTATTCAGCATTAACGTCATCAGTGAACCAGTAGTTCATAAAGAAAAAACTTCGGTCATGAGAAAGACATTCCACGGGACTAAATATAAATTATAAATTGGAATAATATCTAACATGAAATGGCCTCGAAGCTATCACATTAATTCCAAGGTGTTACAATTACATATATTTTGAATATTATTTAAATACCAATGTATTTATTAATAATAACTGCACTATCAACGTAAGGACAAAGTTTCAAGTCAATATGATAACTAGAATTAGGTTAAATTTTCATTAGCTATTTTTCCACTTCCTTTTTTTTTAAATCGATTAATAAATAACGGAGTTCTGAGGTAGCAAACATAAAAAATACAAACGAATTGAGGAACTCCTTTCTTTTTGAAGTCGGTTGAAAATCAAAATACATCTAAGATAAATAAAAATAAATAACAATAAGTTAATCAGACGAAGGTACCAAAAATAACTGCATTTTAAACCACCACCCAAACAATATAATTTGTTTGTAGATCTAGCAGTAACATTTTACAGTTAATAACTTTGTAGGTTTTGTACACAAATTTCAATTTATTCACTCATTGGATTGCATATTCAAGAGACAAATTACGCTGAGAGGGGAATTAATTTATAATAATCAAAAAGATTTAAATTACAAAATAAACTTTATAAAATACTTACATAGAAGGATGAAAACAAACAGCACACTAGTGATGCCAGCAATGAGATAGAACATGAACTGTAGATCAGCTCCTATTTCCTCGACAGTTCCTTGCGCCCTCACCAGCATCGGCGGCAGCAGGAACCCGAGAGCTACGCCTAACTGTAAAAATAATTTACATGGAGTCTTTTAAATTTGATTGGTTACAACCAAATAGCGAACTATGTATTCATACTAATATTATAAATGTGAAAGTGTGTTTGTTTGTTTGTCCTTCTTTCACATTGAAACGGAATGACAGATTGGCGTGATTGGCAGATACCAAGTTTCAAGTATTTTTGATCATATTTTTTTGGGTTGTATAATAATGTGTTTTCCCGTGGGAAAGAATAACCTGCAGTGTTTAAAAGTAGCCTATATTACTCTCCAGCCATCTAACTATTTCCACACAAAAAATCACACCAGTCCGTTACTCCGTTTCGACATGAAAGACGGACAAACAAACAAACAAACAAACACACTTTCACTTTCTTTATAATATTAAGTATAGATAGCAACGTATTATACATAACTGATAAGAATATCTTATTTACCATTTAAATTACATCCTTGGATTATATTTGTTACTAAGTAGGCGTATAATAGGTATAATTAAGATCAGACATATTTCATTCAATTATCTTTTACAGAACCTTCTAAGTAACTCAGGAAATATACTTATTATATATGCTTATGATTTCTCTGTTATAATTTTAATAGAGATAATATACGAGAGGATTTAAAAAAAAATCAATCTTCAAATTCTGCTAGATATAATGATACTTTTTCAATAAATGCAAGATTACGTTATAATATGTACATAAAGTGAGGCGCTAATAAGTTACTTAAACGCATCTTGCCTTCGAATATATGGTAATTGGTAATCATAAAGGTGTTTGTTAGTCATACTTCTTTGACTATCTCATTACTGAATAAGCAAATACAGGACCCATTCAAGGATTTGGCAATGCTACTGATAGAAATAATTGACTTAGAGACTCGATTAAATTCTATCTAAGAATATTTTTAGCATAAACTTCATGTATTCAGCCCTTTTTAACGTCTCACTGCTGGGCACGGGCTTCCCTTCAATACGAGGGGAATCAAGCCATAGTCCACCACGCTGGCCAAGTGCGGGTTGGCGGACTTCACATGTCTTTCGAAAACTTGCTAGGTTCTCTCAGGTAAGGCAAATGGTAATCATGTTAGAAATGATTCGCATATGAAAATATCAGAGGCGGGATTTGAACCCACTTCACTCGGTTTCTCAAGCCCCATTAAAACAGCTAATAAATAATCACTACAAAGAAGAAAAGAGTCACGAAATAAAAAGTTTAAGGAATCTTAGTGTTTTGGGTTTCGTCTTCAACGTGTACTGATTTTTAAGCCCACTGTGCATAGATAGGATAGACGGTTCTAAAATTAAAAGAATGCATATTTTGAACTAAAGGTAGCGGGTTGAAATTTTTGAAGACCAATTTTGTTCGTTCGTATGTCTAAACTTAAACACTTTTTAAGTATAAGGAAGAAGAAAACAGATTTCAGCCTGTAATATGTTTGTAACTTCAATAATTATATCACAGATTATTCATTTTGTAGTGTTCTGTCTGTCTTATTCTGGGATCTCTACGGCTCAGCGATATCGAAGCCTACGCATTCATTTTCCACATTTTATGTGGTAAAGGTATAAACTATCTATACTAATATTATAAAGAGGTAAAGTCTGTGAGTTTTTGAGATTGTGAGTTTGTGACGTTGTAGAGGGTAATCTCTGGATCTACTGAACCGATTTAGATGAAATTTGGTAAGGAGATATTTTGAGACCCTGAGAAGGACATAGGATATTTTTCCCTAAAATCATCCCTTAAAGGGGTGAAAATGGAGATGAAAGTTCGTATGAGGAATTAAGCCAGGGACGAACCCGAGCGAAGCCAGGGTGAGTCGCTAGTAAAGTAATAAAGTTAGATATTATGTAGCTATTGCTACTCATAAAGGAAACTGATATGTAAAACTGATTTCTGCTATAAATGAAATTGTAATTTTTTTACATATTTTTATCTATATTCAGGCTTTTTTTAACGCGCCACTGCTGACCACACGCTTCGCTTCAATTCTAATCAAGGGATAAGGCTATAGTCCACGCTGCACCACATATCTTAAAAAAAACTTTTTCTCAGTCTCAGATTTTTTCAGATTTGTATCTAAAAATAATATTATATAGCAATATAGGTATAGAGCTTTAATAAGTAGTCACTTGGACTTATTAGGCACTGACTGCATCTAATTTTTATTCCAAATCTTATATTACATAACGTATAAAAAGTTTTTATTTAAGGAAAAACAAACTGTTTCTATCGTTTCATATATATTTATATACCACGAAAACTACTTTTTATCCCAAACACGCAACACATATTATGCCGGTCTATAAGTATGTCACAGCCATTTTACTTGAAGGCTATTTATAGGTACTATACCTACAGCTGATATTTGGTAAGAAAATATGTGAACCGTTAAACTATGATAAAGTAATTACGAAGAAAAATCAATAATATAGGTATCGCCATACATACTCGTAACTAAGGGATGAAGAAGAGATGTTGAGTATATGTACATATATATAATAGCGACTCACCCTCGCTTTGCTCGGGTTTGTCTAGGTAGGTACTTTTTACCTATTATTATGGAATAGTTAGATTATATATTAGTATATACGTAGGTATGTTGCGTTGTATATCCCCCCTTCATCCCCTTAAGGGATGATTTCCGGGATAAAAACTTTCCTATGCCCTTCCCAGGCTCTCAAACTATCTTCATACCAAATTTCATCTAGATCGGTTCAGCTGATTTTTAGTTTATTCATTACAAACAAACTTACAAAGTTTACCTCCTTATAATATTATAGAAGATAGTCCTGTACGGTATCTTTGGAAAGATCCTTAAAGATGGAATAGATGAGTTTAAACATTTTTTTAAATTAAAATCTTACCTTGCTGAACAAATTTCGATAAAATTTAGCAAGAACATGGCTACTTTTGATTCGCGCGCCAGTTACCATGCGAACGAAGTCGCGGACAAAAGCTAGTTTTAAGTAATTATAACGTGCACCATATCACCAGTAGATATGGTTGTCTATGTGTGTTGTGTACTAAATTTTAACTCTCACTGGTCATGTCAAAGTATCGTCCCGTCGGACTATGAAAGTAAAAGGAATAGAGAGAGCATTTTGTGTCTGCGCGTACAACGACACACGCGCTGCACTATGAAATCAGCGCATCTGTCTCAGTGAGACGATTCGAGTCAGAGAGCCTTGGCCGAAATCGGTCAGGCTAATATGATTAATTACTAAATTTTATTAAAGACACACATCCAGATTCATGTTTTTACTACAATTTTGAAGGTCATTGTCAAATTTTTCTTATACCACAAGTTGAATTAAATTATAACAGGATAATCCTTAATTTTTCCTTGTAAAGTTATTATGTAAAATTAAAGACTGTTGTGTGATTTAAATTAATAAAATACCTAAGATTTATATCTATAGATCTCGTTTTAATGGTTCATTGATTTATGCGTAGCTATTGTATCGTGGTTTTTCTGCCTCGCGGATTTCGGTCTTACACTACTAGAGTAAAACATAGCTGATGTTTTATTTAAAAAGCTGATGTCATTGCTATCATATATCATACTAGCGACGAATCCTTGCTTCGCTAGCGTTTGTCGTTTACTATAGATTTGTTCTCCGTATCGATAATAATGACTATTTCAATAACATTTTCCAAAAAATTATGTAAAGATTCAACTCCGTTATAATAATCTTATCATACATATATGTGAATATGAATACGTCAGAAAAAAAAGCCTTCAGACACTCAACGCGAGTTCTGGAGGTTAAGCAACATCTGAACATAAACATTTCTAACTTGTTTCTGGCTTGAAATATCACTAAGCAAAAATTAATAAAACATATGAGACCTTTAAGTTTTATGTCCTATTTACCATAATCGTATCTAATAACATTTATTATTCGCCATACCTTCACCATGACTAGATAGTATAAAAAGTTACTATTTAGCGTTACACGTGGTCATTAAATGATCACTCCTTGCCCAAGTAAAATACTACTTTATATGAGACGTACATGAAAAATAACGTATATAAGAGATAGCATGTACGAAATATTTTTTTTTTAAAAGACATATATTTTATAGGTATACTTTAGTTGTCAAAAATGTTTACCTATATTGTGTTTGCGCGCGCCTCTCCCTCACAAGAGCTAAGTAGATTATACTTTAATCTATGACTATTAAATTAATTAATCGACGTAGAATAGGATTAAGGCTCTAAGTTTGTACAGAAACTAAAGCCTGAAATCCTATCCTGCCTCACATTGTATATATTACGGAAGTGCGAATTCTATAAGACAAGTTGACTTCTACAATCGACATAGCTAATAGAAAACAAAAAGTTTTATCGGAACGACATATTCTGTCTGCTGCGTGACATAATGCTTAGTTATGTCATTTCTATTTTTTAAATTTTCTATGGTGAATGTAGAATGTTCTTTTCCTAAACTTAATACCAACTATTTATAATAACCTGTTTTATGTATAGTTGATATTTTAGTTATAAAATATAATACATAAATGCAAAGTTTCTCTTTCTTTCTTTTCCCCTAATCTATACTAATATTATAAAGAGGTAAGATTTGTTTGTTTGTTTATACCGAATAGGCTCCGAAACTGCTGAACCGATTTAGATGAAATTGGGTAAGAAGGTTTTTATCCCGAAAATCATCTTTTAAGGGGGTGAAAATGGGGATGAAAGTTTGTATAGGGAAGCAACCTAGAGACGAACCCGAGCGAAGAGTGCGTGAGTTGGCAGTATTTAATATACAAGTGGTTACTACGTACTACCTACATACATACATAATTAAATCTTTAGTCCGAAGTCTTTAAAGTCTTAAGTCTAAAAGAAAATACTTAGAATTTATAACTATGTATAGTGTATACTCTAATCCTTGGTACAAAATGGCATCTATTAGGCGGACAGATGAACTAAATCACACCAGACCCCTATTTTCAATTGAATAAACGTTTCCGAGTTCATTGGAGCAATGGAATAATACTATATGATTTGTCATTCTAACTACACATAGCTGGCCACGCAAATATATATTGATAAGATATATATATATATATATATATATATATATATATATATATATATAATGATTTTTAACGTTTTGTACTATAACAAATAAGTATATCTATATATGTATAGTCAAAGACGACAGTTCAGTACTTATAGGGTTCCTTACCTCAAAAGGAAAACAGGAACCCTTATAGGCTCACTTCGTTGTCCGTACGTCTGCCTGTCTGTCTATTACGACCCTTTTTCTCATGAACGAATGTAACAGTAAAAAGAGAAAAATGAAAACTTTTATAATGTTTTCTGTTGTTCTATAACATTAGCGGTGCACGTTTATTACATATAATGTTAAACATACACAGGAATTACTTAAAAATGTAACCGGTCTACCGGCATTAATACGAAAGTTTGTATGTGTGTGTATATTTGTTATTTTTTACGCTGAAACGTAGACAGATTTGGATGAAATTTAGTATAAAACACAGTTAATATATCTTTTACTATATAACACAGATATGACCTGAAGATAACAACGGCACTGTATAGGTAAGTTTAGACTACGACAAAAAATCTGACGTAAAATGACAGACATTAATTTCTGTACTATTTACACTTTTACGAAATTTTAGTGTCTGAACAAATAAATATACGGAAATTGTGTCCGAGCTGTTCACATTCCTTGCTCCATGTGAAATTTAATTTTTAGTGCCATCTTCTACGCGGTAAGGTGTAGTATTGAAAATGTTGAGTCTGATCGAAAACTTTTCAATCACACCAGAAGACACTTGGACACAACGTGTCACACACAGCCGCTGATAACGACACAAATTGTTGTGTCGCAATAAATTTCACAATTAGGGACACTCGGTGAATACACTGAGTGTACCGTGTATAGTGTTTTAGTCTAAACCGGCCTTTAGGCACCTAGGGACGCGCTAGTTTCGTTATTTAAGAGATAGAAGTGCCTTTCTATTAATTATAATTGTTTAATACATTAATCTCATTGATATTTCTAATAGTATTACTTGACGAAAACTATTGCTCCCTAAACAACAGTTAAATGATAATATATATAAATACTCATTTTGAACTTAATTTAATAAAGCATAAGTACGACTAAAGTAATATAAATTGCCAATGTTAATTGAGTCCTTTCCACTGCATTATATGAAGTACCCAGGTCAGCCCTTCGGCCCTTATCGCGCATCCTCAGCCCTTGCCGAATGAATAAGAAAAATAATTTTATCCACTTACAGATTATTATTTCATATGCGGCCTCAAAATTACCATACATTTTTTTGTTTATTTTCCTCAGATGCTTTCAAATAAAAATGTTTTTGTCCCTTAATTTGAATAAGTAGTAAATACATTAAACGTATTTTCTTGTCATAAAACTAGCGACTCACCCTTTCTTCGCTCGGGTTCGTCTCTAGCTGATAAAAAGTATCCTAGCCTATAGTAGCCCTTCCCAGGGTCTCGAACTATCTTCTTATCAATTTTCATCTAAATCGGTTCAGTACATCCAGAGATTACCCCCTACAACGTCACAAACTCACAAATTCACAAACTCATAAACTCACAAACTTTACCTCTTTATAATATTATAGATATACACTCACGCATTCTTTTAGTGAATATTATCAGGTCTCAATGTATTCAGCCCTTTTTGATGTCCCACTGCTGGGCACGGGCCTCCCTTCAGTACGAGGGGGATCAGGCCATAGTCCACCACGCTGGCCAAGTGCGGGTTGGCGGACTTCACATGCCTTTTGAAAACTTGCTAGGTTCTCTCAGACATGCAGGTTTCCTCACGATGTTTTTCTTCACCGTTAAGACAAGTGGTAATCATGTGGGAAATGATTCGCACATGAAAATATCAGAGGTTTTGACCCGGGATTTGAACTTGCTTCACTCGGTTTCCCAAGCGAGCGCTTTACCACTGGGCTACCACTGCCTCTATCAGGTCTCAATAGTAGTAAATTATTGTAGTGTCATTCATTCACATACACAATTTGAATTAATTAAAAGTAAATTAAAATTACATTTGATGACGTACTGAGTTATTGACGATAGCTATTAAAAGCGTGTTTAAAAATTATTAGACTTTATTATAAAAAAAGTATTACACAAACAAGTATGTTGAAAGTGCGCAGAAGAATAAAAAGGCGTAAATTTTTAATATCGTGTCTATTAGGTATTACGAACATAAGCCGGGAAAACTCTAAATCGTATTAAGAAATAGTACCTACCTAGTGTCACGGTACAGTGATTTACGTTTCCGTTTTTCCTCTACAAAACAATATACTCGTAGGTACGATATATGTCACGTTATTTATGAAATACTCGCGTTCGCCCAATGATCGAAATTCGACCACAATCATTTTTATTTATAACACTAAAACTCGTCCAATGTAGTTACTAAATCAGAAAAAATAAAAAGAAAATCGATTGACAAACAGAGAAGACAAAGCTGAACTATTTTATCTTTGTCTATCTACGTAAAAAAAACTCTTTCCTATATAAAATAATATTATTATTATTCTATGTAAAAAAAAATCATAATCTTTTTGAAATCGATTTTTATTGACATTAAAGAAAGTTTAAGTTTAAAGAAGATAAGAAGTTTAAAGAAGGACTAGTAGAAAAAGATAAAGCGAAAACGTATGCGTGTGAATGTTTGTCTTTACGCTGAAACGACTAGTCGGTTTTTTATAAAATTTAATACACACATAAACCTAGAGCTATACGCAGGCTCTTTAAGTAATAAATTTTCCCAAAAGGTGGTCCTGCCCGTATATCCATACTAATATTATAAATGTGAAAGTGTGTTTATTTGTTTGTCCTTCTTTCACGTCGAAACGGAGTAACGGATTGACATGATTTTTTGTGTGGAGATAGTTGAAGGGCTAGACAGTGACATAGGCTACTTTTTACCGCGGAAGATTATCTCATTCCTACGGGAAAACACGTTATAATACAATCCAAAAAAATATTTATGATCAGAATTATAATACTTTCTTAGATTTACGCGAATATTTGACATTTTAAATAAAACTATCTTTTCGGATTTTGTCGCGGATTTATTTGCATTTTTGTTTCCCGACGTTTCGAATGCTTTACAGCAATCATGGTCACGGGAGAGACTGAGGTGTTAGATGTCTCTAAGGTATTATATAGTTGTTACAGACAGCCTACCCACAATTAACAAAATGAATTCAAAAAATTGAAAAATGGCACTAATATAATAACTAATATAATATAAAAAATATTATTAATCAGAATTTTTTTCACTTTTTCATTTGTAAATGTATGTAGTAATGTATTGCTTAATAATTTGTTTTTTTTAATGATAAAATGATATGATATGATGAATAATAATGATAAAATGATATAAACAGACGCTCAGTATGTACCTATTGGTTCCTGGGATTAACTGAAAAGTAGTTCGACGCCTAGTTCAATGTTCATTAACATTGTCGTACTCCAATAGTATAATGAAACAAAGAGGTTATGGAAGATTCATGAAGAAAAGTTCCGCACTCAATAATGCAGTATCTCAACCAGGTCGCTGCTCGGAAAAGTTTGACTACAACTATGTTACATTGTATGCATTATACATTATGTATGTTATTCAAAAAACGGAGAAGGTGGGTTATATTGCTTTTGTTATTCTACACGTATTGTTATTAAGTTATATGTTTGTTCATATCCTAATGATACTAGATAATGTCAAATCGATTTGTTGTCTCTTTACTGTAAGAACCACGGAAGATAAAAAACAAGAACGGTGAAAAAATAAATACATATTCGTATTTTCAAGGAAAATTCACAAGGATTTTTGGCATAAGTGTCTTACACTACAAATAGCAGCATGCGTATATCGTTAAAAAATCTCTTACCTGGTTACCAAACACTCCAATGCTGCATGCAGACGATACTTGGTCAGCTCCGAACCAGACTGCTGCCAGTCTTGGGGGTACATTCAGGATGAAGACCTGCGAGATGGCCACCACAGTCTGCCCGGTGAAGCCAAGCCAGAACATGTCCTGGGGCACCGAGAACACTTTCAGCCATGCTCCTGCGCATGTCCCGAATGATCCAATAATCGTTGTTATTCGAAGGCCCTGTAAAGATAAATTTATTTAATTATTTTAACATATTAGCTAAATAGTAGCAAGCATAGTATCAATTCTCTATAATTTACCATATTTTGAGCTACATACATAAGAAAACAGATTAAGTGGTTAATATATAATTATTTTTGTTCTGAGTAGAAGCATATCTGGCACCTATACATTTGTATCAAATCAATGAGACATTTACGTAATATAGACAAAGAATTTTATATATATTATTTACGAGTACTTATAGATAATAATTTATTTATTCTAAGCAATACAAGAATAAAGTTTTATCAAGTAAATTATTTGCAAATATAATACAAAAATTAAAAATTCAACATCTATTCTTATTATTATAATCCTTGTAATAATTTCGAAAACTAGTTCAATTAAAAAAAAAACAATATTTATAGCTACCTAGAGGAAAATTCTTAGCATTTAAACCATAATTCAATAGTGTGCGCTTGAATATGACAAACTGAGGCATTATTTTGTATTACTCTCAGTAAGCCATTGAGTTAATGTGTATGTTTGTTAGTATAACATTGTAACGAATCTACAGATTTAGGTGAAATAATGAATGGAGATAGCTCAGGTCCTAGACTAATATATATTCTATTTATGTTTATTATTTATGTTCCTATAATATGAGTAGAGCCGTACTCAAGAGCTTGTTTAAAACATAATATAATGAAGTAAAACATTTTTAGATAACATAAATGGATTAAAATTTAAAACTTTTATTGTGACCGATCCTTTCCGCTATCGCGCTCAAAAGGTCAAACATTAATTTGATCTATACTGAAAATACAGTCCTTTCTTCAGTAAAGTGGATCGTTTTTCATTTCTTGCACAATTTAATCTTACGGTTCCAAATAGAGCTTAAATTCGACCATGATTGATGATGATTGAACAATGATTTTTTTTGTGTTTCAGATAATTTGAACTGATAGATAAAGATTGATAATTATCTTCTTTTCAACTTAAAAAGAAGATAATCAAAAAATTTATCGACATGAAAATCACTCTAAATTCTAAGTATCCACTCTTGGGGTGGAATGTTTTCTCGAAATTTCATTTTTCACTTCAGAATCATGAATATTTAATTTCCATAGGTATTTAATTTATCGATCGTATTTTCTTAGATTTATGGGAATATTTGACGTTTAAAATGTTAAATATTCGCGTTATAAACTGTCTTTTCGGATTTTCAAGTTCCTGGTGTTTCAAACGCTTTATAGCAATAATGGTCACGGGAGAGATTTCGGATTTCGCTCAAAATTATGTAAATGTATGTAATAATTTAAACTGAATAATATAAACCCACTCAAACTCCCTAACACTACGCCCAAAATCCACTTGCATTTAGGTATATTACCTAACTTTTTGCATTTCCCTAATATCCCACGAGAATTACTTCATTTCCCGATACAACGAGACGCCTAATATTAGATATATCACTCACCGCACTATAAACTTAGACGCAAAACGTCACCTCATATTTTAGTTAATTTTGTGATATAAAAACCGAAAGCAAACCAAAAAGCAAACCAAAAATAATGAACAGTGAACATGGTTTCGCATATTCTAAAATATTAGTTAATACTTAATAAATTTTAACTCCTGAGCACTTTCAATTTAATTAAAATTCTAATAATAAAATAAAAATTTAAAAATAGTAATAAAAATGTATAAATTAAGGCCTCACTAGAGTTTTTTTCGATAATTTAAAAAATGAAACAAAACCTAGAGCACCATTGTAATATCATTTTAGGGCTTCGTACCTGAAGGGTGATAATGGAACCCTATAACTAAGCCTCCGCTGTCCGTCCCTCTGTCAGAGGGCTGTATCTAATAAAGCGTAATAGGTAGAGAGTTGGTTTGTTGATTGATTTGGTTGGTTGGTTGATTTTCCCAGAGTGTGAATTTCTATTGCCGCTATAACAACAAATAATAAAAAACCAAAATGGCGAATTTCAAAAAGCCTGCCATGCAAACAAAAAAAATCGATTATAGTACGGAACCCTTCGTGTGCAAATTCAACTCGTGTTCTTGTTTTTATTTTTTATAAATAGATATTTATATTAGGTATTTTATTAATAACTATCAATATTTATACTACATTAATTATCTTTAATTAGCATTATAATCTGGTATATTGTATTTTCCTTAATAATGACTCACACTTATCATTGGGCAGCGTACTCGAAAGGTCAACATTGTATTCAATACTCGTAGCAATGAATGAAGTGAATGAATGACACACGTTTTCAAGTGCTTTCATATTGTTCAACAATTTATTATTACAATTTTAAGCTAAAGTAAAATTATAATAATATGTTGTTTAATATATTATTTTTTAAACTTATTCAAATCAAATCCTGCGCCTTAACTCTTACCGGTCGTGTCGAGTAGTCGTCCCACCGGAGTATGAGAGTGACAGGAATAGAGAGTGCACGTTGTGTCTGCGCGTACACTTGTGCACTATAATATCTCCTGCGTAGTTGGCTAGTCTCAATGAGATTGGCCGCCGTGGCCGGAATCGGTCAGGAGAACATCATCATTTTCAACTAAAAAACTCTTAGTGTACTCTGATCATGACTCATAAAAAATATTTTATAATTGGCGATGTATGTATATGAATGTATTACATATATACGTAAAATATACATAAGCACACCCAAATCCTCCTCCATCTTTTTTGACGTTGGCCAATTATTAAGGCTGCATAGTACACTATCAATGACTTACTTGGTTTTCCTTCGTCGAAAATCCGTGAAACATAAACAGAACCATCTGACATTCATACAATCGAAACAATACACAATATATTTTCCCTAAACGGGAATCGCGCCCGTGACCTACCGCATAGAGAGAGAAACTACTCTACAGTAAGACGTATATACGAAATACGAAGTAATTATAGAGAGATGTTGGACCCTTTACATGAGCAGCACTTCTGCTAAACAAGATTTAACTGAGAGCAAGTATTAAATATTCTGTGACACTAATCAAGTTCGATTATCGTACAAGAGGGATAATATAATAAATATGTAACAGACTTTACGAATACCTGTGTACATATTATGTATATTGTATCTGTTCTTATACCTTTCTCTTAATATAACCTTATGTTATTTAACTTAAGTGTAAAAATCTATGCAATATAAGTTAGACTCAATTATATTTAGTATATTTATTTTTATACGTTTCATTAGCATTACTTCCTGGTAACTAATTTTATAACAAACTAGCGACTCACCCTCGCTCCCCTCGAGTTCGTCCCTCCTTACGTTTTAACGTTTAGTATAGATTTTTTCAGAGGTGAAATATTTTCCCGCAGTAAAAAGTATCTTTTACCCGGATAACCAGCTATCATCGTACCAAATTTCATCAAAATTCCTCCAGTGGGTTTCTTGTGATGCAGTCACAGACAGACAGACAGACAAACAAAAATTCTAAAAACTATAGATTCGGTCTTTGTACTCGTATGTATAATAATGTCTATTTCAATAAGATTTTCTGGAAGATCCGGCTTAGTTACAATTTTATTATATGTTATGATTTTGTAAGAATATTATAGTTTCCTTTCTTGTAATTCTAGCGGTGGGTAGACCCACTGTGACTATTAATTAAAAATTTTAAATGAATTTAATAATTCTGTATTACCTGCATGAAACAATAATTTCATGTAAAATAAAGTTCTGTAATCATAGCACGTATGTGCTGTATAATATAAACTCATACAGTATATTTTTAGTTTTTAATGAACAAAAGTAAACAAAAGAAAAAATTCTTAGTAAGTTTTGAAACAATAACATGTTACATTTGAATTCACAACTCTACTCTTGCCAGCTACGAGGAAAACTAGCAGTCTTGACCCCTATTCTTTTGTGACATGACACGACGTTGTAACTGCTCTCTGACCTAAGAAAATATCTCTACAGTCCCCTTCGTTGGTCGCAAATTTAATGTTTCTTAAACTAACAAGTTACTTGAAAATGCAGTTGGATTTTATATTGTTTTTGTTACACACATATGTTTAAATTATAAGTACTATTTCGTTTTTTATACTAATTTTATAGTGTAATATAATTAAATATTGCATATTGCAATATTTTTGTTTTAATACGATGATTCGAATATTCATTAACTGTCCGGAGTTACATTCTCTCCGGGCCAAAACAGGTTCTTACGCTTCCAACCTGTGATCTTTAGCTATTTTACATACTCGGCCCTGCTTAAATATGCTAAAACCTATAATTGAAATGAAATAAACTTTATTCAATTAGACTCATTACAAGTACTTTTGTATTTGTAATGAGTCTAACTGTTATTATTGATGATGAGATTAATTAAAATAATAAAATTGAAAATGTATAAATATACCTAAGAAAGTAATAATATTATATTTTTAATGTATAATGCGTGTGACTACATCCACATACTCTTTTTTTATGTCGCTGGACCATATAGGAGTCTGTCATTCTAAACATAACATCCCTGCCGACTGGCCAGGGGACTGTAAAACTGTCTTATTAAAACCCACAGCGGAACCCTATCACTGCGAAGCAAGGGGACGTTACATGAGCGCTTGCGCACGTACTAAAAACTCTCATACATCTAAATTATGTGTAGTTATTATTAGATCTCAATAGAAGTCTAATAACCAAAGTATGGTCTTCCTTCCCCCACAACTTTTCATCTAGTAAGGTGACGAGTGAAGGAAAATCTTTTGGTCTATCCTCTGCTATTACGACATCTTGTCGAGTATAGTTTAATGCAACAATAACATATTATTTCTGAAATTTCAATAGATAACACTATTTGAAAACATTGAAGTAAAAAATGGAAACGATTTTTAAGCCAGAGAAATCACAAGCAAAGTCCAGTTGTAAAATATTTTGTAACAAATAAGTAATTTTAATAACAGGATGTCTAATAGCGGAAACATTTTTAAAAGGTAGCATCAGTTATTTGAAATCCTTTATAGGTTTCAGAAACTTAGATGGAGTAGAATTTTTATAGTATTCTTTATTTTTACGCTTTAACAAAACGGCGAACAACTTCCTACTTTATTGTTAGAGATAGTTGGAAAAGTCTCATTTTACGACATTTCAAATATCTAAAAAATCGAATCGTATCAAATATATGTATTTCGGAATGTTTACTGCTTATACATTTTGTTATAAGCGTTAAAAGCATCAACAAAATAATTTGAAAAAAAAACTTAAAAAAACATAACCGACTGCCAGGCACTAAAAAGTAAAAAATAACTTAACGGGGGCTTTCATTTGGAATAGATACCTAATCAGATATTTTCGAAGTCGGTGTGCTTTGATTTGTATTCCTAGTATTATATTATGTAATATATATATAGTAACATAACTATAATTAGCAACGCGAAACAAATTGCTTACAAGCGTTTAAATGTTTATAGGCATTGACTCTACATTATTGCCTGACGTACCGGAGTTACGTTTCATTAGCTGATAGAAGAACACCTGTAGATATATGTACGAGTATACTACCTCGATTAAGTGTTGTGTCTAGATAATACTTTAAAAGATATTCATATTTGCAACATTAAAAAGTGAAAAATGTAAAGAGTTTCATTCTTTTTATTATAAATAATATAGAGCAAAGAAAGAAGGAATATAGAGCAAAGCTACATTAAAAGTCATTTCTCTCCTTTTAAGGCAATAGGGCGAAAAGGGAAGGCAGCAACATGGTAAAATGAGTATGAGAAGCATCAATATATAAGCTGATATATTTTATTAGAAAAACGTTCTCTTAGCAGTGGTAAAATAATCGGGTTTTGGGCTTTTATATTATATAGTTTAATGTTAAAAAAATGTAATCATAATATATTTTTTGTTAAAAATAATTGTAATACTATTAAAATTATTTAATAATTACGTCAAACATTAGCTATATTTAACTTTTTTTTAATTTTTCTATGTACATGTGACCTACATACGAAAATTCACTCGAGCATTTTTAAATTTAAAAAATATAGTATAAATTCTTAAAACACCTGTATTTTCAAAGGGAAAAAGCAATGGCAAAGCGCAGTAGTAAATCTGAAGCGTGTTCGTGCGTAAACTGCTCCGGTAATTACTGAGAGCTGCAAAACTCGTTCATATGAGAGACGACGACTCTGATACAAAAACACCTTACACCACCCTTTTCTACAGTGTGCTTATACATATATTGATGTCTACCAAATAGAAATGAAATATGATATTTGTACTAACGAAATTTGCTTTAAATTATTATGTACTTTGTTAAACAAACAAGCTATGTAAAAGTAACTCACGAAATCTCTATTCGCGAAAGATTAAATAGAAAATAATTAAAAAAAACTAGCACAGATTATTTACAGTTGTTTAATCTGTGGTATCTTAAATAAAATAATATTTAATCAAAAAAAATCGTAGCAATAATTTACCTAACACTATAATTTTATTTCATTTGTTTTTTTATGCATTTTACTAAGACCTGGAATTACACATGTCTACTGTTTAGCACTGACAGACGAACTCGAGGTAAACGAGGGTATGTCGCTAGTATATTATATTGAGAATATGATTTTCCATAAATTGTAGAGGTTAGCATATTCCTATAACCCCAAAAGTTTAAAAAAAGGTGATATTACAGTCACCAAAAATCTTGAAGTTAACATACAACGCCATCTAGTTCCATGGTAAGCTACGAGGCTTGTGTTATGGATACCAGATAGTTGATACTACACATATATAACTTTAAATACATACATATCATAAATATGTATGTATTTAAGTAGGTACCTACATGACACAAACGCTAAATTGAAAAGTATCGCAGTCGCAATAGTAGCGAAAACATGGCTTTAAACATTTTTAATCCCAAATTTTTGAGTTTTTGCATTTAAAGCGAACTAAAATTTCTGTGGTAATGTACCATTTTGTATGTAGTAAAAACTTTTCAAATGAAAGAACGAAATTTCTAAACGTCCGTTGGTTGTTTTATTTGTTTTGTTGTTAACATTCAGCGAGTAGTTCGTGTCGAAATTTTTAAATGATGAAAAAGCAAATTTCCGCTACAAACTTCTAAATTGGACATCTAATTGGAGTCTATATACGTTATACATGTATTTGTGTATATAGTTTAGTTTTTTCTCTTTTCTTATATTCATTCGTATTCATTACGAACGTACGAATACGTATTTTAATTAACATTGAAAGAGATTTATATGAACATTTTAGTGAAGTTTCCACAGAATTTGAAAGCGAGCCCATGAAATATATGTAAACCGAAAATAATTCACGTAGCCCAAACTCGGACTAAAAGAGATGTTTAGGGAAAAGCGGCCTTAGAATATAAATGTCTATTAAGCCCAATAACTACGCAAAGTCTACAAAGCTCAAGAAATATTAAGTAAGTAACTGTAATTAAACAAACGGACGAATCGTCAGCCAGTCAGTCATTTTGGATTTTATCGTACACTGGCGGACACAGTAGGCAGACTGATCCTTAAACCTCGTTTGGTAGCAAAAATTAAGGAAAAACTAGATCCCGACAACAATAGAGAAGAATTATGAACACACGCACACCAGAATTTTAATACATATAAATGTACAATACACGACGACACGTTTGGCTCAGATTGTAGTGACCCTTCTTGCTGTACCAGCGGTCGTGGGTTCGAGTCCCTCTGGGGGAATTCATTTGAGTGATGAGCACGAATGTTTCTTCATCCAGTCCATGACTCCAGTCATGGGTGATTATATTTATAATATGTATGAATGTATTTAAAGTTATATATGTGTAGTGTATCAATTATCTGGTATCCATAACACAAGCCTCGTAGCTTACCATGGAACTAGATAGTGCTGTGTGTTAATGTCCCAACAAATTTATTTATTTACAATATGATTAATAGAGAAAAGTTATTTTTAAAATTATTAAGAGTCATTTCATCTCTATTTATAATTTATACGCTGTTTACAAAAACATACGAAACAAAAAATAATACGTGTTTGACCTTCTGCATCCAATAGATATACTTTGGTCTAAAAAAAATCTCTAAGCTAGGTATTCGTTATTCCATAAGCAAAAAATATAATTGTCACTGTATGTTTTTTTTTATATAAGAAAAACTAATAACAGGATATTACATTTTTTATCTTAGCGAAACATATTAGAAGGAAGAATCAAATTTTGCGTTATCTAATTCTTAATCTTAATCGTTATTATTAGAAACTACCAGTCTCGCTTTACTTAGGCCGTGACTACACCAAAAGTATCTGTATATATATATTATTCGCAATGTCGCGGCATATTTTGTCAATCATAAGAAGTACGAGTATAGTCTCTCCCGTAACCATGTGTGCTGAAAAGTGTAAAGCATTCGAAACGTCGAGAGCTAAAAATTAAAATAAATACGCGAATAATCCGAAATGATAATTTTATTTAAAATGTCACATATTCGAGGAAATCTAAGAAAATATTAAAAGTATCAGGCTCATAGAGAGGTCTGTACAGTATACAAAAATTACATCGACCCATTTAATCAGTGCTGCGTGATAGTTGAACAAACCGACAGAAACACTTCCGTATTCATAATTGACATTTATGTTTCCATAATTATTGATTATATAAAAAACTAGCTTTTGCCCGCAGCTCAACTCGCACAGTCTATTCTGTTTATATATTCGAAAGTTGTGATGTTAAATAGTAGCCTATTTAACATCACAACATGGCATGGCATGGCATTACAGGCATATTTTAAAAAGGCTATTAAATGCAAAACAATTTAACAAATCTAATTAGTAATTTCAGAGATAAACGCGTTTACATAAACAAAAAAAAAACTGTTTATTTGATCTTTATAAACATTGTACAATTATTTGGAATAATCAAAGAAATAGCTTAAAAATTCTAAATTTACTTGTTGAAATATTAAAAAAAAAACGGTTTAAAGTAAATTGCTAAAAAGCAAACATTTAATAATAATCGAGTTTTCTAAAGAACATTCGAATGGCGAGGTTTAACGAGAGTTTGAAAACTTGAAGCGGCCTTTTGTTAAATCTACCGTCAATTTTAGTATCTATTGCCTTTTGGAGACAAATCAAAAGTATTTTTTTAAGGATAAATAACATTTTTTACTTGTAAAATGTAACTGCTGTTGAATAAAATATTTTGTAAGCTAATAATTATTTATAACTAGCGACTCACTCGGGTTCGTCCCTTGGTACGTTTTAACGGTTAGTATAGGTTTCACAGAAATGACATATTTTCCTGCAGTAAAAAGTATCTTAAATGTTGACTCGAACACCAGCTATTATCATATTTTTCATCAAAATCTGTCCAGTGGTTTGCTCGTGATGCGTTCCCAGACAGGCAGACAGACAGACAAAACTTCTAAAAACTATAAATTCGGCCTTTGTAACGATAATAATAACTATTTCAATAAGATTTTCCAAGAAATATTTAATGTACAGATTCGACTCAGAATTTTATTATAAGTATATGAATATTGTTTTTGTCTTCTATACCATAAGCTACACACATACACAGGGCAATAAATATTTCGAGTATTAGACATAGGTTATTTTATTTATTGCGAGTAAAACCGCGGGCGTAAGAAAACAATACAATTTTAAAGAACCACTATATTAAAAAGTAGAAAAAGTTAATCAAGCGTATATATGGAATATGACATTTAATGTGTCATTATTATATGGCTGTGTATCTTTTTCTTTAGTGTGGTATATATAGAAATCTATATATAACGAACTCGCGGCAATCACCAATTGACTTGAAGTACACCCGAGAATTGACGGCTCCGTCCCTTCCGACCGGAAATATACGTACGAATAAATCGAGATTTCATTTCTAATTATAATATTATGTCGTCTGCAAGACTGTTTGAATGGCGATGGAAAATATTATAATAATTATACTAGCAATAACTCGTGACTTCATCCATTGTATTTTTTAAATTAATAGTTTAAGAAGTTATCCTAAATTAACTTGCATTTTCATTTAAACCAATCATTTAAATACACAAAAGTATAAATTTCTCTTTTAAAATTAAATGGCGATTTAAAATCAGCGAAAAGCAACTTCTAAAAATTGTTGCCAAATACAAATTATTTATAAATAAATAAATAAATACTGCTCAAAAAACGTTTGTTATACTTTTATCAAATTATTTTTTATTATTAATAATTTGTAGTTGTATAATATTGTAATATTAATATTAAAATAAAATGAAACGTATAAAAAGCCATAAAATTGTACATGAGAAGCGTCATCCACACTCGTCATCTCAGTAAAAAGATAATGAAGAGCACGACTTAGCTTATTACCTACATGATAGAGTTACTGCATCAGGTTTTGTCGGTTATAAAACCTAAAAAGCTAAAGCAATGGAACTATAATGTTTGCAACAACCTTCTAACTAGCATTTTTGCGCAGAACTTGATTTTAATGCTTAATTACGATTAAAATAAAAAACAACATAATACTAACTGCATCCAATTATGATATCATAAAAATTCGTAAATACCAACCAGCTACTTATTTGTTTTACCAAAATATTCCACGACAAATTAATTAAGTTAGTTATGTCCTTCAGTAATTTTTTTTAAGTAGACAGAAGATCTAAGAAGTTCACGGATGATATATAACATATAAATAAATAATTAATAAATAATAAATATTATATTAGGTATATTATACAACAATATAACTATTTTTAAATACACTGTACATACATCTAAGCATTAGCGAATGCTAATTTTTTTTTAAGGGTAATTAGGGATCTATTTTTTAATTAGTACACATAATAATACATCAATTAATTTTTGTATATAATTTACAGAACTATCGTAAAATAAAACTAATAAGCTTTTCCAAATTTACGAATTTTATACTATCATTTTTAAATAATTTTATGTGCCTATTATTATTTGAGTCAGTGGTAGCCCAATGATAACGCGCTCGCTTGGGAAACCGAGTAAAACGGGTTCAAATTTCACCTCTGATATTTTCATTTGCGAATCATTTCCAACATGATTACTACTTGTCTTAACGGTGAAGGAAAACATCGTGAGGAAACCTGCATGTCTGAGAGACCCTAGCAAGTTTTCAAAAGACATGTGAAGTCCGCCAACCCGCACTTGGCCAGCATGGACTATGGCCTGATCCCCCTCGTATTGAAGGGAGGCCCACCCCCAGCAGTGGGACGTTAAAAAGGGCTGAATACATACATTATTATTTATTATTTTATTAATACGTGAACTCCCAAAAAACTTTCCGTATATTATAAAAATTAAAAGGCATAAACACATGTTTATCCCATACAACATTCTGATTAATTATACTAAAGCATTTTGATCACGTTTGTGGTTTTACGACAAGTATAATTACTGTCCGAACGATAGCAATTAAAATTGACAAAATATAAAAATTAAATTAAATATTTAATGAGTTTTTAAATGAACTCACAAATTTTTATCTTCTATTAAGTTACATATTTCACACAGTTTAACCAATTTCAAATAAGGAGGAGTTACATAATTCGACTGTTTATTTGTATGTGTGTATGTCACGCGATATTTTTACTTTTATTTTGAACCTATCTACATTATTATTCTTTTTAAAAATAATCAGTTATCACAGAAACTCTATATGTTTATTAACACCTCCAGGTAAATTTCTAAGAAATCTATTGTTAACTATAACGCCGGTGTGTCCGCACACGTTAGCCAACCTACTCTCGCTTCGCTTCGTCCCTAGGTAAATTTTGTTATGGTTTCCCGTGGGAAGGAAATAATCTCTCGCGGTCTACCGTACCGTCTAAATTCTTATGTAGCCTATGTCACTCTCTAGCCCTCCAAGTGTCTCCACACAAAAAATCGCTCTGTTTTGACGTGAAAAATGGACAAACAAACACACACTTTCACATTTATAACAATAAGTATGGATACTTATTTATAGCTTGGTGTTTTGCACAAGAAAGAAATATCTTTCCATTAATAGATTCTTTTCGATGTTTTATTTATAGCACATTTTGTGGATCAATTTCGAGCATTATTCAGGTGTCAGTGTCAATGAAATGCCAATTTACATGACAACAGATAGAGAGACGGTGACGTATTTTGTGTTGTGCTAATTAAAAATGATCAAAATAAAAGAGTATCTAATTTTTATACTTAGATGCTAAAACTGTTGTGTTTTTAATAACAAAAGCATATGTAAAAATTTGGCTAATCAATATGCAAATATTTATTAAAGAATATAATTTTTGTTGTCTATTTAGTATAAATCAGATAATGAAAGGTAAATGCTCTGGCAACAATTTATATATATAAAGAATCGTACAGGAAATAATGTACGCTGAATATAAAAAATGACTATAGGTACATATATCACCCATTTAAAGTATTATTATTTATCATTTTCATAATGGAGTCCGGTAAAAACATCATACATTTAACTGTCTTGTTAGGCTGACCTTCATCTGGGTCCCAATTCCGACTCGACCTAAAAAATTGCTGTAACTTTTTTCTTACAAATATATTATATAGGTGAATATATTTTTTCTAACTTTTTATAGTATATATTGAAATATGCCTAACTAAAAAAAGCCTAAACATTATTATTATCAGTATCATATAAGTACTCACTACAAATTATTCTTAAATCAAAAATTAAAAAAAAAAACTATAACACCTATTCGTTGAGGCCATTTTAATGAGCCTTAACAATATCTCTGCAGTATTTTAGTAAAGAATTGAGTATCTGACAGAATTACATCGAACTTCGTCATTTTGTTATCGTAAAAAAACAACATAGAACTATGTAAAATTGAATATTTTGTAGTTTAAGTGCCGCTATCTAGTGGTTTGTTTTTGCAAAACTGTAGCTAATGACACAAATAAATAAGTACTAAAATTGTAACATAGAACCTTGTAATGGTGAGCCAACGAGATGACGCTGCAGCATCAGGCCTAGATTTAAAGGTTACCATATCATTGCAATGAAATTAAAATTACGGGATACCAATTTGTATTTACTATAATTAGATTTGTGGAAAAAAATATTAATATTATTCTACCTATAACGCAAAAATAAATCATTTCAATGGTTCTGAACTTTGCCTTTGAAACTATTATCGATGTACAAACTTTAAGAAATTTCTCGTAAGCTTATTAACTTACTGTTTAATAAAAACCGAACTTGAGCTAGAAATATTCATAAATCATATTGCTTTGTAACCTTTACAAATAAAATATTAATAAACTTCATCAATATTAATAAAGTTCTCTTAATAACCTCACTCCATTTTGAAATTCAAATACCAATCCATGTCCGCATTTGCGTCTATTTGTCAAACTCTATTTTACAATACAATTAGACACCTCTATAAATGTCGTAAAGATTTTATTTCTAATGTAATCTTTGCTAAAAGATACTTAGAAGCTATATTATAGAATTTTTATTACATATTTTTTATTGACACTCGTAAGAGTTGAATGAATACTGTTAATGCTTGTATCCTACTTTTTAATAATTGAATTTATTTTTCTTTATAATTTACTTGTATTTTACCTAGAAACAATATCTCAAGTATAAAACTCTTAAGAATAAATCTCTCTCACAACTAAGTTTATTTGTAATTGTATGAAAAAAAGATGTTTTTACTGGCCTATTAAAATTTGTCATGAGATATTATTATACTTAAGTGATTATAACTCACGATAACATCATTATTATTATTATTATTACTATTGCTTGGCGTTGGTGATATGAGTATAGGAATATAAGCAGGAGATAATGTCTTCGCCTTCGGGGAGAGACAAATTTTAATGATAATTTGTATCAGTATAGGTTGTATATACAAATAGTGATGTTCTCCCGAGCGATTTTTGCCACGACGCGACGGCCAATTGCACTAAGACTTGCCAACTGCGCTGTAGGTATTACTTTGCATGTGTGTAGCTGTACGCGCAGACACAACGTGCACTCTCACTCAATAATTCGACACGACCGGTGAGAGATCAGGTCTGATGACTTATCGTGCCCTCCGAGGTGGGTGAAACACCGCCAATTTCCCAGCTTCAGATTTTTACTACGACTTAATAAATTCTTAACAGAAAGTCTCATGAACTGAAATTGGCTGACCTGGGACTCAAACTCAGGACCTGCGTATGTGCAGGCGTATATACATACATATAGGTACATTATACACCCTGACACACTGTGATCCAAAAGATGCCACTCAATGTAAAGTTATTTATTATCTTTATTCCAAAATATTATAATGTATGATATCTTATATTATGAAAGGTGAAAGATTCTCCCGATAAAAGAAGTCGAATGAAGCGAGCACAAACCGCTGTTCAATAAATGAGTATAACCTAGACCATTATATAAAAACGAGGAAGATATAAAGTTATTACATATTGTGAAGATGATTGTTATTACTCAAATGGCCTCTCAACTTAATGCCTGATTTGCCAGTAATTTACTTTGATTAGTTAGATGTACGAGAATCTTCAATAGATACATATGTATGTACCTACACTACGATTATAATGGTTGTAAGTTTGTATGTAGTACCTAGTCTAGTAGTAGTGTCTGAAACTACTGATCCGATTTTGAACATCCTTTCACTAATATATAGGTACTGCCTAGTGCTATAAGCTATTCTTATTTCGATAAAAATATGTCGAAGGTCCTAAATCATAATAACTATAATTAAAGTAGAAACAAAATAGCTGTTGAGTTATTTTATCGGATATTGTTAGGCAGCTAGGGACTCACCCAAGTAAAGCGAGGGTAAATCGCTAGTATCAACGACGACGATTACTCACGACGACAACAATTCGACGACACGTTTGGCTCAGTTTGTAGTGACCCTACTTGCTGTGCCAACGATCACGGGTTGGAGTCCCGCTGGGGGCATTCATTTTATAACAATATGTATGTTTTATATTTATAATATGTATGTATTCAATGATTGAGTAGTTTTTCAAACACTTTCACTTTCGGGGTAAACAGAAAAAATATAACTCTTTCCGTTTTAGGTACACTTATACGCATCGTAAGTATTGACTCGCATACTTTCAGCTGCTATAAGATGCTATAAGATGAGATATATAATAGAGTATAATTTAGATATAAAAGCTATCTTGTGCCTATCAATCTAAACTGTAGAGCACTCAGCATATCATTACGATCCTAGAGCGAATTGATGACGTGAAAGGGTCAAGTGCACGTCCTCTGATCTGAAAGCCAGATAACATTCAGATGAGATGCGGAACTCACTTACCATTTTATATTATTGGTTGCTATCGTAACGGTAGGTACTACGAGAAATTACACAAAATAATTATAATGGGAAATCCCGTCAAACTTATTAAATATTTGTGAAAGTTTTTTGCATATTTAGAAACCAAACATACGTAAAATAAATATAATGATAATAATAATTAATAAATATTTTGGTACATTAACACACCAAACAACACACAGCTCCGTCTGGTTTCATAGTAAGCTACGAAGCTTGTGTTATGGATACCAGATAGTTGATACATTACACATATATACATTTGAAATACATACATATTATAAATATAAACACCCATGACTGGAATATAAACATTCGTGCTCATGATACAAATGAATGCCCCCAGCGGCACTCAAACCCGCGACCGCTGGCGAAGGAAGTAGGGTCACTACAAACAGAGCCAAACGTGTCATCGTACTAAAACTAACTGAACCAGGAATTGTAACCAGTTAATTAATTTGTTCTATAATACTGTTTCTATGTACTGTACCGTACTGAATCTACTCGCTTACGGACTTTTTGCTTTTGTGCATAAACTTGTTTACTTTATCTCTCTTCAGTGCCGGATTAAACCTTAGCGCCGCCCCTGGACACTCAAAAAAATGCCGCCCAATAGTGCCCAGGGGCATCGAAATTTTGAATAAAATGTTTAAAGTTTAAATTTTTTAATTATTAGTCTTTCGAAAAATGAAAAAAAGAAACAATTTATAAATTATATCAATTTTTCGAAAAATGTACCTATAAGTTAACCTTTTTTTATTTTTCATTTTATTGGAAAATAAAAAAAACATTATTGATAACGCGAAGAAAAATTTCTTCCCACCCTCCGAATTTTGCCGCCTCTAAAAATTTGCCGCCCTGGGCACTAGCCGCGAGTTCCCCTAGTGTAAATCCAGCGCTGTCTCTTTTTTCTATTAACTACAGATTTTATAAAAATATTGTAAGTATACTTCTTCACTCTATAACTGCTTAATGTACACTGTACATATTAAAGTGAAACCCAATTTTAATACAATTACATATTATTATCAACGTACCTTCTATAAATAAGAGAGCCGAGGGAGAAGACTAGTGATTAAATAATATGAAGTCGATGGAGATAGTTTCTTCTGAAATATAAATGCCTGACCCAAAACCATTGGATCTAGAAACTTGGAATTGAGTCGCCGAGAGTTATAATGTAGGCGAGAATCAAAGATTTAAGGTACTATCTTAAGTAGGAGGAAATCGCTCTGGGAACCATTTTTAAATTTTAATATTTATAATATAATCTATGTAGAATGTAGATATATGTAAATTATAGGTAAAGACGAAATGGTTCAGTATTTATTTTTCTTCTGCTTGATTTTTTTTGTTTTTTTTTTGTTTAATAGCAATAATTGACAGCTTTAGTGTTATCAATAAAAAAAATTAGGACACAGGTTCTTTTATATAGATAGGTAATTTCTATTCATATACAATATGCTTCCTTCAAATTTTCAATAATGGCCGAATTTCCACCACTTTGACATACACATTTTCTACACACGTAGGTATATTATTTAACTATACGTAACTACCACTTGGCATTACTTATTAAAAAAATCATTTTAAATTGAGACTTAGAAAAAAATAGAAATAAGAAGTTTATTTATATATGTTTTTTGCCTATACAATTATTGTATAGGCAAATGCTATATAGGTTTCAAAATCTACAAGCTTAATAACTTATTATTAGCCTTTTATTATACCTAAAAGAGTATAAGCTTATAAAGGAGTCGCAGAACATCGAATACCTACCTATTAAAATATTTGACAATAGTTTTAGAATATTTATCTGATGCCAACATAGAAAAAAATGCTTAATCGAAGGACTCGACCGGTTTAGTGGCACTTTTTAATTATATTCGACGACACGTTTAGCTTAGTTTGTAGTGACCCTACATGCTGTACCAGCTGTCGCGGGTTCGAGTCCCGCTCGCTGGGGGCATTTGTGTGACGAGCACGAATGTTTATACTTCAGTCATGGGTGTTTATATTTATAATATGTATATATTTTAAGTTATATATGTGTAGTGTATCAACTGTCTGGTATCCATAACACAGGCTTTGTGGCTTGCCATGGAACTGAATGGTGCTGCGCGTTAATGTTCCAACATATTTATTTATTATTTATATTCATAGCAGACTAAATTCAAATTAGGTTAATTTTATTTAGTCCAGTACAATCGAAAAACACACTTTAAGCTCTTCTTTCTTTTTCAACCGACTTCAAAAAGGAGGAGGTTCACATAATACTTTCTTAGATTTACGCGAATATTTGACATTTTAAATAAAACTATCTTTTCGGATTTTGTCGCGGATTTATTTGTATTTTTGTTTCCCGACGTTTCGAATGCTTTACAGCATCCATGGTCACGGGAGAGACTGAGGTGTTACATGTCTTAAAGATATAGTTGTTACAGACAGCCTATCCACAATTAACAAAATGAAAATTGCACCAATTACATTACAATATTTTAACTTTAAACATTTTTATAATTTTAATTATAATTGAATATGGAAAATTATTTATTTAATTTTTGCTATTATTTTTATAATTATTACAATTTTAAAAATATTAATTAGTAATCTATATTTAGTGTTGCCATTATTATATTTATAACCATAAGAAAAATATAAAATATAGTATTAATTATTTAAGCCACAATTGATCTATGTGTAATTTGAAAAAGTTAAGATTAATTAAAATAATAATTTTAATTTTAATTTGCTATTATTTAAAAAACAAATTATTAAGCAACAGATTACTACATACATTTACAAATGAAAAAAGTGAAAAAAATATTATTAATCAGAAATGCTATCATTTTGATCTACACAGTAAGAACTTACTACATCTACCTGTCTGTTATGTTTAGATTTATTATTAGATTTTATTATATTAATAACAGGATCCCATGACGATGGTAGTACCCAGCCATCTTCCCTATTGAAATTAGGATGTTTTTTAATTTTTTTTTTTATGTTTGTTACCTCAGAACTCCGTCATTTATTAACCGATTTGGACAATTTTTGTTTTGTTTGAAAGGGTATACTTCCAGATTGGTCCTATTTAAATTTCAAAAAAAAAATACCACCCCTAAGGGTGGAAAAACAACTAATGATGAATTTAACCTACTTCTAATTGTCATATTGACTTGAAACTTTGCAAGTATTTCTATTTCCGTTGATAGTACAGTGGTTCGGTGTTGTTGACCTGATCTGATGGCAAGGCCAGAAGGTGGATAAGTGCAACTCTTCAACGACTAATAGTAGATACTTTGAGTTTGGGCTTGTTTTGTTTGATTTGACAAGCCTAACACTTTAGAATCCTTACTTTGCTACTGTCTACACTAAAAAGGGAAAAATAAAATCTTTTTAACAAAAAAATAAAAACCGACTTCAAACAAAAGCACTAAAAAGTAAAAAATAACTGATTGGTAGTTTTCATTTACTATACATACCTAATCAAATATTTTCGAAGTCGGTGTGCTTTGGCTAAGTAATTAAAGCCTACCTATTAAATACATACCTAATCAAATATTTTCGAAATCGGTGCCAGACCATACAAAGCAAAGCACACCGACTTCGAAAATATTTGATTAGGTATGTATAGTAAATGAAAACTACCAATCAGTTATTTTTTACTTTTTAGTGCTTTTGTTGAAGTCGGTTTTTATTTTTTTTGTTAAAAAGTTTTTATTTGGGTGTAGAAAGAAATTACTGGAAGTATGATACTCACCAATCTCTTACATTTTATATATACATAAATATTCTGACTTCTGAACATTCACCTTTTTTTTTTTTTTTTTGTTTTTTTTTTTTTTTTTTTTTTTTTAACGTTGGGAAATGCATTTACGCACGAGGTGTGGGACTCACCGGCAAAGCCAGTACTACCCACTAAAACCCAACAAAGCCTTCCCCCGTCTTAATGGGGCGTCGCAGGATCGCTTACGCATTCAACTACGGCGCCCCGACGGCAGGTCTGCCAAAGCAGACCACCACAACCACGGGGTTGCTCCAAGGTCCACTCTGCTATCAGAGAAGTACCAGGAGCAACCCGCATGGTACACTACCCTCCGAAGAGGGCCACCTCCCACCGCCCACCGAAGTGGGCCACCTTCCTGTGCGTTTCTTGGCTTCGCGCCCGGTTGGGTTGCCGGGCACTACTGAGCCCCCCCACCACGACAAGGTGAACGCACGTTGGGGGGGGGGGCCTGAACATTCACCTTCCCTATCCAAAGTGATATGAAATATGATTAACATAAAAACTGTGAAAGAAGTAATCTAAGAAGCATACTAATATTATAAATGTGAAAGTGTGTTTGTTTGTTTGTTTGTTTGTTTGTTTGTTTGTTTGTTTGTTTGTTTGTTTGTTCGTTCGTTCGTTCGTTCGTTCGTTCGTTCGTTCGTTCGTTCGTTCGTTCGTTCGTTCGTTCGTTCGTTCGTTTGTTTGTTTGTTTGTCTTTCTATCACGTCGAAACGGAGTGACGGATTGGCGTGATTTTTGTGTGGAGATAGTCGGAGGGTTTTTTACCGCAGGAGATTATCTAATTCCCACGGGAAAACACAATTTCTAATACAATCAAAAAAAATATTTATGATCAGAATTACTTGAAACTTGGTATTAATCGTCTTCAATAAAATGAAATAAATACGTGTTTTAGCATTTTCAAAATTCATCCTATAAGAAGGTAAAATAGGGGATGAAAGTTTGTATGAAACTACCTTTTTAGAGATATTTTTGTAGTTTTAGAGCGAGCGATGCCGCGGGTTCTGCTAGTTTAGTGAATAAAATCTATGCAACAATGTTTAAGTAGATAACGTGGTTAGCAGTACGTTAGAGTTTTGTAAACACAATAAAATAAGTATATTTACGGCTTTTACATTATATTTTTTATGTTATTTGTAACTAGCGACTTACCCTAGCTTCGTTCTGTGCGTCCCTGGGTGTGTTTTAAATATAAATTATAATTATTGCGAGTGTACCTTACGAGATAGACTCGTGCTTGATATTGCGGACTTTTCTGTAGGCCTTTTTAAGTTAAACCTAACAACCTAACATACTTAGCCAGCGTTAGTCATAAAATTTTCTGAGGATGACTCGAACCAGTTATGGTGTGTTCCCATGGAAACGAAAAATTTTCCTGTATTATAAGGTATACTAAAAATTGACTCGAGTATTGAGTACAAAAAAAATAGTTAAAATCGGGTCTGTGCTCTTTCCGCGAAACGCACGCAGACATACAGAGAAACAGACAAAAAATTCAATTACATTTTTTTGGTGTCTATATTCTATATACAATATTATGTCACAGTCATTGTTTAAAAAAAAAATCATGTACAGATTTCGCTAAGTTACTATTTAATTATATGTATGTACAGATTAAGAATAGCAAAAAAACTTTACAATAAAATGGACGTTTTTATTAAAAAAAAGTAAGTGTTTTAATATTAAAGATTTAATATTGTGTTAATTCAGCAAATAAAAAACATACATTTTTTGTAAAAATTAAAATAGATTAAATTAAAATGAGCTTAATGCGAAAATTTTTATTTTAAAACTTGCATATTATATTTGCATCGTTGATTTAAGGTATATAAAAACGCGGCCGGCCAGCTGCACTCACAGATCCGTATTGTATGATTTATTTATTTTATCTCATAATAAATCGTCCAATTCTGAATTACTTTGTATTATGATTCTAAAAAAAAGTGTACTACTCGTAAAACTAACTTTTTGGACGTTTTCGTGGATTTATTTTGTTTCGTTTACCAACGTCTCGAGTTTTGAGTTGGTTTCCAGTGACTATGATTGTTGTAAAACGTTCGTAACATTGGGAACTAAAATTTAAAATAAATTCGCGAAAAACACCAAGAAAAAATGATTTTATTTAAAATATCAAATATTGACGTAAATCTAAGAAAGTTTACGAGTATATTAGTACAATAAGACTAGTAGAATATATTAGTACGTTTTAGTTTTTTCGAGCTTAACTCTAATTCTTTTTCTAAAATAAAGTCAGCCAATGATACTTCCTATAACATCAGCTATCTTCCAATGAAAGTTCCGTCAAAATCAGTCCAGGCGTTTCAGATATTATCCGGAACAGACAGACAGACAGACACACAACAGACAAAAAAATTAATAATTGTGTCTTTCTTATAAGTTCCGTATATAATTTCATATACATTTAGTAAAACGATGTTATTTTGACATTACACACAGACACTTCAATTTTATTTATCTGTATAGATGTATAGATTAATAATTGAAACTTCCCAAGTCTTTATTTGTATATTAAGCGTGTAAGTGTTGACTTGTTCTTTTGTTATACAGATCGCAGACGTATAAGATCGATTACATTTTCTATCATTAACTCCGATAAAAAGTTCTTGTGAGATATTACAGTGCAAAAAGTTTCTTAGGAACGGGAGGAGAGTATTTTGTATAATTTATTATAATAACTAGTGTTCGTCGTGATGGAAATTCGATCATATAAATATCCTACATAAAAACTGTTTTCAATTTTTTTTTATTGGTAACACCTAAATCGAATAGCAATAAAAAAAAGAAAATCGGTTTAGAAACAGCTGAGAAAAAGGTCCTGTATTGCTTCGGTTGGTTTGCTTCGAATTATGTACATAAAAAGTAATTATTTCACCCTTAAGTGTGTTTTTTTTCTTCAAATACAATGTATGAGACTACCCTTGAAAATGACCTAATAAATTAAACATGAAAATCGATTAAATATCGGTAAATCAATATTTAATGCATTTTCGTGATATCGAGTAATAGGTATATACATAAAAACATCCACCTGAATTTAGAATCTCTATTTTAGAGACGGTCAAAAACAAAGTAGTTACCTAATAACAATTATTGCACAAATTTGTAACATTCGGGTCTTTTAACGTCCCACTGGTGGGAATGTGCTTTCCTCAATGCAAAGGGGTCACTCTGACGAAGTGCTGATTGGCGAACTTCACATAGCTTTTGAAACCTAGTTAGGTTCTCTTAGACATGAAAGTTTCCTCGCGATGTTCTCGTTCATCGTTAGGCAAGTCGTAATAATGAAAATATCAAAGGCGTGAGACCCGGGGTTGAACCCGCTTCACTTGGTATTCCAAGCGAGCCGAGTAGAACAGTGGTAACAAACCACTGGTCTACTATTGCCTGCCTTGTTTATGTATAAAAATAATATTTAAAGTTGAATGTTCACTAATCTTTAAATTACTTAAAAAAATAAACGAGTAAAAATATACCGTAACGACCTGTTTTAATTTAATGTACGAGTATGGTTGTGGAAAATAATTTCTTGGAGTAAAAATTTTAACTTTTAGGAATGCATTAATTTACATAAATATAATTTAAAAAGTGAACAAAATTTTAAAGCTTATATAGAACTAGCTACTCACCCTCGTTTCGCTCGAGTTCATCCCTAACTCAAACAAAAATAAAGAGAAATTTATCCCACGGCAAACGTAATTTTTGTCTAGATAAAAGTAACTTATGTACAATTTCATATATTTATTTATATACTAAATTTCATCCAGATTCGTTTAGCCGTTCTAGCGTAGGTAATTGAGTAACAAACATCTATCCAAACTTTCGCATATACCTATGTATGATATTAATATGATATTGCATGCGTTCGTAGCGGTAAAATTATTAGTAAAAGGTTGTTGTGATCAGGATATATTTATTTGCTTACGCAAAATTTACTTTATACATATGTATTAACTTTCTAGCAGCTCTCATTTTTGTAAATAACCGTATCATAACTATAATATATATAATAAATAACCGTATTATAACTATAATATATATAATAAATAACCGTATACCGTAAAGCCGTATTTACTAATTTCTAAATTATATCATTACTGTTTTTATAATGACTTGGAATTGTGGGAAGTGGTGAAAAATATTCTGTCTGTAATGTAAGACACCAAATAAAATATAAGTGTGTTTAAATATAAGAAAGGGTCAGTAGGACTATAATTTTTTATTTATTTTACATCTGCCGTGTCTATTAGATTTTTCTTAATTGAAAGGAACGAAACGGGAGAAAAAGTATCCAGTACTACTGGGTGGCTATTTTACGGTGGCTAAACAGAATAACTCCATAGACAAAGAGAAAAAAATATATTCAGCTTAGATACATCTTGTATGAATTTTTAAAATGGTCGTAGCAGTTTTTATTGTCAATGTTTATAAAAGTACTGAAATAATTTCGATTCGCATTTGCCTTTGAATAGCATTTAATTTCTGAAAAAAGAAGCTTTAAAATACACTATTAATTACAGGTGTAATTTTAAGCGCTCATAATAATCAGACGACTTATATATACGTATTTTAAAACTTAAAGTTTGTATGTATGTCCTTTACGCTGAAACACCTCGACGGATTTGGATGAAATTTAGAAAAATATTGTTAGGCACCCAGGCGAAGCGAAGGTAAATCGCTAATGTTAATCATCTCATCATCATCAGCTATATTATATTCTGTTGTTGATAAGTATACTATAGTAATACAAATCCTCATCTTCTAGCAGCTTATTAGATCTATTCTTGTCTCTTGGGACTAAGCTCGTTATCGGACAATTTACTGCCACTACTCAATGAATTACGATTTTCTTTAAATACAATTTTCCAAGTAAGTGACGGATCGTTAACAACATCTAGCAGCTGTCCATTAAGTAACCAGTATTTCTAGTTATACTCGTAATATGCAGTCAATGGAGAATACATTTTCATCAATGGATTTTTTTATGTTATGTTGTTAAGATAACACATTTTTTTTATTTACACAAAAAAATATATATATTTATTTGATCAAATTACGCAATACTGTTATGTGTCATGATTTTATTTGCTTGGTAAAATACCGTTGGTCACCCCTGACTCATAAATTACCTTTTCAATCGGTTCTGATGCTGCATAACAGTAAAATAAACCTACACAATGTTTGTGTTAGCTTTTTTATTTAATATATTATATCTATACATTTATAATAAAATTCTGAGTCGAATCTGTACATTAAATATTTTTTGGAAAATCTTATTGAAATAGTCATTAATATCGATACAGAGGCCGAATCTATAGTTTTTAGAATTTTTGTCTGTCCGTCTGTGATCGCATCACGAGACACTGACTAACAAACTACTACCAATAGACAGATACTGATGAAATTTGGTATGATGATAGCTGGTTATCCGGTTCAACATATAGAATACTTTTGACTGCGAGAAAATATCTCATCACTGAGAAATCTATACTAAACGTTAAAACGTAAGGACTAGGCGTACGAACCCGAGGTGAGTCGCTAGTATCATATAATTTTTTTTTTATTTATTATATTTATATTATTTCACTAAAATATATAATGTGCACAACTGCAGTCTGCAAATATTCATGGATTGTACAAAATTTGTATGGTAATTGTGAACAATTGGCCAATGTCGTCCATTGAATAAATTTTTTACGCTTCAATAGTTTTATTTATTATAGAAATATTTTACAAAAACTCAATGACAATTAACATCTTAAAAATATCTTTGAATAGACATTTTTAAATGCTTAGTATATTTTTTTGTTTAAATAAAAAAAAAATTGTTAGGCTACAAACTAAATGTAGATTTGTAAATTACGTATAAATAAAAAAAGTAAATGGATAAAACAATTTTTTTTTAAATAATTACCAATAATAATGTCTCATATACTTTAAGCTTAAATAATAAAATAATTAGGTACATAGAGATCTAAACTTACAGTTTTATCGAGAAGATAACTTCCCGGGAAGATAAGTGGGATGTAAGTTATCATGTAAATCATCGAGGTCCAGTACACCGTGATGCTATTCACCCCGTAGTATTTTACCACCGCGTCTTGAATTATGCTGTATTGCAACCATTGCATCGAATTCGCGGCTGAGTACAGAACAAATATAAACAAAACCAGCCATCTTATCGGAAAAACTTTATATTCTACCGGTGATTTTTTAGGGGAATCTGGCAACCCTCCCTTCTCAGCCACACCATCCATCACGCTGCCACATACTTCCATATTTTTCATATCCGTCATTTTTAAATATAATTATTGCACATTCATAAATCTATGAATTATTTTGTAAATATTTTTTTATGGCTGTATATATTATTGTCTTCGTTTTTATAAGTATTATTGTCAAATTTCCCGCGTGTTTGGATTTTAGAGACAGCTGTGCGAGACGCGCGGCCGCCCGCACTCGACTGTTTTCAATTTTCCTCAATCACGCCCGACGCTTCCTTTGCCCCCTAGTACTCTGATAAGCGACTGAACTAGGCAAGTTACTCTTATATTGCTTTTTCGCGCTATACAGGTAACAACGCCATTAATTAAATACTATAATTTTTAAATGAACACTAATGCCTGTAGAGTAAAAAAATTTGAATTTATCTATGTTTATTTACGTATAAGTAAATGTTGTAAAAGTTTTGATAAGATTTCATTAAACCTTAATTTTTACGCTATTGTACAGCGTTTTAGAGATCCCAAAATTCTTTACGTTATCTAGTTCCTTATTAGTACGGCTAATTCTTACACGAGTAGTAAGACTATTCACAACTGCTCTATATGAGTATTAAATTTGTAGAATTTACAATTTTAGTAAAGATTTGCGAATATATGTATAATGCTATATGCTTGGTACAAATAAATAATAATATAACAATTTATATCTTTAACAAAACATAAAATCAGAACAAACCAGTGAAGGAATTTAAGTTTTTTTTAAATAAAACTTTTTTTAAGCGCGACTGAGGGGTAAGTTAATATATTGAAAAAATAGTGTCGCGGAAGTGAGAATGAAATTTATTTATTTATTTATTTATGTACCAGAAAAAAAACATACAAGTGAAAACAGATACCATGAGTACAAAGGATGACTTATCTCTTTAAGAGATCTCTACCAGAAACCCTCAAGCGTGAGAAAATATAGAAATAATAATGTGGTGCGGTGTAGGTACTACAAACATCAATTATAATATAAACATACACATATACAAACATACATACATATTTATTATTAATAATTTAATATATATATATATATATACATATATATATATATATATATATATATATATATATTATATATATATATTTATTATTATTATTATTTTTAAAAATCTATATTTATTATTAATAACAATAAACATTTATTACTAATATATAATTTTATAAAAAATATTTTGATTTCTATTAATTTTTACTTCAGCCGCGCGTAAAGGTTACACGCACTTCTTTTTATTTGTTTTTGCAGGACTGAATTTTTAGGCGCTATAGTAGAGTCCTAATAGAGCCACAACACTGGTCACTGTCACTGACAGGGCCGGATTTAACCTTAGCGCCGCCCCTTGGCGTAGTAAAAAATGCCGCCCATTTAACGAAATTTTGCATAACATAGGTAGTTTCGATACTTTCAAATTTTTTTATTGTTCATTTTTTTTAAGTGCAAAAAAGTTATTTATAAAGGCACTAGCCCCGAGTACCCTTAGTGTAAATCCAGCACTGGTCACTGACATTCACTGAAAAAAATTCATGACTTCAAACTCAACTTAAGCTATTTTCAATTAGATAATTAGACACTTGCCCACCTGGGAATATGTTACCGTTGATTATGAATATGGTTTTACTGAGAAAAATCCACATGAAAATTAGCAGAGGCTCTTTCAAATTTGACAATGGGAAAAAGTATTTTGTATAACTCGGGTTAGTTGTCTGATACAAGATAACATAATTACAACCGCTATTAAAATGACTTATCCTAATGACTGTATTATGGTTGGTAATAAATTATTCTGAGATTTTACATATCTAATAAGTCCCTATATAAGTACGTTTATAACTTAAATAATTATGATTTAATTGACATTTAAATTATAAATAAATGATATAATTATAAGAGGATAGCCAAGTAATATAGGAAATAAAGATTAAGTAATCTAAACTAACTCTAAGTTGAAAATTTCGCTGGTAGCTTTGACCACAACCTTTTTTCAGGACTGGATCTGCGCTTGAATCATACTAAGGTCTTTATACATATCATAAAATCATATAGTTTAAAAGAAAAATACATTTAAAAACTCCAAAAACGTCTTAATTTTTATGTAATTTGATTTTAAGAAGATTTAACTCTCCTGCCTTTATCCTGAATCCATTATCCGTCAGTGAAATACGAAACCACAAGGATAGAAAAGATAACTATGCAGTAAATGTTGTAAAATATTTCAACGAATATTAAGCTTTTATTGAACTAAATATTTTGAAATTGAAATTACGCGTAAGTTAGGTCTGTAAAGTGGTTACTATGGCAGGTGAATGCGAAGCGCGCGTCGCTGAAACACTGGGTCGTTTAACAATTTCAAAACAATGTAACAACTGAACACGTAAGTAATCGGCTGACAATGTTTTTTAATACATATTTTGAATCCAAGTATTATTACCTGGTATTTAATTTTAAAATTTTCCTGCCATTTTATTATTTTATTAAGATACATTGACAGAGATAAATACTAGAAATAAAGATAAACTGATAACGTCTAGCTTTCGACCTCAAAAAGCGAATAAATCGTTTATGGGGCAAGGTGTAGTGTATAATAGAATTCCACAGTCGATGTTGAGCTCGTCATTTAAAGAATTTAAGTCTAAAATTAAACATATATTATGAATAAAGCTTATTACACCGTCACGGAATACTTTGTAAGTAGATGTTAATGTGTGGGACTAATGTCTAATTGGGTCTCACGTAGGACAATTAGATAATTATTGTATTACAATATTGTAAACAAATATTAATTTAAAAGAGCAACTGTTGAGTTTCTGGCTGGCTCTTCTCAGCAGAAGTGCCTTTCGAGGCGGTGGTAGATTCTTCACGGACTTACATACTGACAATTGATTTAACTTTTAAAAATGTCAAAAGTGACGATTCAAAAATGCTTGTAAGAGTCTATTGAAATAAAGCACATTTGGATTTTATTTTAATTATTGTCAATTTTGTCAAAGGGTTTGCGACTTGTAATATACATGTAGTACAACCTACACACTATTCTAGCAAATAAACAATATCGCAGTATATTTTTAGCATTTTGTTCTTTTATTACAAAAATAGCGAATAAACGACATAGCACTAAGACTTAGAAAAAAAAGTGCTATATCCATTACAATGTAAAACAGTATAAGTATGAAAATTGTAAATCCACCATAACAACATTATGATGGTATTGTACATGAAATTTAAGTATAAAAGTAAAATGTTAGAGATAGAACTAAGTAAGTATATGTAATAGTAATAAGGAATATGTAATAAGTTATAGGAATAACAAATACTAGTAATAATAAGATAAATCATAAGAAAAATGTAAAAATACTGTAAATCTAAAGTACAAATAGGTAATAAGGCTATATATAGAATACCGCTCAAAAAACAATGTAATAATAGCAAGTAAGAGTAATTGTAAACAAGGACTCCGACTACCACATCGGAGGTGTGTTAGTATATAATAAGATTAAAAAAATACATGTAGTTACAATAAACCTTCTAAATTCTTACAAAAACCAGGAAAATTTGCGAGAACAGGTCGAGACGACTTCTAATTTAACTTATAATACATTTTAAATAAAACTATATTTTCGGATTATTTCGCGGATTTATTTTGATTTTTGATTCCCGACGTTTCGAATGCTTTACAGCATCCATGGTCACGGGAGAGACTGAGGTGTTACATGTCTTGAATGTATAGTTGTTACAGACAGCCTACCCACAGTTAACAAAATGAAAAATGCACCAATTACATTATAATATTTTTAACTTTAAAACATTTTTATAATTTTAGACATCATTTTTATTTAAACTCTCTAAAAACCTTTCATTCAAAACAACCTAAGAAGCACCTACAATGTGACATGCTCTTATAAAATAACCTAAGTAGCTCAAAATTTTGTCACTATTTCTATACCTCGACATCTTTGAAACAAATTTAGATGCCTGCCTTTAAAGTTTAGCAATTTTGAGTCAAGCACAGACATATTATAACAAACGGAAAGTGCAATATTATATATAAATTAAAATAATATAATTGTAGGTAGTTATTTAATATTCTTTAAAAAATGCCTTTGCCTCAAAGGAGGAACAGTTTTCATCTCATCATCAGACCATTGTCAGGTTGGTGGCGAAGTTTCTTCCTTCATATACTTGTAGTAAGTTAATTTTTCTTCGTCTTATTATTAACTAACACTATGCATTTAATTCCATTGAAAGCAAATGACAAACCAACAAACACACTTTTCTTTTTATAATATTAATGGCATCGGAGGAATATGCCATGTTGCATCTCAACTAACGTGGCACAATGTTATGTCTCAAGTCTCTGCTATACCTAAGACATGTAATTAAACTGAATGGAAAGTGGAAAAGCGTTTTCAGCAAATTGCAGAGGTCGTTAGTGGAGCAGCTGTCCCGGAACATGTCTCCATAATTAGGGAAAATATATGGCGTAGGGTAGGAAGTCTTATGAATAGGTGCTTATTGGGGATAATATCAATTTCTCTTAATAACGACGAAGGCTGCGCTTGTTATTTTGAATATATATTTTGCAGCTAAGCAAAGGTTTTAAGTTATTCAATATTAACTATTAAATGTACAGACAAATTAATAACAACGAGACAGTGTGAAATTCCTACATTTTAATCCCTCCATGACCGCGGACACGCCGGCGTTACAGTTAACAATAGATTTCTTAAAAGTTTAATTAATTTCTTAGAAATTTACCTGGAGGTGTTAAGGAGAAATAAGTTAATTAAATATAACTAAAGGTTCTCATTTTTATAAATAAATATAACTATTTTTATTACACTAAGAGTGTGTGCGATTGTATGTTTGTTTCTTCTTCACGCCGCGGTGTAACAGCTTAACTGATTTTAGTTAAACTCAAATTGAGGCATCACGCTTGTATTAGTTATAATACTTATCGTAAAGGCTGAAGCAATCCCAAAGAAAAAAAAACAATAGTTGGAAGTCTTATCCCATATATTTTATATCTTTAAACAAGCAATTCAGGTTACGATGCAGGGGGTTTCGGGGGCGATAAATCGATCTAGATTAGTCTTATGTCTGAGAAAACGCGTGTTTTCGAGTTCTAATGCAGTTTTCTTTTGCATTATGCCACGCAAAATATGGTCGGTAATTTGCACGCTCGGGCATAAGTATCGTGGTCAAGCGGTCAATGTGTAAGATCAACAATCACAGGTGTCCAGGTTCGAATCTCGGTCGCATACAAAGTTTTTACTTTTGTTTTTTTTTTAATATTTATTCAAGTTTTTAGTTTAAAATAAAAGAAAATTGTACTTTAGGATAAAAACTCCGAGCGAAGCTCGGTAGCCCAGGTACTCTGTATTAATATTATAAATGTGAAAGTTTGTGAGTATGGATGTTTGTCACGCCAGAACAGCTGAACGGATCTGGATAAAATTTGACACAGAGATAGATTATAGTCTGGAATAACACAAAGGTTTTTATCTCGGAAAAATGTAAGGTACTCGTGGGATAGATTTGTTTTTGTTTTAACATAGCAAGAGATCGACTATCTATTTTATATTTACCGTGAATACGTACCAAGGGATGAACCCTATCGTAGTGAGTAAGGGTGATTCGCTAGTATTTTTATAAAAACCATAATATAATATTAATAGTGTTCTATAATATTTTATAGGCGCCTTACAATATATAATACTAAAATCACTAGAGCGTCAGTCTGAAACCATTGTTCAAACGCCTGCCACCTATCTCGTAGCAATATATTCCTCCTTCACACCTATATGGCAACTTGCGGTACGTGTGCTAATAAATCGTAAGTTCTGCCTTAGCTGACAACCTGTTAAATTATGACATGATTATAAGACATATTGCTGTTACTAATTTTATCTATACGTAGAACGTTCACTATAGCCTGATTTTTAATTCCACGGAAATATGACAGCTATCATTCTTTGACAATTCAGATATCATAAACCTTTTCTGCTTTGTATTTTTTTAATATAAAATAACAAAAAATATGAAACTGAATTAGATCAAGTAAACTATATGTATGACATTGTAAGTAGTCTTTGTTTTGTGCATTCAATGCACACTAACTATAATGTACATTTTTTTAATGGTTAAATGAAAAAAAAAAGGGTAAAACAAGATATAAGAAATGAAAATATTTACTAATCATTATTACTTATATCATCCTTGTCGTCATCATCCACTCGGATTATAAAAGAATCACTCACACTATCCATCAGATCATTAACAGGGAACTTTTTATCCTTTTCTTTTATAATATGGTTTATGCATTCTTGCCAAAAACAATAATAAAAAATCGTAAACGATCGTTGTGGACCTGTCTTTTTGGGACTTTCCAATTTTTTTTGCCAATTGCAAAGATTTTACAAAGGGGTTTTCCTAAAAAAAGGCTTGCAACCTATGTATTATTGGACAGGGATTCCTGTAATAGAAAAATAATTTCCTTAATAATTATCCTAACTTCGATAATATGATAATAAAAAAATAATTACCATTTTAGAGTTATCAATATTTTTTTAAGTCTTAGTTTTTCTAATTGAAACCTTAAATTCAAGAAAGGTTAATTTTTTTATTTTGCTTAAATGCTTTCCGTTTTTAGTGACAATGTTTCAAAGCTGACAACATTTCTGAAATGTCAGAATTCCGCCGAATTAAAAATTAAACTACAAGCCTTAGTAAATGTCAGTCTCTGTGTTCGCTAAAGGAACTCCTTTAACTACGCATTTATATGTATAATCTATACATATAATAAAACTGTAGAGGTCGAATGTCTGTACATAGAAAAGAAATGCTAGAAACCGAGTCAGGAGAATGTAAAAAGAGAAATACTCGTAGAACAAATCCAGTTATTTTTTCAAATTTTGTATTTCTCTGTCTGTTTGTACGGGCTAATCTCCGAAACTGTTGGACCGATTTAAATGAAATTTTGCATGGTGGTACCTTATATTTCCGGTCAACATTTTAAATACTTTTCATACCGAAAAATTAAAGAGTTCTCGTGGGTTAGTTATAAAACTATAGTTACTTTATACAGCTTAGTACACAAAAACTACTGATTGGATTTTAATGAAATTTTACAATAATATAGTTCATACTTCAGAATAATAAATAGGCTAGTTTTTATCCCGAAAAAATATACGGTTCCCGTGGGATAGATTTGTTTTTGTTTGTCTAAAGGCGAAGCCGAGCTTTCGTGGGTGAGCCGCTACTAATGAAATAATACTACATATATAGTTTTAAACACAAGCCTTTGGCCAACCTTTATGTAGGTACTGTATATTGTTTGAAGAATACTTCTATGCACCTACTGATTCATCATTAGAATACTGACGAACGGAATGCAGTTAAAGATTGCACAAAGACAGAGCCAGTCGTAAAGACCTGCATATTTCTATAAATCTTTACTATAATTTAGTTTTCTTTGCCACTGTTTTATTTGAATTGGTATAGGTAGTGTTGGCCTATAATAATGTAATATCATAAAATATATGTAATATCATAAATCACTCTATGAATGTATAATAAATATTATTTGGTATAGATAATAATTATAAACTTATTTAAAAAAATATTAAACTAATTTAATTAAATAAAGTGATTTTGTTGATCCTGTTATTGAACTATTTTAAGTCAATTGATTGTCTCGGGTAGTTAATAAAAATGTGACACTGTCCTAATATAGCTCAGTTCTTAATCAACTTTTGTAAAATAAGGAATAAGAAAAGTGATTGTGTAAGTGTTGAAACGTGAGAGTAAATTCAATAAGTGCAAGTAACGTGTTTTATTGAAAAATCGCCAACCCAGAAGTTAGTGCCAACATTTCAGAAGTGGGATAAGGTGAGTAACAGAATTTTTTTTTTCTTTTGCTTACCTGCCAAGCCTACAAATATTTGTACATAATATAAAATTAGAAAGTAACTTTATATGAATTTAAAAATATATTGTATAATATTCCAGTAAAAATATCAATTGTGTTTATGAAATATACATAAAATTTTTGTCTTTATTGCTTTTCGTTTTTCTGTTGTTTTGTTGGATAAAATAACGTTGTTAATACGTGATACGGTGTATAATGTGTATAACCTTTGTCAGTCTAAACTTTTACTTTAAATTGTTGTTGTACAAATGATGTGTCGAAAATATTTCAACAGTGAAATGGGAAACGATGAGAGCCCCAAGGCGTCAGTGGATCGGCGATCGCGGAGTAGATTGAAGTCCACTAGAAGTCAGCGTCGTGGTGATAGCAGTCGCAGTGTGCGAAGCCATGCAAACCACCATCACCAGACCCGCAGTGGTCGCTCGCCCAGCCGACGGTCGCGCAGCCGTGTGTGTGTGCAGTCACGCAGTCGCGCTGATCATCGCAGGCACAGTCGTGCCAACTACCGGACGCGCAGCCGCAGCAGCCACCGATCGCTAAGTCCTACCAGTCACCGTTCACGCAGCCGACCTGTACACAGCAGGGCCGTGCAGCGTGGCCATACTGAAACCAGCCAGATGCAACGGCAACAACAGCAAAGGTCTCCCCGACAAGTTTTAACACCAGACAGGTTAGTGCCAGAAACCTTGTCAAATAGTGGAAATGTTACTCTTACACAGTTAATACAAGCATTACAAACTATAGGGAAAAATAATAGTAATGATAGACTACAGACACAAAATACGCTTCCAGACTTTGATCCCTCCCGTAAAGAACAGACCATTGATATGTGGTTGCACAAAGTAAATGAGTGTGCAGTTATTTATGACTGGACTGACAAACAGACAACTCACTATGCACTTCCAAAATTGAAGGGTACTGCTCAAAAGTGGTATGAAGGTCTCAATACTGTAATGTTTACGTGGAAGGAATGGCAAGATAAACTGCGCCTGGCTTTTCCTAACGATGATAACTATGGGCGATTACTCTCGACAATGTTAGCCAAACGTGCTAGGTTTAACGAATCTCTCGAGGATTACTTCTATGACAAAGTAGTTTTATTGAATCGTTGTGGCATTGAAGGGAAGAAAGCGGTAGATTGCATTGTATTTGGAATTGACGATCGTACTGTAAGGTTAGGAGCAGAATCGGCTCGATTTGAAACACCGGAAACAATTGCTTCCGTTTCTTATAAGTACTAGGGGTACTAGTAATGTTAATGATAGAAAACGCGTTCGAAATACTGATTCAAGTGTAAGTAGGGATGATATCCGACGGGATCGCGTAATAATATGCTTTAATTGCTCACAAAGGGGTCATTATAAATCTCAATGCCCTAGCCCAATTATAAAATGTACTAAATGTTTACGTTTCGGACATACTTCGGATAAATGCGAGAATGGTAGCAAGACTTTAGTAAATACCAATAGTAAACTTACATCTAATTCCGTCATGCTTGTAGCTGGTATTAACGCGAACTGTCATAAGTATTATAAAGAGGCTATTGTAAATGGTATTTTAAAAACATGCTTTATTGATTTTGGTAGCGCAGTAAGTCTTATTAGAATGTCAGATGTAGAAAGTTTAAATGTCGAATGGATTCCTGATAATTCGATACCACCTCTGATAGGATTTGGCAACTCAATGGTTAAACCAATAGGTAAATTTTTGGCTACAGTTAAAATTGATCATGCTAGTGCTTTGGTAGAACTGGTTATCGTACCGGATGAAGTACTGAAAGAGCCGTTGCTAATTGGTAGATCATTTACTGAACAACCTCACATAATGGTTGAAAAGGATAATGTAATGTTGAAAATATTCTCAAATGAAATAGCACCAACACGTATTAAGTATAACCTTAATTGCTCCAAAGATACGATAATTGACGGACTGACATTAGTAGAATTTAGCACAGACCCTTCATTTACGGGCGATGTTTATATTGAGGGCAGCAATAGGTTCAAAAATGGGGAAGAACACTATCTGGTACAAGGATTGTTTTCCATTGTCAATGGTCTAGGTATAGCATTGGTGAAAGGGAATAGTTCGCGAACATTTATTATTAACGTGGTACAGTAATAGCTAGGTGTATTCGAGCTGAGCCACTAAGTAATAATAATAAGCCTGACGTTCTCCGAATAGACGTACCTACATCTCCGCGTAGTATTAGCAGTAATGAAATAATGTCCGATGGAACGCTAAGTACTAAACAATTAATTCATTAATACTCTTGCTTAATAATTACAGACAGTGTTTTGCTTTTAATCTACAGGAACTTGGGAAAACTGATTTAGTAAATATGTCCATTAAATTGAAAGACGATGAGCCAGTAGTGTACAGACCTTATAGGTTACCTGTTTGCGAAAGGAATAAAGTGCGGGAGTTAGTTAACGAATTAGTCGACTGCGAAATAGTGCGACCTTCGACGTCACCTTATGCTAGTCCGATAGTCGTTGTTAAAAAGAAAACTGGTGAGGTACGCCTATGTGTCGATTATAGGGCCCTAAACAGAAAAACGTACAAAGAAAATTTTCCTTTACCCCGGATTGACGATCAATTAGATTCATTAGCAGGATATCAATATTACACTGTCCTTGATTTAGCTTCTGGTTATTACCAAATAAGTATAAACGAAGAAGATCGTTACAAAACTTCGTTTGTCACGCCAGATGGGCAGTTTGAATTTAATAGGATGCCCTTCGGGTTAGCTAACGCACCGGCAAATTTTATGCGTATGATCAATTTAGTTCTGTCTAGTGCTAGGGATATAGCATCGGCTTATATGGACGATATAATTATACCCTCAAATTCAATAGAAGAAGGATTAAGTAAGTTAGAAAAGGTTTTGCAGTTATTGTCGAACGCAGGATTAACATTAAAATTATCTAAATGCTATTTCTTTAGTAAATCTGTAGATTATTTAGGTTTTGAGCTCAGTAAGGAAGGCATTAGGCCAGGATCAAGAAAAATTCAGTCAGTCAAAGAATTTCCAGAACCTTGTAATTTGCATACTGTTAGACAATTCATTGGGTTATGTAGTTTCTTTAGGCGGTTTATCAAAAATTTTTCGAATATTGCTAAGCCATTGACAAGTCTTTTAAAAAAAGATTCTAAGTGGGAATGGGGTTCTGAGCAGAAAACAGCATTTAACACTCTTAAAGAAATTTTACTGCAAAAGCCAGTTTTAAAATTGTACGATCTTAGTGACGATACCGAGTTGCATACGGATGCCAGTAAATTAGGTATTGCTGGGATCCTTATGCAGCGCGGGAGAGATAACCTACTCAGACCCGTTGCGTATTACAGTCGACAAACGACCATTTATGAACAGCACATGACAGCATACGAACTTGAAACTTTAGCTCTGGTCGCATCATTACAAAGATTTCGCGTTTACTTAATCGGTGTCAGTTTTAAAGTTGTTACAGACTGTAATTCCCTTCGAGCGACATTTTTAAAAAAAGATTTAATACCGCGAGTGGCCAGATGGTGGATAACAATGCAAGAGTTTGATTTTTCTATAGAATATCGGCCAGGTAAAACGATGAGTTATATTGATGCTCTTAGTAGAAATCCGCCACTTATGAATAAGGAAAATAGTGAAACAGTTATGGTAGTTGAGGAATCTGATTGGTTAAGTACTGTACAGGAATCTGATTCAGAAATACAGCGGATAGTTTCGATTTTAAAAGACCCAGGGTCGATTCGTATTGCCGATATCACGAAAAATTATGTATTACGTAATAATAGGTTATTTCGTGTGACTGATCAGGGTAATAAATGGGTAGTGCCAAAGGGTGTACGCTGGCAAATCCTTAAACAGTGTCACGACGATATCGGGCATTTCGCGTTTGATAAAACTTTAGCAAAAGTTAAAGAAACTTATTGGTTCAGTAAAATGCGCCGTTTTGTCAAAAAATATGTAGAGTCATGTTTAGAATGTGCTTACGTAAAAGCCTCTTCCAACAGAAAACCACCATTAAATCCGATCCCAAAGGTAGACTCTCCATTTGCCACTTTGCATTTAGATCATGTAGGGCCGTTCGTAAAGAGTTCAAAGGGGAACACTCATTTATTAGTAATCATTGACGCGTATACTAAATTTATAATTATCAAAGCAGTAAGAAGTACTAAAGTTTCTATAGTTATTGATAAATTAAAGGAATATTTTAGTATTTTTGGTATGCCGAATAGAATTATATCAGATCGTGGGTCTTCATTCACAAGTAACAAATTCAAAGATTTCCTGCACGGATTAGGTATAAAACAGATATTAAACGCAGTTTCAACACCTAGAGCGAACGGGCAAGTAGAAAGATACAATCGTACGTTGCTAGATGCGTTGACTGCTATGTGTAACGGCCAAGATGAAAAGAAATGGGATGTATATGTTCCAGGTGTACAGTGGGGCCTTAACAATACTCATAATAAGGGTATAGGAACGACTCCCGCGAAAGCTCTCTTTGGTACCACATTGGTCGGTTTTACTGAGAATAGGGTAAAGTCCCTCTTGGGTGACAATAACGAAATAGACTCTAATAAAGTAAGTGACATTCGTGATAAAATTAATGAATATATTTCCACATACCAAAGCAAAAGCAAAGAACTATATAATAAGAATTCTGTACAGCCTAAAATTTTTAAAATTGGAGATTTGGTTAGCGTTGCGAGAGAAATACAATCGTCAGGACAAAGCCGTAAATTAGTTCCAAAATTTCAGGTCCCATATCGTATAGCCTCAGTATTAGGGAACGATAGATATGAGATTGTAGATACACCTCTTACACGTAAGGGCAATCGTAAATATACTTCCGTAGTCGCGGTCGATAAATTAAAACCGTGGCTAAGTTATAACAGACCTGATGAGATTGAATCTAGTAACGATGATAATATTGAAGATTCTAATTCTGATTGTTAACCCTAAATCAAATTTCGTTTATGACTGTTATAATAAATGGTTTTAATTTACTGTTGATATTAGTATTCTAAGGAGCTAAGTTAATATTTTTAAAGAATTGTGAATGAATATCTTTAGAATAACTAATCGATCGTTCTGTGTTAATTATTAAAAGACTATGAAGCATACATTTGTTGTTAATTATTTAAATTGGGCAGTATGGACCCTAACAGTCGAACAGTATTCAGTGCAGAAGCGGCCTGTTGCTGTATTTTTAAAATTAATGAAAGAGATTAGTTGTACAGGGTAGAAGCAACCCTTATGAATGTCAGTGTTCAGTGCAGAAGCGGCATGTCACTGTTCGTGTGTCGTATTCAGTGCAGAAGCGGCCTGTTACGATACGTTTGAATGGGTAGAAGCGGCCCTAACGATTTTGATGTGTTGTTGCTGCGATTGTCAATTTTTTTTGATGTATTTAATCATGAAATGATGTATAAATGTTATCAATACGGTTTTTATATTTACAAATGTATTGTATTCTATATTGTTATGATAAAAGTTTTATTGGCAGAAGCGGCCCTTGAGATTTTTATGATTAGTTGTCATCATGTTTGATTTTATCAATTTTGTGATTTTTAATAATTGGATATTTATTGTTTTACAGAATATATTGTTGAACAATGTATAATTGGAAACTATTAAGTTAAATATTGTCAAACTATGTAAGTTACATGAGCTACATTAATCAGTATAAATACATAATATAGCCTACACGAGGACGCGTAGATTTGGTCGGATGGCCGAATGTTGGCCTATAATAATGTAATATCATAAAATATATGTAATATCATAAATCACTCTATGAATGTATAATAAATATTATTTGGTATAGATAATAATTATAAACTTATTTAAAAAAATATTAAACTAATTTAATTAAATAAAGTGATTTTGTTGATCCTGTTATTGAACTATTTTAAGTCAATTGATTGTCTCGGGTAGTTAATAAAAATGTGACACTGTCCTAATATAGCTCAGTTCTTAATCAACTTTTGTAAAATAAGGAATAAGAAAAGTGATTGTGTAAGTGTTGAAACGTGAGAGTAAATTCAATAAGTGCAAGTAACGTGTTTTATTGAAAAATCGCCAACCCAGAAGTTAGTGCCAACATTAGGGTAATTTACTTTTGCAACAAATTGACGGGCACATTTTAAATTATTTAATAATGTTATTAATATTAGAATATTTTTCGATCTGTGCCTAATAGTAGGGGAGCCCAAGAGGGGATTTTCTGTAGTTACTCGAGCGCGGCAGATTAACATAAAAGAGGTTACCTTGCACTCTATTGAGTACTTTCACCATAATATAAGTCTTCTATATAAAGGGGCGCGTCTAGGGAAGCCGATTAAAATATTTAAAAAATGTTTTGATAAGGTAGAAATACTTGAAACCGTCAGATTAAGGTGTGGTAGGCTAGTCACATCCTGAAAAGTGTCCAATTCAATAATCTGCCGATTTGCACAAGCCGAAGAGGCAAAAATCGACTATAAAGTTTATGATGATTTTTGCCTCTTAGGCTTGTGCAAATCGGCAGATTATTAAATTAGTTATTCGTATCATAGAAAGGGTAGGAAGATATTACATGTTATTCCCATATATTTTTTTCGATTTCTGTTCTTCAATTATTTATAGAACGACAGAAAACATAGGTTATCCGAGGTAAACAATGCCCGCTTAAAACTTCCTTTTGTTTCATTCCTTCTCAACAATTAAATTGACATTTTCTTATTGAAGATAATGCTAGGTCATTCTTTTCACCTAAGTACACACAATTCTAAGTTATTTTGCTATTTACCGTAATTCAAGGAGAAAAGACCTGAAAATTAAATTCCCACGTTGTGATCTGAATAGCGTGGCACTTCGGCGTCATATATCATCCCTCCAACCATTGTACAGAAGGATATAAGCACTGCTAGATAATAGCCTTTAAAATACGTATTGTGTTTTAAATTGTTACCTTATATTAAAATATTTTCATATATTTTTAATAGACGCTGTGGCTATTGACATGAAAGACTTAACTATGTAGCACTATTTTTACAAGTATAAAAAAAAATACTGCACCTTATAGTGTTTTTACAATAAATCAAACTTAGTGTAAACAAGACATATCTCATTATCAGTCTTTGAATCTTCTATCTCACAGGAACCCTTTTTCTATTCGTGTAAAAAAGCGGCGTTACACACCACTATAATATATATCAAGTGATACACAAGGGTTAAATTTCAAAATGTGATCACTATTACAGGTACATATTTGTATGTACATAGATCGTAGAATAATATCTAGAACTAGGTAATGGGCCCGTACTAAAAATTCTCTTACTAATAGAATACCATACTATCTTACAGAGTAACATTAATCATTTTACTGACGTACGATGCAATCAAAGTCGCGGACGAAAAATATTAGAAAACAGATAAAACTTTTTTCTTAATATTGCTTGTATTGTATTGTATTCAGCCATTTTAACGTTCCACTGCGGGGCACGGGCCTCCCTTCAATACGAGGGGAATCAGGCCGTAGTCCACCACACTGGCCAAGTGCGAGTTGGCGGACTGCACATGTCTTTTGAAAACTTGCTAGGTTCTCTCAGACATGCATGTTTCTTCTCGATGTTTTCCTTCACCGTAAAGCAAGTGTTAATTATGTTAGAAATGATTCGCACGTGAAAATATCAAAGGTGCGAGATCCGTGATTTGAACTCGCTTCGCTTGGTTTCCCAAGCGAGCACGTTACCACTGGGCTACCACTGCTGCTAGTATTGCTTATAACTCAAATATTCGAAACAAAATTAATGAATACTGCGTGATATAATTCCGTTCTGCGCGTATATGGAGAAGTCCATGCATCAGTCCACTCATTAAACTGTCAGACCGTGCCACAAATGAAAGAGCACTAAATATTTTTCTTTATTAAAATTTAAAACTTTGTAATTCATTGAGGGAAATATCGAACTGGCACGTTCTTAAGAGTACTCAAACTTATGATCCCTTATTTCTAGGCGACTGAGCCTCCCTTTCTTAAGAAGTCCAGAGGTTATTATAAACACCGCTCAGATTTTTGTCTTTTTAGTGGTTTCAGTCATTTATCTCGTAGAATATCTTAATTAAATTCATTATTTTATAGCTCTCAGCCTTTACCTAGGTCTGACAAAAGGGCGCATTTACTTCACCAGTATCCAGTAGAATAGAAAAAAAGTCCTTTGAAACCGTTATTTGGGCTTTATTGTAGATTAGCATTCAGGAGTTTTTCATCGTATATATGTACATGAGAAAATAATAATAATACAAAGAAATATTTTTGAGTTTTACTTAGATTTTAAAGTCGATATAGCTTTTTTTAATAAAAAGTAAATACCTATTAGGTAAATATGTACAAGTTAAGAATGCTATGTAGCTTCATACAAATTTGACTTAAATTATTAATTCTAATATTCTATTAAACCTGTTAAAGTTAGATGAATAAAAGGGCTTAAATTACAATTCACACACGCTTTAAACTGTACCGCTTGACACTTCACCCGCAATATATCATTCCTTACATTGTGCCGGTTAGATACACCATACATCACTTTTCCCATTACTCCTACCACAGAAATTGTCTTACGTGGTACTCGTACACTCAGATAAAATAAAAAGTGCGTGTGCGTGCAATTTACACCTAGTAGAAGTGAAACTTAATATTATTATTATTTCTTAGACAATAACAACAGTTACCATGGCAACATGGGAATATTTTTTGTCTCATTCTCTCAACGACTTAATCCTATATATTTATGTGTTTGTCTCTTTTTAGTGACACATTTCCGTTTTATTTCCATTTCATCGAGTGTCAAATCACGATTCTAAATAATTCAAATTCAAAATATTTCATTCAGCATTAAATTATTACAATTTTTTACTGAACGTCATGAGTCTACTACCAATTCGGAAAGAAGAAACCTCAGACCAGAGAAGAACTGGCGAAAGAAACTCAGCGGGACTAATATTAACTAATATCTTTTTTTAAAGTAAAATTATAATTTACAATATTTCTATCAAGTTGAAGTAGCCTGGAGGCGATCATTTCATTTCCAAGGTGTACCATCCTCTATAAAATCATTTATTGTATAATAGCTTTTAGCACACAAACGTTCTTTAACAATTTTTTTGAATTTGGCGATAGAAGCCTTTTGAAGATTTTCTGGGATCCTGTTGTACAAGCGTATACATTGTCCATATAAAAATAATTACTGACTCTTTGTAGAAGTAGAAGTTTCACTTAAAAAAAAAGAATTTACATTTATGTGTAATGGGCTGATTATCAAACGAAAATCATCCATGAATAATTAAATTGATTAAAATAATCAAACCGAATATAAAAACTAACGAATAGAACTACATATTTTATTCAAACAACTGTAATTATTAAATTGTTTATTTAATATTCTAACTTACGAATAGTTTTAATTTTAAAGAAATCTATTATAAATGTATTTGTCGCCTTTGTTCAGTAATGGACCTCCTCTGATTTTCATAGAATTAGTTTATAGAGCAAAATGACATAGGCTACACAGCTTTTTAGTTCATTCTATCCCCATGAGGTAGTACAAATAGGGGTCTAATTTAGAAGAGGATTTTGAATTTAATTTAATTTGTAAGCCTCATTAAATGTGAGTTAAAACTTTAATAACGAATACTTATTTAAATATTATAGAGGAAGTGGGCGAATGCAAATAAATACATTATATAACTCATAAACGAAGTGGCGATAAATGAAATATTCTCGGAACACAGGAAATAGAGTTATCCAACTAAAGTGCGGAAATCTCTACACTGCTGTTAAGTTTTCATTACTTGCCGAAGAATACAAAGAAGTTTCAAAGAATAACTTATCGCCGTACAGAATCTTGTTATCATCATTTTCCGGTTATATTTAAAATATATATATATATACTAGTTTCTGGTACGCGAACACGCTCGCATTTTGGGCATAATTGCTCCTAAGGTCCATTGCGTACTCATAGATGCTTCAACTACCGCTTTATAATATTAATATGTACAGATTAGAGATTATTTATTATGAAAACTAATCAAAATGAAATGGATAAAAACATTAATTTATTATTTCATCACAAAATTTTGTCTGAAAATTTTTTCAAAAATATTTCATGTCGCCGCCATGAGCACACAAGTATTCTCTTTTAGATAAGATAATTCTTGGTTTACTAATAATATAGATACGTAATGTCTATCTATCTGTCCATTCTATGATATCTATAAATGTTTTATATTCTGGATATCCAAAAAGGTATATTCCACGGAATTTATTTTAAAACTTTTAGTTATAGAAAATTAAAAACACTTTCGACATTAAAGGAGTACTAATGTGACGAGAATTACAGTTCCAGTACTAAAGCGGATGCAACTTAATAAGAAAATTTCATTAGCAAGTACTGCAAGAGCAATCTAGTAGATGTGATTGATATGATATTGTTACCATATCCGCTTTACTCAATAGTTAATCTATTCAGCCCTTTTTAACGTCCCACTGCTGGGCACGGGCCTCCCTTCAATACGAGGAGGATCAGGCCATAGTCCACCACGCTGGGCAAGAGCGGTTCATTAGTTATATTAACATTTAATTTTCGATTTGATATAGCTAGCTACCCATACCTGATGTAGCTAGATACCCATAAAAACTAACGGTCATTCTATCAGTGACTAAAAACGAAAATTACTTGATCAATGCAGAGAAAATTCGGTATATGTAGAACGTCAGCTAATTTTTCGGATTTTGCGATAGAACCAAATTAAAGGGTTACACAAGTTAAAGTCGATTCAATAAACATAGTCAATAAACAAGTTATTGCTGACATACGAGATGAGTTATTCTGGATACATAAATCGTCTCACTCAATGAGATTGGCCGCCGTGGCCGCATTTGGTCGGGAGGACATTATCTATACATATAATAAAATTGTAACGAAGCCGAATCTGTACATTAAATATTTTTTGGAAAATCTTATTGAAGTAGACATTATTATCGATACAGAGGCCGAATCTATATTTTTTAGAATTTTTGTCTGTCTGTCTGTCTGTTACCGCATCACGGAAAAACCACAGGAGGGATTTTGATAAAATTTGGTATGATGGTAGCTGGTTCTCATCTGAACGCGGCCGCGAGCAATGCTAGTATATACAATGATATTATTTATTATTATATTTGCCAAATTTCATGAAAATCATTCACGTATTTTAGACTATTAGTAGGATTATAGTTAATTATATTTTATACCACGATAATTCTAGCAGTGTATCTCTTTGACTCTTTTCGGATTGTATCGCTCGTAGGTAGTAAACTATGGCGCGCGTCAATGTGGCGTATTCTTTGATCGGTGTTCTGGTATAATATTGCGTGGATTGTTTGATGCTTTCTTGCGGGGTGCGCGGGTGCAGCGCGCTAAGACCCGCCCAAACACTCAAGGCCATTAATGACACTAAACGCCTTAAACAATTATAACGTCATCTCATATCATCCAACCGTTTGAGCTATCAAAGGTGCAGAATAAATACATAGAAATATTTCATAAAAAAAGACTGCTTCTAAGGCAGAAATAAAAGTTAAAACAACTTACGGTTTTATCCAGCAGCCAGCTAGCAGGAAATATCAAAGGCACGTACGTAATCATATATACCATAGACGTCCACGACACCACGTGGCTTTTCACACCATAATATTTCACTATAATATCCGAAATTATTGTATACTGCGTCCATTGGAGGGAATTCGACGCCGAGTAAAGGACGAAGAATGCCAGCATGAACCATCGCGTCCGATACACTGTATAACCTTCTGTGGCTTCCATTATCAAACCGTCCATAACACTACCCGCTACTTCATGTTTGGGCTCTTCGTCCGAGAGGAACAGCTTAGAGCTGATAGGTTCAGATGCAGTGCGAATCCCATTTGGTATGTTATCAGTTGGCGCCATTTATAATAGGCAGTTGACAAGGTTTAATTTTATCGCTTAAACGATAGGCCTCGGCAAGACACTTGGATCTCTAATCAGTAATACTGTTTATTGGACCCGAATTTCTAATATCTAAGGATTATATTATCAGTCTTTTTTCAGGAGTGTATAGATTATATTTAAACCATTCGTACAATTTAGGTTCATGGTCACTGAGACATGTAGTTTTAAAAGGCGCAAAGGATGTAAAGCTATCTCTTTCTCATTAATAATAAAAACACCTGTTAGAATGAGATAATTATTGTCTAGTAATTAGTAAGTACTTCAAGAAACAGTTCTTTCGTGATAATGTTACGTTACTTGACAGCGTGGAAATGAACGTGCATATTAGAGTGATCACCGCAACTACCTTTAGAAGTAGGTCGGGTAACATCAGTTAATTAATATGATAAGAAAGATAAACAATGAGAGGATTTGCATCTATTTACTGCTAAAACAGTAACTATAAATGTTTTAAGATGTCTATTAAGAACTCGCCTCGCTTAATATTTTATAGGAAAATCTATTACATATAATAAAATTCTGAGTCGAATTTGTACATTTAATATTTGTTGGAAAATCTTATTGAAATAGTCATTATTGCCGATACACAGGCCGAATCTATAGTTTTTAGAATTTCTGTCTGTTTGTCTGTCTGGGAACGCATCACGAGAAGACCACTAATAAAATATTTTATTTTTTTATAACATATAATACTATGAGAATTGAAACCAACGAACAATTTAACCATTTCGATTTCGAAAAACCATTTTGCAAACTGAAGGTGCCTTAAGCTGGTGCGAAATAAAGGAAAATTGATTGAATTTGAACACGGACTTAGTGAAATGTACTGTAAAGTAAGATTAGCTTTTAAAATAAAATTTGATTTCTCCAATCTGAAATATGTTATTAATTAGGTGTATTCGATCGTTCAATTCAATAAAAAGTAATTATGACTATAATATTTAAGGTTTTAAGCATCATTTTAGCTATTTCTTTTAATATTGAAACTAAGGGATGCGTCCTCGCTTCGCTTAGACCATTTTTTTTATTTGATACCTTTTTTATGTAAGAAATAAAAAAAAAATTATCGAACAAAAACCGTAACTTCAGAACAACGCCACCTACCGGTTTCAACTTTACCTTAGTACCATCTAGGTGAAACACAAAAAAATCATTAACATCGGAAAAGCCGTTTACGAAAAGAATTGCGACAAACTCACTTCGGAATTTTATATATAAAGACAATGAAAGGGCAACAAACAAAGAAACTTTCTTATCAAAGACACATACCACACTATTTTACGACAAAACTTTTTTAAATAGCATAAAACATTTTTATGCAAACAGTAGGTAATAGGTATACTCAGTGACAAGTTCGACGAGTATTAGCGCAGTTCGTAAAATGAAATGGCGCGGCGCTAAACGACTAATCTTTCCACCCTATTTCAGATGAATATTAAAACGAATGCGGTAGAAAAGCTGTACGAGTATATTTATATTATTAAAAACTGAACTTAAATTTAAGTTTTTAATTTTTTTTTTATTAATATAACGTATATATTTTTTTACATTTTGCTTCTATATTCTTTACATATTACATTTCGGGGGTTAAAAATAGCTTGGAGCAAATTTTTGGTGTCAACCCCCTTGGGTAATGTTTGTTAATATGTTTTATGGTTTAAAAAAATTATTTCGCCTAGAAAAAGAGTGAGGGTCCACCACATTAATCCTACTATCTAACCATGAACTTAATTTTATTCAAATCTGTCCAGTACATATGTATATTGTATACAAACTTTTGGACTTATAAAACTAACTAGCGACTCATCCTCACTCCGCTCGGGTTCGTCCCATGGTTATTCTTTAAATTGACGCAACTTTTTTATTGATGAACCGATTGAAATAAAACAAATACTAAATGTTAATTGAAGCTTACCACAATATATTAGTAAAAGACGCATTCAAATCGGTTAAGCCGTTTCTGAGATTAGCGCGCACAAACGCACAAACAAAAATCATTGTTTTGGATTCTATTGCGTAAATAAAGACCCCCAAAAGTTTTTCTCAAATATCTGCCATGTACAGACAGCGATCAGTTACACTTTTATCATATGTATAGATAGATGTATGGTGATTATTTTGTTAAACTTTAAAGCTGAATAGTCAACGCATAAAGTATCAGATCACAATAGATGAATTGAGCAACTTGTATAAAGAACACCGATACAATTATCAGTAACTAGATTACGATTGTAAAAACGATTAATATAAGCCTCATCTTATCTAAATACAACAATAAATAGTATTAAAAGTATAATATTTGATGAAATCATATTAAGTTTATTAACTTTTCCTAATCAATTCTAGATTCTACTAATAATACACTGATGTTAACATTTTAATCCTATTGTTATAATTAATTATAAACTAACGGCTCACCTTCGCTTCGCTCGGGTTCGCCTCTAGAAAAATCCTAATAGAAATCTCTTAGTTCCCACGGGGACCGTTCATTTTTCCGGGATAAACAGTATCTAAGATGTTGCCCGGGATATAAGGTACCACCATGCAAAATTTCATTTAAATCGGTCCAATAGATTCGGAGATTAGCCCGTACAAACAGACAAAAAGACAGAGAAACAAAAAATTAAAAAAAAATCTGGATTTGTTCATTTGTCTTCTTATATCCCCCTGACTCTGTTTTTAACATTTTTTGCTATGTACAGACATTCGACCTCTACTGTTTTATCATAGTATACATTAAGATAGCCTTCTTCAATATTTTTATTCCCACCCCGCTTACTATGGAGTGGAGCCGCGGGATAATTTAATTTTTACATAAAAGAAATAAAATCGTTTTGTTTGACAACAAAAAATATTCCATTTTGCTCAATTATCTATTAAATGATATTGATATATAAACATTCTTACACAAGGTAAAATTCAAACCAATTTTGTTATGTCTGTTTATTTGCAATTAGGGTTTTTAGAATCTAATCTACATAAATAAAAAAATATTATCAAATATCAACATTGTACGTAGCTTGTTTTCTTTATATTTTTTATTAATTTAAATTTTAAAGGTTAATACCCAAATTTTTAAAACCTCAAAATTTCGTCTTTTCCTTCTATCCATCTGTCATTGCTGTTTAAATCAAAAGCTATTGCCGCTATAAAGTGAAGGGGATCAAAGCGGATGAAAAGGAATCTGTACCGCGTTTTAATAAAAACCTCTTTTGTCAGGGATAGCATATTTTCTCCATTACATACATTGCTTTGTGTCACGATGTTTGCCGTTACCACTACATAGTACACATATTTGTTAACCATTTTGGGACGTCTATTTTGCTAGATATAACAACTTCGAAATCGGATGTTTTCCATCTTTAGGAATAAATATTTGTTTTTATTTATATGAATTTTTCATATAAGTATGGCCTATTTATAATAAAATTATTATCATTAAATCTATCTATATAAAAATTGCCGTTCGTAAGTCTTGCTAAAACTCAAAAACGGCTAGACCGATTTGAATAATTCTTTTTGTTTTATTGGCGGCGTGTCTGGGGTGGTTTAACACCTCCAGGTAAATTTCTAAGAAATTAATTAAAATTCTAAGAAATCTATTGTTAACTGACACGCCGGCGTGTCTGCGGTCGTGGAGGGAATAAGTAAAAAAAATAGGAGAAATCCCAAAAAAACAGCTGAAAAATCGAAAAGTTCAGAACTATTTATTTTGTACCAATGTATGTATATCTATACATATAATAAAATTCTAATTAAGTCAAATCTGTACATTAAATATTTTTTAGAAAATCTTATTGAAATAGACATTATTATCGATACAGAGGACGAATCTATAGTTTTTAGAATTTTAGTCTGTCTGTCTGTTACCGCATCACGGAAAAACCACTGGAGGAATTTTAATGTAATTTGGTATAATGGTAGCTGGTTATCCGGGTCAACATATAGAATACTTTTTACCGCGGGAAAATATCTCATTTAAGAGAAAAAATACAAAAAATGCAATTAAGAGTATACTAATATGTAATTTGGTTTTTGGTCATCTGAATGCGGGCGGAGCCGCGGGCAATGCTAGTATAATATATAGTCTATTTATTTCATACTAACCGTTAAAAAGTACCTAGGGATGAACCCGAGCGAAGCGAGGGTGAGTCGTTAGTATTAAATTGAATCAGTTGACATTAGAAGGGAGTTATACGCAATAAGTGGAATGTCTTGAATGCATAAGGTTATTTTTACTTTTTTAATTAATAACTACTCGTCAAACTATTTCCATAAAGACAATATTTTTATTTGCATTTAAATAATAAATAATAACTATCTAAATAATTATTTGCATTCAAATAATAAATAATAAAATTATTCGCAACATGCTTAATTATTCCTCATTTTGATGTCAGCTTCATTTGCATTTTTGTTTTAAAGTAGTTTAAAGTTCTATGAGGGTCTGACGGTTCTTCCAACATCAAAAGGGGGCATTTCAAAGGATTCTATTTAAAAAGATTGACCAAACAAAACCGATTTTAGTTTAATAAAAAGAGGGTTACCATGTAACCGCGTAAAAAAAACTGTCAGATTCTTGCAAGCCTGCTTAGTACTACGTCTACAGCTATTGGGATATTTTATTTAACTAATTTTAAGTTGTATTATATATAAGGTACCTACTAATGTACTATGTATATATTATATAAAATTATGTGGTAGTTCAAAGTTTTTGAAGGACGTTCTGCATTTCTAACTCCAATAAGATATCGCCAATATAAAATACGAATACAGAAATTAATGCATACCTAATAGGTACCTACATATATTGAATCACGGATTAGGGAGAATAAATTGTATTGAAGTAACTTATTCATATCTCGTTCCACTGACAGTTGTATTAATGAGAAAGAGATGGCATAATAACCTGTTACAGACTATTCCGGCAAAATTCAAACAGGAAAAACACAGATTTTTTTAATTACCTCATAATAAGGTTCACAACTACATTAAAATTATTATAAAAATAGTCTATTTATTTAAAATTATAACAACACACGGTCACTGAACGCACTGTACACTTTAAATATGATGAAATCGCGTCGGTTTCAGGCACTTATTGATCATTGAATGACGGCCGCCTTTGATTATTTGAAGTAGTTCCAATTTAGCTTATGATTCGATACATTGTTCAATAAAACACGTAAATATTGTTTTGTCGGCGTTATAGGTTATGTATTGTACACACTAGACGGTGGTGGCCGTGCAACGAGTGAGCGCGGAATGCGCATGCGTGCATCTTTACCTTTGACGTTTAATAGGGGTTAGTCATGCTGTTATTATTGTGTGTTCGTTTATCGCATAATTATGGCGAAAATAAATTACATTTATTTATATGCCTAACTCGTTTGTTATGTTCAATGTACCTACATTTGGCTAAAAAATGACTTGGCTGTTTTTTTGCACATTTTCTTTAATTTGTTTTAAATTTTAATATGTTATCAGAAACTTTTTTCATTTTTTTTTTGAACTTCAAAATAAACTTTTCTTCTTTTTACCATTATTTATTTTATTTTGTGTACGATGTGATTTTTAGGAAAATTATCATTTCATTTTTATTACTATTTAGTTATTATTATTTTTTAGTTATACCGGCAAAATTATTCCACGCTCCTTTTAAAAAAAAATCATGTACCTATCTATTTATTTTTATTTCCATAACCTATGACCTCCAGCAAATTCAATGCGAACTCATTGATATAATAAGTAGGTAGATGTCTAGGTTCATCCAGGTCCCCGGTTCTTTAAAAAACAAGCCATTGAACAGAGTAGATACCTGACAAGTGTAGGTGAAAAAAATTTCAATAAATTATAGTTGGTCACATCATGACATGATTTTTAATCTTTATTAATCAATAATTTTAAAAGCTTAATCTTGGCTTATTTAACTATTTTTAATCGACAAAAAGGGAGTTTTTATGTGGGTACGTGGTCTTAAGTCTTTACAATTTTTTATATGTATAGATATATTTTTAGTATAATGTTACATTCCACTTATGAGCAATAAGTAAATAAATAAATTGTGTAATAGGAAGAGGCTAGCGTCTGAGATACAGGCTCGGCCTAGTTCAGACCTTCGTGTACCGTCTTGTACTAATTATATGGTTTTTAACAAATGCGTTGTAATCCTTTTGTATTTAAGTCAATAAAGATATTATTATTATTATCACAAGTGAATTTTGATGACATTTGAGTATAATTTATTTCTACTATCTACTTAACTAAGTAAGCTTTGATATTCGTATATTTTCATTTAATGCGATCCCGCACCTGAAATCCATTTCCATTTGCATCTTCCATCGAAATGGAAATTATTTCCATTTCTATTCCAATACATATTCAATCAAACACAAAAATTAATCGCTCTAACTCTGACCGTAAAATGTTAGTATACTAATGCGTAATATCCGTCAGTATTATTAAAAGAACTAAGCGACCACTCCGCGATCGACCGTTACCATCATAAAGATGGTCGGCTGGTCTTGGTTGCAATTGCCTATTATATATTTTTAATTTTAATCTTTTAGATTTATAGAATTTTCTATTATTATTTATATATTATGGAAATAACATTAAACGCCTGTCAATATATTATAGCAATATATATATTGTAAGTAATATTATGACACTAGCGGCTCACCGATCGCCTCTAGGAAAGCACAAACAAATCTCACAAGTAAAATCTAAAAAGTAACCTGTTGTTTGACCGGCAATATAAGGTATTAGCATGCCAAATTTTACTAAATTAATTGCATAAGGTGTTGTGTACTATGCTGTATAAGCTACTATAGTTTTTTAAATAGCCCACGGGAACTCTTTAATTTTCCAGGATGAAAAATATCTAAAATGTTGACCGGGTATATATGGTACCACCATGAAAATTTTATTTAAATCGATACAACAGTTTCGGAGATTAGCCCGTACAAACAGACAAACAGACAGACCGAGAAACAATAAATTTGAAAAAAAAAACTGGATTTGTTCTATTTCTCACCTTACATCCACCCCCCTGACTCGGTTTTTAGCATTTTTTTCTAAGTACAGACATTCGACCTCTACAGTTTTATTATAAGTAGGTATGTATAGATTTTATAATATACAAGCAGTACCTCGCGGCTTCGCCCGCGTTCTATTGTTGATATATATGTTACGCCTCTGGAGGAGTGGGTGGTATTTTTGAATAGGACAGATGATAGGGAGTCTAAATATACATATAGATAAAAAATATTTTTTTGAAAGTCAAGGAGTCAAAAGCTATAGAGACTTAAAGTTACAAAATTATCATATTTTTTTAATACCTAAATAAGTAATTTTAAAGATAAACATACCTTTGAAGAATAGTAAACATCCTTTTTCGTGTACAATTCATATTATTATAACAATTAATTCTTTTTTTACCCCCGACGCAAAAAGATGGTAATGTTATAAGTTTGACGTCGCTGTCTGTCTGTCTGTGTGTGTGTGTCTTTGGCATCGTAGCTCTCAAACGGATGGACCAATTGCGATGCTGTTTTTTTCATTAGAAAGCCAGTTTCCTTGCGGTGGTTCTTAGCTATGTTTAGTTAATATCGGTCCAACAGAGTAAGAGTAACAGCTCTTTTCCAAAATGATGCTTCACGCGTGCCAGTGTAATCTATTGTAAATTAAATGACAATTAATTTGCGTAGGGGGATTTATAGATGTTTAATTTATAATTATTCAATATTGTTGTCATGATATAACAGATTATTAGGTACTTATGTTAATAGATGGGCTGTAATTTATAGTTGCAGCGGCTGCTATTTTTAAAAACAGCGCGTATTTTTAAAAATATTTTGCTCTAAAACTTTTTTTCTACTTTTTTCACAAAACAACCAAAACAACAAATACATTTTTTTCGGATGTGACAGATGAAACAATGTAAGAAACTGATCAACTAAACTTCAATCTGTCAACTCACTTTTTTCAATGGAGACTTTAACCTAAATTTTCCTCTTTTCCCTACAATTTTTGACACATTTCTTTCATACAAACCTTGCCCTGACAATTAATTACAAACACAACAAAAAGAATTAGCCAAATAGGTGTAGCCGTTCTGAAGGAACTAGCTTACATACATACAATTGGAAATTGATTGTTATTTATATAGATTCATGGAAATCGGTTGGTGGTTAATTTTATTTTTTTTAACAATTCTTGTAAAACATTTTAGTAATAAATGAATATTTGAATTTTTTAAATCTGGTTTTATATATATTTTAAAAAAATAATTTCAACAGTTTAAATTACTTATCTAAGAATCAAATGAGAATTATATGACGCCACTTTTTTAATTAGGTATTTTTTGTGAATAAAGAAATCTTTTTTTTTTGTTTTACAAAAAAGTAAAACATAACTATGCCAACCGACCGACTTAGATAACAATTTAAAACTATTACTCAAATCCGTTACTTGATTGATATTTTCATTTAGGGAAATCATCACATGCGTATATCAATTACCGCGGACATATTGATTCGGGTAAATCCAGGCTGAGTGCCCACGATTTGGGTCAGGATTACGAGGACATGGGTCCCGCTAAATTGAATTGAATTATTTATTCAGTCAAATGCATATAACCTTTATTACACTCGTAGAGTTAGCAAAATATATTGAATGCTCTAAAATAATTGAATTGACGTTTTTACAATTAATTTTTTTAGTATCCTTCAAGCAAAAATATATGTAATCACTTTATGTACCACTATTTTTAAAATAGATAGACATAATAATAAATAAAAATTCGAATACTTACAACCCAACAGTTTTACTGTGACACGAGTTCGTGTTATTGGCAATTTTGCTTAACTTAAGTGATCTGCTAGGCAATATAAAGGCTTGCTTGGGAAACCGAGTGAAGCGGGTTCAAATCCCGGGTCTCGCACCTCTGATATTTTCATGTGCGTATCATTTCTAACGTTATTACCACTTGCCTTAAGGTGAAGGATAACATCGTGAGGTAACCTGCCTGTCTGAGAAAACCTAGCAAGTTTTCGAAAGACATGTGAAGTCCGCCAACCGCACTTGTCCAGCGTGGTGGACTATGGCCTGATCTCCCTCGTATCAACAGTGCCCAGCAGTGGAACGTTAAAAAGAGCTGAATACAAGTGATCTGCTATGAATTAAAAAGTTCATGTATTATAATCATGAAATTCCATTTAATGTCCCCCTGACCGATTTCGGCTGCGGCGGCCAATCTCTGTGAGACGAGCCAACGCATTGTCAAGTAAATTCTCTATTTCTTTCACTTTTCAAAGTCTGGTGTAACTACTATTCGACCCCACCGGATAGATATCAGGCACAGTACTGACAGGTTATAGTGTCCTAGATACGGGGGTGTAGCATCGTCAACATCCCAACTTCGGGTTGTTACTGAGATTCATTTAAAAACCAAATACTAGATTCGGCCTAGAACCTGTAACTGGTACCCACCCTTCTGGATCCCCCGGATCGGCCATATATGCTAATCACTAGGCCGACGACGCAGTTATGAATGAAATACATACATAGCTGCAATATGTCCTTGACTTAAATTTACTAACATTTTCAGATAGAACTACTCGTGTCACAATATTCGGTTTCAAGCAAATTTATTGAACACGACTAAAATTAAAGCAAAAATATTCAATACGTAAATGTGAAACCGATAAAAAAAAGAATCTACTACACAGCACTTGTCCGGGCCAAAACTAGAATGCACACTTTATTTTATTTTTTTATTATTTAATATGACAAAGAAAAGTTCACAATCGATTATCTTTAATAAGCTTTATCTGATAATCGTGATAATTTACATTAAAATCTTTTAATATTATTAATAAAATTCAAATTTTATACTAGAATAATATATAATCCTTCTTAATTCCTAGCGAAGGTTTCGATCTGCTAATAAAATGGGTATTCTTGTCGGAAAATGTTCAGCACATTTACAAAAGTTATTTAGACTTTAATATTATGGTGCAGATATCTATAATCTAATACGAATATATATATATATATATATATATATATATATATATATATATATATATATATACGTTTTAACGTTTAGTATAGATTTCTCAGAGATGATATATTTTCCCGCAGTAAAAAGTATGTTGACCTGGATGACCAGCTATCATCGTATCAAATTTCATTAAAATCATTTCAGTGGTTTTCTCGTGATGCATTCCTAGACAGACAAAAATTCTAAAAACTGTAGAATCGGCCTCTGTATCGATAATACAATAGACTATTTCAATAAAAATTATCAAAAAATATTTAATGTACAGATTCGACTCAGAATTTTATTATATGTAGACTACGAATAAATAACTTATTATTTATTCGTAGCATGTATAGATATAGTTCAGTCATGAACGAATTAACCACTGGACTAGACATATAAGCTGACGTACCTTTATCGGTCTTCTCAGTAACCAGGAGATTTTAGGCTTGGTCGTTTGTTTTTTGCGTCAGTCTCAAGCACTTATTTGTCAACAAAACATCTCCCAAAAATGACTAAATGTTCTGTTAAATGATGTAAAAACTATAACGGCGGAAGCAGCAGTATTTCTTTTCACTTGTAAATACATTATTTTATTACATTTATTGTTATTTATCACACAATTTAATTAAATGTAAAATAAAATGTCATATTATCAAACTATGTTAAATATAGTCGATATTTCTATGTATTGTTGACATCTGACAACCATCATAAAATCCCTGGATTATACCATTCAGAACAAATGACTAAACTGTCGAGTGAGTCCATTTGACATCGACTAGTGCTTGACAATGTCGAAAAATATATCGATATTTGACGAAATTACTAAACGAATTGTGTTATTTGTACAGTACAATAACATAAAATACTTTTACCACAGTATCCTACTTTCACGATCCAACACTCACTTTAATTTGCAATCTCTTTTTCTTTTTCCTAATTTCACAAATGTTTATTAAGAACTGACAATCAATACCCGAGACAATCAATTGCCAATTAAAATAGTTCAATAACAGAATCAACAAAATCACTTTATTTAATTAAATTAGCTTAATATTTTTTTAATCTTTACAAAATAATATTTATTATATATTAATGGAATATATACCCGATATTCATTTGTTCATTAACATTATTATAGGCCAACAGAATGTTGCCATCAATGCCATCGTATTTATATAAATCAAATTAAAAAATAATTATTATTTGACACATTATTATTGCCTCTTTAATTCATTTATTTTAATTTATTAAAATTAAAAGAAGAAGAATAAATTAAAAGATGTAAAATATGATGACTATGCTAACCAATGTCTAAAATGTCATTCATTGGTTCATCGATATATGTATTTTATCGATTACGTTCAAGCACTAGAAATATTGTATTGTGTATCAGTGTTTATAATAATGTAATAAAATCTTTGTGTGCGTTATGCGTCACTTGGTTGAACTAGTTTTCATACATTTGTATTTTATGTCAGGTCCAGTCTCTAATTCGTTCATGAGTTCAGTCATTTTCAAATTTAAGTATCTGACACCCTTCAAGGCAATTCCATATGTAATAGGCGAAGATAACTACAGTAATTTCAGTCCCTCTGAGCTTTATTCGCCAGGTCTTCTCAGGGCTTGTTTCTTTCCGAACTGGTGGTAGACGTTCCGTAAAAAATTGTAATAATTGGAATCGAATTTGAAAATCAATAATAGTTTCACATAGAAGGTGGTTCAAAAGAGATAACTAGTTTGGACGACTCTATCGTGTCTAATAGCGGATATATCGACTTCCGACACCTATCAGGCTGACCCACTTACACTTCAATTTAGATCGAATCAAACGCTTCAAATCACCTGAACATAATTTATGTACTTAATAATAAATGATATTACGTAATTTTTTACATTTTCGTTTCGCGTTTTGTAATAGCTAAGATACCAAGTAATACTAATGTATGAAACTGAGTTTTTTCTTAAATTATCTGATCTTTGGAACTAACTGTGCAATTTGTTTTTTTTTTATTTTACGAGTATAGTCTGTATTGAGGAAAGTTATACATAGATTATAAATAACTAAAATTATATAAGTTAGTAAAAATGTGTTTGTTTGTTTGTTTGTTCTTCTGTCACGTTGATACAAAGTAATGGATTGGCGTGACTTTTGTGTGGAGATAGTTGGAAGCCTTTTTTTTTAACGTTGGGAAATGCATTTACGCACGAGGTGTGGGACTCACCGGCAAAGCCAGTACTACCCACTAAAACCCAACAAAGCCTTCCCGCGTCTTAATGGGGCGCCGCAGGATCGCTTACGCATTCAACTACGACACCCCGACGGCAGGTCTGCCAAAGCAGACCACAACAACCATGGGGTTGCTCCAAGGTCCACTCTGCCATCAGAGAAGTACCAGGAGCAACCCGCATGGTACACCGCCCTCCGAAGAGGGCCACCTCCCACCGCCCAGCGAAGTGGGCCACCTTCCTGTGCGTTTCTTGGCTTCGCGCCCGGCTGGGTTGCCGGGCACTACTGAGCCCCCTCACCACGACAAGGTGAACGCAGGTTGGGGGGGATAGTTGGAAGCCTGGAGAGTGATATAGAATACATTTTATCGCGGGAGATATCTCATTCCCACGGGAAAACACGTTACAATATAACCAGAAAATATACTTAAGATCGGAATAATAATTGTAATTTAGTATTAATGCTCTTCAATACAATATTTATTTATAAATACGTTTTTTAGCATTTTTCGAAATTCATCCCATAAGGAAGTAAATAGGGGCAGAAAGTTTATATGAAACCTACCTTTCTAGAGTTTTTTGTAGGTTTAGCGCGAGCGAAACCGCTAGCGGTTCCGCTAGTCTATACATATATTAAAATTGTAACCAAGCCGAATATGTACATTAAATATTTTTTGGAAAATCTTATTGGAATAAACATTATTATCGACACAGAGGTCGAATCTATAGTTTTTAGAATTTTTGTCTGTCTGTCTGTTTGTCTGTTACCGCATCACAGAAAATCCACTGGAGGGATTTTGTATGGTGATAGCTGGTTATCCGAGTCAACATATAGGATACTTTTTACCGCTTAAAAATTTCTCATTTCTGAGAAAGAATACAATAACTGCAATGTAAGAGTACCTATACTAATATGTAAAACCTAAGAATTTGGTTTATGGTCATCTGAACGCGGGCGGAGCCGCGGGCAATGCTAGTAAATAATAATAATGTAAATTAAAAATAACTTTTCATGGTCACTAATTTTTTACTCAAAATACCTATTGTTTTCATCTATGATTGAACTCCGTATATAAATCGACGTAACCACGAGTTCTCGCTTGTATTTTAGAAGGGATTATTATACGGGTACTTACACTTATTGGCTAACTTTGGTGGTCACTAATAATGTTATACTTGACACTCAAATATGTAATCTTTGTACACCGCACTGCGGGCAGATAGACAGGCACCTTTGGCATCGAATAATAATCTCCACTATATAATATTTAATGCAGTGGTAGCCCAGTGGTAACGCGCTTGCTGAGGAAACCGAGTGAAGCGAGTTCAAATCCGAGGTCTCGCACCTCTGATATTTTCATGTGCGAATCATTTCCAACACGATTACCACTCGTCTTAACGAAGAAGGAAAACATCGTGAGGAAACCTGCATAACTGAGAGAGCACGTTTTCAAAAGACATGTGAAGTCCGTCAACCCGCACTTGGCCAGCGTTGACTATGGCTTGACCCCCCCCCCCTCCCCCCCTCCTACTGAAGGGAGGCCCGTGCCCAGCTGTGGGACGTTAAAAAGAGTTGAATACCTACATTCATACATACATACATATAATATCCATTCAATCTTATTTTGAAGCGATATCAATCATTGATGATCAATTTTTGACTTAATAATAATAGAACGCTTCGTTAGCTACTTAACAGCTGAGAGTTACATTTTTGATAAATATTCCGTAAAACATATTTTCTTAAGTAATTATATGCAAAATAATTACTTAAGAAAATATTGGTAAAAAATTTGCGTACACTTATTTTGTCTTACAGTGTTAGGATTCCTCTGAATTGTGAATTTATCACTTTTTTGTTCTTCTATTTCAGTCGCCATTGTTCACTGGATCCCTGAAATATAGCCTGTGATTTAATTTTAGAGAGCTTTTAAAAATTAAAAGTAACATAACGCGAGGGCTAATGAATTTCCATAACTTTGGTGAAACCGTTATAAATTACGAACTTTGAGATGCATGTTGCATCAATACAATTAATAAAATTGTAACGAAGCCGAATCTGTACATTAAATATTTTTTGGAAATTATTATTGAAATTGACATTATTATCGATACAGAGGCCGAATCTATAGTTTTTAGAATATATGTCTGTATGTCTGTCTGTGACCGCATCACGAGAAAACTACTGGACAGATTTTGATGAAATTTAGTATGATAATAGCTGGTTATACGGTTCAACATATAGGACACTTTTTACTGCGGGAAAATATCTGATTTCTGAGAAATCTATACTTAACGTTAAAACGTAAGTAGGGAAGAACTCGAGCGGAGCCAGGGTGAGTCGCTAGTGTCTGTATATATAAAAGTATTGAAATAGTTATACGTCACCTAATTAAAGTATTTTGATTGTACTTAAAATGAGAGATAACGCTGAATACTGAACTATAATAGTTAAGTGAATAACAATAAGTAGGAGCCATCATGGAATAATGCAACAAATCGCACTACTCTTATTACATGCGAAAGTTTGTGTGTATGTTTATTACTCTTCTTAAAATTGCTAATATGAGCTAAATATATAAATACGGATAAAGTTAATATATCATTCTGTTATTCTTTACAACCTATCTTCGATTAAAATAAACAGACTATAATTTATTCTAATCCTGTGAGCTTTATATATAAAATATGTATTTGAAAGTGAATTTGGCAGCTTTGTGATGATTAGGATTTCAATTTTTTTTCGTGGTATGATAGATTTTTATTTACATAAAGGTTTGAGCATGGGGAAAGGAAAAAGCTGCCTTTTAGGCTGACAGATAAAATGGTTTACAAGGAAACTCTAGTAAATTGCAACAAGTAACCATAGAAAATGAATACTAACACAAGTGTAGTTAGAAGTCTGAGCAAAACAAGAGCAAATCACTTTAACGATCAGTTAAAATGATCGCCTTACATGTTAACAAATATCTTCGTGCCTCACTCGATGCAACGGTAATTATAATTGAACATTGTCAAACAATATGTAACTGCGACATCAAACACTCACAACGTAACATACTCGTAGTTTACATTGGCTTTAAAAGTCTTAGCTAACAATCTGGCTTCACTTCTCTTACATATTTTTTTTCTATCCTTATAAAGGTCGAGGGTTTCTGGTAGAGGTCTCTTTTTTTCTTCGAGTTTTCTATTTTTATATTTTTTTATGGTACATAAATAAATAAACAAATAAAAAAAAATATAAACAAACAAATACCTAAATAAAATATTATTCATCGTATTCTCTTCCTATGAAGATATATTGTAAGACTGCATAGCATACAAGAAGCAATGACTTGATTTGAATGACAGAGTCAGTAATTGAAACTCATAATGTGAAGTAAAAGTTGTTATAATTTAATGCTAAATATTTTTTTATTAAAAAAGTCACTCGAGTATTGCCTAAACAAGACGTAAGCAGTTTGCTGTGTATTTTAACCATAACCACGTAACAGACATATAGGAATATAAACAAATGAGTGAAATTATGAGGGTTCCGTTTAGCCTTTTGGCTACGGAACTCTAAAAATGCTTTATATTGTGGTATATTTTAATTTTCTTTACATATACCAACTACAAATAGAGTGTTCAAGATTGCAATTGGCATACGTTTCACTTGAGGAAAATAAACACGGCCAAGAGCGCATACAAACAAAAGTAGAGCCCGTATTCTTTATAAAGTAGGTATATGTTTAAGGAAACATGACAAACAGTCAAGTAGTCGAAGTCAAACACAATATAATTTAATCAGCATATGGACATTATTATGTATACATTCTTCACTCATATTCTCAACTCATAAACTATTTTTAAATAAATTTTGGTTCCCGGCGTTCGAATACTTTGTAATAATGGTCACGGAATCGATATCAAATATCTCTTATATAGGTTTATATATCTCTTATATATGTTTAAATATCTATTATCTAGGTTGATTCTCCATACAAACTTTCATCCCCATTTTTACCCCCCTTAAGGGATGATTTCCTGGATAAAAAGCATCTTATGTCCTTCCCAGGGTTTCAAACTATCTACTTACTAAATTTAATCTAAATCGGTTCAGTAGATGTATGCATTGTATTTATACATTTATGTATGTATGTATATATGTATGTATGTATGTATGTATTATGTATGTATGTATGTGTGTGTATGAATGTATGTATGTATATATGTATGTATGTATTTATATATATCTGTATTTAGGATATGCAATTGTGTGTAGTAAGTACACCGCCTACCATTTCATATAATTTCTCCTACGCCCTAAGGTTGCCTGGAAGAGATCGCTTATAGCGATAAGGCCGCCTGCTGTGCATCATCTATTGTTTATATCTTCTTTTTGTATATTTATTTGTGGTGTACAATAAAGCATCTATCTATCTATCTATCTATCTATCTAGATCCAGAGATTACTCCCTACATCTTCAAAAACTCACAAACTTTACTTTTTTATAATATTAGCATAGATACATAGGCCATAGGACTTACACTTAGTTTAGTAAGTTTCATCATCAAAATATGTGTTTAAAGTTACTTGACCATTTCGAAAAGTAACAATCACTGTATGTAGTTTGAAAACGTATGTAGTTGCGCCTCGAGTCACAGCGCGGCGTCAGCGTCTGCTGAGAGCTCGCGACAGGCTTTCATTCATTTTACATTTCGTACAGTAACCATATAACAGGAGAGACCTGAAAAGATTTATAAATATATCAACATAAATATTAATAATATATTACATTATTTACACTAAGGTATTATATATATTACAGTACATTAACTTTCATCAAACTGTAGGTAAAATTTTAATTTATAAAGAAGAAAAATTTGTTTGTTTCTATGAATGTAGGAAATATTTAGAACTACTTTGTACATTCCAAAAAAATTTTTCGCTTTACGCAAAAATATACTTAATATTTCGTTTCGTTTTTATCGAAATGTTTCGAAAGCGGAGCTACACGCGAAACTTGTAATTAATTCATTTAGAATGGAAAGAACACAAAAAAATAATGGATAAATTAAAAAACCCACTTGATCAATTTTAAAATTTCTTTCACCTATCAAAACCTACATCACCAGTTACTAACATTAGCCATATTTTATTTTCAAAAAATTTGCCTATAATACATATTTGCCTATAAGAAAAATTTGCCTATAATACCTAGGGACGAATCGGAGCGAAGTGAGAGGGAGTTGCTATGGTAAATATTTTTATGTTTCATATTATTTGTCTTATGAAGTTTTATTTACCATCCCACCTATATAAAAAGATCACTAGGTATTGTCTTTCACATTATAAAATAGTTTTAACACAGCTGAAAATGTATTACTATTTTTGCATAATAGAAAAAAAACTATTTACTTACTAAAATTAAGTTTCTGAAGCAATCAACCAAAATGACAATAACCTAAATAGCTTGTTTTGCAATAAAAATATCTTAGCTTTTGCTTCTTAAAATTCTAAAAGTCTTGTCACCCTATTACCACTTGATTCTCGTGATAACAGTTTCGCCGTCATCTGCGCTCGCGCAGTGTATCGTGCGCCCGCGTCTGTCTTTCTAATGAACGTTTTGTCGAATTTTGGACTTTCCGTTATACGTAATAGTGTATAATTTTCCTTGTTATTATTTTGCATTTTAAATGGTACTTTGTATGTTATATGTGTGGTTTAAAAATTGTTTAAAGGTGAAAATTTGTTTTAATATAAAAACATATAGATGTTGAACAGGTCAGAATGTGTTTATTTATTATTATTTCTAAAAGCATAACATTTATAAGTAATTTGAATTCCTAAAGAAAGTATGCTTGCATTATTTTATTTACTTATATATCTCGTTTGTAGTTTGTGATTTATTTCAAATTTCATAAAATTTACTCAACGACATGAAATTATTTTTTAAATGAAAAGGCACAGTGACTATATAATCCATAGATATAATACTTGTATTATTATATCTACGATATAATCACTATAAAAGTGATAGCTAACAATAGGGACGCCATTTATTTTTTGAAATTTATTATAGCTTTGTCCTTAATAAATTTTAAGAAAAAGGTTGAGGACCATTTCGGTGTTTCTTATTTAAAAAAATACGAAATTCTGTTCACAAGTGATAAAGACATCCCAAAACATACATAAAAAGAGTCATACGCCCGAAATGAGTAAATCCTGCTACTTTGAAGTCGGTCAAAAATATTAAAATATCTCTACTAAGTTCTAACCCATATATAAAAATCCTATTGCAGAAATCTGAAATAAATCTTAATAAGTACGTATGTATATTTTATAAACTACTTCTAATCTAAGATCCCGATCTATGTGTAGGGGTCTCCTTCTTTTTCCAGGCGAAATATATTTTTTAAGTAACAAAAAATATTGTATATGTTGACCCGGATAACCAGCTATCATCATATCCATCAAAATCTGTCCAGTGGTTTTTCCGTGATGCGGTAACAGACAGACAGACATACATACAGACAGACAGACAAAAATTCTAAAAACTATAGATTCGGCCTCAGTATCTTCTATAAGATTTTCCAAAAAATATTTCATGTATAGACTTGGCTCAGTTAGAATTTTATTATATGTATAGATTGCAAATGAAACCATCTTTTCGGATGTTTACAACTTTTGAGACGTCAAAAACCTTAGTCTCTCCCGTGACCACGATTGCTGTAAAACATCCAAAACGTCGCGCGGGAACCAAAAATCAAAATATAACCGCGGCAAAATCCGGAAAGATAGATTCATTTAAAATGTCCAATAATCGCGTAAATCTAAGGAAGTATTAGGTGTGCTTGTGTGTTTTATTTTAAAAACAACGTAGACTTCAAGAAAAAAAAAACATTTTTTAAGTATGGAATAATTACTTGTAAAATATAACTGTTTATTGCTTATATTTTAAAAAAATTACTCTGTATTAATCTTAAAGTAATTATCTATTTAAGGAGGACAAATCTATAGTAATATTATAAAGAGGCAGAGTTTGATTTGTTGGTTTGAACGCGCTAATCTCAGGAACTACTAATCCGATTTGAAAAATTCTTTTTTCATTAGATAGCCCGTCTATTGAGGAAGGCCTTATAGGTCTATCATACAATATATAGTATATCTATTTCATACTAACCGTGAAAACGTACCTAGGGACGAAACCGAGCGAAGCAAGGGTGAGTCGCTAGTCAATATAAAAACAGACAAAGACAAAACAGGTCAGTACATTTTTCTCCTCTGTTGTCAAACCGATTTTTTTTGTTTATTAGCTATTAGCTACATTTAGACTTAAGTGTTGTCAAAAAACTTGAAAACAATTTGTTTCATTTATGTAAGTAAATTGCACAGGTGCAGACTTAAGATCAGATTTTGAAATATGTGATACGTAACTCAACTTGCATCAAAATGTAAAACTATTAACTAACTAAAATCCATCAAAAGAAATATATCTAGAAAAAGTATCATTTACCGCTTCGTTGCTTACACGTAAATAATTAGGTAATTATCTAAGAAAGTATTGGTATAAATATGTACATAATATATACAATATATACCAAATTTATTTGATGTTACGTTTTGCATTGTATTCTTTGTACGAAACTTATGTACCTACAATCTACATACTTATCATTATTGACGATAACTGAATAAGAAAAACCATGGGGCCACCATACAAATTAAAAAAAAGCCTCGAATTGAGTACCTTCCCTTGTTTTTTGCATTCGGACAAGATTAATTTTATTTATGTAAATGTAACATGTAATAAAATTGTAACTAATCCGAATCTGTACATTAAATATTTTTTGGAAAATCTTATTGAAATGAACACTATTATCGATACAGAGGCCAAATTTAAATTTTATAATTTTTTTCTGTCTGTCTATCTGTCTGTTACCGCATCACAGAAAACCACTGGAAGGATTTTGATAAAATTTGGTACCGTATGGTGATAGCTGGTTATCCGGGTTAACATATAGGATACATTTTACCGCGGGAAAATGTCTAATTTCTAAGAAAAAATACAAAAACTGCAATGTTAGAGTATACTAATATGTAAAACCGAAGAATTTGGTTTTTGGTCATCTAAACGCGGGCAGAGCCGCGGGCAATACCAGTATATTATATTTATATCACTAATAATAAAACTGAAATACATATTTAACGAGTTTCAAAATAAAACGCCAAAAAATTTCATGTTCTGCAGTAACTTTGTATTCAAAACGTCTTCCATAATTTTTTTATACGCTTACCGCGGTTATATACTTAGCTATATTAGACATTTTTTTTACTATTTTTACAGCTGTTTCCATATCATTAAAAGACTAATTTACATTGAACAAAAAACAAACGCTCTAAAAAAATGGCTGCTAATGTTTAGTAAATAAAAAATCTGTACAATAGATGGAGGATCGTTAACCTGATTGAGATTTATATTGTTTCAGTTTAGAGTTATGCTATGAATAATCGTTTTGCTATATTTCTCGTTTGTACGATTTTCATATATTTTATATAATTACTTTTATTTTAAAAAAGTACACTGAGTTCGAACGCTCTTTAAAGTTATATATTCCACCTTAAAGCGTGGGTGGAATAATGTCTGACCTCTGTGTGTCTGTCTGTCTCTGGAATGGTCAGACCAAAAATAATGTAAATATATTCATAATTGGTGAGAATGTCGCATTATATACACAAAAATATAGAACTAAACTTAGTACCTTCTAATAAAAAAAAAAGTTATTAAACTATGTAACTACAAAAACGAATACGATAAAAAAGCCATTTTACTGTTTACTTCAAGAGTAGTCTCATTTTATTTACTTAAGGCATCGATACAAAAAAGTACTAGATATGTGTATCTAGTACTTTTTTATTTTATTTCTAGTACTTTTTATTTCTATCTATCAGCGACAAAAAATGTGCTCACCGAATAAGCGCTCATTTGAACATTTGAGGGCGCATTTAATTTTTTTTGTGAATACAACTTTAAGCAATGCACTTAAGGTTCAATTTACATTGTTGTATATTTATATCAATTGGAATAATGACCTAAACACAATTGGTGACACTTTTAAGAGAACTTTTGCATGGAATCGTATATCTAGTACTATTTTGATCGATGACTTAAGGGTAAGTTTTTTTTTTAAATTAGGGTTATTATTTATTTAGTTTACGTTTAAATATACACAAAAAAACAATTAATTTATAATAGAAATTGCTCATATAATATGTTAGTTCTTTAATTAAATTCCTATAGTATTAGACATAGTCAAAAATACATATAATAAAATTCTGAGTCAAATCTGTACATAGAATATTTTTTGGAAAATCTTATTGAAATAGACATTATTATCGATACAGAGGCCGAATCTATAGTTTTTAGAATTTTTGTCTGTCTGTTTGTCTGTTACCGCATCACGGAAAAACCACTGGAGGGATTTTGATGAAATTTGGTATGATGGTAGCTGGTTCTCCGGGTCAACATATAGGATACTTATTACCGCGGAAAAATATCTCATTTCTGAGAAAAAATACAAAAACTGCATGGTAAGAGTATACTAATATGTAAAACCTAAAAATTTGGTTTTTAGTCATCTGAACGCGGGCGGAGCTGCGGGTAGTACTAGTCAAATATAAGTGATTAATATTAATTCATTTAATACCACCTAAAATTATGTAAACGAAATGGGCATTCTAAATCAATAACGAAAGCAAAACTTGTTTGAAAGCGAACATTCCATTCAAACATCTTTCATTTCCATTGCTCTCCTGAACGTTTGATTGACGGATCACTACCTCTATTTTTAGGGATCCGTAGCCAAAAGGCAAAACCCTTATAATTTCATCATATCTATCTTTCTGTCCGTATGTCACAGCCAATTTACTCGGAGACCATTAGAGCTTCATTCCACAAATTTGTTTTATAGGTGTCTCATATGTAATGTTAGACAATTGTATAGTCAAATAACAAAATATTAAAAGCAGAGGTGGTACGCCATACAGGCAACTGACAGATGAAAAAAAAAATTAAGTCTACTTACTAGTAAGCATGTAACTTCGGTAAATGCTTCAAAAGTCATAAATATTGTGAAAATTGCCCAATATCCATTCCAAATTTTAGTGATTGTAAGATATTGATACTTGGTGTAATATTTCTTATATCATTTTTCTTTAGGTTATCGCCGTCTACTGCTGGATAAAAGTCTGTTTTAATATACCAGAATATTTTTTATGTTCGCAAATCTATTTTTAGATTCTAGATTCTTAGATTTGGTGTAGCTCTGGAAGGAATATGTATGCTACCTAGGTAAAAAAAACGTTTATGTCCCGATACTGTCAAGAGTCTACCTCTATACGATACTTAACTTTGAGTATAACTCAGGTGCTTTGCTAATAATACTTTGGTAATATGATATATTGTAGACTCCAAAAAAACAAGAGGAAAATATTCCACGCTTATCATTTGCGTAAAGATAACAGCATAAAACTCTTGAACATCTAATTAAATAGCTTGATGAGGAATCCGACCAGATTGTACTGGTGTTCGCCCAGTGGACGAAATTCGACCATTTTTTTATTGATAATAACTAAATCTCGTCAATAGCTACTAAACAAAAAAAAAAGAAAAACGGTTGAGAAAAAGGAGAAAAATTTACTGAACTGTTTTGCCTATTTATATGTAGAGATACTTACTGGGAAAACCTTGATATATCAAGAAAATCTCACATTAAATTACTCGGCTTCGACTTTTACATAATTCACAAACCGCAACGCGTCATACGAGTATGTACCAACCAGGAGATAATAGTTTAAACACGACTTGTTCATTATCAGCGCTAGTGACAACATAATGGAAAGATAACATTATTTACAAGGATTTTCTCATATAAAGCTAAATTGTCAATTGAAAGATCTTAGTTTGTAAAGAAATTTAAATATCTAATATATAAAAATCTCGTGTCACGGTGTTTGTGGTCGCACTCTACCGAAACGGCTCGACCGATTTTAATGATTTTTTTTGTATATTTGGTAGGTATGAGAATAAGTAGTAAAGTATTCTTTACCCGTCTACCCCCACCCTCCATTTTAAATTGCGATTTTAGTTTTTTTTTTATGAACAATATTATATACATACATAGCGACGAACTCGAGCGAAGCGAGGGTGAATTGCTATATAACATAAAGCAAAAGAGTTTTTTTTATAGATTGAACGCGAGCATAGCCACAGGTTCTGCTAGTATTTGCATAATATTTTGAAGCCATTGTATTATAAATTATGTATATAACTTTTCTAATCGCTCTATGTGTCCCGCCGAATTTCTATCCACAGTTCTTCTCCAGATTGAGGCATTTTTTACGTACGACTAGTTAAGTTATTGATAAATAACAAGTATATTTCTAAAATACTGAATTATGTGTCTAATAAAAATAAAAAATAAAGTTCATATTTCTAACAAAAATAAAGAATTTGAGTCTGTCTTAGCGTTTAGTTCTAATAGATGACGAAATGTTGAAGGATTTTCTTTTTTAACCGACCTTACAAAGCAGGAGGAGGAGGAGGATTCCATTTGTCTGTAAACACAATAGGACAGAATTTTATCTTTTATTTACATTGCTAATTTGAACGTAAACACTTTAGAAGACAAGTCATCGAACCGATTCTTGGTTTATTAAAATGAATATTTCTATAGATCTCAGTAATATAAGTGTATAGTGTATCTATTACAAATTATATTAAAGAACTAGCATTACCCGCGGCTTCGCCCGCGTTCAGATGACCACAAACGAAATTCTTAGGTTTTACATATTAGTATATTCTTACATTGCAGTTTTTGTATTTTTTCTCAAAAATGAGATATTTTTCCGCGGTAAAAAGTAACCAGCTATTACCATACCAAATTTCATCAAAATCCCTACAGCGGTTTTTCTGTGATGCGGTAACAGACAGACATACAGACAGACAGACAAAAATTCTAAAAACTGTAGATTAGGCCTTTGCATCGATAATAATGTCTATTTCAATAAGATTTTCCAAAAATATTTAATGTGCAGATTCGGCTTGGTTACAATTTTATTATATGTATAGATATGCTGGACATGTTGCATTTCTCGATTTTTAATAAAACCAAATATGTAACTAAATCGCTGCAAAGTAACTCTAATATATATATATATATATATATATATATATATATATATATATATATATATATATATATATATATATAACCTAAAATACTAATAATATTTTAACTATAATTAGAGTTACATTATAAATATCATATTTACCTATTAGATATTCATATCTTAAAATATTGTCCGCTGGCACCGACTTAGAAAATATCTGATTAGGTATCTATTCTAAATGAAAACCCGCCGTTTAGTTATTTTTTACATTTTAGTGCCTTAAAGTCGTTTTTTTAAAGTTTTTATATAAAAACTAGTATTTGATATATTTATCCATAATGTGTAAATCGTGGGTTTTCTTGTATCACTTTCCTTTAACATAGGAAAACACTTACGTTACAAGGAATTCATACCCACCCTCGAGTCATTCGTTTTTATTTTATTTACCTTTGGTACATAAAATGTAAGCAATTCTTACAATAAAATTATTTCATTTGCAACTAATAACTAAATCTTTAAAAGATGAAGTATGTTCAAAGTAAAAACTAAAAAAAGGAATACTAACTAGAATGATTTCTAAAACGATGTCCAACTAATATTATAAACGTGAAAGTGTGTGGAGATGAATGAATGGATGTTTGTTACTCTTTCACGCAAAAACTGCGGAACGAATTTTGAAGAAACTCGTATAGAAATATAGCTTAAGCATCAGAGTAATACATAGGGTATAATTTATAAAGATATAGTAATACATAATTGAAATACGCGGGCGGAACCGCGCGGATATGCTAGTTGATTTATAAAATGTACTGCAGAATGTTCTAGCTTTAGTTCATTTAACATATTACATGATTATACACTTATAATATATCATTCCATATCGTGTATTGTATGGAATCAACAAATTAGTCGTAAATCGTGATTTTAAAATACTTATATGTCTTTGTTCAAACGTCGCGGACAAATTGCTATATTTTCATCTCACTAAGCTAAAATATGACCGACCGGAAATAGTATAATTAAAGTTCGTTTTTTACACAGTTTATCATTTTTTATAATTTCAAAAATCTTAACAAACACTACCCCGTGTAGCCAAAAGTTCACAATTATTTGCAAAGTACTCAATTCATATTTCCTTATTATTGACATGTTCGGTACCACGTCATATAGCGCATGCCTCATCATAGAATAAAATATATTGCATAAAAATTTTAACTCCCTACTCTGTTGCTGCTAAGAGACTAACAGTCAAGAAACTAAATTACTTTTTCATAAGTTTTCTTTATATGCATTTTTTACATAAGTATAGAATCAATAATATACATGATATACATCATCCATACTAATATTATAAATGTGAAAGTGTGTTTGTTTATTTGTTTGTTTGTTTGTTTCTCCTTCTTTCACGTTGAAACGGAGTGACAGATTGGAGTGATTTTTGTGTGGGGACAGTCGGAGGGCTGGAGAGTGACATAAGCTCCTTTTTACAGCGTTAGATTATCTCTTTCCCACGGGAAAACACGTTATAATACTACCCAAAAAATATTTATGATCAGAATTACTTGAAACTTGGTATTAATGCTCTTCAGTACAATTAAATAAATACGTGTTTTAACATTTTTTGAAATTGATTCTATAAGGACATATCTATGAGTAAAATACGGGATGAAAGTTTGTATGAAACTATCTTTTTAGATATTTTTTGTAGTTTTAGCGCGAGCGAAGGCGCGGGTTCTGCTAGTACCTATATATATATATATATATATATATATATATATATATATATATATATATATATATATATATATATATATATATATATATATATATATAATATATATTATAATTCTATTGGACTGTCAAGTCACATGGATTCATAAACAAGGTTAGCACTGGCTCTTTTAGTACTTGCATGCTAAGTAGGTACTCATATCCACAATATGTGTACATAATACATAAATATGGTATTTAAGGATATAATAAATAGTCAAATTTTTTTGCAAAACACTTATATTCTAAGTAGTAAAAGCACAGTAGTAGCCCATTAGTGATGCGCTCGCTTTGAAAAACCAAGTAAATCGGGTTCAAACCCAGATCTCGCATTTATGATATGTTCATGTGCTAATCATTTTCAACATGAAAACCTCTAAAACATGATAACTTTACCTCGAATTTCTTTTAAATATGAGGAAACCTGCATGTGGAAAGACATGTGACGTCTGCCAAACCGCATGTGGTTAGAGAGGTTGATTACGCACTGAGGGGCCCATGCCCAGCAGTGGGACGTTAAGCTCAGTAATTATCATAATACTTTGCTACATCAAATCAGAAAGAACGACATCATAAACAAAAGCAAAAAACTAACAAACTCTTCCACACTAATAATTATAGTAAAGGTGCATTAACTTTGAAATAGAAATCAAAACAAAATTTTATAGGCATACTATTTTAATTAAAATTACTTCTTCACAAACGTCGCAGTATTGATAACAGGAAGTGTCTTGACGCCATCTTTGGAGACCGTTTTGACTTTAAAGTTGGGTAGGTTCATAAATAACCGGTGTTGGATCTCGTATATGCACAGCTTGATTACCTCATAGGCTTCTACTTCCGTTAGAGCTGTTTCATGGGAAAATATGCTGTACAACTTACGTATGGACTGATTACTTATAAGTTAATTTTAATATATATTTTAACATTTTAAATTTTATAATCATGAATTTTAATGCGCACAACAATTTTATTTTTTCCTCCATTTTAATTTCCATAAATTCATCTTTACACAAAAGCTTAGCCTAGCTTTTCCTAATTATTTATATAAAATAACTTTACACACGGCTTTATTTGCATGGTAGATTTAAGTCTATGCAGGGCCATTAATTTAATAAAAAAAGTTTACTCATACCAACTTAAAAATATATTTTAAAATTTAAATTTAAATTATTCAATATTCACCTAATTATTAAGCCCTTTAGTGTACTTTCACACATTTCTTATTCTTACATTTTTGTGCATATCTATTTAAATTTATTTTGATAATATTTATTTCATATTCTTACTTGGCCTATAATAATTGTCCAGAATACTAATTCCAAGGAGACCTCCGATGCCATGCGATGCATAGGGCACATTTACACAAGATGCTAAAAAGTCCATGGTGTATAGTTGACTACCCATCTCCGCATCGTAACTCGCAAATAACATGTTCAATATAGTTGGATTCTGTAAACAAGCCATTCCTATAAATTACCTACCTTCCAAAATTTTTTTTGCAAAGAGAAAGAGCTTTTGCTGTAAAGCATTCAATGCGTCGTGAACCAAAAATCAAAATAAATCAGCGAAATAATCCGAAAAGATAGTTTTAATTAAAATTCAATTATATACGTAACTAGCGATTCACCCTCGCTCCGCCCGAGTTCGTTCCTACTTAAGTTTTAATGTTTAGTATACATTTCTCAGAAATGAGATATTTTCCCGCGGTAAAAAGTATTCTATATGTTGACCAGGATAACCAGCTCCCATCATACCAAATTTCATTAAAATCCCTCCAGGGGTTTTTCCGTGATGCGGTAACAGACAGATAGACAGACAAAAATTCTAAAAACTATAGATTCGGCCTCTGCATCGATAATAATGTCTCTTGCAATAAGATTTTCCAAAAAATATTTGATGTACAGATTCGGCTTAGTTCGAATTTTATTATATGTATAGATTTAATTAAAATTTAATAATATACTTAATAACAAGAGAAAATAATCAAAGGAAGTTAGCAAAAAAGATATAAGCCAAAACACCCTCACCCCACTTCGTAAAGCATCAGTCATGTTCTTTCTCGTAAAGTGTACTACGGCTGCTGGGGCCAACTGGTACTTGTTCTTCATCTCATACAGCTGCAAGTTCTGCGCTATGTACTGAGTGAACTGCGCCATATCTCCTGCATCTCCGTTCACGCCAAGTAAAAGCTTGTCCGATAATTCGAAAATTTTGTCCACATCTAAAAAAAATACACTTTTATCAATTTTTCTTTATCTATACATATAATAAAATTCTGAGTCGAATCGGCACATTAAATATTTTCTGGAAAATCTTATTGAAATAGTCGTTATTATATATCGATACAGAGGCCGAATCTAGTTTTTTGGAAATTTTGTCTTTCTGTCTGGGAATGCATCACGAGAAAACCACGGGACAGATTTTGATGACATTTGATATAATGATAGCTGGGTATTAGAGTCAACTATATAGGATACTTTTTACCGTGGGAAAATGTTTCATCCCTGAGGAATCTATACTAAGCATTAAAACATTCCTAGGGACGAGCCCGAACGGAGCGAGGGTGAATCGCTTGTTTTAAATAAAACTATTTATTCGCTTCTATTATTCTTCACTTAAATAGTAATATACACACATAGAGCAAAGACAAGTTGGTGTATAGGTTTATTCTTCTTCATTGTAAACGGGGCAGGGATTTACGTCATTTTATTTACAAATACATAGTCTTTTTTTTTCTAATTCTCGAGAGTTTCTGGCAGTTACCTCTTCAAAATATAATTCATCCTTTGTACATATATAGTTGTACATATTTGTGTATATATTTTTTGTAGTACATAAATAAAAAAAAATATCTGACATATATAGTTTAGGAGAGTGACAGAGACTTTTTATCTCGGTACATCTGATTTCTGACATCATCCTGTGCCAAAAAGTTGCATTATCAAAAAAAAAAAAATTTTGCATTCATTCAATTTGTATGGACAAGAAAATGGATTTAGTTGCATCAATCTTTGCGAGAACGTAATAATTGCAGCGTAATAAAAGTCTCATCAAACAATAGTTACAGCAAATGCGATTGCTTTCTAGATATCGCACAATTACCTATTTTAAACGACTGCACTTGTCGAAAAAGCGATAAATAATAAAATTAAAAGCGAAAAGTAGTATAATTAGAATTATGTAAAATAACAATAGCTGTGAACGCAATTTTTATCTCAATCCGGTGTATCTCTAATTAATTATTTTTACTCCAATGAAGCGAAAGATTTTATCATTTATACCATTTTACAACGCAGTTGTTAAATAGATAGTTTCTTAATATTATAATTATGTAAGTTATATTTGATTTGATGCAATTTTTCGTTTGTATCGGGCTACCTCTATATGAAGGTAGTCACAAGTTTGAATCAAGCTTAAAGCTATTAAAATAAAAAAGCTGTGCAGTCTAGTCGAAATTAAATTTAATACTAAACAAGAAAATCTATACAAATAAAATCAATTCATGTACTTTCTACAAGCAATATTAATATAGAAAAATTACTAAGCCCCACTGTGCAAAGGGTTTTTAGGTATAGGTACTCGTACCTAATTACTTTTTTGTAATTTGTCATAATGGTAGCATAAAATTAAATTAAGTAGTAATTGTTCACAAGCTTTTATTTTATATCGAACGGAGATAACTGTAATAATAAAACTATTTTTACATCAACCATGCCCTTTTTATTTGCAGACGCCATAATTAGTATTATAATTAATTTCATCGATACATTTAGGCCGTAGAGCGTGCCGAATAAAAACACATCACTACATAATATAAAACAACGTCGCTTCCCGCTGTATGTCTGTCCCTATATATTTTTTGTTTCGATGCCCTTAGTATAGATTTTTCAGCGAGTATAGGTACCTACTATAACATTTGGCTTGACACCGACTTCAAAACTATCAATAGGTAGTGGGCGAAGAAAATCGGCGCCAAGGGACCTCTCACACCGCTTCACATGCACGGGGTCAACATGACTCAGCACGAGGACAAGCTTCGAGCACGAACGATCAAGAATATGAAGCTTCACCAGCAGTCCATTCCCAGCGCGCTACTGAAGCAAGAACACCTACGAGATCTGCCAAAGGAGGAAGTGTGCTACGACCAGGCACACCCTGGCATCCTGGTGGGGACAGACCACTGGGAGTATATTGTATCCCGAGAGCTACGAGTTGGAGGCCCGAATCAACCAGCCGCCTCCAGAACACAACTCGGCTGGGTGGTACACGGAACAGCACCACGCAGCGTAATCCACAACCAGGATGGCGTTCTTCATGTATTCACTGTTGAACCTAGTGGAGGCTTGAAGGAGCAGCAAGACCAACGCCTTCATGACCTGGTGGAGGAACATTTTCGGATCGACGCGCTCGGCATCGCTCACAAGTCACGGGTGAGCGAGGTGAACTCCCGGGCAACAAAGATCGTCGAGCAAACCTTAAAGAAGGTCGAAGGTGGATACCAGGTGGGATTGCCCTGGAAACAAGACGACATTAAGATGCCGCCTAGTTTCGACGCAGCACTTCGCCGTCTTACGAAGATAGAACAGAAGATGGATGCCGCACCTGCCTTCGCCAAAGAATACACCAAACAGATAGAAAACCTGCTTGCAAAAGGATACGCTGTGCCATGCAACGGCACGGAGCGTTTGAGCCTGGTCTGTTGGTACCTACCACACTTCGCCGTGCAGAATCCAAACAAGCCGGGGAGACAAAGATTGGTATTTGATGCAGCAGCCAAGAGCCGAGGGGTCAGCCTCAACGATTACCTACTGAGGGACCTGATCTACTGACGTCGCTTCAAGGCATCCTGTTCAGATTCAGGGAGCGACCAGTAGCCATCACTGCTGACATACAGGAGATGTTTCTCCGGGTAAAGATTCGACCGGAGGATCAACCAGCACAACAGTTCCTGTGGAGGGGCGCCGACCGAGACAATCCACCTCGCCACTACAAAATGACGAGCATGATTTTTGGCGCAGCGAGTTCACCCTTCATGGCCCACTACGTGCGAAATCACAATGCGCAGGAGCACGCGCAGACGCATCCTCGTGCCTTGGAAGCCATCACGAGGAGTCACTACATGGACGATTTGGTGGCGAGCTACGACACCACAGAAGAAGCTCGACGCGCCATCCAGGAAACCAGGGAGGTGCACGCAGCGGCTGGATTCACCCTACGTGGATGGAACGCCAACGCAAAAGAAGTGATTGGCAACGTGCCCACGCAGCTGCGGGCGACATCACCGACGCGACTAGGAGGAGACGGGCCCGAGAACAAGATACTTGGCCTGCACTGGGACGCCGAACGGGACGAGCTGGGGTTCAATACCTCAATGAACCGAGTTCCTGCGGAAGTACGCGCCCAGACCCGTCCGCCTACCAAGCGAGAGGCGCTCAGCGCGGTCATGTCTTTGTATGACCCCTTGGGACTGCTCAGCCACTATACAATAAGAGCAAAAATCATCCTGCAGAGTCTCTGGCGCATGAAGATGGAGTGGGATGAACCGATTCCTGCAGAAGAAAACGAAATGTTTGAAGCGTGGCTGCGGCAGTTACCCGACCTCACCTGTCTGCGACTGGAACGCTGTTACGCCCTGGAGGGTTACCAGGGCCTGGAGCTACATATATTTTGTGACGCCAGCGAGCAAGCCTACGCAGCCGTGGCTTATTGGCGGGTCGCACGACCCAATGGAGCAATTACCGTAAGCCTCGTGACCGCCAAGGCGAAGGTGGCTCCAAGGCGCACACAAACGATACCTCGCCTGGAGCTACAAGCAGCAGTCATCGGCGCCAGACTGGCGGAAACTATAAAGAAAGAGCATCGTGTGGAGGTCCAGAGGACAATGTACTGGACCGACTCCACAACTGTCATTCATTGGATACGGCACGACGCGCGGAGGTACACACCGTTCGTCGCGCACCGGCTCGGAGAGTTGGCCGAGCTGACACAACCAGAAGAGTGGCGATGGGTCCCGACCAGTGATAATGTAGCTGACGACGCTACACGATTTGCGCACACTCGCATCACCAGTGACGACCGATGGTTCCGGGGACCAGAATTCCTACGTCAGCCAGAGGAACTATGGCCGGTCGATGAACGATCGACAGAAGAGGAGAAGGTCCTACTGCACGTGACCACAGAGGACCAGCAGGGTGACGAGTGGTTGCCGGATCCTGCGCGCTTCTCCAAGTTCGAGACACTGGTCAGAGCAGCCGCGAGGGTGTTAGTGTTCGTGGACAAGTGTCGGCGTCGGGCTACGGGACTGGAGCATCGACACATCGAAAAGGCCGAGCGCGCACTCATACGCCGCGCTCAAAAGGACAGCTTTCAAGAAGAGCTGCTACGGATGAAGGCCTCACATCCTCTTCCCAAGGCGAGCCGACTGTTCCGGCTGGATCCAGTGCTAGAGGAGGGAATATTGCGGGTGCGAGGCCGTATAGGAGCCGCCACTGCACCGCTCGAAGTGAAGCGACCCATCATCCTCGACGGACGCCACCGCATTACTAAGCTCATAGTGCTACGAGAGCATTGCGCTGCGGGTCACGCTAACCGTGAGCGTGTGACCAACGATCTGAGGCAGCGATATTGGATTATACACCTACGGCCTACTGTGCGCACCATAGAAAGGGAGTGCGCCCTCTGCAGAGTAAGAAGAGCGAAGCCCCAGGTCCCGTCGATGGGAGACCTACCCCGCGCTCGCCTCGAACCATTTCGCCGCCCTTTCACTCACTGTGGGGTGGATTACTTCGGACCTATGATGGTGAAAATAGGACGACGTCGAGAGAAGAGATGGGGTGCGTTGTTTACGTGCCTCACGTCGCGTGCCGTACACCTAGAGATCGTTTCATCATTATCTACGAGTTCGGCGATCATGGCATTGCGAAGATCGTATGGAGTGGCGCTACATACCTCCAGGTGCCCCGAACCAAGGGGGCGCATGGGAACGACTAGTGCGGTCAGTGAAAGTCGCACTAGCCTCCACCTTAAAGGAAAAGGAGCCGACGGAGGAAGTACTATGGACTCTGCTGGTCGAAGCGGAGTACTCTATCAACGCCCGACCCCTGACTCACGTTAGCGTGAGTCCAGACGACCCGGAGGCACTGACACCCAACCACTTCTTGTTGGGATCATCTGCTGGCCTACCCATCACTGGGCCATGCGCCGACGACGATCGACGCACCTGGCGGGCCAGCCAGGCGCTCGCCGACCACTTCTGGCAGCGATGGGTGCGAGAGTACCTACCAACTCTCGTTCCTCGCGGCGAGCCGACAAACAACACCAAGCAGCTACAGCAAGGAGACGTCGTGGTCATAGTCGACCACATCCTGCCACGCAACGTGTGGCCTATGGGAATCGTGAAGCAAATCTACAGGGGACCTGATGGCGGCGTGCGAGTAGCGGATATCCAAACGAAGACCGGAGTCTTCAAGCGTCCCGTCACGAAGCTCGTCGTGCTCGTGAAGGAGGAGGCTCGCAGCGCTGCGCCGGGGGGAGAACTGTTACGGACGACGAGCAACGAGTGACGACGGGCCCGACGAACCACGACCGCCCCCGACGGCGATAGTAGCATATGTCCGTCTCTCTCTAACAAATCTATGTGCACGCAAAGTATCATGTACGCGCAATAGATGCCCCCCCCTTGCATTGTATAAAGCAACCAATTAGAATTAAGGAAATTATCTTATCTCGTTTAGTAGTATGCCTATTGTCAATGTTAATGCTAGAATAAGTATTAGGGCATTTTGTATGTAAATTCAGTATTCAGTTGACTACCGTTGAATAAAGTGTTCTCTTCAGTTCAAATATTGTAAAGTAAAATAAAAGCAAGTTATACTCAAGAAGTGTTTTATTACATCGAAGGAAGAAAAATAAATACAGTCCACTACAGGTAGCACATACAAATAATACTATTTTATTAATATTAAAGGTATTAGGTTTGCATAAGCGGTGTATTATATTAAATCTTTATTAAGTTATTTAATACTTTTTAGTTTTTAAAATCGGTTTTTTAAACGTAGTTTTTTTATATTGATATATAGAAGTTTATTTATTTTTAGTTTTACTGCTATTAAACAGCCGTAAATAATATGCAAACACTGCAATGGGGACAAGGTGGTGTACAAGGTTGTCACTTGACATTGATTTTATCATTCTTAATTATTCCGTTACCTGGGATCTTATCAGCGGAGGTAAATAGACCATTTCTATAAATAGATTATTAATTTCTATTAACACCACTCTTATAGTCTACAATAATGTAGATTACTTTCTAACTATAAAGGTACACCGACACAAAAATCACTAAAAGTACATTTTATGGTGGATTTTTATTAATTTATATGTGACTAACATTGCCCGCGGCTCCGCCCGCGTTCAGATGACCAAAAACCAAATTCTTAGGTTTTACATATTAGTACACTCTTACATTGCAGTTTTTGTATTTTTTCTCAGAAATTAGATATTTTTCCGCGGTAAAAAGTATTCTATATGTTGACTCGGATAACCAGCTATTCACCATACCAAATTTCATCAAAATCCCTCCAGTGGTTTTTCTGTGACGCGGTAACAGATAGACAGACAGACAAAAATTCTAAAAACTACAGATTCGGCCTCTGTATCGCTAATAATGTTTATTTCAATAAGATTTTCCAAAAAATATCTAATGTACAGATTCGGCTAAGTTACAATTTTATTATATGTATAGATTTAATAAAACTATGTTTTGGGTTTTTATGGCCATAACCATGTTCAATTCAATTTTCATATTTATAGCTTCAAAGCGCGCCAGTTGAATAACCACGTTTGTTGTAAAGCGTTCGGAACATCGCTAACAAATAAACAAATAACCGCGACAAAGTCCGTAAAAATAGTTTCATTTAAAATGTAATATAATATTCGTGTAAATCTAAGAAAATATTATATGAGAATAGCTTACACAAGCCTAAACATCGAAAAAAAAATGTGATTGTTACACAAAAAACGTACATTTGCTTCATTACGTCATTTTTAGGGTTGGTCATAAAATAAAACGTTATTGACGTTTTTAAAATGTATGATCTTTTTTAATTATATTTTTTGACCATTTATATAAAAATCTTCAATCCTTTACAATATAATTCAAACAACTGCGATGAAATAACAGTTTTACTGGATTTTTATTACATAATAAGGACGTTAAATTCAAAGAAAATATTAAAATATTAATTTGCGCCAAATAGAAGTTTGTTTGGGAGTGGAAAATAATATAATTCGGCCTTTGAATTACCTCATACATTAAAAACGATGTGATTTTTACTTATAAAGTAGTGGAGTATATTTACTGGGGGATTTCTTGTTCTTTACACTTTAACTAAACGAATTTCCACTCTTACCATGTTTTATGATAACAACACTTTGTGTGTTCAATTGGTCTGCAGCGATGATCGCGAAGTCCTTGCACTGCATTCCCAGAAGACATTGTAGCAATAAATTATTATCTGCCATTTACTTCTAAAATATAAAATACAAAAATATTATGTAAATATTATGTAAAAAACCAATTTTACGAGATAAGACTCAGATAAATGTCAAAAATAATCCAGATAATAATCTAAATGGTAATAAAGAATGTCATAATACTTTAATTATATTTTTCTCATTTTTTGTATTGTTCTAACACAATCTCTTTGCTCATCACAGGTAAAAGGAACGTTCATAGAAAAAATGCCCTATTAGATTAAATCATTCACGATAGAATTCGCAAAATGGTTAAAAAAAATTAATAATAATATTTATTTTGTAATTGCGAACGTGTATTTGTTGTTTTATTACTATTTATGTGATTTTTGCGAGAAATTACTATTTTACAAAAAGTTACTGAATCTCTCTCTCTCTCTCTCTCTCTCTACTCGCCGGCGTAAATGAAGTAAACGAGTTAATTAGTCGGTTTTTTCTCTCTTTTGTACTCTTTGCTTAGTGGAAAAGGTTGCTCTTACTTGAAAACAAAGTGAAGCAGATTCTAACCCCATGTCTCTCATCTCTGACATTTTCATGTGCGAATCAATATTCAACCAGAAAACCAACTACGTACCTAACAGTAAGCAATATGTTATTTCAGGCCAAATTTCATCAAAATCTGTCCATTTCAGCTTGAAGGACTAACAAGTGTGTGCACACCTACACTCATATACAAACTATCGGATTTATAATATTAGTCCGGTGCCTTATTGATATCATCGCCTTAGTGCTTACAAACCACCAATATTTCTTGTATTTTACAAAAGAGTTTTTCCTCTATTTTAAAAACTAAGCTTCATTTCTAAAATGTATATATATTATACATCTTTTTGACTTTTTAAAAATAAAATTTGTATTTTATATCAATAGAATTGACATTTAATAAAAATAATTCTTTCTTAGATTTACGCGAATATTTGACATTTTAAATAAGACTATCTTTTTGGGTTATTTCGCGGATTTATTTTGATTTTTGGTTCCCGACGTTTAAATAATTTTCCATATTCAATTATAAAACTAATTAAAATTATAAAAATGTTTAAAGTTAACAAATATTGTAAGGTAATTGGTGCAATTTTCATTTTGTTAATTGTGGATAGGCTGTCTGTAACAACTAAACCTTGAAGACATGTAACATCTCAGTCTCTCCCGTGTCCATGGATGCTGTAAAGCATTCGAAACGTCGGGAACCAAAAATCTAAATAAATCCGCGAAATAATCCGAAAAAATAATTCTGTATTAAAAACTCTTTCGGTAAATTGGTCGTATGGACAAATAAACACTGTGATGACGATATGGTAAAATAATAATGTACGGAAAAATATGTGAAATTAACTTAATGGACTATGACTAAATTCTCCAAGCATTAATCACTAAATATTTATTGATAAGAATCTAAATAATTATATATAAAATTTATTATGGCCTTACCTGAAACACTATACAAGAATTTTAATTTTGCTCGTACTGAAGTACATTCTAGTCAATATACCAACGAAGCTGCTTATATACTCTATAAATAAAAGAGAAAATATACAGATTACGTCCCTTTACGACTCCAAAGTCCTCAGAATTTTACGATGTGTCTCCAAATTCCTCGTTACGAAACTTACTATCTTTACAAAACAGTGTTTGCATTCAACATTAGCTATTCTTATCATCTCGCACACATCATAAGTACCTTTTAAGTTCTAAGCCTTAATTATGTTAGTCTTAGTGGTATTTTGTGACTCTACGTGCATGTTTAGAACTCTATATTTTGTTAGTCGATATCAATAAGGGTTTTCGTTTGAATTTATATGTTTTTCGCCTGTTAGTAACTTATTTTGGTTATTATAAGCCTATAATAAGCATAATGATATAGATAATGATTTAAAAAATATATAGATAATTAATTACACCTTATATATAAGGGAGCTACACACATACAATAACTAGCACCATGTAACATTTTATCGAAAAGCATTTATTAAGATTTATTAGATTTCACTTATTTTTAACCGCCGACGCAAAAAGAGGATGCTATAAGTTTAACCTCTTTTTTTTTTCTTTTTTTTATGTCGGGAAATGCATTTACGCATACCACCTGATCCCCCAGGTGGTGATGTGGGGCTCACCGGCTAGAAGAGCCGGTACTACCCACTAAAACCCGACATTCCCCTCCTCTCCGCCTTAATGAGACGCCGCAGGATCACTTGCGCATAACTACTACGGCGCCCCGGCGGCAGGTCTGCCAATGGCTGACCACCATACCGATGGGGCTGCTCCATAGTCAACTCTGCTACACCAGAGAGGTATCCGAAGCAGCCCCATTAATCCGAACCTCCGCCCACCGAAGTGGGCCACCTCCAATCGGCTGCAGAGGACAGGGAGAGCGGCAACGAGACACCGACACTCCTCTTCCCCTGCAGCCCCCCTGCAGCCCCACCGCGTCCGCCATCAAACGGTGGCGGCCCCGCTAGGCCGCGGGAGATAGGGACGAGCGGCACATCGCCATACCGACACTCCTCTTCCCCCGCGGCCCCCCTACCGTCGGCCCACTTCCAGACCAAAATGGCTGCCGACACCCCACGCCAGAAGCAGAACCAACGAACTGGCCCCGCTCCAGCCGCCGCACCGACGGGCTAGCCCCGGCAGCGCGGCCCGCGCAGCACCTCCTACCGCGAAACGGCCGGAGACACCGCGCTACCTCCAAGAAGGAGACGGCGCCCTCCTGACGCCGCTCCCCCCTCCCCTCCTGGCTGTTGGTCGGCGCCGGATTGCTCCGGTACCACAAGCTCCTGTCGGGTCCAAACAGGCGCGAGTGGTGTTCCCCTATCCGCCACCCGGGACGCGTCCGGTAGCAGTCAGCCTCTGCCCCGGAGTAAGTTTAACCTCTATGTGTGTGTCTGTAAATCGGATGGACCGATTTGGAGGTGGGTTTTTTTTAATTTGAAAGCAGGTGTTTTAGCGGTGGTTTTTAGACATGTTTTGTCAAATTCAGTTTTGCCGTTTTAGTATTAGGATTTTTTAAATATCAATTAAATTTGATCCACTACGTGATTAAGGACAATTGTGCTCATTAAACAAGATTTTGCAAGCTGTGTAATTATACTAGTCACTGAAAATTAAATTATAAAATTTTATAATTAAAATAATGGTAGGTACCTTCTGTTAATTGTCTATTTATATAAATAAAATAATTACGATAATTGAAACTATCCTTCAGGGCAAATCTGTTATAATTATTTTATGAAGGAAAAGAATGTAGAGACATGATTCATTAACCTATCTATTTTCGGATTTTGTGTTAAATTATTTAAGTTTATACACATAATAATAGCAACACTCAGATTATTTGATAAAGATTTATAAAAACTGTAATAATAGTTAATAATAGCTACTAAAAATAATTAAATAAATAAATAATAAATGATATCTAATGTCTAACTATATAACTCAAAAAATTATAAAAATGTTTACAATTTACATAACAAATATTGCAAGGTACTTTGGTGCCATTTTTCTATTTCTTTAAAATCTTTGTGTAATTTTGTGGATAGGCCCGTACCAAATATATATCTTTTGAGACATCTAATAACTTAGTCTTTTCCGTAACTATGTTTACGGTAAAGCATTCGAAACGTCGGAAACCAAAAATCGAAATAAATCCGCGAAACAAACCGAAAAGATTGGTTTATATTTAAAAAGTATTATAACATGATTCTTAAAGCGAACTTTCCAGTTTTCCTTTCCACTTTGGCTTTATGTTATACAGCGTATGTATGTATATATATCATATTGTACATACAAAAATACTAAAATCGGTCGAGCCGTTTCGGAGGACACCATAAACACCGTGACACGATATATATATATACAACATATAAGCTATGTCCATTCCCAATATCAAATCCGTTGAGCGTTGAGTTCAGAGCGAAACGTTGAGCAGTTACAGCATGAAGAAATAAAAACACACATACTCACAAACTTTCGCATTTATAATACTTATTAGTGTGATGAATCTGAACGTTTTCGGTAACGACCTCCGAGCATCCAATTCACTCACTTTCTACCACCACCACTGCCTAATTACTTTCTGCAAACCGCTACTTGGAATTTCTAAACAAAAAAATCAATTATCATTTTTTTATCGTCTCGAAAATCGAACTTTGGTCCTTTTGTGTGCTCAAGCGAAGATATTAGCCACTAAACCAGTTAATTAAAATAGTTAAATGTTCATATTATGTACATCATACATATATCTTTTTCGGTCTTATAACGAAGAAAGCATGGAGGTAGAAGCCAATGCCAGAATACCGACCAAAAAAATATTTGATACTGTACATAAGATTAATATTGGAAGATTAAATCTGTTTTCTTATTTTTAAATAAAGAAAATCTCACGTGGTTAAGAAACTTAGGGATATTAATTTTTATTTCTACTTTAATCGCCTAAGCATTTACTTGATACTGCCTATTATATTAACATATTAATAGTTATATAACCTGTTGAATTACCTCTGTAGTCTAATGGCTAGCATGTACGGCTGCAGTACTGGAGGTCCTGGGTTCGAATCTGGGATCGGGCTATGCTTCGGAGAGCACGTAAAGCCGGCGGCCCTATGCCTTATTTCACGCCAGTCGTGTTGAATTATCCCTTTGAGTACGAGTGTGGCAGGAATAGAGAGTACTGCGCGTACACTTGTACACTATAATATTTCCTGCGCAGTTATTTAGACTGGCACCGTGGCCTAAATCGAACATCATATAGTCCGTGCCATCATATTCTGGGTTCGAGTTGGAGTTATATATATATATATATATATATATATATATATATATATATGTTTTCTTATGTAAAGAAAAAAGGCTGTGGGAAGCGCAATATCAATGATTTGACCGCGGTAAAAGGTGAGGAACTGAGTTAATTATTGTTAATTCGTGGAAATAAAAAAACGTTCATAGTTAATTAACAACCGTGTTGTAAATTAAATTACCATTTAGAGTTATTTATTATGTGTATCTTTAACTATTGTGTAACAATGAAAGGGGGGCTTAAGTTACATATTCTAACCTTTGCGACGAATAAAAATGTATAAAATTTTTTTTTTATTATTAGACTGCATAATACTTTATTTTCATCTTTTTGCTTGCTTTTTAAACCATCGGTTACTTATAACTAATTTGTTTTAGTTTACAGCTTTTTAGTATTGACTTGTTAGATACTTGGGGTTTTATTTAACAATATCTTAATCGAAATTATTTTTATACATATAAATAACTTGTATATATTTGTAATTGTCTTTTAAAAACCTTCATTTTCATATTCAACTCAATCGATTTGATAAAAAGAATTGTAATACGTCAAAATTGACATAAAAGCCGCCATTTAAATTTTTTATGATTTTAATAATGCCTTTAACACATCATCAAGACAAATGTGACGACATGTAATTTATTAAAATGGGTAAAGTCTTTGAGTAATTACGAGAAAACATAAGATCCGACGTACATACATACATACGTACGTACAGGTTAAACACATATGCCTCCGTTAAGCATTGCCGCAGTCGGGTAAAAATTAACATATAATTGAATTAAATATTTGTATTGTATTCAACCCTTTTCAACGCCCCACTGCTAGGCACGGGCCTACTTTCAATACAAGGAAGATCAGGCCATAACGCTGGCCAAGTCCGCGTTGGCGGACAACACATGTCTTTCGAAAACTTGCTAGGTTCTCTTAGACACGTACATTTCCTCACGATGTTTTCCTTCACCTTAAGAAAAGTGGTATACATGTTGGAAATGATACGCACAAGAAAATATCAGAGGTGCAAACCCCAAATTCAAGCCCACCTCACTCACCTCACAAGCGTGCGCGTTACCACTAGGATACCAAGGATACCACTGCCCTTTGAATTGAGTACTCCTCCTTTTTTGGAATTGGTTAAAAGGTAAACTAAAAAGTAACAAATAAAGTAATTTTGCATATATACCTAATAGTTGTTAGTTATATGAACAGTTATTAGCATGTATGTATGGTACACTCGGTTTGGGTTAACCTTAGAGTCAGTGTAGGTAAATAATGTAGCTATTACTAAGCATAACAATATTTACATTGAGTCATAGGCATCGATGTGATAAAATTATATTATTAAAATTTATGATATACTAGCGGAATCCGCGGCTCCGCTTGCGCTAAAACTAGAAAAAAATCTCTAAAAATCCTTTCTAAAAATATATCTCTAAAAATGATTTCCGGGATAAAAAGTGTTCTATATCCTTCACAGGGTCTCAAAATATCTTCTTACCAAATTTCTTCTAAGCCGGTTCAATAGATCCAGAGACTACCCCCTACAACCTCACAAACTCACAAACTTTACCTCTGTATAAATATTAGTATAGATTTTGCGTGCATTTTACATAATATACCAAAACTCGTTATGTAATGAATGAAATAAATATTTAATAATAACACAAAAATTATATTACGTTTTAATTAATTATGTACTTTTTATCGCAGCAAAAACTGGAGTTATGAGAATTATTACTTCACTCAGCGCTATGCTGTCAATGTTCGCGGCGTAATAAATAACCAAGTAACCGACATATATATGACTAGCATTGCCCGCGGCTCCGCCCGCGTTCAGATAAACAAAAACCAAAATAGTAGGTATTACATATTAGTATACTCTTAATTACAGTTTTTGTATTTTTTCTCAGAAATGAGATATTTTTGCGCGGTAAAAAGTATCCTATATGTTGACCTAGATAATCAGCTATGACCATACCAAATTTCATCAAAATCCGTCCAGTAGTTTTTCTGTGATGCGGTAACAGACAGACGGACGGACGGACGGACGGACGGACGGACGGACCAACGGACGGACGGAGGGACCAACGGACGGACGGACGGACAGACAGACAGACAGACAGACAGACAGACAGGCAGACAGACAGATAGACAGACAAAAATTCTAAAAACTATAGATTCGGCCTCTGTATCGATAATAATGCCTATTTCAAGAAGATTTTCAAAAAAATATTTAATGTACAGATTCGGCTTAGTTAGAATTTTATTTTAAGTATAGATTATAAATAAATGAAAACATACGCATGCAAAATACCTTTCACGACCTGTGACGTTTTGTGTTCGCATTATACATATGATATAACATTGCAATGTGTGGACTGCAAGCCCTTTTACTTTCACTCGCGTGTATTGAAGAATCTGGTTTGCATAATTTTTATGATTGTTAATGCGTTTACTGTGTTATCGACTGTAGTAGATGTTCAACTTTAAAGGCAAATCATTCATCCAACTGCTGTCGAGTGATGCACTTTCTAGATTTTCAGAATTTCTCAGAATTTTGAACTTCTTATTTTTTGCTATATATTTGCTTTTATCTTCGCCAATTGTAAACTGCTTTCCATATTCTTTTTTCTTGAAATAGGTCAAGATCTTATATAGATTTATTTTAAAGATAAAATCCACTATAAGGGTGGAATAAATAAAAATAATTACTTTTATAAAAAAATTGTCGTCACTAATTTTTCAGTTAAAAAATAATTTTCATAGATACAAATCTTAAAACTTTGTGTTGTAACTCCCACGATATATCTCCTGATTCCACACACCTATATAAGGTGTAGGCTTAATACATAAATAAATACACCGCAAATTAAGTGCTTATCGATGTTCTAGTACCTGCAGGGTGGGAAGGTCCCATGACCGTTGCCCCGTCATTGTGCATGAGCTTATCTCATATTGTTACCATTGTAACAAAGCGAGCTTTGCAAAAGGTGTATGTGCAAACCGATTCTCACGTCCAAATTAGGCCACTCAATACACAGATACTTTTATAAGCAACTACCGACTCACCCTCGCCCCGCTCAGGTTCGTCCCTGATTACGTTTTAAAGTTTAGTATAAATTTCTCAGACATGAGATATTTTCCCGCAGTAAAAAGTATCCTATATGTTGACCCGGATAACCAGCTATCATCATACCAAATTTCATCAAAACTCCTCCAGTAGTTTTTCCGTGATGCGTGATCCTTCCGAATTAATTTAAGCAACATTTGACTCGTATTCATTGAGCTCATGACCTTTCCTCAGATAGGCAGTCAAGCACATAGCCAATTGCACCACGATGGATATCTATATACATATACTAGCGACTCACCCTAGCTTCGCTCTGGTTCGCCCCTAGTTACTTAAAAAATGGGGGGGGGGGAGGATAACAGGGTGAAAAATACTTTACGATCTATTCTAATACCTGCCAAATATATATAAACAATAATTAAAATCGGTCGAGCCGTTTCGGAGGAGTATGACCACAAACATCGTGATACCAGATATTATATGACAAAGCACATCGTCTATATATGTATGTATATATATGTACATAGCCAAAGACGAAACAGCTCAGTACCGATTTCTCTTCTATTTGTCAAGCGATTTTCTTTTTTTTTATTGAGTAACTATCGACGAGCTTCAGTGTTATCGATAAAAAAATGTTTAGGAAACAGTTTTTTTTTTTAATGATACATAGGTAAATTTTATTCCAAAAGAATCAAATTTTAAATAATGATTATGGTGGGATTTCGACCACTCGGCGAATAATATTATGTATAAATATTATAATTTTTATATAAAAAAACTAACCACTCACCCTCGCTCCGCTCGGGTTCGTCCCTGGGGTGGGGTCTGGGAGGACCACCCTTGTCCTTATCACTTAGGGGTATGGAAAATAGATAGTAGCCGATTCTCAGACCTACTGAATACGCATATAAAATTTGGTAAAAATCGGTAGAGCCGTTTCGGAGGAGTACGGTAACTAACATTGTGACATGGAAATTTTATATATTAGATGTATGTAAGCTTTGAAAAATAAAATGGACTGAATGCATTTCAAGTATTTATTTGTGACTTCTTTTAAATATTCAAAATTTTACTACAAAAATATTATAATTTCTTTTATAAAAAATAAATTTTCTTTAATTGCTGGAGGTTAGAGGAAGAGTTTTTATGATTTTTTAAAAAGCCGAAACGAAGCGAAGCGTGTATTTATTACTATAGACTTAGCCTCGCTTCGCTCTGGCTCGTCCCTGGGTACGATTTGAATAGATATTTTTATTTATTATATATTAATTTTATATTAATTATATATGATATATAGTTATTGTGATCGTACTTTAGCACAATGTCTCGACTAAAACTCGTCATTTATATATTTTTTTTATAATTTACACATTGTAATTACTTATTAACATGAATATATTCATATTCTTATCTTTTCAACATCTAATACAAACTCAACTACAGAATACAGCAACTATAAAATTGGATGTACTATAAAAACATGTAATAACATAACATCTGTGTACATGTTATGCTTAATGTTTGTTGGATTCTAATTTAGTCAAATTAACAAGTCGAGTCACGCGAAAATCGACAATAGAAGTAGTTGCTTAGTAAGTGACTTATTCTGATTCGTCATTATGAGACAAACATCGTGATTGTGAAGTGATATCAAGTGCAAAAATGCCGGACACACTGTCGTTATCAACTAGTCTGAGCTTGGGCCTGCTCGCTGGAATTGTATCTGGAGTGTGCTTCATCTTCGCGAATGGATTGACGAGACCAAGGTATTTAATCTATTTATTTTTACTATATACCATCTCATTATATATTCTATGTGTACTGGATTATAATTAAGAATTAATTAATATATATGTATATATATATATATATATATATGTATATATATATATATATATATATATATATGTGTGTACTGGTTTTCCCTCGCAGTTTCGCTCACTCCGCTGGTGTGGCTCTCACTAGTGAAAGAATCTTAGGAGTTGAATAGTTTCAAAGATTTGTATATTAAAAAAATCGGATAAGTGTGAATCTGACTCGCAGAGCGCGGGTTCCGTAGCATGAAACATTAAAATAAGTTTATAATCGTAAAAAAATGTTATGTAACAACAAATCTACGGTTTTCGTATTTCTCTCTGTACTTGTGCTATAAGACATTGATTTTAGGTCAACGAGAAGTGCCCTATAGGTTTTGATTCCCTTGCAAGTGTCAAAATATGCGTCATAAAAGGCCGTAAGTTTTTGCGTTGATTTAGAAGTTTGATTTTATCACAGCTCTAAGCTCGGGCAGAGAGAAAGGCAAAATTTTTGTTCTCCAAATATATTAATTTTCGATTTTTTTACAACCAAACTAACTCGTGTAACTATCGAACTGGCGACCTACGTACTATTGGCTGCTAACAAAAAATATCATCACTGGTTCGACAGATGATCTCTGACTTCTAAATCGTGTAATTCAAATGAGCGTTCATATTTCTGTATATCGTATATTAACTTTCGCGCGGATGTAATTTGACACGCTGTTCTTAGACTGTATGTATGTTACATTTACTAATGCATGACTAACATTTGTTACTGATTTCACTAATAAGTCAAGTATGGTAAGGTTTAAATTTTTACAGATAATTAATATGATATGACGGTTGTTAGCATACAAAATTATAAAAAAAGCAAAAGGTAAGGAATTTAGAGGATTCCCCGTACAAGAAAGCTATTTTGTCTATTTTGTTGTAAAAATATACTAACTCTTAAATATAACAATTTGTTAAATAACGGGTCAAGCGCTTTGTTGGCTAACGCGCTAGGGGAATGAACCAATGCTCCTCGTATTTCTTTGATAGCAAAGTGCCCCGTAAGAGCAGCACCGTGATTGTTGTGGCCTACCTTGGCAGGCAGCCGTCGGGGTGGCGTGGCCGACTGTATAATCGATCCTGCGACGCCCTTTTAAGACGAGAGAAGAGAAGGTTTTACTGCGTAGTACTACAGGCAATTGTGGCCGGCAGGACCCGAATTTAACCTTATCGTCGCCCCTGGGCATAGTAAAATATGCCGCCCTATTATCAAAATAAAATGGATAAAGTTTTGATAAAGTTTAATTTTTTTGAAAAATGCACCAGTTATTTTTTTAATGAATTATTTTTTGAAAAATAAAGAAAGCATTTTTGACTACGCGAAGAGATTTTTTTTCCCACACTCCGAATTTTACCGCCCCTAAAAATTTGCCGCCCTGGGCAATAGCCCCGAGTACTCCTAGTGTAAAAAATACAAAATATTCATCCTAATACAAAATGAAAATATAATTTGTCAATAAGATTATAAAATCTTATTGATACTTACCATAATGGTAAGTATGTATGTAATAATTTGCGGTGGATTCCCAACATCAAACGTTGATAATATTTTAACCTTTACTTAATTGGTTTTGTATATCTTTTTTATTATTAAGGTTTAAACCACACAAAAGAACCACACAAGATATCTTTACGCATATTGGTTCCAGTATTTATAAGACATAACATTTCAAACTAAATTATAGACTTATATTCGTATTGCTGGAAATGATGATTTTTGTTTAAATAATATTTTTTCATAACATAACATAGATAAAATTTATTATAGTTCAAAATTTATTTATTTTTTGTATCTTTCAACTTGAAGCCTATTAATTATTCTGTATCGTAACATTCGAGACGACACGTTTGGTTCAGTTTGTAGTGACGCTACTTGCTGTGTCAGCGGTCACGGGTTCGAGTCCCGCTGAGGGAATTCATTTGTGTGATGAGCACGAATGTTTGTACTCCAGTCATGGGTGTTTATATTTATAATATGTATGTATTTAAAAGTTATGTATGTGTAGTGTGTCAACTATCTGGTATCCATAACACGAGCTTTGTAACTTACCATGGAACTAGATGTTGCTGTGTGTTAATGTCCCAACATATTTATTTATTATTCAAATAAGTAAACTTTGCAAATAGTATTTTACATTGTAAGCTTTAAGTAAACAATAAAATGTTGTGTTTAATCTCCATATTTTATTATTTATTTGCAATAAGTTCCTAATGAGTTGATCCATGACATACTTAGCACAAAATATGTGGTCACAGACAGTTTAACTGATTTTATCTTTATACTCGCCTGTGATTTCACCCGCCTGTATATTTCTTATTTTAGTTGTCGACTGCCATATTAAGTATTGATGAATAAAATTGATTGTCCTCAACTCCTAAAATCTATGCCGAGTTCAAAGCCCTGCAAAACAGTATTTCACGTATTATAGGTACCACGATTGTCAAGAGAATTTAACATTGTTTGAGGGGAAGTGGATGTTTTTAATTTTGGCGACAACAGTTTTTGGCAACAACAAAGTTTAAAAAAAAAGGTTATGTTTTTTTTTGTTTTGTTTGAGTTTTTTTTTTAGATTTTATTTTTTGTTATTAATTATAATAGATCTATTATATAAGCCTATGGTGCATGTTGTGACACCTTCAAATGTTAAATAAACTTTTTTCTATATTTTGTGTTAAGTTTTTAAATAAGATAATATAATATTTTAACAATGTGTATCCTGTAAATAATTAAATAAATATATAAATTAGCTTGGTGGCAAGCATGTATGGCAGCAGATTCGAAAGTCTTGAGTACGAGTCCCGGGTTGTGCAAAGTGTAGAATTATTGGGTAATAAATTTATCCAGAATTTCCGAAGAAACCGTGGGTCCTGTACTTTATCTCCATTAAAGTTTGAGAATAAAAGAAATTGAGTGTGCACTTGTGTTTACACGCATAGTTGTGCGCTTTAATATCTCTTGCACACTGGCAGGTCTCATTGAGATTGACCGCTGTAACTGACATCGGTCAGGAGATCCATTGTTAATTATTCTATTATAGCCTATTTATATAATTCCAGCTTTGTATAGGACATGTTGAAAGAATTCCTGTATATATAATGTACTCTGTGGAACTGACCAAATTATGTTAAGCTTCGGTTAATAGAAATAAAATATAGACAATTATATCGTTTGTCTACATTTTATTTATACATACAAGCAATTCACCCTCGCTCCGCTCGGGTACGTCCGTAGGTACATTTTAACGGTTAGTATATAGATTTCTCAGAGATGAGATATTTTCCCGCAGTAAAAAGTATCCTATATGTTCTTTGTAAACAAATAAATCTTAAAGTTTTATGGTTCTCATGACGATACTTTATGGTGTTGAGTTCGAGAATTGTGACTTTACTATATTATGTATTTATATATGTATTTATAGTTACTAGAATAAGTAAAGTTGTTACTTATCTTTTTGTACTAAATATACAACATTTTATCCCCCTTTTCACCGCCTTAAGCATGATTTCTGGGATAAAAACTATCCTATGTCCCGGGGTCTCAAACTATCTTCTTACTAAATTTCGTCTAAATCGGTTCGGTAGTTTCGGAGCATATTCAGTACAAATAATCAAACAAACAAACAAACAAACACAAAAAAACAAACAAAAAAAGTCATTCCTCTTTATAATATTAGTATAGTAGAATATAGTATAGTAGAATATAGTATAGTATTATATGATCTGTGGTATAGATAAATGTCGGTATACACAATGTACTTGTGATTTTATATCTTTGCTATACTTTTTCAGACTACAACTGAAGTTCAGGTAGGAGATAGCTTATATTGTGGTTTAACTCGTAGGCTTTTTTCTCCATGTAGGTACACTAGCGGGGTTGCGGGTCCAAACTAGTAATATTATATAAATAAAAATAAGATTATACTTATATTCTAATTTTTATAACTAATATAATTTTTATGTAAAAGAAAAACATTTGGCGTGAGCAAAATATTTCTAAAGCAGCACAGGTAATAAGAAATTATTTTGGTTCAACCTGAAACATCAATAAATAGATGGCGCCATCAAAACTATACATCATTTTAACAACAATAATTACTAATTTATTATCTGTGGACTCCTATCAAAATTAGTGTGTGTAACATAGCTATATAAAAAAACTGTTTCAATTTTTTTTTTATTGATAACATTAAAGCTCGTCCAACAGCTACTAAACAAAAAAAGGCATACAGAGGAAAAGAAAAGGCACTGAACGTTTTCGCCTATTTATAGTATACAACATACATACATTATTATTATATGTACATGATTCGAGCATCCAACAAAATCCGAGAATAATTTGTACGAATTAAATTTCACATTACATTCAGGAAAACAATTGTTATAATACATACATATAAGACAAATTACATAGTGATTTTATCGTGGACGTTAGTTCTGTGACTAGCCGATAGAGCTCACCGCCAATGTGAATCAAAATATTGTAGTTCAATAATATTGATATAGATGGCGTTATTTATAAAACATTTTTATATATTTTTTTTTGTGATTTACGTCTATAGTACATATAATAAAATTGTAACTAAGCCGAATCTGTACATAAAATATTTTTTGAAAAATCTTATTGAAATATACATTATTATTAATACAGAGGCCGAATCTATAGTTTATAAAAATTTTGTCTGTCTGTCTGTTACCGCATCACAGAAAAACCACTGGAGGGATTTCGATGAAATTTGGTATGGTGATAGCTGTTTATCCCGGTCAACATAATGGATATTTTTCACCTCGGGAAAATGTATCATTTCTGAGAAAAAATATAAAAACTGCAATGTAGGAGTATACTAATACGTAAAACTTAAGAATTTTGTTTCTGGTCATCTGAACGCGGGCGGAGCCGCGGGCAATGCTAGTATTATAATATGACATTACTCTTAATACATAATGAATAGGCTCCCACACTGGCTAAATACAGCAGGCAGATTATTCGACTTTCGAAAATCTCATAGGCTATCTTATACTGGATAATTTCCTTACGATAATTTATTTATTTTCCTTTATATTATGTTAAAAATAATTCGCACGTGGAAATCTCAGACTTTCGACACTTGGGTTTGAACCCGCATCACTTTGTGTTTCAAGTGAATGCGTTACCACTGGGGTATTATACTACTAACACAGATCATACAATACTATACTAGTACTACTAAGTATAAAATAAATAACCTAATGTAGAGCTTTACTCATAATGGCTAAAACACTCACAAACAGTCATTAGTTACTGAACACTCCACCATGTAAGTCTGACTCGCAGTTGACCAATTTTTGAAATTACGTTAGTAGGTAGTGTATGTAATACGATGTATGAAGAAAAAATTAAAGCAATTTCAAAAAAATTAAAGAAATAAAAATATTTATTTCTTATAATTCTTAGATTTATGCGAATATTTGACATTTAAAAAAAATTACCTTTTCGGATTTTTTCGCAGATTTATTTTGATTTTTTGTTCCCGACGTTTCGTATGTTTTACAGCAATCATGGTCACATGAGAAACTTTTTAGACGTCTCAAAGGCATTATATAGTTGTTACAGACAACCCACCCACAAAATAATTTAATTAAAATATAATTAATAATTTATTTAAAATATTTATTTATAGGTAATTCCGCGTCATCATAAATAGTCAGCTTATATTCTAAGGAAAACTCGTTTTAAATAAATGAAGTTTTAAAAACTAACAACCGCGATTTAAGACCATTTATTTAGCAGAAAAAAATATCAAATATGAACTAACTCAAACTTACCTCAATTTCTCTTCTCTATTGTCCCACTTCTAATATTTGCACCATGAGGATGTAAAATTTTGAAAACACAAAAACCGTGTGAACTTTTCTACCTCTTTATCATTTGAGTTTCAATAAATCTTTAAAGATTATTAATTTCATTATAAGAATCGGCTAACAGAATTTGAGGTTTGGCGGTTAGGTTTGAGTATTGAAAAATAAGCAATGCTATGCTATGATTCAAAAGTACTTGTACCATATTCAAGTACTTGTACTAAATATATTCAAAAGTAAGTAAATAAGTCTAATTAAATAAAGTTTATTTCATTTAATTTATGTATACACGTGGGAATCGAACCCGTGGTATATAGACTGACATATTAGCATTGAACCATAGAATTATTAAATTATAATAAATCCTATCAAGCTATATCAGAATTAGGGACGGACTATTCATGTTTGTTTATTGTAAAAATATCTTCGCGGATTCTTTCGCGGTTGAAGCTACACCTACTTCAAGGCGCCATTTAAATTCGAAGGAAATACGTCATTATGTTCTATTGAAGTGGGTTTTTTGTAAGAATCATTATTTTTAAATTACTCATTGCCACATGTCAGCACTATTACTGCCACACTGTGAACTATTATACTGTGTGAGGACATATTGGCTATATTTTTCACGGTGCACTGCATTTGTTTACCAATTTATGGGGAAATTGATACAGGCTTACGATGGGTTCCGTATTTTGCGTGTCTCTATTAAATTTATTAACATCTCTCTATTAATTTTATTTTAATATATAGGTGTAGCTATTGTAAAAACTAACCGCAACATTTTTTTATATGTAGGTAAAGATAAGAAGAATAATAATAATAAATAAATAAATAAGTTGGGACATAAACACACAGCACCATCTAGTTCCATGGTAAGCTACGGGGTTTGTGTCATGGATACCAGATAGTTGATAAACTACACATATTATATAACTTTAAATACATATATTTTATAAATATAAATAGCCATGACTGGAGTACAAACATTTGAGCTCATCACACAAATGAATGCCCCCAACGAGACTCGAACCCGCGAACGCTGGCACTCCAGGTATGGTCACAACAAACTAAGCTAAACGTGTCGTCAAATCAAATAATAATCAAATAATAAATCTGTAGCACGTATTTAATTTTAAGTAGTCTATCAGTGACAACGATATTTTATTATTCACATCAAACTTCTTACACACAGAGAATTCGTGGAATATATCCTCCAAAAATTACAAGTTATGTTAATCAAACGCCATTTAAATATCATTTATATATTAAATATTAATAATCTTTTAAATATATATATTATACTTCTAACTACGTAAAACTATATTACGATAGAAACGATAGAATTAATTAACTCTCCTCGATTATAATCATGGGACCCCGATAAGGGGACATTTCGAATTGAACGCACGAGCCATATCGCCGGCCGCTCAGTCAGTTCGCGCCAATACCCTACACTAGCCACATTAATGCCTCAGATTTTTTAATATTCAAATATTATTTAGTCTGTGTTTTTCTCTGTGATCGTTGTTATAAGGATTTTTACAAGGATTTGGCTGAATATTTGTAAGTCTTTGATTTTTTAAACATAAAAAAATATTAATAGAAATATTTGCAATAAGTTGTGAATTTACTAAGGATTTTTACACAATATTTACATCATTCTATATTATTGCCAAAATCCTATCATTAAAAAAAAATAATAATACCTCTTACAATGTTAGTGTGACAAACAAAAGTCCGCCTTTTTAAATGTCATCTCATAAGTCATATAAAACCTTTTCATTGGCAAAAAAAAAACAAATTTTTGTATTTATTCATATTAGGCTTACTTTAGTATAAAAATAGTATTTATGAAATTTATTTAAAAAGCATGCTTGGTAATACGTAATCATAGCTAAATACCACAGTCTAAACAATTTACGAAATGTGAAAAGAAAGAGCATACGGCTCTGAGTAAAAAAAAAAGAAAAAAAATATCAAAAACATTAGTACCAACATCATGCTAGGAACTTTCATTAAAGCAACGGCAATTCATAGAATAGTTTACAACATAGAAGTGGGATGAATTAAACGATTTTTGTTTATCGATCGAATTATAACATTTCGAAAACTCTTGAAGAGAATTCAATACAGAATGATATTGAATAATTTTCTTTGTATCTTTTTTTATAATTTTAATTAGTGAGTATAATTTACTTCGTCAATCTTAGGTTGACGGCAACAATTTTTAACAAATGTTTAGTAGTTTTTTTTTAATTTGAAGTGTTAAAGACCGTTGAAAATATTAATTGAAAGTTTATTTTAATTAATATTAACATCATATCAAACATCATCACATTAGTTGCCGACCAAAACTGCTTCTAAAGGAAAATAAAAAATATAGGAATAACGAAAACAAGTTCACCTATGCAAATGAGTTGTTTTGTAGACGTCTAATATGATTTTTGACTTTTCATTATACCTGTATATTAATTCAAAATTAGGATATTATTTTTTAATTAAAATACGGGTTTGTATACTTAGTTGAGAAACGACCTTTAGGTCGCCTTAGAATGTTAATCAATTCAATTATTTTATATGGTTCTTAGATATTTTGTATGTTGATACCTATTAGGTATAGTCTCTATTCCAAGTCGCAATGCTCGAATTTTGGCGGATCGTCACGGTCCGCCGCGCAGTCCACGCTGTTGTGATATTCTCTTTGCTTTGGTTATAGCGAAATAATGTGTTTTAAGTAATTTTGAACGTTACACACGTACACACACATTAATAGTTTAACCGTAGTATGTAACCTACTGTATACTGTTTAATAAAATATATCTTCTCATATCTCTATGTCTATAGTTAGCGGCTTACTCTACCTGCAATTCAACCGACTTCAGTAAAAGATATTATTCTATTATTTATATGTATATTTTCGTGAGTATGTTAAGCGATATCTGGTTTATATATTTGATAGCCGGACAACACTGAGGCATTTTTTTTTTCGATTCGATTCATGTAAAAAATGAATAATGAATAAAAACCTTTGAATATATAACAACATCCTTGACATTTAAATTAAATATTCTACTTATTATTTATGCTTAGATAAAATAATACTGACTTTTATATTAATAGTGATAATCATGAACGAATTAGAGACTGGACCTGACATAAAATACAAATGTATGAAAACTAGTTCAACCAAGTGACGCATAACGCACACAAAGATTTTATTACATTATTATAAACACTGATACACAATACAATATTTCTAGTGCTTGAACGTAATCGATAAAATACATATATCGATGAACCAATGAATGACTTTTTAGACATTGGTTAGCATAGTCATCATATTTTACATCTTTTAATTTATTCTTCTTCTTTTAATTTAAATAAATTAAAATAAATGAATTAAAGAGGCAATAATAATGTGTCATATAATAATTATTTTTTAATTTGATTTATATAAATACGATTGCATTGATGGCAACATTCTGTTGGCCTATAATAATGTTAATGAACAAATGAATATCGGATATATATTCCATTAATATATAATAAATATTATTTTGTAAAGATTAAAAAAATATTAAGCTAATTTTATTAAATAAAGTGATTTTGTTGATTCTGTTATTGAACTATTTTAATTGGCAATTGATTGTCTCGGGTAGTTATAAAAATGTGACACTGTCCTAATATTGCTCAGTTCTTAATAAACATTTGTGAAATTAGGAAAAAGAAAAAGAGATTGCAAATTAAAGTGAGTGTTGGATCGTGAAAGTAAAATAATTAGTGCAAGTGGTAAAGTGCTTTATTACAAATCGCCAACCCAGAAGTTTAGTGCTAAAACATTATTGTTTGATTTTGTGTAATTTATGTGTTGAAATAAAATGATCTTTATTATTATTACAATGGAATAATATTCCAAAGTATATAAATGTGGAATAAAATAAAATAAAAAATTAAGTACACATACTAATTATAATTTTTGCATTTATATTCTTATTTGATTTAGAAAATATTTTTATAAATTTATTGTCATCAGATTGTAGGATACTGTGGTAAAAGTATTTTATGTTATTGTACTGTACAAATAACACAATTCGTTTAGTAATTTCGTCAAATATCGATATATTTTTCGACATTGTCAAGCACTAGTCGATGTCAAATGGACTCACTCGACAGTTTAGTCATTTGTTCTGAATGGTATAATCCAGGAATTTTATGATGGTTTTCAGATGTCAACAATACATAGAAATATCGACTATATTTAACATAGTTGGATAATATGACATTTTATTTTACATTTAATTAAATTGTGTGATAAATAACAATAAATGTAATAAAATAATGTATTTACAAGTGAAAAGATATACTGCTGCTTCCGCCGTTATAGTTTTTACATCATTTAACAGAACATTTAGTCATTTTTGGGAGATGTTTTGTTGACAAATAAGTGCTTGAGACTGACGCAAAAAACAGACGACCAAGCCTAAAATCTCCTGGTTACTGAGAAGACCGATAAAGGTACGTCCGCTTATATGTCTAGTCCAGTGGTTAATTCGTTCATGGTGATAATATATTAATATTCTTGTTTCATTAATTTTAGTTGACACTCTTCATACTTTTTTTTAGTCGGCGCAATATTATAGGCGAAGTTCCTAAACATTTTTTTTTCATCTGAGTATTTATTGTTAAATAACAACTACATAATGGCCTTTAAGACGTCTAAAACCTTGTCTCTTCCGTAAACGAGATTACTATAAAGTATTTGAAACATTGAGAACCAAAAATAAATCCCGAAAAAATCTGAAAAGATAGTTTGATTAAAAATATCAAATATTTGCGTAATTCTAAGTAAGAATTATCTGAGTATTTATTAATTTTAATAATAATCGAACCTACCTACGATCTTGTACTCAATAAGCAACTATTGTAGTACTTGTCTACTGAGTCAGACGATTTTTTATCAGACGATGCCATCATGCAACTGTGCCCGTACACAATTGCAACGGGATTAAGTAATGATAAAAAAACAAAAAAGGTATAATTTTTGTAAGCACTTAGATCTTGCGACGGAACTAAACGGTCGACTTTTACTTTACGTTTAATTTACAATGTAATCCGAAACATTGCGTCACTAATAGAATAAACAAAATATCCAGAATATAAATAATTCGTTATAGTGTATTAAAAAAAAATTATTATAAAACAACCAAGTTTCAAACGTCGTTTCAGTTAAAATATGCCCACTGCTGGACATAGGCCTCCCCCAAAGATTTCTACGAGAGCCGGTCTTGTTCCATCTGCATCTAGTGGGTTCTACTGACTTTGACCAAGTCGATTAATTTGTCATTTGAGTAAATGATACGTAACTTTTAATGAATTTAAAAATATCTTGCACTAACATTTTATAATACTGTTATTCTATAAACGGAAAGAAACCTATTTATAATTTCTCGCGCATCCTTCTTCCGGACACGTGCGCGACGTCCTGTGAGTCAGGTGCGCCAATGCTACTCACGTATACCAGTTGGCAGTTACCTAGGTGAAAGATAGAATTTTTCTATTATATTTCTCACTTGTATAATACTAGCGGTAGCGATTTACCTTCGCTACGCTCAGGTTCGTCTTTAAGTACGTTTTAATGGTTAGTACTTAGTATAGATTTTTCAGATATAAAATATTTTTTCGCAGTAAAAATTATCCCGTATCCCGGATAACCAGCTATCATCATACCAAATTTCATCAAAATCTGTCTAGTGGTTTTCTCGTGATGCGTTCCCAGACAGACACAAACATTTTAAAAGCTACAGATTCAGCCTCTGAATCGATAAAAACTATTTCAATAAGATATTTCATAAAATATTTAATGTACAGATTTGACTCAGAATTTTCTTATATGCATAGATAATAGTGATCAAACCTTACTTCGCTTAGAACGCAATATTTTACTAAAAAATATATAGTGAGCATATACATAGTTTTAAAATTTTTACATGTTATTTTTTTATTACAAATACCTATCTTTATAATTAAATTGATAAGTTTTTTTGTATATTCTATGAATATACATACATATTTAGTATTTAGAATTTACTTATTGAAACATTAAAGCAACTTTAAAAGTGTACCGCAAACCTTTTTAATACACATTTGCTCATATGTTTCTTTTAGGCGCTACACAAAAAAAATCTATAATCTATATTAAGGAATGAAAAAAGAAAAATTAATAAAGAATTTGTATTTTATTAAAGCAATAATCTAATTACTACAAAGTGTGTTAAGTTTTTCATTTTAATATTAAGATTATATTATTAAGAGCAAATATTTTATTTCTTTTTAGTACTTGACTTGGTGGCCTTAGGCAATGGAGGTGTAAACTTTCCGGGTGGCGGAGTAGGTCCCATCGGTGGAGTTGTCAGTGGACTCACTTCGCCCGTAGTAATATATTTTTTTACTTTATTCTTCAAATCCAAATATATTTTATTTTCGTGATTAATTTGAGGCAACACCGATAACCTTTTGTCAGATTCCTGAAAGAAATCGTTTATAAAATTATTGTTAATCAGTAACGACTTGTATGGTATGGTATGGTATATTCGGGCCTGGTTTCCGCAACTTGATGACGTTGCGCCTATTTTGCGTGTGGGAAAATTAAGTCTGTTATTCTTGCCACCCTAATTCCTCCGGGAAGCTCAGCAACCTCCTCGACCTAGTGAAGACCTCCAGGAGTGTACTCGGGGCACCAAGGTCACTAAAGACTTACAATCGCTTCGCTCGGATGCGTCCCTAGGTATGTTTTAAATAGATCACCTTAAGAGATAGACACATGCTATCGCGGACTTTTCTGTAGGCCTTTTTAAGACCCTGCAATTATCTTAGTACCTTTGATAGATCTCTTAACGTTTAGCAAGCGTTGGCCTCATAACCTTACGAAAACATTTTTTTTCGAGAATACACCGTCATAGTTCAGTTATTTTGTACAAAATATTTACAAATACACAAACCTTCCTCGTTTATCGTTCTTTTATCGATTTGTGGTTTTGATAAAAAATTGGTAAAAGCGGAGAAATAGAATTCGTTTCTTACTTCCCTTCGCCGCGCCGTAACATTTTAGCGGAAATCTTTTAATTTTAAAATTAAAGAGCATTGAGTTATATAAATTTATTTTCAACCGACTTCAAAAAGGAGGAGGTTCTCAATTCGACTGTATTTTTTTTTGTTTTTTTTTTTTATGTTTGTTACCTCAGAACTTCGTCATTTATTAACCGATTTGGACAATTTTTGTTTTGTTTGAAAGGGTATACTTCCAGATTGGTCCCATTTAAATTTCAAAAAAAAAATACCACCCCTAAGGGTGGAAAAATAGCTAATAATGAATTTAACCTACTTCTAATTGTCATATTGACTTGAAACTTTGCAAGTGTTTCTATTTCCGTTGATAGTACAGTAGTTCGCTATTGTTAACCTGATCTGATGGTAAGGCCAGAAGGTGGATAGGTGGAACTCTTCAACGACTAATAGTAGATACTTTGAGTTTGGGCTTATTTTGTTTGGTTTGACAAGCCTAACACTTTAGAATTCTTACTTTGCTACTACTGTCTACACTAAAAAGGGATAAATAAAAACTTTTTAACAAAAAAATAAAAACCGACTTCAAACAAAAGCACTAAAAAGTAAAAAATAACTGATTGGTAGTTTTCATTTACTATACATACCTAATCAAATATTTTCGAAGTCGGTGTGCTTTGCTTTGTATGGGCTGGCACCGATTTCGAAAATATTTGATTAGGTATGTATTTAATAGGTAGGCTTTAATTACTTAGCCAAAGCACACCGACTTCGAAAATATTTGATTAGGTATGTATAGTAAATGAAAACTACCAATCAGTTATTTTTTACTTTTTAGTGCTTTTGTTTGAAGTCGGTTTTTATTTTTTTGTTAAAAAGTTTTTATAAAATTGTATAATAAGAAGGTATAATTTATTATGCTAATTAAAAACAAATGATACGATTAAGACCGACCTATTTTGCATCACATGCACTGTATCGATAATTGCGTACTCGCATGATAGCATTGCAGGATTATAGACCAAATGTGCTAAGTAACAAATATTTTTTTATATGTGGCACATTAGCGTCCGGAAATTCAGCCGGGCAGGTCAAACCAAGCCATACAGTCCGGCGGGCAATATATTATGCGAATTGCTCCTGGTATTTGTGCTTGTACGGTACAAGTACCTACCCCAAAGATGTTGGGGCCTGCCTCAGCAGGCCAGCCGTCGGGGTGTCACATAGTAGCTGAGTGCGTACTGCGACGCTCTATTAAGACGGGGGAAGATCCTTTAGGCTTAATGGATCCTACTGGCTTTTCCACTCAGTGAGTCCCACGGAACCACCTGTATGTATACCTCTATGTATGTGGAATGCGTAGATATATTTTCCAAAATTAGAAAGAAGTATATTTTAAACATAAATAGATAAATTAGACTTATTAAATTTCGCCATTCATCCATATTGAATAAACAAGTTATAACATCGCATGCAATCTATCGCAAAATGCAGTTATGTACATATTTTTTATTGGTACATCGTAATATCATTATATTTGTAAAATATTGGTATAAATCACGAACACTATTTGGATATAAATATTTTGATATTTCGAGTTTTCATGTAAATAGGTAGAGAGAAAAACATTTAATACCTTTTTCTAGTCTCACTCCTCTACGCTCGTCAACAGGTAGCTACTAAGGAAAAAGAGTAAAAAAAAGAAAATCGGTTGACAGAGGAGAAAATAGGCACTACCTGGTCTGTCTTTGCCTATTTATATAATAAAGAAGATATTTTTTATGGCTTAGTTTTATGTTTACCAATGAAAATTACTTATTACATTGCGTAAACCGTGTTACCTCCTTAAACTAACATCATAATTGAGTTAGTTGAGCTCCCTAGTTCTAGTTTGACAATCTCTTTGAGTCGATCGATTTGTATCGGTATTTTAGAACTGTCGATTTTTGATAATCATATAAATATACGCTAGAATTTGCTTGCAATAGTACACAGTTAAAGAGAATTGAGTAAGGAAGTACCTAACACAGACTGCAGATCAAGCAAAAGTTTTTTTGGTTAGGCCGATCATATTTAGTTTCCGTTAGAGGTGCTTCTATTATAGAAAGTGTATTGATGATGGTGATGATGTCGTCCTGAATGATTACGGCCATGGTGGCCAATCACAAAGAGAATAGCCAACTAGGCTGAAGATAATATATTGCGCAAGTGTGCGCGCAGACACATGTGCACTCTCTATTACAGATACTCTCCTCTGTCTCGTACTTCGGTGGGACTATAATTCAACACGACCAGCTAGAGATCAGACGGAAGACCGGCTTTACATGCTGTCCAAGAGCTATGCCTGGAGTGCCATGGGTGGAGCAAGTGTATCATCTGTATCGTGTCATGTCATATCTATGGTCATAACTCAAAATAATCGTTCCTCCAAGCGTGAATTGAACTCACGACTTCGGTCTTAGGATGTAGGTCTTGAGAAGTGGTTGACGCAATTGTGGTTGTGTATTTTTAGACACAATAACACCTATATTTTTGTGACGCCCAACTTACGTAACGCTATTCTTCTAGGTAATTGCATTTGAAAGACGTAATTTTATGTTCGAAATAGAAATACATGTTTTCTGTCAATCAATCATATTTAGTTGATTTTCTCATAAATTTAATTATAGATATGAATCACATTATAAAATATTTTTCGCGGATTAATTTAAATTTTGGGTTTCCGTTTTTTCCGGGACTATGATTGCTGTAAAGCTTTCAAAACGTTGGGAACAAAAAAACAAAATAAATCGGCTAAATAGCCCGAAATAAAAACTTTTTAACAAAAAAATAAAAACCGACTTCAAACAAAAGCACTAATAAAAAGTAAAAAATAACTGATTGGTAGTTTTCATTTACTATACATACCTAATCAAATATTTTCGAAATCGGTGCCAACCCATACAAAGCAAACACAGACAGTAGTAGCAAAGTAAGGATTCTAACGTGTTAGGCTTGTCAAATCAAATAAAATAAGCCCAAACTCAAAGTATCTACTATTAGTCGTTGAAGAGTTCCACCTATCCACCTTCTGGCCTTACCATCAGATCAGGTTAACAATACCGAACCACTGTACTATCAACGGAAATAGAACACTTGCAAAGTTTCAAGTCAATATGACAATTAGAAGTAGGTTAAATTCATCATTAGCTATTTTCCACCCTTAGGGATGGTATTTTTTTTTAATTTAAATGAGACCAATCTGGAAGTATACACTTTCAAACAAAACAAAAATTGTCCAAATCGGTTAATAAATGACGGAGTTCTGAGGTAACAAACATAAAAAAAATACAGCCGAATTGAGAACCCCCTCCTTTATGAGGAAGTCGGTTGAAAATAGTCTTATTTAAAATTTCAAATATTTGCGTAAATCTAAAAAGTACTAATAAATTTTTTTTTAACCTTCAGTGAACATATAAGTGTTATGTGTGTGTATTTAAATAGAAAATACCCTCTTAACTATTTTAAGCCACAAGAATACATTGTACGAACTAAAAACATTTTTAATTATATTTTTCCGTAGATATGTGTATTGGTTTACTCTGTTAATGCGATACATCAAGTTGCTTGCTGTTGGATTTATGAACAATTTGCAAAAATTTTCTATCTTTAGCAGAATAGCATAGAAAAAAATGGGTGCGTGTAACCTTTACGCGCGGCTGAAGTAAAACTTCTTTGGCAAATATCGCAATTAAATAAAAACAAATTAATAGTTAAATAAGGCATATTACAATCATATTTTTATAGAATATTGTATTATACGGAAAGAATATAATATTATATACTTATTTGTCAGAGAATAACAACGGTTACCATGGCAACATTGCAATGTATTCTATCTCATTCTCTCGCCGGCTTAATTCTATATATTTATGTGTTTGTCTCTTTTTAGTGTCGCATTTTCGTTTCATCGAGTTTCAAATCACGATTCTCAAGAAGTTTCACTTCAAAACCATAAATCTGAATTTTACATCTCCTCCTTTTTCAGTTGATCAAATATTTGACTAGCTCATTTTGCATAGCACTATAGAATAATAGAGCTCTATATATGGTATTTATTTACAAACTATCGTTTGTGTAAAACAAATATCATTGATACCACAATTTTAAAGGACCTACCTGTTTTATAACAATCACATAGTAAAGTTTCCTGTGCTCGAACTGGTCAGCGACGTGTACGTAAGTAGGCATATTGAAGAGATTTTTCAAAATTCCATTTTCATCACACAAATCGAATTGCGTGTAGATACCTATATGTATATTATAAAATTTATTGAAATAGGTATTATAAAAATTCTTAAACTAAAATTAACAAAGATTGTTATGATAACTTTGATGCCATTTTAGCATTTTTAAAATCATTGTATAATTTTGTGGGTAGGTACTGTCTAACAATTGTGTAATAAATAATAACCTTTGAAACGTCTAAAACCTTAGTCTCTTCCGTGACCTGTGACTGGCGTAAAGCATTCGAAACGTTTCGAACCAAAATCATTCAAAATAAAATCCGAAAAGATAGTTTTATTAAATACACTAATAATCTTTTGCATTTTAAATTAATTTGTTTTTAGTTTAAACTTAAAAATAAAATCTTTATGATAAACTCAGATTTCTACCTAAGCGACATTTCTTTCTTATGTATTCCAACATAATTCGCACTGGACATTTGGGGTTGACCAACAATATCTTTTCAACTGAAAGATCCACATCAGAAGAACGGCGTCGAAGACTTGACAACTCTGGCGCATCTTTATACGCAACATTTATGTACATTTTATTTTATTCTCAATTAATACTTTCGTTGGTAGTTTAATAATGAATTTGCACAAATGTCACTCTTAATTACAACTTTGTTATTTCATATTTGGCTTTTAGATGACGTGCGTCGTTTGACATTTCAGTATTATAATATTACAGACTCTTAAGCATTTGCATTTGATATTCTGAATGTTATATTCTTGTTATTTACACAGATAAATATTCGCGATAAGCTATTATATCATAAAAATTGTGTAATGTAATAAATTGATGACTTTGATTTAATTTAAGGTTTATGTTCTTCTTTTTAGAGCATTTAAATAAAAGCTTCTTTTAAAAAATGTTTTTTTTACTATTAATTTATTTGTTATTTTTATTTTATTCGTATTCTTCTCATGAAACCCTTTCATTTGATATCAATATCAGGGGGGTGTAAAAAAGATATAGTCCGCCATATTGGACTTCTTGCCATATTGATTTTTTTGAATGACGTTTAGTCATAATATTTAACTTGCAATATTTGATTACAGACAGACAGACAGACATACTCGGGGACAGGTGAAACTAAATAAAAGTTTGTAATGATAAATCGCCATTTTGTGACGCCTGTCATATTGGATTTACAATGACGTCACGTTGCTTATTGTATTTCGCTCATCAAGCCCTTTTATTTGATGCACATATCATAAGGGTCACTATGGAAATGATAATTCGCCATTTTGTAACTTCCCCTCTATTAGAGTACGAATAGAGGCATTTAGGTAATCGTGCATTATATCGAGAACCTAACTAATGTGCCAAACACCTCAATCGGACTCTGGAAAGTGGGTCAAATTTAATTTGCAACATTCCATAACAAAAAACAGGACAGTTGAAACAAAAAATAAAAGCTTGTAATAAAGGTCAAATCTCTTAAAATAATTATGGATAAATTGTATTTTAGGGGTTTTTTAACATATGAATGACCAAAATCGATCTTAACCGATTTTCCATCATCAACATCTTAATGTTTAGTAATTACAAGGGAACATAGGATCGGACATACATACATACAAGTCAACTTAACGCCTTTTTAAGCTTTGCCGCAGTCGGATAAAAAGAAAAGTAGGTAGGTATATGTACATAGGCAACGCCGCAACCAACACCTAGTCTACAGTATAAACATGATTCCGGTAGCAATTAATAACAATCTTATATTATTTATCAACAATCAGGATGGAAATCACATTTTTCCTTACAACTTCCTTCTGTAGAATTGTTAAACAATGTAATATCCTTATTATGATATATTAGCCTATAATGCCTTGTACTGTGAAATACTGCCTCAGTGGTGTAATGGCTAGCATATATGGCCAGTAGATTTGGAAACCCTGGATTCATCCTGGAAGGGTCTGGATAACCTGGTCTGGGTCTGGCCTGGATTTGGAAAGTTGGCGGTGTTGCACCCTCGTGCCTCGGAGAGCACGTAAAGACGTCGGTCGTGCGCCTTAACTCTCACTGGTCGTGTCGAATTATACCTATAAACTTTTGCACTATAATATCTCCTGGGCTGGGCTGGCTCGTCTGACTGAGAGATTCCGCCGCCGTGGCCGAAAAGAGTTACAGATAAAAAAAGAGGTTTTTTATTTGACGTTACCAATGATAATTATCTGTTACCAATATTTAAAAAGAATCCCAGCTATCATCGATTTCGTTATTTAATATTCAGTCGAAACTCTTATCGATTTTATTTAGGTACAAAACGATAACCTAAAATGCAACGCGAATATAATTCATAAAATCAATAGGTAAATATTTTACCGAATTCTTTGATAAGGTAAATTTTTAACACTCGTACTAACTCGTATATATGTAGTAATTTATATGTTCAAGTATGAGTAGAACATATTCTACAATTTTTTTACAATTATGAATACAATTGACAAACGAGATATATAAGAGTAAAGGTGGATTTATCTCGTTAAGAGAGCACTTTTAGCTACTTATGTAATTGAGATACTGTGTAAGAGAGAAAAGTAGAGAAATAGAACACACCCTCAACTCGATTGCCTCATTGACCCAGTGGCTAACATGTACGGCTGTAGACACTGTTGTGAGTTCAAGTCCCGATTTGGCTACGTACGTAGTTGTTGAGTTTATCAAGTTTTTAGTTTTCAGTTTTTTTTGTTTTTTTATTGTTTTGTATGAAGTTGACGGTGAATCGCCCTTATGGTACGCAAGTCTGCGTATCTCCTGTACATTCGGCTAGTTTCAATCAGACTGACCGCCATAAAAATACAAATCTATTAACATAGCATAGGACGTTGCGATTTGTTCTAAAATAATGACGGTTCGTTTCACAAATTTTATTTATTACAAGTAATTTATGTATTATTAAAAAATAATATTATTCCTTCCACGACAGCGGACATGCCGGCGTTACAGTTAACAATAGATTTCTTAGAAATTTAATTAATTTCTTAGAAATTTACCTGTAGGTGTTAAAAATATGTACATATATACTATCCGGTTAATAAAGATTCACAAAAAAACGTTTAACCCAAATAGACATGCACATTTCATATTATCTTTTATTTATCAGGAATGCGACCTGAATCTTATGTGTTTGTAAACATTCATAGTGTTATATCCAAAATCATATATTCGATTTATCGGTATGTGTTTGTCTTTAGTATGTTATTTGACCTAAATTTTTCGATATATTCAGGCCTTTCTGACGTCCCACTGCTGGTCACGGGCCTAACTTCAATACGAGGGTGTAATGCCACAGTCCACTCATCACAACACCACACTCTGGAGTGGCGGACTTCACGTGTCTTTCGAAAACTTGCTACGTTAACTCAAACATAAAATAAAACATAGTAAGGAAACCTTTTCTCACGATGTTTTCCTTCAGAGGTAATAATCATATTGAAAATGATTCGCATATAAAAATATCAGAGGTGTGAAACCCGAGATTTGAACCCACTTTACTTAGTGTCCCAAGCAAACGCGTTTCCTCTGGGCTACTGGGGGTCTTAATTATGAGAGTAAGAGCACAAAAGAATCACCACCATGTATGACATCATTTTAGATCACAGCTGACATTTTGAAAACATATAATTTAAAACAAGATAAAAATTTGAAATGATTATAATAAAATATTTTAATGAAATGAATATAATTAAATAAATGGAGTTTTTTAAAATAAAAAACTCATTTAAATATAAAGTACAATGAAAAATAATACTATAATTGATGAATAAAAATGTGAGGAGCAAGATAGATTGGCGCGAGCGAAGGAGGGTACCGTATGGGCTTAGTAGTTTCCTAGAGCTATGAATGAGGATTTAGATTAGATTGTTGGGTTTTCTTACATTTTCATTTCATTGAATCCAATTTTAGTACCTTTTTTTAGGGTTCAATGATTTTTATTTGTAACTAGCGGCTCACCCTCGCTTCGCTCGGGTTCGCCTCTAGAAAAATACTAATAGAAATCTATTAGTTCCCACGGGAACCGTTCATTTTTCCCGGATGAAAAGTAACCTGTTGTTTGACCGGCAATATAAGGTATCAGAATGTTAAATTTTACTAAATTAGGTGCATAAGTTGTATAAGTTATAATAGTTTTTTAACTATCCCACGGGAATCATTTAATTTTCCGGGATAAAAAATATCTAAGACGTTGTCCGGGGATATAAGGTACCACCATGCAAAATTTCATTTAAATCGGTCCAATAGATTCGGAGATTAGCCCGTACAAACAGGCAAACAGACAGAGAAAAAAATTGAAAAAAATCTGGACTTGTTCTATTTGTCTTCTTACATCCCCCTGACTCGCGATAGCTTATTATTAGCGTATTTCATGTATAACTTTGGTGTTTCTATACCGATTTCTATGATTCTTTTTTATGGAATAGTTTATAATGTTAACTTTTTTAATTAGGGATGACAGAGTGTTATAAACGTAAGAGTAGACAAATATAAATCAGAAAGCTTCGAACTGCTAAGCTATCGGGAGTTACACGTGTTATTGTGAGTCAACCATAAAAGATAGACATATGCTGTCGTGGGATATTTTTTATATAATTTTAAGGAGAACATTTCCGTCATACATGATTTCTGTGCAGCTTTAACCATTAAGGTTGCACACGCGACGGAAGCTTAAAAAATGGAGTAACTTCTCCCGTTTTCCCAACATTTCCCTTCACTGCTCTGCTCCTATTGATTGTAGCGTGATGAAAAGTATACTTTAACCAGCTCAGGAGTATGAAAAATAATTGTACCAAGTTTCGTTAAAATCCGTCAAGTAGTTTTTGTTTCTATAACGGTTATACAGATAGACAGACAGACAGACAGACAGACAGACAGACAGACAGACAGACAGACAAAAATTTTACTGATTGCATTTTTGGCATCAGTATCGATCCCTAATCACCCCCTGATAGTTATTTTGGAAACATATTTCATGTACAGAATTGACCTCTCTGCAGATTTATTATAAGTATAGATAATTTTTATCATCATTTTTCATATCAGTTGTAATATTTTCTATATTTATTATTTACATTCCAAAATCTTATTAAACGTTTTATATGCTTAATTCATAGAGGAACTCCACTTTATTAAAATTACGCTACATGTCTCTGATTGTATCACTTAATACATAAGATATTTCAACATTTTCCGGTTAACAAATTCACAAAAAAATTGCTAAAAAATAACCTCAAACATTCTAAAAATGTTACCATATACTCGTATCATTGGAATTTTTCTACTTCTCTGAATTTTCACATCAAATATATTTTGCCTAATAAAAAAAAGTAAATAAATAAAAAAAAATCATAACAAAGGTCATCGTCCACTCACGCGCAGCCTTGACCGGGAAACAGTTGCATTCACCCGCATTTCGTTTCTCAACGATGGATCTAACTACGATTCATATTTCATAAGATGTTACAACAGTGCAATACAGCTCTACCGACACTACCGACCATTCCGCTAGCGTTACCCTGAACGTCAGCACGCGTAAAGCAAACCGAAAAATACTTCGAACGATATAATATATAAATAACCCAATCAATACGTTAAACAATATAAACTAAACTGGAAAATAACGAAATAAATATGAGATAATACGGTATTTTATCGAAAACATTAAATCAATTCGCACAATTTATAAGGGATGAATTTGTTACAAAATGGCTTCCGAGATAGTTAGTCTGGTGACTTTTAGTGTGGCAGCGTGGCCGCCCCCTGGACCCAGCTCCACCCCTTTCCAATTCCACCACCATGGCTCGAATTTTGCCATTTTCGTGATTTTCTTCGCACTTTGTATGATGGAAGTGGTCGTTTTGAAGATAATCACCGAGGAAAGCCGGGAACAGTCAACTAGTGTTACGTCTATGTGGTTCGAAATGGATGATGAGTGAAGTGATGTGATTTATATTTAATATGTACGGGTATAATAAAATTATTTTAAGGTATTTTGTGTTATTTTTCAAAGGATTTATTTCGTCCTCTAATTGTAGTTGCCGGATTTATGTACTTTTTTGATAGTCACTAGCTTTGTTTATTTAATACATTTCAATAGTGATTTTAAATGAAACACTAATGCTGTTTGTTAAAACAATTAAGAATAAATAATTATTATTTATCTACGTATATTAAGTACATAATATTGTCTTGAAATATAATTTTATTATTTGGCTTATTTATATATGGCTAATTTAAAATATTACGTGTACAAAAGTACATGTAAATTGTTTTTACAAAAGTTTTAGTTTTTGCCTTCTCTTCTGTATGACAACTGATATTGAAAACAAAACGTGTTTGTAGTATTTCCTTATATTTATCTTAACTCGATCGGTACAGATAATTGGTGATTTTAAACATTTATTTCCAAGAAATTGAACCTGTATTCCTAACGGTTATCATGAAAAGAAAGATCTATAATGTCAAATTTCAACTATACATTTCTTCCAAGACCTGTGACCCACATAGTTCTCTATTTACCCAATATCCTACTTAGCATTGTTTCATTACAATTAATGATTAAATACAATGTAATTATAATAGCTATAAATAAGCAATGTTTTCTATGAATAGAGACATTATAAACTAGCGTCTATCCTCGCTTCGCTCGCGTGCTTCCATAGGTACGCAAATTTTGTTCACAATTCCATGGGATTTAATTTTTTTCCTCGGAACCCTGAATCTTTATCTAAAATAAAAGTAGTCTAAGTTACTTCTTATAATATTAGCTATATGCCAGTCAAAGTCCCGTCAAAATCGATCGAGCCATTTCGGAGATTAGCCGGAACAAACAGACAGATTTTTTTCTTATTAGTACCGTATAGACTTCCTTATGTATTTAGTAAAAAGCTGTTATTTTGATATTACAAAGAGACACTTCAATTTTATTTATCTATTTAGATATAGATGTACGTAAACTATATACCTACTATGAAAGTTGGTACATTTTTTTTACTGTTAAGATCATATCTTTATTTATAATAAAAAAAATACAAATATACTTAATTATACAAAACAAACGTACACTTAATTATTACTGTTCAAGTCATGTCCGCGTGGAATAGTGGCAAGAGTGCTAGCCGCATCCTCCAGCTGAATGGTAATCGATTTTTTGGGCGGGAAACGAGCCAGCTCTCCTGTCAAGAGGAGAGGCAATCGAGGTGGTATGGCTTGTTTAGCACTTTAACTCCATAGGCCAAGTGATACACACCTACTTTGTAAAAACCAAGAGTATTTTGTAAAATAAAAAAAATATCGCTCATATTATGTTCATATTAAACAAACATAATCAAATATCCCGATAAATATCAGTTAATTTAATTTCTTACAAACATATTTCCGAATGTTAGAGTAACTAACATATTTCTTTTTGATTTGCTTTAATGACTGTCTTCGACCAAATATTAACTACTATAAAGGTTCCTATCCAGAGGGAAAACAGCACAGAAAATTAAAACTCTAACATTATTTTATAAAATAAATAGATAATGAAAATGACGAGTTAATGTAACCTATATACGGTATTTGTCTTTGCAACTACGTTTTCTTATCTCTTGATAACATATAAAGTTGAGTATCAATCAATTCGTATTCGATATAGAAAATATCTTTCTATTTAGACTTAATCGTAATATGACGACATGTTTGGCTCAGTACGTATTTAAAGTTATATTGTATCAACTATCTGGTATCCCTAACACAGGCCTCGTAGCTTATCATGGAACTAGATGGTACAGCGTGTTAATGTCCCAACATATTTATTTACATACTGGCAATTCACCCTCGCTCCGCTCGGATTCGTCCCTGCTTACGTTTTCACTTTTAGTATAGATTTCTCAGAGATGAGATATTTTCCCGCAATATCCTATATGTCGACTCGGATAACCAGCTATCATCATACCAAATTTCATCAAAATCTATCCAGTGGTTTTCCCGTGATGCGATAACAGTATCGATAATAATGTCTATTTTAATAAGATTTTCCAAAAAATATTTCAAGTACAGATTCGGCTCAGTTAGAATTTTATTATATGTATTATAGCAATGGAATTTATCTATCTATATAAAAAAACTGTTTCGTTTTTTTTTATTGATAGCACTAAAGCTTTTTTTTTTGTTTAGTTAATTGAAGACAAATAAACAAAAAAAAAACGGTTGACAAACAGTGGAGAAAAAGGTTCTGAACTGTTTTGTCTTTGTAAATCAAATCGAATTGAAATATACTTTATTCAAATAGACTTTTACAAATGCTTTTGAATTGTCAATTTTACATTTGAAGCTACCACCGGCTGGGAGGCAGTTCTGCTGAGAAAAAGAGCCGTCGAGAAGCTCAACAGTTGCTCTTTTTTAATATAATATTCTTCTTCTTCTTCCTGCCCATTTCCCAATCACTTGGGGTCGGCGCAGTACATCTTCTGTACTGCTGATAGGATTTGGCAAAAGTTTTACGACCGGCCGCCTCACGCCTGCCTGACGTCAACCCTCCTTGGGAATACTATTTATTGTCTCTCTTTGTCTGAATGGTATCGCGGAAGTCTTATAGTATGCACTTTCGATTTTTTTGTCTTTTAAAACATTTTTTATACTATGACTTAAATTATTAATGTTATTTTCGGATATATTTTAAAATAAATTTTGATTACACAATAAATTTTGTTTTGACGTTGTTAAATTTTTTCTAAAATTTAAATTTTAAATAAATTGAAAATAATTTTAAGATTTTTTTAATATAATATTAATTTACAATATTGAAATACATTAATTATGTTCTTATCCACCGTGAGTATCAACTAATAATAATCTCACACATTTACACACATCTGCAATTTGCAAAGTATTTCGCGACGGCATAGTAATATGCTTTGTTCAATAAAAATTTGCCTGAGTATTTATATATAAATACTTTTATTTACTTAAACAATCAAAGCCTTTAAAACTGACGTCATACTTCCTTTAGACCATCTTTAAAAGATATAGGTTTAGAGGCATTTTTTATTTAAAAGGAAATCCAGGCGGAAAAGCAACTTTATCAGATAAACTAAACACAAATCATCAATAAACTAATTAGTAGGTACTTCCTGCTGGCAGCAGCTTTTTGCTTACCGGAAGTTTGTGGGAACGACCTCGGTTGCAAGACGTTGCGAAGATCTGTCGATTTGAAATATTTTTTACATGAATTTTTAATCAATAGCTAAATGAACTGTGTCATAGCATGTGGAGTGTTGACTCAAATATATTGTGCCCTGTTATTTGGATATTTTTTTACTTTTTCCATCGGTCTATTAAGACATTATAACGTGTGACCCTTATTGCTTTTTCAGTTGTACTTTTTAATTATTTTAATATTTTAAATAAAAAAGATAGATTTTTAAAAGTATATAATTTATAATGTTACAAAAAATAAAGTCGGTATATTGTGTAATTTTAGCCTTAACCTTAAACATTATTTCTATTTTTTTTAATTAATACTAAAATAATTTATTACATATTTTCAAACTTCCTTACAATGTTTTTATTTTGATAATATCTTATTTTATAATTCATTTATTTCACTAAATAAAATAAATCCTTTGTTGCTATATAGCTTATTTTGTAGTTCTCGCAATATATGGGAGATTTTACTATATAGATTATTTTACCTATATGCGGTGAAGCCTAAAGTTTTTCTTTATAAAAACTCCGGCGGGCGAAGTAAAGACAACTCGCTAGTATATAAAATTAATATAAATAACACGTCTAATAATCATGTTATGGTAGTTATGGGATCCTATAAAATTTATTTAAAACCTATCATTAAGGTATCGTTAATACAGAAGTTTATTTATGAGATTGCACACCAGTGTGCAATCAGACTAATTAAGTTTTCCATTCCCTTTGAGCTATTCAGGAAAACACTTTCACTCACCTCCATCTATAGGTATCTAAGCGTTCTACTTTATAATTTCTAACCAGAAAGGCCATATGTTGGGACTCTAGGTAGGTATTGAATATATACTAGCTTTTCCCGCGGCTCCGCCCGCGTTCTAACGACTGTAAGAACCAACTGTTGATCGGGTCGTTACCAAACTTCACAAGCTGATCCGCTGGGCTAATTTGAAGATAATCTGAAAATTTCATCAAAATTTCTCCAGCCGTTTTGGAGTCCATAGGGAAAATACATACGCACATCGATTCTTATATATACAACTGATACATTATCGTACCATGCCGTATAATTTTAAGTAATAATCGGACTTATTATAAATGAAAATATATTTGTTAAACCTTCACGTTGAAAAGGCTGGACCGATTTAAATGAAATTTAGTACACAAATAGGCTATAACCTGGAGTAACACATTGGCTACTGTAATGCAACTAGAGATGCACCCGAGCGTAGCTTAGTTAAGACGATACTTATATTAGGATTTTTCTCTATTTATTCACGTAACACTCAAAAGTCTGTCCAGCTGATTTTTTTCAAATGTATTCTTTTATTTACTCGACCAATATGCTATTTAGCTAGTAATTCACATTATTATATCTAATAGCGAAACGTTATTACGTCCTCAATATCCTTATGAGAAATGACGCGATAGTTTATGGGGTAACCTCCTGTTAATATGTAGAAATAGACATAGTGTAAATATTTAAAATATTACAAATATTCAAATGTGATGTGATGTGAATTAAAAAAATAAATAAACAAAATTCCCATAACGAATTACTAGCGACTCACTCTCGCTTCGCTCGGGTTCATCCCTAGGTATATTTTTTTTTGAGCGGAACTAATTCTTTTACTGAAATAAAAGTAAAAGTGTTTTGACGAGACTTTCAATGGCAGATAGCTGATGTAATAAGGAATAACTTAGGCTACTTTTATTTTATAAAAAAAATAGGGTCCCAAGAAAAAAAATTTAAAACCAATGAAAAATTTAATAATATCCGATTCAAATAGGAAAGTTGTATACATACCCGAGCGAAGCGAGGGTGAGTCGCTAGTGTGAAATATACGGAAAGTGGTATAAAGCTCTAAAATAAAACATAAAACATACGTATGTTCTATCTATCATTTTTTAGCGTAGATTAAGTTAATTGAATCAAGAGTGATCACATAAATGTATATATAATTTTAAAAATTCTATATGTCAACACATAAATCCAATGGAAATTAAAACTGGGTTTTAGTCCACGCGAGCGTAGCCGCGGGCACAAAGCTATAACTAATAAAAATGACACTTTATATGTGTAACTTAAAAAGGAGAGAGAAGGAAGACTGTTAGTTTCAGGTGTACATACTCGTAACATTGGTTTTTTTTATATAAAACGTAGATGTTAGCCTGTTAGTGTATTAGTTAAAAATCCAATATTAGCCGTGTTGCATGATTCTAAAGTCGTAAACATTGTATGCAAGTTATATCATTGGATTTTCTTCCTTTAATTTTGGAAAAATAGAATAGAAAAATGTGCGCAAATTAGGTAGTGGAGCTTGCTAAATACTAAAAAAAATTTACAGACTAGGTATACGTTAAATATCTTTTAAGATACTGGATATTTTGGGTTAATCGCAAAAAAAATTTTTTTTGTCCAAAATGTCTTTAATGAATAATGTGAAACTCGAACTTTTTTTGTGATTTTAAAGTTTATTGTGAAAACGTAAAAAGCTGTAGCTTAGTATGTAAATATGTTAGTAAAAACAACATAATATTCGGCGGTACGGAACTCTCGATGCGCGAGTCAAATGTCTGCAATGATGAATTTGTATTTAATCAATTATAACTTATAACATAAAGCCAAAGAGTTTGATTCTTTTTGTAGTTTGAACACGAGCGAAGCCGCAGTTTCTGCTAGCTATAAAATAAAAATCTCTAAAGGAGAATTAGTTTACTAGCGATACGCCCCTCACTTCTATTTTTTTTTCTTTTTTTTATTTGAGTAAGTCTAACACCCACAGACATACGTCCGTGCGATTTTTTTGACATTCTTATATTGTTATTTTTATTTTATTTAAGATGGATTCGTGCGTGTACAATTTCAGAATCAAAAAAATTTGCGAACAAAAACGAAAAGCTGAACAAAACTATGGGGTCGGGTGGACTTTAAGAGTCCGCCCAAATGTCCCACTTCTAATATTTATACCATTTAGTTCGTTTTGACGAGTAAATCCGTAAGAGTACGAAACGTTCTATATTTTTGCATCGCTACTCTATACAGAGAGTTTCGTTTTAAAGAAATTTATTTCTCACTAGCGGCTCACCCTCGCTTCGCTCGGGTTCGTCGCTAGGTACGTTTTAAATAGATATAAAAAGAAAAAATCTTTCTTTCTCACATTTTAATTATATGTTTTAATACTTACCTATTCCGGACTAAGAGAAATCCAAAAATTAAAATATCATAAAAATTGGAACGCGGTCGAACGGGATAAAAAGTATCCTATGTCCTTCTCCTGGCTCTAAACTACCTCCCTGCCAATTTTCAGCTAAATCGGTTCAGCCGTTCTTGAGTTATAAGCGAAGTAACTAACACGACTTTCTTTTATATATATAGATTACGAACAAGTCTTTTACACGAGAAACATATATAAAGATATAAGAAATTATGACAGTTGATCAGAACTGGGAGCATTAGTTACAAAAAATATATTTATATAACTTAAAGCTACTGAAAATTTTAGAATTTTTTGTCTTTCGGTAAACTATTATAGAGTTTTGTTATTCCTTCCATGTCATAGAGGCATTTATTCTCATTGTGAGAATAAATATTATTCAATGACTCATGCAATTAGTTATTATTGCCAAACTCTCCATAGTTAAATATTTTTGCTCGTGACTGTACCATTTTTTAAAGTTGCCCGAAAGCATGTTTATCTATTTCTTTTAAACTATTTTTTCTGTTACAAATGTTTATTTATAAAATTATAAATAGCTTTAGCGATTATTTTCTTTTTGTGTACTTAGTTCTTGACTAAAGGTGGACACAATAGCTGGAGGTGTTATCGAAAACTATTTTTTCTTTTTTATACACTTTTTTTATTTCTCACATAAAAGACTTTATTATAATCCCAAATTTTCAGCATCTGTGGTAGGAGCATGTCCAAGTTCCGGGTCCGGTAGAATATTACAAATCTAAAATCTTAGATTTATTTAGGTATATATTAATATGTGGAAAAAGTTCTGGTCGGCCTTGTGTTGGAGCTACTGTCCCAACTGAACCGCATTGGTATTGTGCAAGGAATTGAGCAAGCCATACCTAACCTACTACTAGTTTGCACATACAAAATTAGAAGGAAATACACGACAGTTTTAAATTAATGTTAAATAGTAAAGGAATATAATATAAACACTTAGGTCAAATTGCTTCTAAATCTAAATATTTAAATGTAATAAATCGTCCAACCGTATATATTTGACGTCTGCTTCATTCAGGTGCATATATATGTGGTATAATATTATTATACTCAGGAATAAATTTTATATTATCCTATGTGTTACTCCAGGTTATAATCTAACTGTAAATTAACATTCATCCAAATTCGTCCAGTCGTTTTAGCGTAAAGGAGAACAAACATACGAACTTTCACCTTTATAATAGGAGTGTGATTTAATTTTTCCAATAAAACTATATTTTCGGATTTTTTCGCGTATTTATTTAGATTTTTGGTTTCCGACGTTTCAAATGCTTTACAGCAATCATGGTCACGGAAGAGAAGGTTTTAGACGTCTCAAAGATTATTTTATATAGTTATTACACACAGTATCTACCCACAAAATTATACTTTAATTTGGAAATAAGAATTAGTATTAAAAAAACCTTAAAAAAGCCGACTTCCAGGCACTAAAATGTAAAAAATAACTAAACTTGGGTTTTCATTTAGAATACATACCTAATCAGATATTTTCATGAATATATTTTTTACTGTAGACTTGCAACGAATATTCGGCTATTATACGGTATTCGGCTCCTTTTTTCCTATTCGGCTGAATACCTAATATCTAGTTACTACACAACCGAATACCGAATACTTAAGTAATATGTTTTGTTGTAATCAGATAATTGGTAAAATTGAAAATATTGATTTAGTTTATAATAACATATTATTCTTATAATCATTCAAGTAGTCATAGGTATGTATACATATGGTTTTAATGATATTTTTAAGATTGATGGTTATTGATTGTTATTGATTGGCTTTGATTACTGGATACCGATTCTTGCTGTACATGTTTGATTTTCTGGCTTTTCTCGTGGATTTTTGATTTTTCTTTCTGATTGGATTTGTTGTTGTTTTTGCGACGTTTGTCGCGTAGTTTGGGTGTGTTGCGTGTGTGTGCGGTTGGCGAATGAGTCATGGCTGACTCAGACGCCAGCGCGGACACAGATGCGTCCATTGGGCGCAAGAGGACTGCTCCGCGTCCTCCATTGGCGGGCTCTACTGGCTCGGAAACGGAGACGGATGAGCGAGTCCGCGCCAAGGAGAACAAGGCGCGTAGGGGTAGGCCCATTGGGTCAGGGAGTGGCACGGTTCTTACCCGGGCGCGCGCGGATCTGCGCAGGATGGAGGCTGAGGCCAGGGAGGCGGAATTTGAGCGCGCGCTTGAGGCGCGCGCTTTTCGTAAAAAGACGGGCAAGGCAGACAAGGCAGTCTTTGAGTTTGGCTCAGACCTGTCTGCCCCTGAGAGCCGGGAGGATGCAAACGCTGCTATGGATGTGCAGGGCCTGCGGGCAGAGGCAGGGCGAAATGTGACGGAGATTTTCCATGTTGCCAGGACCTCTGGCAACTTGAAGGGTGAATATGTCCGCCGTCTCAAGATGGCTGCAGCGGCCCTAACGGGGATAGTGGACACCCTGGCGGCTCGTTCATCGAACGAAGAGACGAGGAAGGTTGCGGCCGATAATGAGAGGCTGCGTAAGGAGGTGGAGAACCTGAAGGCGGAGGTGAAGGCGCACCGTCGGCAGTTTTCCGAGATGAGGGCGAGTGCTCCGTCCTCCTCTCTGCCGGGGGAGGCTTTGGAGGAGCTAAGGGCCTCTCTTATCTCCTCGGTTGGGGCCCTGATCGATGCCAAACTTGCCGGCATCGAGGAGCGCCTGCTGCCGGCTAGGCCGCTTCGTCCGCCTCTTGCAGCGGACAAAAGAAGGGAGGCGGGTGCGCCGACGCCTGCCCCGAGAGAGCCTCAGAGTAAGCCAGCACCGGTGGCGAGTGCGGCTGGAGAGGGATCGGCGGCGCGTAGGCGTCAGCCTAAAGAGGCTAGGATGGCAGCCCCGGAGCGTCCTAGGTCGGAGCCAGCTCCACCAGCCCCTGTGGCGGGACCAGCTCCGCCGGCCCCTGTGGCGGGACCAAGTACTGCGGATGAGGGCACATGGGCGACGGTGGTCCGCAAGGGCAAAGGGAAGGGGAAGAAGTCCTCCCCCCCAGCGGCCCCGGCTGCCCCGGCGGGTGCAAAGTCGGCGCCAAAGACCCCTTCGGGGCCAAAGGCGCCTGTCGCGCAGAAGGCCCCTTCGGCGCCGGCTAAACCGAAGGTATCGGCTCCGCCGCGCACAGCGGCTGTTATAATAACGCTCCAGCAGGAGGCGGCATCGAAGGGTGTCACCTATGCCAAGCTGCTGGAGCGCGCACGGGCGAACATAGACCTGTCCCAATTGGGTGTAACGGGCGGTCTATCAGTGAGGGTTGCGGCAACCGCGGCGCGGTTGTTGGAGCTTGCAGCCTCGGTGCCGCCTGAAGCGGCGGATAGGCTGGCGGATAAACTCCGCCAAGTACTAGACGGGGTGGCGACCATCGCTCGCCCTGCTACAACGGGTGAGCTGAGGGTGTCGGGCCTGGATGACTCGGTCACCAAGGAGGCGGTGGCCGACGCAGTCGCCAGGGCGGGCGGCTGTTCAACGGAGTCTGTCTGGGTGAGCCGGGTCCACACCGGGAAAGGGGGGATGGGCATGGCTGTCGTAAGGTGCCCAGTTACGGCAGCCAAAAAGGTGGCCGACGCAAGCCGACTTCTGGTCGGGTGGTCGTCGGCCAAGGTCGAGGTACTGGAGCAGCGCCCATTGCGCTGCTTCAGATGCATGGGTCTGGGGCATACCCTACCACGATGCCCATCGAGGGTGGAACGGGGGCGCCTGTGTTTCCGGTGCGGCAGCGACGAACACCATTCCGCTGCCTGCACCGCGAAGACAGTCCGCTGTGCGGTCTGCGCGGATGCGGGGCGCCCCTCTGGGCATATGATGGGTGGGCGGGATTGCAACCCACCCATCACGAAAGGCAAGACGGCTCCAGGGACCGGAGCCGTCGCTAGTGCCGGTAGCCGCCAGGCTGAGGAAGCAGTGATGTCATCTTAATGGACAGGCACACTCGCTTCCTCCAAGGGAATGTGAACCACTCGGCCGGAGCGCAGGACCTTTTCCTGCAGTCCATGGCCGAGTGGGAGATAGGTCTGGCGGTGGCCTGTGAGCCCTACTTTGTCCCTCACCAACCGAACTGGGTGGGGGACCTAGAGGGCTCCGTGGCCATAGTGTCTGGGAGCAGCACCGGCCCCCGTCTCTCGGCAATCGAGAGGGGCCAAGGACTTGTCGTGGCAGGGTGGGGAGAGTACGCCATCGTTGCGGTGTACTTCTCCCCCAACCGCAGTCTGGCGGAGTTCGAGATCTTCCTCGACTCCGTCCGCGCTGCGGTTTGCAGGCAGTCGCCGAGGCCCACTATCGTCCTCGGCGACTTTAATGCCAAGTCCTTGGCCTGGGGGAATCCCACGTCGAACGCTCGAGGGCGAGCCGTTCAGACGTGGGCACTACTCTCCGGTCTGTCCCTGCTCAATGTGGGGACAGCGTTCACGTGCGTGCGACAGCAGGGGGGGTCCGTGGTGGACCTAACGTTCGCCACCCCCGCCGTCGCACGCAGGGTGATCAACTGGAGGGTAGAGGAGGAGGTGGAGACTCTGTCGGATCATAATTATATCCGATTTGAGATCTCCACCCGTCCGGTGCCGGTGGACCGCCCAAGGGGGCCTTCTCAAGCGTTTCCGAGATGGGCCCTGGGCCGGCTTGATACAGAGCTGGCCAGAGAGGCGGCCATCGTTGAAGCATGGTGCTCCCAGGGGAGTGTGGTGGGCGCCAGTTCCGATGTCGAGGAGCTGGCTGGCCGCATGTGCGACGCCCTTACGAGGGTGTGCAATGCGGCCATGCCGCGGACTAGGCGGTTCGCCCGGCATCGCCGGAGCGTGTATTGGTGATCGCCCGAAATTGCACAGCTTCGGGCGACCTGCAACTGGCATAGACGGAAGTTTGTCCGGTGTCGCAGGAGGAATGGCCTGGACCCGGTTTTGGAGAACGAGCTGCGGGTGGCCTATCGGTCAGCGAAGAAGGCCCTGCAGCTCGCTATCAGCCAGGCCAAGGCGGCGGCCCGCCAGGAAATGCTGGCGGGCCTGGATCGGGATCCATGGGGGCGCCCTTACATCAGCGCGCGGAACAAACTCCGCGCGCACGGCCCCCCGGTCACGGAGACCACGCCGCCCGAGGTCCTCCTGCGACTGATCGGAGGGTTGTTCCCGGAGTCGTCTGGGCACATCCCCCCGGTGATGGCTCCTCCCACACGCTCTGTGGGAGTGGAGGAATTCCCCCCAATCACCGAGGGGGAGATGGAATTGGCCCGCGATAAACTGCGGGCCAAACGGACGGCTCCGGGACCGGATGGTATTCCGGGGCGAGTTCTGTGCATTGCCCTGGAATACCTGGGAGGGGATCTTCGGGACCTGTTCAACGCGTGCCTTCGTGTTGGGCAGTTCCCGAAGATCTGGAAGGAGGGATTATTGTGCCTGTTGCCCAAGGAGGGTCGTCCTCTTGACTCCCCTTCGGCATACAGGCCGATCGTGATGCTGAGTGAGATGGGCAAGCTTTTCGAGAGAATTCTCGTTGCCCGTCTTACTCAGCATCTCGAGGAGGTGGGGCCGGGCCTTTCAGAGGCTCAGTTCGGGTTCAGGGCGGGTCGGTCGACCGTGGACGCCCTGAACGCCCTGAAGGTTCGGTCCTTGGCCGCGGTGGAGGAGGGAGGCGTGCTGTTAGCCGTCTCATTGGATGTGGCCAACGCCTTCAACACCCTGCCGTTTGAGACGTTACGAGAGGCACTTCGGTACCATGAGGTGCCTCTCTATCTCCGGCGGGTGTTGGACGCGTACCTTCGTGACAGACAGGTCGTGTGGAAGGGGGCAGATGGGGTGGTCGGTCGGCGACGTGTCGACTGCGGGGTTCCACAAGGGGCCGTTTTGGGCCCGGTACTGTGGAACCTCGGCTATGACTGGCTCCTGCGTTGTCCGCTCCTCCCCAGGCTCGGTGTCATCGCATACGCTGATGACACCCTCGTCACAGCCCGGGGTCGTTCCTATGAGGAGGCGGCACGCTTGGCCACAGTCGGCACCAATCTGGTCGCCGACCGGATAGGGATGCTGGGCCTGAGGGTCTCTGTCTCCAAAACGGAGGCCCTCCTCTTTCATGGCCCACGCAAGGGTGCCCCCCGCAACGCCTGTCTGCGAGTCCAGGGTAGGATGGTGGAGGTTCGGGCCCATATGCGCTACTTGGGCCTGACCCTGGACGGACGCTGGACGTTTCGTGTCCATTTCGCCCAGCTCACCCCGAGACTGATCGGCGCCGCCTCGGCCCTCGGCAGACTTCTGCCAAATGTCGGGGGCCCTGGATCTCACTGCCGGCGGCTCTATGCCGGCATCGTGAGGTCCATGGCACTGTACGGTGCCCCTGTGTGGATTGACGCCCTCTCCGCACTTAACAGGGCCCAACTGCGCAAGGCGCAACGGGTCCTGGCGGTGAGGGCGGTGCGGGGATACCGTACGGTGTCCTTCACGGTGGCGACACTTCTGGCGGGCGATCCGCCCTGGGAACTCCAGGCGGAGGTGCTCGCCGAAGTTTATCAGTTTCGGGCGAGTGAGCGGGCTCAAGGGGAACGTCCAGCGCGGGAGGGAGTCGCTCGGATCAGGCGCCTAGCTGACGAGGCACTGATCCGGCGCTGGTGGGAAGACCTGGGGACTCCAGCGGCTGGCCTGGCGACGGTGGGGGCGGTTCGTCCGTTCCTGTCTCGCTGGGTCAGGCGGCCACACGGCGTCCTGACGTTCAGGTTGACGCAGATGCTTACCGGGCACGGGTGCTTTGGTAAGTATCTGTATCAAGTTGCGCGTCGGGAACCGTTGCCCGTATGCCACGAGTGTGGTGCGTCCGAGGACACCTCGCACCACACCCTCGCGGTATGCGCCGCTTGGGCTCCCCAGCGCCAGGCCCTGATGGCGGTAGTGGGTGGAGACCTCTCGTTGCGAAGCGTGGTGGGGGCCATGCTACGCGATGAGAGGTCCTGGTCGGCGATGGTCTCCTTCAGCGAGGCCGTCATCTCACTGAAGGAGACGGCGGAGAGGGAACGCGAGGCTAACGCCTTAGCAGACCCTCTTCGTCGCCGTCGGCTGGGGGAGAGGAGGCGCCGGTACGCGCATCTTCTCCCGCCACCCTAGAGGAGCTACTGCGGGGGGGTCTCTCGTTGACTCCCCTGCACGTCATCGGGGCGGTCGGGATGCTCTGTGAATCGAGGGCATCCCGGTTTAGGCGAGGCAGGCCCGCGGGGTACGGGCTGTCCGCAGGGGTGTTGCAGTGAATGCGCAAGCGATCCTGCACACCCCATTGCACTGCGGCGACGGGTTCCGCTGTGGGTTTTAGTGAGTAGGAGTCTCACAGTACCCTACCCATTGACGGCCGGTAGGGTCCCCATGATGGGTTTCCCCAGCGTCAACAAAAAAAAAAAAAAAAAGGTATGTATACATATAATATAGAACTTAATTATGTAATCAAGTTCTATATTACAAAAAAATAAGCAAAAAAACAATCAAATAAATTTCTATGCACTTGCATCATAATTAAAATTTAGAAGTGACAATCCCAGCTTCAGAGAAAAGATGCTCCGAATATATACTACCTATTTCCTGGCGCCAAACAAGAAACAAACACGCCAATACAAGCTTCCTCTCCACGACGTAATAATTTTGCCTAATATTTCGCTATTCGGCCAGAAAGCCCAACGAATATTCGATATTCGGCGTATAGCCGAATATACTATTTATTGCAAGTCTAATTTTTAGTTTAAAATATACTCTTCGTCCATTACTATGCACTTTTTCTGACAGCATATATATATATATATATATATATATATATATATATATATATATATATATATATGTGTGTGTATATATATATATATACATAAATATATACATACATATTTCACCAATTTATTAATATTCAAGGCTGTGCGACAGACTGTTGGTCGAATCTTAACCATAGTTCAAACAAAACCTTTATTTATTCTTTTTAATTAGCGTTTTAAAAACTATAAATAATGTCACATATAATTGACTAGTGAATGATTTTCACACAAATATTAAAAGTAATAATATTCTAAAAATAATATTCATAACATAAAAGATATTGTAGATTTTGTTAATAAATTATTTCCACAAGTTACATGGATTATGTAAGCCAATGTCAAGGTTACGATTACGCAAGACATACTTTAGTTGAGATTTTTTCCATATTGGTACGTAAATAAATATGTGTACCAAGCTTCAATTTTTGTTAGTTATGCAATATTCACTTAAATAAACTAGTGATATAATGGAAAATTGATTTTTTATGGTAAAAAACGCTATAGGTATATAAGATTTGCTAACCATATTACTTATATTTTTTACTTATAGTTTTTGAAAAGTGGATGCCTTGAAAAACCTTGTTTCACATAAAAAATAAACGAGTCAGAAGGGCACAAAGCGAACGGAAACTTCCTGAGTGGACAACTTGATGAATGCGCCCGCTGCTTGTAGCATATTTCAAGAAATTGCTAAATTAAAAAAATATTTATATGACAAAAGTTATTTAACATTACATATTATCCTGACTGGTACATATAATTATAAAGCCAACCATTAAACTTAGCCGACTTCCTCCTATGTCTTTGGCACTTTACGTGGTAGCTTTTAAAATTTATATATATTTAATATATATTCTACTTGGACATCCAAATATTACACATAGTAGGTATTACACCAACAAATTAAAAAATGAAATACAAAAACAAAAAACTCGACTACGTAAATTGCCAACTACTTATAAAGATAGAAACATGATAACACTGATGAAATGAATGAAATGAATAAGTTTTCAACCGACTTCAAAAAGGAGGAGGTTCTCAATTCGACTGTATTTTTTTTTTTTTATGTTTGTTACCTCAGAACTTCGTCATTTATTAACCGATTTGGACAATTTTTTTTTTGTTTGAAAGGGTATACTTCCAGATTGGTCCCATTTAAATTTCAAAAAAAAAATACCACCCCTAAGGGTGGAAAAATAGCTAATAATGAATTTAACCTACTTCTAATTGTCATATTGACTTGAAACTTTGCAAGTGTTTCTATTTCCGTTGATAGTATAGAGGTTCGGTATTGTTGACCTGATCTGATGGTAAGGCCAGAAGGCGGATAGGTGGAACTCTTCAACGATAAATAGTAGATACTTCGAGTTTGGGCTTATTTTGTTTGGTTTGACAAGCCTAACACTTTAGAATTCTTACTTTGCTACTACTGTCTACACTAAAAAGGGAAAAATAAAAACTTTTTAACAAAAAAATAAAAACCGACTTCAAACAAAAGCACTAAAAAGTAAAAAATAACTGATTGGTAGTTTTCATTTACTATACATACCTAATCAAATATTTTCGAAGTCGGTGTGCTTTGCTTTGTATGGGCTGGCACCGATTTCAAAAATATTTGATTAGGTATGTATTTAATAGGTAGGCTTTAATTACTTAGCCAAAGCACACCGACTTCGAAAATATTTGATTAGGTATGTATAGTAAATGAAAACTACCAATCAGTTATTTTTTACTTTTTAGTGCTTTTGTTTGAAGTCGGTTTTTATTTTTTTGTTAAAAAGTTTTTATAACTTTATTCAATTAGACTTAAACGAACACTTTTGAATCGTCAATTACATTTAAAGAGAGTCAGTCTGTGAGGAAGTTACCACCGGTTTGAAATGCAGTTCTGCTGCTGAGAAGAGCCGGTAAGAAACTCAATAGTTGAAACAAAATGATACATGCATAGACATACATACATACATGTCAAACACATAACCGTTCTTTTGGGTTTCGCCAAAGTCGGGTGAAAATAAACGAATTGAGAACGTCCTCTCTTTTGATGTCGGTCGGTCAAAAAAACTGGTTTGTTAAATTCCAATTATGGTTAATAAATTCGGCCACTTTTTACGAGAATCGTAAATATATGCAAAAATATTTTTCCATTCCACAATAAAACAATAGAATCTTTGTATGAATGTTCTCACACTCCACAATCAGAAATTCATAGTTATTATTACCTTACAAGCAAAATTTTTACAGAATAATATTTAGTATTTAAATATTATTTTGTAAAAATTTTAAAAAATATTCGCGTGGTAATAATAGATAGTGTTTTTCTATAAAACAATCTTACTACTATATAAATGCGAAGATTCAAAGGATGAATGTTCGTTATTCAATCATGCCAGAACGGCTGAACGGATCTGGATGAAATTTGGCACAGAGATAGATTATAGTCTGGAAGAGCATATAAGTTACTATTTCTCCCGAAAAAATGTACGACTTTTGTGGTATAGATTTGTTTTTGTTTTTCATCGAATCATATCAAATTTCGAAATTCAAGTTTTTGCCATTGAAGTTGAACACAGATTACTTCGCCAATGTTTCGTGATTAAGTGAGGAGACACCAGGGAGAAACAATTTTTCTACTCTCCCACCCAGGTTTCAAATTTTCAAAGCTGAAGAAGTTGATGAGCTGTAGCGCTATCTAGAGTCAAAGTAAAATGAATATCATAAAAACCTTCCCCTTCAAAAAGATAGAATGTGTTTAAATTTTAATGTACATATAATAAGACTACTAATACAAAAAATATATTTTCAATATTGATGAACGTTAATTTTGTCGTAAGTTTTTGTTTTAAATTACATATTTTGTTATATTTATGATAAAACTATCTAATCTAAAAAAACTGTAGATACTTATAGTAAGTATTTAAAATTCTTCAGAGTTACTACAAAAACGTTTATAAAGTTTTAGCCATTCACTAAACGCTTTATTGCCATATTATATTTTAGTACGATATTATCGTAAATCTCTAATAAAAAGATTATTACACTCATAAATAAAAAAAATATTTAATGTACAGATTTGACTTAGTTAGAATTTAATTATAAGTATAGATATATATGTAAATTCTTTTCATATAGGTACATTTGTTTTCCTCAAATTTTCAAAATTGATTATGATTAAACTTCGAGAACTAGTTACAAGTAAACAAATTATAAAACTAATGTAATTTTTATATAAGTATATAATGAATATTATACATTTAAAGGATATGTGACAATGACACAGATGCTTATAACCTTGCTCTTTGCTTCATTGGTACGTGAGAAACATTAAGCTATTCCTTAATTAGATGCAATGTCTAGTAACTAAGGACCCATGTAACTGAAGTATGACGCCATCTTTATAATAAACTAACACACTACCCCGGTTTTGTCAGTGTTCTTACTTTTTAATTTTTCACTCGAAAATATTGTTTCTTGTACAAGCTTTTCCTTTTTCGCCACTTTAGGGGTTAGATTTCAAGAAACCAGTAACTGTTATAATGAAATATGAATCATTATAACTTTATTGTATACCACAAGTAAAAAGAAAAATAGTAAATAAATCACATCTATATTTAATATTATAAAGAGGTAAACTTTGTGAGTTTGTGACGTTGTAGGGGATAACTTCTAAATCTACAGAACCAATTTAGATGAGATTTGGTAAGAATATAGTTTGAGGCCCTAGGAAGGACATAGGATACTTTTTATTCCGGGAATCAACCCTTAAGGGGGTGAAAATGGGGATGAAAGTTGGTATTGGGAAGCAAGCTAGGGACGAACCCGAGTGAAGCGAGGGTGAGTCGCTAGTATGTATATAAAAAAGTTGTAAAAAATGTTTTTAGAATATCATTTCTATCATCACACCCTTAGTATTACGGAAATTGTGGAAGGTTATGGAATAAATATGCCTTTTTTATAATAAAATATATAACATAAATATAATAATTAAAATTTTAGGCAAAATGTATAGCTAAAGTAAGCAGTAGCAAAACTTGGGACTTCGTCTGCGTTGAACAAAAGAAAAACATGTCAAATTCTAAAATGAGACTATATCTACTAAAAATTCATAAAAATAATTAGTAGTATATGTTGTAGTATATTTTTGTGTGAGCCATTCATCAATCAGAAACATTTTTATATGGCTTCATGTAAGTTCTGATATAAAGTAGATCTTAATGCTTTAGTTTTGCAACGCGTGTACCAACTGCAGAGGCATTTCTCAACTAACAAATGTCGGGGCAAGAAGCGTATTAACAAATATTTATATCATGTTAATAACACGAGAATGTCCTAGTGAATGGCATAGAATTTTATAACATATATAAATATTTTTGTTTATCTGTATATACGGGATAATATCTGGAACTCTCGATTTGATTCTAAATATTTAACTCTTAGAAAGCTTCCCATTTACACCCCACTCCATTAAGGGTGATTTTTTTACCTATAATTAATAATTAAATACCACTAACCAACCTTTTTATTAAAAAAACTAAACAATATTTATTTAAAAAAAAAACTTATCCACGTTTACCGGTTTTCTGTCTCTGCTACCAAATTCTCATTGTCGAATGTAATGAACCTCTTACATCTCATTAAAACAAAAAAAAATCGGTATTTAAAGAATTGACTATTTCAGAATTTTTTTAATGAGTTTCATTATTAACCTTCTGACTTCATCATCAGATTAGCCCATTGGTACGAAATCATTCTACAGCGCCCAAGTTAATATGTAATTATGTATACATATTACATACATATGTATGTGCAACCTGATACAATAATATCTGTATAATAAATATTATAAATGTGACAGTTTGTGAGTATGTATGTTTGTTAATCTTTCACGCCAGAACGGCTGAACAGATCTGGATGAAATTTGGCACAGAGATAGATTACAGTCTAGAATAGCACATAGGCTACTTTTTATCCCGGAAAAATATACGATTTCCGAGGGATAGATTTGTTTTTGTTTTTCTAGTAATTAATAATTATATCTAAGTACATTGAATTTATCTTTCTTGATAGTTTACTCGTGTGCAACTAACAAAGTAACAAGGTATACTTTGTTACCAATAAAGGAAATAAAAGGCTGTTAAATCATCTGCACGCTTATTTCCTTTCTTTCCTCGTAACGTTATTATGAACTTCATTATTAATTCATAACTAATCTATTCCAAATACGATTAAAGTTAGCTAATATCCCACAGAAACACATGACCGGTGTAAAAAAATATCATTAGTGTTAATCCAGTGTGCATCTGTTTTCATTCAAATTAACTCATCGGTGTACGCAAGATTCAGCAACAAATTTCCCAACTACTTCACATACTTTTACATTTATAATAAAGTAGAATAGTTGATGTGGTATGGTATATGGCCCCAACATTTGATATGACGATATGTACATAGATCTGACTAGCGACTCACCCTCGCTTCGTTCGTGTTCGTCCCTAGCTTGCTTCCCAATACAAACATTCATCCCCATTTTCACCCCCTTAATTCGATTCCTGTTCGGCACAAATGGCAATAATCATACAAACATTTTGCTCTTCTCTTCTCATATTGTTTTAATATTATTTTTATATTCATGTTTCTTTTACTTACAGTGAGGAACGGAAAAAGGCGAGAAGGCTATGCATAACTGCTAAAGAGGACCACATATGTCGTGGATGTGGCGGCGACAAGTTTGGCGGCGTGGTTCCCTGCATCTGTGAAAAGTACAAGTAAATAAAAATACATTTATAATGCTAAGAGAAATTTCATGCTCTATTCTCCTGTATTAAGTGGAAAAACATAGTTATAATATTTTTTACCTCAGTCAATCTAAAAAAATAATCATAGTTAATCCATACATAGAATAAAATTGTAACTAAGCAGAATCTGTGACATTAAATATTTTTTGGAAAATCTTATTGAAATAAACATTATTATCGATACAGAGGCCGAATCTATAGTTTTTAGAATTTTTGTCTGTCTGTCTGTCTGTCTGTCTGTTGCCACATCACAGAAAAACCACTGTAGGGATTTTGATGAAATTTGGTATGGTGATAGCTGGTTATCAGTGTCAACATATAGGATACTTTTTACCGCGGGAAAATGTCTCATTTCTGAGAAAAAATACAAAAACTGCAATATAAGAGTATACTAATATGTAAAACCTAAGAATTTGGTTTTTGGTCATCTGAACGCGGGCGGAGCCGCGAGCAATGCTAGTCTTCTGTATAAATAAAAATGAATGTTCGTATGTTTGTCCCCTATGCATTCCTAAATCATTGATCCGATTTTGATAAAACTCCGGTGAGTTATTCTTTTTAAGCCTGCGAAGGTTCCCAGCTCAAAAAATAAGAAGTTTTTTTTGACATTTATTTATCTTTTACGTGCTGATAAACCATTTAAGCTATGTAGCCCAAGTAAAGCGGGGGTAAGTCGGTAGTATATATAATAATAATACACTAGTAGAAACTTCCCCCTATAAAAAGTTGATTAATATACAAGAACTAGCTGAACCCGCGACTTCGCCCGCTTTCAAACTACAAAAAAATTTCAAACTCTTTGGCATTATGTTATACTGATAATTTGATTTCTGTAATGATTTTCATGTGTGAGTATTATGCACATTTGACTCGCGCATCGAGGGTTCCGCACCGCCGAATGTTGTGTTGTTTTTACTAACATATTCACACACTAAACTACCGTTTTTTACGTTTTCACAATACATACTTAAAAGTCCCAAAAAATAAGTTAGTGTTTCACATTATTTCTTAGAGATATTTTGGAAAAATATATAATTTTAGCGTATTGTGTAAAATATAAATTTAACGTATACCTAGTCTGTAAATAGAAATTCTGTAAAGTATTTAGCAAGCTCCACTACCTCTATTTTGTGCACATTTTTCTAATTCATTTTTCCAAAATTAGAGGAACAAAGTCCAATGATATAACTCGCATACAAGTTTTACGACTTTAGAATCATGCAACTCGGCTAATATTGCCTATTAAACTAATACTCTCACAGGCGTGTCACGTGTCTATATTATTTTTTTTATTTTTTTTTATTTTACCCATAACACCTGAAACTTGCAGTCCCTCCCTTCTTTTTTAAGTTACACATATAAAGTGTCATTTTTATTAGTGATAGCTTTCTGCCCGCGGGTACGCTCGCGTGGACTAAAACCCAGTTTTAATTTCCATTGGATTTACGTGTTGACATATAGAATTTGTAATATTATGTATACATTTATGTAATCACTCTAGATTCAATTAACTTAACTTAAAAATGATAGATACATAGAACATACATAAGTATGTTTTATGTTTTATTTTAGGGCTTTATACCACTTTCTGTACCTATATTTCACATAAAAAATTACAGTGTTTCATACTAACTTTTCATCCTCTAATTTACCCTCCTACGGAATGAATCACAAAAAATGATAAAACAAAGAGCCTTTATATCACTTTATATGCATGTAGCTAAAGCTGCGGGAACAATATTATGTTATATAAAACTAGAGACTCACCCTTGCTCCTCTCGGGTTCGTCCCTAGTGAAAATTTAGGTTTGTATGACTTCTTAATGCCGAATCATAAAAAAATAAAAACATAATTTTTTGTCCAAAAATTAATTTTTTTTTTTTTGGGGTGGACCACCCTTATCACTTAGTGGTATACAAAATAATTTACGTCCTATTCTCATACCTACTGAATAAACACACAAAATTTCATAAGAATCGATCAAGCCGTTTTGGAGGAGTTTTGTGACACGAGAATTTTATATATTAGATTTACAATATTATAAAACTACTAACGAGCCAAAATTTTATAAATAAAACTAATACATAATCTAAACCCTACTACTAATGCTGCCGGCATTGCTTAAAATTTTTTCTGTAGTTTTTGTCACGTTATAAGTTATGACACGAAAGAGTGCAAAAATTTATAATATTTTTGAATATTTTTTTAAAATTTGCAAAACATTAAACTTTATTTAATATTAGAGACTTACCCTCGGGAACTTATTATAGTCAGGTGCCTTACAATAGCTTAACTTAAGCTATTTAAATTAAATTATAAAAATAAAAAATATTAATAATAAAACAAATCTAAATAAATAAATTTTAAAATTATTTATTTGATAAACATAATTAACTAAAGAATAATATTTAATAGTATAATATAAACCCTGCCCTCTATAAATTTCTCTTCACCCAAGCCGATAAAGTAACTGAACGGCCATTTTTTTCGCCATAAAGTTTATTATGATTTCTGACAGTAAACACCTTTTTATTAGAATAAAAAAATAACTTCGTATTAGTGAAAGAATTAGAAAGTAAAAGAACAAACAAACTTACAGACTTTACATCTTTATAATGTGAGAGTAGAAAAAACATTAGTTGTATAAAATGTTTAATTTAACATTTTATTTCATTATACTTACTCGTATCGACTTAATTCACTGAATCTTTATATGTATTCTTAAACTAGCGACTCACCGGTTTTAACTGTTAGTATATGTACTTAGATTTCTCAGAGATAAGATATTTTACTGGACTAAAAAGCTATATGTTGACCTGGACAAACAGCTATCACCATACTAAATTTCATTAAAACCGTCCAGTGGTTTTGTCCTAATGCGTTCCCAGACAGACAGAGAAAAATTCCAAAAGCTACAGATTCGGCCTCTGTATCGATAATAATGTCTATTTCCATAAGATTTTCTAAAAAATATTTAATGTACAGATTTGACTCAGTTACATTTTTATTATATGTATAGATTACAAAGTCTTTTATAGTAGATAATATAAAACCTTTACAATGCTATGTACTTGTATTGCCCACATATCGTAGTAATTACAGTCATATCTTGGAATTTTGTACAGGTCAGAATAAAAAATATATCTAAAATAGGCAAAGAAAAACAGTTCACTGTTCAGTCATTTCTTGTTTGTCAATCGAACATCCCATTTTAACATCCCACTGCTGGGCACAGTCCTCCCTTCAATACGAGGGGTATCAGTTCATAGTCCATCACCAAGCCAAGTGCGGGTTGGCGGACTAGTCCGCCATTCATATATATATATATCCCTCTTTTCAATAATGAATAAAGTCGTATTTCGACCTAGCGACCCCTAATAATATATAATAACGTTATACTAATAAGTTATTTTGCTATAACTTTCTTAATAGGCGCTTCGCAAAAATAAAAGAACCAAGCTGGAACTCAACAATATCTTGAAATAAAATTTGTTTTTATAAATTAAATTAACTAATTGTAACATTTTTTTGTTTTCAGTCCTGTTAAATTTGAATCAGGCGCGTGGTTCTTGAAAAAAGTGCAAAAAGCGCTCAGCCTTATGCCGTGGTCATTCAATACAGATAAATTAGAACAAATTGGTAAGTTTTACTTGTTATATTTCTTTGGGACAACTATTACAACTGTGTATGTTTGCACGTGTACGTTAGTCCTACATTCTGAAAGAGCTAGACGGCCTTTTTTGTCCTGGTTTTGTAGAGACTCACTAGAAAACCAATTACTACCCAATGAAACCAAACGTAAAGATTCCCTTCGTAATAGTAGGTTTCGAAAAGGATTAAATATTTTTTTCTAAACGCTTCCTTCTAAGAGCTGGCAACCCAGAAAAGATCTGACTTCTTTTTTAAATTATAAATGGAAAAACTATTTTGGTATAACTGATTCATTATCTATATATAAATAGGCAATGACAAAACAATTTGGTGACTTTTTCTCCACTGTTTGTAAACCGATTTTAATGTTATCAATAAAAAATAATTATTATGGTCGATTGTCGACCACTGAGCGAATACTAGTATAAAGAATTTTAGAATCTATCTAAATTTCAGTACCGCCTCTCAGAAAGTCGGCTAAACAAGATTAAATATGCAACTTAACACTTCCAGAGTTTTTATTTAATATGATTGTACATATTATTATATTAGAACTATAGGAGATATGAAAATATTTCATTAATTATATATTTTAGATGAAGAAGAATGTGACGGGCCTAGCTCGAGTGAAGGTCGCGGAGATCTGCACAATGTCAGAGAGTTCCTGGAAGCGATATCTGCTCGTCTCGCGGGGGGTCCTCTCGAGGGCACCAGAGTCGCACCGCTGTATGACCATCCGGCCTGTGAGTAAATCTAATTTTACTAACCTAAAATTTTACTATTAAGTATCTTGTAAATGTAAAGGACAATATATTTTAAAACATAATATATGACACAAAGCTAAAAGCACTGAATCATTGCAACATTACACTCGCAAAGAAAAACATCGCTCATTTTTTGGCGATATTGAACAACATTATAATATTATATTGTTGAGCAAAACATACTCGTTTTTATGCACATTTGTACCTTAACTCATTAGCGATGATATTGACAAGTGGAAAAATATTTACATTAGCATCCACTACGTGTAATACATACACAATACAAAGGTATATTTTGTTCTCATTTCCTCACTCTCTTGTTTCTGGCATTTCAAATTTCCTTACAAATTTTATTTTATGAATTAAAAGATAGATATTTAAAATTTATGAAGTCGTAAAATTGATATCCCACAAAAAACATTTTCATCTAAAATGTTGCTAAGACGAGACCATATATTCGTAGCTCGCACTTTCAAAAAGTTACCAGATCTCATGTACAACCAAGCTTCAAACTCTACACGCTCTAACTCTACAAACCCAGATAACAGAACTTAAAAAAGCTTTTATACACAAACTCCTGTAAAGCGACAAAACATGAGTAACGATGCTTTTCTTTGCAAGTATAAACTTACTTTGCATTGTTGCATTTAAACAATTAAAATTGTGAAAATAAACTACATATCAGAAATCAGAAAAAATATATTTCCACTCAGCCAAGACATCAATCATTGTAAATATTCCTTTATCTAACATACGTATTCGACTTAAATAGTTCAAAACAATTACATATATGATATAGATGTTAGCATGTTCGAGCGACACCACGTGCTGCTACGCGATACACTCGCGGCGCTATCCACCGCGCTTCGGGACGCGCTAAAACGTAAGATAGCAGTTAGCACACACTGTTGCACCGGCTTTATATGCACTATTATTTACATTGCATGCTAAATGTATATTATTTACAGATATATAGGAGTTGACGATGTTTTTAATATTTATCTGCACGTGGTTATGATGTATTTTCAATATTTTTGATGAAAATATACAATTAAATGATTTTGGTTTTTAGCACTCAATTTTAATTTTATTCGTAGCGTAATTATATATTACAGTATTATTAATATGTAGGTAGGTATTTTGCGATTAAAAATAAAATATTTAATTTTAATATCAATAGCAATATTGCGCATCATAAATATTGCTTTATTATTCGTGTAGGATTTACAAAGCTCTATAGATTGTTATTTTGAATAAATGATTTCGTACCTTTTATATTTCAAAGCCCAACTCCAGTTATATAAAGAAATAACAAATACTGTTCGTGGGACTTTGATTAAAATATTAAAAATTGGAATTTTTTATTACAAAATATATGGTACCAAATATCATAACTAATTTTAATATACCAAAAACTAAACTGCTAAGGCGTTATAAGTTCTAGCATTTTTATTCAACATCTTCATTTACTCATCACAAATATTCTCAATAATTTTGAAATCTTTTCTCACCTTAGTTCTTACCACAAAATAAAAAGTTAAGCAGAACGATCACCCCTGCAGCAAATTACATCGCTGACGTCGAGTTCGTACACCTCAGTTACCTTCATTGTGTTATGATTTTGCTATGGAGTTTATAAAAACTTGTTTGCCATGACGTCAACGCACTTGTATTTTAATAATTATTATAACTACATATTTTTTACGATCTTTTAAGCTACTAACAATGAATATTGCTTAAATAGAGATAACTTAATTCATACACGGCTCTACTAAATTTCCTTTTCTTGGAATTTTAATATAGGTACATTTTGATACTCTAAGCTTAATGTTGTTAGTAAATTAGGGCAGTCGATATTTCTATTATTTTATGCTTTATATTTTATGCAAATAATTATCATGAATTTGTCCATTTGAGCCTTTTTTCGACTAAGAACAGTCTAATCTGCATTCTGTTTGATTAATTGAAGTAGATAGTGATATTAATTGATCGATTAGTTGATTTTAAATTAAAATTTCATGTTAATTAACAAAATATATAGAAATATCTTTGTATTCGTTCAGCCTATTTTAACGTCTCACTACTACGGGACTCCCTTTAATTTGAAGGGGTTCAGGCCATGGTCCACCACGCTGACAAGTGCAGATCGGTAAACTTTATGTCTTTTAAAAATTTGCTATGTTCTCTCAGATATGCAGGTTTCTTCACCATGGTTTTCTTTTCTGTTAGGCAAATGGTAATCGTGTTGATGTTGGTGTCCTTAATAGTGCACTAATTATAATTTTTTAACTTATAAAAACGTATAGACATTTCGCAATTAATAATTAAAATTACTTTTTCCCTTAGGAACAGAATTTTCTCTTGAAATTTGAACGGGACTTCCCTTGAGGGATATATATATATATATATATAACCTATCCACTAAAACATACGTGAAAACCAGTTTACCACAACCATTATTATTGGCGAAGTTATAAGAACTAATGTTCGCCCAGTGGTTGAAATTCTCTTCTCGTTGAAGGTCTTTGCCTATTTATACATATATTAGCAAGTCAGCCTCGCTCCTCTCGGGTTCGTCCCTAGATACGTTTTAATGTTTAGTATGGATTTCTCAGAGATGAGATATTTTCCCGCAATAAAAACTATCACATATGTTGACTCGGATAACCAGCTATCATCATACCAAATCTCATCAAAATCTGTTCCGTGGTTTTCTCATGATGCGTTACCAGATAGACAGCCAGACAGACAAAAATTCTAAAAACTATAGATTTTGCCTTTGTATCGATAATAATGACTATTTTAATAAGATTTTCCAAAATATATTTAATGTACAGATTCGATTTAGTTAGAATTTTATTATATATATAGATAGATACACAAAAATGAACATACCCACATAATACCTTCTCGTTTGAAATCGAATCAAATGGATACGTATATAATATAATAGAAAAATATTCTAAAAGTTTCACTTGATGAGCTGGGCCTTTATCCTATAATTTCATGTTCGCAGCCATATAAACTAGCCTTAATAAGAAGCTATATCTAATTACTTACAAGATATAATCAAGTAGATATCTGCTTAGGTCATATTAAGAGATGTTCGTATTCAATTTTCTCACGGAGCTAATGAACAGCTCTAAAATGTAGACTTGTAATTCTTTTTGCTTATTCTGCGGAAATATTACGGTAATTTATTTTAAGCATTGTTCTTGAGCTTAGCTTTTATTTCTTACGAAGACATATTATGTAAAATTTTGTGTTGTTTAAATCTTATTTTAAATACTGGCAACTAATACATGCTTTGCTCGGGGGCGTTTAAGTTTTTTCGAGCGGAGCCCTAATTCTTTTTTAAATTCTAAAATAAAATTAGCCTAAATAAGCTAAGCAATGCCTTATAATATCAACTGTCTGCACGTGAAAATCCTGCAAAATCAGTTCAGCCGTTTCTGATATTAGCCAAAACACAGACAGACAAAAAATTAAAAAATGTGTTTTTCTCATAAGTACCGTACATAATTTCATATGCATTTAGTAAAATATAAAAGCTGTTATTTTGTCATTACGAACAGACACTTCTATTTTATTTATCTGTATAGATGTAAATTCTATTCATATGTTTTCCTCAAATTTTCAATAATAATTATAGTTGAGTGTCGACTATTCGGCGAATACTAGTAACTTGTTATATGTATATAATTACGCAATAAAAATCAATATGTATCCTTTTACAATTAACGAATATTAAATAGAAATCCAAGGTCCCCGTATTTTATTATTGGGTACTTTAAAGTGTTAAATGAAATCGGAATAAAATATTTATATCCGACGTCCACCATCCGACCGCTAACAGTTTGTTCATTCAAGTTTTGCAACTACCGTACTGTATGAACTTAACAAAAATAAAAAACCGACTGCGTAAAAAGCGAAATAAAAAGATAAGCGCAAGTGGACGAAGGAACATAGTATTATGCAGTCGGAGATATACTCGTATAAGCTATGAGAAAAACTTAAAAAATAAATAAATAATAACCGACTGAGTCGGTGTGCTTTAATTTGTATCGGCTGTCACCGACTTCGAAAGTATCTGATTAGGTATCTATTCTAAATGAAAACCCTCGTTTAGTTATTTTTTACTTTTTAGTACCTGGAAGTCGATTATTTTTTTTAAGTATTTGTTTTACCATTTTTAGTGTAGACGTAATAAGTAGATAATTTGTAAGAAGAAAGTTTCTCAATAACATATTCGATTAAGCAATTTATTTAAAAAAGAATTTTTCAAATCGGTTCAGGCGTCTTCGAGTATAACATGAACATACACAAAAAAAATACATACAGACGCATATAGAACCTCCTCCTTTTTGGAAGCCGGTTAAAAATATGTACATATGGATCTCTCCGACTGCATAATAGTATGTATGTTCCTTCGTCAACTTGTTCTCATCTTTTTAGTTCGCTTTTTACACAGTCGGTTTTTAAATTTTTGTAAATTATTTTGTTATTTACAAATTTTTAGTTTTGATCAGTTAGACATTCTTAGTTTTAATTAATAATTTCTTATCCTATGTACTATTATTTATTGCACTTATATGTAAAATACAGAGATTAACAAACAATAAAATTAGTTAGCAAAGGTGGACTTATCTCTAGAAGAGATCTCTTCCAGTCAACCTAAGTGAGTTGGAGAGATAGTATTAAAAAGCAGGCTAAAGTGCAATTACTCAAATATAAATACTTAAATAAATATATATTATATATACATATAATAAAACATAAGCCTATATACTAAATTACTTCTAAACATATAAGTTGTATATGTTTTTGTAATCGCCTCTAAAATACAGGGCGTATTTTGAAACCCCACTCAATTGATTCGGACGATAGTGACGGATAGTATCACTATGATCCCAGATTATAATAATAAATAGCTTTTATCCTGAATTACACAGACTACTTATTATTTTAAACGTGCGCGAGCGCAACCGCACTCATGAACTAGTTAGCACAACCGGTTAGATTTGCCCTTGACTTTTGACTTTAAGAATAAAAACTTCCAATACAATGTTTTAATATTGTAATTTTTATTAACAATAATTATCTACATATATATTTACCTTTAATGTATGTCAAAGATCATTCATGATTAGAATAAGTGGATGACTTATGACTTAGTTTTATAATATTGCTGTAATTAAAACGTATAATCGGCGTATTACATAAACCAAACTGCTGCGAAATCCTAATCAATTATCTGTCACTGTAAGACTAGCTAACTGCGTTAGATTAATAGGTATAATATTATAGTGCACCAGTGTAACTTCAAATTGCTAGTAGACAAACCCAATAGCTCTTTAGACCCAATGCGACGCGGGATTCAAACCCAGGACTCTAAGATCTACAAAAGCAGTTTTACATTAGTAATATAACAACTAAAGAACTCTATAATGTATGTATATAATACGCCATTATTGATGGTATGGATGGGATGGAGGAAATAATACACTTTTTTCTGTTTAGCTCTCATTCGCAGTGTGCCAAGTATAACGTGCGATAAGGAACTTCATTCCAAAATTTGACGATACATTTAGCTCAGTTTGTAGTGACCTTACTTGCTGTACTAGCGGCCGCGGGTTCGAATCCTGCTGGGGGCATTCATTTGTGTGATGAGCACGAATGTTTGTACTCCAGTCATGGGTGTTTATCTATACTAATAAATGGAGAGCCGATTTTTTTGTTCGATTATACTGCGATAACTACTGAACCGATCGGAATAATAATCATACCATAAGATGCAGCGTGTTTTAGAGAAGGTTTTGGTATATGATATTAATGCACTATACGGGCGAAGCCGCAGGAAAACGCTAGTATTTATATATGAGTAGTGTATCGACTATTTGGTATCCATAACACAAGCCTCGTAGCTTACCATGGAACTAGATGGTTCTGTGTGTTAATGTCCCAACATATTTATAGCTTACATGGTATAAAATTACATTTGGAAGTTGAAAAGAAACCCCGATTCACGTATTTTCAACATAACGCCCGGCCCCTACATTGGTTTATATCTACGTATAAATTAAACAAAGACGCGAGTAATGCTACTTAGATTATTTCCGCTACATGTACGTATCGTTACGCTTCATTCGGGATGATAATTGTGCATTCATCAGTATACTTTAATATTAGTATTTATAATGTGAAAACATGTTATTCCGCAACTCTTTGTTCTTTTTGTTTCCAATGAATGCTTTAAAACTTGCCTATCAATTTTTAACGCAGATTTTAGATGGTACAGTTATAAATATCGAACCTACGAAATGTAGGTAGACTGGGCTAAAAATATGACTTAATTCCGTATGGCTTCAAAGGTCACATAACTCCATAGGAGATAGAATACCTTCCCATTCTATAAAAGGGGAAGGACACACAGTTGGTGTCGCGAACCCTAACTAGTATATTTGTTTTTTTGTTTTTATAAATGTTATTTTTGGTTGATTTTTGAATATATGTACGTATTGTTTCAGTAATTTTGCTGGTGGAGGGCGTTAATAATTGCGACACAGTTTTTTAACTTCTGCAATTATTATCGTTTATAACTGTTTTTGCTATATATGTACTGAAATTTCAATAAATAAATATTAAGTTTTTTATAATTAATATATATGTTAGTTTTAAGGTATATATACTATGGGCCTCTGTTTACATATTTAAGATCCCTATGTAAAGATTGCCTGAAATAAATAAATAAATAAATAAAAAAATATAGCTAACTAGTTTGAAATGTATATTAAATCGTATAAAATTTCATTGGCCTTCATTACAATAGAGGATTCAGGATTAATAAAGATCCAAGACTTTGTCTTATGAACGTTTTTAATCTTTTTTTAACGTTGGAAAATGTATTTACTTATACCACCTGCATACATACAGGTAGTTTTCTGGGACTCACTGGCTAGAAAAGAAGCCAGTACTACCCACTAAAAGTTTAAGTACAACAGAACCGCCTCCGCCCAATCTTAATGTTGCGTCGCAGGATCGCTTACGCATTCAACCAAGATGCCACGACCGATGGCAGGCCAGCAGAAGCAGACTACACAACCAAGGGGTTGCTCCCACGGTCCACTCTACCTCTGAATTACCAGGAGCAATCCACATGGTACACCACTCACCGAAGTGGGCCGCCTCTCAGTGCTGTCTTGGCTTCACGGCCGGCTAGATTGCTGAACGCTAAATAATTATTAAATTCTACCGTAATATCTACGCAATTCGTAAGCTATAGCAATTCGTAATTGCTATAGCAAGCAATTATTGATCGTAGTTAACCCTTCACCTGTGGTTTTGAGATAAATAAATGGTCATAGTTGTCTTTTACGAAACTTTAGTGTTGAAATAGTTATCTCATATATTGTATAATAATTGATTTAAAATAAATTATATTTAATTTTTATTGTAAATATAGACATTATTGAAAATAAATGGATTAATATAGCATAAAAATTAAGATATTTTAATTTTGTGTTTGAAAATATAGTTTTCTCGTTAGTTAAACCTAGGTAATTCCCTCGTTAAATAATAAGATAAATTAGTGTTCGTTGAGTGTTTGAAATTCGATCATAATTACTATTGAAAATATAAAAAAAACATGTACATACATTATATATAATAGAATTTACCTATGTATATAAAAAATAAACTGTCTCCAAATTTTTTATTAATAACACAAACTCGTCAATAGCTACGAGTACTTAGCAAAAAAAGTCGGTTGAGAAACAAAGGAGAAAAAGGTTGAGGTGTTTTGTCTTTGCCCGTTTATACATATATAGACTATCGACTCACCTTCGCTTCGCTCGGGTTCGTCCCTAGGTAAGTTTTAAAGATTAGTATGGAATAGATAGTCTATCGCTTGCTCTGTGAAAAACAAAAACTAACTTATACCAATGGAACCGTACATTTTCCGGGATATAAGCCTATGTGTCATTCCAGACTAGAACCTATCTCTGTGCCAAATTTCATCCAGATCCGTTCAGCCGTTCTGGCGTGAAAGAGAAACAAACATCCAAACATCCATACAAACTTTCACATTTATAATAATAGTATGGATTAATTAATGGGATTATATTATATTGGGATTTTTGTTTATTGGGATAATGGGATTGTATTATATTTATTATTATATATTACGCACGACTCGAGTAATAAGTTATCGCTACACAGTTTAATTTTTAATAACTATTGTTTTGGTATCTATTGTGTACACAATATGTAACAGTCATTGTTTTTACAATACAATATTATATAGTATAGATAGCTCTAGAAAATCTCTATTAACAGAATATTGCGTGACATATTTAATGAATAGTAATCCATACTTCCATAGTTAATATTATAAATGTGAAAGTCTGTTTATTTGTTTGTTCGTTTGTCCTTCTTTCACGTCGAAACGGAGTGACGGATTGGCGTGATTTTTTGTCTGGAGATATTTAGAGGGCTGAAGAGTGACATAGGCTACTTTTTACCGCGGGAGATTATTTAATTCCCACGAGAAAACACGTTATAATACAATCCAAAAAAATATTTATGTTCAAATTACTTGAGACTTGGTATTAATGCTCTTGAATACGATTAAATAATTACGTGTTTTAGCATTTTTCGAAATTCTTCCCATAAGGCGATAAAATAGGGCATGAAAGTTTGTATGAAACTTAATTTTTAGAGGTTTTTTTTTATTTATAGCGCGAGCAAAGCCGCGAATTCTGCTAGTACCTCATAAAAGTTACAATTATTATTACGATAATTAGAATAATTGCAAATAAATACGAACTATTTATGCTATGTATGTATGCATTGAAAGAAAACTATCCCTACAATATAAGATCTTATACAAAACCTATAAAACTTCACACTGGCTGGAGTAATAAACGATATTAGGTTCTTTTATTGCCACCACCGGACCGTGAGACCGCGAAATAAACAAAAAGAAAAGCAACAGGACTGACTGCATATTGTTAGCAAAAAGCAAGAACTCTAAGAAAAAATAGAGTTCTATACGTTATTCACTATAGAAGTTTATTACGTGAGAGCGTCGGACCAATGCGTAGTAAAATGTAAACGTGTACAGTTGACCGCATGTGACTTTGTGCGAGTTTAATTTTATTTAGTTTAACTCTTCTAGGAAAATTTCTAATAAATTAATTAAATTTCTAAGAAATTATTATTGTTCATTGTAATACCGGTGTGCCCGCGGTTATTGATTAGTCAGTTAGTTTCGCTCATATAAGTAAGATAATACGTGTTATTCCTAGACAAAAGGTATGCTCCGACATCGCCTAATAGAAAAGTAAAAAATGTAAAGGCTAGAGTCTAGACATATGTTATATTGACGTATTTTATCTGAGTTTCTTTCAGAAATTCTTTTCGGACTAAAGCCTTTCTTCTAAACTGCCGGTAGAGCTCTTGAGGAACAATAAATGTAATACTAATATTGAATAAAAAAAAATTACAGTTCCTTACAGACAGACAGGTCTTTGCTTTTTTTGTTGTCTAAATTAACTATGCAAAAGTTTCTGTAATAATCAACTTTTGATTTTTTTAGTTACGCCGCAGGCAAAGTGCTTTGCAGAATCAACATTTTTAGCTTATTTCATAATAATCTTAAAATCGAGTGTTATTATATAATTATTCTTGTCAGCTTTACGTTGTTTAAGGACAAACAAGAGATCGCTTCACTTAGATAATAAAAGATTAATGAAAAATATCTATGTTGCTTGTTTTATTGTTTCTCAATGGGGTTTTGCATAACTATTTATAAACGTATTGAGCTTTTATATATTAGGTAACTGTATAGATAGATATTGGACATTTTAATAGAGTCCATAAACAGTATAATTACGCGTACGATTAAATCTCGACATGTATAAATTATTGCTTCAAAACTGAAAAACATATACTTTTGGTTTCACTGTCAATCTGCTTCATTATATAAAATTACTAGCAGAACCCGCGGCTTCGCCCGCGTTTAATCTACAAAAAAAAACTCTTTAGCTTTATGTTATATAGCGACATGGGAAGGTGTATGTGATGATCTGCGGCTATATTACTGTAAAGTTACATGAAAATTTGTTGATTAGTTTTGTGTGAAAGAGTAACATATATCTATCCTCATAAAATTTCGCGTTTATAATATTAATAGTATCGAAATTACATTCTTATAATTTTTATCTGTTTATGTTTTCTAGTAGGTAGGTTGTTCTATACAAAGTAGTATGCGTTAATAATAATGGATATAAACAATCTCCATTATGACTTCACTCAAGTCAGTTTACAGCGTGACGAAAAACTCGTACAAATGCACGCATTCACTCACTTTCGCATTTAATAAATAGTATTAAAAAGTTTTAATATCAAAATAAAATGAACATTTTGCATAAAGCTCGAATTAGAGTAAATTTTCTTGTAACAACTATGTAGGTGACATTCAAATCACCACTAATGATCATTATTATGACATCAAACTATCAAAATAAATACGGTTTAATTCATAAACTTTAAAAAAATATTATTTGGCATAAGAACCTTTTTTAACCGACATCTGAAAAGAAGGATATGTTATGTAAGTTACGTGATACCTTCGTCAACTGTGACTCCAACTTCGTGAACTGTCACTCCAAAGATTGAAATAAATAGTTTTTATATAAAACGCTACGTTTGAAATAGATAGGTATAAATAGTTATTAGCCAGCGTTAGCCATATACATTTAATTTGTTTTTCGTTAATATTTCATTTTTTTCTTTTATAAGAACCTTCTCCTGACAATAACAAACACAACAAAAAAAATAGTCGAATCTGTCCAGCCGTTCACGCGTGATGGCGTCGCCAGGGGAAATAGGGATTCATTTTTATTAAAAAAAAAACAAAAATTTAAAAAAAAACGCGAAATAATCCGTAAGATAGATTTTTTTTAAATTATTTAAACTTTATCACTATGAAATTTTTGTACAATTTTTATTAATAGTAATTATTTAATTGAATTTAATAACAATTCTTTTTCACGTCAAATTAAAATAAGTCGGATTTAGTCAATAGGCATGTTCGCTAACCGCCTATGCCTTGGTTCAACGACGACCATCTGCCTGCGGTTATCATATTACTGTCAAAAGCATGTATTTTGAAATAACATCAACTTGCAATCCACGATTGCACAAATGTAATAATCATTACGCCCTTTATTATATGCTAGCAATCCACCCTTGCCCCGCTCGAGTTTGCCACTTTAACTTTTAAAAAGTATCCTCTATGTTGACCCGGATAACCAGCTATCATCATGCCGAATTTCATCAAAATCTCTCCAGTGGTTGCGCTGACAAAAATTCTAAAAGCTATAGGTTTGGCCTCTGTATCGATAATAATGACTATTTCAATAAGATTTTCCTAAAAATATTTAATGTACAGATTCGACTCAGTTAGAATTTTATTATATGTATTTATAGATCACTAGCGGCCTAACCTCACTTTTCTCAATTTAATTCAATTTTCTTGTTAATGGCTTCAAAGTGTACCAGTTAAGCACAGACGCTAATGTCACGTAGAATGGAGAAGACACCTACGTCACTTTTCTCAGGTACATCTCTCGGGATGAATAGTTTAAAAACGCATATTTGTAGGACAAACATACAAAAAAAATCTATTCAGACAGATTATTATACATTTCAAAATTTTCGGCAATAAAAGTTCTTTTTTATACCCATAACTATCTATGGTTTATATAAGGAAATATATAGTTTTATTTGCTTCTCACCCCTTGATACAACATTTCGAATACGTGCAAACGGACATCGCAACTAATGGATAATACAGAGGTTCTATATACCAATAAATTTAATAGTCTATTAGATATTAGTACTGGAAACCCAAGATTATGATATCTCATGATAAAATTTAAATTAATCTACATCCTTAAATAAATATGAAGATTTTTATTAATATTATGTATAAGATTTATTTGAATTATATACTCTTTACGTTTGTTAACCATTCATCCGATTGTGATGAAACTTTAGCAATTTGTACTGTACGTACTGCAGACTGCCTGCGAAGGTTCTGGCCCAAAAAAAGTTTTATTTTTGTAAGTTGGTCCTCTTTGCGTTCCATAATCAATCATCCCTAGCGACGCATGTTTGTGAAAATTAACTTTTAGATCGATTATTTCTATTTACTTTGGTTAGGGCATATTCTTAGCTCTACAATCTACTCTTTTAGGCTATTTTTCCCTCTTTATTATTTACAGATAAACAATAATTTTATTAATCTGCATATTAGGTACTGAGATATATTTTGAGTTAACTTTCCTGTCTTCCTGATGGGTTTTTTTTCATGATTTTTTTAGTATCATTTCTTACTTTATCCTGAGACATTTAGTGATTCCCGTGTGAGTTTGAAACGTTGTCGGGGGTAATCTCTGGACCTACTGAACCGATTTAGATGAAATTTGGTAAGAAGATAGTTTGAGACTCTGGAAACGACATAGGTTACTTTTTACCGGAAATCATCCCTTAAGGGGGTGAAAATGGGGATGAAAATTCGTATGGGGTATCGAGCTAGGGACGAACCCGAGCGAAGCCAGGGTGAGTCGCTAGTATATTCATAAAACCAAAAGTTACTTAAATTAGTAAATAAAAGTTACTGTACAAATTGTCATGAAATGTAAATAAAGCATGAGCAAAGTGGGGGCATATCGCTATTTATATCATAACTAATAACTTACGCAAATAACAGCGTAATGATATAATAGTTATAGCATTTACATTATACGTGTCAATGAATCACGCACAAGTGCATAATGCCTCTGCGCTTCAATTGTATGTAACAACTAACATGGTATTCTATATTATAAACGTATAAAATCAATTGGATCCATATTTGTCGATGTTCTTACGTGTAACAATTAACGAAGACTTGCAATTCAATGAACATTACTTACAAATAGTACTTATATTCGTTCAAAATCGTAATATTAAAAAATATTCTTAATATATTATCTTATTTTGTTTCGGGGCAAAATATTGGTAAAGGATTTGTTGTTTGGACATTGTAAGGAAGCCTGCACGTCTACGAGAACCGAACTATGTAGTCGAAAGACGTGTGAAACCTGTCAACTCGCGCTTGACCAGCGTCATGGACCAAGCTTGATTCCCCTCGCATTGAAGTATCAAATTAGCACTGATACGTTATAAAGGCTGAATTATACAATAATAATTGGCGTTGATTGGAAAAATTGGCAACATTTTTGAAGTGAAAAGTTCTATAGGCAGGTTTAGATTGGGAGTAAATTCATGTGAGTCGTCATCGACATGGTCACTTGACGTGTTAACGCTAACTAACACTCAGAGTGCCGATAGATGTCAAAACCAGATAAATGTAAATAGTTTTAAATGACAAATTTTAATTTAAGATCAACCAATTAATTTGAATATCCAAAAATAACTACTGTTTGTATATAGTTTTAAGTTTTCACTTCTGTCGGCAGTCCTCATGACTGTTTTTTTATAAATAAAAAATACTTTCATGAGAGTATTATGTAATTTCTCTATATATAAATATATAAGGACATGCATACAGCAAATATATAACGATGGCAAGTACCGAATTCGCAACATGACACCGCCCTCCAAATATAAGGCTGCACTAAATTACTACCTGCTTTAACACTCCAAGCCTTATGTCACACGGATTCGTAACAATAATGTACGAAGTCAACCTAAAGAATTATATAGACGGAGTCCGCTAAAAGAAATGTCAAAGTTAAAATAGTAACTTAACTTATACGTTGGTAATACTCGTATATAGTTACCAACTTGACGGAATTAAGTAAATAAGTTTTCCAAAGGTGGTCGAAATTTGACGTTTAATAAGTTTTTTATTGGTATTTTTTTTAAATCAGATCAGGCAAACAAAACTGAGTAAAAAATGTACTGAGCTATTTTGCATTTGCCTATTTACATAATATATATAAATTTTTGTTGAATATTTATTTATTGTATTTATTTACATCTAATTAGAACGGCGGTGCCACTTATACTAACTAGATTATACATTATAAATTATTATGAACATAAAAGGAAAGAGAAAAAAAAACAGAAAAAAAAGTAAATATTACTTGGGTTGTAAGAATATAAAAGGGTTATTCAATATTTTTACGAAAAAAATTGACAATGTCAAAACAAAATTTCTTGTGTGTTCGAAATTCATTTCAAATGATATCAGAAAATTACAGTAAAACTTTGAGTAATACTATAAAAAATGTTTTAAAAGAAAACAATATCGAATGTGCATAATACAAGACGTCCGCGACAAACAATAACATTCCCAAGGAGGGTTGACGTCAGGCAGGCGGCCGGTCGTAAAACTTTTGCCAAATCCTATCAACAGTATGGAAGATGCACCGCGCCGACCCCAAGTGATTGGGAAATGGGCATGGAGATGATGATAATGAATCAAATATTCTGAGCATACCTTAGTAACTCAAGAACCAAATTTGACCACTTGTCATTGACATGGGTCCCAATGAGCACTATTGTCCAAGAACGCGTTGACGCCAATGAACACGGTATAGGTGCGTGCCATCAGCCATGGTTCGGGCAACACTGCAATAATATGGGACAACTAAAAACTTATTTTTTCGGGGGGGGGGGGGGGGGGGGGGCGCAGGTTATTAGTTAATGGTGCATGAATACGACACAGTTACGGTTACAATATATATTGCACACTTCAGTTAAATAAGGTTTTATGATAAACGATTCATTTCCTGAATTATAATATGTTGTTTTAAATTAGTAAGTAATTTTTAAAACATTCTAATCATGGGAGAGGTGATAATTAGTTCTATTCAAATTCTATTGTTACTTTTCTAGATCACGATTGAATCAACTACATGAAATATATTTATTGAACTCTACAAGTTTATATAATAAATATATAATAGATTAGGCTACCTATATTTAACCGACTTTCTATAAGGAGGAGGTTGTATGTTCGTCTGTTAAGTGTTTTCTTGTCAGAGTTAGAGTGGTTGTCACTTTATCACACTGTAGCGGCTCAACCGATTTGAGTGAAATTCGGAAGAAAGATAACGTGTATTTTTTATCAAAATCTAATAATATATATAGTGGTACATATATAAGCAAACTATATATATCCCAAATAAAATTATTTACAGCTTTTACCGTTCCATATAAGTATATATTATGTCGGTGTAATAGTAAGCCGAGTAATTTATCAACTTTTGAGGTTACGCTTCAGGCGAAACGGTTGCGTAATGTGTAAAAGTAGAGGACTTATGATAATTACGCACTGATCGACAAACTTTATTATGTGTTATTATATCATTAAATTTTGTTAGCAAACATATTTTTTTAGTACTTTTAAAGTATATAGGCTAAAAGGCAGTGTTTTACAAATATTTAGCCTACGTTACCTGCTCTACAATTCAGGAAGAATTGAAGCAACCTTGATATAATTATACAGATGCAATACAGAGTATTCTATTTTATAAGGTAAAATTAGATCCACAATGCTAGACAAATACGCATTCGCGGACTTCACATGTCTTTCGAAAACAAAAGATTTCCTTAAAATGGGTTTTTACGGTATAAGCGTGTGGTAACTATGTTGAAATTTATTCACATACAAAACTATCAGATGTCCAAAACTTGGATTTGAACCCGCTACTCTTGGTCTTTTAAGTAAGTCAAGCGCGCTACCAATGGATTATAGTGTTAATACGTAACTAAACTTAATTGACATAAATCACAATATTTTAACATATTACATCTCATACAACTTATTAGAAAAGAATAATTATAGAATGTAAGTGTCGACATTTGAAAACTGTATATGAATATTTCCAGAGCATCAAACGTTGCTATCTCCAAAATATATGTACATATATATACGTAACCACTCTACGCAACGAAAATCTATTAGAAAAGAAAGTGCCATTATTTTTTATTGTTTATAATATACTAAAACAAAAGTAAAAATTCCGCTGACCTTCACAACTTTTCCCACTTTTAACTTGATTACGATTTTGCCTCGATGCGTGCAATATCGCCTTTACAAATCGATTAGTTCGACAGAAGGCGCGTGGTAAATATAAATTACTATCCAAGAATCTAAATTGAGATGAAGATGTTGTTATTGAAATTATAATTTTTATCACAAATTTGTATATAAATAAATTCGCGACTTTTTTAAATAATAGGTAGTATCTCTCTACATAGAGCTATAAACTTCCTATCTATATAAATAAAAATGAATCGCTAAATGTGTTGCTAAGCGCAAAACTCGAAAACAGCTGGACCCATTCGGCTAATATTTTTTTTTTAAATATTCATTAAAGTCCGAGGGTCTTATGAAGAGAAAAATTGGAAGAATTTCATAGAAAAAAATAAAAATCTGTAAGTTTGTGGGGCTGCCACAGGTCCAATAGCTTTTGACAGAACGAAGTCTGTCGGATCAACTAATATGTAAATAAAAACCTAAAAACAAGTGCCATTTGTTGTTACGTAATAAAATAATATTATCTATACTAATATTATAAATGTGAAAGTGTGTTTATTTGTTTGTTTCTTTGTCTTTCTTTCACGTCGAAACGGAGTGACGAATTGGCGTGATTTTTTTGTGTGGAGATAGTTGAACGGCTAGAGAGTGACATAGGCTACTTTTTATTACGGGAGATTATCTCAATCAAAAAAAATATATTATCAGAATTACTTGAAACTTGGTACTAATGCTCTTCAATACAATTAAAGAAATATGTGTTTTAGCATTTTTCGAAATTCATCCCATAAGGGGGTAAATACGAGATAAAGGTTTCTATGAAACCTACCTTTGTATCTAGTTCTTATTTGGAGTCTTAGCGCGAGCGAAGCCGCGGGTTCTGCTAGTGTTATATATAAATAAAAATGAAATACTGTACGTTGGTAAGCTTGACTTGAGAATAGCTGAAAATTTAACATATTATTAATAATTTAAAAAGGTTCATAATATTACGAAAACTATTTTTCGTCTCTCTGAAAAAATGAAAAACTGCAACAAATTATTTTGTTTTGCTACTGACGACCTTTATTGTTATCAATAAAAAAATGATTATATTCCCTCGAACACTATTAAAATAACCATAAAGTTTAAAAAAAATGAAGTTGTCTATAGCTAAGTTCTTGAAAACAAAATCGTTCAATTACCCCGTTCTAGTAGTGACAGGACAGTTATGTGTAGAGAGTTTTAATAATAAGGTTTCTACTTCCATACTTCTTTAACTGTATAATATTAAGAAAATATATACAATTCTAAAATCTTCACACAGTATATACTTTAAAATTACATACAAATTGCAGTGTTTACTGTGCTCAGAGTCGCCAATTTGATTACCGTCTAAGACAGTTTTATTTTATTCGCCATATTGATACGTATTCCTGTCCGAATAATAAGGCAAAATTCAGATTGAGTATCCCGTATGCAACCAAAAAAAAATTATTCTACAGCCCAATACAAACTAAGCAAGATTTTTTAATTCAAACTTAAGATATGCTTATTCAGTTAAACTTTTATGAGAAATCACGAAACGGTTGAACGTGACGCACGAACAGACGCAAAGTAGATACCGTTTTTTTATAAGTATAGATATCCCGCTATATATCAACTGTTATCGTTGCACAGTTGAATGCTCTGGCACTGAGCTATACCTCTGAGCGCTCAGAAATGCAACTGAAATTATGATCATTTCCTTAATATATAGGTACCTCATCTACCAGTGGCGAAGGGTCCATACAAGACGTTTTACCTTAAAATTATTTTGCTATAATTTTACATACATTTAATTTTTTAAATGTATAAATGTTCTTTTGGAAATATATGTATATATGTATAATAATAGCTTTATACATATATAAAAATTGTATATTTTTAGAACGGCTTACCTCTGCTAAAATTTCACCCTTCGCCACTGGTACCTAGTTCATACCACACTTTTTTTATGAATGCGAAAGTGTATATGTATGTATGTATGTGTATGTTTTTACTCTTTCATGTTGAAACAGCTGGTCGAATTTGAGTGAAATTTAATGACATATACATTACTAGCGACATATCTTCGGTTTGTTCGGGTGCATCCATGGGTACATTTTTTTGAGCAGAACCCTAATTCTTTTTCTAAAATGAAAGTAGCCTTAGTTACTCATTGTAACATCAACTATCTGCCAGTGAAAATCCCGTCAAAATCAGCCCAGCCATTTGGGAGATTAGCCGAAACAAACAGAGAGCCAGACAGATACATTTTTTTTATAAATAATGTGTTTTTAAGTACCGTATATACTTTCATATGCATTTAGTGCAAAACTGTTATTTTAACATTACAAACGGATACTTCAATTTTATTTATCTGTATGTAATGACTTGGAATTACACATTGATTACTGTTAGTAATAAAATTCGCCAAGAGGAAATTTTCTGTATAAAGTATTTACAAACCTAGGGCAAGAGCGAAGCGAACTTAATTTCCTTTTGTAATAATAAGTCGCAGTAAAAGAATGTGTCATTCAAAAATCTTAGTTAAATAAACTTTAATTTTGAACTATATAATAAGTATAAGTAATTTAGTATTGTTTTTAATTTAATAATAAATTTTTAAAATCGTATATAAATCAGACGTCAAATGTGCGATTTCTTCCAATTAAGAGAATTCTTATTTATCTCAGCCGAATGCACGTGAAAACTCTGTGGAAACAATGGCCCGGTTCCACTTTGTTAGTCTACGATTTACAGTACAATTATAGGTAAAATATATTTTATTTCGACATTAAATGTGCAAAGACAAAAAAATATTTATTGAAATAAAAAAAATAGATAGATATTTAATATTCTTAAATATTTAAATCACTTTAAAATGATAATCTAGACTACAGGAAATGTCGTCAATAACATAATATGCTTATTTTCAACCGACTTCAAAAAGGAGGAGGTTCTCAATTCGACTGTATTTTTTTTTTATGTTTGTTACCTCAGAACTTCGTCATTTATGAACCGATTTGGACAATTTTTGTTTTGTTTGAAAGGGTATACTTCCAGATTGGTCCCATTTAATTTTCAAAAAAAATACCACCCCTAAGGGTGGAAAAATAGCTAATAATGAATTTAACCTACTTCTAATTGTCATATTGACTGTAAACTTTGCAAGTGTTTCTATTTCCGTTGATACTACAGTGGTTCGGTATTGTTGACCTGATCTGATAGTAAGGCCAGAAGGTGGATAGGTGGAACTCTTCAACGACTAATAGTAGATACTTTGAGTTTGGGCTTATTTTGTTTGGTTTGACAAGCCTAACACTTTAGAATTCTTACTTTGCTACTACCGTCTACACTAAAAAGGGAAAAATAAAAACTTTTTAACAAAAAAATAAAAACCGACTTCAAACAAAAGCACTAAAAAGTAAAAAATAACTGATTGGTAGTTTTCATTTACTATACATACCTAATCAAATATTTTCGAAGTCGGTGTGCTTTGCTTTATATGGGCTGGCACCGATTTCGAAAATATTTGATTAGGTATGTATTTAATAGGTAGGCTTTAATTACTTAGCCAAAGCACACCGACTTCGAAAATATTTGATTAGGTATGTATAGTAAATGAAAACTACCAATCAGTTATTTTTTACTTTTTAGTGCTTTTGTTTGAAGTCGGTTTTTATTTTTTTGTTAAAAAGTTTTTATGTTTATTATATTCATGTTAACATTTGTGTATTTATTATATTCATGTCGTATTTTATTATGACAATTATCATTTTAATATTCACTTCTATATTAGAATAATGAAAAGGCTAAATTTATACATTTAATAATACTATAACAGATATAATCACTCTATCCTTAGACTTCCACGTCTTCATTAAATAAAAAATAACTATTTACTTTATTCAATATTAATCCCTCCACGACCGTGGATATGCCGGCGTGTCAGTTGACAATGGATTGGTTAGAATTTAAATTAATTTCTTAGAAATTTACCTGGAGGTATTAATGTTTCAGAAATCAACTTTTTACTTGTCAAAAACTCTACCGTAATATTTGAAAAATATATTACCTCAGTCCTGAGTAGAACTTTTAGTACCTTATTAAACTTTTTCTGGAATCAACCCTAGGAATATCTGTTACAAATTGTAAACCTACGCAAAATCCTTAGTTTTTTTATTTAAAATCTCACCAATATCAATGATGAAGCAACTTATCTAAGGTTACTAAAATTATATATTGTAATAGATATTTTGATATCTGTGTCATATAACTTGAGTAGTAGCTGACAACTTTGATGGCTATTACATAAAAAAAATGCTATACGCAATCTAAAACATCGGTTACACAATATTTAACTAAGAAGGTAAATTGCGTCAAATTAACATGGACATCTTAAAGGTTGCTTAAGGGCAACATATAAATAAATAATTTGAAACTGATCAGTTCAAATTGTATTTAGTAACTGACCTTTGGTAAACAACTTTAGTTAGTTTGTATGTGATTAGATCATTTTAAACATTAAATTTAATTAATGGCTTAGCTAATTCGCTTTCAAATACTCAAAACTCTTTTTTCTTATCTTTTAAATAATTAACACTTCAAAATTATTTTATTATATTTATATTAAAAAAAATCTTAATCGAGACGACTTTATTTTGGTTTTATACAAGATTCGAATGAGTTATAGCAAACATGGTTACGAGAGAGACTAAAGTGTTTTACGTCTCAAATTATTTAATTTCGTTTTCTATTATTATTATCGTTACAATTGTAAAATTACAATTATATGAAACCCGCAAAAAAAACAAAAAAATATTCTTAATTACGTACATCAAATCAAACGTTAAGATGATCTCTGATCTTCGATGTAACAGCGTTAAGGTGGCACCGTAACCGGCGATTTCTAGTAGAGCTCGTATTGCCTTCTTCTACCGTGCACGCGTCGCGCGTCAATTGGCGCGCTCCGAAAAAATTACGCGAAAACGTAAAAAATATCACCGGCTCTGTGTTAAATATTAAAAAAAATAACTAATCAAAATTAAAAAAGAATTTTTTTAAGTGATGTGAGTTTTTAGTGTCTGTGGCTAATTTAAGTGTTTTATTTGAGCAAGTGTACGATAAGGCTCTTCTGTCAAGGTTGGAGCGATTTTATGGCTTTATCGCCGCACGGTTATCATTTTCGCTTTAATAAACAATATGTAATTATAATATAAACCAATTAGTTACTAGATTATTCATTTAAAATTCAAATATTGCACCTAATTTATTTACAAAATAAACAGATATTACATAAAAAGTAAAATCGACATCGCTATAAAATATAATAATGTATAATGTTTTAAAATTAAATATTTATGACACGTCACTTTTAAATCAAAATTTTAAATAATTAATGAATAAAGAAGAAAAATTTATTCATTCTACTATTTCATAACAGATTTCTCAAAGTATAAATATTTACAAATATATTTACATACTCAACAATTAAACTTAATATTTCGTTCATATCACTGCCTGCTTTAGATGATGCAGCAGTTGAAAGTACACATTCAAAAATTAACTGTCATTTTAAGCGTACGTCTAAACCCTTCGCAGTATGTTCTACCCTCAGACTGAGGAATAATACAGACAGAGTGTCATAGAACTAAACATGAAGCCAAATATTAATGTTTAACAGAATATTAATGACTGATAAATAAATAAATTATAATAAATAAAAATAGCTAACCAATTTTATTATAAAAAAATAAAAATAAAGCAATATAATGCTATTTCTCTTTCAAGAGGAAAAAAAATGTATTTTAACATTAATTCTTAAAAAAAACAGTCGAATTGAGAACCTCCTCCTTTTTGAAGTCGGTTGAAAAATACGAAAGAACATAGAGTTATTATTCTTATTCATATTTTTTTCTCAAAATACTAATACTTATTAATTTCAATTATTTTTTGAAGAAAGCAAACAATCTGTATGGCAACATCGAGATAGTAACATAAACAGCAAATTACGCTACTATTTTTGGCTTTGATATTTTTGGCGGGCTCTGTTTATATAATCCTTTAGTCTAAGTCTACCTTGCTTTAGCCTTTTGGTACAGAATATATACTTCAGAAGGAAGAAAACACTTAATTATTAACAAAATTATGTTAAATTATAATAATATGTGTCTTGTCACCTCCAAGATATGAATAGACAATTATCTTGCACGCAAAGTGTAAACACACGATAGCCCAGTCAAAGTGAGCTTATATAATATACGTTACTTCTAAGATATTATGTGCATATAAGTCTAGTTTCCATAGCAAGCACTAGTCTGTACTAAAATTATATAGAGGAAAGATTTTTGTGTTTGTTTGTTTGTTTTTTTTTACCGAATAAGCTCCGAAACTACTGAACCGATGTAGATGTGGTAAGAATACAGTCTGAGACCCTGGGAAGGATATAGGATAGTTTTAACCCGGAAATCATCCCTTAAAAGGCTGAAAATGGGGATGAAAGTTTGTATTGGGAAGCAACCTAGGGCGAACCCGAGCGAGGAACACTACAAAAAGGTGTATTTACTAATTTGGAGTGTGCGTTTTTTTTTTTTTGTATAATATGTTTCGTTTTTTTTTTTTGACAATTTTAAAGAATAAATTATATCTTGATATATCCATGATAATATCAAGATATTAAAGTGGAACTATTACCAGAGATGGTTCCGTACTTGCGTGAAAGATTGATTAGATTTTTTAATATGTATATTTATAATACATAATATTGTGTTTTTCTTTGTGGAATATAACCTCAAAACATACTTTTCTTAGTACCGACATAATCGAGTCCATTTATGAAGAGATTCAATATAACCACATACTTAGGTTAAAAACTTGTATAATCAATACAAAAATTCACAAATATAAAAATTTACCTCGCGATCTCCAGCCTCGTACGCAAGTAAACAAGATAAAAGTGACAAACTCCATAGTAGCACTCCCAGTAAGAAAAATGGCTTAGTAAACGGCTTTTAAGACATGTATTCCAGTGTCCTGAAAGCCGTTTATTTAGCCATTTGTTTTATTTAGAAGTATGTACGTTTGTATTTTTTGTAAAGAATATTGAAGTTTTCTGGCAAATCTTCGTAGCGAATATTTCGATTTAATAACATGTCAGGAATATGATATTAAATCATCTTCTTCCAAAAACTAATCATAAATTTGGCTATACGTAATACATACATATATATATATGTATATTGCATATACATATATTACTGTCACTTTGCATCGAGGCAAAACCAGACCACTCATAAACATATATATGTACATAATCAAGACCTTTAATTAATAAAATTTAATAGGTTTTATATAAAATTTTAACAACGGTATAAATAAATAATAAATATGTTGGGACATTAACACAGCATCACTTAGTTCCTGGGTAAGCTACGAGGCCTGTGCTATGGATACCAGATATTTGACACACTAGTGTAACACTACACATTACATAATTTTAAATACATACATATTATAAATATAAACACCCATGATTGAGTACAAACATTCGTGCTCATCACACAAATTAATGCCCCCAGCGGGACTCGAACCAGCGACCGCTGACACAACAAGTATTGTCGCTACAAACTGAACCAAACGTGTCGTCAAATATTATAGTAATATATACATTAAACATATAAATTATATAAATAAAATAGGTGCTTTAACGTCACCTACAAGACACTGCCATACGCAGTTTTACTTTAATAAAAGCTAATTACAAGATAAATATGATGTATATGAATATTTAAATAACACAAAGCATATAATTCTAGTATATATTGTACATAAATACTTTTAATGAGTGTTAAAGGTCTGTAGGTTAAGAATCGCTGTCTCTGCCGATTCCGCAAGGAATTTACTATATATAAATAAACAGTGTAACCCATATAGTACATTAAATTGTCATATTTGATTCAAATTAATGAATGTAAACAAAATATGAAATAGTTCTCCTTATTAAAAAAATATCCTTACATTACATATACATATACGTACCAGCGCAAAAAACAATAGAATTTTCTGCTCGCGAAAATCGAACTTACTACCTCCGCAAAACTTTACGGGCTCTACAGGCGGATATGCAAGAATAAAAACAAATAATTAAGCGCAAAGTGCCCAATTATTAACTTACACTGTTGTTCTTTAATGGCATTACGCGAAGTAATGTAATCGATTTGTAAAACTTGAACTGTAAACGCGTTTAATATTACGTGATACGTATAAGATGGTTTTTTCTTAGATCTGCCAATATATTATCTGTAGTCTAGTGTTCCTTATGTTTATTAAATTCAGTAAAACAAAGGGTGGCAAGTGAAAATCAACGTATTATAATGGATGCGAAAAGTTTTCACCCCAATTTGTCATTTGTGTTAATAAGAGTAATAATAAAACAAATAACTGACACTTGTGTATTCAGCCCTTTTTAACGTCCCACTGCTGGGGGTGGGCCTCCCTTCAGTACGAGGGGGGCCATAGTCCACCACGCTGGCCAAGTGCGGGTTGGCGGACTGCACATGTCTTTCGAGAACTTGCTAGGTTCTCTCAGACATGCAGGTTTCCTCACGATATTTTCCTTCACCGTAAGGCAAGAGAATCAGGTGCAAGATCCGGGATTTGAACCCGTTTCACTCGGCTTCCCAAGCGAGCGCGTTACCACTGGGCTACCACTGCCTATATAACTGACACTTATATAAACTTTATATTTCAATGAACTGTAATTTTTTTATGAAAACAATCGAGCAAAAGTCAAGCATTTACTCTAAATTTTTTATTAACTTTAGTAGGTACCTATGTGAAAATTGTGTGTTCGTATTATATAAGTAAGTAAATATATGTACTAAATTTAATGCGTTCAAAGTTATGCCATCTTTATTCATTTAATTTATTCTCTCTTTCAATGATTTTATTATAATAAATAATAATAAAAAGCTTTAGTGCAAAACACATTTTCATTAATTTTCGGTGACGAATTTCACAGATGAACAATCCCGGTCATTGCGCCCTTCGCCGCGACATAATTAGCAAGTAGATTTAGCGTCTCGAAAGAAACCTGTCAAAATGTATGACTTATTATGTGAAACTGACGTATGCCTACAGATTTACTTGGAAAATTTTAATAGTTATTTTTATTTATTTATATCTAATATCTATGTATCTGAGTTTCAATATATTTATCTATACATATAATAAAATTGTAACTGAGCCGAATCTGTACATTAAATATTTTTTGGAAAATCCTATTGATATAGACATTTTTATCGATACAAAAGCCGAATCTAAAGTTTTTAGAATTTTTGTCTGTCTGTCTGTTACCGCATCATAGAAAAACCACTAGAGGGATTTTGATGAAATTTGGTATTGTGATAGCTGGTTATCCGGGTCAACATATAGGATACTTTTTACCGCGGGAAAATATCTTATTTCTGAGAAAAAATACAAAAACTACAATGAAGAGTATACTAATATATAAAATAATATGTAAATAGCGGGTGGAGCCGCGGGCAATGCTAGTTGAGTATAAATTTGATTATTTTGTAAGATTTGTATTTAACAACGGCTGCGCTCGCCTATTACGTTGATAAAAATAGCCTACGCTCAATTAATACTTTCTTAGATTTACGCGAATGTTTGACATTATTAAATAAAACTATCTTTTCGGATTATTTCGTCTCCCGTGACCATGGATGCTGTAAAGCATTCGAAACGTCGGGAACCAAAAATCAAAATAAATCCGCGAAATAATCCGAAAAGATAGTTTTATACGCTCAATTAATTTACCTCTTTAGAAGAGAGTACGATAATCATTTCTTTCTAAATTTATGAAAAAAGTATACAAAAAATATGAAACAAAATATATCTTAAACAGTTTTTAATTTCCAGGAACTTCAAAAATGTAACTACTTAAATATCAAAACAGACGGTGTAAGATCTATATAGTTAATATTATAATATTATGTAAGGTTTCCCTCATGTCCCCGAGCCGTTTAACCGAAAAGCGCGTTTAAAAAGCAGGTGTAACTAATATGACATCATTTAAACTGTTTTATCTATACTTATTATAAAAATAAGTCCCCCGGCCGCGTCTTTCTGTCCTCCTGTCTGTCCTCCTGTCTGTCTGTACGCGATAAACTCGAAAACTACTGAACGGATTTTTATACGGTTTTCAACAATAGAAAGAGTAATTCTTGAGGAAGGTTTAGGTATATAATTTATTATGCTTTTATGTAAATTAGCTGAAATACGGCGACAAATGTTGAAGAGGTCGCAAAAAATCTCGCCAAATGGGAACTTTCCACGCGAACGCCGCGTAAACTAGCAAAGATACAGTTAAGTAATGTACTAGAGAATTCAAAATCTATAAAAATGCTACAAAAAAGTCCGCGATAGCATATCTCTATCTCTTACGGTTGACTTACAATAACCACTTTTATGTTAACATTTTTAATTAAAAACATTACGTTATTTTCAAAGTTATTTTCTTTAGTTCGGTATTAATCCTTATCCAAATGAATATTTTAGTTAGCTTAGTCATTTAATGCAGATTAAAATTGCTCTTTACACTAAATCAATCAGATGAATAGTTTTTGAGATATCGTTGTTAGAAGTAATTAGTAGCGAAACATTTTTAATGCTTGGCGAGCATTGAGATGCCTACGGCGAGTCCATCCCCTCTGCCCCGCATCGCTCGACCGCCTGCTCAAGCTATATAAACCGGGCGATGTAGCGCGCGATCCTAGGATACTTTTTACCGCGGGAAAATATCTTATTTCTGAGGAAAAATACAAAAACTGCAATGTAAGAGTATACTAATATGTAACACCTAAGAATTTAGTTTTTGGTCATCTGAACGCGGGCGGAGCCGCGGGCAATGCTAGTATGTATATATAAATGTTGTAAGGTTACTTGAAATAAAATAGCAACGAGTCACTATCTCGACACCTGGAAGAACAACAGTATAACTTAGTGCTGAAATCATTTAAAAATAGAAATAATTTTCTTATATTAAGTATATGTTACTCTAAATTCAAAATAGCTAAAGTACCGATTTACTATATTTTTCTTTCTGTATTCAAGTCATTAAAATCGATTTTAAAGTAATAGCCGTATCGACTCAAAAATTTAAACCAATCACGACGATAAATAGTTATTTATAATAATAACATGGATTTTTTTGAAGAATAATATGTAAGAGTCCTTTAAATAATGAAACCCCACTCGATAGGTTATGAGGAAAAATTGAAGACAATATAGCGCCAAGAATCGGACATTTTAATTTTTATAATTTTAATATACCTATTGTCTCTCACAATTAAGACGAATCTAAAGACACCTCTCAAACTAAAATCCATCAAGTCTTTTAGGCTACAAAGCGTGCCAAAAAATATACATACATACATATACTCAAAAACATAACCCTCCTTCTGGCGCAGTTGGCTAAAAATCCCTTATAAATCAAGCTTCTTAAAAATAACAAAATATAGAATAGATACTAAAATATCCACTATAACGAAATATAGAACAGATAATCAAAAAAAAACCTTTAACTAAGCCTAGACCTTGCTGATATCACTGTGCACACTATTTGCTAATAGGCTCAGTGATTTAGAGTAACCTTGAAACAAAATTCAAATGTATCTATTGTATCATAATATTTAATTTACAATAAACATATTGTTATGAGCTGGAAAGCTAGGGAGCTGAGGTCGAAAATTAAAACTAGTCTTACACTGAATACTTTCTTAGATTTACGCGACTATTTGACATTTTAAATAAAACTATCTTTTCGGATTTTTTCGCGAATTTATTTTGATTTTTGGTCCCCAACCAGGGGATCAGTTGGAGAACCAAAAAATTAAAATAAATTCGCGAAAAAATCCGAAAGATAGATTTATTTAAATAGTCTTACACTGCACGTGTTGTATTACTTTTACGCACATGAGAGTCATTTATAGCAATTCACGTACAGTTGCGGTACACGGAAAGTAACACCGCTATTCAGTCCCTGAGCATTATTTGCCACCATTATTTTCACTTTCACTATAACTTTAACATTTTATTATAAACTAGCGACTCACCCTCGCTTCTCTCGGGTTCGTCCGATAGATACGTTTTAACGGTTAGTATGAAATTCAAATCTTTTAATTTTTCGGCTTTTCTGTACTACAATATCCATGTATTATACATACATATAAACCTTTCTCTTGAATCACTCTATCTATTGCTGAAAACTGCATTAAAATCCGTTGAGTAGTTTAAAAGATCTAAGTGAACAGACAGCGGAAGCGACCTCATTTAACCTATATAAGATACACAATTCCACCATACATTATGATGTTAAGGGTTTTAAGCAGCGTTTTCGTTGAAAGCTCCCAAATGGCTTATTTTTTTCCCTCCAACATAAATATCGTTATATTAATACAAAACGCTAATGTATACAAAAACTTAACAAATTATATACTAAAACTTCCTCGAGAACCACTCTATCCATTGGTCAAAACACCATGAAAATCGGTGCAGTAGTTTTTGAGTTTATCACGACCAGACAGTCAGACGCAGCGGAGGACTTTGTTTTATAATATGTAGTGATATATTAATAACAGAAATTTACATAAGATTTGTAAACATGACCACAAACAACCGTTTGATTGGTTTAAATGTGAGTGTTAACAATTACAGCAGCAGTTAAATAAATATTAATTTTTACAGTTAAAAAAGTTAACAGTTAAGTGTTTAACTATAAAATAGTTTACTTCACTTTAATTTTATACTGATTACTCAGCACACAAATTTAAATATGTTCTAACAGTGTTATTTTCTTTCTGGAAACTGTTCTATCTCTTTCACACTCAAGGCAATTTTTATTAACTATCCTTTTCTTACATCGCCTTTACAATTATTAATACATGTTATTTTGATGTACCTACCTAAAGATGTTCTCGCAACTACGCGGCAGTATTAATTATTATGTTAATAATTTAAAATTGTAAAAAATATGTACATGAAATAAGCAAATAATTAAAATAAATGTACCTTTAGCTTTATATATAATATATTTATAGGCTTTTTATATTATTTGGTATGAAAAAAATTTCATCATAATTATTTATCGAACAAAATTAACCTATGTATCGATTAATTATTGATAGGCCTACTACAGACTAAAAATTGTGTAAGGCCTTATCGTAAATGGTTACAAGTTACTACATAGATATTATAACACGTCCAGACAACAAATAATTAAAGTTACTTAGTATCAATAGACCTAGGTCTGGATTAGTTAGAATTAATCTAATATATGAAATTCTCGCATCACAATGTTTGTAACAAAACTCCTCCAAAACGGCTTGACAGATTCTTATTTACTTATAACTTTTGTGTGTATATTCAGTAGTTCTGAGAATAGGATGTAAGATATTTTTCATACCCCTAAGTGATAAGGGTGGTCCACCCCAAAAAAATTATGTTTATTTCTTGGACAAAATTTTTTATTTTAATTTTTTTATGAATTGGCATTAAAAATACATAAAAACCTAAATTTCCACTAGGGACAAAACCGAGCGGAGCGAGGGTGAGTCGCTAGTATCCTATAAATATCTTGGGACATTAACACAAAGCACCATCTAGTCCCATGACAAGCTACGAGGCTTGTGTTATGGATACCGATAGTCGAACCCGCGACCGCTGGCACAGCAAATAGGGTCACTACAAAATGAGCCAAACGTGTCGTCATATAGGATAGAATATCTATTTATAAGAAGAATAAGTTATTTTCACAAGAGAAGATTGAGAATATTCATCATTATAAAACTGCGCGAATACTTCATTTAAATACTGTCAATTACATCTTTTTAACCTTTGTAGCTTCATAAATATTAATGTTATTATTAGTATCGTCATGTCACGTGTTTCTTGGAAGGTCATTGCGACGAGACGGAGTATGGGAAGCTTTTAAAAACGTTTTGTTTTAAAAAAAACTTGTATTAATGTAAAAATTAACATAAATAATTTGTTTTGTTCGATCATCTAAGATTATTTTGTACGAATATAATTTTTTTATAATCATGTAATCGCTTTAGATTAGTCTAAATCTATACATATAATAAAATTGTAACTAAGACGAATCTGTACATTAAATATTTTTTGGAAAATTTTATTGCAATAGACATTATTATCGATACAGAAGCCGAATCTATAGTTTTTAGAATTTTTGTCTGTCTGTCTGTTACCGCATGACGGAAAAACCACTGGAGGGATTTTGATGAAATTTGTTATGGTTTTAGCTGGTTATCCGGGTTACCAACAACATATAGGATATTTTTACCGCGGGAATCTCATTCCTGAGAAAAAATACAAAAACTGCAATGTAAGAGTATACTAATATGTAAAACCTAAGAATTTGGTATTTGGTCATCTGAACGCGGACGGAGCCGCGGGCAATGCTAGTATTTAAATAAAGTGGTTATAATTTGATTTTATTTGCAACGCTGGACCAAAACATGTAACTATCCTTAACAGCTTCATTTTAATGCATCTCATACATAAGATGAAAATAGGAAGTAATCTCCAAGACCGCAATTATTTAAACACGGCAGTTAACTTTACGTCACCTTACGAGGTAAAATGTATTTCCCTATCGTGTACAGCAATTGCCAGTTTTTTCCACGTTCAAAATAATTATGGAATTTTACTAATATCCTTAATTATTACTTCTTATAAGTATAAAAATATGTTAGTTTGTTTGTCCCATTTAAGCGATTAATGAAAACATTTTTTGCATAATTTATAAACCGGAGGACGCTTATCACAGTAGTACCTTTTATTCTAGTAATATTAGTTTGTTCAAAGAAATTATTTAGGATATCGCATCCTACCTCCTTTAAAAAAAAATGTTTGTTTGTTCTTGTTTCACATCGAAATAGTGTGACGGGTTGATGTGAAATTTATATAAAGATAGATATATTTTAAATAAAAGATAGAGATAGATAGAGAGGTAGAGAGTCATACAAACTACTTTTTCCTCGTAAAAATACCTTATCCTCATGGAAAAACACGTTATAATAATTAATCAATTAAGTTATCATGAGTTAACTTCTATTTATTAAATATGTAATTAATATGGACTTGTATTGACTATTGATATATATTCTATATTAATTTATTTTATTGGGACTTGTATTGACCATTTCATGGCAGCATTGTCAACTTCGTAGGGGGGGCGCTGTAAAACGGATGGATTTTTTTTTGACATTACCACACAGCACCATCTAGTTCCATGGTAAGCTACGAGGACTGTGTTATGGATACCAGATAGTTGATACACTACACGTATACGAGTATAACTTTAAATATAAACACTCATGACTGGAGTTAAGAGTAAGACCAAACATTCGTGCTCATCACACAAATAAATGCCCTCAGCGGGATATGAACCCGCGACCGCTGGCACAGCAAGTAGGTAGGGTCACTACAAACTGAGCCAAACGTGTCGTCGAATTTATTTTTCACAAGCTCGTTAAGTGACACATCATAGACCAACAACAAGAGTGATACATTTCGATTTAATTCTTTGAACAGTGCAGATATCAAAATATAATTGCTTTGGTATTACTGATAAAACTTTTGCTAGAAACATTTACTGGTGGAAATAATAAAATAAGAATAAACGAATAATATCTAACGTGTAGTTTAATTGGAAGATCGTCCTGTAGCAGCGTTAATATATGGAAGTATCATATTATAAACTTGGTAGACACCTAAAGTAGCAAAAGAGTGCAGTCAGTGTGGATTATTGCAAGTTTATAAATAGAAAAGTTAATGTGTAAATTCTTACCTGTTGATACGTTTGTGCCCTAAACTGAAGTTACCTATTTATGGCATGTACATAAAAATACGCTACTACGTGTTCTATATTTTAGAATTTTCCATAAGATTTTGCTCTACATGTATAAGTATACTTTTAAAAAAATGCTGAAAGACGCGCAAGGTCGCGAGTAAAAATACCTATACTTAAATACCATTATAGCTGTTCCTTGTGGTTATTATATTTTTATACTGATTAAATAAAAAAATATTTCAATTCGAGTCGGATTCACGCTAAAGTTCTGTACCGTATTAAAATGTATTTATACTCAATAATAAAATAGAATTTTAGTTAGGTAGGTAAAACCAATAGTGCGAATCAGACTCAAATATATTATTTTTTTATTTAATTTAAAGTTAAATTACTTAATTAGATCAAATTTTACCTGTTCTGCTTATCCTCTCACTTTATACACTAACGCGTAATATTCAGGAATACATTCAAAACTTTATAAAAAATAACGTTTAAAATACTTTCTTTAAACAAGCAATTTGCGCAAATTCATAATGTCGTTTAGATAACACAATAAAAAACACCGATTGTTATATCGAACACGTTATTTTATCATATTAATTAGTGTCAACTTACAATTAGAGAAATCATATGAAACTTTAAAAAAAGTGGTTTAGTCATGTGTGATAATGGTTATTACCAACCAGTACGTAACTTCAAAAGATTTTCATTATAATTTTCTTTATCTTTTTGCATTTAATTTATTTATAAAGGTTTTTTGAGTCGTCCGTGATATGATGCAAGAAACGATGGAAAAAATATAAGATAACCTTGGACTGTGCACTCTTAACTGGTATTATTATCCTTATTTTGTTTTGTTGAAGTAAATTTTAGCGTAATTATAATTTATCGCAATTCATAACAAAATTAAGAGGTAGTTAACTTTTTGTTGGATATCATATGTGGATATTTTAACTAATTATAAAGGATTTCTTTAATATAATTCATTACATTTACATGTTTCATATCGCTCGCAGATTAGCTAGCATTCAAAGTTACGCTTATATCAAAATTTTGAAAATATAAAGTTGAAAGAAATCAATTTTTTAATTCCTTACTCAAATTATAAGATGAAAGTGTGTTCGTTGGTTTGTTTTCTCGTCACAATAAAATCTCAAGGCTTGTTAAAAAATGTTCATTTAAGATTCTTGCTTGTATTTATAAATCTCTATAAAATAAATCAGATGCGTACTTTAGCAATGACGTACTCTTAGTAAAGTGGTTCTTAGACGTAATAAGATTACTTGTTATCTTTAACTTTTATGATACCTCTGCAGGTCTTGTGCTAAATTGAATAAATAATAAAAAAAATATGATAAAATATTATCAAGAAGTATATATCTGATTAATTTAACTACATTAAATACGTACTCAGTTGAGACAATAATATTTATTGTTCCAAAACGAAAAAATCGCCGTTAAAATACAATGTGGTAGCTCGAAAATTTATTTAAAAAAACTGACTTCCAAAATACACAAATCAATGCAAAAATAAAAAAATATAAACCACTAGCGGCTCACCCTCGCTTCGCTCGGGTTCACCTCTAGAAAAGCACAAATAGATCTATCCCACGGGAACCGTTCATTTTTCCGGGATAAAAATAAAATAAATAAAATAAGTAACCTGTTGTTTGACCTGCAATATAAGGTATCAGCATGCCAAATTTTACAAAATTAGGTGCATAAGTTGTTGTGTACTGAGCTGTATAAGTTACTATAATTTTTTAACTATCCCACGGGAACTCTTTAATTTTCCGGAATGAAAATTTCATTTTTTCATTTAAATAGGTTCAATAGTATCGGAGATTAGCCCGTACGAACAGACAAACAGACAGAGAAACAAAAAAATTGAAAAAATCTGGATTTGTTCTATTTCTCTCCATAAGAGAACTGACTCGTTTTTTAGCAATTTTTTCTACCATCTATGTACAGACATTCGACCTCTACCGTTTTATTATTCATATATGTACCTATATTCAGATAGAATAAATAACGTATAATAAAACAGAAATATATAATAATGAAAATAGTTATAGCGAGTGTACCTTAGGAGATAGACATATACTATGTAGAACTTTTCTATAGACCTTTTTAAGACTTACAATTTTCTTGTACAATGTTTTGATCTATCTCTTAAGGTTGATCCAACGTTAACCATATAAATTTCTAAGGACAATTCGATAGAACCAGTTATTGTATTTTCCCGTGGGAATGAATAATTTGCCTGTCGTAAAAAGTATTCTAAATGTTGACCCGAGCACTAAGTTTTATCACTATACAAAATTAAGTTAAAATCGGTTGAGTACTTTTTGCGCGAAACACGCACATCGATTTGACTAAGTTTTATTATAGGTATAGATAAGAATAAATATTGCGAGTGTAACTTAGAAGATAGACATATTATACTATTCACAACTTTTCTGTAGGACTTTTCAAGACCTACAATTTTTTAGTATATTGTTTGGATGTATGTCTTAAGGCTTAGTCAGAGGAAGATTTCTAGGGAGGACTCGATAAAACCAGTTATTGTATTTTCCCGTGGGAAAGAAAGATTTTCTTTAAGTAAAAGGTATCTAGGCAGTGGTATCCCAGTGGTAACGCGCTCGCTTGGGAAACCGAGTGAAGCAAGTTCCAATCCCGGGTCTCGTACCTCTGATATTTTCATGTGCGAATCATTTCTAACACAGTTACCATTTGTCTTAACGGTGAAGGAAAACCTGCATGTCTGACATAACCTAGCAAGTTTTCGAAAGACATGTGAAGTCCACCAACCCGCGCTTGGCCAGCGTGGTGGACTATGGCCTGATCCACCTCGTACTGAAGAGACGCCCGTGCATGTGTTAAAAAGGGCTGAATACAACATACATACATACATACATACATACAAAATGTACCCTAAATGTTGACTCGAGTAATAAGTTATTACTTCACCAAATTTCGTTGAAATTGGTACATTACTTTTCGCGTGAAACGCACACACAAAAACAGACAAACAGACATACAGGCAAACAGACAAATAGGCAATTTTTTTAATAACTATTGTTTTGGGGTCTACATAATACGTTACAAATAAAAAAAAACATCTATCCCACGGGAAAAGTACATTTTCTGGGATACACAGTTACCTATTTGTCATTCTGATGTATGAACTATATTATTGTAAAGTTTCATCAAAATCCAATCAGTTATTTTGCGTACTAAGCTGTATAAGTTACTATAGTTTTTTGACTATCCCACGGAAACTATTTAATTTTCCGGGATGAAAAGTAGCTGATTTGTTTTTGTCATGTATGAACTATATTATTGTAAAGTTTCATTAAAATCCAATCAGTACTTTTTGTGTACTAAGCTGTATAAGTTGTTATAGTTTTTTAACTATCCCACGGGAACTCTTTAATTTTCCGGGATGAAAAGTATCTAAGATGTTGTCCGGGGATATAAGGTACCACCATGCAAAATTTCATTTAAATAGGTCCAATAGATCCGGAGATTAGCCCGTACAAAGAGAAAAACAGATAAACAGCTCGCTCGGGTTCGTCCATACATACGAATATGTTGTATTATCTCTTTAACCATTTGTCCAAATTATATGCAGTAAAAGGGAAAAGTCTTTTATTTTAAACATTTTAGACGATAAATTTACTTATTTTGATAAGAATTCATAATTGTTGATAATATGACCAATAAACATGACCTACCGATTTAAATGATTTTTTTAATATAAAAAACTACTTTTTGTGACTTAAATATAAAAGTTAGACATATGCTGTCGCTGACTTTTTTGTAGGCATTATTAAGCTCTACAACTTTTCTCTAGAACATAATCATATATCTCTCATCGTTAAGGCAGCGTTCGTAAGAAACGTTTTCGTTCGACCGTTTTTTCTCCGACTTACTTTGCAAATCCGACTACCACGAAAAAGCCTTTTCATTTTTCGGGTTAATATATAGCCTATGACACTCAGAAAGAACGTGGCTTTCTATTGGTAAAAGAATTTTGAAAATCGGTTCAGTAGATCCAGAGATTACCCCCTACAACGTCACAAACTCACAAACTCACAAACTCACAAACTCACAAGATCACAAACTTTACCTCTTTATAATATTAGTATAGATAAAGTAAAAAATATATACCTTTATATTTTGTTATACATATTTATAACATTTTGAAGTCTGGTCGCCAATCTATACATATAATAAAAATGTAACTGATCGCTGTCTGTACATAGAAGATATTTGAGAAAAACTACTGTTTGGGGTCTTTATTAACGCAATAGAACCCACAATAATGACTTTTACAATTTCTGTTTGTTTGTCAGTTTGTCTGTTTGTTTGTGCGTTTGTGCGCGCTAATCTTAGAAACGGAATAACCAATTTGGCTGCGATTTTCACTTATGTATTGTGGTAAGCTTCACTTAATATTTAGTATTTATTTTATTTCAATCGGTTCATAAATAAAAGGGTTATGTTAATTTAAAGAATCACTATTTCTCATCACTCATCATCACTACTCAATAATTCTATCCTAATTTTCTAATATTGCTTTCGAAAGCCAATAATAAACAGTTAGGAATCGATATTTAAAAATCGATTATGCTATAAATAATATTTTATTATCTACATATAGCTATCAATCAAATCAACTCTATAACAAAGTGTAATTCGAGATTTAGCTTTCATTTCAAATTGAGAATGCCTAATAAACATACGAACTCGCACTAGTTTCATATATTCTTACGTATTGTCACTCTCACATTTCATGAGCTTATGTAATGTAGGAAAAAGCACCATTGTTCGAACAAACGTATGTCGTTGTTACAGTTGAATTTAAATCCCTTATGTAATTATCCTAATTTGTAAATGAAGTATTTCAATTATTTTTAAAAAAAACTGCAGTATTTTAATTGGCTTGTTCGCTTTCAAATTGGCCAAATTCAAATTGTTAGTAAATGCGTAATCTTAATATTTTATAATTATGCTTATTTTTAAACTGGATGTATTCCAAAATGTTTTTTTTTTAATTTCTACGATCCTATTTCACCGAAAAATTAAAAAATTCTGGAAGTTGCAAGTATCAAAATTTATTCATGAACTAGCGACTCACCCTCGCTCCGCTCGGATTCGTCCCTACTTACGTTTTAACGCTTACTACAGATTTCTCAGAGATGAGATATTTTCCCGCAGAAAAAAGTATCCTATATGTTGACCCAGATACCCAGCATCATCATCATCATCTATCATCACACCAAATTTCATCAAATCTGTCCAGTAGTTTTCTCGTGGTGCGTTCGAAATTGAAATTTTACACTATTAACGTAAACACAAAGTTTCAAAGTCAATATGATAATTTGAATAAAACTATCTTTTCGGTTTATTTCGCAGATTTATTTTGATTTTTAGGTCCCCACGGAACCAAGAAAGAAAAGTAAGAAAAGTTTTATTTAGAATGTCAAATATTCGCGTAAATCTAAGAAAGTATTATACATATATGATATTAAAAACGAATAATTACTTAGTAGAGACATTTTACCTCTACGTATAATTTAGGCCGCACACCTTCCTTACGTATTGGAGCATGGAGTACGGGTCAGTGTTTTAGAATTTCTAATGCAACTAATATTCATATTATAAGAGAAAATTGACTGTTGTGTAGAAATATTTGAATATAATACCTACTTGACGGTTGTGTCGAAATATTTGAATATGTAAAAGAAAAATGAATATTCTAACCGGAAGATGCCATTATCTAACGTTTATTATAAACAAAATAGAGATCTGAGGACTTTGCTACTGAAATGGCTACTGTAGACATCGATTTTAATTCTTAAAGCATAAAACATATATTTGAACAAGTAGTTTATTCGTATCACCTGTTTGCCTCGGTTTTGGTAAAGCTTCTCAAAACGTAGTGTCTCAAATCTTATTATTAGCGCCAAGAAATGAATCCAGATATATGTACATATATGAATATTGTAGATACTAGATGAGTCCATGAAAGATTAGAGTAAATAATTTTTACGATACGAAATGGTACGAAACCATTCTCTCTTCATACAAGCTCGTGCAATGGCCCTCAGACTTTATTCGTTATAACACTTGCAGAAAATAACTTTACTTTTTTAAAAAATAAAAAATAACTAACTTTTTTATCTTTAAATAGTAGTGATGCTACTTGTTGTAATTAAAAAAAATATCGAAATTGGTATTAAAAATAGCTGAGTCGAAAAGCCTCTTATTCAGTAAAGAGATCGTTATGAAAAGTTTTCCTTTATCGCACATAATTTTGCCTTCATCTCTCTAAAACTTAATTTGAATGAGAGTGACGATCTAACTAACGAAAGTAATTTTAGCAAAGGCGTAAAATTTTATTGGAAGTAATAATTAAAATATTTCTAGATTTTTAGATACGGCAAGTTGTAGGATTTATGTTCTACAAATCATTCAATGGGTCGTTTCTCTTTTATTTATCCGTTCGGAAACAGTTTGTGAAGATATTAAAAGCTATATTGAATTATGACCATATTTTGCAAATTTGTTCCATTTCAATCAGTTCCGCTATCAATTAAAAATCGCGAAATGCGGAAATTAGTGATCAATGGAAATAAGAATATTAATTTAATTACTATTTAAAAATATAATATTATGCATTACATCTACATTTTAGAAAATGTATCGAAATAAATTAAATTACTTTAAGACAGATTATAATATATTTTTGATCGATTGCAAAAAAGAGGTATTCAATTCGTATTTACCTATGTTTTTATTATCTGATATATGTAATTGCAAATCGATTTTAATAATTCTTCTATAACTAGCAACACCCTCTCTTCGGCTGGTACGTCCCTAGCTGCCTAAAATCAACCTATACCTTTATAAATCCGTCCAGCAGTTTTAACGATAAAAAAGTTTTTTGTATAGGAGTAAAAAATATTTACATACATACAAACTTTCGTATTTTTAATAGTGGTCCGATGTTATACCTCAAAAATTAGTCTAATATTTTCAAGAAATAATCTCACTCTGTATATTTTGTGGAACATTAATATTGATTTTAAAGACCTTATTACACCTTTTTAGTTAAAAAGCACTATTTTTTACGTACTTAGTTTAATGAAAAAGACAAGTTAAATGCAATAACGTAATAACACTATACATATAATTAAATTCAGCTAGCTGTAAACAAGTATTAAAATATAAAAATGTTATTAATATTTAACATGTACATTTAAACTGGCTTTAACTCTGCTGAGAAAGTATTTATATGTACACATGTGTAATTGCTCTATTTCAAAGTACAGAAATATTATAAGCGATCTAACATGATGTTAGATAGCTTATAATATTTTTCCATAAATAAGCTTTAAAATTCCAAAAGAATATTTGCAATCTTCCTCTCTAGCAACCATAGTTTCAGAGTTAAAACAAAAATAGAAGTAGAAAAAAAACGTGTGTGTGTACTTATTTTACGCATGTAAGAAGTTATACTTCTTTGGTATAACAGAACAAAAATAGCTAAAGATTTCATCCCGAATGTCACAACTCTCTGTTTGTAAAAGAAATGCAGCTAAGTTCATCATGTCGCTTTGTGACTGTCGGAGTGCGCGCGCATCGTAAAAATTTTACTCTCATATTTTTTTCCAAACGTGCCAAACGAAGTACCTAAAATTAAAAAAAAATCTATCATTTTAAATGACTAATGTTTATAAATTAAAAAAAACCCCTGTTGGTATTTCTCCATACACACTCACTGTTGTTGTATACAATATCAGTATAATTTATCTCTGAGATCATCCACCTCGTGAACACCGAATACGTCATCTTATAACTATGTATATAGCCATAAAAGGCTTGAAAATTACTTAGTTATGTTTTAATTATTATGAAGTGGACTTAATTTGAAATACTTGGGATAACGGATTTTCTTAATATGGCTGTAGAAAAGTATTTACAACTATTAACATTAATTTTTAAGGAAAATTGAATCTGATTTTATAGCCTCTAATAATATTTATTATAAGAAGTATAATTTTTTTATTAATTTGCTTGGTTATGTTCAGTAACAAATTAAATGAATTTCGCTATAATACTTCGTTAAATATTTCCGGTTTTTATTTATTCTTTCATAGAAATATCCAAACATATGGTTTCTTCAAATAAATACATTTACTAGTATAACAAAAATTATACTTTTCTAAGAAACTTTTTGATACGTTTCAAATGAGAGGGACTAAGGTTTTTGATATGTCAAAAGCAATATTTATTGAAGATGGTAAACGCGAAGAAATACGGGAAAATCGTTTTATTTAAATGCGCGTAAATTAAACCATAAAAATGTATGTAGAGTCTAACTACAAGACTCTACATCTCTACATTTAACTTTTAAAGGGAGGAAGTTCTTTATTTAAATTAAGTGTCTACGGTACGAATACGAAAAAGAAAGTTCTTAATAACATTATTGTTCAAACCTTTATCCTATGAATTTTATCATCTTTAAATATTAAAACAAATGGCCGCTATTATTAAAGATACATTTACCTCCATTTTATTTATAAAATTTTACTTAATTTTTTGAAAGATAAGGTTAATTTATTGACCTTTTAGTTATTTTGATCGCTTGGCTTCAATATTTATTCAAATAATCTATTCAAAGTCAGTCAAGTACCTAAGCTTGCTGTCATGTTAATATGTAAGCATTCCAATGTACTTGTTACTCAATGTTTGTTAAACACATACTTGCGCTCACACCTTTTGGCATACATTGACTAAGTCATTATCTATCAAAACAATTGCAAGAAAACTTTTACAATATTTGCAATATAACGTAATAATATACACTAGTATACGCCCAGTGGAAGACATTCGACTACAATCATTAATTATTAAAAAAATATATTGATAACGCTCAAACTCGTTAATAGCTACTAAACAAAAAAAAAGAAATCGGTTGATAAACAGAAGAGCATAATTGATAAAAGTAAAAACCCCGACTGTGTAAAAAGCGAACTAAAAATATGAGAACAAAGTATTATGCAGTCGGAGACATGAATACACATAGCAAGACGCGCAGCTATTATAAAACATATAAATTTGTCTGCAACTGCATTTATTTCCTTTTTTTTATTTATAGGTACTTCTTAATACTAATATTAAATTTATTCATTTTTATAACTTAAAACGATGAAATCGCGAAAAGATACTTGTCATCAAGAAAAACACTCGTAAGGATGTGCCTATATTTTTATGTACATTGAACTGTAAGCGAAAGTGAATCCGACCAGCTTCCTTACATAGATCTTGTTCAACGGAAATACGTTTTAATCTATACTGAGAAAAATATCAATTGCTTCTCGACAAAAAGTTAGAGAAAATTAAATATGTGAGTGGAAAAGTGGCCGTCAATATTGTAATTAGTGCTCTACATAAAGCTTAAGTCTAGTGTACCATTACAGATACAGGGAATGCTTGTAACGGAAATAGAGATGGCTATATTCGAGATTGTCGAGCCGGTGGTAAATTGCTCATGGATACATACTGACATTTAATTTTTATTTAAAAATTGTAAAAAAAAATGTACGTGACGATTCAAAAGTGGTAAAAGATTATTTGAATTTTGAATAAAGTATGTATATTTTGATTTGATTTAATCATTGATGTACTTGCGAGCGGAGTCATAAACAAAAAGAAGACAAAAACTAGTTGGTAACACTATTTATGTCCTGTACGTATAGTATATTTATAATTTTAAGAATACGTAATGTTTATAGCTTTATGTGAGTAAAATAATTTTAGAATCTATTTAATAGTTTTTAAGATCGTCTCCTACATACAAACAAACAAATTTTACCTTTTTAGCCGACTGCGCGACGTAAAGGAGGGTAATGTGTTTATCAACCTATATATGTATGCATGTATATATGATTGTGGGTACCTTTGTGGTATTATTTAGACCAAATGCGTGGGCCGATTTTGAGAAATGACACGTCGTTTGATTCGTCATGACGACGCGAGTGTGACAAAAAAACACAAAAATTTGGAAAATCAAAATGGTCGATTTTGGACGCGTTTGTGTAAAAGAAAAAAATGAAAATCGACGAACCATGTCAAGTGGGGTATCGTTGAATAGGTATTTAAAAATCATTGTTAGGTTTCTTTCATCATTTTTGTTGATAATTGAATGATTTAAAGTTGGTTATCTAAAATTATGATACTATTAAATTTGAAACAATAAAATCTTAAAAATCTTAACTAATATAATATCCTCCATAGCCCGCTATGCAAAGCTAAACGATATAGCTATATTATATAACAAAATTCAATTTTTCATATCTGGGAATGGATCATCAAAATGAAAGTGGTTGGCAACAGGAAATGCGATTCACGGGAAAGTCCATAGTTACTGCAGAAACACTTGTCATTTGTCGTTTATGTTTATTTTACATTACATTATAAATTATTTAAGACTTACTTGTGTACGTGACAATTACGCTTTTGAAATCTATTTCACTCTGAATGCCTTCTTATTTTGGCTGTGTCACAACCCTTAAAAATAAAAGTCAATTTTATAATATACTAGCATTGCCCGCGTTCAGATAACCAAAAACCAAATTCTTAGGTTTTACATATTACTTGTAGTATACTCTTACACTGCAGTTTTTGTATTTTTGTATTTTTTCTCAGAAATGAGATATTTTCCCGCAGTAAAAAGTATCCTATATGTTGACCCGGATAACCAGCTATCACCGTACTAAATTTCATCAAAATCCCTCTAGAGGTTTTTCTGTGATGCGGTAACAGATAGACAGACTAAAATTCTAAAAACTATAGATTCGACCTCTGTATCCATAATAAAGTCTATTTCAATAAGATTTTCCAAAAAATATTTAATGTACAGATTCGGCTTAGTTACAATTTTATTATATGTATAGATTTATTTATGTAGGTATTACAAGAAAAGTAGTATATACAAAAAAATATATATTTACAGTATATGTACATATATGTAGTACACATACCTACGTAAACATTTTAGGATATCCTATGTACAAGAGATGACTTATCGCTTTAAGAAATTTCTTCCAACAACCCTGGAGCGTAGGATATAAAATTCGGAAATATTATCAATTATGCATTAAACTGAGTGATTGATTTAGATTTGTACTCAATTTCTAAACATTTGCTTGCATAAGCGTAACACACTTTTTGATTTTAAAGTGACATTTCATTTTTGAACATTTTTATAGCTTCACGCTACTTGCCTTGCGGGATTTCAGGTGAACTACACTGTCTCTTTTTAACCGACTTCAAAAAGTTGGAGGTACTCGATCGAGTATGAAGTTTTTATTATATACTACCTTAGCGAAACCTTTGTCAATTACATGATCTGACTATTCAGATTCACTATAGATTGAATTGAAATGGTTTAGAGAGTACCATGTTTACCAAGAACTATCCCATAAATACGTTTACTGTAAAACATTCTAAACGTCGTTAAAAAAACACGAAAACGTGTGAAAATATTGATTAATTTAAAATGTCCAATATTCACGTAAATCTTAGAAAGACTAGTAGACTAGATTAATTATTTTATATACTGGTACATAAAGTTTTAATTATTAATTGACGACACGTTAGGCTCAGTTTGTAGTAATCCTACTTGCTGTGCCAGCGGACGCGGGCTCGAGTCCCGCTGTAGGCATTCATTTGTGTATGAGCACGAATGTTTGAACTCCAATCATTGGTGTTTATGTATATTAATAATATATATATTTAAAATTATATATGTGTGGTGTATCAACTATCTGGTATCCATAACGCAAGCCTCGTAGCTTACCATGAAACTAGATGGTGCTGTGAGTTAATATCCCAACATATTTATTTATTTGGTACACATAATAGCAGGCACTTAAGGATGTACCTTAGCTAAGCGAAGTCGCTTGCATATTATAGTTAAAGGAAGATTAGGTAAACCGTATGTAATAATAAGTCATACCACGTACATATGTTCAACTCATTGATGTGAAAGGCAAAATCTGTACCAAAGACACAAAGCCTTTCTTACGGTGAATTACTGTTTGTAACTGTTTAAATAACTTTAAGGAAATAACAGCGAGTAGTAAATTAAACTTAAAATGGCTTATTTTGTATGCTTAAAGCTAATCGAATTAACATTAGAATCGTTCTAATTTAGAGAAAATTTCAGATCGTAAACACGTGTCTAACATGTAAAAGCTAACTTTGTGACAATAATAATAATAATAAACTCTTTATTGTACACAATAAAAAAACAGAACAGATACATACATAATGTACAAGAGGCGCCTTTCGCTAAAACAGCCATCTCTTCCAGGCAACCTTTAGGGTATAGGAAATAATAGAGTTATATATATACAGACAGCTTATAAAAAGAGATAAGTTAAATAATATAATAATGATAGTCAAAAACTAAGAAAGTGTTCTTTTAGGAGTTTTTTTTTTAATTTAAAGCAGAACTCCTTAACAGGAAATATTTGTAATTACTAGATATTATGAAGAATATCCGTTCAAAAACCTTATCAAATTCATATTTTCTAATTTTATACACTTTTACGATTATTCATTAATTTAAAAGATTAGAAATCAAGGATAGAATTCCGGAAATTAACTCAGAAAACTATAAACAATAATAATAAACAACACATGCATAATTCTTCAAATACAATAAAATTCTAACGGAGTCGAATGTGTATATTAGTAAATTTAGTATGATGATAACTGTATCTGGTTATCGGGTCAACATATGGTATATTTTTCACTGCCGGAAAATATCTCATCTCTTAGAATCTCAGAAATCTCTACTAACCGATAAAAAGTCTCTAGGGCCGAACCCGAGTGAGAGTGAGTCGCTAGTATATTTATAAAAAAGAGAAGTTAAATTTGATAAAATAAATAATTATTTAAAAAAAAACTTATGTAAATTGTAGTATTAATAAATTGATAAATAAATATAAGATTTTTAGATATTGCCCACAAACTTTCAATTGCTCAATCCCAATCGCTGTAAGTTACAGAGTCTTCTATCGTTCGGAAATAATACCTCACAAAATCAAATGGCGGAAAACTCAATGGGAATATTATAATTTTTTTATTTATGTACATAAAAGGCTTGATTTTTAACTCCTGAGACCCGACGCGAAAAGAGGGATGTTATGAGAAAAACGTGTGTATCTGTGTATCTGTCTGTGGCATCGTAGCGCCCAAACGGATTTACCGAGTTTAATTTAGTTTTATTTCAATTTGAAAAGTGACTTGATCGACTAGTATTCTTAGCTGGTAAATCTAGAATATCGTTCAGCCGTAAGCAGGCTATTAGCTCTTACGTTAAAAGGATTTGAACAAGTTCCACAGATACTACAACGGCACTGGAATCAGCAAGATACTCAATTCTTAACTAAACTACTGCAGAGATATCGTGTTTAAGCTCATTGAAATAGCTTTAAAGAATAGGTTATTGTATTCGAGTTCTTTAATGTTTAATTCAAGAGTTATATGGTACATAATCTATAAGAAAATATCAAAATAGACTATTACGGTATTAGCAAAGTATCCGTTAACGATATCCTTCAGATATTTTCCAAGAAACTATGGAAACTAGGACATGAGTACTATAAACGCCATATTAGTATGCAGGCTTGACGCGACCTTCGTAAGGCAACTTGGGGCCAGTAGTTTGGTTTAATGACCGTATAAAAATAAACCTACATACAAATACGTAAATATTTGTTAAATATATCTAGTCTCAATTATATAAAGTAAGCTATTGTTGTCTATTTGTGAGCTTAATTCCTTAATATTATCTAATTTTGATGCTTTTATTGCATCTTCTAGAAAAGTTTAGAACATTTTATATGGAAGCTAGCACAAGTGACCCGCGAGAAGGAACGATGAAATTGCATGAATAAAAGACACTTAAACATAGCAAAATAACATCTGTATGGTGTTATCACCAAGTTGTGACATTTTTGGCATATTTTAAGGTTTATTTCACCATGAGGGAAAGGAAAACTATGGGAACTTTCATTCAAGTACAACTAACATGTGTTGACACGTGTTAGTCCATTTCTAATGTTCGTTATTGTTTTAATATAACGATCTTTACCTTTAAATCTCGAAAACGTGACACTTTAATGGCATTATGGTGCCCTATTGCCGTTTTAAGTGTTTTTTTATTGTGTAAGTGTATTCTATCTATAAATGTATACATGTTTATTGTGCCTCGCAAGTAAGAAAAAAAATAAAATGGTGGCCATAGGCTAAGGAAAGCCAGATTGAGATAAAGAGTTTTGCGAGATATTGTTAAAAGGAAAAAGTTTTTAATTTGTTGGTTTTTCCCCCTTACAACAGAAGTTTTTACTATTTATTTATTCTAAGCTTTCCTTATATATTTCTAAAAGGACTTTATTGGTATTTTAAATTACTTTTAGATTTAATTTTCATTGCCGTATGGTGAAGTTAGGTGAAGCGAGAGCATGTTGTATAACAAATGCTATCATTACAATCCAAATTAAGTCGTAACAGAAGCTGCTCTCGCACACTGGAAAATGTTAACTAAGTCAATAATTGTGTTCCTTGGTTTTTTTATCTTTCACTAGACAACAGAAGAACAGCTGAATGATTTTTTACATACACATAAATAGATAGTTTTTGAAATGAAATATAGGCTACTTTTGACTGACTTCAAATATTATTGAGAGTGGAATTAGACTTTTTAAGTAATTTTGAAGATCTTAATTGTTAAAAAGTAATTATTATCCCAGCTATAGGGTATATATAGCTCTGTATATTTTGGTGCCCACTAATCAAAGCGCTGGCTTATATGATGTTTTATAATAATCTTATGCAGGAATGCACTTAAACAAAATAAAGCAAAAATTAAAATTGATAAAATTTATTTCTTAAGCTACGAAAATTCTGCGTTGTAGGAAATTTTCATTTAGTTGAATGTTTAAAAGCTTTAATATATGACATAGTATTTAAATAGGAAGATCACTTTTAATAGAAAAAATAAAACTTGTAAAAAAATTACGTTACAAAGTATTTGCTCGAAGAACTTGTCCAACATTGTCAATAATAACTAATTTAAAGCGCTATTATTGGACATGTTAAACAAGTTCTTCACTATTAGTTATTACTTTATTCTGTTGTATTATCATCTTCACAAAAAAACCTAGCACAAATCATAAAAACTAGAAATCTTAAAAAAAACTAAAATCCTTTTATGGCAAATAATATGCAAATACAAGGAAAATAAACAAATAAACAACTAACATCACGTAACACACACACATAACAAAAATTCAAATAAATGACATACAGGTTCCAAAACAGATAATAAAAATAAATATATAAATAATGACGCGTGTACACAAGTGATAAAGGACAGAAGTGACAGTTACAATGTGGGAATATCTGGCCGTACTTCTGCTTGGATTTTGGCTGGGCGTAGCTATTTTCCTCTACGTATCATGTTACTGGCTTGAAGAGATACTTGGTGAGTTACAATTAGTATTTACACATTTTTTTAAGCAAATCTGTACTTATAACATAATTTTTTAAGCTGGCAATTTTTTTTTGATGTAAGACGGGATATGTGACCATGGCGGTTACAACAATGCCGAAATATCAAGAACTCTTAAAAGTATGGAAAAAACTTCGCTAAATAACCCGTTCTACATCATAATAATTTATTTTCATTAAAAAAAACAAGAGTAAAATGAATATTGTGCTGTTCAATAGTTCTTGTAGCTAAAAATGTGTGGAATAGTCTTGAAGAGCCACTGTTAATTTCTCACGTGATGACACTCTTTAAATTAAGTGTTTTTTAATTAAATTTTTATTTAATATGTACGTCACTTTGACATAGGCATAAGGTTGTTCTTTACCACCAGTATATTTTACCGCGATGAGTGTATGTCACAGGATCGATTCTCGTTATAAAAAAAATATTTTCCATATAAAATAACTATTGAAGAACTTTTCAACAAGAAATATTATATTGAAAGGATGATAAGTACAAAATTTGATTACTGATTTAAACAAAGTAACATTTTACTCGTAATAACATTTAAAAATCCATATAAATGTCAAGGAAATGCATTTAAAAATTGCCTCTATTATTAAATGTTAACAAACAGATTACATATATAGCATTACTTACTATTTAAAATGTCTCTCCACTGTCGAATTAAATGTTGGAACTAGTGGCTGCATTTTAAAACAAAATTACGTAAAAAAATTTGTTAATAAATTATACCATTATGCTTGAATCTAATATTTATGATAAAACTAGGGAGTTTGGATGGTAGAGAGTTTGAATCATTTAGGAACGCATAAAAGACAAACGACCAAAGGACAATTCTCTTTTTTGCATTTGGAACATTCTCAGGCTTATACAGAAAAACCCAGAGTCTCATCACAATCGGATCAATGGTTTAGAAATGTGATAAATGAAAATATTAACCGAAAATGTTAACCGATCCATAAGCTTTCCTTTTTTTTTAAATTTCTTTTTTAATAAATATTTTTCGTATAAAAATGTCTACTGTTCTCATCAGTATATGCAATAAAAAGCAAGCTAATAGCTACACGATGTAGGCTTCATTTATTAAATTCTGCCTGCTCTGACAATCTTATTCTTTTAGCTTCAGCTATAAATTTTAACATTGTACTGAAACGTGCTGGTGTCCGTATTATAATAATTAATTCTTAAATACTAGTTTAATTATAAAAATCATAGATCACACTCATTAAGTAGTGAATAACTCGAGATTATGAAGATGAGGTAAAAAATTAACAGCAATTAAAATATATTAATTAGGAAACATGAGCGCGTATGATTTTAGTTAGGTACTTCACAAAACTGCGACGGTTTTTTTTACTTGTTGTTGTTTCATTACCATAAGTAAGAAATTCAATTTTAATTAACTTCAGCTTTACCTTTAATTCTCTATGCTGTAACAATTATTTATTATATAATCTATGTGAATGTTAAAGAATATTTATGTATATTTTTTTAATTAATTAAAAAATCGTTAAAATTTGAATATAAACAGTTCATTCCGTGTTATTTGCACGTAAATGTTATATCATGCTGGCAATTTTTTTTTTAATTAAATTAGACCTTAGTACGTAAGCTCTTTATTGTAGGTTGTAAATAACACCTTGTTTAAAATTCCTAACACAAAACAATACGAACAAAATAATATATTCATATAAGAGCTAATTTTTTTTAGATATTTCAGCTTCAAAATCTTAATGTTTATTCATTATTTTACTTAACTTTGATTCATTATACATTGGTTAAAACTCGTTCTCGTTAGTTTTAAATAAAGAAATAATAAGTAAAGACCAAGTTTCTTGACGTAAAAACATGAATGTTTTAGTTTTAATTGATTTATGAAACTCATAATGAAGACAGCCATTAACAACTTATACATACATAAAAGGATTAAAATGTAATAAAAACATCTATTAACTGTAGAATTCAGCCAATTTTAAAGGCCTACTGTAGGTCGCGGGTCTCCCTTCAACATGAGGAATCAGACCTTATAGGTGAGCACATGTCTTTCGAAAACTTGCTAGATTTCCTCAAACATGAAAGTTTCCTCATAATGTTTTCCTTCACCGTAAGGCAAGGGTATAGTCCAGTCAATAGGTGAATCAATCTATATAAAACAATTTCTGCGATATTGCCATTCGATAAAGGGGTATTTTCTAAGCCTAAAACCAAGTTTAATAGGTCGCTCGAGAGGCGCTGGCGCCACTATCGCGAAAAACGCATTTTATTCGTTATCTTCAGGACGGCTCATCCTACGTAAAAAACTATAGAAATGTTTTCTCTTTTAAATTAAATTTAATACCTTTTTTATTTTTTAAATTTTTTTTTCTAAAATAAATATTTCTCGAGATATCACACTCGAAAGTCGAAACGCACAAACGCTACCTCCGTCGGTTTTTCGCGACTACCTCCTTAACCGTTATCTGACATGCAATTTTATCTCGCGATATCCCGATGTAAATTTTGTCTTTTTTCTATATTGATGATATAATGATGATAGGAGTATAGTCTTATATAATCTGTGATTCGAACAGAGGTCAGGCTTCCCAGGAATTGAATCCGCTACACTTCTGTGCTAGTCTGTGTCTCACTATGTTCTCCTATTATCGTAGGAAAAGAGTGTAAACACAAATATCTACCTTAACGTTTACTTTATATTAAGAACTCCTTTAATAGCCATTAGACATATTACTTTTTTTTAAAAGAGACATTAAATCCGTGTATATAATTACGAGTACATACTCGAATAAGAATTTTATTTTTATTGAAAATATAATAAAATAATAATTCTATATATATTACTGCAACGGCCATATGGAAATCCTTTTTTACCCTCCTCATGCACAATACTAATGACGTACACCTGCTTCACCTGAGTGATTTTTAGCACTTATAATATTTATTTTATTATAAGCTTATAAGTCTTTATATAGGTACTAGCGACTCACCCTCACTTCGCTCGGGTTTGTACCTAGCTTGCTTCCCTATACAAATTTTCATCCCCATTTTTAAACTTTTAAAAGATGATTTCCGGGACAAAAAGTATCCTATGTCCTTCCCAGGGTCTCAAACTATCTTCCTACCAAATTTCATCTAAACCGGTTCTGTAGATCCAGAGATTACCCCCTACAACGTCACAAACTCACAAAGTCACAAACTTTATCTCTTCATAATATTAGTATAGATTAGGTACTTTTTTATACAGCAATGCCAAATTTCAAGCTTCTACACCAAACCCCCTTTAAGACAAATAAAACATGTTTAATATCTTAAGCAAGTTAATTTAAATTCTTAGTTTACTTAGAATTTTCGCCATTTTTACTTATATTGTATTTATAAAAGTGGCTCATATATTTGGAATGTTATTGTTTGCGCTTTGTATTTGCATTACAATACTTGTGACAATATTAACATTGACAAATTATAGTCATACATTATTACAAATAACGTGATAATATATTGAAAATGTTTTATCTATTTTTGACCGATTTCATAAAAGAACTCAATTGGAGTTGCTAGTATATACATTTTATTTTATTTAACACTAGCAGAAACCGCGGCTTTGCCTGCGCTCTAAGTGCAGAAAAACAAACTCTTCTTTCTCTTCTCTTTACTTACTCTCTTCTCTTTACTAATAATATATGGAAGTCTGCCCGATTTGTTGACATTTATGATTACTGCATGAGCAGCGCTTTAGCACTTTAGCATATCAATACAGCCTACAGCCTTCCTTAATGAACTGGATAAATAAGATTAAAGCGTTTAAGTAAACAGACAGACAGACAGACAGACAGACAGACAGACAGACAGACAGACAGACAAACAAACAAACAAACAAACAAACAAACAAACAAACAAACAAACAAACAAACAACAAACAAACAAACAACAAACAAACAAACAAACAACAAACAAACAAACAAACAACAAACAAACAAACAAACAAACAAACAAACAAACAAACAACAAACAAACAAACACAACAAACAAACAAACAAACAAACAAACAAACAAACATACAAACAAACAACAAACAACAAACAAACAAACAAACAAACAAACAAACAAACAACAAACAAACAAACAAACAACAAACAAACAAACAAACAAACAACAAACAAACAAACAAACAAACAAACAAACAAACAAACAAACAAACAAACAAACAAACAAACAAACAAACAAAACAAACAAACAAACAAACAAACAAACAAAAACAAACAAACAAAACAAACAAACAAACAAACAAACAAACAAACAAACAAACAAAACAAACAAACAAACAAACAAACAAACAAACAAACAAACAAACAAACAAACAAACAAACAAACAAACAAACAAACAAACAAACAAACAAACAAACAAACAAACAAACAAACAAACAAACAAACAAACAAACAAACAAACAAAACAAACAAACAAACAACAAACAAACAAACAAACAAACAAACAAACAAACAAACAAACAAACAAACAAACAAACAAACAAACAAAAAACAAACAAACAAACAAACAAACAAACAACAAACAAACAAACAAACAAACAAACAAAACAAACAAACAAACAAACAAAACAAACAAACAAACAAACAAACAAACAAACAAACAAACAAACAAACAAACAAACAAAAAACAAACAAACAAACAAACAAACAAACAAACAAACAAACAAACAAACAAACAAACAAACAAACAAACAAACAAACAAACAAACAAACAAACAAACAAACAAAACAAACAAACAAACAAAACAAACAAACAAACAAACAAACAAACAAACAAACAAACAAACAAACAAACAAACAAACAAACAAACAAACAAACAAACAAACAAACAAACAAACAAACAAACAAACAAACAAACAAACAAACAAACAAACAAACAAACAAACAAACAAACAAACAAACAAACAAACAAACAAACAAACAAACAAACAAACAAACAAACAAACAAACAAACAAACAAAACAAACAAACAAACAAACAAACAAACAACAAACAAACAAACAAACAAACAAACAAACAAACAAACAAACAAACAAACAAACAAACAAACAAACAAACAAACAAACAAACAAACAAACAAAACAAACAAACAAACAAACAACAAACAAACAAACAAACAAACAAACAAACAAACAAACAAACAAACAAACAAACAAACAAACAAACAAACAAACAAACAAACAAACAAACAAACAAACAAACAAACAAACAAACAAACAAACAAACAAACAAACTTTGTCTCATAATATTAGTATAGATGACTAACGTCCGACCAGTGGCCGAAATTCGACCATAATCATTATAGTTTTTTTTATATTTTTTATCTATATACAAGAAAACTATTTCCGTAATTTATATACGTATATAGAAGAAGGTAAGGTCGCTCTTCTATATTGTAAAGCATTTCGCTATTGTAAAGCGGTTTCAATGATTATTTAATGTACAGAGAAATGGCCCCGACTTGGCTTAGCTTACTATCAATGAAAAGATTCCTAAAATCCCTTTAGTAGATTATCCCTCTAGCTATAAACAAAAATCTATTTTTCACCTATTTACTACCTATGCGAGCACTCTTGTGTAACACTGTAATTAACACATTGGCTTTTAATTTTAAAGTTTAGCACTTTTGTTTAACTGTTTATTTAATGTCTGAAAGATTTTTAAAATTGTCACTTGTCATATAAAACATAATAATTTATAATAAAATTCTGTGTTGAATCTGTACATTGAATATTTTTTGGAAAATCTCATTGAAATAGTCATTATTACACAGAGGTCGAATTTGTAGTTTTAAAAATTTCTGTCTGTCTGGGAACGCATCACGAGAAAACCACTGGACAGATTTTGATGAAATTTGGTAAGATGATAGCTGGTTATCTGTTTCAACATATAGGATACTTGTTACTGCAGGAAAATATCTCATCTCTGAGAAATCTATACTAAACGTTAAATCGTATATATATAAAACATATACATTAGGATATGTTTTATATGATATGAGTGATGAGTGTTTGCGAGATATGAGAAAGAAGAAAGAAGAGAACAAAGAAATTCTTCTTTTTTACAAAATAGCCCAATTTAAAAACGACAATGCATATTTTTACAGATCTACCTCAACAACGCTCGACACACAACCATGTAGGTGCTAGCGGTGCGCACGCGCAGTTAAAGCGCTTGGTCGCTAGAGTAGTTGAAGAGGCTGCAGCACTGCCCGCACTTGCTAGGTATACTGCTGAACCGCACACGCCAAGTGTTTCATCTACATATGAAGATCTTCTAGCCACTGCCATCCTAAATAAGGTAATAAATTAACACAAATAATAGCAAAACAAGGCTCCTATGGTCATATGGTCACTCAACAAAATTTATGATGATATAATGTGTTTTTTAAAACCAAACGTTTGGTACTAGCCACTATGGAAACAATGACGACACGTTTGGCTCAGTTTGTAGTGACAGTGGTCTCGGGTTTGAGTTTTGAATACACATTGTACTTTCGAGTACCTACTCGAATGTGTAATGTGCATAAAATTATATAGTGTACAAATTGTACTGCAAATATTGACATATTCTTGAACTATAGAACAACACAAGTTGATAACCCAATGATAATATATACGAAGCCAATAAAATATTGCATATTACAATATTTATGGCAGCTTAATATTATTTGTTTTATATTAATAACAAAGGACCATAAAAATGTTAATTTTTCAATATCACTAGAACATGAGCTTCATTATTTCTTATTCTGTTGTATAAAAGCTATTATAATTTCTAACTAAATTATTAAAAATATCAAAAAAGTCATGTTTTTAGATATTATTCCATTAAAAGGGGAAAAGATCATCCTCCACTCCCTTTCTCTTTAAATTGATTGTACAAAACGTAATAGATGATTGTTTTGAACGCCTTTCGATCTCAATATTCTATCTATCTGTTGCTTTTCTTACTAGCTATATGAATCATCATTTTTTCAGATATTATATCAAATGTGTATCGCTAGTAAGAAAAATCTCAGATAGATGGGTCATCAAAGGATTGCCGTTAATCATAGTGGAACCCGAGAGAGGCATTCCTTTATTTCCTTCCCAGGATTTTCTCAATTCGTCAGAATCTTTTTTTCTGTATGTTCACCGATAACTCGAAGACACATGAACCGATTTGGAGAAAACTTTTTTCGTTTCGAAGGGTATACTTCCCAGGTGGTCCCATTTAAATTTTATCGAAATCGGTCGAAGGGTTTTCAAAAAATCAACAATTAATTATTTTTTTAATAAATTGCTTAATCGAATATGTTATTAAAAAACTTTCTTCTTACAAATTACCTGCTTATGATAATATTTATTTTCGACTTCGAAAATATCTGATTAGGTATCTATTCTAAATGAAAACCCCACGCTTAGTTATTTTTTACATCTAAGTGCCTGGAAGTCAGTTTTTTTTCATTTATTAATCAGAGTGTTAATCTATGTATGAAAGATTTGTGTAATATACTTATTCATAAATAATTATTATTTACCTGCCTACCTATGAAAGTCGGACGCAAAACAGGTAATCAATTCAGTTTTTACCTTTAGAATACTATCTTTTCAATCACCATCATCATGAAAAGTTATGCTAGAAAAATATTGATTTTGAATGTTCCCAATTCTTTTTTTCTCTCAGATTTTAGTGACATTATAGCTTGTTTGTCATCTATACCTACTAATATTATAAAGAGGAAAGATTTGAGTTTTTCTTTGTTTGTAATGAATAGGCTTCGAAACTACTGAACCGATTTCGTTGAAATTTGGTTCGATAATTTGAGACCCTGGGAAAGACGTAAGATAATTTTTATCCCGGAAATCACCCCTTAAGGAAGCGAAAATGGGGATAAAAGTTTGTATGGAGAATCAACCTAAGGTCGAACCCGAGCCAAGCGAGCCTACTGTATTATAAATTTATATTTATTTATTTAATAATAAATATCTTGCATAGTCCATGGTCGTTAAATAGTATTTACAGCCTTCGAGAAACTTCTAAGTACCCGTACCTACAGTATTGTATGAGGCAATATCGCTAATGTCGAATTGATTTGCTGCACGCAATGTTTTGAAACTACGCCTTGAATTATGACTACAACTTTGTTTATAAGGATGTAAATATGTATGTACATACACACATATTTACATTCTTTATATTACTGTTTCTTTATATACTTACCTTTTTTTAACGTTGGGAAATGCATTTACGCACGACGTGTGGGACTCACCGGCGTAATACAGCCAGTACTACCCACTAAAACCCAACAAAACCTTCCCCCGTCTTAATGGGGCGTCGCAGGATCGCTTACGCATTCAACTACGACGCCCCGACGGCAGGTCTGCCGAAGCAGACCACCACGACCATGGGGTTGCTCCAAGGTCCAATCTGCTAACAGAGAAGTACCAGGAGCAACCCGCATGGTACACCGCCCCCCGAAGAGGGCCACCTCCCACCGCCCACCGAAGTGGGCAACCTCCCTGTGCGTTTCTTAGCTTCGCACCCGGTTGGGTTGCCGGGCACTACTGAGCCCCCCCACCACGACAAGGTGAACGCACGTGGGGGGTCTTTATATACTTACTGGCCACTTACTTACAGGCCTGCCGCCTGCCTACAACACGAGGGGACCAGACCATAGACCATTACGTTAGCCAAGAGCGGGTTGATAGACTTTATATGTCTTTCTAAAAATTGCTAGATTATCTTAGACATGTGTCCTCATGATCTTTATGACCCAGGCTTTTGATCCGCTTTACTTGATATATGTATGTATATATAGGTACATATAGATTAATAATATATAAAATTATATTAAATTATTTACTTCATTATTTCAACAACGTTTTCGTCCTTAATGTATTAAAACAAATCTACATTACCATTAAAGAGATTTACAGGTGGTAGGATTCTGTCAAGCCTGAGGAGTCCGACTGAATGGGTACCACCCCTTTATGTATTTCTCCTGCCAAGCAACAATTATTACATTGTTGTGTTCCGGTTTAAAGGATAAGGTAGCCAGCGCAATTACAGGCAAGAGGCATATCATCTTAGTCCTCACAGTGACAACGCACATGCGGTTCTGTATTTTTGTAACATAAAACCTAAGTGCATAAACCGTAGGTGTTATGGGCGACAGGTACCGCTTTCCGTCAGGTGGTCTTTCAGCTCGTTTGTCACTGAATACCATAAAAAAAAAGATTCATAGTTTGTATAAATAGTCCATACAAAACACGCATCGAAAATTATATACGCTGTCCTAATCGGTATAAATTAAAAAGCAAATTACCATTTGTTATATAAACGAAATAACATATTATAATATGTATTTTATTTTTCTTCCAGGATTTTTTTTCACTTTAACACTGACATTGACTCTACAGCATGATTAATAAGCAAAAAAATAGATGTTTTAATGATCGTACGGATAATTTTATTGACTGTACAGTGTATTTTATATATAATGTGTTATGTAACGATTCGTATAAAAATAATGATTATTTTAAATATGCTACGCCAGTTTACATTTTGTTTATATGTGTGTTCGTAATTCTTTTACTCATAAACGGCTCTACCGATTTTGATGAATTTTCTTTTGTGCACTTATGAAAATATCTGTATGGATCATAGCTACATATATGTAATTGGAACTAGCAGGTGGAGCTGTTATCAAGATGCATTTTTCCATATATGTTTTTTTAATTTTGCGACTAAAAGTCTGTGGCTAGTCAACGTCTGCCTACCGGATCCACTATTACAAATAAACAACATAAACTTAATTAATATGATAAAATATATAAAGGATTAGATAAACCTATCAACAAAAAATTTCTTTAAAGTTATTTTTGTAAAACTTGCTTATAAATTTTTGTCTTATTATGAGTCAACTTAATCGATTTTATTATCTCACAATCGTACTTTTTTGACCAAAATCTTTGTTGCTATTCGTTTCCAATATGCTAGTTCTCCACGAGAATTGGCACGAAATACAATATAAATCAGACATACAAACACCCAGAGTCCAGACGTTCACATTTATAATATTAAAAAGAAAATAACAGATAATTATTACAATTTTATAGATAATTTTAATTAATATGTTATCTCACATTTTTCCAAAAATATTTGTGACGTATCTAATTAAATTAATTTATAGCGCGTGCATTGTTTAGTTTGTTTCATTTAATTTATTTATATTATCAAAATAGAGACTGATTGATTACGCTTGTAAGACAGGTTACATCCAATTAAACGATGTGAACAAAACCTTAGCGAAGGAATCCTTACGAATTCTGCAATTATACAAACTACGCACCATCCCCTTTAATTAAGGGTCATCGCATCTTTATATTTTTTTTTATATTTTTAATCAACATGGCTATGATTGGTTTCTTAAGACTCTACATTTTTACATGTCCATCAGTTTTTAAAAATAAACACCACTTAACGAATTACATATAAAGTCATTTTGTTTTTAAAACTTAATAAAATATTTTTTCTTATTTTTTTTAATTAGAGCTTTATAAAGTTCATAAACATGTTGTTTGCAAAAAAATTAATTTAATTAGAAGAAACACTTAAGCTGCTACAAGTAAGAGTAAGTTAAAATTACTACTAAATTTCATTATACGATATATTTATATGTACGTATGCAAAAATTACAAGGAAATTACATAAATGCAAATTATTATTAATTACTAAATGAATCTGCTGGAACTGGTCGTATAAATAATGTTTATGAGATAAGATATATTTAATAAGATTAGAAGGTAAGCAAGTTTTTAATTACCCCCCGTATATAAAACATATATTAAATACACGCGCAAAATAAACAAATAGAAATCTCATCTAACGTTTTAAAATGAAAACAAAAATATACATAAAATCTACAGTCCATACATTTTACTCTCCATTTTATTTACTTCGTACTGTCTGTACGTTTATATTTTAAATAAAATAAAAAATGTCTTTAAATTACGACTAAAAATCCCATACAATCTCGCAGTCTCTTGAAGATTTATGTAGAGCTCTTCAATATCACATCCGATTTGAAAATCTGATTCCAAATGATACATTTAGAATAAAGAAGTCGGATTACAATAAAAATTATCCACCAGTATTTAGATTTACGATAAACTATCGCATAGATAAAACGTTATCGTGATAACTGGATCGCGTACGACTTCAGATAGACCAAAGTATTCGCTATAAAGAAATGGTAAGTGTTAATTTCTCTTCATAATTAGGTGTGTAAGTTTGCTGTGTTAATGTAAATAGAATTCCTTTCCATTTTTATATATTGTGCGGTGACCGGTGTTAGCATGTTATCGTTGTATATGACGCTGATAGTGTTTATGTTATATGTAGTTAGCTGGGTGAGTGATTTTCTTTTACATTTGAGGTTCTATTTCGATGCCTTGCTTGTGATAAAAATGTAACAGTGCAAAAATAACTAAAACAGATGTTTGATTAAATTTTTGTTTAGATTAAATGATTTATTAAACAATAGTTGGGTAAATAGAGCGTAAAATTTTATGTAGAGAAAAGTAAAAATGAAATATTTATTTAATTAACTTACATTTGATGTTGACAACCCTACGACCCACGTACAATGTCCCGCCACATTCGCATCACAGTTGCTACCGATCTCTCCCGTGAGAATCTTTGTTCTTCACAATTAATAATTAAAAGTATCTCACCTAATAATCGTCATAATCGTATTGTGCCTTTTTACTGCGATGTTCTATAATCTGATCGTACCCTACTTTCCTGATGGAAACAACGAGGTATTGTTACTGATTTTCTATTACCTACTCGTAGATTTAAACAGACAATGAGACAGGTCTCTTTTTTATTTACACGCCAAGTGAAATTACCAGAAAATCAGATAAGCCACAATTAATTTACATTTTATTGATAATGTCATCCAAGATGATATTATATCATATGTGCATAATTTGCAATGTTTTAAATTTATTTAGAGTAAGTACTGTTCAATTTTCAAATATTCTATTCTAGATTAATTAAATAATTATTCTGCCATCTCGTTTAGTTGAGATTTTATAACTTTTAATTTTTGAACCAAACGTTTGAAAAATATTAAAGCTATGTTGATGATGACTTTGTTAAGGCATTAAATGAAACATTAGAAAGACAGATAATAAGAATAACTTATCACGGTTATATCATGTTAGCTGCTATTGTTATATTAATATTCATTTATGTTAAACAAAGATAGAGCAAGAGCACTTCGTCTTATAATTTCACTTTGCGTTTTGAATTACAAACACTTTTATAAATTATTTTTTATAATAGCCGAAGAGATTTTTTTTAGTAAGTTTTAGTATCTATCCGAAAGATTTTTTTTAATTTCATTTAGATTTATTTAATTAGATAACTGCTGCAATTTATACAAGTGCAAGGTAAACAATATTGTTGTCAACCTACTGTACTTATATATAGATTACAGTATGTAACTGTAAGTATATTACCATACAAGATAATGCACCTTACACAATACACAAGATTTGTTTGGTAATCATTTTCAATTTTATTACCATTACCATATTGAAAAAAAAATCATCGATGTTTTTTAGAACCAGTTCTCGGGACCGATACCGGCTTTATTGCTTGAATTTTAACTTTAATACTTTATTTACCTTAACTGAACTAACCCTGACCTTCGCCTTCACTCAGTTTTTTTCTTATAAAATACTATAGTATTTTATAAGAGAAAACTAAGTCTATAGACTCACTCTCGCTCCGCTCGGGTTCGTCCCTACTTACGTTTTGCATTTAGCTCAGAGATTAAATATTTTTCCGCAGTAAAAAGTACCCTTGTAATATGTAAAATATGTTAACCCGGATAACCAGCATACCAAATTTCATCAAAATCTCTCCAGTGGTTTTTCAGTGATGCGGTAACAGACAGACAGACAAAAATTCTAAAAACTATAGATTCGCCCTCTATATCGATAATAATATCTATTTCAATAAGATTTTCAAAAAAAATTTTAATGTAAATACGAAAATAAAATAGTAAAATAAAAAAATGTTGTGTAATTGTTAAGTACCAAAAAAAGTAAGTTTCAAATGTTTTGGTCGATGGCGACGACTTATTAATTACTAGCAGAACCCGCGGCTTCGCTCGCGCTCAAACTACAAAAAAAATCTGAAAAGGTAGTTTCATTCAAACTTTCATCCTCTATTTTACCCCCTTATAGGATGAACTTTGAAAAATTCTAAAACAAGTATTTATTTAATTTTATTGAAGAGCATTAATATCAATCTGTTACGTATTGTGGACAGAATATAGACCCCAACACAATAGTTGTTCAATTTTTTGTCTGTTTTTCTGTGTGTCTGTTAGTCTGTATGTCTTTGTGCTTTTATGTAGTGATGCTTGTGATATTAACTAAATTTTGTATAGTGAATTTATTATTCGGATCAAGATTGAAGATACCTTTTACTACAGGAAAACCTCTCATTCCCGAGGGAAAACACAACTGGTCGACGTAGAAAATATTTTTTTAATAAAAATAACAACTATCTTGACGCTATTCATATGCATATTTATAGCCTAGTTAAAAGCATATCGTAAATTAACAGCTATTTAATAACCGTATGTCAAGGTTTTTAACGCCTTCGATCTCTTGATTTTATGTGGGTGTGAAAAATCTATTTATGTCCATAGAAATATAATATCCATAACAGTCTGTGATTTAAATATACATATAATATTTTTTATACAATTATTAATTAACTAAAATCGAATTATTTTTGTTTTTACTTTATTTTATTTGAAATTATACTCAGTTTCTAAATCTTGTTAATTTTGTTTTTTTTTTATCGACTACCATAATAATTCCTTATTATTATGAATGCTATATATGTACACTTGTAACTGATAAGCATGTCAGTTTTTTTTTAAATTATTGTATTAAATTGTTTTAACATGTGTATTGTAAGTGTGCTTAATAATAAATAAATAAATAATCCTATAATCGTCAACCGGTCGTAATAAAGCGAAAAATGAAGTGATACACTTTACTCTACTAATCTACTATACGTCTAATCCGCAAAGGAAAATAAGCGAAAGCATACACACACGACCGCCTCAAATACGCATCTCGTTAAAAAGTCAGCCTTAAATAATACATCCCCCCGATGTATGATCTTTCTCACCTCCTAGGTTGACTGGAAGAGATCTCTTTCAGAGATACGTCCACATTTGCCTTCAATTTTCTCTTAATAGTTGTAATTTTTGTTTTTTTATGTGCAATAAAGAAAGTATATATATACTAGCACTACCCGCGGCTCCGCCCACGTTTAGATGACCAAAAACCAAATTCTTAGGCTTTACATATTAGTTTATACTCTTACAATGAAGTTTTTGTATTTTTTCCCAGAAATGAGATATTTTCCCGCGGTAAAAAGTATCCTATTTGTTGACCCGGATAACCAGCTATCATCATACCACATCAAAATCTGTCAAGTGGTTTTCTCGTGATGCGGTAACAGACAGACAGAAAGACAGACAGACAGACAAAAATTCTAAAAAGTATAGATTCGGACTCTGTAGCGATAATAATGTCTATTTCAATTAGATTTTCCAAAAAATGTTTAATGTACAGATTCGACTTTGTTACAATTTTATTATATATATATATATATATATATATATATATATATATATATATATATATGAACATATATATATATATGTTCGCTTTGTCGTGGTGGAAAAAATTCTTGCCTATATTAAATCTTAATATTGTTTAAGGATATAATGAATTGTATTTGTTTTTGTTCAGGTTATAGAACGTTATCAAACGGAAAGCGGGTCAGGTGGTCGCAGTAGCGGTATACATTCGGCTAGCGCCAGTCCATCACCCTCCGACAGATCCTCTCCACGATCTAATTCTAGAAACACAAGAGATATCACTCCTCCAGTAAGTTGATTAATTATTTTTTAACACAAACTATTTATGTAGTATACACAAAATAAAACAAAACGAATGTGTTACCAACTTATTAATAATATTTAGATCGATTTGGATCTACTTTTTAACATTCTATTTACCAATTATAATTGAAACAAGAAAACCTTTATAGCACTCAGAATTAAGCTGAAATTGCATGCATAATTTAAATTTTAATTAATGTTAACACAATGTGTAATAAAATTTTTAGATTCATGAAGAAGATGATGCATCTGACTGGGAAGAAGGCACAGACGAAGCACTTGAGGTACCTCGACGCGTACCCTTCCCAGAGTTTGGCGGAGATATCGTCCATGCAACAGGTAAAAATTATAATATATACATCTTTGTAAATTACACTCTAAACTTGCTGCAGATTCAATCTTGACTAAGAAAACGTTTTATGATTCACATAATATCATCAAGTATCTAGTTATAGTGGTATAATAGAACGATTGCGCTTTAAAAGGTTAAACGGTTCAGGAATTTTAAAGCTAGATAGCTTTAAGTAGCTGAAGTTAGAAGTCTTCACAGACTAACATATGAAGTACGTGCAATAATTTAATTATAAATAACATTTGTATAATTTCAGATAATGAATTCCGAGATTTCGATGAAGTTTCTGGCAGCGATATACAGGCAGCGGATGGTTCGTGGGAGGAAAACTGGCTTTTCCAAAAGAAAAAGATAAAAAATATACAATCTGCGCCCGTACCAATGCTTGTTCCTAATTCTAATACACAATATAGAGCACTTATTGGTGATAGGGATGCTGAAGACACGACAGATCTTTCTGACAATGCCAGTGACGATGAAGAACAAGATGTTGAATTCAGAAGTGATATTAAAAAAGTACTCGAGTCTAAACACGTCATTGGTGGTAAACCTAAAATAGATGAAGCTTTAGATTTCGAACCCGATAGTTTAACGATAATTGAAGGAGAAGGTGCTGAGGATATAAGAAATGAACAAAATGAAGGTGAAGATACAATAGATTCTCCTACATTGGTTCAGAAAAACATTTGTAATGGTAATGCTATACATAATGATAACAACGAGACCCACAATTCTATATTAATTCTTGGTCTTGATAGTGGGCCTCTATCTAAAACGGAGTTCAATCTCAAAGAAGAAATACATAGAACTGTATTGAATGGTCATGCTGAAAACTATACAGACGAAAGCCTAAGAGAAGATAGTATTGACGCTAGTTTTACTCATACTAAAGGTACTAATAATATTTTTATGTTTAAAATATAAAATGTCTTAATATAATTTAGTTATATTAAATCTCAATTTTACATTTTAGAAAACACAAGCACACTCAATCGTTCGGAACGAGAGAAATCGTATGAGGAAACAGAAGCATTGCCAGTCCAGAGATATGCAGACAGCTTGAGAAGAAAACACTTCGTAGAACCTCAACAGTAAGTTATTTAAATTTAAATATATATTTAAAAATGATTTTAATTTACGTTCATAACTAATAGATTTTTAATGTGTGCATAAAAACAAAACTGAACTCATATTATTTTTGTCTTTTTAGATCTCAAAATGAACAAGAGGAAGACTTAATACCAGGTAAATATATAAGTTTCACTATTGTATACTCCATTTATTTTCATAAAATTTATTAATACACTAGCATTGCCCGCGGCTCCGCCCGCGTTCAGACGACCAAAAACCAAATTCCTAGGTTTTACATATTAGTATACTCTTACAATGCAGTTTTTGTATTTTTTTCTCAAAAATGAGATATTTTCCCGCGGTAAAAAGTATCCTATATGTTGAACCGGATAACCAGCTAAGAGCTATCATCATACCGAATTTCATCAAAATCTGTCCAGTGGTTTTCTCGTGATGCGGTAACAGACAGAAAGATAGACAAAAATTCTAAAAACCATAGATTCGGACTCTGTATCGATAATAATGTCTATTTCAATTAGATTTTCCAAAAAAATATTTAATGTACAGATTCGACTTAGTTACAATTTTATTACTGTATAGATTATTAACCGAGTGTTTCGTACCACCTCAGGATTTTTTTATGTTACATATAATCAAAAGATAACAGTTTGTACTTATTAATGCTTGACATTCCTTTGAAATGACTTCAAATTTGGCCACCTTACATTTTACTTGGTTACCTATATTGAGACCTTTGAGACAATGTTAATTTATTAAGATTTCCACCATAATAATAACATTCTGTACAAATTTCGTTCCAAGTCCAAGATAAAACATGAATAATAAAGGACCTTTTTGGTACTATTTATGCGCTCCCTAAAGTTTCTATCCTGTCGTATAGTGCTTTAGATTTTGTAGTCTAAATATTATAAGCACAAACACATAAATAATTAATTTATAATTTTAGGTTCCATAGCAGATAGGGAACGTAAAAAGTGGCTGAACTATGTTGAAATGCCAAATAACCCTTACTCGCCTGAAGCAATTAAGAAGAGACTTTCTGCTAAAAGCACATCTTCTCTTTTTGATTCAATTACATCTAAAAAGGATATAGATGAAGAAAAAATAACATCAAGTCACAACAATAGCAGGATTATTAAGAGAGAAGACTCTGCAAATGATGTAGATGGAACACTGAAATTAAATTCTAGTATAAGCACAGATAATACAGTAATGGATGATAGAAGATCGATGAGTCCGTCCCCCAAAGTTTTAAAAGATGTGCTTTTAGAGGAAGTTCCACAATATCAGCGGTAAATATTTATTTTCATTAATTACATGGCTGTTTTTTTTTGTTTTAATTTTAGGTTTCTTGTTTTACAAATTTTAGCAAAAGTTATTTTTTATATTTGTACACTTACTTTGATTGTAGATACGGCCGTGATTATTATGTGAAAGAGGCCAGATCGTCATCGGGGGAGCGAAAGAAAAACAGCTTCAGCGGCGCGAGTTCCCTCTCAAGTTCCATAAACAAATCGACCAGCTTAGAGAATTTCGATAGGGAGTTCGCACCTGTAAGTGCTAGCAGCTCATTGAGCGATCTCGAGGGCATCGCTCTTCATGCGAGCATAAACCGCAATGTCTTCAGCCCAAGACACGCGAGTCCCAATTTCGCTATCAACCCAATTTTTGAAAACCCCGAAAGACATGACAGTAACGACGGATATAATATCCATAATTTTAGATGTACCTACAGTAATTTCTCACGCAATAATGCTGAAAATTTTGAAGAGGCTTTTAATCATCACATCTGTAGAAACTCCTCAAACAGAGATATATTTAAAGTCAATAATTGCGATGCAGCTGAAATAAGTGATGATTTAGTTAGACTTAAAATACCAAAAAAGCCGGAAATAACTGATCACCTTTTCGAAAAGTACGCGGATATTAGAAGTAACACAATGAGAAGCGAGTACGTTCGTAAGCGTCGTTCAGGCATCAATATCGCTTTCGGTGGAAGCGTCAGGTTAAAAGGTTTACATAGAGACCTTTGGTGATATCCCATTAGTTCCAATTAATATCTAGCACTTTCTGACAATGTAGATAATAAAAGATATCCCATCCAAACTGACAGGACGAATCTCCGATTACTATGTGCAATACTTACATAGCGTATACGTTATTTTTATTATATAAATCATTCATTCATAACTATAGTATATAAAGCAATGGTGAAAGGATTTATATTATTTAAAAAAAATTGTTGTTTGATACTAAATTGCCCGAGTGTGAAAGTTGGCATGATTTTAAAAAAATGACTGACTAACAGCACTATGCACTAGTATATTGAATAGAATAGCACTCATAAACTTGTGCCCTTTAAAGTTTTCAGTATAACAACAGTAATCCTCCAAGAAGTTAGTGGTGAGTGTTGTAAGTTTTTGGCGAAAAAGACTTTCGAATAACAAAGCTTATCATGTGACTAACAATATCTGATTTCCTTCCCACGCCATTTTAACAGCATCAGCACTAACTCTTCCACCAAAATAATAATGTATAACCATTGACTAATTAAACACTGCACGATCTAATTTTAATATTATTTCTAACCCTATCTAATCCGTACTAAATCTTAATTATAATAATATGGGGCTTATATTTATCTTATTAAATATATCAATTATTTTCTAGTTCCAATAAAAGTGAGAATTCAGAAACGTATTTATTATTTTGTCGACAAAAAAATTTTTTTATACGTTAATTATACAATAGATTTAACTTTAAAAACTTTTAGAATTACGTGCATATTTATAACTACGCCACTGAATTCTAATCTATATTATTAAATTAAGAAACGTCTCTTATCTACAAGATAGATAACTTCTAGCACTAATCCTGACAAAGCAATTACAATTTCAGGGACTACTGATACAACAGTTCAACACAATCGCTACTAATCAGCAGTACACTAAATTCAGTGGTAAAGATAAAGAAAATATATCTATAACAACGATGCCTACCGAATACAAAAATGAAATATTAATAGAATATGAAGACGCCAACGAAAATACATTATTTCCAGCAAAGTCTGTATACGCAGATGATGAAACTGACAGGAAATTCGAAGAAATATTGCAGACCGCCTACAATTCTGACAAAATCTCACCCACAGATAACGGTGAACGTGAGAAATCGCCTTTAAGTATAGAGAACTCATTAAGCTCTAGTATAGAAGATTCAATTAAAATTTATAATGTACAAACTGGTGAGATTGTGAAATGTACACCTGAAGATAAGGTATCAAGATACGCAACTGACAAAAATGACAACATCGATATACCAGATAAGAATGCGGGAGAAACCGAAACATACAGTGAGCACAGTGATGTTGCAGACGACGCAGTGATAATAGACAGCTTAAAAACGGAAGTGGAAGAAAAAGCGAGTGAAATAGATGAATTGGCTGCACTGCTACCAAACGTGAAGGAGTTAGCAAAAAAGTTTGTGAGCATGGAGAGCCTTAATGAACCAATCAAGGTCAGTTTATAATATGAGTCATTCTTTCCTTTGCGCATAAATAACAATATATGTATGTATATATTATATATATTAAGAATAATATAGGTAATGCATATTTTGGAGAATACTTAAATTTTACGAAATCAAAGCAAATAATTAAATATGGTTTAGAAGATTTGCGTGAAAACTATCTCTTATTTAATTAGATGACGCAATGAAATTAATGAATACAGTTCATGTAAATGTACCTACTTGCCATTAATAATATTTTCGTATATGAAAAAGTATTATAGTATAAAGTATTAGTTATAATATATTACAATATTTTTTATTTTTATCAACGCTTATACGCCTTCAATGATTCACCGCTTTCTTTTATATTCCGACATAATGTGCGACAGTTTTTAAAGTCTAGCTTTGTCTTTATCCGGGACCAATATTTGCTTATCCAATTTTGACATTGACCCTGTGCAGAAATGAACCTGCGACTTATAGCTTAGTAGGCTGCGCCAGTCCACAAAGTTCATGCGCAAGGTTAAAGTAATCGTTTAATAACGTAATATTATAATCTGTTACAGCCACAACCCGTTATTAAAAGGCAAAAAAGCAAAGAAAACATTTTGATTCCAGACATTAAAGAGAAGTACGGCAACAAACTAACATACATGCACAGTCTCACCGCAAGAAGTATTTCGAAAGAATTTCGTGAAGAATTAAAATTATCTATGGCTACTCCACTGACAGTCCCTGGGGGTGCCAAAGGTTTACCTGAAGGTGAAGAGGTTACAAGAGAGTCCAGTAGACCAGGCAGTCCAGTGCCAGAACCAGGAACAATTAAAACAAAATTGGCCTTCTTCGAAAGCCTCAAAACAAAATTGACAAAATAATCATTGAATCTTCTTCAGAGCTAGTCTCGAAAATGCTTCTAAAATATTTGTTTATTATTTATAATAATTACAGACAATATATATTTTTATTCGATCACTTACATTTCCACTAACTAGCGACTAGGGCTTGTTTACTATTCTGTAAATAAGTTTTATAGTTATTTTAATTTGCAAAATATTTCGAATATTACGAAAATAATAATGGGTTACATTGAACAAGTGCTATTACGAAAATAATTCATTAATCACAAAATAATAAATACCTATAACACAATATAATTCTTTAAATGTCATTAATTAGTGCCATTTTGCACTTTATATAAAAGATCAAGTTATAACACAAGAAACGTAGAGAATTTCCTAATAAATGATCTAATTATTTAGTCGTGTCGGGTAAAAACTAAAAAGACAAACAAAGTTATTATGGTGTGGTTGAAACTTGAAACTACAATATAGATTAAAAATAATTTATATTGGTACTTTTTGGTCACAATTATTTTTAATTTAAAATCGTATTCATTGTATAAGTAGGATAGGGTGTAAATACTAAGTGCCATTTACAGCTATCGCACATTACAGTGATCGGTAATTATTTATCAAATTTAATATTTCTTCAAAACAAAAGCTCACAAATATTTAAAAAGGCACAAGAAATTTAAATTCAAACACTAGCTTCTTAAGAATAAAAAAAATTAAAAAACTGGAATGTTCGATAGCTTATAATCATCATATAATATAGCTAAAGCCAAAGTTGTAAATAAACATTCTACATAGCAGATAGGTCTCTAGAGGTTGTGTGCTAACCGTTATTTTTATTTTGAATTTAGTTGTCATAAGATGTGCAATAAATATTCCTTTATTTACGTGATATTTAAACTGGAGTTATTGTACTTAGTATGTCATATATTATATAAATGAATAGATCAGGCAAAATATTGTATTTTGGATAGGGTTCTTGTGATGCAATAATGTCAATTATTATGGAATAATAAAACTATATATACAAAATTTGTTTTATTAAAAATACATTTAAATGTTAATTATATAATATAATAGGTATATACATATTCACAAATATTTATATTTTTATAATAATGGTTGTCATAATATTAAGAACATTGATTATTAATGCTAGTAAGATATTTAAAAACAAAAAGATTATTTTCACTATTAAAATATCTTTTCTACAATAACTTCTTTAAATTAATTTAAGAATTTTGTCGATTTTAAAATTTATGTAAAACTAAAACTTCCCCTCATGGAAGTTCAATTTTTCCATAAAATTTATATGGGACAACCCATTAATAAAAAAAAGGATTATGAAAATCGGTTTCCATTTGACACAGATATCGTGTACGGTGTGACATACAAAAAATCAGCCAATTTAATTAAGTATCATTTTCTTGAAGTTAAAAGTATCATCAATAAAATATCCCCAAAGTCTTGTGGTACAGTATTTTCTCCATTTCCTGAGCATGTTTTCTTCTGTAGCACCATAGATAATAATCAATGAGGCTTGCGTTAGGAACTTCTACATTCATCCCAGAAGAATTAATCTTTTCCTGCAATCTCTTCTTTATAAGTTCCACTGCATGTATTGAGCATCCGCGAATTTCCACCTCCTCTGCTGAAGCAGCGGACAACATAATATCTGAAATCATCAAACATCACATATAAGTAAATATTTCTTATTCACGGGTGGATATTTTTATGAAATTGATATGGTTGGCTTCATAAAAATGTTAAATTGTATATCTTTAAAATATAAAATCAGATACACATTTCCTAACAAATATCTCTTCAAAAAGTGGCGTCGAAATGTCACGTTATGTCATACCAAAGAATAGAAATCTAAAATTGAAACTTCCAATTGCCTAAACACAAATTCGAAGTTACACACACCACATAAAGTGAAAGAACTTTTTTAAATAAAACAACATTTAATGTTGCGCGCTTTAGCGCTTTAATTTTGTCATCCAAAAAGCAATGAACAAAAGAGATTTGAAAAAAGCTCATAATTTGGAATTATGTGCTTCTTTTTGAGGACACTTTTGAGATGCTAATATATATAGCACTGATTCATTTAAAAAAATGATTCATGTCCTAAATCAATACACAATTTGTGCGTCGTGTGTATCGCGTAACATACCCACACAAAATATACAGAAGAATTGAATACTTCCTCCTATTTGGTATCGGACAAAAATATTATATAAAATATTATTTTTATAAAGGTGGATCAATGGTGCTATAAGTGAATTTACATTGTACTGACAATGATCAACGATCATAATCGAAGGTTTGTACAATTCGCACATACACTTATCTAATTTTGACATTTTTATTGATAGAATAGTTTTGATTAATTTTCAATATCGTGCATACCCCATTACATTTTATAAGTTACATGAATAAACATTTCAAAATAAAACTTTAAAAAATATTTATCAACCTTTTTGTAATTTTTCCATTAATTCTCCACTATAGCTCAGAGCACCAAAATAAACTAAAACTTGTGGCACTCTATAATCAGCAAACATTGTCATCTTGTCAATATCATAAAATTCTCCCGGCCCTGAACCATCAAAGGTGTTCCACAAATCTGATACTAATATTTGAGCTCTTTTATATAGAGATACTCTTTTACCCTTATAATGGGCTTCATCTTGAAAACAGGGAAAATTGTTTACAACAATTTCTAATAACTTGACAGCAGACTTGTTGGCATTTTTTACACATGTTTCAAATGTGTTTTCAAATTTCTCTATTAGTATCTCTCCAATCTCATGTAATACCGAAGTTCTTTGGTCAAGCAAAGGTATTTTTGCTTCAGTATCTCCTCTGAAAATGTAGCTCACTTCTTCATCTGTTATTTTTGAATAATATTCAGGGTTTGTGATATCATACCCTTCCTGAAAACAAAAGTTAAGTAAGAATATTATATTCTAAATAATAAATATATGTACAATTGATAAAATTATTTATAATTCTTTTGATGATGACAATTTAAAATATAGAAATATTAAAATCAAGGATAATTTACAACTTTTGACACAAAATTATTTAACAGATAAAGTTTTGATCAAAACAATTTTTTAGCACAAAATGGAATTTGTAGCCAGTTCCAAGTTACAGCATGATCATTTAAGAAGAATTGTAACTTTAGATATTTTAGTATGGTATTCAGATTTTAAGAAGGTTCAAGATGAAATTAAATACTTTTGTTTTATTACTTTAATTTTGTTTTTAATAAGTATGTATCGCCTATCCCTATTAACATTGTCGGATGTGAAAATCGGCAACTTTACAGGAGATGTTGCAGCTACTAAAAGAAGAGACTTTTTAAGAGTGATTAGTGAAATAAAAAGAAAATGACAAATTTGCATATCCGACAATGTTAATAGGGATAGGCGGTATGTATTCAGCCCTTTTTAACATCCCACTGCTGGGCACGGGGCTCCCTTCAGTACGAGGGGGATCAGGCTATAGTCTACCACGCTGGTCAAGTGCGGGTTGGCTTTTAATAAGTAGTATGGCTAAAATGCCAATACCTTTATGGAACTTGTTCTTATCTTACCTGATACATAAATTATAGTAGTCATAGAATTTATGATATTAATTCTTTTATACTGATAAATATGATAAGCACTTATAATTTTGATATAAAAAATGACATTTATTGCACTTACATTTATGGCTCTATGTAATGCTGCTTCTAAAGCCAAATATCCTGTATAACCATTAACTGTCCATTGGCTTTCTTTATCTAGTGACCAAAAGCAAAAGTTTAATGAATCTGTTACAAAAACCCAATCAACTGCTCTTTCATGGTTCTTGTTAGGATGAATGGAATCAGAACCAGTATCTGGTATTTGAAGTTTATTATCTTTTAATGACCGCAAGATCTGAAAGAGTCGAAGCAAATTGTCTTTATTTTAATACTACTTAATAAAATATAAAATAATTGAAAATTATATTAACCTCCTCACAAAGTTTGTCAATTCCATCATATTGGATTTTAACATGTTTGGCGTTATCACTTATATAGGCTCCAGACTCCGCAGGTGGCAGAATTCCTTCACGGAGCATTTTAATTTAGAATTTCAATAATAAAAATTTATATAACTTCTACATGTAGTACATTTATCAAGTCGATTGACGATTAGAAAATTATTGACACATTTGTTTTGTTGATAAACTTTATTGTTTTTTTTTTCTTTATTGGCAATTGGCATATAGTTGCGTTAACTTTATTGTGATTTGTAACTTTTGAAATGACGCGTTGGTATAAATATTTTAAAATAAGTATTATACAGGAAATTGAAAATGTTTCCGATAAATTATTAATAATTAATTATGGTATTGATTTAAATTATTTTCATTTGTTTGAAATAAATAAAACTTTATCCTATAACAACAGATTAGGACTTTTAAATTGTAAATGTGGATTGTGGAATGGAACGAAATTGAGTTTGACAATGTCAGATGTTGGGAAATTTCAATTTTCAATTTTATAACCTAAAAATATTTAATAACAACGGAAGTTTGACTGTTTATTTTGCTGTGATTATTTTTATTTAAAGTAAAAAGATGCCTTTAGATGTACAAGGCACGTTTGTCTCACAGAAAATTAATAAAATTCGATGGATACCTGAAGATTATGTCGAAACAAAACATTTTTTTACCGGGAGTTGGGATGATGATGAAAATTCTATTAAAGTTTGGAGCTTTGAGACAATAAATGAAGATGAGGATGTAGAATATCCAAGACAACTATCCGAGTATAAAATTGATGGAGATGTGACAGAAATTAGATTTGTGAACAAAAATACAATCGCTGTATCAGTTTCAAATGGTGATGTCAAAATGCTTGAAGTTAGCGCTTATGATCGTCAAACTCCTCTGAAAGAAATTTATTCATGGAATAAATTGCACAATTTCGGGTAAATAGTTCTATTATTAACTGCTTATATGTAACAAAGTATTCTAAAATAAAACAGCTTAAATATTTAAGCAGTAAAATTTTAATAAATCACAATTTCCAAATTCCAGTGCTGAAAAATGTTCGTGCACATCTCTTGATTCATTGGAAGGGGATGTGGCTAGTATAGGAGAAGATGGTAATATTAATATATTAAATGGCAGAAGAGGTGATGTCTCTCGCTCTATCAAAGGGGCAGATAGCTGCTCATTACATGCAATTGGTTTTATCAAACTAAATGAGGTAATTATTTGTTTAAAGTTAATGTTTAGGGTTTAGTACCTAAAAAGCCCAAGTAGGTCTTACTTATAGCTATGTAAGTAAGCTAACACTATATTGTTTATTGCATGCTTGCATGTCTTGCACAATTATAGATAACAAATTGGATTTTAAACAGAATTTGTTTTTGAGACAAATATTCTTAAATATTTTTTTGCTCAACCATAAAATAGTAATGCAAGTTATAGAACTCAATTTGTTGTGTTTGCTCGGCTTAATGCAAGAGTATACTAAACAAATTATTATAAACTGGCCAAGCTGCTACTAGCTAACTGGTAACTAAAGCAGGGCCCAGAACCAAGAAAAAAAACTGTTTTCCAGGCTTTAACAGGTCAATGACCCAAACTGGTTTAAAAATTGAATGGGTTTCCAAGCCTTGAACTCAAATTAGACTTGCGCAATTAGTTTTATCCAATTACAATACCTTTTTGACTTTTGTTTTATGTTTTGTCAATCCATTGCATAAACACTAATTTTAAAATTATTGTTTGTCAAGGTTATAACAGGAAATATTCGAGGACACATGAAAATCTGGGACATTAGATCTTCAAACAACAAACCAGCTGCAGCATTTTTACTTTCTGGAGATGATTTAGCCGCCACATGTATTGAGAAACATCCAACACAACCACACATAATACTCGCTGGAAGTGAATCTGGAGCACTAGCTGTATGGGATTTGAGAATGAACCAATTCCCGACTTCACTATTAAACGCTCACTCCGCTGGTGTTACAGAAATGCAATTTCATCCAGAAAATCCAAATAAATTACTAACAAGTTCTGTGTCTGGGGAAGTTTGGGATTGGAATATGGAGACATTAACTAAAAAGGGGCTAGACGATTATATTCCGTTAGAAGATAAAACTGCTATGAATGTGAATTCTCTTATGCCAACATTGCATAAAGCCATTAACACCCTACATTGCGACAGAGGCAGAATACTATGTGGAGGAGACAATGAAGCTATATATTTAATTAAAAATTTAAAATATTAACTTTTAATTTATGCATTCCTAATGAGTTTGAAATGTTTGATAGGATATGATTGTTATAAAATATATACAAGCATACACTGTTGTCTTTTAAGAATGTATTTTGCCCTTTTTAACGACCCACTGCTGGGCATAGGCCTCCATTCAATACGAGGAGGGTCAGGCCATAGTCCACCATGCTGGCCAAGTGTGGGTTAGTGGACTTCTCATGTCTTACGAAAACTTGTTAGATTCTTTCAAACAGCAGGTTTCCTCACGATGTTTTCCTTCACCGTAATAAAATGGAGAGAAATTTTAATTGAATATTTTTGCTATTAATTTACTAAAACTACATAGCACTAGCTATTGGTTATTGTATTATTGGAAACAGAAAAGTACTTTTATAATATTGCACCACATCTCTTAAAAAATAAAGATAGAGATGTGGCAAATATAATTAAAGTCTTATCTAAAAAATATTTATAAATATAATAAAGTGAGTTTGACAAAATAAATTGTAGCACTAAATTATAAATTTATTAATATAAATAGCTATAATGCAACAATACTTGTTGTTGGCGAACTGAAGTGATATTCTGTGGTATACTTATTTTTCTAAATTAAAAAAAACGATTAGAATAACATAATATTTTATTTGTGAAGTAAATACACTTAAATATAACATACATTTCACAGATAATACAAGTCAGTCTTTGCTTGCCTAGTCAATTGGTAATTTGACGAATTTTATTTACATATTAAATAAAGAATAACGTGAGAACTTAAGTAAATATCATGTTATACGGCACCATTCTACAACCATATTTGCCAAACGGTAACTAAACCAAACCAATGGCACCACACCTAAGTTTGACATCTTGAATAATATGGTTAAACACTGTGATACTTTTATTTTTAGATACATTACATGCTCGCTTTTGAATTATTACTAAAATAATACAATCTTTTAATATGTATGACTCATACATTTTATATATTTGAAACTTAAAAAAACTATACATAATTATTGGCATTAATAATAGACCTAGCTAACGCAATACTTTATTTTAGATCTTTTTAATAATAAGGAAGATTAATTATTATTTTTCATAATAATTACATACATTGTTATCATTATAATAAATTGTAACTATCAAACTCATAAAAAGTATCACAAGCACTTAATCAAACTAGGGCTCGGAACCAATAAAAAAAAGTTTATTTTGGTAATGTTGGTTAATTCATTGCTCGTTCTTTAACCGGTTAATGAAAACTAATGGTTTAGTAAACCAAACTAATAACGGTTAACGGTAATTCTTAGAGAAAGGTTGGATTTCAGATTTGATACCGAAAGAGAAATAAAAAGAATAAGAAACGTACATGTATCCTACTAAGCCATTAAGCTAAATTCGTCAAAAACCCGGATTTAACCAGTTATAAAGAACTTAACCGAAACCTCAAACCGAAAAGCTTTTCGGTTTGGGGTTATGACCAAAACCGGTTTAAAAATTGAATGGATTTCCGAGCCCTGAATCAAACCAAACAGAATAGAATAATAATACAGCCTCAAAAAAACTGGAATAAAATTACTGCTAATGATTATACAGAGAAGTACATATATTTGGCATCTCATTCACAATTTCATACTAAATGTATTAAATTCAATTAACACAAAGTACTAAATATAAGTATCACTCAATATTGTTCAGGAATAACACAGCACCACTTGACTCGATCTTATAATACTTGAAGTTCGAGACTTCACTTCGGATTGGGATAAAAGAGTTTATATCATTCACTGGCTTTAGACGAGGGATTCCCCATTAGAGGGTACATTGAGGATTTGATAACTTAATATAACATTTCGCATAAATTTTCGACTTATCGAAATATTTGCCCGAGACCGGATTCGAACCTGACGTAATTGTAAGGGAATAATAATTATTGAGTCCCCAAAATCTCATAAACCAGTACCAGCAGTTCAAGATACCTTTAATCGTATCTCATATAATGAACGATCCTAGAACACTGGTTATAATAGATCTAAAGCCAAAACACTTGGTCCGTTGACCAGTCTTGTTGGAACTCAAGTGTGGTGAGCCCTCCGGTGAGGTGGAGGCTTTCTCTGAGAGGCAGTGAGTAGGGAGGGAGGCACCATCCAGAGCTGTTCGCACCAGCGCATGAGGGCTTCGGTCACGTGACAGCTGTTCGCAGCGGTCGCCAGCTGGGTCTCAAGGCTGTCGGATTGCTTGAGTAAAAGACTGAAATGATAAAAGACAACCTTATAGTTTGATAGAACTCAAATTAAAAAAAAATATAGTCAATATATAGAATGCTTCGGCAATGTACACATTGTTATATTTAAGCTCTACTATTAATTTTAAAGGTAATTTTTTTTTAGATAAGATTAGCTAAGATTCCATGCCTGGACACACAAAATTTGATCCAAATCGGTAGAGCCGTTTCCGAGATAAATGAAATAAACTATAAATAATCATCAAAATCTGACCAGTGGTTTTTTCGTAATGCAATCCCAAATAGACAGAAAATCTAAATTCTATAGATTTGGCCTCTGTATCGATAATAATGACTATTTCAATAAGATATTCCAAAAAATAGTCAATGTACAGATTCGATTCAAGTTAGAATTTTATTATATGTATAGATATCGATATATACCTGGGCGGGAAGAGTGTGGGCGCGATGATCATGGCCACATTGTGCTCGGACATCTTGTTGGTGTCGCTCATGGAGACTATCTCGCGGACCAGCCGCAGCAGCTCGCGCAGCGTGGCGCGCTGCTCCGCCGGCAGCAGCAGCACCAGCAGGTTCAGTGCTCGCCCCTGCGACGTGCCGGTCAGTGCTGGGAAGGGAAACATTGTTTTTTTTTAATTTGTTTTGACGACACGTTTGGCTCACTACTTTGACATATAAACTAGCGCTTGTTAGTCTACTTTCTCTGACTTAGGGATATAGCGTAAAATAATGACTGTACTCTATATAAAATACATAGTTATTATATGTATGTGACATGTCAAATACAAAATCAAAATATTTTATCCAGCAATAAATTAATACATTTTTTTACTGAACGTAATGAGTTGACTACCAGTTCGGAAAGAAGAAGCCTCAAACTTAAAGAGAACTGGCGAAGGAAACTCAGCGGGATTAATATTACTTTATTATTTTTTTTATAAAGTTAAATGTGTGTATGTACTGAACCATAAAAATTAATGACTTACAATAAGTATGATAGAAGAGCCGCATGAGCTCCTGCGTGAGCGGCGGCTGCGGCAGCGCGCGCAGCAGCCGCTTGAACACGGCGGCCAGGTCGTGGCCGGTGGCGCGCCGCAGCGCCGCCTCCACGCCGCCGCGCTCCGAGTACCACTGCCGCTCGATCAGCTGGCAGAGGGCCTCGATCTGAATGAGTGAAACACGTTTAATTATTTTTAAATATAAGCTCATATTATTTTTAATATTCCACATTCAATTAACCAAATTGGCTTGACTTTGTTTTAGTACAAGCACTAAAGAAATCAAAAACCTTCTTATTTCATTTATTTACCTTATGCTTATTCCCGGGAACACGTAAAAGGCCTTCATCCTTTGTTCTCGATCGAAGAGCTGAAGACAGTGCCCTAAGGATAGAAGGCACCGAGCTCCAGGTCTCTTCCCACAGGATCATATCCTTACGGAGCAGTGTCTCCAATGCCACACCGAATACTGCACCTTCTAAAAAAATATGCGTATTGATAATGATAGCCAATTTTTCAGTATCCACATCGCTTTCATATTGAATGGATTTTATGGGAGTTTTCAAACAAAATTGATTTTAATCTTGATAATTGACTACCTATAGTTAAAGGTAGAATAAGAGATAAAAGTTTTAACTTTAAGTTTGCAGCCATCAAGCTCACTTCTTTCCCTACATAATACATGTGGAATGTTTTTAAAATTAGGTTCGGTTAATATTTCATTGATTTACGCTAATATTTGCTATAATAAAACGATCCTTTCGGATTATTTCGCGGATTTATTTTGATTTTTGGTTCCCGATGTTTCGAATGCTTTACAGCAATCATGTCATCAGTCTCCACCGTGACCATGATTTTTGTAAAGCGTTCGAAATGTTGGGTTCGATTTCCAACAAATTCCAAAAATCTAATAACACACTTAGTTTTATAAAACACTCTGAATCTGAATTGATATATACTCGTATGTACATATTTTTATGCATTTTACAGATTTAAATGATATTTGTTACCTTCTTTCCGCTTCTTCTTAGGCGGTTTCCGTTTGTGGAAAGGCAACGAGTATCTGTCAAAGAGTGCGGTCAGCTCCAGCCAGAGTAACGGCTGCAGCTTCTTCAACTGTGGTTCCCCCACTGTTTCGATATCCACGGTACTGTCAGGCTCCGGCCACTCCTTTACCATGGAAATAATATTATAACTATAGTAATACAATAACCCGCCCACCCGCACTTGGCCAGCGTGGTGGGCTATGGCCTGATCCTCCTCGTATTTAAGGAGGCTCGTACCCAGCAGTGGAAAGTTGAAAAGGGCTGAATACAATACAATATTATATTCCACTCGCAAGTGGAAAAATGCCAGTTTTTATTTTTTTCATTTGGCCGATATATACTCAAGTATATTTTTTTGGAATTTGTCAATAAATATAATCGGGCAAGTGCGATTCTGACTTCTCATCGATAGTTACGTAACATAAAACGCCACACAATGTTAACGAATTAAGAAAAAAAAATTATCAGCAGGTTATTTTATTTGTCTGTATATACATATTATATGTAAGATGCAAGTAAAGACAAGTTAAAATAGATAAATTTCAAAATGTTTGACAGATTAAGATAACGTACGACTTTTTTTAACATTTATAATGTATGCAACAGGAGATTACATCATCGCTTACCGCAATTCACTCAGAGCATTACATGTAAACGGAAGGTGTTGCTAATATTTTTGCAAGAAAATCTATTGTAGACCGCAAATGTCGATGACTTACACTTATAATCTCATTATAATAAATAAGTGTATTATGAGTTTTTATTATATTTTTGATGTGGAAGAAACGGTTTCAACACAAAGCTATATACTCGTATTACTATGATATGTACAAATAGTGATTCACCCTCTCTTCACTCGGGTTCGTCTCTAGGTTGCTTCCCTATACAAACTTTCATCCCCATTTTCACTCCCTTAAGGAATGATTTCCGGTATAAAAACTATGTTCCCAGGGTCTCAAACTATCTTCTTACCAAATGTCATATAAATCGGTTCAGTAGTTTCGAAGCTTATTTGGTACGAACAAACAAAAAAATCTTTCCTCTTTATAATATTAGTACGATAGACTATACATAAGTAATGGAGAAAAATTTTGTATACTAAATTTCGCAGGGTTTCAGGTAAAAACCAAGCCAAAAGAGATAACTATACAATTATAATTTTAACAATATAATAGCATAGTACATAATATATTATATTTAATAATATGAATATTATTTTATCTCGATGAATTCAGAAAAAAGTGGCCAAGTGCGAGTCGGTATTTATACGAAAATAGTCAAAAATGTTAGTATTGTAATTTGGCTTTCTGTTTTTTTCTATGTAGAGGTTATTTTTTTTATTTCTATGTAGTTAAAACTCACCTCTTCGTGATCCAGCATTTGTCGATCCAAGTTAAACTTATGTTCGAAACTGAGCGGTTGCGCAGACGTGACGCTTTTTGTTCGAGAAACCGGCGCATGTTTCCTGTAAATACACATTTTATTATTCATTTGATATTTTTTGTTTTACAAATTTTAATATTTTATGCGTCGAAATTATTTAAAACATTCAAGTATTGTTTTTATAAGTGATTTTTTCTCCTATACCCATAGTAAAGCACTGTAATAATAATTTATTCAATGAACGAATATACAATTTTAAAATTTTAAATGTCGAATTTGCAAGAACATTCCTAGTTTTGTGTTACGCTAAATATACACATATATATCACATAATATGTATATTCGTCTATTACAACCCGTATAGGGGTATTCCCAAATTAATGTCAAAAAATAGTTCACTCATAAGGGTAGAATATTATTACGTTAAACTTAATTTTGCAGTCTTAATTATACTCTTTTTTGGATCATATAATATATTATATTCTCAACTTACATGAAAGGGTCGTTTTCTTTTAAAATTGATCCATTGATGCGTTCTTTCCCTATTCGCGGTCCCTGGACTGTCCCATATCTCTGGTAACCTAGAAGCTCGATACCTTCTGCAAGAAAATAAAAAGCTTTGGTATCGTATGATATGTTTTTAACACTTATTAAAACAACAAACAGCTAACTTTTTTAGTTAAAGAATTTGTTTTTTGAAGTTATACTTATTTCGGCACGTTTGGAAAAAATTATGACAGTAAAATTTTTACGATGCGTGCGCACACCGACAGCCAAAAAGCGACATGATGAAGTTAGCTGAAAGCGACATGAAGTTAGCAGCATTCCTTTTACAAACAGAGAGTTGTGACATACGGGATGAAATCTTTAGCTATTTTTGTTGTGTTACGCTAAAGAATTATAACTTCATATGTGCGTACATAATTACACATACACGTTTTATTTTTTATTTTCTTATTTCTACTTTTAACTAGGATAATATCTTACCGGTGTTAGTGGCAATATCAGCCCAGTGTAAATCGTTTGGCTTGAAAAGTTCGTGTACAGGTCGTGGGGGAGAGTGGGGGCCGGGCGGGGAAAGACGCACGCGTCGGGACGCGGGCGCTGAGGGAGTGCGAGCAATAGGCGCGTGCGTACCAACTGGGGGGTAGTTGTCACTGGAATGAAAATAAATAAATAATAAATATGTTGGGACATTAACACACGGCACCATCAAGTTCCATGGCAAGCTACGAGGCCTATGGTTATGGATAGTTGATACACTACACAATTATAATTTTAAATACATTTATATATTATAAATATGACCCATGACTGGAATACAAACATTTGTGCTCATCACACAAATCAATCACTTGGATTTCTGTTAAAATCAATAGCGGATCGTTTTCTGTCTGGATTTTGAAACTATGGTATTAGTTTTTCTTAATACAAGCAGCAAAAGTTTAATGTGATTTTTGCATTAAGAGTGATAATGACGACATAAGTTATTCTGTTGCTTGCTATACCTATATCAAATAGACTTGATTATTCAAGTTAACTATCAAAACCTTAAGTACGTAATACAATTTTACTGTAGGTATATTTTATGGTAGAGCTTACACAAAGTCAGGTGGTGTTGCATTATCTGCCCACTCTGTGGTAGGGCTACCGGAACCACCGCTCGGCAACGAGTCCAAAGAATCAGGGGTCGCGCTACGCGACCGAGGCTCGCTGCCGCTCGAATTCTGAAATAATCATACATACATTATATTATATTTCATTCCACTTGGTTGTAAATTCTAATACAATAATTTTTTTATTAATATCTTCTTGATGAATAACTAATACCTTCTTAGATTTACACGAATATATAAAATTTTAAATAAAACTATCTTTTTGGATTTTTTTTAGATTTATTTTGATTTTTGGTTCCCCATAAATGCGTTACAGCAAATAGTTACGGGAGTCTCTCCCGAAATGAGAATTCTATTTAAAATTTTGAAGAGTTTTAGTAAAGAGTTTAATTTGTAATCTAATAAATATAGGTACACATTACACTTAGCACTCACATTTTTTCTCTATTTTATTAAAAGTGCTACAAACACAGTAAAAATTTTCCTTTAAATTAACTTTAACTTTTTAACTACTATCTCCATTTGAACCCAACATTTGACTGTCACTTGTCATTACTCATAGCGTTACAAAACATTTTCTATTCTAACAAAACAAACAAAACCGGAATCATCTTAAGCACTTAAAATGTCACCGTAGCACAGAAACAAGTTAATTGTTACTTACGACTTGTTTTTGTTTAATAGAAAGCAGCGTGAGAAGACTGGTGTTTTAATATGTACATGTCGTAATCAATAGATGGAACACTCTATTAGAAAACTACTAAATCTACAAGAATGCATTGAAAATGTAGCGTTTTCTAACGTAGTTTTCCAAAAGAAAGGTGTTTAAAGCCGGTTGATTTTAAATTTCATTCATTCATTCGCTCACTGACACACAACGTACAGTCTAATCACATTCATCCCTACATGGAATAATAGGGGATGATTTTTTTTCTTTTTTAGGGAAGCATGCCATTTTTAAATTACACTATATTTTGATTAAATTATTTTGTATTTAATATGTATATTAATTGTGTTGATTTGTTGACATTTATGATTACTGCTCCGCTCCCTTGGGTAACTTATCATGATGATATATATAGCCTCCCTCAATAAACAGATTATCTAATGGAAAAAGAATTTTTCGAATCGGAATAGTATTTCCTGAGATTATCGCGTTCAAACAAACAAATCTGCCTCTTTATAATATTAGCATAGATTAAGTGGGTTGTCTCTCTGGGAAACGAACATAGAAAAATATTATATGGAAATGATGACACTTGTTATATAAACCTTTTATTTAAATTATTTTATCAATATTAACAACAACATATAAAATATTTATGATGAACTATTAGAATCTTGTAAATGTTCAATAGTTCATTGTCACTGTTCAATAACAAATACACAAAGGAAGGAAGTATCTATAAATAACTGCGTCATTTTTTGAGTATTACGTTTTTACAACTGTCATAGATGTTTATCGTTTACGCAACTGCGTAAGAAATGAAAGTGAATGCATCTTATGCTACGAAACTAACGTGTTTACTTGTAAATGTTAGAGTAGTTAGTGTTAGAGTATTTAAACAATATCTGCATCGGAGATTTAAAAAGATAAACAATGCCTAATACTTAGTGATTACATAATATAATTAGGTATATGAAATTATATTAATAAAATTTTCATATTTAATAATAAAATTTTGACTTTTCCGATTTTTTCGAAAAAAAACCGAAAGGATAGTTTTTTTTTAAATCCCAAATATTCGTAGAGCTAAGAAAGTATTATTTTAATACAAACATAACTAAGTACAACAGCTAATCCTCGTATCATTATTCTTATCTCGTCTCTTCCCGGTACACACATGATTTGATTTAAACGCACCCTTCACTATTTCTCAGAAGCGTGTCATTCACCGACAGAGCACTTTAATATCCATATGTTTGTGGAATGAAGTTCCTAGTAGAAGTATTACTTGTATGTGATAATAAAATCTCTACAAGAAGCTATAAAGTAACATGCGTAGTCTCTCCCGTGACCATGATTTCTGTAAAGCATTTGAAACGTCGGGACTCGGGAATCAAAAATCAAAATATATCCCGAAAAAATCCGAAAAGATTGTTTTGTTCAAAAATTCGCGTAAATCTAAGAAAGTATTGTGTAGTATACTATATTATGGGAAATTTGTAATTCTATAGGAAATAAATATTTCTAGCTTTTTGGCATTGCTTTGTTTATTGTTAGTCAATCTTGTTTCAACGAATAATAATTATTGTTCCTTATTTTATATGACGATGGCAAAATAAAATGTGCTTAAACGGCTTGTTTCGAATTAATTTATAATACCTGTAAATAATCAAAAAAAAAAGAACCTAACACCTCATTTTCATTCAATATGTCTGTTTGTGTCAATAACCCCCCCAATTACAAGCATATATATAAAGCTACAAGTTTGATACGACATTAGTATTACAATTGGTAAAAGGGAAGTCGTCTATTAAACGGAATATCGAGGTCGACTCATCAACATGCGTCCCATGAGCTCAACGCGTATGTAACGGCTAAGGTTATAAGTAATACACATTCATATAAGTCCTCATAGTTAGAAAATATAAAAAATAATAATATATTTATTCGTTATAGTGTACAGATTTTGACAGTCGTTCTTAAAGGGTCGGCAACGCGTATGCCCCTGGTGTTGTAGGCGACCATAGGCTACGGTAACCGCTTACCAACAGGCGGGCCGTATGCTTGATTGCCACCGTCGTGTATAAAAAAAGTCTAGTTGTAAGGTAAGTTTCAAACAATACAATACACACGCTCAAGCTCAAAATCACCGATATACGTCATATTCCTTATATATTTCGTGTTACAATTGAGGAATTAAATCTAGGAGCGCGATGAGGTTCATATAAACGGAAGCATAAACATCAATTTTTCAAAAATTAAGAATTTCTATACGAAATTTCATTCCCTATTTAACCTTTTTAGGGGATAGATTTTAACCCTTGTGCAAAAGTTCACCCTTTTAGACTCAGCGGTGGAAAACATAAAATTAGTTAGGTTCTTAGACAGACCGTCCTTACTGAATAATATATGAATACCAATTAATATTATAGAGATGATGAATGCGCTAGCGTTTGGAGCTAGCAGTCTACATTCAAAAATTCTGATGGCACTTTATAGCATATTTATTGAGCAAAGATTAATAAATTCTAACATCACGCTATAACGCTTTAGAGTGGAGCAATTATACATAAATAAATTACATGTGTGCAGTTGCAGTGGAAAGCTTGTCAAGTTAGGTACGCGTTTCTTTTAGGTGTAGGCACAAGTCGCCCTCAAGGGTCAGTATGTTATATTTGATAACGTGTTAGACTATTCATTAACTTATATTAACAATCGACTCACACGTTTTCGGCACTAAATTTAAGTCACTATCACAATCAAATTTTGTATATGAATGTTTATAATACTAGCGTCTCACCCTCGCATCGCTCGTATTCGTCCCTAGCTTGCTTCCCAATACAAATTTTCATCCCCATTTTCACGCCCTAAAGGGGTGATTTCCGGGATAAAAGTATCCAATGTCCTTCCCAGGGTCTCAAACTATCTTCTTATCAAATTTCATCTAAATCAGTTTAGTAGATCCAGAGATTACCCACTACAACATCACAAACTAACAAACTTACTATCTCACAAACTCACAAACTTTACCTCTTTATAATATTAGTATAGATGAATATATGACTTTTTGTAGATTAACATCACATAGTGGTCATGTTTTTACAATTATTTTCACATTTCCTAACTACGATAACGACATTTACATTATCTATTTATCTTGATGGCAGATAGCTTATCGGCATAAGACGTATTTTTACGATATACGGTCATATAGAGTGAATAAAAATTAACTAGATTTTGTGTTTAACTAACATATAAAAGCATAATATAACATTAAGATAAACAAAAAAAGGAAATTCTTAAAAATAGTTGTTAATTTTTATGGATTATTAAGGATGTAACCGTAAAACATTGAGTAAGAAAATTTTAAATTACCAATGAGAAAAACTTAAAGTAATATCAGTGTCTCGACGGAAAAGAAAAAAATATTTTAAAATTTTACTAGGTATAGATCGTTATATAACAGAGAAAAAAGATTCTAAAATCTATAACTCTAATATCTAAGTCTTTATTATATTCTTATGAAAATAACCTAAGGAAATAAAACTAAAATAACAATGATTTGTTAATTGAAATTTCTATAATATGAAAAACTATGCATTTAATGTCTTGTTTATCTCGGTATCAGAAGGCATGATTGGATTATTTTGCATTTAGGTATATCCTACTAATATTATAAATGCAAAAGTTTGTTTGGATGTATGGATATCTGTATGTATAGAATATAGATGTATGGATGTTTATTTCTCTTTCACACAAAAGCTAATGAATGGACTTTAATAAAACTTTACAATAATATAGCCCATACGTCAGAATAACACATATGCTACTTTTTGTCCCGGAAGATGTACAGTTCCCGTGGAATAGATTTGTTTTTGTTTTTCTAGAAGTGAAGCCAGAAGGTGAGCCGCTAGTTTCACATATTATAGTACACATGTTTTTAAAAGGGAAAAGAGCCCACTCACAGCCTTCTGGCTTACACAATCCATCGTCTATTCAAACCAAATAGTCGTATATATGGGATAGATCGTATATATTTGTGCGAGTTATTGTGTTATTGTATTTATTGGTAAAGGGAAAGTAAAACAAGAAGAAGACTAACAGCTTTATGGATTGCCATTTACTTTTGACAATTGAATGGTCGCAGAAATAATTAATTCGTGTAAACTCTAGTTGCAGGTAATTTAACAACACAAGTATGGATTCGGCCTTTTCCATCTAACTTTAAATTGATTCAAGACCATATTATTTAGTTCAAATTTATTAAGCTTATTAGCAACCTAATATCTGTGTGTTGCAGGCCTTATATCCTTGAAATTACATGATTTCTAATCTATTATATAGCTCGTAATGAGCGCAAAAATTAAGGAACGTAAATTCTAGATGTATGTAATTATAGAAAAATTTGCTTACTAACAACACACAAGAGTAAGTTATTTTTTTTATTTTGCGTAATTTACACATAATATGAAATACAAACAAATAAACATAACTTTCATTTACAACTTACATCATATAAGGTAATTACATAAAAATGTGTCGATTAGTGCCATTACAAAAACATTTTCTTATTACCAAGACATCGAGATAAGAGCGCACAAAAGCTAACCCCTTGCAGTTCACCATCTTCTCGCACACTTTATGCCGCATAGTTTCACAAATCATATTTAACGATTACATCAAAATAAACACAGCAAAACACACATTAGCCGCACTCAGCAACCCAACACTATGTAAACCAATTTTGAAATTCGCCGGACGCACAGCAATTTATAGCGTATCCGTTTATGTTACTTTAATTCATTATTGCACGTTTTCATGATTACTGAAATGTTAAATGTAGAATAAATTACCATTTTGTTGTTTCTCTCATAGGAAACACACGCGTCAACTCTAAGTGCGTCATTTTGAAACTAAATTTTGGAGGCCTATACGTAATGCATATTTATCTAATGACCACGTTATCGCGTCCCTTAATCATTGTTAGTGCCACTCTACTTTAAAAGAATCTTAATTATAATATAAATTTTTGGTAAATGCGTTAATTTTTAATGATTTTCTTAGAATTTATTCAATGTTTACAGGTGAATTAAGAGGAAAACATAAATAAATAATAATCAATTATATTATGTATAATGTAAGACATCGTATTACCCTATCGCGTGGTGGACTACTTACATATGAGTATGCTCTCTACTTACTCAATATTCGAAATGACATAAACTTTATTTAATTAGACTTATTACAAGTGCTTTTGAATCGTCAATTTAATGAAAGCGTCAGTGTAGTCAGTCCGTGAGGAAGCTACCACCGGCACGGAAAACAGTTCTGCTGAGAAGAACCTGCGAGAAACTCAACAGTTGTTCTTTTAAATATAGAGGTTACATTTATTTTATTACATAAATTTATAGATAGCCTGCATATGAGTCAATATCACTCAATTCCACACATTTTCATCAACAAGGAACTCTTGAACAATGTATAACAGATGCGCTTTGCTCAATAAAACATTTTTAATATTATCTTTCAATTTTTGAAAAGGTTAATCTAGGACATTTTGTGGAATCTTATTATATATGCGCATACTGAAGCCCATGAAGGATTTATTCACCTTTTTGAGACGAAATCTAGGCGTAACAAGCATGCCATAACATACCGCAAAAAAAAGAGATTTAGGTGTATAAAAATAAGAGATATATGATAGGTATATACATGAACCTTTTGCCCCCAATTTAACATGGCCTTTATATAGCTTCCATAACAAACATGCTAATTGCGACATAAGAACCTATATATTGTGAAGCTAACATCACCATCAACCATGAGCAGATATCGCACTCACGACCTTCCATGCAAAGGCTGACAATGAATAGTGCCCTAGAGGATATTTAAACACATTAAAATATCTTGTTGACAACAATTATACAATAGATATTTTTATATCTGTCATGGCCAAATGGAATAATTTTAATTTTAGTATAGATAATTTCAAATATTTTTTGTTCTTTAATGCCCCCTAGATGTTTTTTTAGACCTTTTATATATACTAAATTTCATCAAAATCTGCGCAGCCGTTTCAGCGTGAAAGAGAAACAAACATAAATACCCGCACCCAATCAAAATTTCGCATTTTTAATAGTAGTGCGATTTTATACTTCAAGACAACCAACCTGTACCTACCCAGACACCGAAAGTGAACTTCGACCGACATTCCTATCATCTTACGATTTAAGATTTTTAACCTTGATTTTAAGTACTTTTAAAGGTATTAATTAGGTATTAATTATTAAAAAATACCTAAAAAATTAATTGATTTTGAGTATTTAAAGCTAAATTAGTATAAATATAGGTAAAAATGATTGGGTAAATGCTTAGCTAATAGGATGAGTCAATAAATGGTCATAGCGGTAAACTATGGTATATAGGTGCTTAAACAAAAAGCCCCAATCACTGTTTTTTATTGCTAGTAATATTATACTAGTAACTGTGATAAAATCTTTTGAAAGTGGGCTTGTATGCATAATGCATTCTATGTATCTTGTTTTAATATTGGACGTACATAAAATTTATTAATCTAGCCATACAGAATATATAATATGTATGTTAAAGACAATATTTTCTGTGCATTTACACGAATATTTGACATCTACACTAATGTTATAAAGAGGTAAAGTTTTGTCAGTTTGTGAGTTTGTAGGGGGTAATCTCTGGATCTACTGAACCGATTTAGATGAAATTTGGTAAGAAGATAGTTTGAGACTTTTTATCTCGGAAATCATCCCTTACGGGGTGAAAATGGGATGAAAGTTTGTATTGGGAAGCAAGCAAGTTAAATAAAGCTGTCTTTTCAAGCAATCGAAACGTCGGGACCTAAAAAACTAAATAAATCCGCGAAAAAATCCGAAAAGGTTATTTCAAATGTATGTTAAAATTAAGAGCTTTTGGTGCAGAGTGGACATTACTGTTAATGCTAATATAATCAAATAACACGAATATTGCAAAGAACATTACCATCATTACTTAACAAAAATATAAACGTAATATTACAATACATATTTAGAAGGACAATGAGATTACAAAAACTAACATCATTAGTAAACTCTCTTACGAATTTAAGACGGGCTAACTACCCTGCCTTAGTTTACTTGCCTGGATTAGAACGGCGACTTACTGGTCAATGCACGCGCTGATTTCTCATACATTAACCCAGTATTAACGTATTGTGTCAATATATCATTAAACTAAATTCTATGACAATCGATGTACTGTAATGCGCAAGTGTCTAACTGTGTATGGAGCTGGTTGCGGCTTCGATATTGTATTGCGTTAGTGATGCAATATTACCAAAATAATTGACCAATAATTGTAGCCTATAAATATTCATATTCGTATTTAATTTACTATATTTGGCAAGTTTGATAAATTAAAAACAGATTTTGATGCGCTAAAGTTTATTTAGAGCCTGAAGTTTGTTTAATATATTAACTAGTTGCAATAAATATATTTCGTCAACATATTCAAGATTAAATTAACAGCAGAGGCTGCTACCATATCTTTTATGTATATGTGTACCATATCTTATATGTGTCGGCACAGCCTAAGTTAAACTAAACTTAAAAACTAAGATTGTTCTGTATAATAACATATACATATGTTTGTTTGTTTTATTATTTAATATTGTTTACTGTTTATGTGTTTTTGGTCAATAAATGATTAGTATTATTAAATAGTTATGTTATAGAAATTCGAATTATATAAGAAAAATTAAACAAAAACACTACGAGTATGTCTGTCCGAGGAACCGCTCCCGTTGTGTATGTATGTCCATAAAAATTAGCCCAGGATGTCTCGTTTCTAAATTCTCAAATCCGTTGAGCCGTAACTGCACGAGGAAGTAACAAACGCACATTCACTCTCTATGGCATTTATAATACTAACGTGATACTATTTTTTATATTACTTTATAAAAAAAATATTAAAGAAGTGACACATTATATTTAATTTATAAACTACCTATTTTTAATTGCGTAGCTGTAGTGCATGCTACATTAATAATATTATCTTTAAATTTCCTGCCAATTAAAATAAATATTTAATATCTATACCTACATATAATAAAATTGTAACTAAGTCGAATCTGTACATTAAATATTTTTTTGAAAATCTTATTGAAATAGTCATTTTTATCGATACAGAGGCCGAATCTATAATTTTTAGAATTTTTGTTTGTCTGTCCGTCTGCCTGTGACCGCATCACGGAAAACCCACTGCAGAGATTTTGATGAAATTTGCTATGGTGATAGCTGGGTATCCGGGTCAACATATAGGATACTTGAGAAATCTATACAAAACGTTAAAGCGTAAGTAAGGTCGAACCCGAGCGGAGCGAGGGTGAGTCGCTAGTTTTATATAAAACTATTTTTCGGATTATTTCGCGGATTTATTTAGATTTTTCGTTAGCGACGTTTCGAATGCGTTACAGCAATCATGGTCACAGGAGAGACTAAGGTTTTAGACGTCTAACGGTGTAATATACATGTTACAGACAGTGCATACCCACAATTTAATATTGAAATATAAATTTCTTTTCAAATATCAGTGGCAATAAGTAGAGAAATTAAGCTTACACCTGAAACTCAAAGTCTCACAAATCATGACAAGCTTTCGACTAGTTTAATCAATTTTCGTGCATTACGCCGTAATAAATATGATCACAGCATTGGATTCGACACGACACGACAGTGGCACAGTCTAAAAAACTGAACAGCTAGCTATTCTTTTTAAGTTTTAAAATTAATATATATGTCAGTTTTAAGGTATATGTGTTATGGGCCTCTGTTTACATATTTAAGATCGTTTTGTAAATATTGCCTGAAACACCTAAATGATTAAATTAAATTTAAAAATATACCGTCACGTAATATTTATTTCGATTCTTGTTTTTTTGACAAATTGCTTAATGGCAGAATGTACCTATGTCTTCGAAAATTTTATCGAAATCTCTTTAGCGGTATACGTGTGAAAAGATAACAAACAAATAAATAGAGTTGCTTTCACATTTATAGTATTAGTATTAAGTATGGATTAATATGCGTCAACCATGTCTTTTTGTGTAAAAAGAAAATAAATACGTTGTATGATGATATAAGCTCCTACTCGACTTCCTAATTTAAATATTATAATTATAAGATTTAATAATAAACAGACGTAATCATAATTTTTAGGAAAATCCTTAAAAAATAAATATATTTCAATTAAAATATGTTTTATTTATTACTAGCGACTTACCCTGGTTTCGCTCGAGTTCATCCCTAAGTACGTTTTAACGGTTACTATGGAATAGATAGACTATATATATACATAGGTACAAAATATACAGTTCTAAACTTTTTCGATTTTCCAGCAGTTTTCCCTATTTTTTTATACTTAAACCGCCCCTGACACATCCCAAAAAAAAAGAATTATTCAAACCGATCCAGCCGTTTTAGCGAGACTAACGAACGGCAATTGATTTTTCTATATATATAGAAGATTAATTTAACTCAAAAGTGTAATTAAGTATAGGTATTTGTAATACGCAAAAGTTCATTTAACAAATAATGTTAAACTTTTGTAATACAAATATTAAAAGTATGAAATATGAACTTGGTAGAGTCTGTCTGTAACCGATGTATAATGCCTTTGATACGTCTTTAACCATAGTCTCTCCCGTAACCATGATTTGTGTAACTGTAAAGCATTCGAAACATCGGGAACCAAAAATCAAAATAAATCCGCGAAATAATCCAAAAATATATTCTTATGTAAAATGTTAAATATTCGCGTAAATCTAAGAAAGTATTATTGGTAGAGTATGTGAACGGTAGATTACATCGCGTGATTTCAAGCCATAATAAATATAAATCAGTGAGAAATAGTAAACAGGCTGAGTAATTAAAATGATTACTTAGATAAAAAGGAAATCGGATGTAGGTAAGAGGAAATATTTAAAGAATTTTCGCGTTTAATGCAAGTAAGTGTTTCTTCATGATCCCAGTCACTTCTTGTTACAAAATTCTTAATTAAATATCTAGATTTTTTGTTTTCCGATGTTTCAAATGTGTTACAGCAATCATGGTTACGGGAGAGAGTCACTTAGAGAACCAAACTTAAAACAAATCGGTGAAAAATTCGCGTTTTCTTTTAAGCGTCAAATATTCGTGTAAATCTAAGAAATTATTATATTAAATACTGGCAACTCAATCTCGCTTTGCTCGGGTTCGCCTCTAGAGAAACAAAAACAAATCTATCCTACGGGAACCGTACATTTTTCCGGAATAAAAAGTAACCTATATGCTATTCTGATGTATGAGCTATATTATTGTAAAGTCTCATTATCGCATTTATAATATTAGTAGGATAAAGTGTTAAGATCTAACCAGACAATAATAGAATTTACCTATTTCAAATATGCAGAAAAATTAAATTTAAAGTCGTTACATTTATTGACTGTTAGCATTGAACGTTACGTTTAGAAATCAAATTTGCAGTCAAACCAGTTCGTCTAGTGCTGAGAATAACGGTGTGTGAGATGTAAAAAGCGCTCATAAACTTAACATAAAACGATCTGAACATATTTTCAATTATTTTCTATCATTCTTGAATCTAAAATACTAGAGTAAGAACACTCAAGAGCAAGCATTTAGTTATTTTATTAGGTGTAACTTAACGCATAGCCATCACGCGAAGTCTAAAACCAAAAACGGAAGAAAATAGCAGTGGTCTTTAGTCAAAAAATAATAATATACAAATATAAAAAAAAGAATTATAAAAATATGATGGTAGTTCTATATTTAAAAAAAAGCTAAATAATACTTCCAATATCATTTAACATAGTCCAGTGAGGTGAATCAATCTACAAAAAATATTTTATGTAGATTTCGTAGTTTTTTTTTCTATATTGACTGGACTAACAAGCGAGCTATTGGATTTGCTTGGATGTTATCAATGATCCACGGTAAGTCTATATTAAAAACACGGCACTAAACATGGTATTAAAAGAAAAAATAAAATAAAAACTTATTTTATAAATAATATTATTTAAATTTTATTCAAATTAATTATACAAATATGAGGTATAAAAAAATATTCCCATGCGTTGTAAATTTAATGAAATAGCGTGTAAAAATTAGGTAATGATACATTTAGACACTCGTAAGACCGTTACTATGTAACAATTTTTTATAATAAACAGTTTCTATAACCGCTAACTTCAAGGAAAATATTTAAAATTCCCAACCAGATGATATAAAAAAACTAAGTATTTCTACCATTAGTTGTTCCATTGAAACATTAGTAAGATTATAAAATAAATAAATATGTTGGGATATTAGAACACAGCACCATCTAGTTCCATGGTGAGCTAAGAGGCCTATGTTATGGATACCAGATAGTTGATACACTACACACATATGTATAACTTTAAATACATACATATCATAGATATAAACACCCATAACTGGAGTACAAACATTCGTGCTCATCACACAAATGAATATCCTCAGCGAGACTCGAACCCGCGACCGCTGGCACAACAAGTAGGGTCAAGTTGTGTCGTTGCAATAAAAAAGATTCTCATACATATTCGTTTGGCCTCCTTAGGTTATATACGTAACTCTTTACCTAACATAATATTTCTAAAAAAAATTACGAAGACATTAAGTAGCATTAGCAACCGGTTACCAATATCAGTGTAATTTGAAATACCTTGTAGATACATCATCAAAATGATGAATGGTGAGAATATTTTATAATATGAGTGAGTGCCTTAATTTCTTATATAATTCGTTAACCTGATTATTTTGTATTATAAAGCTCATTACAGGCTCAGTGAAACTTTGTTGCCTAATTAAACCAAACCTAAGCATTATACACAATTTGTCAAGTTTTACGAAATATGTAGAATTACATAATAATCTGTTTTCTCGGATTGCAACATTATGTTAGACTGGTTCTTGTGCGTAAGAGGTGAAAAGAAATCTGTCACTTCGGCTATTTTTTACGAAGTCAAACTAAGCATTATAGTAGAGTGTATACCTAATCTTACTTTTAAAATATATGTATGTATTTGGGATTTACTTATGATTTAAAATTAATTCGATTGTTAATTAATAGCTTATTTATTTTTCCTCGATCAAAATTTTAGTCTTAAGAAAAACCATGTCATCAGACTCGATAATGGTCTCATAAAAATGCTCGGTAATCAATTCAATTTCAATAAACAAAATATCATATCCAATTTTGGGACGTTACCTAATTAATAAGACACGAACAGAAATTTAAAATTTAAAAAATTAACACACTTACTTCTAAATCCCTGAAAACATCTCGTATATCTGGTTTCTTGGCGCGGGATGCAGCCCGTCGTCTCCTCACAGTTCTGTTGAGTCGCCTAACTCTTCGTCGTACTGCAGCAGCTTGCTCTCGGGGGAGAGGTCGTACAGCCTCTCCTAATTGAGCCTCTGTGACCTCTAGCCCAGCTTGGAAGGGCGCGGCCAACGATCCCAAGCCAGCTGCTTGCAACCATTCTGTTTCAAATTCGCCTTCTATGAAAAGAAAAGTATTATTTAATAATTTTAATTTACCGATCAATCTCTTTCGTGTCTTGCGCAATCCGATGATTGCTGTAAAGCATTCGAAACGTCGGGAACCAAAAATCAAAATAAATCCACGAAATAATCCGAAAAGATAGTTTTATTTAAAATGTCAAATATTCGCGTAAATCTAAAAAAAACTCTTTCGTGTCTTCTCATTGGCGATGTAATCTGTGCTCAACTGTGACGCTTTGAATCCATTAACAAGAGAATTGAATGAATTATTCAGTAATTAGAAATAATTCTAAAAAACTTACATAATAATATTACCATATCTATTTCGTTAAGTGAAGTAAAGAAATATAACATTTATTTAAAGTAAATTTTATGTAGATTGTATATGTACAAAATTATTAAAATTTAACATTTATTTTAGACATGAGTAACGCTTCAAAGCTTTCCTGGTCTTGCATATGAATAAACAGAGAGCATCAAGTTTTTATGTTATTACCATCAGCCAATAATACCGGTTTGGAAAAAACATACATCTTAAAAATTCATTACGATAACAAAAACCTATCATTTTTTTAACATGTCAATTACATACTTGTTATTCGCTATAGCTTCCATACATTTTTTCCTTCAACGATATCGTCAGAACTGTTCGAGATTAAATTTTTTTGCTCCAGTCAAAACAATATACTAAACTAAGCGTATGCTTATTTTTATATCAATATTGTAAGTTTTAAATATCTCGTATTTGAATAAATAAATAGATGTTTTATTTTATAATCCATCGATCAAAAAATTACCTGCTTGGTACACAATCCCATACATAAGAGAACCTTTTCTCTTGAAACTGTCACCAATAAACAATTGTGTTTAGGCAATTATTCTAGTTGAAATGAATATACAACAATGTAAATTGAACCTTAACTGCAATGCTTCGTTGTTTTCACAAAAGAAAATTAAATTGAAAGTGCGCTCAGTTGTTGAAATAAGCGCTCATTCGGTGAGGACATTTTTTGTCGCTGATTGTGTATCTAGTACTTTTTTAATCGTTGTTATAATCAATTGAATGATTTAAAAGTAACTCCTAACATTGGATTGAAATTAAAAATTCCCATACTAATGATACAATATTCATGAAACTCTAGGTTACATTGTACAGAATAATTGTGCTTTTATAAAGGTTAATATTTTAAAGGGAATGATACATAAATTATCTACTAGCAGTAATGAATCGTTTGAAATTACAATACAAATCGAAGCAATACGTGCAAAAACTTAGTATAAAAAGTGACGGTTAATATATGATTTTGCAAGTAAAAACGCTGGGACCTAAGGTTAAAGAACTTTTATGATCGTTCGATTCTTGGCGGCTTGGATGCAATTTGAGAAACACATTACACTACATATGTACAATCTACATACACGCACAGTATATGTTCACATATTATATACACATATAGTAAGCAAGTTTGCATGTATCATTAGTAGGCGATACAAAATTTGAGAGATTGATCTTACACAAAATAGTCGCTTTTTAGGGTTCCGAACCCTAAGGGTGCCAACGGAACCCTATTACTAAGCCTCCGCTGTCCGTCTGTCCGTCTGTCAGAGGGCTCTATCTCATGAACCGTGTAACAAATAGAGAGTTGCAATCTTCACAGTTTGTATTTCTATTGCCGCTATAACAACAAATAATAAAAAAACCAAGATGGCGAATTTCAAAAAGGCTGCAATTCAAATTGAAGAAAAATCGATTATTTAATATACTTTACTACATTTTTTACTGTGTTGATGTAATATGCAGTAGGAAACTATTGAATAAGTATATAAATATAGCAAAAATATTATGAACTTCAATATATATAGGTTGAACATTTTGCCATAAACATACCGTAAGCTTAAAATAAGCTTCCAAGCCATTTGTATAGGAAGTGAGACATTACTGTACAGAAAAACTTTTTTTTACCAAATTATTAACTGAGGACTAATGAATTAGAAAGGAAAATACTTTCTTTATCATTCTACTTACCTATAATTGCAAAAATAACGGCACCATAAGTAAATATCGTGGATGAAATCTAACATCAAAATAACGGGCTTGCACTATGTGGAGAAGCCTCCTTTTACGACCAGATTCCGGTACACCTACACTCGATTAATTGTTGCTTTGCTATTAACAATTCATATTTGTTACTATAAAATGGCTATCGAGAATGTAAGACTAGCATCTTATATTTATATACTATATATTTGGTTAAACTTTAAAGAGAAAATACATAGTTTGTTATGCAACTGAATTGTACTTATGAAATGTGGATGAAAATATTTTGAAGAGTAATTGAAAAAATATACACTGCATCAGTACGTCTTTAATGTTATCCTGTTTCGCATACTGGATAAGTTTTTAAACTTAATAATTAACAGGCACATCTATTACGTATAATAAAAGTGTAACAGATTGCTGTCTGTACATGGAAGATATTTGAGAAAAATTATTGGGGGTCTTTATTAACGCAATAGAACCCAAAACAGTGATTTTTAGAATTTTTGTCTGTTTGTGTGTGTGTTTGTGCGCGCTAATCTCAGAAACAGCTTAACCGATTTTGGTGCGGTTTTCACTAATGTCAAGTGGTAAGCGCCATTTAACATTTAGTATAATTTAAAATTTGTATCTTTTCAATTGGTTGATCAATAAAACAGTTGTCAATTTCACCTAGGGAGGAGTCCGAGCGAAGCGAGGGTATGTCGCTAGTTCAAGAATAAATCCATACTTAATATAATAATCATAATGTGAAAGTGTGTTTGTTCGTTTGTTTGTTTGTCCTTCTTTCACGTCGAAACGGAGTAACGGATTGGCGTTTTATCGCGAGCGAAGCCGTGGGTTCTGCTAGTAATAATATAATCTTAGTATATAGCCATTGAAATATTGTAAATATCAAGCCATTTACAATGTATACGTTAATTATATTGTGCAGTTTAAAGTCTATAGTCTTGTACCGACCGCTTTATCTTGGTTTAACGAAAACTAACAAGCAGGACACATACTAAAATAGCCGCTGAGTCAGACAAACTGCGTTCTCAAACGTCCTTTTTTGTTTTGTATGCACGTGTAGTTAAATAGAAAGACGAGCGATCCCATTTACATACGTCTTAAAAATACACAAACGAATTGTGTATTTTCTTTTTTTTAAATACACACAAAAAGGAAATTTAGAAATTTTGCTATATATTTTGCATTTTATTATAAGTAATATTAGCGAACAAATTTTGTTGAAAGTAACACAGTTTTAGCTTAAACGCTTCAATTATACACTTATTTCGATAATAGAAATGTAACTGCCTTAAACCCTTCCTTAATTTTTATATTCCTCTATACATTAATTTGGCAGTTGTTAAAATAGTTTAATCTAATATATAAATATCTCGTGTCACAGTGTTTGTGGTCGCACCCCTGCGAAACGGCTCAACCGATTTTAATTTTTTTTTTTGTATATTTGGTAGGTATGAGAATAGGTCGTAAAGTAATTTTCACCCTCCTATTCACACGCCCCATTTTTTAATCCCAATTTTAGTATTTTTGTATGAACAATATTATATAAATACATAGCGACGAACCCGATCGAAGCAAGGGTGAGTTGCTGTATAACATAAAAAGCCTAAGAGTTTTTTTTATTGTAGATTGAACGCGAGCGTAGCTGCTTTCTGATAGTGTCATATATTTCTGTGTGGTTAACCACCCAACAAACAGTAACGAGGAGAGCCTTTAAAAATAAATTCTGAGTAATGTTTTTTACTTTATTTATATGCATTAAGCTGTTACTTTCCTTCAAAGGAACTGTCTTGGAGACGAATGGCCTTGTTTACTCGATTCGCCTGATTTGTAGAGGGTGGTGTGCTTTTAATGGACATAAGCTATTAAGCAGATTCAGTCAGAACCGATTTTAATACTGTTTACAGTAATATCCTTACGAATATTATAAAAATAACTAGACTAAACGTTGTCTACCATAAATATTATATAATCAAAGAAATCTAACGTAAGATAAAAAAGTACTAAAATCGCGATTAAAACATGGGAGGTGGGGGTAGGAGGATGAAAAATACTTTATGACCTATTCTCAACCTACCAAATATACAACAAAAATTTCATTAAAATTGGTCGAGCCTTTTCGGAGGAGTGCGACCACAAACACAGTGACACGAGATATTTATATATTAGAATAGCGTGATTAATAATTTTTCTTCCTCACGTATCGATAAAGCAACGGATGTATTTAAAGTTCATAGGATTCAAGGGGTGTATTTCTCTATAGATACTAAATACAAGTGAATTTTTACTTATAACTATTACCTTAGCTTTAAAAAAAACATGCTCTTTATCAAAGCGGTTTAAAGATCAAATATAGACAGCTCAGTAGTTACACCTTAAACTTTTTTCGCTAAGCAGTCCACATCATATTATTATGGGGTTCGTGATATCTTAAAGCGAATTGAATTGCAATATAAGTTCCACTGCCAGTTGCGTAGCTAGCCTTTTTGGGCCCCAATGCGAAAAAAGAAATAGAAGTGCGCCTTGGATTGCCCTTTGCATATTTTGAAAACAATTGTGGTCCAAAGACTGAGACAGTTTTCGAACTCAGTTATTTCAAACCGCTTTCATGGAAGAACGGGTTAAAATGTAGTAAAAAAGCTGAGCTTAGAGGACCAGTCATCGTTTTATAGAACATAGGTACGATTCCTAGTTGTCCTTGTAAAAAATAATATGCGGAAATTTAGGATAGTTTTTTTTCTTTTTTTCTATGAGGGCCGCCTTAAAAAATGTTTTCAAATAAAAAAATCATTTGTGGTCGCCTTAAATCGAGTGCCCCATGCGACCACATTGGTTGCATTGGCATAGATACGCCACTGTCCATAGCTTGTGGGCTAAAGGTATGTATTTAAAACAAATATGTATTTAAAAATTATTATTTCAGTACTAAAAACAATTTTAAATAGGTATTGAGATTTATATTTAGTTGCAAATTATATAGACGAAGTTGGGGGTGATTTGTTAATACTAATTTCTCTTACACTCACCGTTCACTGTGTTCTTATTAAATCTTGAATCTATAAATAGCAGGTTTAAAGTAAACAAATAACATCCTGGCCCCGCTAAAATAAACCACTCCGACACCGCCCTTATGCAGTTAGATATTAAAGCAAGCACGTGAACTCGAGAAATAGATAACACGTGGAGAATTAGAGCTGCATACAATTTGTTAATTTAGTTATTGAATATTTTAAACTAAACATATATTTCTTTAATTTTTCGCCAAATATGGTCGAAAATTACCTCATGGGTAATTATTACTTCCAAATTACGGCGCTTTCTATTTTAATTCAAGTAAATGGGCTTGGTTTAGAAGTACGATCATTGGTATATAAATTGTAATTGGTGTAAGAACATTCCCCTTATACAAAATCTACTGTAACGAAGATAGCATTTTAAAAAATACGTTAATTAGTTTGTTTTTGAATTTTAGGATAATAATTGTATAAACACTTCACCAATCCTTGACCAACAGACAACAGTCAAGTAATAATAAAATATTTTTTTTTAATAATAAACCAAATATTTTTATTAAAAGCAACCCTTGTGTTATTTCTACAAACAGCAGAATTGCCTTTCCAGCCGGTGATAGCTTCTTCGCGGTACTTATAGTAGGGGAGCCCAAGAGGGGATTTTCTGTAGTTACTCGAGCGCGGCAGATTAACATAAAAGAGGTTACCTTGCACTCTATTGAGTACTTTCACCATAATATAAGTCTTCTATATAAAGGGGCGCGTCTAGGGAAGCCGATTAAAATATTTAAAAAATGTTTTTATAAGGTAGAAATACTTGAAACCGTCAGATTAAGGTGTGGTAGGCTAGTCACATCCTGAAAAGTGTCCAATTCAATAATCTGCCGATTTGCACAAGCCGAAGAGGCAAAAATCGACTATAAAGTTTATGATGATTTTTGCCTCTTAGGCTTGTGCAAATCGGCAGATTATTAAATTGGACACTTTTTAGGATGTGACTAGCCTACCACACCTTAATCTGACGGTTTCAAGTATTTCTACCTTATCAAAACATTTTTTAAATATTTTAATCGGCTCCCCTAGACGCGCCCCTTTATATAGAAGACTTATATTGTGGTGAAAGTACTCAATAGAGTGCAAGGTAACCTCTTTTATGTTAATCTGCCGCGCTCGAGTAACTACAGAAAATCCCCTCTTGGGCTCCCCTACTATTATAGGATTCAATTTAAGCAAATGTAAAAATTGACAATCCAAAATGTCTTTTAATTCCCTATTTAAATTAGCACCTACATTTTGTATAACACACATTTTGACAATAGCATTCCCAAGGAGGGTTGACGTCAGGCAGGCGGCCGGTCGTCAAACTTTTGCCAAATACTATCAGCAGTACAGAAGATGTCCTGCGCCGACCCCAAGTGATTGGGAAATGGGCAGGAAGAAGAAGATTTTGTATAACACACACCTCCACAACAATTGTCCTAAAACATTCATTAGTATTTATTTATTTAAATGATGGTGAGATTTTTTAACGTTAGTATTGAAATTATACTTTAATGCCCCAAATAAAAGCTGGTAAAGTGACAATTAACAACGGCATTGACACATATAATCACGCTTCTGCATCTTAAAACCGTATTCAGTAATTTCAGAAGTTTATTACGAAAGTGTTTTAATTATACAAAGTGTAAATTTTTTGTATGTGTTAAAATCAAGAACAATAAAATTTTATTATTTTGTAATTATAATGAGATTCTTTATAAAATGGCAAGTGTATGCTTTCGTAAGATTATGTTTGTGCAAATGAAAGAACTTCAGTAACTGGCCTCCAGTGTCATTGATCGCGTAATTTTAATAAAATATGGGAAACGGTCTGTAAACATATAATATATACATAGTAATGTTATAACCGCATCACTTACATAATGTCTGTTTATATTAGACTACCTACCAACATATATTTAAATTTAAAAATTATTTAAAATGTCTAATGGCATAATAATTATAACTCATTTACTTAGTCTTTTTTGATATGTTAATCAAAAACTTTTAAAACAAAAGAATTATTTTAGAAGTTCTAAAATTCTTGTACATTTATGTACCACTAGCATTGCCTGCGGCTCCGCCTGCGTTCAGATTACCAAAAACCAAATTCTTAGGTTTTAGAATCCTATATGTTGACCCGAATAACCAACTATCACCATACCAAATTTCATGAAAATCCCTCCAGTGGTTTTTCCGTGATGCGGTAACAGACCGACAGAAAAAATTCTAAAAACTATAGATTCGGCCTCTATATCGATAATAATGTCTATTTCAGTAAATTTTTCCAAAAAAAATTTTAATGTACAGATTCGACTTAGTTACAATTTTATTATAATATGTATAGATGAACTGTGAAAAACAATTGTTTATTTAAAAAGTTTCAATAGATTAAAATTTCAATAACAAAACAATGGTGTAGTCACTCACCGATAACGTATTTGGCGTGAAATCGACATAGTGCTCCCATAACACACATTGACACTGTCACACGATTCAATTGATACCGGTCATTTGCAAACTATTGTTGAAGTATCTCTTAACTAATGAACCGAAATACGCCTTTGTGTAAGCTGTTGATAAATCAGTACTGAATCATTATATGAATAATTCTTATAATTTTTGTGCCAAACTCTCATTAACACAGTTTTTCGTACTTAAAAAATCGTTTACGATGTAAATAGTGTCATCTCTCATCTATTCGAGGGTTAGAAAGGGATGTGAATATGCTTTGTTAATTAAAAAGTGAATATACTTCGCGTATCGCGCATCACGGTGCGCGTGAGACTGCTCGGACGGAGTTCTTGTTTCAGTTTATTATGGTCTTATATTTATAGACACGATCAAAATTTACTCTCGTATCGATATATAAAGCAGTTTTCGATGCTCATTCATAAAATCTATCAATAAACGTTTTAATAACGTACATGTGACTATAGATATTTCCGATGGTGAATTCCGATCTTTTTTTTTACCACGACGCGACGGTGGCAATCAGGCATGCGGCCCGCCTGTTGGTAATCGGTTACCGCAGCCTATGGGCGCATACAACACCAGGGGCATCACCTGCGCGTTGCCGACCCTTTAAGAACCTATTTACTCCCCTTTTGAAGGATTTATAAATATAAGATATAAGCCAAATTAGAAATTGATCAAATAATAACTAATAAGTACATGTCAAATTTATCATGCAAATCAATTGAGTCAAAATCAAAGTCAAGTTAAAAGTGATTGATTGAGTGAGTGAGTGTAAGGACCGTTCCACACTACAGTGCCGATCACGATTCGCGCTCGGTCCGATATCATTCTGGTAATTGCTATACAAGAAAAAATAAGTGCATTCACACTATCAGTAAGAATCACGTTCCGGTCGAATCACACTCCAGCAACGTTTTTTGTTTAAAAAACTTAACCAGACCGATATTGGACCGAGAACGGACTGTGATCGGCACGATAGTGTGGATCGGCCCTAAGTATTGAGTGAATGATTAGTTTAAAATGATCGACTGTAGTTCCATTTGTACTAACGTTTTAATTTGATAGCTGTTTTGAAAAGTTTAGATACTGAATACTTTCAAAGTTTAGATACTGCTTCATTTTACGACCGTCTTATGCAGGAGACAAAACAAATCGTGATCCTTTATACCGTTGATTCCTACTGTTATTACCACTTGGGATATAAATTATAAAATAATAGAAGCTATAAATTATACTATACTATGGGCAACTAATTCAAGTCAATAAAAGATTAGAAATCATAGTTAATATTTTAATGAAGTCAATTTTGATGTGCAAACTTTATATAGCCTTCGAATTAAGTTAGAATATAACTACACTTAATTAGAGTAAAGAGATTTAAGCAAATATATGACATTTTAAAAAAAACTATCGCGATCACAATTTCTCCCGTGACAATGATTGCTGTAAAGCATTCGACACGTCAGGAACTAAAAAGCAAAATAAATCCGCGAAAAAACCCGAAAAGATAGTTTATATTTAAAACACAGTAAAGAGAGTTGGGAATATACTCTAGTCCTCATAAATGTATATATAGAAATGCATCGGTATGTATGTCAATGGACGCGTCCATCGTCTAGACGGTTTAATTTTATTTCACACAGCTCATTAAATGCCGAATTACGTATCTACTCCAATCGCAACGTCACCGTTTACGCAAAATACGTGTTATTTCTGTATTATTCAAAACCGGATGTTATTTTAAGATATTTAATCCTAAGATATAACTAAATTAGATAGTCTTTATAAATAATCAAATGGAATATTCAATTTTATATACACTTTAGTTGTTAGTAATTAACATTTATTTAAAGACCTTAACAAAAACTTAAATTATTGTAAAAACTTAACAATTCTTGCTTTATTACTAGTTGTGATTTTTTTCCATTCGTGTTTAAATTGAATAAAATTATATTAATATAAATCAATAAACTCGCTTTACGATTATACATAGATACGTAACTAAGCCGAATCTGTACATCAAATATTTTTTTGAAAATCTTATTGAAAAAACATTATTATAATCTATAGTTATTACAATTTTTGTTTGTCTGTCTGTTACCGCATCACAGAAAAACCACTGGAGGGATTTTGATGAAATTTGTTATGGTGATAGCTGATTATCCGGGTCAACATATAGGATACTTTTTACCGCGAGAAAATGTCTCATTTCTGAGAAAAGTTAAAAAACTGCTATGTTAGAGTATTATACTAATATGTAAAACCTAAGAATTTGGTTTTTGGTCATCTAAACGTGGGCGGAGCCGGGGGCAATGCTAGTATATAATATATTTTTTAAACTCACCATAAATGGCATTGAAAAACTCCGCTGTCCTGTATTTTAAAATAACTACCATATTACAATAACTTAAAATAAATTAATAACACAATAAACTTCTTAAAGCTCTGGAGTTTAGATAAAAATGACCGAAATGTACTAGAGATGGCCGTAATTACGTAATTAAATGAAAAGTAAACATAATTACGATAATGATTCCATTTGACAAATACAGTATATGATAAAGAAATCGTTCAAAAGAAATTTTTAGAGAGAAGTAACTTGTTTTTAAATACGATAGATTGTTTTTATGCGATTCTTCGAACATCGATCAAAATTTTAATGTTATGCTCTTAATATTGCTGATGGGAAATCCCATAAGGCTTACAACATGTTAACAGTAATACTCGCACGGCACAGAGCCATCGATCCAAAATTTTTATTAAGCCATCAAAAGTCATCAATCAGTTGTTTTGTTTGAGCGCGGATCACTCAAGAATGACTGATTGGATTTAAATGGTACTTTTTATTAACACGCTTTACACTTCTAATTTTTACTAATAAACTATGTAATAGAAACTTGAATTGCTTCATCTATTTGAAAGAATATGAAATTTTTAAGTAAACAATATCCCGAAAACAATACAGTAAAATTTAAAAACTAAGAATTTGGGCCCGTTTGATTTGTTTTGACCACTCCAATACACGTCAGAATTAAAACTATAGCTAGGTTTTATTTCGAACGAGCTATAACACAAATATATTTGGGATCCCTATCGTAGTCGCTCCCATACAATATAATGAAAATGCATAACTTTATGTTGGTGATTGTGGAGGTGTGTGTAGTAAACACGCGGGCAAAGCCAGTAGCTGTTCAATTCTTAGATGTATGATTGAGTGAATTCACTTTTTAACACGTAAACCATAGACCGGTTTTCAATGAAACTTGGCACTCGTAATTTATACTTAGAACTAACACAGTATATCTTTATCCGAGGTAACACAAAAAGCGCGCAAAGCCGCGTGCAGTGGCTAGTGTATGTAGCTGTTATTGAATGATAGTATATTCTTGAAGCAATCTTGTATCTGTGTCATAATATCACATATTCTGATTGATTGTTTTAAGTACGTATCATACGTTTCTCTTATTGACGTCGTGAGACTATTATTGGAACAAAGTCATGCTTTTCTTTGTCTAATTTTAGAAAGTCATCTATTTATAATGTCTTAGCTGTTACTGCGTGGGCTTTAGATGCCATTAGTATTATAAATTGTGAATATACTACCTAGCATTGTAATGAAAATGTAATAGATATATACTTTTCTAAATCCAGTAGCATATCGGACTACTAATATAAATAAGAACGTTTGCATGTATGTGAGTGTACGGTAATTACTCCATCCCTCTAAAACGGTTGCATGGATTTGGATGAAATTAATGTTTATATAGCTAAACCAAGACTTGAAAAAACGCAAATGTTAGTCACCTATAGGGGTACCCGAACGAAACGAGAGCGAGTTGCTAGTATAAAAATATTGGGTATATTACATATAATTAAAAACCCATAATAAATAACATGTTCACAATGATAGTCCTTTTGAATTCAGCTCATATAAACTAGAGCTAACAAGAAACTCGACAAAATGAATATATATATATATATATATATATATATATATATATATATATATATAAAGATAATTTAAATTAAAATAAAATTTTATAGTTTAAAATAAAAGAAATCAGAAAAATTGAACAATAGGTATTGAAAGGACGCAGCCAACGCGGTTAGCTTGTGAAAGGGGGGCAGTGGGTTGTGACTTGTGCCTGAGGGGAATTGAAACACAAACGTATGGTGATATATGGATTTGGGAAGTGAAACAGATCTAATTGTCTTAGTGGGTTGAGTAAAAGCTAATACGATTTAATAATTCAGATAGTGAAAAGTATTCAAAAGAAGAGAAAATACTTTACGTGTAAACAGTCTCATTAAACCTTTTTAACATTACAACAATATATGTTCAAAAGTAAATAGAATCGTTTTAAAATATCAAATAATATAATGACACTTTCCATAATGATATACTTTTTTTTATGTTGGGACATTAACACACAACACCGTCATGTTCCATAGTAAGCTACGAGGCTTGTGTTATGGATACCAGATAATTGATACACTACACATATATAAACTTTAAATACATAAATATTATAAATATAAACAACCATGACTGGAGTACAAACATTCGTGCTCATCACACAATGAATGCCCCCAGCGGGACTCGAACCCGCGACCGCTGGCACAGCAAGTAGGGTCACTACACACTGAGCCAAAGGTGTCGTCAAATACTTCTTTCGCATTACTATCACGTAGAATATTGTCAAGCTGCTGTCTACTGGCACTGTTATAAAAACATAATGCTCCTCACATATTGTGATATCGCATACCTCAACCACTGTCGCTATGTGAACAAATATTGAATTAAATTGAATGATCATTTTGATTTTTCGACAAATAACTATTAAAAAGAAGAACATCCGAAATATCTATTAGGAATTTAAAAAACAATGTTATTACTACAGAAGTTAAATGTTTACCAGCGATAATAACAATTGGAAGACATGATTCTTTGATGGAAATTAGAAATATATTTAGTACTAGCATTGCCCGCGGTTCCGCACGCGTTCAAATGACCAAAAACCAAATTCTCAGGTTTTACTTATTAGTATACTCTTACAATGCAGTTTTTGTATTTTTTCTCAGAAATGATATATTTTCCTGCGGTAAAAAGTATCTTATATGTTGACCCGGATAACCAGCTATCACCATACCAAATTTCATCAAAATCCCTCCAGCAGTTTTTCTGTGACGCGGTAACAGACAGACAGACAAAAATTCTAAAAACTATGGATTCGGCCTCTGTATCGATAATAATGTTTGTCTCAATAAGATTTTCCATAAATATTTAATGTACAGATTCGGCTTAGTTACAATTTTATTATATGTATAGAAGATACTGTATACCTACTAACGACATTAAAAGAAACGAACATTAGCAATATATACCATTCTTGGTTTTCGAAGAAACTTATCTGAAATTTATTAGATTTATAAAACATGGAAATTCAAAACAATGAATACTACAGAATTGGAATATAAACAGAGTCTACTTGTTGTAATCAAAGTCTCCACACTTATTGGATTATCATCTAATGATGCTTTCACGAACGTTAGATAATATAATCATGCGCTAATTACAGATAACGTTATCAAATTATCAGCTTATCAAGTAATGAACTTTCGGATAACAAAATAAACTTTTTTGTTTATCATTTCACTGCAATGATAAAGTTAAATTAGAAATTGATGGCTAGCTTAATGTCAGTTTCACTTGTCCTTAAAACAAAAAGGCGGGTGTGTCGTGATAAGACCATCACCAAAAACATTATATTTTTGTCTAAAACTAAGATAAAAAACACTCCAATAATATTTCTGTAATAGACGGAATACTTTCTTAGATTTACGCGAATATTTGACATTGTAAATAAAACTATCTGTTCGGATTATTTCGCGTATTTATTTTGGTTTTTGGCTCCCGACGTTTCGAATGCTTTACAGTAATCATGGTCACGGGAGAGATTAAGGTTTTAGACATCTCAAAGGCAACATACGACAACTCTCTGTCTGTAAAAGGAATGCAGCTAACTTTATCATGTCGCTTTCAGCTAACTCCATCATGTCGCATTTTGGCTGTCGGTGTGCGAGCACGTCGTAAATACTTTACTCTCATATTTTTTTCCAAGCGTGCCAAAAGAAGTATAACTTCAAAATTATAATTATTCAAATTTCGACCACTGAGCGAACATTCGTTCGATTAAATAGGTCATTAACTTCTAAACACATGGGAAAGACGGTGATCAAACCCGTAACGAGTACTGACCTAAGTTATCCTATGCGTTTCCTTATTCATTCTGGGATTCACATGTTATAAAACTACAATTTGCGGTTTTAATTTTACTTTATCAATCAACTCCTATAAAATTACTAGTTCTCTTGTAATATAAATCTTTGACACGTTTACTATTGAAGACACGTTTGGCTGAGTTTGTAGTGATCATACTTGCTGCGCCAACGGTCGCGGCTTCGAGTCCCGCTGGGGGAATTCATATTTTGTATGATGAGCACGAATGTGTTTATATTTATAATATGCATGTATTTAAAATTATATACTATGTGTCATCAATTATCTGGTATCCATAACACAAGCCTCGTAGCTTACCATGGAGCTAGATGGTGCTGTTGTTAATTTCCCAACAAAAACTATTATAAACGTAAAAGTTTGTATGTGTGTGTATATTTATTACTCCCTCAAGCTAAAAAGGCTAAACGAATTTGGCAGAAATTAATATGAATTGATTGAATAAGAAAAAATATGACTTGACTGACGTAGAAACACACAGGCTACTCGTAGTAATAAAAATTTCCACAAAAGTAATAATATGAATTAATAATGATTATTTTAGTAATACCAAATACAAAAACAGGCATTTGTCAAGAAAAATATGACAGTAGGTAATCTTATGCGGAAAACTAAACTAGAGCATATATTTTTAGAATATTATCATTGCTTGTATCAATCAACCTAAAACTATATTGATAACCATTTAAATATCTAAGGCTTCAAGGCCTGATTAAAATAAATAGTACACATGGATATAAATAACCTCATACTAAATTTTTACTCGTCATACATCTTTAATATCTAAGTAAACAAAGAATAATAAAAAGTAGCAATTTAAATAACAATTCTGCAACAAAATGTTTACGGCTGAGAATTAAATTGTTTATAATTTACTCCATAAATATAAGACACGATGTTAAGAATGCAACTCCTTATATGGTGCACGTATAAATGACATGTACCATTAACAGCAATGCAGTCAATATTATAATTACTCAACGAGAATCTAGCTTTTGACGTAACAACACTAGAATTTAAAGTGATTTAATTATATCGGAATTCTACATGTGCGTACCTATCTATTTAATCTAATTTATATGTATTTGTTAATGTATTATCTTATTGATATTACTATTAGGATAACTTATCGGCCCTTAAAATTTGTTTCACTTTAAAAATTAAACCAGGCTAATTAAAAGAAATATCTCATTTCCATCATGTTACAAAACTATGAAGATAATTGAGTTTATATTCTTGATCTTCATCGTTTCTAACGCATTATCTTTAATAAAGACGCTTTTGCCGCGACTATTTTGATTATATTTCATCCATTGTCACACAATGTAGGCTCCCACGTGAAAGTAGTAGTTTATTCCTAAGAACCGTGGGACTGGCTACTGTTTACAAATATTGTGCTTCGCATTTTCTAATTAATATTGAATTTCGAGCGCCGTAAAGTGTAACATATAAGACTCAAAGATATTGTGATTATTATTTCAAAAATAATGAAATTGAAAAATCGAATGGCAACGCAGTTTTCTTCAAGAAATCTAATGGAAAAATGTAACTCATTGTCACTCACATCTTTTTTACCCGTTTTTTCTAGTCATATGGCAGTCCGTTTTAACGTAACCAATCATAGAGTACGACATGAGCGCATTTGAAACATGCACTTTCAAAACTACCGTCCAAATACCGACCCAAATAAATTGAACGTTGGAAAGAGGACTAATTTTTTTTGTACCATCTCTTGTCGATCCTTGTAGATAAATATAATAATAATATATAATCCCAAAAAAAAGTATAAAACCTTTTTGACTTTGACAGTTTTACGTCACTTCCTCCATTTACCTTATACATGTATACTTAGTGAAAGATAAAAAAAATATTGTCCAAAATTTGCCTAGGTAATTGTTAAAATCCTGTGTCAGTCTTCCTTCCGCAATTAGATTTAACATGTCAATGGCAAGTTCCAAGGTCTGACGTGATGAGTTTTCGCTACGACATTTGCCTAATATATGTACATACTACATAGCATGTGGCTTTGAAGACAGAATTTCAAAGGTTTCGCAGGTAAAAACTAAAAACCTTAAAAAATAATGGTGTATTAACTACAATACGAGTATGTTAATGTTTTTAGTTTAATAATAGAGGGCGTATGAGTTGATAATTTTAGTAAATATAAATATTTACTTTGTATCATTGTTTTTCATTTAATATTACTGCGACCTTGTTTTTTAAAGAATAGGCAAATAACAATAACAAAACAGACAGATATAATGAGGCATTATGTGTGAACAATCGATGACTCTCACCATTAGTCGTGATTCTGAACATTGAGAACGTCCTAACAAATCATATGAACAACAAATATGTATCAGAAATTCTATAATAATTGGGAATAATTTAAACATGGAGTTACCTTATACCTAGGTACATATAATACTAATGCTTGCCCGCGACCTCGCTCGGGTGATTCATTTATATAATCAAATCTATCCCACGGGAACCGTACATTTTTCCGGGGTAAAAATATGATTTTTTAAAGAAACAATATTGTAAAAATTAACGCATTACAACCAAAAAACAAACAAACTTTTCACCTTTATAATATACGTAATAATATAGATTAGCTACAGTATTGCAGCTCAAAATCAAGTAATTTAATATTTCAATAATACAATTATTTTACAAAAATGTTACATTTCTAAGCAACTTTGCTAATCATCGTTTTTTAATTGATCTATTTGGAAACGTTTGCACAAGGTCAAAAATCGCAATTACATACAGGTGCAATGTGTATACATGCATAAAGTAGAAACAATTTTTTACGATATTTACTTAGTTTATCCTAAGCTAGCGGTTCACTCACTTTTCGCTCGGTTTCGTCCCCAGGTAAGTTTAACGGTTACTATGGAATAGATAGACTATATATTATATTACTGATCCGCTCCCTTGGGTAGCAGCACGATGATATATAGCCTATATCCTTTCTCAATAAACGGAATATCTAGTGTAAAAAGAATTTTTTGAATCAGATTAGTAGTTCCTGAGATTAGCGCGTTCAAACAAACAAAGAAACAAATAAACAAACAAACACTTCTTTATAATATTAGTATCGATTTCATCGCCTCGACAAAATTAAACTAAAATCAAACAAAACGTGACGTAATATCTAAACAGAAGTAAAAACTTAAGTATAAGTTGGGTTCCATTAAGTGATAACAAAGGAAATGTTATAAAAATAGCACTTAGCTAAAAATGTAAAACCTTGAGCCCAACTGGTATATGACAAAAACTATCAAACTGTACCGTGACTCAATCACTGAAATTGAACAAATTAATTCTAACAAGGTCTTAATAACAACTCTGTTAAGAGAAATATGGGAGTTTCGAATCAACGATCGTATTTGGTCGTGGCCCCTACATAATATTATGACGAATGCGTTGGAGTTACATGTATTTGTATAAAGTTTTAGGGTCATTTCACATTCTTTCGCCAGTTCTTCTCAGGTCTGAGGCTTTTTTTTCGAACTGGTAGTAGACTCATGACGTTCAGTAAAAAATTGTAATAATTTAATGCTGAATAAAATATTTAGATTTTGGATAAAATTTTTGAGTTTGTTACGTTGTAGGGGGTAGTCTTTGGATCCAATGAACCGATTTAGACGAAATTTGGTAAGAGGATATTTTAAGATCCTGGGAAAGACATAGGATACTTTTATCTCGGTAATCATTCCTTAAAGAGGTGAAAATCGGGATCAGTCTGTACGGGGAATCAACCTAGGGACGAACCCGAGCTAAGCGAGGGTGAGTCGCTAGTTATTTATAAATATCATAAAATTATCATGGAATCAATGAAGTAAATTGAGAATTTGTTACTGTTGTTTGAATGGATGAAAAATCAATAGGTTTTAGCTTTCTTTGTCTGTATTTATGAACCCGTGTGGCATTGAAGCGAAAGAATTTTAAAATATTGTCTTCGTAAGCACCTCTTCCTAATTGTCTTTCAGAAGAAGAGTAATGACCCGTAATACCTCCTCGAACATATGAATGAACTCTGATCTAAGATATTTATTCAATGCAAAACATAACCAAAAAATCATGTAGGTAAGGCACAAAACAGAACGCTATTCTGCATCTTCATAAATTATTTTAGCCAATTATTTCATTATATTCGTACTATATTTTTTCTAATCACAATAAAATGGACAACCCTAGTTTGTAATCATTATAATTTTAAGTAGGCCGGCTCCCAGGACGTGAGCCTCCAAATCATGAGCAATGAGATCATAGAACCCAATTACCAACTACGTAGGAATATAACTATGTATGACAGCGACTAAAAATTTTATTATAGCAATTATAGAAAGTACTTATATTTTATAGTGCCCTTCTCTACAAGAGAAGTAATGAGCCTTGTTATTTCACTTGCTCAATAATTTATTAATATTACATATATGGTAGCTATTACATACAGATTCTATAAAATGAAATTCTAATGCATTTAAACAATTTTCATACTGAAGAATAATTGAAAATGAAGAAAAAGAAAAAAAACGTATCATTAAGTTACGATCACAATAATAAAAAAAATAACAATTTAAAAACGAATGCTAATCACAGCTATCAGTGACGACAGGTTTGGCTCGGTTTGTAGTGAGGCTTCTTGCTGGCCAGCGGTCGCAGGTTCGAGTCCCGTTGGGGGCATTCATTTATGTGATGAGCACGAATGTTTGTACTCCAGTCATAGGTGTTTATATGTATAATATGTATGTATTTAAAGTTATATATGTGTAGTGTATCAACTATCTGGTATCCATAACACAAGCCTCGTAGCTTGTGTTAATGTCCCAACATATTTACCTATTTTACTTTAATCTTCTTTTTTAAGTATAGGTAATTGTACGTATGTATTGACATACGTTAAATATGAAGTGTATTGACATGAGAATGCGAACACGAGGAGTCTAAACATAAAACAGTTAAAAACATTGCTAAATAAACAGGCACAGACAGACATACGCAATGACAAAATTATCTTTGAAATTCGACTAACACCTAAATACGCAATACGCATATATTCTTAGATTTCATACTTTAAAAATTAAATTTGCCACAAGTGTCCATATTTAATGCTATATTGGGTCGAAACGGCTGATAAATTCAGCCTTATAACATTTTCAACACGTCCGCGTCAGTACATCCTCAACGTCTAAGGTCAACAGCACCTTATCTGAACACCGAAAAGGTTTAACATATTGTAGGTGACTTATAACATAATATATTTAATTTATCATATTTATATATTAAACTTTCATTTCATAATATTTATATTTTATTAAATATTTAATTTACGTATTTATATTATCTACTCACCTACATACACACATACAACACGTTTATATAATTATTTATATTTATTTAATAATATTTATTCATATACATTAAATCGACAAGCATAGCCGCGCGAAACCGGTAGTATATAGTGGATCGGAATTTGTTTTACTTCTACCGACCACTAATAACATTTTTCTTAACAAGCAGTCGATGCTTTGCCTTTGATGCGACTTACTTGTTTTATATAATTTAATCGTTTTCGTGAGATATTGTATGTGGACTTTATATGTTTGTACTGTAACTCTTTGTGTCATAGTGTATTTCCCTAAACGTTCCTTCTGTACTGTTTTTACGTGTGAGTTGACTTTATTATTATAATTTCATCAGTGACGTAACATATTCTTTTATTTGTTATTCATCGTCACGCAACAACCACCAAACTGGTGACCCCGCACAGAACACCAGGGAAAATAATGTTCATGCACTCAGCAAGTCAGGGATCGAGCGGATCGGAGGCGGAAAAATCGCAGAGTCATATTACTTTGCGTCAACGTCGACCGCGCGCCAAGATGGCGACGCCTATTAAATGTGCTTCACCGCCGCAGATACCTCCCCAGATCAGGATACCACCGTTTTGGCCTGAAAAACCAGCGATATGGTTCGCGCAGGTTGAAGGACAATTCGCGATTATGCGTGTGACCGACGACTCAACAAAATTCTACCACATTTTAACTACACTCGACAGACAATACGCTGCCGAGGTTGAGGACATTCTCACCGGACCCCCAGACTACCAACGATTAAAGGACGAGCTTATAAGGCGACTATCAGCATCCCGAGAGAATAAGATTAAGCAGCTGTTGATACACGAGCAACTCGACACTCGTAAACCATCACAGTTCCTGCGCCATCTACAACATCTTGCTGGGCCCGAAATACCCGAGGATTTCGTGAGAACCATTTGGACCAGCCGACTGCCTACTTCCATACAGCCGATTCTTGCATCGCAGGCGACGCTACCCCTGGACGCACTCGCTGACCTGGCCGACCGTGTCCACGACATCGCGGCGCCGACGTACCACGTTGAAGCGGCCGCGACAACAGCACCAGCAGCAGTGTCACCGATTGATCAGCTAGCACGTCAGGTATCAGAGCTGACAAAGCAGGTGAGTGCTTTGACTATACAGTCTCAACGCCGTTCGCCACCGACTGAACACCCCAAAGATGAAAGACGACGCGGGCGATCAACGTCCCGCTTAGCCCGCAAACGCTCAGAGCAGTTGGTAATGACGACCAACAACTGCCACAGTTCCAGTACGGGTCGTCTATTCATTAAGGACCGCAGCACCGATATACCATATTTAATAGACACTGGTAGTGATATTTGTGTGTACCCACTTTCCGCGCTTCGTGAGCGCAGGTGTAAAACCGCATATCAGCTCAGTGCTGCCAATGGTTCTGCTATTGATACGTACGGTTACATACAGCTAAATCTTAATTTAGGCTTACGTCGGAACTTTCCGTGGCAATTTGTCGTAGCTGACGTCACAAAAGCTATTATAGGTGTAGATTTTCTATCACATTATCGGCTCATCGTCGACGTCAGCCAACAAAAACTCATTGATAGCCTAACTAATGTCAGCACTGTAGCATGTTTAGATGTAAGCAATAATGTATCTAGCGTTAAGGTAACAACGGGTGGTGATAGTGTTTATCATAAAATTTTAGCCGAATTTCCGGAAATAACACGCCCTGCTGGTACTCCGGGAATCGCAAAGCATCACACTACACACCACATACGTACTACACCAGGTCCACCTGTATCATGCACCCCTAGACGCCTCGCCCCCGACAAATTAAAAATTGCTAAGGATGAATTCGATGTCATGTTAGCGAATGGGACCGCACGCCCGTCTGACAGTCCGTGGGCATCACCTCTCCACCTCGTCTCTAAAAAAGACAACGGCTGGCGCCCTTGCGGCGATTATCGCCAACTTAACGCGCGAACAATACCCGACCAGTACCCAATTCGACATATTCACGATTTTTCACATCATTTATCTGGTTGTACGGTATTCTCAGTCATAGATTTGGTTAAGGCCTATAACCAAATCCCTGTTGCAGAGGATGATATTCCCAAGACCGCCATTACCACACCTTTCGGTTTATATGAGTTTCCCTATATGACATTTGGACTTAGGAACGCCGGTCAAACTTTTCAGAGATTTGTAGACGAGTTAACTCGCGGACTCGATTTTTGTTACCCGTACTTAGATGATTTTTTAATATTCAGCAAAACTGCACGCGAGCACGAAGACCACCTATGTCAACTTTTCGAGCGTATGCGCAATTATGGCGTACTTGTCAACACCGCCAAATGTGTTTTCGGCGCGTCTGAAGTAACGTTTCTAGGGTATCAAATCTCTGAAAAGGGCACTAAACCTCTGGACAGCAAGGTACAGGCTATATCACAGTTTCCACCTCCAAAAACCGTCCGAGAACTCCGACGATTTTTGGGGATGGTGAATTTTTACAGGCGATTTTTGCCTAACGCCGCTCAAATTCAAGCGCCATTAAATGCCTTGCTGACCGGATCGGTCAAAGCTTCCCATCCAGTCGTCATAGAGGGAGATTCACTGCGTGCATTTGAGGCTTGCAAGAAGAGTCTTTGCGATGCTGCTCTCTTAGCCCATCCAGACTCACAGGCTAAGCTAGGACTGGTCACTGACGCCTCTGATACGGCGATAGGTGCAGTCTTGCAGCAGCTGAAGGATGGAGCCTGGCAGCCGTTAGCATTTTTCTCTCGCAAGTTGAGCCCATCGCAGGTGAAATATTCTCCGTACGATAGAGAACTCCTTGCTATTTATGAGAGCATAAAATACTTTCGGCACATGCTAGAAGCCACTCACTTCACAGTCTATACTGACCATAGGCCAATATGTTACGCTTTCCATGAACGGAAAAGTAACTGTTCGCCACGTCAGTATAGACACCTCGACTTTATCTCGCAGTTCACCACCGACATCGTCCATATTGCCGGCAAAGACAATCTGGTCGCCGACACTTTGTCGCGCGTTGATGAACTGCAGATGCCAGTCGACCTTGAAGTGATGGCCAAGCTCCAAGCCACAGATCCAGAGCTGGCAGAACATCTTAAAGGCGATTCTTCTCTTCGCCTCACTAGAACGACCATACCTGGGAGTCGTACTGTCTTGTACTGCGACGTCAGTACACCGACACCCAGACCTTTCGTTCCCCAACAACTGCGTCAGCAGGTATTTAACTGTCTTCACTCACTCAGCCATCCTGGCGCCAATGCCACAGCCAAACTCGTTTCCCAACGCTTTGTCTGGCCACTGATGCGGAAAAACTGCCGTGAATGGGCTAAGGCGTGTTTGTCTTGCCAGCGCTCGAAGGTAACTAGACACGTTGCCTCACCTTTAGGTACGCACGATTTACCTTCAGCGCGTTTCAAACACGTCCATATAGACCTGATCGGCCCGCTACCGCCTGCTGGTGATTATCGGTATTGTCTCACAGCCGTCGATCGCTTTACGCGATGGCCGGAAGCTGTGCCGATTACCGACATCACCGCCGAAACAGTGGCCAAAGCGTTCATTTCCTGTTGGGTGGCCCGATATGGTTGTCCTACCGAGATCGTAACCGATCGAGGCAGGCAATTTCAATCGGCCTTATTTCAACAGCTGTCCAAATCTATCGGTTTTGATCACCGTAGGACGACAGCTTACCACCCACAGTGCAACGGTTTGGCTGAGCGATTCCACAGGCAGTTGAAGGCAGCAATTACCTGTCACGCTGACGCGAACTGGACCGAGACACTACCACTCGTGCTTCTCGGCATCAGGAGTGCCTTCAAAGAAGACCTCCAGGCTTCATCGGCTGAGTTGGTGTATGGTGAGCCACTGCGCCAACCTGGTGAATTTTTAGGCCACGACATCGCTCAAAACACCACTGACATCACCGATTTCTCAGCTCGTATGAAGTTATTTGCCGACAGCATACGTCCAGTTCCCCCCCAGCACCACTCAAAATCTCGCAGAGCCTTCGTATTTAAAGACTTAGCCCACTGTAGTCACGTATTCCTCAGAGATGAAGTGCTACGTGGCTCATTTCAGCCCGCTTACACTGGGCCATACGAAGTGCTCAAGAGAGGTGCAAAAACCTTTACCATACGTGTGGGAAATAAAGACGAGACAGTATCCATAGACCGTCTGAAACCGGCCTATATACTGTCCTCGGAAGCATCCTCATCCCGACAGGACAATATTTCTCCTGCTAAGGAATGTCCCGTAAAGACGACACGTTCGGGACGCAGAGTACACTTCCCAGATTTTTATCGTCCGTAGACACGGCCTCTGGAGGGGAGTGATGTAGGTGACTTATAACATAATATATTTAATTTATCATATTTATATATTAAACTTTCATTTCATAATATTTATATTTTATTAAATATTTAATTTACGTATTTATATTATCTACTCACCTACATACACACATACAACACGTTTATATAATTATTTATATTTATTTAATAATATTTATTCATATACATTAAATCGACAAGCATAGCCGCGCGAAACCGGTAGTATATAGTGGATCGGAATTTGTTTTACTTCTACCGACCACTAATAACATTTTTCTTAACAAGCAGTCGATGCTTTGCCTTTGATGCGACTTACTTGTTTTATATAATTTAATCGTTTTCGTGAGATATTGTATGTGGACTTTATATGTTTGTACTGTAACTCTTTGTGTCATAGTGTATTTCCCTAAACGTTCCTTCTGTACTGTTTTTACGTGTGAGTTGACTTTATTATTATAATTTCATCAGTGACGTAACATATTCTTTTATTTGTTATTCATCGTCACGCAACAACCACCAAACATATGATTTGGAAGTTTACTAAACTGTAAGTTGTTTCAGTGTTCGGAACAGAAACAAATACAAATCTATCCAGTCCAATAAAATATTTTTGAAATTTAATTTTTGTTGTTATTCTAAATAATAATAATTACATATTTCTATTTTTGATACAATATACCATTGTTTAAATGAATAAATTAGAGGATATGATTATGCGGTAAAAGCTAGAGGAGTCAATAAATCGTGTAGAAATAACGTTTCGAATCGAAACATTCATATTGATAATAATGAAATTAAATTTAACTCTTTCAAATTAAATTTAACTTATGAGAACAGTACAAGGAATTAAAAGTTTTGTAGATATAATATTAAATACTTTATATCATAAGTCTTGAGGTCTCTATTAAAAAAAATTATAATTATAACCCACTGTTATACTTTGGAAGCTGTAACATAAGTATGATATAATAAGCATACTCGATCCCAAATCTCTACTTTAAAACAGGTTGATATGAAGGTCATGTGTAGACGAAGGGCTCCGGCCCACAAATTAAGGCACCGTTACATTCCACCTCGCAAAAAGTGTCTAACCAGATATGAATCCCGTTGCGACCAAGTTATGGAACTATAAAAGTAAGTATTTAGGTTTGTAGTCCTTATTTTTTAATATACATTTAAATATGTTAAGATGGTTTTTTTTTTTTAATCTAATATATAAATATCTCGTGTCACTGTTTTTGTAGTCGCACTCCTCTGAAATGGGCTCGATCGATTTTAATGTTTTTTTTGTATATTTGATAGGTATGAGAATAGGTCATAAAGTATTTTTCACCTTCCTACCCCCACCCCTTATTTTTTAAGTAACTAGGAGCGAACCCAAGCGGAGCGTGGGTGAGTCGTTAGTATTTTCTATATTAAAAAAATTCAATTCTTTATTGTGGTATTTTAGCGTGAAATTACTTTGTGCACACTTTTTTGAATGCATTTGTTCAGGAGATGTTTTGGTCATGTTTGGGATGGTATGTATGAATAATAAACAAGGTAACAGCTAGAGGAATGTCTTTATCTGTTTGTTCATCATCCTGTCTTAAAAGCTTCTCATTCTGTATAGAAATGCTAACAAACAAGTGTAATCAAAGGTGATATAATCATCACAACATCATATCAATTTCAAATAATTTAGATAAAAGATTGATATAGTTATTATAATATTTAATATACGACGTACGTAAACAATATCATGTGGCCTCGATAAAAAATTTATAATTCAGCAGTTTTTTTCGTTACTTAAACGGTGTCAGAATGCAAATAAAACCGTAATAAATTAACTTATTTTACTGCTTAAACATATTAGTGTAAATTCTTAACATTGCAATTTTACTCTCATTTAGTTCTTTTATGTCTGATTTTTATAATTTTGATATATATTTTTTATTTCAATATTATTTAAAATATTTATGATATGTATGTACCTATTTAAATTTATATAGGTATGCGTAGTGTATCAACTATCTGGTACGTATAACCCAAACCTCGTGGCTTACCATGGAATTAGATGGTGCTGTGTGTTAATTTATTCAGCCCTTTTTAACGTCCCACTGCTGGGGGTAGGCCTCCCTTCAGTACGAGGGGGATCAAACCATAGTCCACCACGCTAGACAAGCGCGGATTGGCGGACTTGACATGTCTTTTGAAAACTTGCTTGGTTCTCTCAGACATGCAAGTTTCCTCACGATGTCTTCCTTCACCGTTAAGATAAATAGTAATCATGTTGGAAATGATTCGCAGATGAAAATATCAGAGGTGCGAGAACCGGGATTTGAACCCGCTTCACTCGGTTTCCCAAGCGAGCGTGTCCCAACATATATTTTACTGTAATATTGATTGTTGCAGGCTTTCTCCTACTTTAGTTGAGGGAAAGGATACAATTAAACTTTAACCCGATCACCTACACAAGAAACATAAGAGTACTTTGTAGTTCCTCCACTTAAGTCTTATACCTACAAATTTACGACGATAGATTCCATACAAATTCCTACCGCTAGTAAAGAAAAGCACAGATAGAAAAGTTATTTCTCGTTAATCAGTCTTTAAACGAACACTTGTAACAATATGACGTATACTGTAGTATCCATACATGAATTCGTTACGACAATCAAATATAAGAGCAAATATGTAATTTCTCTTTCACTCGCCAAAGTGATTTTACTACTTTTATTGGACTTTCTATTTAATACTCTACGTGATGGGTTTATTACGTATGTCGTTTGCAATCACGTGTAGTATTAAACAATGTTAGTTTTTTATTAAGTTTTTTTCTTTCTGATATCTAAAGCTGTTATGTATGAATTTGTACATTTAGTACATTCATTCACATTTAATTATAATTTTACCTCATTACCTAATACAGTAATGATTATAAAGTTTGTATTCATAATATAAATTTAACATTACTACATAAGTATTCATAATTTACAAAATTTTAATATATAATATTTATTCAAAATACGAATTATATTTTTGGAAGACAATCACTTGCTATCACCACACGCAATATTGGCCGTGCGACTGACCGCCAAACGTATTGCTTCACTCGTTGCGTAAGATCGACCATTATTGATGAATAGATACGAAATATTGCGAGTTCGACACTTGCTTGGTACTTTAAAATTCATTAACAGAAAGCTGTTACCAGTTGAAAATGGTGATATCATTTTCTATAATAGGTGCTTTTAAATAATTTTATATGCATATGTATATTATATACACGTTGTTAAATGGAGTTTATTAAATTTAAGTTTCGAACACAATCACTACATATTACAATCTAGCGGCTCACCCTCGCTACGCTCGACAAGATAACAAAAACGAATCTATCCCGTGGGAATCGTACATTTTTCGCGATAAAAGGTAACCTATGTGCTTATTCCAGATTATAATCTCTGTACCAATTTTCATCGTTCAGCCGTCGTATCTACCATCAGCTCCGTTCAGCCGTTCTGGCGTAATTGAGTAACAAACACCCATACAAACATCTAAATTTTGACATTTATAATATAATATTACTTCATAATAATCTAAAAAGAATTTCCTATAGCAATTCACAAATTCATATGTAGATAGATACCTATTTGAAAATCATTTACTTATCTAAAACTGTCTAAAAAGTCAATACTGTCACAAATGACTCACCGAACTCATTAATTTAAAAATAACATCTTTAGAATATAATTTCGTTGTAATCGCGGCCTTTAAGTATAATTTCGATAGTAAGTCGTAATAATATGGAAATTGCTAATTACAAATAAAAATTATTCACTCCATAACATCATATGTGTTTAATTTCTAACAATTTGCGTATGCAATCCTATATGTATTGTTCTAGAATGTAGATGCATTATATAATAATACTTAATTAATAATTAATAAATAAAAAAATATTAGTAATTTGGGTCTAGATGTATGTACATAGGTATAGAATATGCAAAAAATATTAACTTTCTAAAGGAAGCTTCTAAGGCTAGCACCAAAAAATAATTTTAATTAAAATTCGAAAGATTTTTACTTGGAACGTTGATTAATTTCATTTGCAAAACAAGTAAATGAAACTGCAGGCAAAAAACTAAATGAAGCGAAAGGTGTAATTCTTTCACGATGAGACGAAAACCGGTAATCCTTGACAAGTTCTGATAATGAAGGAAAGTCGAATCGACCAATATTAACTAAAGTAAAATTACATATTCATTCCAAGTAAGTTTTTCTTTAATTTAAAGGTAAGATAGCAATATTTTTAAAATTCTATTTAACAAGGACAGATAGTCTATCTGTCCTTGTTAAATAGAATGAATGAAAATGGGTGGATGACAAACATAAAGTCATAGGCCATAAAAGCATAAAAAGGCCCATTGTTTAAAGTATATTTTCTTTTTATCCATGAAATGAAAATTGCAAACAGGCAAAGTTTTGAGCAAATCTTTTCTCTTTAAGAATTTAGTTCAAAATGGTTACCTACAGTAATTGTAGGCAATCACAATCCGTACCATTTTTTTCACCAGATTCGGCCTTAAGTAACTGCAATACTTGTATTTAATGATTTTAATAAGTGTTCTTAAATGATTTAAAAGTCGTTTTATTTGTTTTGTTAACAGATTTAATGATTACTTCGGAATTTGTTTTATTATGTGGCAAGGGTTTGCTTGCGTCCGTTACGCTTGTAAATGTCGTCAAAAATCCGCGATAAAGAAACAAAACCATCAACAATATAAATAAGACTAAGAAAACATTATTTTTTACTTTGGCGATTAAAAAACAATTTTTAGATAAAACTTCACTCATCGACTCTAATATAATAGACACATATATACATATAAAATATTATATGAAACTTAAAATTATTATACATTTTTTTATACATGTCAATGACACCCATCGGTGTATAGCAATTGGAATCCTACATTCATATAACTGCGGGAAATGCATAGTTAAACTAATGGTACCTATTTAATGTAATTCTTTTTGAAAAAATAAACATTAGTTGTCCCGTTACGGTACCATTCCGACATTCTAATTCAATCAACCTACAGGAAGTCGGTGCAAAACACATCTATAAAATTAGCTACTACTCGCGTCTTTATAAGGTAACATAATTAGTTAGGTAAGTTAATAAATAAAATAGGTCAAAAGAAAATGGCCAAAGGACCTGCTCAAAAATTGTATCAACTTCTCTGGAAATAGCTAAATTAAATTATATTTTAGAAAAAAAAAATACAGGGAAAACGACAGTAAAAATATCACAGAACTATTAAAACTATAACGAGTCACGTATTAACAATGATTTCTGTAACATCGTTACATCTAGAAGCTAATATTGCTACATTTAAAAAGAAAAACTACTAATTGCATATAGTCACTACGAAATAACGAATTTGCACATCATATTATATGTATGTAACACATATAAAAATACATATAACAGAATTATTTATTGAAAAGTGGAGATTTAATCGTTAAATAGTGGTAGCACTGTATTAATAGGCTAGTATCATACATTTTTATGGTCAAACTAGGCACAAAAACCTTTTATAACCTTGAATCGAGATGAACATACATCGGCGACATCGGTCCCGTTACCATCTCGATGTAACGGACCAGCGAGTGGACGTGCCACGGCGCGGGCGCAACGCTTGAGTAAACGATGCACCGTGATGTACATAGCGACTTTTTTCTATATAGTGTTAACGCTACTGTTTAAAAAAAAATGTGATGATGTGATTTTGAAATTGATTATTGACCTTTTTGGTAAAAGTTAACTTTAAATCAAGTAATCAGTTATGAACAAAATATCCCTTTTAATAAGAAAAAGCACAATACTTGGGTTAATAACAATTGATAGATTTTTCCAGGACATTGAGACAAAGTTCTAATAAACAAACATAAAGCCTATTTCAAACAATAGCTATATTACTACATCGCCGTCACTTCCTTATAATTCAACCCACTGACATTTAAACGATTACAAAGTACAAATCGAGTACAAATGGGGGCGGGCTATCAAAGGAAATGCTACGTGACGTTGAGAAATGCCGGTTCCTTTGGCAAAATGTCCAGTTTTCTCAATAAACCTGTTACGTTCAGGGTTGCCGTTAATATGACCACACACAGTATACCAAGATTTATAACTAGTGAAATGCCCTAGCTTTGCTTTGAAGTAATAAGAGATTTTATCTTTTTTTTTTTTAGAATGTTGTATTTTATGAATGAAATATTTATGGCAATAATATCTTTATATGTGGTGATGAATTCCGTACACTCATTCAGTTACTACGCAATCTATACATATAATAAAATTGTAACAAAGCCAAATCTGTACATTAAATATTTTTTGGAAAATCTTATTGAAATAGACATTATTGATACAGAGGCCGAAACTATAGTTTTTAGAATTTTTGTCTGTCTGTTACCGCATCACAGAAAAACCACTGGAGGGACTTTTTACCGCGGGAAAATATCTCATTTCTGAGAAAAAATACAAAAACTGCAATGTAAGTTTATACTAATATGTAAAACTTAAGAATTTGGTTTTTGGTTATTGAACGCGGGCGGAGCCGCTGGCAATGCTAGTACATATATAAATATAAAGTAAATGCCAACCAGCAGCAGCCCTACTTCAAATGGAATGTTGGGTCCAAGGCTGTCGCAGAAAGTGCGATTAGATCAACAATTGATTAATCGAAAACATCTTGTCTTTTGATAATGATTTATTTTAGTGTTATCTCTATTTATTAATATATCTTGTAATAGAAAGAAGTTTTTTAATATTTCGCAATTGTAGAGATGATGATTTTTTTTAAGTTATGGGTACTTCTTTTAGCACCTTTGGAAAAAATTATGAGAGTAAAATTTTTACGATGCGCGCGCACACCGACAGCCAAAAAGCGACATGATGAAGTTAGCTGCATTCCTTTGACATACGGAATGAAATCTTTATACCTCTATCTTTTGAAATGAACGTAAAAGTATTGCTCTTTATTGTTTACACAATAATAAGCTGTAAAAGATATAGATGGTCTAAGCATGTCCTAATAAATAATACGATGCATACTAATCAACGTTTGTGTAAACATAAAAAGTACATAAAACTAAATGCGCAATTTATATTGTTGTTATTTAGCTGATTCGGAATTCGAAGAACGTAAACGATTCTAAGGTATCTTGTTTCCTGTATGACGGCATTTTAGACAATGTTCCACTTATGGACTAGTATTGCCCTATAACGTAAATGAGTATATTTTCAAGCTTTTATAAAGCAGTGTAATAAAATGTACTTGTAGTAACAACTATCTTGACGCTTAGAAGGGTTGTTAAGTTCAAATCGATCCCCGGGAAAGCGTAAATTAAGACTGTAAAGCTTGAATTGTTTACCTGAACTGTTTAAAGCTCATTAACACTTCCAGGATAAATTCTTAGAAATTAATTAAAAAAATGAGAAATCTATTGTTAACTGACACCCCGGCGTGTCCGCGGTCGTGGAGGGATTAAGATATTATTAGTCCGCCATCCCGCGCTGGGCCAGCGTGGGGGACTATGGCCTGATTACCCTCGTATTGAAAGGAGGCCCGTGCCCAGCAGTGGGACGTTAAAAAGGGCTGAATACAAGAAATTAAAAAATAAACAATCATTAGAATTTCTTATATACGAGTAAGTGTATAGATTTATTTTGATACACTTGTTTTTGCATGAAAATCGTTTAGCGGAGGCATTGTTTGACGTTCGGCTACTTATTATCTCTGTACATCTCATGATTCCCATAGGGACATACCTTAACATTAGAACGATATAAGTTACTCAAGTCTCTAGCATAATAAATTTCTATATATTTGTATTTAAAATTGCTTCACAATACATTTTAGAATCTACTCGATATAGTTAGAAGACCAAATATGAAAACGGGTCATTTAACAGGATATATCGTAAATATACACTTAAATGTACGTAAATGCGACATTTTAATGTATTGCCTTTAGAGTGTGTCGAGTTCAGTCTTAGAATGCAGCGTGCAAGCAATGACGAAACATAGCCAACGTCCTCATGACGAAATAAACCGTGATAACCGACAGAATTGTGGTTAAGGAAAATAATTCTCTATAAGTTATTTAAGACACATGTTAAATATTGCTAATGACGTTGCTTGACAAAACATAGTCGTTTTTTATTAAAACTTAAAATTTACATATAAAACCACACAAAATATCTAAATATGACGACACGTTTGGCTCAGTTTGTAGTGACCCTACTTGCTGTGTCAGCGGTCGCGGGTTCGAGTCCCGCTGGGGGCATTCATTTGTGTAATGAGCATGAATGTTTGTACTCCAGTCATGGGTGTTTATTTTTATATTATTTATGTATTTAAAGTTATATATGAGTAGTGTATAATCTATCTGGTATCCATAACACAAGCCTCGTAGCTTACCATGGAACTAGATGGTGCTGTGTGTTAATGTCATAACATTTTAATTTTTATTATTATATAAATAATAAAACTATACTGAACTTTATACATATATTATAACAAAACCATCATTTACATATGAAATAATTTCGTACTATACATATATGTAAATGTTTATTAAAATATAAAAATCACATTTCAGATAGTGAATATTGAGTAAATATCTACGAGTGTTAAACACAGCGGCCTTGATCATTAAAAACTAGGTTGTTTCATTCCTTAATTAGCATACATAAAATATTTTTATGATTTTCTCCATCGATTACGACAATCTATCGAAATGATAACTCATGCTTTAAAACGATAACTCGATCCATATTCATATATCGAAATCAAACAAGAGATAACCCCATTTAATAGAATTAACGAGTGTTTTCAATTAAACATATCAATATGTGGATACAATGTTCGTTGTTATTATATCTCGTAAATAGGTTTTTTTTGTAATTTTCAATTGAATAATACAAACAATGCCAATAAACCTACTAAATACATACAAATAAGATAAGCATTCAATGAAAAGATTTCGTGGAAAGTGAGTATTTTTTTTTGTCTACTAATGCGTATACACTATGTACTTATAATAATACAGATTATCTCAAAGTCGCTTCAATGTTGTAATTCTTTTCATTTTACATTGTTGAAATGTACTTGCAAGTATAGATGAAAATTTTGAAAATCACATAAGTAAAATTTCACGCTGGATAGTTTATTTTTAGGGTTCCATACCCAAAGGGTAAATCGGGACCCTATTACCAAGACTACGCTGCCTGTCGGTCTATTGTCCGTCTGTCACCAGGCTGTATCTCATGAACCGTGATAGTTAGACAGCTGAAATTATCACAGATGATGTATTTCTCTTGCCGCAATAACGACAAATACAACAAACGTGATTTTTTTGCTCATTTTTGCTCGATAATGATAACGGCAACAGGCAGACGCCGGAAATATTCACAAAATATTTAGTTATATATTATTCATTTTAAAAATAGATAATTAAAATAAAACAAATATTTAAGTGGGGCTCCCAAACAACAAACATGTTTTTTTGCCGTTTTTATTGATAATGGTACGGAACCCTTCGAGCGCGGGTCGACTCGCACTTGGCCGGTTGTTACTTCAAATTAACGAATAGGCTTTTAAGACTAATGGAATTCGTACGAGCATCAACACTACTAATATTAATAGATAGTTTATCTATTGATTTGTTATTTTAAATATATAGAGAATCAATCCATCTTACCTTCGTAGTTGTTGTCGTCATCATCGTTATTGTGCGCGGTACTAATCTGGCGGCAAAGGTCCTCATATTCAGCCCAATAGGCGGCAAGCGCGGCCGGGTCGGGCGCCCGAGGTAGAGGTAAAGACATGTGGACTTCCGGTGACTCCTGTAAAAGAGAATCTTATTAGCATACTAAGTACCTTTAACTTCTTAATTTATTTACATTAAGAATTTAAACCAAAAATCCTAAAAAACAGTCCGCCATCTTTGAGAGTCTACCATATTAGATTTACAATGACGTAAACCGATGAACCGCTTTTGAGTTAACGCTTTTATTAATCTCACTCCTCATGAAATTTCCATACCGAGAGACTTATCGCCCGATCTATCGAGAAAATCGGTTTTTAAGGAGTAAACTCCAATACATCCTGATTGTATCGATTTTCGTATAAACCTTTAGAAAATTCCATATGAATATATATTTTTTCAAACTCTCTAACACCTCTTACAAATGCTAAAAGCTATTGCAACAGCGCAATTAGAATTCTTCGCTCTTATATTAAATACTTAGTTTTTTAAAAAAAAACAGTGACCTTAATTAAGACGCGAGATATTTTCTAAGAACCAAATCAGTAGTGATCATTTATTACATAAAATCTACGCAACGATATATTGATAAGAATCGCGATACATTAAAGGTAGGTACAGAATCAATGCTTTTTTTCAGAATCATAACTACTAAGAAAACTTTGTTTTGCGCAATATTTTTAGTTAAGTTTAGCGATATATTAATTGAGATCTAGTAGTATCTTATCCTCTTTGGATAGAATTTTCTATCAATAAATAAATAAATACATGCCAGAATCGTCGTATGTTGCTTTTATTAATGAAAGTCTGAAACCTAACATTTCTTGTTCTACATATGTATCATAAAAATAGTAAGATTTTCTGTTTGTTTTCCTAAATATATCCATGTTATCTTCTAGAATAGATAAAATTGAGTATGTCTGAACACGGTAGTTGCTCAAAAAGTTTGTTTCCAAAGTATGCATTGTATGTAGTGTGCACTGGCCCTAATAGATAATACACAATGAGGAGACTAAAACGAGATTTCGAAACTTTACGCTCCCAACTAAGAGACAATGCCATCTGTGATCTGATGAAATACAAGTTCGTTTAACATAATTATTTTACAGTTCTATTTAGGCCAGCCTAAATTATATTTATTTAATTTTAATGTAGGTGTGACACGTATTATTATGATATAAATATAAAATTAAAATCTATAAGTAATATAAGTAATATTATAAAGCTAAAGAGTTTGTTTATTTGAATCTATGGATCTACTGGTCCCATTTGAAAAATTAAAAAAATGAAGCTTCTTTTTTAGCGTGTGCGTGTGTTTCCGCCTTTTTATTAAAAAAGGTTATGTTACATCAAACTACGAGAGCAGAGTAATTCTACAAAATGAAATGATGCAAAGTCACGGAAAAACGCTAGAACAATGATTTATAATAAACAACGAAAAACAAACGAAATTCGATATCCTAAAGGTGACAACTTTTACTTTGTAAAGAATTTTTTTTAATTAAAAGTCAGAAAATCTAAAAATCATCATTATCAGACATCAAAAAAAAACATCAATACAACAGCTAAAATTATTTTTTCGTATCAGTTATCACCGTGATCACCTTCAAAATTAACTGATAATATTGATCTTTCAAAATCAAAAAATAAATATCATCTCAAAAGCCTAGAAGCTATTTACATCAGCTATTTCTCAATCAATATGCTATCCAAAGGCCTTCATAAATGAAATGTGACTCGTAACTAGAGAAGATAATCTCCAATCAGCGGACACACCTCTATGTACAAATCTATCTACGAGTATCGTCAGAGTCAAGCAAATAATTCTTACAAGGCCAATGATTTAAGCCGACTGTCTAATACTTATGTGCTAATTAGATACTAAAATGACAGATTTATCAAGGTAGGTTAGATAAGTAATTGTAATGAAATTGCACTCATAACATATAAAGTGCGTATTGGTTTTTTATCGTATACTATGAAACGAGCAATATTTGTTTATATATGTATATACCTACATATATTTGTGATCCCGTTCTCGAAAATGGATCGAAGGATTTCGATGAAATTTGCAATATAGACGTCTACGGAGGCGAAAAATCGATCTAGCTAGGTCATGAGTCTGGGAAAATTCGTTTTCTCCGTATTTTCACCCAAAATTTGCTTGTGCAATATGAACGATTTGGATCTTTTGTATTTAGATAAAAGTATTTTAGATAGATATATTTCCTAAAAAAATGTTTTATATCTGTTCTAAAACAACAAAAAAAAAACGAAGGCCGAACGCCCAGTTACTATTCATAATTTACGTTTGCACCATGTACCATATGTAAGTGGACAATGTTTTATTACTATTTTGAAAGAAAAACTATATTTTTGTATTATTAGAAACTCGTCTTCTAGCTTAAGTATACCCAATATTAAAAAATATTAAAAAAACTACCAATGATTAAACTATAAAACACGCCATCGTAAAATATCTACCAATCTTAATATCTGGAGGCTGAACTGTGAACAGTGAACACGCAACCTTATGTTAGAATCAGTATAATCTCAATGTTAATTTTGTAATTTAACAACACAAAATCGAATTCTTGTACTCAAAGGAGTGGTTCAATTTATATTTTGAAAACGACATTGAAATATTTAAATAACCCATAAATTACATTTTATGCTTCAAAAATATTATCGACTGGCAAATTCGTTCTAATACGATACAAAAAAGGCGATATAAATCTTTGAGGCCACGCATGTCAAGTATAATAAACTAACTTATATTTCAAATTCAAAATAAACTATTTTTATAATACTGAATTAAAGATCTGATGTACAAATTTCTTATTTACATATAAAAAAAACTAAAGTTTAGTTCACTATGGCTACTACAATTATACTACGAACACGTTTACATTCCATACTAACGGTTGCTTAATGAAATTTGCATAAAAATCAATTTAATTATTCTAATAGAGCATTTTGATTAAATACAAAGTGAATGGACCGTGTCATAGATCATGTAAAAGAAAAAAAATATAATAATATATAATAAAATTGTAACTAAGCCGAATCTGTAAGTAAAATTTTTTTAGAAAATCTTATTGATATAAACATTATTATCGATACAGAGACCGAATCTATAGTTTTTTGGATTTTTTTTCTGTCTGTCTGTCTGTTACCGCATCACAGAAAAATCACTGGAGGGATTTTGATTAAATTTGGTATGGTGATAGCTGGATATCCGGGTCAACTTATAGGATTTTTACCGCGGGAAAATAACTCATTTCTGAGAAAAAATACAAAAACGGCAAAGTAAGAGTATACTAATATGTAAAACCTAAGAATCTTGTTTTTGGTCATCTGAACGCGGGCGGAGCCGCGGGCCATGCTAGTTAGTCTACATAATATAAAGCAATTTCCGCGATATTACCATGATTCAATAAAGGGGCATATTTTAAGCCTAAAGCCAAGTTTGAGAAGTCTCTCGAGAGGCGCTAGCGTCATTATCGTGAAAAACGCGTTTTATTAGATTTCTCAATTCTCAGAACGGTTCATACTACGTAAAAACTAAAACTATACAAATCTTTTATCTTATAAATTAAATTTCCTATCTTTTTTATTTAATTTTTTTTTAAAGTTATACTTCTTTTGGCAAGTTTGGAAAAAAATATGAGAGTAAAATTTTTACGATGCGCGCGCACACCGACAGCCAAAAAGCGGCATGATGAAGTTAGCTGCATTCCTTTTAAAAACAGAGAGTTAAGACAGACATACGGGATGAAATTTTTAGCTATTTTGTTCTGTTACGCCAGAGAAGTATAACTTCTTACGTGCGTACATAAGTACACACACACACATATTTTTTTTAATTAATATTTCTTACCTATCAGGAACAAATGTCCAAATCACGATAACAGTCGATATTACCATCAACTGAATTATATGATTGAAGAACAAAGAAAAATAATATATTTTACATCGAAATCTATAAACTATCTATTCAAATTATTATTAATGAGTATGAATGCCTGTACATTAAATATATTATATGAATCATTCATTAACACATTGAAATATCTATTGTAACGTTTTAACAATTAATGTATACAATTGTTGACATTGTACATAATATGTTATCTTCTTATTAAATTAATGTAATATCTAGGTATTACATAGACAATATAATTTTTTTTTGGATATTTTCGTGGGTTTTGTTTTGATTTATGGTGGAGAAACCGTGCTTTTTAATATGTCGAATGTTCGCGTAAACCTAGTGTGAGTTCTTTTGTGACGGATAAAATTGGCTGACGCGTTACATCATACCTACCTATTAATAGTGTCGTGAACTTAATATGGTAAATACCATAAGCAAGTTAATTTATTATCTATATATTATTATTTATAATACATTGCTAGTTACATCGGATTACAATTATAACGGTGGACAATCCCTCTACGACCGCCGACACGCCGGCGGCGTGTCACATAGAGTATATTGCTGGCGTGTCATTTAAAAATAGATTTTCTTAGAAATTTAATTAATTTCTTAGAAATTTACCTTTAGGTGTTAATTATTTTGTCCTTCTTAAAATGTCATACTTTTGCACCTAGTGGTTTTCAGCCTGTGCATTGTCTATCGGTTAGATTAGTAAATTAACTAATGATGTTTTGCTCTGTACATTTATAAAACTGATTACGGTATTGGTTTCATAGATCAATCAATTGAACAATTGTCGCCATAAGCTTAATTATAATAATTAATAATACTTATAGCTTCCATTCTTTATATTATTATAAATACGGAAGTTTGTGTGTTTGTGCAGGTTAGTTACTTTTTTATGTTACCTGAGTGAAGCGCTAGTGTTATTTATTTTAAATATATAATAACTAATATTCTACATAAAGGTAATAAATAGATTGATGGTATGTGAAAAACTTTATACCTTTTGCTAAATTAAGAAATGGACCTTTTCTCGGAATTAACACATAGACGTGGGTTCATGCCCACGTCTATGTTTTAATTCAAAGAAAAAAAAACTTACCTAATTCATCCTATAATTGTCGAAAGGAAATACGTCATAAATCATACATCTATCTAAGTTCATTGTTATTAAAGTATAGTAGAAATACGACATCCCCATCCTGTGTCATTTCCGTACATAGATATTACTTTATCACGAGTCTACAATGCTACCGTCAATAAAATATACTATGTAGTACATTTTAGTTTATCACAAAATGTAATTTTAAATAGACGACCATCGTAACGCGCAGAAGAATTTATTAAAGTACTTGTAACTGTGCTGGAGGTCATGGATTCGATTTTGCCTAAGTTAAAATATTTGCATATGGATAGATAGGTAGTACATATATTATTGCGGTATATCAGTTGGATGCGTAGAGCTGAAGATCGAGGTCAGTGGCGTGCCATAGGAGAGACCTATGTCCAGCAGTGGACGAAATATGATGGATGATAAAGATAAAATGTATTATTTAGTAGCTTTCAAGTTTTATTAATTTTTTATTAATTAATCCATATCTAGTATTAATCTATAGGTATAGTAAACATTTTTTAATGAAAATATCTGAGATATTTAATTATTAAATTAAAATTAACAATATAATGAGGTTAACAATGAATTTGAATATAAAAAGTTTCGCTAAAGGTGAATGTCACGATTTCTACCAAGAATGTTCCGGGTCACTGGTAAACATTAATCGGTTTACAACTATGCCTATTGATAATAATTAAATATATTTACATATGTTAATGTATCTATCTAATTAATTATATATTATCAATAGGCATCCACATCAAAGGCAAGGTTTTAGAAATACATACTTAAAACTAACAAAGCTTTTAGAACAAAAATTGTCGAACTTGTTGTTTGTCTGTAATGTTATTAAAATATTATATAGCCTAATTATACTAATATTATAAAGAGGCAAAGTTTGTAGGGGATTATGTCCGAATATACTGATCCGATTAATTATTAGACTGTAAGTTTATATGTGATCTGTAATCTGTGGTGATCTCTAAAACTACTGATCCTATTGTCTTCTCTTATCTAAAATTCTTTCACTAATAAGAAGCTACATTACCGTCGAGTGATATAGGCCTATATATTTTATTATTCGATAAAAATGTGTTTTTTAAAATCTTAACTTTATATTATATGAGTCGAAAAAAAACTGTCTGTTGCATCGCTTTATCCGCCTGCGCTGCCTTTGAAATGGTTTGAAATAAAGCAATATACTGTAGGGCAAAAAGACACCTAGGGAAGCACTCGGGTGCTTCGTTCGGACGAAGCGAGTGTAAGTCACGTAAGAAGGCAAGTAAGGTAGTAATATGTATGTATATTAAATCATAACTCAGTACGGTACAACTAGCGGGACTCTGAATACTGAACTGACGGGACTCAATACCACTAATTATTTTTTCTCTTTAGCAAAGCAAATGAAGCGTAATTAAAATTAAATTCACATTTTTTTTACTGAAGAATAAAATTTTATAGCTTCAGTTAATTGAAACGATAGTAGCTAGGTATCATAAGGAAGTAGTCTGTTAAGATCCTAGAACTGCAGATGATTAATAATACCGATATATCTTATGAGTTTTATAATAGTTATAGTTAATAAATATTTTCTACGTAAAGACTGAAGTAGGTCTTTTAACTTTTTATATTCTAGCTGAGGATATGTTATGCCTTTATGCCACTAACGGTCTTGACGTCACCATATCGGACTTAGTGGCGCTTTGTTTTTTACTCTCTACCTTTAAGGGAATTCGTCGTTGCTAGAATCGAACCGGTGATTATCGGTGCATTATCGGAAATACGGCAGATAAGTATTAGTGATGTTAACACGTCAACTACACTTAATCATAGAAAAATCTAAATGTATAACCTATATATTTCTACAATTTCTTCCAGAAAATAATTTGTAATAATAAAATCTTTTGTGTACATAATATAACCGGATGTATGAACATTTTATCACAAGCTGTTTTGCGTGATGTCACTCGACGCTTTCTGATTCACAATCAAATATACCAAAGATTAAATTCACTTCGGAATTCATCCTGTATACTTTGAATCATCTTAAATGAAGGATAAATAAAAGAAAAAAAATGGTGTTGTAAATTTAAACAAAGGAAATAACTACATCGTTTTTATAAGCTTTTGTAACTTATATACTTTTAAAGCTTACAACGAACTTTAAATAATAATTTATAATAGTAAAAATAATACTTTGACAAGAGCAAGTTTAATATTAAAACGATGGCAACTTTTTATAACTTTTTCTAGAATAATGAATATACAATATACACAAATAATCTTACATAATTTTATAACTAAGCATAGCATGTAATCATAGCAGCTTAAAAACTATAAACAGCGTAGAATTCTTAACGAACTGAATGATTCTAGTTATCAACACAAAAACGGCTAAACCTGTATTTTTTTGTTAATTGAGGCAAACTATCTTTTATTATATTTTTGCATTTAAATTATCTATTTCGTTCTGACAGTTATACCAGATAACTTTTGAACATACTTTAGGTGTGCATTAGTATGTATTCGTATAAGACTAACCTTTAGTTGCTTTAAGTATAAAGTTTAATTGTACTTTTTTCTATTCAAGCCTGAACTTACGTATTTAAATTGCACAATCTATACTAATATTATAAAGAGGCAGAGTTTGTTTGTTTGTTTGAACGCGCTAATCTCAGGAACTACTAATCCGATTTGAAAAATTCTTTTTGCATTAGATAGCCCGTTTATTGAGAAAGACTATAGGCTATATATCATCATGCTACTACCCAAGGGAGCGATGCAGTAATCATAAATGTCAACAAATCGGGCAGATTTCCATACATTATTGTAAAACTGATGTTTAAATATCGAAAGTTTGAACGCGGGCGAAGGCACGGGTACTGCTAGCAGGCAAATAACAGTTTAATCCTTATTTATAATGCTAATTTAAATGCTATTAGGAAAGGGCGTAGGTAGGCATACAAGATCATAACTTTGCACCGAGTATTGACAAGTATGTTCATAAACATAAATCATTAAGCAATTATTTTAGAATATACGACTAGATCCATAGCTTATTTAGTTTAGTTAAGTTATTAAGATATATTTTATTGCTATGAAAACATAGCCTACATTTATTGTGGTTAGATTCGAGTTTTTTTTTAAATAATTAAGATAATTTAAGATTTTATAAGGAGCTAGGAAAAACCATGAATTAAAAGCTTTATGTAATGAACACGACTAACTCTCTAACTAGTAACGAGATGAAAAAGTTAAATCATTAATATGACATCATCGATATATACTTAATCAATTTCGAGACATATGATCGATCGATCAAGATGACGCAGGTACTTGTGGATACTTTAAGTGCTTCTGTTGCTTACTGAGAATATGAGAATCATAATTATGTAACAATTTTGGGTTTGGACCAAATACATGTTTGATAATCAAATCGAATGAGGCAATGGTAGCCCAGTGGTAACGCGCTCGCTTGGGAAACCGAGTGAAGCGGGTTCGAATCTCCGGTCTCGCACCTCTGACATTTTCACGTGCGAATCATTTCAACATGATTACCACTTGTCTTAGCGGTGAAGGAAAACATTCTGAGGAAACCTGCATATCTGAGAGAACCTAGCAAGTTTTCAAAAAACATGTGAAGTCATCCAACCCGCAGTTGGCCAGCGCGGTGGACTATAGCCTGATCCTCCTCGTATTGAAGGGAGGCCCGTGCCCAGCAGTGGGACGTTAAAAAGGGCTGAATATAATCTAATCAAATAATTTGATAAACACATGAAAAGCGGAACCTATTCAAGAATTTAAATATCTCGTTTCATATCAATTTAAATATTTCATTTAAAAAGTAATATAACCAATACGGAATAGCAGGTCTTCTCTTCAAGATACACCAAGTTTTTAACACCATAATTGAACCATCTTATGTATTTCGCCTTAAAATTAACTAATCTTGAATCTTCCAAACATTTGGCTCAGTTTGTAGTGTACTTGCTGTGCCAGCGGTCACAGTTTCGAATCCCACTGAGGGCATTCATTGGTGATATGAGCACGAATGTTTGTACTCCAGTCATGGGTGTTTAAATTTATAATATATATGTATTTAAATTTATATATATGTAGTGTATCAAGTACCTGGTATCCATAACATAAGCCTCGTAGCTTACCATGGAACTAGATGATTCTGTGTGTTAATGTCCCAACATATTTATTCTAAATATTTCAAACAATCACAGAAGTGATATAATGTACAAAGATATTTTGCAATGTTATCCAAAAGTCAGTGCAATTATTTCTAATTACACATCTTATTTAATTAAGTGTAATAATCTAAAAATTGCCTTTCACAGGAAGATAATTAAAATTGTTTCAAAATTAAAAGTGATAATCACTACTTTAAATCGGCTTTCAAACAGCATAAACCTGCCTAATAATAAATATAAATGAATTCAATATCCTATCCTATTAATATTATAAACGCAAAAGTTTGGGAGGATGTATGGATGTATGTTTGTTACTCTTTCACGCAAAAACTACTGAACGAGTTTTGAAGAAAATCTTATAGTAATATAGCTGGTACATCAGACTAACACATAGGCTAGAATTTATAAAGATATAACCTATACACATTATTGAAATACGTGGGCGGAGCCGCAGGAAATCGTTAGTAAACTTAAGTACTTGAAATTTAAGAAGGAAAGTATAGGAAATTAAATTAAAAAAAATATATTTAAACAAATAAATTCCATACTTGCTTATAAAAAACTACAAGAAATAAACGATTTAGAGTAAAAATATAACAAAAGACGTACCCATATATAATATCTACATATCCAGAGCAAATATAACAATCTAAATATGTATTCATCGTTCGACTGGTAACTGGAAACGATTAATAATATAATTAGAATTAATAACTTATAAGAAAAACCCATACAACTTTTCTACAATCACTCTCACGTATTGTAGTTAGCTTCCTTGCTTCTGCGCACGTGTAATTAACAAAGATTGCAGGAAATAAGACGCTCAACAAGAACAACGTTACAGAGTTTTACGCAATGAACAAATTACGATTAGAATACATATGTATGACTTATGTAACACTGTGTACTTTCGTTTTAAATTAAATATTTCGATGTTATTTTTGGCTGTAAGTTAATTATACATCACTTAGTTTTACTATACTTACATATGTAGCTATTAGAATATCTCACCGCGCTTTGTACGGTAACAAATAAAAAAAATTGCATGAAATTTAAAGGTACCACCTGTCTGTCTTTCTTACATTAATTTTATTTTTTCTATATCACTTATGCCCGATTCACCAACGTCACCTAAGTTTAAGGGATCCCCTAAGCATGGTTGGGGGGCTGTTAGGGGACAATTTCTGGTTCACCCACAGTTAAGGGTCACCTAAATGTTAAAAGACCCCCTAAATTTAGGTGCTCCAAATATGGGCTTAAAGACGATGGTTTTGACGATTATTTTAGGGGCTAGTTTAGGGGAATTTTAAGCTAGGGATCTCATACGTAGGTGGTAGCTTATGGGTTGTTGGTGAAATCGGGCATTGAACCTGTGAAAGTAGCTGTTTGTTTGTTATCTATTCAGGTTTAAACGGCTGAACAGATTTTGATAGAAATTGGCAAGGACAGATTGCTTAATCATCACTCAGTATTACTATACGGACATATACATATGTTATACAGACGTATTATTTCCGCCCCGCTTACCGTGCGTTCGGAGTCAGGGGCAGAGACCAGTTACCTATATAATTAATAGCGCCTCTTGAGAAATATCCCATAGGAAACACTCAATGCATCGAAATAAAAAGTAGCTGTGTCACTATCCGGCTCCATTAACTATATGCAAGAAATCTAGTAGATCCGTTACAACGTTGCTGCGCGTAAGAAGGACCGACAAACATGTTATGGCATTTATAAGATATATTAAAAAATATTAGATTTAAATGTCATTACGTTTATTACATTGCCTTTTATAGGAAATCGAACCGGTTGACTACACAAATTATTTTTCAAATTAAAATATTAATCGATATTTTTCTATATAAGTATACATCATATTATACATATATAGGTACTTACAATGTACTTACATGATACCACAGGTTATATATAGTTCATAACGATACTTAAAAAAACATTACATATTAAATAAATAAATATGTTGGAAAATTAACACAACATTATCTAGTTCCATGGTAGCTACGAGGCTTGTGTTATGTATACCAGATATATGATACACTACACATACATATTATAAATATAAACACCCATGATTGCAGTATAAACATTCATGCTCATCACACAAATGAATGCCCCCAGCAGACTGCGCCAAACGTGACAGCAAACTGAGCCAAACGTGTCGTCGAAAGTGATAATCACTACTTTAAATCGGCGACAAAGGCTTATTATATTATATAGTGTAAAAAAAGGCTTGCGGCTATTTTAGAAGTCGTGGCGTCTTGTTGTATAATAATTGAGCCCCTTATCTCCTACTCAAGGTGTAGTTACATATGTTATCATAAGTATTTCTACAACTGCACGTTTGAATCGACACTGTTACTCGTATTACGAGACGTTGTATATAATAAGTATGAGATTTCCTTTACATTTACATCACCGTGTTATGATTCTAGTACGTAAGATCGAGATCTTTGTCCAATACAGTGTCCAATCCAATTAGTAAGCCGCGTTGATTCATCATACGTCCAGGTACAACAATTGATTTATTTATTTTATACAATATGTAATAATCATTTTTTAATGCAATAATCTTTATAGTGTCTTCATTATACGTGACATGAATATATTCAATAATATTATTATTCATTTATACAAGTATACCTAATAATATTATAAATGCAAAAGTTTGTGAGGATGTTATAGATAGATGTACATAATGGATGTTTGTAACGCTTTCTCTCAAAAACTACTGAATGAATTTTAATGAAACTTAATAATAATATAGCTCATACATCAGAATAACACACAGGCTACTTTTTATCCCGGAAAAATGATTTCCGGTTCGGTGGTTTCCGGTACGGTTCCCGTGGGATTGATTTGTTGAATGAATGTAAGGAAGTCATTTAAAAAATAATTGAATTAAAGAAATATAAACATTTTCGATAATGAAAGACAATAATTACCAAAATAGATTACAAATCCAAATAGAAAACAATGATCCATTCAGTGATTGTTATATCGCCGAAATGACTTAACTTTGACTTATTGTATAAACAAAGCCATCCGTAAAATATTGTTGCGTCTTAGAGCAATTTAGAAATTAGATCATAGCAATCATTTCCTCATAGACATTTTTTAATGATAGATTAAGCAAGAGGGATGTACTTGACATTGACAAACACTCAATAGTTCTTAAAAATGTAGGACATGGTTTATGTATAACTACTTTTTGACCGTAGCTTGGTGGGCAACTGAGGCGGGGATGAAAGGTAACCTAGCCTATGTTCATCCCTAGGATGTAATCTATGTCCTTGCCAAATGTTATCAAAACCTGTTCAGCAGTTTAAGCGTGAAAAGTTAAAAAATAGAGTAACTTTCACAACATCTAACTCCTACATAATATATTTTAACATTTTAATTCAATTTATATAATTTATTTCAGATTTTAGAATAGAAAATTCATAATTATGCAATCTTTTGATAGCACATGAGAATATTATGTACAAAAACCTCACTAATGCGTCAATAAAATTATCTTTTAGTCAAGATAAAAAGATTTTGCCGGCACACTAAAAAAGTATTAGAGAAGAACAAATGTAGAAAAAAAGATATCTAACTAAAATCTAGATTAAGTTATGTAACAGTGAAAGTTTATAATATTAATAATCATAATGCGACGCCTTTTACTTACATGTCTATTTGATTTAGTCTTATGAAACTGAAAAGTAGTAGGTAGGTATAAATCATTCGAGCTTGCCCACTTTTTAAAGAAAAAAAATATAACTTACGATATTTTTATACTAAACTGGCTATACCTATATAGCCTATTGCCTACGTCTTCGACATTTATATTTTTATTCAGTACTAGCATTGCCCGCGGCTTTGTTCGAATGACCAAAGCCAAATTCTTAAGTTTTACATATTAGTAGGTATACTCTTTCATTGCAGTTTTTGTATTTTTTTTCCGAAATGAGATATTTTCCCGCGGTAAAATGTATCTTATATGTTGTCCTGGATAACCAGCTACCATCATACCAAATTTGATCAAAATCCCTCCAGTGGTTTTTTCGTGATGCGGTAACAGACAGACAGACAGACCGACAGGCAAAAACTCTAAAAACTATAGATTCGGTCCCTGTATCGATAATAATGTCTATTTTAATTAGATTTTCCAAAAAATATTTAATGCACAGATTCGACTTAAAATTTTATTATATGTATAGATAAGAATTATTATAAGTCGGCTTTTAGCTTTATATGACAGTACGCAGAAACGGAAACTAGTTGCAGAAGAGTCCTATCAAAATTAATTCTGACAAAGTAATAAGTAAGCAATAATAAAGAATAAAAAGTAGCAATTATACTAATGCAAAAATCGCAACTAAATTTTGAGGCGAGTTTTCCAACTTCTTAATATTACATACGTATTAAATAAAAAAAAGTAACCTGTTGTAATATTTAATAATTTTAAAATTTATATCGTGCTACAAACATATCTTCTAAAAGCAACCCATAAACCAAGATCTGTCTAGTGTTGACAGCTGGATTAGGAACAACGCAAATACCGACCTGAAAAATAATAATAATCCAATACGAGATAAGTGAAGTACTTTCAAGAAACAATATTTTGTTTTGTAAAGATTGTCGAAAGATAATAAGTAGAACTGGAAAACTAAACTAATGCGACTTTGTCAGTTTTTAACCACCAAAAGATCTTCATAAAAAAACATTTAAAATGATAATCTGCCGGTACATACACATCTATACACATATGTACCTAATAAAATTCTAACTGAGTCGAATCTGTACGTAAAATATTTTTTGGAAAATCTTATTGAAATATATAGTCATTTCTATCGATACAGAGGCCGAATTTATAGTTTTTAGAATTTTTGTCTGGGAAAGCATCACGAGAAAACTGCTGGACGGATTTTGATGAAATTTGGTATGGTGGTAGCTAGTTATCTGGATCAACACATAAGATTTTATTGCGGGAAAATATCTCATCTCTGAGAAATCTATACTAAACGTCAAAACGTAACTAGGAACGACCCCGAGCAGAGCGAGGGGAGTGAATTTGCTAGTAAAAATAAAAAATAAAAAAAAATATGTATAAAAAAAATGAAAGTTTTGATGTAATTCAATATAAATCCATAAAATATATAGATAAAGAGATGCATATTAAAATTTTATAGTGTCATTATTTAGGAAACGCAACAAATAATCATGTGAGAAATCTAAAATTGAAATCAGATGCTACTTCCTACTCTCTCGTATAATCTAAAATATTTACTATATAAAATATAACATATTAAATGAAGCATTAAATATTCTGAAGATCTGATAGAAAAACATATTTACCGCCAGCCAGTACCTACTCTAAATAGTTTACTAAGTTTTTTAAGTGCAAATGCAAAGAGATCTCTCATTGCGTTTACTGTTTATCATATTTGGTTAATTAAAATGACCTTTTTACTATTTGTATTGTATTGATAACTAAATATAGCCAGTATCCTGTTAGTAGACCAGGTAAGGATTATATACTTTTTTACCCGACAGCGCCAGAAAGAGGGTTATTTTTTATATTATGAAGGTACATTTAACTAAAACAGTAGGTAAAAGCTACAAAATCTTAGTTACAACGAAACAAGTTATTATGAATACATTAGTTCTTGACGCTAAAATTATAAATGCAAAAAATTGTGATTTAATGTGATTCTTTATTTAGGAATATAGATACTTCCGTATTATACCTATTAAAATATGTATTGGCTATTTTTTAGCTACTACGATCGAGCCGCGAGCAAAAAGTATATAGTATTATTATATAAATAACAATCAATAATAAGAAGCGAAGTACTAACACTCTGCACCAATGGGTATTGTTTACTGTTACAATTGAGTGGGTGATAGCATCTCGGGTGATAACAAACATGATTGATGATCACTTCCGTGCTTATTTATAGCAATCGTGCGTTGACAAGTCAAAGTTTCCAACGTAGGTACTTTCTTATTATAACTGACTATACTCGTATATTACGTTTTAACGTTTAGTATAGATTTCTCAGAGACGAGATATTTTTCCGCAATAAAAAGTATCCTATATGTTGACCCGGATAACCAGCTACCAACATGCCAACTTTCATCAAAATCTGTCTAGTGATTTTCTCGTGACTCGTTCTTAGACAGACAGGCAGATAGACGAACATTCTAAAAACTATATTGGACTGCGATCGTTTTTATATCTTATATATTTTTGTAATATGTACTTTTTTTATAGTTTTGTTTTTCTTATGATTACAATCGCAAAGTGAATATATGTCCTACATTTTTCTTGTACGATAAGTGGATTGGTGGATAACTGCAATATAAAAGAAAATGTAATAAACAGAATGTAAAACAATAGTAGTCTTTATAGCTACCTCATTTAAAACGTATTATATTGAAATATACGTAGAAGTAAAGTCATAAATAACTATATAAAATTAAATATTAAATTGAATAGTTTTGTCATACTCAATATCGCTAACTAAAAGGCGTGAGCAAAAAGTCGTAAACTGCGTCAAAATTTTTGTGTAGAACTATTTTCAATCTTAACTATTAGCTATAAAGTGCAATTTCAATTATTATATTACAAACATCTGTTTCTTACTGATAAAAACTAACTCGCAATAGGTATGTACATTGTACACATACTAAGTTCAAGGCAACCTAAGTATAAACTAAGCTATGCATTATTACTCTTCGACTTTAACAGACATTGACTTCACAAATCATTTTTAGAATCAATTATTATTTTAATCTATACATATAATAAAATAGTAAGTAAGACGAATCTGTACATAAATATTTTGTGGAAAATCTTATTGAAATAAACATTATTATCGATACAGAGGTCGCGAATCCATAGTTTTTAGAATTTTTGTCTGTCTATCTGTCTGTGACCGCATCACGAGAAAACCACTGGACGGATTTTGATGAAATTTTGTAATAGCTGGTTATCCGGGTTAACATATAGGATACTTTTTACCGCTGGAAAATGTCTCATTTCTGAGAAAAAATACAAAAACTGCAATGTAAGAGTATACTACTCGTAATATGTAAAACCTAAATTAAGATTAAAATCTTAATTAAGAAAATCGTTAACAATAATGTAGTTAAGTCATTTCGTCCAAGTTAACATAATGCTTTATGAGTTAATTTTTCAATAGGTTTATTTTAACAAGCATACCTTTAAAACCAAAAAAAGAAATATTATGTACTTCATTTATTCAGAGACAGTGAGAGAGTTTGAAATACGCGGTTTTTCAACAGTAATTTTCTTTTCGGACGAAACATTATGTCGATTTTTATGTAGGTACATATAAACTAATCAATCACCATAACGTTAATACTATTTATTAACAACCATCGACTTACTTAACCCTAAAATTACGCGTGTAAATTAAAATCACATTTTTTAAATTACTGGCAAAATAATTATTTATACAGATAAATAAAATTGAAGCGTCTGTTTGTAATGTCAAAATAACAGCGTTTTACTAAATGCATATAAAATTATATATACTGTGTTTATAAGAAAAACCCATTTGTTTATTTTTTGACCGTCTGTCTGTCTGTTTGTTCCGGGTAATTTCTGTAACAGCTGGACTGATTTTGACAGGACTTTCACTGGAAGATAGCTGATTTTATAGGGAGTAGCATAGGCTACTTTTAGTTTAGAAATAGAATAAGGGTTCCGCTCAAAAAAATTAAAACGTATCTAGGGACGAACTCGAGCGAAGCGAGGGTGAGTCGCTAGTATTTAATAATACTTAAAAGCGGTATCGTTTATTGTTAAATACGTACATAAAATTACAAATTATTACAGTCGGATAAATTGCACTGCTAAATTTGATACATGATGAGTGAAATTACAGCAAGATAAATGATAAATGTAGCGTTATATATAGTCAGGAGACACGCATATAACATATGGGTAAGTGGACCATTCAGAACAAAAGAAAGCTAATTTTGTGATTTTGCACTAACTTTCCGCTCTCTTACCGCCTTATTTATATATACTCTCATGCTTATTTTGTTAGTAACATACTTTTTGTGCGTTTAAATAAAACGTTTTATAATTTTCGTTAAGTTGTTTTTCTTCTTTTTTTGTTAACTATACATTACCTTACTACTTATACGAAGAAACGTGAATAGAACAAATGAAATTAAGATTTATTTCATTAAATATTGGTAGGTATATATTATTTATTGTATGAGCTGAGCATATACTATACGTATTACCCTCTTGTATACTAAATACATTACATACTCAATAAAACTACTTCGTATCAATTACCGCTCATTATTTATTCGAGACGAAATTTTCCTTAACAATTAAGAAAATGAGATTATCAATTATAAGGCCATCAAAACATTCCTACATGACGGAACAAAGAGCCAAAAACTATAATGACACATGGTAATTACCTGAACAGCTCAAGCTTACCTGACGAGTGAACAAAACAAAAAAACAATTGTCGACGAATAAGAAAGGGTTGTGTGTTAATTATTTAAAAAATATATAAAACCTCCTTTGTTTATGTTTTCAATTAATTGTAGTGATTATTTAACGTTAATAAGCGTATACCAAGATATAGGTATAATTTGAGTAGAAATCACTGCTCCTGTTTTTACCATTGTTAATTTACTTCCAAACTAGTTTGTGTAAATATTTTTACCGTGATTTTAGCGCCATTAAAATACCATTAAAAATGAAATCGTAAATATGTTCAGAATAAGAAGAATTTTAGTTATAAAAACGAATCAAGATCCGATGATGCATGCTAAATTGCTTAACGCAACATAAGAAAAATTCATTCACTTTCATCTTGACAAGAATTTATTTTAGCTTTTCCTCGTAATTCCGCTTGTCTTCTTTCTAACTGTCTTTAGATTTAATGTAATATATCGTATTATAATTCATTATTTTAACTACATATTTAATTACAATTAGACTGTTTTTTTACATTTAATTATATAATATTATACTGTTTATGTTTTGGAGGAGTTTTAAGAAATTAAAGCTTAAGGCCTATATATATTTTATATAAAAAGGCTCTTTTTATAAGTACTATTACTACTTACTACTTAGTATTTTACTATATTTATACTATTACTATTTAGTATTTTTGTGTCAAGAGAAACTTAATAAGAATATCATTTTGGTTTATGTAAAATAAGCAATCTCATTTGAATTTATGAGATTAATCCGTGAAAGGCTTTCCCATATACATAGCATTAGGAAAACAAGAACTGCTTTGTATTCTGTAATTATATGAAGACATTAAGTTGAATATCAAGCTTACTTTAACATGCTTCTAACTTCTGAGTCAGCCGTGACATCACTTCATATTTTACTTGAAGTTAACTTGTCCACATAGATACAAATTAAGTCTGAGCAAAAATTAAAGTAAGTTTAAAATAAATTGACCATTGGTGTTGATGGTCATTTCGATTCTCTTTCAAGAAGTAGTAAATATAAATATAGGCGTAACATGCCCATTTCTTGTTTATATTTGACTCAATTAAGAATCTGATGCACAATCTTATCGTGCATCGATAAGTTAGTAGTTAAGACGATTGAGATAACTTTAAGACAATGAGTATAAAAAACTATAAAACAAACCAGCTTAATCATTCCAGATTCCAAAGCGAACGCTCAATCAAGTTCAAATTGCGTTCACAACACTCACTTAACAAAACAAAATAACCCAAGTTTTTTTAAACACTTATTATTATTTAATCACTCACGAACAAGCGTTACCAATGACGGTTGGCGCGGCACTGCACTGACTGCGTTGATAGTCTATAGTCTATGGAATGAATGGAATAGGCTTGATATCGTACCTCTCTCTTCTTTTAGCGCCCAGTGACGCCACGCTGACAACCTGTTGTTTTTTTTTATTATCACACAACCAGGTGTAGGGTTAGATCTATTGGTTTGAGCGACAACTATTAAAAAAGTAATTTAGATAAATAATAATATTTTTTGTCATTTATTTAAAATAATTCGAAGTTGTTTATCGTTAATCGTTAATATATAGAATTTTAAAGGCTTTTTTTAAGTAAATTAAAAATGAAGCGTAGCATGTGATGTTAATTAAATTAATTTTTAATAAAGTAATAATTTTCCATCAAACAAAATTTACATTAACAGTATAAGCACAATAAAATTGGTAGAAAGCTCGCAGTTCTCTAATTGTAGTGTTTCATTTTGCCGAAACTTCTAGGCCATTCTAAAGTTCTATAAGGGGTAATCATAGAGGAAAAAATGATAAGAACAAGAGGTTTGTTAAAACAAAAACCTTGACGCCAAACATCTCTTATGAAATAAAATTGACAAGCTCATTTTTATTTTCTGTGTCATGTTTTACAATGTTACATAAATTTAAAGATCATTTTTTGAGACTATCCACAGATGACATTCAGATAATAAAAACAATAGCTGGCTGCATTATTTAAAACAAAGCGATTTCAAAATGACTATGATGAAACTACAGGTGATGATAATAGAAGTAAATGACAAGCAAAGCATGGCACTTGTATAAATAAATGAGTCAAGTTGAGTTAATATAGATTGAAAACGCAACTTTGATAACAGCTTTTGTGTAAAGACGATATTATCAATATTTAATATAGCTATTACCAATAAAATTTTATGTCGCCATATGACTTACAATAACCTTATGTATGTATAATAAATATTTAAGGGTCTATAGAGAAAATAGAATTAGTATAGTAAATATCCCGACTATAGCAAGATATAGAGCCTTCTTTTTTAAAAGTCATTTTTTTTAGTATAATTTCATGTGATAAGAATTTGCATATTATATTTTTTTTAGTAGGTACTGTGTCATCATGACAAATTCATTCATCTAACAAACACCCAACCACACTATCTAGAGATAGATATCTCTGGTTGACAACTAAACATCCAAAGCATATCCAAAGATTTACAAAGTCATAGACGATTTGTCACCAAAATTAAACTCACGTCGAATATTTATACAACACGTTTCCTTATCGATGACACGTTTGGCTTAGTTTGTAGTAACCCTACTTGCTGTACCAACGGTCGCAGGTTTCAGTCCCGCTGGGGGCATTCATTTGTGTAATGAGCATGAATGTTTAATATACTCCAATCATGGGTGTTTATATTTATAATATGTATGTATGTATGTGTAGTGTATCAAATATCTGGTATCCATAACACAAGCCTCGTTCGTAGGTTACCACGGAACTAAATAGATCTGTGTGATAATGTCCCAATATATTTATTTATTTATTATTTATTAATTATTATATTACTAAAGAAAGTCTAAGGTTACCACACCCAAATTCGTTAAAAAAAATGAAGCGTTGTAAAGAAAATCGCAATCTGAAAATAAGACTGGGACCACAATCTTGTTTTTCCTTTTCCATAATCATAGAAAGTCAGTCGTGAAGCATCCGGTAGTCCGGTTTGGAAAACCGCATAGTATAAGAAACGTAGGAAACCTATTAGGAATATAGGTCGATACGAGTGACTCATGTTTTCTTTTCCTTGCCTGATTTATTTATTATAGTTATAGAGACTTATAATAATAAATATGTTCACTTTTCCCCCAGTAATGAAATAATATTTATTAATTCTGTTATATTGATATAGTTTGCGCAATTATGTTAGTATTAGTATAATAACTGCAATGTATATATAGATATACTAGAAGAAGACTATGTCGTTCTTGTATGTACCTATATTGTTTTAGATTACTATTCATGACATCTTGTTTAAGCCCTTTGTTTAAGGTAGAAAAAATCGTGGATTTCTCAGAGATGAGATATTTTCCCGCAGTAAAAAGTATCCTATATGTTAACCCGGATAACCAGCCATTACAAAATTTCATCAAAATCCGTCCAGTGGTTTTCTCGTGATGCGGTCACAGACAGACAGACAGACAGACAAAAATTCTATAAAACTAATAGATTCAGCCTCTGTATCGATAATAATGACTATAGCAATAAGATTTTTGAAAAAAAATTATAATGTAAATTTTTAATTCGACTTAGAATTTTATTATATGTATAGATAACATGTTACTTAATTGCTTACCAACAAACTGGCTAATTATAAAGATAAATAAAAAATAATCCATAAAAACGGAAAGACTAAAAACATGACAAAAAAGTAAATTCATATGACTGAATATGGAATATTATACCTATGTAATAAATACGTAAATGTGAATAATTTTTTGGTCTGTTGTCAAGTCTCAAGATAAATCTGACAGATCATACGTTAGGAGCTCACGTACTAAGTAAGGGATTTTACCAAGATACGATAATTTTATAAAGATACATTACGAATCACGTATAATGTTGTTGACATGTTTTGGTTATAGTATAAGTAGATAAATATTTTGTAAATCTCACATAGTACCTACTCGTAAGATTAAAAATTTTAATGAATACCTAAATAAAATTATACACATATAAGTCATACACATATACATTTAAGTCAACATATAGGATACATTTTACTACCATCTTATCTCTGAGAAATCTATACTAACCGTTAAAACATATCTAGGAAGGAACGGGGGGAGCGAGGGTGAGTCGCTAGTATGAGTAGATAAATATTTTGTAAATCCAACATAGTGAGATTAATAATTTTAATTTATTAATTTTATAGTTTACTTAACCCTTAGCCACCTGACGTATTTTTCAGTAGCACCACCACCTGCCGTCGGTCATGGAGACCGCTCGAGTATTTTCCATGTTTAATAATCATACATAAAATTATTACAATAAATACAAGTTATATCTATATTTTCATTTTATGTTTATTCATGAAAAGTTTTTAAATTAAGCAAAAGTTTGTATTAACGTATGAGAAAATCAGTATTTATCACGAACATACTAATTTTAGGAAAAAATGTAACAACTTTGAAAATCTGAGATCTCAGTACGAAATATCAGAATAGCTTTATAGTTTTACTTATTTACGATATGTTCGATATATAATCTAAGACATGAAATAATTTTAAGCACAAATAAGGCACAATTTATACAAAATCACAACCCACGAACTTTTACAAGTTGCGCTGACAATCAAGGCACATTTTTTGACTGCATTCAAGCAAATCGGATTTTTTCTATTAGGATTCTTTCGATTTTCTTTTTAGGATCACAAGTGGAACATGTCTTACGTTTGTCTAATTTTCCAAAATGTTAATTTACTGTAATACTGGATATTTGATCACTTTTTAGGATTTGATGATTTCTTCATTTGTACGCTTTAGGTACTATCTGCACTAATCTACCTCCAGTAAAAATAAGCTCCACAAATCCAGGGGTTTATATTTCCATGCAGAATACCTTTAAAGTTAGGTTAGTATTGACATTGACCAATGAAACCTGTTCTTACCAAAGTAGTTTCGGTGCCTTACAAGTGTAATATCATCGTCAGAAGATGAATCTTCCATCGGTGGCAAGGTGTTCTTTTCATTTTCAGAAAGTTGAGGCTTAGGCCCCTCATCTTCTAATTCTGATTCGGACTGACACTCGCCTTCAATAATATAATCCTTTGGAACATCCTCTATGTCACTACAATCTTCATTTGGAAGTTCTAGTACAGTCAGGTCGTCCAGATCTGATTGGTCTTCCTTCAGCCATCGTCAAGCTCATCGAACGACAAGCACGAGCGTCGATATAAAAACGTTTCCAAAGTATATTATACACAATACACCATATTGATTGAATGTATAAGAATTATAAACATTTACGTGCATTTACCTATTAACACATAAATCAGGTAATTTATGGAGTTATTTCAGGAGACCATTAATAACAAGTTTCATCAAGTTCATCGACTAAGTAGTATAATTAATTACGAGGCTATTTTTAATGTATTTAATATGAGAGATATTGAAATAGTTACTTTTTAACCAAAAATGTAACTATTTCCTGTCTGTTTATTACATTAAATAGGAATGACGAACCGCAGAAAGCAGTTTGTTTAAACACATTGTTTTCATAATTAATAATGATCAAATGTTCTTTTGAGACAATACTTAAGTACTCTACCGTTATTATTTTGATTTGAATTTGTATATTTAATTTACTAATGAAATCTGAAACAATGCTTGATGCATTTTTTTTTATTTACACACAATCTTAACTAGCTGATTCCTCGTATATAATTATAAATATATTGAATTATAATAATACTTAATATTAAAAGTAAATAACAAAAAATGTAATTTAATTTTCAAGAAGAGTTTCAAAGTTTTTGTTCTGGAGTCATTAAACTTTGTCGAAAGAGAATAATTGATTCTGAGAACAAGTTCAAACACCAAAGTCGTGGTAAATGCATTACAGAGAAAGCAAAAGAAATAAAGAATAATTTCGTGAATCATGGTGTCAACATAATTATATTTTTTAAATAATTTTTTTAAGGCTTACGTACAAAAATATTGTATGTTAATCGGAAATTACAAAGTTATAATTAGTAAGTTTCGTTCAGGTTCTGGCCAATTACTATTAGAAAAATATTTACAGAACATGTGCACATAATAATGGGCTTATATACATACCTACCTACATACATATCTGATTATACCCGTTATATACAGAAAATATAAATCCCCATGATACGACTCCCATACCATTGAAGATATATTGATGACATTGTACATGTAAAAGTATTGTACCTAACATTACTACATAGTTATTACTGTTTTTTACATATTTTTAACCCGAACGTGTATCAATCGTAGAATGAAATTGAATCTTTTAAATAATCCATAATCGTTTTTAAGAACTACTATGTGAAAAAAAACTTCATAGAGCTTTTAAAACATGTTACGCGTACGGAGGAGTAAGAGCTGTAGCATGGATAATAGTTAAAGTTTATTTGAAGAAGTACTGCAGAAAGCTATTTACTGACTTCCTTTTGTCCGCGGCTTAGCTCGGGTAGTCTATTATATATGATTAATATATAATTAATCAGCTTCTAAAAGCTGTACTGTTAAATATGTTTCATAATTTTAAACCTACTAATATAAAGCTAAAGTTTTTTGTTCGTCTGTCCGTGCTTATCTATGAAAGTAAATGTTCTCTTTAAAAAATCTTTTGTTAAGAACATTAGCCAATATGTTGCTGGTGGTCAAATTCTATGTATATACTAAATTTCACTCAAATTCGTCCAGCTGTTGTAGTCTGAAGCCCTAGTAACATCGTATCGCATTTATTAAAGAAGTACCTTAAACCTATGTAATATGTATGCTATTTACAATGTATAACTGTAATACATGTATAACTTTGACAAAAACCTCAATAACTTTAAAACTCAACGAATTTTTAACGATTTCGATCACAGGGCGATCTCTATTTAAAGATAGGTACATATTTCAACATGAAATACTTAGTAATATCGTATAGCATTTATTAGGAAAGTTACCTATGTGACTTTTAAAAAACCTCAATAACTTTAAAACTCTATGAAGTATGGATGATTCTCGACCACGGGGTGATCTCTAGTTTGTTGATACATATTTCGTTGATAGATATCCGATTCTTGAGCAGCGCCAGCGGCACAAGTATACAGTGTGATACTACTGATAGTTACTTGACCAATATCTAGTGAAAGGCAAGTATTGCCATTTCAACTAAAGCTTATTTGTGGACAATATCAACATTGTAACGATACAGTAAGCATCAAAACATTAAATTGTTGACAAAAACCCTGAAAATGAACACTCGAGCTCATTTCTGTAAATAAGGCGAGTCGAAAGCAAAAAGTGGTAGCGCGTCACATCCGCTCATTCAAAGCCATGTTTGGACAAGAAACGGAAGACGTATAGGCTAAGAGCTGATTTATCATTATGTCCACCAATGGCTCTGTTTATCTGTTGAATTGATTTGTATGAAGAATTAATTATACACATCTATAGTATAGTTTTTATTACAGAAAAGGCAAATCTACACTAATATTGTAAAGAGGAAAGATTTGTATTTATGTATGTTTGTAACGAATAAACTCCTAAGCAGATAATTTGAAACCCTGGAAAGGACTTAGGACACCAGAAATCATCCCTTAAGGGAGCGAAAGTCGCTAGTCAAAATATTAAAACTCATTCACCTCGTACAAAAATTTTAAAAGACCCAAAGATACATGCGAATACCTAAAAGACCATAATTATTTCGCATACCTTAAATGTAAACAATTAAATTTTAGCAAAAATTAAATTGATTGGAAAATACAATGGTTAGGCAAAAAAGAGAAAGGATTTTAGTTATCGATTTGGAATGTGCGAACACGCCAATTAAGTCGTTAATTTAAAAATTACAATAGAGAAATATATATATATATATATATATATATATATATATATATATACCTAGCGTGCGTGTAAAATCCATAGATTATTGTAGCGGTAAAAATCTAACCATAAAAATATTTTATGTCCGACCATCGTAGTTTCTTAGCCTATAATTCCAAATTCCTGTAAATGACAAAGTAACCCAAAACACTATTGTATCAAGATTTCAATAACAATTAACAATATAGCTAGCAACTTCAATATCCTCTACTTAATTGAACATTTTTTAATTAAACGTAAAATGGTAGGTGCCGTTTTGAATGCCAAATTTACTGTTATATTTTTTTTAATTAATATTCTCATAGGTTAAGGCTAAAAATGAGGTTGTACGCTTAGAAATACATATTTGTATTTTAAAAACTGTAAAAAAGAAGGTCTTTTGTTGGGTCCACAATGATAATATACCTACTAAAGAATGTAATAAAATACTTTTCACTAAAATATAAGGAGCTAATGCATAATTGAGACTAGAATAGGTACCTCAATGACCAACTACAATAGGACAACTTGCTATTATCTTATAATTTTCCTATATAATTTAATATATATATCAGTATAATATTATTTTTATTTATAGAAAATACGAGTTCGACAAAAACGACCAGTTTTTTCTAAATGGAGTAAATCTTTACAAATTCGCTCGCTTCCCTCAGGTTTGCCTCTAGAAAAACAAAAACAAATCTATTCCACGGGACACGTACATTTTTCCGAGATAAAAAGTAGCCTATGTGTTATTCTGATGTACGAGTATTATTATAAAGTGGATACCTATATTTTATTGTAAAGTGTTATTAAAATCCATTCGTAGTTTTTGCGTAACAAACATCCATACCTCTATCCATACATTCATACATCCAGAGATCCATATATCCTTATAAACTTTCACATTTATAATATTAGTAGGATTGTATATAATAATAATATGGTGACCCGGGAACCGATTTTGTATGCTTTAATTTGAACGTCGCTTTCGTTTATTTTCAATTAGTTTTTTTGATACTTTACCAATTTTTCTCCCTAAAAACCTAACTCGAACTATGACAATCATTTTAAATATCAAATTAGCGAAATTTCCAGCTGTCGTCAAGTGATGCGCTAATACCAACGAAAAACATTTCTTTGGTAAGCGCATTTTTATTAATGTACAAAATATATCCATCACTTATTTCGAGCATAATAAAAAGAATAAATCAAATTAAACGAAAAGAAAGGAAACTCAATTGAGCTCATAGAGTTTCACGATATCACAGACTTAAGCATTAAGAAAAATCTGTATGTTTGTATCCCCTAGCCTTCTGACAATACCTATAGACAATATTTTATTCCGAGATCCGTTCCTGGATATAGAATAGAAAAACAACGGCTTATTTCATTTTAACGAAACTTTCACTAGCATATAGAGCCTGGTATAAAGCTAAGGTATTTTTCATATTTGTAGCACTCTAGCACAACCATGAGCGAAAGCTAGTATCAGATAAATTACTTGAAATAATATAAAAAATTAATGTCTAGACAACTCGAGGCAATACATCAGATCAGAACTTACACATATCAACTTTCTCAGAAAGTTGACGCGTCAATTAAAATAATTGCGCCGCTGACAGCCGAGAGCTATCTCTTATCAATTTATATCCTACAATTAATTGTTTTACACGTGATAATGATATAAGCGCATTGCAACGCCGCACCGCTTACAAAATTTATTGAACCAATTTAGGAAAAGACTAGCGACTCACCCTCGCTCCGCTCTGGTTTGTCCCTACTTAAGTTATAACGCTTAGTATAAATTTCTCAGAAATTAAATATTTTACCGCAATAAAAAGTATCATATATGTTGAACGGGATAACCAGCTACCATCATACCAAATTTCATCAAAATCTGTCCAGGGGTTTTCCGTGATGCGGTCACAGACAAACAGACAAACATTCTAAAAATTATAGATTTGGCCTCTGTATCAATAATAATGTCTATTTTTCAACCGACTTCAAAAAGGAGGAGGTTCTCAATTCGACTGTATGTTTTTTTTTTTTTTTTTTTTTTTTTTTATGTTTGTTACCTCAGAACTCCGTCATTTCTAAACCGATTTGGACAATTTTTGTGTCGTTGGAAAGGGTATACTTCCAGATTGGTCCCATTTAAATTTCAAAAAAAAAATACCACCCATAAGGGTGGAAAAACTACTAATGATGAATTTAACCTACTTCTAATTGTCATATTGACTTGAAACTTTGCAAGTATTTCTATTTCCGTTGATAGTACAGTGGTTCGGTGTTGTTGACCTGATCTGATGGCAAGGCCAGAAGGTGGATAGGTGGAACTCTTCAACGGCTAATAGTAGATACTTTGAGTTTGGGCTTATTTTGTTTGATTTGACAAGCCTAACACGTTAGAATCCTTACTTTTCTACTACTGTCTACACTAAAAAGGGAAAAATAAAAACTTTTTAACAAAAAAAATAAAAACCGACTTCAAAACAAAAGCACTAAAAAGTAAAAAATAACTGATTGGTAGTTTTCATTTACTATACATACCTAATCAAATATTTTCGAAGTCGGTGTGCTTTGGCTAAGTAATTAGAGCCTACCTATTAAATACATACCTAATCAAATATTTTCGAAATCGGTGCCAGCCCATACAAAGCAAAGCACACCGACTTCGAAAATATTTGATTAGGTATGTATAGTAAATGAAAACTACCAATCAGTTATTTTTTACTTTTTAGTGCTTTTGTTTGAAGTCGGTTTTTATTTTTTTGTTATTTAATAAGATTTTCCAAGAAACATACAGATTCTGCTTAGTTACAATTTTGTTTTATGTCTATACATAGTTCTCCGTTTTTGTCAATTTTTCTTATAACTTAAGAGTTCTAACTTCTAATATTCTTAACTTTAAACTAACAATATATAATAATTTACACCTGCATATAAAATTAATAATACTATTATATATTTTTTTATTTTAAACTAGCAACTTACATTCGGTTGCGTGCCTAGGGGCACCTAGGCATGTTAGGCATAACATTACACGATAAAAACAAGTTTTCTTTAACAGTAAAAACGTATATAAAGACATACAATACAAAACGACTGGATGAATTGTAATGGGATTTTTTTTATACTTACTGTTAGGTTATAAATATTATTCAAAAACTAAAAAACAAACCAAGCAAATATAATCTATGGTACTGGTAAAAAACAAATCAATGAGTCCAAACAAGAAGGTTTTACAGGTAACCATTGGAGAGTACCACTAGCCTGATCACTGATAGCGCCATCTCGATGGTATTAAATTAATGTACGGATACCAAATTGATATGACAATAACAATTGATATTGGATTGAAAACAACTTCCAAATTTTTCAATACTTTATGTAAAGGTAGAAATATACTGAAAAAAAAACAATTACACTAATAGTTTGTGCAGCAAAAAATGTCGCAACGCTTTCTGAATAACCTGCCACTGCAAATTATGACTAAATTTATCTTTTATCTTAGTTCTAAGGCTCATTTATTTTCATTAATTGGAGTAACTTTCGGTTTCACTAGTGAGTAGTGACCAATCTAACTTATAAGTGAATAGAGATAAAAGCAAAAGCCACTTGCTACTGCGATAGCAAATGTTGACTACGTCTTAACTGAATAGTAAAATTCATGTTAGTTAAAACTTGACTTTCTTGTTATTTATAAAATCTAAATGTATGTAATACACCTATAATTACCTACACATCTCTTTATGTTTTTATATTCTTTATGTTTTTGAACAATATTTACATACAATATTTTAAGTTTTAATGATATACAAAGAAAAATATTGATATGAAAATGTCAGAAGTGCGAGACCCGGATTTGAAGGCGCTTCAATTGGGTTCCCAAGCGAGCACGGTGCCAATGGGTCACTACTGCTAATTGGACATAATAGAAGCCAAAATAACAGTTTTTAGAATTTTTGGCTGTTTGTCTCAAATTAAGAAATAGAAATAAACCCGCAGGTAGAACTAAAGACGGATTCATATTTTATTAAAATTAAAATAAATTATAAATTTGCTTTAATTCGTACACTGCTTATTTAAGAAAGATTAAATAAGATAATTTAAATATAATATATAAAAAAGGTTTAGTTCATAAAACGACAGTTAATATTATAAAATGAACATAAATATTGACAAATAAAAAATATTAAAAGTAGAGTTACGTCAGAATTGTTGATAGAATCTGTATCCCATTTAAAGAAACTGTTTTAAAAGTTCAAAAATTCAACACAATGATCATAATATTGGTAATAGTTTTTACTTGTTTCTTTGATATTGCTAAAACTCGCTTACCGATCTCAGGCTCTCTACAAGCAAGCATTTCAAACGTTCTCGATAGATGTTTATGTAAGAACTAGCGGCTCACCCTCATTTCGCTCGGGTTCGTCGCTAGGTACGTTTTAAATAGGTATAAATAGTTATTAAGCCAGCGTTAGCCATATAAATGTTAATTTTTTTATTAAAAATATTGACAAATATTGACATTAATATTTATATGATACTAACGTCACTCAATTGTTTTGCCTTCCCGGAACCTCTCTACTAACACTTAAACTTTATGGTATGGTATTAAAGTTCAAATTGACTTTTAAGTTTATTACGAATCTTTTGTATGGGTGTATAGTGTTGTTTTTAGACATTTTCAGGCATTTTTTAAAATTTTTCTTCTTTTTCGTACTTCAAGGAATATTCTAAAAAAAGAATTAGCGAAATCGCTTCAGCTGCTCTTGAGATTTGAGCTTAGCAACACGTTCAACGATTCATTATTATACTATAGAGAAGATTATAAAATAGCCAGTCCGAAAGTTTTTTTTTTAACGTTGGGAAATGCACGCACGAGGTGTGGGACTCACCGGCAAAGCCAGTAGGTACTACCTACTAAAACCCAACAAAGCCTTCCCCCGTCTTAATGGGGCGTCGCGTCGCAGGATCGCTTACGCATTCAACCACGACGCCCCGACGGCAGGTCTGCCGAAGCAGACAACAACAACCACGGGGTTGCTCCAAGGTCTACACTGCTATCAGAGAAGTACCAGGAGCAACCCGCATGGTACACCGCCCTCCGAAGAGGGCCACCTCAAACCGCCCACCGAAGTGGGCCACCTCCCTGTGCGTTTCTTGGCTTCGCGCCCGGCTGTATTGCCGGGCACTACTGTGCCCGCCCACCACGACAAGGTGAACGCACGTTGGGGGGGAGTCCGAAAGTACCTTAACCTAAACATAATTGTTTAGAAAAAAGAAAAAAAAATAATCTATAATAATATTACACGTAAGCGTTTATATCAATAAGTAGAAAAACTCTATATCTACTCTACGTACGTAAACCGAAAATAAGTAATAAGTAATTTTTTCTTCATTAATTATTATTATTTTTAATACGTTTAAGTTTTAAAATGATATGGATTATTATTATAAAAATGCAAAAAAAGCAGTCATAAACGCAAGAAAGCTTATTTTGTACACAATTCCGTCTATGTACCGCCTTATGCCATTACTGTGACCAATTGAGATTGTTTGCGAGTTTGACCTTGCCCAAGGAGTCAAGGCGACAATAACCGCAGTGATACAACTGAGTACTGACCACTCCTGACCACCGCTTTTAAGTTATACTTAAATGATAATATTATAATCTACTAACGAATCACCCTCGCTTCGCTCGGGTTCGTCCCTAGCTTGATTCTCTAAGCAAACATTCATCCCCATTTTCACCCCCTTAAGGGATGATTTCCGGGATAAAAGTATCCTATGTCCTTCCCAGGATCTCAAACTATCTTCTTACCAAATTTCATCTAAATCGGTTCAGTAGATCCCGAGATTACCCTCTACAACGTCACAAACTCACAAACTTTACCTCTTTATAATATTAGTATAGAAGTATAGATTACAAATAGGTAGCTGTTCATTGATCGCTAAGATAGGTAAGGGTGTGGTAGTTTGTGTTACTTAGCGGTTGTCCCACAAATTGCACATCAAATTAAAATAGACAAATGTTCATGTAAGGCTTTATATAAAGTAATAAATAAATTAAGTACTTACAAGATCCGTTTTTAGACTCCTCCATGATGTGAGACTATCACTTCGTCGAAGACGTCCATTCGCATGCCTTATTGACAAAGTATATTTTCCCTGCAACAAAAGTAAGTAAAGTAAGATTTATTTTAACATGTTTATGGAAAATAATAAACAAATATGTTATTATAATATACTGTTTAAACTATAGCACTTTCTAATGATATCTTTAAAATGATGTATATTTATTTCACATATAGGCTAATGATGCGGGCCCTGCTTTATTACCATCTGTCAAAAGAAATAAGGACCAACTAAAAATACATTTTTACCTCAATAAATAGGTAGTATAGATTAAAGTCACTAAAAAGCGTCCATATATTTTTACATTGAATTCGTCTAATTAACGCCACGAATTTTGATACTTGAACTATCGCTTTAACTATCATTTTGTGTCATTTAGTCGTTATGCGAAGCAATTGCGGGTCATAATATTGTTAAATATGCAATAGGCACCCGAGCGAAGCAAAAGTAAGTCAGTTTCCATAAATTATATAATACTAATGCTACAATTTTTTTTTAAATAACAGAGTTGTATCTTATTTTTCATGTAAGTACCAAATACATATTATAAGAGCGTAACAAATAAATAAATTTTATCATTATCGCCTAATGCATTTATCGTGGCATCACGCAGCTGCAGTTAACCGGTACAAGGCTACTGATAACATGCTCGATCATAGTTTAATTGAATATTTTTTTACATAATCGTCATAACCTAATGGACAGTATTGCCGTACGGGCAGGATATAACATCTACATCATCAGTTTCTTCGCTTAAAGGCAACTACTCTTATAATTGGTCATTAGTCATGTCCGTATGTCTGTATGTCACAACTATTGTATGTATGTACGTATTCAGCCCTTTTTTAAAGTCCCACTGGTGGGCATGGGGCTTTCATCAATACGAGGGGGATCAGGCCATAGTCCACCACGCTGACTATGGACTATGGCCTGATCCCCTTCGTATTGAAAGGAGGCCCGTGCCCAGCAATGGGACGTTTAAAAGGGCTGAATACAATAGATACAAGTAAACATTTTGTGTACGAGTATATGCTTATATGTATATGCTTTAATAATAAAATAAATATACATGTATAATGTACTATACCAATAGTATATACATGTATATGTATGTACTATATATATATATATATATATATATATATATATATATATATATATATATATATATATATATATATCATTTCAAGAAGGGCTTCACAAAATTATCATATACCACGCTTAATGTTATATTTATTGTGATGTAACTAGAATCGTTATTTTCTTTATTTATACGGATCTCCAACAGTATACGAGTACATATTTTACATTTACAATTTACTTAAATCTAATTAATTTTTTTATTATATTACCAAATACCAATTACAGGAGAACACATCATCCGCTATATAATATTAAAACAGTATTTTAAAAATGCTTAATACTACAAATACAAAAACATATATATCATATACTATTGAAAAACGAATACAATTAAAAAAAAACAAGACTAATAACTTTAACAACATTTAAATCCGAAAAGATAGTTTTATTTAAAACTAGTGGCTCACCCTCGCTTCGCTGGGGTTCGTCGCTAGGTACGTTTTAAATAGATATAAATAGTTATTAGCCAGCGTTAGCCATATACATTTTAATTTTTTTTTGTTAATAATATTGACAAATATTGCCATTAATATTTATACGATACTAACGTCATTCAATTTTTTTCCTCTCCGCTAACACTTAAACTTTATGATATGGTATTAAAGTTCAAATTGACTTTTAAGTATTATTACGAATCTTTTGTATGGGAGTATAGAAAAGTGTTGTTTTTAGCCTTTTTAGGCAATTTTTTAAATTTTTCTCTCTGTAAGAACCATCCTCGTATTTCAAGGAATATTCTAAAAATAGAATTAGCGAAGTCAGTTCAGCTGCTCTCGAGATTTGCGCTTACCAACACATTCAGCGATTCATTTTTATATTATAGAGAAGAAAGATGTCAAATATTCGCGTAAATCTAAAAAAGTATTATGTTAAACTTAACAATTTAATTAAACTGAAAATGTACATAGAGCGGAGAATAGAGTGCCTTCTAAGATTCCAGAATATTTCTAGTGTTTTTCACACTGTCATATGTACTTATTAGAAGATCGCGGGAGGGGGGGGGGGGGGTTCCTCAGACTTTTGACCTGACCCGCTTTAAGCAATTACAAGGTAAATTAACATTGAAGTAGAGTGTTCTATACATACATATACATAGGTATATATATGTATCTAAGTATAGGTATGCAACTCGTATAGTGTTTTTCTGCAATATTATAAAGACTTAAGACTGAGCACGGATACTCTAAATTACTCATTTACAATGAATATTATCTCAACTAATATTATAAAGAGGTTAAGTTTGTGAGTTTGTGACGTTGTTGTATAATTATGTTTAATACTAGCGACTCACCCTCGCTTCGCTCGGGTTACTCCCTAGCTTGATTCCCCATACAAACTTTCATCCCCATTTTCACTCCCTTTAAGGGATGATTTCCGGGATCAAAAGTATTCTATATCTTTCCCAGGGTCTTAAACTATCTTCTCAGCAAATTTCATCTTAATCAGTTCAGTAGATCCAGATATTATCCCCTACAGCTTCACAAACTCACAAACTCATGAACTTTACCTCTTTATAAATAGTATAGACAAATCTCATATTATTATTTCATTTAATTAATTAATAATATATTTATAAATGATTTAATTTAATTAATTTAATTTTCACGTATTTAAATCATTTTTCACATTCTCACAAATCCTATACTAATTAAGTAACACTCTACATGCGTGTGAGTTTGTCTTTGTATTTCACTTTTAGGGCTAAATGGTCAATCGTAAAAGCCTAATTAGTATAATGTAGTAGAATTACAATAATACAGGCTTATAATAAAGAAAATCATTTCGCGGACTTGAAGATTTTTATCAATTTTTTTGCTTCGTATACATAATATGTACATTGTACAATACACATACACAATACAGCTCGGCCTTCTCATTTCTTTAAATTTTCTAATGATCGAATGGGGTTTGCCAGTACATAAATGAAATAAATCGATCTATTGCTAGCATACCGTTCTAATTTTAAACAATAACAATTATGAGTTATATTATCTTACTAAATTGATTCCTCATACAAACTTTCATTCCCATTATCACCCCCTTTATTGATGATTTCAGGGATAAAAAATATCGCATGACCTTTATATCGGTGTAGTAATTTCGACGCCTATTCAGTACAAACAAACAAAAAATCAAATCTATCCGCTTTATAATATTAGTATAGATAATTGATTAAAAAAATCTAATAAAAAGTACCTGATTATTAGAATTTTTTACATCTGTATATCTTTTTTTCTATCACTTATTAATCAAAGATTTTTCTGGCAAAACCCATTAAAATTCAGATTGTATATAAATATGTTTTCCTTATAAATTATCCTCGCTGAATTTGGTCATAGGTGTCAATATAATTGGCAAGTCGCGAACAGGGTACGTCTGAATGCTAAACTCTAGAAAGCGTTGTGAAAGCGCACGCTGGGCGCTTCGGGCGATAGTAAATTACTATAATGTAGGGAACATACATACGTATATACGTATAAAAAATCATACAGACGAACAAAAGAACCTCCTCCTTTTTGGAAGTCGGTTGAAAATCGAAATATATTAAGAAAAATATGCTACTGTATTGTATTCAAGTTTACAAATTCATGGAACTAAAATTTTTCTAAAAACAGATATAAGTGTTGTTTGTTTCCTTTTCAGATTATAAAGTTAATATATCGATTGCAGTGCCATCTCAAGTGTGTTTATTTAATTTTCTCGATAGTATATTAAATATATACTGGTAGTATTACACTACGAATATATTTAAAAAAATTAGCTTACATCTCCATCTATCGATTCTTGCATAGCTATTTTTTACATAGAAGGTTTCATACATATACAAACCTTTTTTTTTTCTTAAATTTATTTTTAAGTATGCATATTTAATGCCATATTTCAGACATATTATTATGGTTTGTAATAAGAAAGAATTAACATGTTATAAATATATCTAAAGATATTTACATTTTTAGTTTATAAGTTATATTTTGTTCGAAATATTTAAACTAGTCTAGTACTGACCAGGCTTAATAATTTTTCTATTACGCGATTTCAACGCATTCGTCAATTTGAACTACATAATTTATTTTTTATAGTCGCGCATGATGATTATCAGTTTGTAATATAATTAAAATGTAAGTTGGAATATTCTTTTGTAAAGAGCGCTAATTAAATTCAATAGTACTGAGACAGACAATCTGATTATTATTTTGTATCTATAAATGCGAAATTCGTACGTAGGTACATATTTATGTGTGTATGTTTGTCACTCCTTGATTCTGAAGCGGTCAAAAGTATTATATATAACTTAAAGTAAAACATAGACCACTGTTAATAATAAAATTTGCCAAAAGATGGCGCTGCTCGAGAAATACGAATTCAAGCTTTATAGTCTCCAGCCCTACATAGGTACTAGCCATATAAAATGACTATCCCATCATTTTAAAATGATATCAACTTCATATTCTATGGGGTTTCTATACCATTATTCACATTATTGTAAGATATTCTATTACCAATATCGCGGTCCGTAACGTATACAAAAGAGGATTCAATCGCCGCACATAATGGACGGTTAGTTCCGCAAATTTATTATTGAAATTGCCGTGATATATTCGAAGGCTACCGATAAATAGCTCAAAAAGAATTCTGACTTGATAAATAGCAATATATGAATATATCTGCTATGACTTATTATTATGCCATTATTTTCTATAACAAGTATAGTATATATAAGCTAAGCATTAATTCGAAAATAAATAAATAAATGTGTTAATATAATTCGCTATAATAATATTATTATTTTATTTATGTAATATCGTATGAATACATGTAATAATTTTTTTTTTTATTAATAGATACTTCTTGATTTTTTTTTTGTAATTATTATTTATTACTAATAACATGTATTCTTTGTAAGCGCGAGAAATAAAAGGCTTTTTGATTTTTATTTTATTTATTTATATTTTTTTTATTTACATATATTCAATGTATACAGCCCGTTTTAATGTCTCACTGCTAGGCATGGGCCTCCCTTCAATGTATATATTCATACGATATCACTTTCCGGCTCCTAGACTACATCTATGGAAAAGATGACGTCGATAAGTTGCGTTAAAAAAGGACAAAACAATAAGCAAATCCTTCATTAATTTATAAATATATTGAAATTATAATATTGTTTAGTGTTTGTAATTAGGATATCTAACGAACATGAAAATATTTCACTCTGCCCTTTGAGTATAAGACGACACGCTTAGATTATTTATATTAATAATCTAAGACGAAGCGTTTTGCTCAGTTTGTAGTGACCCTACTTGCTGTGCCGGTCGCGGCTTCGAGTCCCGCTGGGGGCATTCATCTGTGTGATGTGATGTGATCTGTGTTAACTGCCTCGGTGGTGTAGTGGCTAGCATGTACGGCTGCACACCCGGAGGTCCTGGGTTCGAGTCCCGGGTCGGACCAAGTTTAGTTATTGAGTCTTTCTGTATAGTAAGTCTCAGTAACAGCCCGGAGTTGGGAAGTTGGCGGTGTTTCACCCCCGTGCCTCGGAGAGCACGTAAAGCCGTCGGTCCTGCGCCTTAACTCTCACTGGTCGTGTCGAGTGGTCGTCCCACCGGAGTATGAGAGTAATAGGAATAGAGAGTGCACTTGTGTCTGCGCGTACACTTGTACACTATAATATCTCCTGCGCAGTTGGCTAATCTCAATGAGATTGGCCGCCGTAGCCGGAATCGGCTAGGAGAACATCATCATCATCATCTGTGTGATGAGCACGAATGTTTGTACTCTTGTCATGGGTGTTTATATTTAAAATATGTATGTATTAAAAGTTATATATGTGTAGTGTAAATCAACTATCTGGTATCCATAACACAAGCCTCGTAACTTACCATAGAACTAGATGGAGTTGTGTGTTAATGTCCCAACACATTTATTTATTATTACATAATTTTTTATTTATGGAGTAACATTTTGGTGCATAAAATATTTATACATGCTAAATAAATTGCAAGTAGAGTAACCCTTAGTTACATCACACTCAGGACTCTTCATAGAGTCCTTTACATGCATTGGACGCACTCAATTAGCTTTTCAAATGTCATACCGTTACCAAATTGACTGTCGAAATTCTCGCCGCGTATTAGGAAGTTTCGTAAGGAATCACTCACCGCTACTGCTAATATTAGCTCGTACAACGAAACAAAAAATATTTGTACTAACAATTTCAACTGATCTTCATCCTTTTTTTTATGATATATATAGCCTATATTTGCTTGTATGTTGTTTTATAGAGCAAGTTGAGAATGGATAGTTTGAGAGCTTTAACATATGTAGATCTTTTGGGCATTAATCTTCTTATACTTTTCAACAGCAGCAGTATAATAATACAAAAATAGTGTTTTTATGGGATTATTCAAACTTATTACCTTAGTTTACTTTGCAGATGTCAGACGCTTAATTGAATTACGCAGTAAGTAGCTTCGCTCGGCGTTTTTCGAAAAATATATAAAAATTGAGTTTTTTTTTCAGAAAATACACTTTACAGAAAATTAACTTAAAAAGCAAAACCTTAACTAAATACAAAATTTTATCCAAATGGTTAGAGCCGTTTCAGAGAAACACAAAAAAAATATATGTACATAAGAATTGCTCATTTAATACTATAAGATATCGTATCGTTACGTATATTCTTTCTAGCATTATGAGGAATATAAATGTCACCTACAACATAAATAGATTGAACTTCCGACCTCAGCCACATTAAAAAGTTTAGAACGTAACGCTTTTTAACCGAGTTCCAAAAAGGAGGAGGTTCTCAATTAAGCGGAATCTTTTTTTTTATTATTAAAAACATTGCCTTCATTCAAGAGCAGATGTGTAATAAATATAGTTTTTCAAATTAAGAAACTTCTTTATTTCACCATAACTACCATAACCACTAACAAATTCACGCGTTTAAGTCCCGTAGTGTCATTATTATATAATTATAGACCGCGAAAATTTTAAAAGTTACAAGTAAATGATGAGGATAGACGGCAATATCTCGTATATCTAATTATATGGAAATTAATACCACGTCAGAACAATGTAAATGATGCTGTATTTGCATTTAATGTCGCTTACACTCCGCCATGTTAAAGGTCGTAGTGAGATTTAAACAAATTTTTTTCGCATGAATGTAAATAATAAAAATGAAATATGTACATATAAAATTTTTATATTAGTGCTTTAGAGATATACTAGCTACTTATATGTCTTTTACTGAACCAAGGACGAAATATTTTTGGGCATTTATTAATTTTAGGCATTCTTATGTAAAATAATACTGTCAATATTTTTTTAAAGATTCGTATATGTATATCCGACGAAAAATAACACAATTTTGATTATGTCAAACTTTCTCAGCCTCTATTCTCTAAATGTAGAGAACATTTTCGAGTCGATTATATATATTTATTTCATATTTTAACTCCTCCAGGTAAATTTCTAAGAAATTAATTAAATTTCTAAGAAATCTATTGTTAACTGTAACGCCGGCGTGTCCGTGGTCGTGGAGGGATTAATACCAATTATGTACTCACCTCCACGACTTTAACAATCACTTATTCAATTCCAAAAAAAATACTTTTAGTTATTATAAGCCGTAATAATTAGCAGTCCCTCTGTTGCTTTGGCGTCTATTCCTACACTACGGTAAAATGCAGGTAATTAAAATTTTCCCAGAACATATTTTCACGTGGAATGAATAATTTTTCTGGTAGAAACTACAGAATGGCGGATAATATGAAATCGGAGCGCTAGTAATAATTTAAAGAAGCTATAAACTTATAATACTTATAAAGTTAGTCTATTAAAACACTATTATTAGATGGTTACACATGAAATTGGCGTTTTATATGGAAAAAACAAAACAAAAAATTATGAAATTATGTATATATTCAATCTATCAAAGTATGTACCATTGTTATCTATGCACTTTCGCCATTTTAAAGGTAGTTCATTCATTCCTTTACAGAAAAAAATGTGGGAGCGAAAATCAATCAAATTTCTGAAAGCGGTTTTGACTACTTCATCGGAATTGAATTTTTTCCTTGCAAAAAATTGTCCAAATTCCGGAAAAAGTGGTAATCTGTTGGTGAAGTGAAGCTATCACTTATAACAACTATATTATGAAATCTTTAAGACGAATGTTTAATATTCCGTATAAATATTATAAGTGTGAAAGTTTGTGAGTATGTATGGATGTTTGTTACTCTTTCACGCCAGAACGGCTGAACGGATCTAGATGAAATTTGGCACAGAGATAGATTATAGTCTGAAATAACATAGGCTACGTTTTATCCCGGAAAAATATATGGTTCCCAAGGGATAGATTTGATTTTGTCTTTCTAGAGGCGAACCCGAACGAAGCGAGGGTGAGAGGCTAGTATAATTATAATCTAATTAAGTATTCTTAATCAATAGATTTGATACTTTGTATGACAGCACAATTATTTGATATTATCGAGCTGATCTGATGGTGAGATCAGGAGGGGGAAAATGGATAGGTGCATTTTATTGATTAAATCAATATTTAAAGAGTTATGGCCGAGATAGAAAAACCGGTTCATTAAATGGGCCATAAATCTTAAACGGTAAGTTTTATAGGAAACAAAAGATGCGAAATTTTATTCTCTACAAAAATGGTCTCAAATTCAATGACTTTTTACTTTTTTTGAGTAGAACTTTTTAATAGTTTTTAATAAAATCTTCGAATTTGCGTCCTTTTGATTCGTTTTGATGAATCACACACGTCACAGTTTACTCCTATAACGGTGAAACGGAAAGCTTTAATTAATATGTAGTAACCATATACCATATTATACAACGTCTTACAGTTCGTTGCGTCAGACGTTAACGCAATTCTGAACGCAATGTATTTGTATTGATTTGTAAGTGCACGTCCCTTGCAACTAAGTTACAATTGGTATGACCATATGGCTTAGTAGCTTGATCACCTCCACATCAAGAACCTCGATTTGTATTTTTTTTATGGTATTCAGTGACAAACGAGCAGACAGCCCACCTGATGGAAAGCGGTATCTGTTGCCCATAACACCTACGGTTCATGCACTTAGTAGTCACTGTGAGGACTAAGATGATATGCCTCTTGCCTGTAATTGCGCTGGCTACCTTATCCTTCAAACCGCAGCACAACAATGCAATCATTGTTGCTTGGCGGGGGAAATAGATAAGGGAGTGGTACCCATCCAGTCGAACTCCTCAGGCTTGAGAGTATCCTACCACCGGTATATCTCCTGAAAATGAAAATTAAAGTCCAAGACTCCAAAAGTTCAACAAAAAGTAAAGGCATAACAAACTCGATGTTGTTCATTAATTTCTTAAGCTATTTTATTATTTTACATTCTATTAAGTGTGTTAGGAATTCGTTGGCTTTATAGTGATTTTTGCTGAGAGGTTGAGCTTAACACAACTGCTTACATAAAATAGTTGAGCTATTAAGGAGAATCTTTTATCCTGTCTGTAACCCGCTGGCGTACCACTACTTCAACCGATAGAGTTAGGGCTGTTTCTACGCCGCCATCGAAAGCAAAGTCTCATATGAGACTAAATTTGTATTGACGTAGATGCATTTCGCCAATCTCTGACGGTGTAGGAAAACCCACTGAGGACTGTTGATTTAGTATTAGAAGTATAAATCTCTCTTACTAGCAAGATCAAGATAGAAGAGAGATAAAATAATGACTACCTAATCGATATATAGTTATCGGGCCTATATTATTGGGACAAGTCATCTATGAAATATTGCAATGTACACACAGACACCCTCTATTCCTTCCCTTTCATGATTGATATCTAATTCAGAAATGATCATGCACTGATAGCTTTACGTGCATTCTTCGAGGTAGTATCTAGATGTACATACAAATTACATATACATATGTATATCATATATGAGATGATAAGATTAAAATTCAATTAGAATCAAGTCATAAAATCATGCAAACAATATTTTGCAAACACGACGCGGTCACGCCATTGACCACAATTTCCAGATTAATATTTTTTAATTCGAATAATAGTTTTTCAGATATAATCAAGCGAAATCAAGAAGGTCGGATTAAATAACTTCGGTCATTGCCAGTGCTTTGGTTTTGTGATATTAATATAATGACGTAATGCAGAAGAAGTAAATGCATAAGCTCACGCTTAACCTATATTAATAAAAATATATTAAGTGAACATAAAAATATATAATAATACTATTAATAACGTAAGCTAAAATATGGATCCAAAAAGTAAATAAATTAAAACGGAAGAGATGATGTCAGTGATAAAGAAAAAAGAAAAAAAAACAGAATTCAAATAACACAATGGTAACAAATGCATACAGCCTGAACTTCTGAAATAGAAAATTGTTTTCAGGAGCTAGTACCTTCCCATATCAGGCGTACATATTCAATGCATGCAATTACACGTTATAATAAGGTAAGTTAATGTAAACAAAAAAGGAAAAAAAGCCTAACTTACAAATGAGGAAAGACAAAACACTAAGAAATATTAGAAAAAAATACGTAGATTTATGTAGTAAAAGAGTCTACTCGTATCCAAAAGTTTGCTCAAATCCGACACAGTATCTTTAGTAGAGATCAAGATAGATCAAGCTCTGTATGTGGGATGCGTACATGTTAATTGAAGGCAATAAACATTATGTTTGAATGTTTGATGCGGTCAATTATGTATTGTTTCCTAGCCTGCATTACGGTCTTTAACCTTTAACTTGGCAAATTATAATTAACTTTATAATTTGTACCATGAAATTCTGTAAAACGTAAATAGAAACAATGGTTAATTTCTTCGATTATAATCGATACATCTCCAATCTGATATATGTATGAGTAATTATTCGATTTAAGTTGTTTAATCGATCAATCACTTGATCTCATAGTACCTATAGGTATTTTTATGACACAAAAGCAAAGTCGTATAAAGACGAACTTGCGTAATCGATTAGCATGACATTCTTGAACATAATATTATGTAGATATGCATATGTCATCGTATACTCGTACACGCCATAAGGAATGCGAGAACAATCAATACGAGTAATATATAATTAATCATGTTTGATGTTTGTAGCCACTCGCCCTGTGTTATGTCAACTTTATAGCATATTTGTGTATTATTTATTCTTACTTATTGCACTTAATATTGTACTTAATACTAAGGACTAACTTATTAGTATATCTAGAGAACCACTAACCAAGCTGTGATATAAAAAATCTCACTCTAAGACCCCCATACAATTTCATATTTCTATGGAAAAAAACTGTCGGTAAATAATTAACAGTATTTATAAAAATGATATCTATTCTACTAATAAGAATCATAAATGCGATGATTTACTATTTGGATTTAATTTTATTATTTATTTAAATTAATGGATTTTTGGTTTAGACTCTAGACGAAAAAAAACAACTATCAATTACTTATATACCTACTTATAATAAAATTCTAACGGAGTCGAATTTGTACATTAAATATTTTTTCGAAAATCTTATTGAAATAGTCATTATTACGATACAGAGGCCGAATCTATAATTTTTTAGAATTTCAGTCTGTCTGCCTGTGACCGAAAATTTGGTATTATGATAGCTGGTTATTCGGGTCAACATATAGGATACTTTTTACTACGGAAAATATCTCGTCTCTGAGAAATCAATACTAATCGTTAAAACGAACCCGAGCAGAGCGAGGTTGAGTCGCTAGTTTATAAATAAAGATAAAGCTACTTATGAGTTATGTCGGAAATAACAAGAGACATTGTAATTTTGGGTCATTATAAAACTCTGGCTTTTAGTGATAATAAAAATGAATAAATAGAATTTTAGGAGTATTACCAAAAATCCTATCTTAACTGAAAAGCGAAACGATGAAATAGTTTTATTTATGCAACTGCATTTTTTTTAATTTGTATAGGTTGCACTTTTATCTCCTGAATCTTTTATTTTATGACAATTAATTCTTCAGCAGTTGCATGATTTACAAATATGAATATATTTACTTATCCTTTTCAACATATTCTTAAAATTAGAACAAAAGGTTTGCAAGCACGATTTCCGTGCAATACATCTTTATTCAGGAGCTGGGCTCACGGTGCTCGTACGATATTTGCATGATAATTCACGTCCATTTAGACGTTTTGTTTACAACAAATTCTATTTAAGCGAGATTGTTTCGACGCCTTTTCGAGATGTTTCTGAATAAGGCTTCCGCCATACGTGTTGAGAATCAAAGAGAACTTAACTAGATTTTGTAAAGGAGCTGACCTAACCGCCACATAAGTCTGCGTTCACAGTTCATTACTGATTTTACAAATGTCTGTTATTATGTTTGTTTTAAGCTTAACATATTTATAACGTATAATTTAAAAAAATACAATATATCAATATATATATACATATATACATACCACAGAAATCTTAATTATTAAGATTTCTGTGATACATACATATTATATGGTTCATAGGTAAGGCAGGAGAAAAGTCATCGACAACTTTTTGTTTTCTTCTTTTAGATAGAACTACGTAGTTATAGTCTATTCTGGGGTCCCTACTCCCCTGCCTTGTTATCGCACCGAAAAAAATCCAAGAAATATGAACTAAAAAAATACTGTACAAAGTGATTTACGATTGATTTAAGCAAAATAGAAAATTTGTTTTCGAAAAAATCGTAATAAAAATACCATATAGTAACGCTTATGTACACAAAAATTTTCACATAATTAATTTTTATTTTAAAAAAATACAGCAGATGAGACTATCATCAGAATATATTCATTAAAATTAAATAAATAAATATAATGCTTCCACGTGGAACGTAACGTCTATTGCATACCTATACCTCTTCGATGGTGGTTCATTTGAATAGCAGCACGTCATACGTGTATACTGTGTAGTGACAGACAAGCATGCCTACATAAAATACAGGTTGCTAAGATTTTACAACAGTTCACAAAATCTATATATCTGTCATTTTCCTCATAGAGATTAATACACATAGAGTAGGCAAGCGGATCAAAAATGTGATGTCCCCATAGAAAGAGACAAAGAATAACCAGACCCCTTTCTATCTTTTTTTTATTTTATACGTTTAAACGTAGTTTTAAAACTACGAATAAATACTTATTATTTATTCGTAGGTTTAAAACATGAGAGTGATAAATTAAATAATTTAAAATATAGAATTAGAATGTACTATAATAAAACCATTTTTAGTGGGCGATAAGGATTGTGCGTGATAATACATAAAAGATTTAAGTTATATTAAATGTATAAAAAAATTATTTCTTAAACTATTATTTTAATTTATTACAAAAATTGAGATATTTATAAAAAAATAATTTTTCATTACTTATTGTGCATCTCTTATAATTTGAATTAGGCGCTATATAAAGTTTATTAATGCGCATACGTCATGAAACAACGCTAGAAACTAGCCTTTTTTTATCTTTTTTTCTCCACACCTCACCGCGACTTACAGTGCTGAATGCTTAAATATGTAGTTGCCTACTTTATTTGTATTATCTCTATGATTTTCCTTACTAGCTTTGACATCCATACTATTATAAATGTGAAAGTGTGTTTGTTTGTTTGTTTGTTTGTTTGTCCTTCTTTCACGACAAAACAGAGTGACGGATTGGCGTGATTATTTGTGTGAAAATAGTCGGAGGGCTGGAGAGTGACATAGGTTACATTTTACCGTGGAAGATTATCTCATTCCTACGGGAAAACACGTTATAATACAATCCAAAAAAATATTTATGATCAGAATTACTTGAAACTTGGTATTAATGCTCTTCAAAACAAATAAATAAATACGTGTTTTAGCATTTTTGGAAATTCATTCTATAAGGGGATAAAATAGGGGATGAAAGTTTGTATGAAACCTTTTTTTTTAACTGACTAGTTCACCAACCACCAGACCTAAGCATTTAGCTCGATGAAGTAAAATTTTAGTAAAGTAACCTCGTTTGACATAGGAATTAATAAAGTTAATCACAATTTTTATTTCAATTTTTTTGTGAAAAATGTAACGAAAACTTATGTGGAAAGTAGTTTTAGAGTAATTGAATATATTGATATTTTTGCTGTTCAATACAGTTAATAGAACACGTCTTAGCAGCAAATATTCTAAAATTAATATGGGCAGTTTTAAGTTTCAAAAAGTGTTAAATTAAAATAGGGTACCAAGCCGTAGGTACGAAGCCGGAACAGATCGCTAATACCTAATTACCTTTACACATTATTCTATTATTATTATTATTCCTTACAAGAACTGAACTGGTCTTTATACGACCTGGAAAATATCTGAATTCCTAAGATGACTCCTTAATTACGTGAAAACAAAATAAAATATGGTAACCTCGTAATATTTTTTTTAATATTGCTAACCGAATACCGAGCTTTATGCTCGGTGTTCGGTTTTATCATAGACAAAAATTAACTAGAAGTATTTAATTCAATTACATTTTCTTGTTAATAGCTTCAAAGCGTGCCATAAAACTGTTTGAAATAATAAAGTAAAATTGACAAAGACTTCGTTTATAGTAAATAGTATCGAGTATAGATGATGATTGATGATCATCATCTGGCTTCTGCCAGTGCCATTGAATACAATAATTTTAGTTTTTAGTTAGTTCTCTGTTAAATTCTAAATTCATTTACATGGTCTTGACTCTTGTGTGGAGAGTGTTTAAAGGAGTTCATTGCCCGTCTGGATGTCATCAAAGCGTTACTTGTAACTTGTTCTGATTTATGTTATGAAATCTCCTGATACAATCAAGAAAGCAACATGTGCATCTTGTCATGTTTAGAATTCATTCGTTCCTTTTGTTTTCTATCTAATAAACATATAATTGTAGCGTTTAATAGATAGAGCCGATAGCACTAAATGTTTGCTATTGTCTGTCTTTTTGAATGGTAAAAAAATACAAATTTTAATATGTAAAACTAAAACAAGATCGAAAAAAAAAACAACATTTTAGTACCTATTAAATAAATGTACATGTAAAAGCTTAATGCCTCTCTCTCAGTCAAAACTACTATTTTTGACGTATATACGATGGTATTATATTTATATATGCGCTTTTCCTTATTAGTAATTTCTAAGGATTTTTCGAATTACAAGAAAAGATTTTTACAATTTACATTTTAAGGGAGAAAAGGAGGAGACGAAGGAGTGAATTTTATATAAAACATTTTCCTTGAACAAAGTTTCGGGTATCGCTAAGAGCTAGTATGTCGATAAATAAACTAAATACTATTTGTCTACCAAATAAATAACAAAATATATATTAGGTATGCGATAAATAAGTTAGGACACAGTCAGATTTGCAGATGAAATATGAAGAATAGAATGTATATCTTACAGACAGATAAATAACAATCTTGTTATCTATACACTATACAGATAACTCTTATATACAAGTACACTATGGACCAAGCAAACATTGGCAAGGTCAATCTAATACGCACTCAATGTCATCTTGTGATTTACATAAGATATATTTATGTACCTATAAAACAGAGGTATGGAACCTATGGCTGTTTACAAGGACTGCTGCCGCTGCGTAGATAAAATATTAATGTAAGTCACGTATTGTTTAATGATTTCGATGAACAATTATTATTGATATGTCAGCTTTAATTGATTAAAAAGACGCTGTCCCCAAATATATATTTAAAATACAAAAGCAGTAGCCATATTCTACGAAATTTAGAAACCTAGAAGAGATTTAGTACTTACCAACAATCTAGACTTATAACTAGCACTAGCCGGCGGTGGGCTATTCCTGCTACTTTTCTGATAGCAGAGTGGACCGTGGGAGTATCCCCCTAATTGTTGTGGAGTACGGAAGACGATCTGCCTCAGTAGACCAACATCAAAGCATAAGGGATCCTGCGACGTTCCATTAAGACGGGGAATGTTCTTTTAATTTTCAATAGGTAGTACTTACAAGCTTTTCTAGCTGATGAGTCTCCACATAACCACCTGCTATATAGGTGGTATGCGTAAATGCAATTAATTCCTAATCGAAAAAAAGATCTATAAGCCATCTCACTATGACGATGGACGTGGGTGGAGTTAGAAATAAACATTTTTCGTTATATAACTAGCTCTAAAAATATGGAGGAAGTAGAAAATAAGGAAACATAATATATTCATATCTAAAGTGTCTTCAAAGAGATTAGTTTTTGTAACAAAAATAATGTATACCTACATTCTTTCACACACGGACAAACTAACAAATAGTTAATAATATTATTTACCTATTTCTCAGTATTTAAGTCAAAAGACGTACATATTTATACAATACTAGTATTGCCCGCGGCTCCGCCCGCGTTCAGATGACCAAAAACCAAATTCTTACGTTTTACATATTAGTATACTCTTACATTGCAGTTTTTGTATTTTTTCTCAGAAATGAGATATTTTCCCGCGGTAAAAAGTATCCTATATGTTGACCCGGATAACCAGCTACCATCATACCAAATTCCATCAAAATATGTCTAGTGGTTTTCTCGTGATGCGGTAACAGACAGACAGATAGACAAAAATTCTAAAAACTATAGATTCGGACTCTGTATCGATAATAATGTCTATTCCAATTAGGTTTTCCAAAAAACTATTTGATGTACAGATTCGACTTAGTTACAATTTTATTATATGTATAGATATACATACTTTCTGACTATTGATTTTTGATGATAAAAAAAATATTACAATTATTTATTTTTTCCCAACCTTCGTTTCAAGCCTCTCACGTACAAAGTTTCGTACGCCGTCACAAATTATTTACATATTTTATTACTTTGCAAACATTTGCCAAAGACTAATACGCCTGTCTTTTAATGGAATATCTTCCTACAGTGTACTTAATAACATTGTCAGCGCTGGATTTGCATTAGGGGCACTCGGGCCTAGCGTCCAGAGCGAGAAATTTTTAGGGGCGGCAAAATTCGGAGGGTGGGAAAAAAATTTCTTCACGTTATCCGAAATGCTTTTTTTATTTAACAAATAATGAAAAATAAAATAAAAAATAACTAGTATGTACATTTAAAAATTGATATCATTTATATTTATTTTTTTATGGATTTTTCATAAAATTAATAATTAAAAAAATTATACTTTCAATATTTTATTCAAAATTTTAAAATTAAAGTACATTTTTTACATTTTTCATTTTTTGTACATTTTTTACTATGCCCAGGACCGGCGCTAAGGTTAAATCCGGCACTGAACTATAGGTCCTATTTTTTTATACTAATTGCCAGTGCTATTTTGTACTTAGTCTTTACCTTAGTGCAACTTGCAAGTATTTTAGTAGACCCCCCCAACGTGCGTTCACCTTGTCGTGGTGGGGGGGCTCAGTAGTGCCCGGAAATCCAACCGGGCGCGAAGCCAAGAAACGCACAGGGAGGTGGCCCACTTCGGTGGGCGGTGGAAGGTGGCCCTCTTCGATGGGCGGTGTACCATGTGGGTTGCTCCTGGTACTTCTCTAATAGCAGAGTGGACCTTGGAGCAACCCCATGGTTGTGGTGGTCTGCTTCGGCAAACCTGCCGTCGGGGCGTCGTAGTTGAATGCGTAAGCGATCCTGTGACGCCACATTAAGACGGGGGAAGGTTTTGTTGGGTTTTTGTGGGTAGTACTGACTTTATTACGCCGGTGAGTCCCACACCTCGTGCGTAAATGCATTTCCCAACGTTAAAAAAAAAGTATTTTAGTAGATAATACACACATATAAATACACTCTAAATCATCTTTACTACAATAAAAAAATATGTAAAAATGAGTTTATCCATAAAAGTTACTCAAGACGTGACGTACCTAGAGTGTATGTAGTAAGAACTCGAGCTATGACAGATCGCCAATTATTAAGTAAATAGCCTGTTTATTTTATTCATTTTCATCTCTTGGCACTGTTACTATTTGTCTCACATTTTTTAAGTTCTTTTGTTTTATGATGCGAGCGTCTGACATAATACCTAACTAGTAATAAAAACTGTAGTCAGATTCGGACTAGAATTTCAGAAGAAATTGAAACCCCTTCGAACAGTTTTTATTTCTACGACGAGGGGCTTACCCTCGCGTCGCTCGGGTGCGTCCCTAGGTCCCTACGCGGATTTCACAATTTCATGGGTTTTAATTTTTTTGCGCGGAACCCTAATTCCTTTTCTAAAATACGAGTAGCCTAAGTTACTCCTTATATTTTATAACATCAGCTATCTGTTAGTGAAAGTCCCGTGAAAATCAGTCAACCCGTTTTGGAGATTATCCAGAACAAACAGACAGACAGGCAGAAAAACAAAAATTTTAAAAATTGTGTATTTCTTATAAGTTCCGTACACACTTTCATATGTATATAGTAAAAAGCTTATTAATTACAAACAGACACTTCAATTTTATTTATCTTTTTTTATGGTATTCAGTGACAAACGAGCAGACAGCTATCTGATGGAAAGCAGTACCTGTCGCCCATAACACCTACGGTTCATGCACTTAGGTTTTATGTAACAAAAATGCAGTCCCGCAGGTGCGTTGTCACTGTGAGGACTAAGATGATATGCCTCTTGCCTGTAATTGCGCTGGCTACCTTATCCTTCAAACCGGAACACAACAATGTAATCATTGTTGCTAGGCGGCAGAAATAGATAAGGGTACCCATCCAGTCGGACTCCTCAGGCTTGACAGACTCCGGTAAAATTATCTCATCTGTATACAGGATAAATAATGGCTTGATACTTAAAACAATTTTATAATTTTTTTACCCCTAATTAAGTTCATGATAACAGATGCCAATTTGGAATGGAAAAAGGCCCACACCACATATAATACATATTGCGTAATATAATATGGTAATCTTACCCTCAAGGATTGCACGTCACATTGCAACATTATAACTTATTGTTAGTTAAACAAACACTGATCAATATTAAGATGCTGCGCACGTGATGCAGATAAAAGATATCACTATCTAAAATAGACTGAGACAACACTTGCCTTTATTTTTACAAAAATAAGATAAATGATATTTCTATATGAATACTTTATATCTAGAGAAGTTACTCAATACATAAATATAAATATGTTGGGACATTAACACGCAGCACCATCTAGTTCCATGGTAAGCTAATAAGCGTTATGGATACCAGATAGTTGATACACTACAAATATACAACTTAAATACTTACATATTATAACTATAAACTCCCATGATTGGAGTACAAACATTCGTGCTCATCAAACAACGCCCCCAGCGGGACTCGAACCCGCGACCGCTGACACAGCAAATAAGGTCACTACAAACTGAGCCAAACGTGTCGTCATATTATTTATCATTCATTTTTCATAATAATCACTACCTTATACAGTGGCATGTTACTTTGGCGTGGACCAGAAGTAGATATAACGCATATGCATAGTTTAAAAAAAATCTAATAGAACGTTTTTAAAACAAACATTTTCTGATTTTTTGTCTCTCAGTATAGGTAACTAAATATTGGATGTATTTATTAAAGATACGATACATATATATGTCAGAACATTATATTTTCAATCCCTCTCAAGTCTTATTGTTTTAACGTATTATGTCATTCTACTATTAACAAGTCTTGCAATTTCAGAAAAACGAGGGATTTTGTTGGCCTTTTTTCGTAAACACTATACTAGCGTCATAAGAATGACAACGTGTAAAGCCTTTACAGGATAATTCCATTTTCAACCGACTTCAAAAAGGAGGAGGTTCTCAATTCGACTGTATGTTTTTTTTTTTTATGTTTGTTACCTCAGAACTCCGCCATTTATTAACCGATTTGGACAATTTTTGTTTTGTTTGAAAGTGTATACTTCCAGATTGGTCCCATTTAAATTTCAAAAAAAAAATACCACCCCTAAGGGTGGAAAAACAACAAATGATGAATTTAACCTACTTCTAATTGTCATATTGACTTGAAAGTTTGCAAGTATTTCTATTTCCGTTGATAGTATAGTGGTTCGGTGTTGTTGACCTGATCTGATGGCAAGGCCAGAAGGTGGATAGGTGGAACTCTTCAACGGCTAATAGTAGATACTTTGAGTTTGGGCTTATTTTGTTTGATTTGACAAGCCTAATACGTTAGAATTCTTACTTTGCTACTACTGTCTACACTAAAAAGGGAAAAATAAAAAAAAATTAACAAAAAAATAAAAACCGACTTCAAATAAAAGCACTAAAAAGTAAAAAATAACTGATTGGTAGTTTTCATTTACTATACATACCTAATCAAATATTTTCGAAGTCGGTGTGCTTTGGCTAAGTAATTAAAGCCTACCTTTTAAATACATACCTAATCAAATATTTTCGAAATCGGTGCCAGCCCATACAAAGCAAAGCACACCGACTTCGAAAATATTTGATTAGGTATGTATAGTAAATGAAAACTACCAATCAGTTATTTTTTACTTTTTAGTGCTTTTATTTGAAGTCGGTTTTTATTTTTTTGTTAAATTTTTTTTATTCACGAATATTTACAATTATATTTTTTTTAATCAATCTAATAGACCAATTAAAAAGCATTTATCTTTCTTTGGTTCTAAATACCTGTTCAGTGTTCAGCAACAGACCTTAGAACCGAGAGCCTTACTAAAACTACATTACCAAATAAGTTATTTGAATTTTTGAAGTCAAAATACCATTGCATTTTCTCTCCCTTCTTATCTGAACAACAATCAGAGCGAAAGTACCTGACAGTATTGAAGAATAAGAGCTGAATTTATTTTACAAGTAAGTATATTTAATGTTAATATGTCTGCTACGCGCTATATGGTCCGAAAGTATAAAGTTTAAGTAGAACTAAGGTAAAAATATCAGTCATTATCAGTAATTACATTATCAGTGGTATTTCCACAAAAAACATAACATATTATGTAAGAACGTCATCTTAACTTATCTTATAGATAGGTCATTTTTTGCTCCACTGTTTTAGTTTGTCGATCAGTCTGTCACGGAAGTATATTAGACAATAATAAAAGAAACTGCTTTCCACAGCAAGAGCTATATTAGTAAAGATTTTATCAAAACTAGACACGGGCTACGACGAAGTGAAAACGTTTCCTGCCATTAAACCATCTGTGTCGGCGCACGCGCGCGCCTCACATGGGCCTAAGAGTATATTAATAAAAAAATAGCTACAATGTTAGTCTTATTTTAGAGATATCCTATATTTAATATGTTCGACTGTAATACCAGTTTTGGCAAGATCTATGCACCGGTATATTGTAATGACTCAAAACTTAGCAAGCAGAGTGAGCAAAGAAAACAGATGGCGAATATTCCCTGCTGAACTCAAGCAAATCCGTGAAAATTTTACGCCCGTCTCAACATTCATATTATTACTATCAGAACCAGCGAAAAAACTTTTTGGCTTTATGCAAAAGGTATTTTTGAAATGGCCTCAGTAGTTTCTGAGTTTAAAGTACTTAAACATATTATAAACATCTGTTTTACAATAACGTATGGAATTCTGTTCGATTTATTGATATTTATGATGACTACTCCGCTCCCCTCGGTAGTAATTATCATGATCATATATAGCCTTCCTCAATAAACAGGCTACCTATCTAACGCAAAAAGAATTTTTCAAATCGGATTAGTAGTTCCTGAGATTAACGCGTTCAAACAAACAAACAAGCTCTGCCTCTTTGTAATATTAGTATCTCGCGATCTCAGCCAATAAAAATATATAAGATTTTAAATATGAAAACAGTTTTGCGCATCCTTGGATCATACATAACCATGACTTCGAGCTGAATTGCAAATCAAATTGTATGTTGACAAACGTCCAACTTATACAATAACTCTGATATACACTTGAAATTCATGCACTAAGTCAAGGGCGGCGTAGAAAAGGCACAATTATAATACCAGACAAACCTGTTCAAACGACCAGTTCCCAGTCCCACAGGCCTGCAATTACCTCAGACTGACCTACTCGTACTGCGATCGGGAAATGTAAATGCATTTTAACCTGTAACGGAGTGTTTTGAATCGGTTCCAAGTACGGTTCGGCAGCTCACGCGGGGATTATTGAATACAGTTATGAATTAACTTACCGGTTAAAGGACCTCGTTCGTTTTCCTTTAAGCCACTTAAAGTTTTGTAGTAGAAGTTTTGTATATATGTAGTACTTAAAGCTAATAACGCTAAAAAAATATAATATAGTTTTGTATTCTATATTATAATTTAGAAATCTTATCATAAAGAAACCCTTTCGTGACATTATTTTGAAATGCCCTTAAAAGAAAGCATGAAAAAGGTTTTCAGCAATTGTTAACGTACTACTGCTGAGCACAAGCCTTCCATCAATGCGAGGGGGATCAGGTCATAGTCCACCACGCTGGCCAAATGCAGGTTGGCAGATTTATAAAATTTATAAAATACATAAAAGATAAATATAAAAATTAGTTGCACATTAATTTATTGTATTTTTTTCCTTATATATTACAATTGAACAAAAGAAAAATAGTAGATTTCACAGATCTTTCGAAAAATTGTCTCAGACATGCAGGTATCCTCACGATGTGTTCCTTCACCGTAAGACAAGTGGTAATCATGTTGGAAGTGATTCACACATGAAAATATCAGAGGTGCGAGATTCCTGAATTTGAACTCTCTCCAGTCGGTTTCCCAAACGAGCGCGTTACCACTGGGCTACCACTGCCTTAGAAAAGGGGTAACAAAGATTAAATGGAAGTTTATCATTTTCTGACCGAAAATTGACAAAATTAAATACGAGTATTAGTTCTCATTAACACAATAAACAAAAGGTTTAGGTATTCTCAGGTAAAGAAAAAATAACTTATTAAATAATAAGTGTTTTTTTTTGTCAAACGTTTTTCAACGTGGTTTTTTTAATTCTGTCAATATTATCAAACACATTTATTTATTTAAACGGATGTACAACAGTCGTTTCTTTTACATAGTATTACATTTACCTTTTCTGCTATTTGTATGAATTAGATTTACGAGAAAACTTGATCGATAGGTAAATATATAAGCAGCCTACTACGCATATTGACTTATTTATGTAATACCTATGTTACTGTGTATTTCCCTACAAAATAACAATATCTTTATCGATTCTAGAATATATAAGAAGAACAGAATGTAAATAAATATGTATTTTTCTAACAAAATTCTAACTAATTCGAAACTGTACATTAAATATTTTTTTGAAAATCTTATTGAAATAGTCATTATTATCGATACAGAGACCGAATCTATAGTTTATAGAATTTTTGTCGGTCTGTCTATTTGTCTGTCGGGTAACGCATCACGAGAAAACCATTGAACAGATTTTGATGAAATTTAGTATAATGATAGATGGTTATCCGGGTCAATATATACATAGGATTCTTTTTACTAAGAAACCTATATTAAATATTAAAACATAAATTAGGGACGAACCCCAGCGCAGGAGCGGAAAGTGAATGATTACAAATGACTGGCATAACTGCATATATAGCAGGTACATACGAGTATATAACTATTACCTACTAATACCATGACATAAATACGTAAATAGAGCAGGCGACGAGGAATAAGGAAAATAATTGCTTTAAACACGGATAGCATAAATCAGTAAATGAATGAATGAGACGTGAAGCTTTCCAGCCTTGGTAGTTTAGATGTGAGAAAATTAAAAGCGGTAATTCTTTTTTGTTTTTAATTGTAATTGTAATAAGGCTCATATAAGGTAAGATATAGAGTGCAAGTTTCAGGATCATATCGCTGCGGAGTGGAACCCTCCAACTATCTTCACAAAAAAAAACACGCCAATGTCACTCTGTGTCACATTTATAATATTAGCATGGATTACTTACCCCCACCGGTTCTCTGAGAAGGCGTATTTTCCATTGATAACAATTATCGGCAATAAATATTTAGCTGAGCTTCATGCCGAATTATAGAAAACGTAGATTTTATTTACAAACATTCAATAAAAAATAATTACCACATCCAATCAATTACAAACGTATACGACGTGAACAGAAAATGCCTGCTACCGTTTCCGCGTCGCGTCGCACTTCCCATACACGACGAGGAACTTGCCGAGCTCTCTTTGTCCCACATCACACCAACAAGTTCAATTGACAGGTTTATGATCGACTTTTATAGATCAAGAGCTTTTTATCATCATTATGATTTAACTATTTAAGACATAAGTACGTATGTATAACTATAACTAATGAAAATTTAACTTCATAAAAAAATAATTTTACTAAGATAGATTATACAATATACGTCCTTCATATGAGCTAAGAAAATGCAAAATCTTTGTTTAAATATTGTATATGGTAAAAATTAGCCATTTATTTAAATCATAAGCTACTTCACTAAGCCAGTGATTGCAGCATCATTTAAAACGATGTTAGATGTAAATATTATAAAACCGTATTTGTTCATTATTGCTTCATTTTGTCTATAATTTAGGCTTCGTAAACATATGGTTAATGGTTATTGCTTCGACATTATGAAAGAGAAAATATCTCCTCAGAAAAGTAATACCTGTATTTACTTATAGTTATTGTTACGTATAACTTATTTAACATCAACGGTAAAGCGAACTAAACAAACTTATCTAAAACTAGTGACTTACCAACGCTTCGCTCGGGTGCGTTACTAGTTGCTGTTGCTGCTTAATCTATACATATAATAAAAATCTGAGTTGAACCTGTACGTTAAATATTTTTTTGGAAAATCTTATTGAAATAATCATTTTTATCGATACAGAAGCCGAATCTAAAATTTTTAGAATTTTTATCTGTCTGTCAGTGAATGCATCACGATAAAACCACTAGAAAACATTTTGATGAGTTATCCTGGTCAACATATAAGATACTTTTTACAGCGGGCAAATATATCATCTCTGAGAAATCTATTCTAAACGTTAAAGTGCAACCAGGGACGAACCCGAGCGGAGCGACCGGGAGTCGCTAGTAAATAATATTATTAAATATACTTATTTATCTTTTAGTGCACGATGAACGCTACGTACATCCAAAGCCGTTTCAGTCGTTTCAGTCTGAAATTGAAAATATGTACCTAACCAACAAATCTACTAAATAATAATAGTCAAACTGCCAACCTTAAAAGCAAACCTATCTTTATTAAAATTAAAAAATAGCTTAAATAAATAAAAAAGCACAGACAAAATGTCCGTGGGGTTTAGTGTGCCTACCCTATAAATAGGGAAGGCACACTAAACCCCACGGATCCTATTGGAGTTTTAAAAAAAACTCCAATAGGATCCCATCAAAAGCGACAAAAGCCACATAGAAACCAATAAATATGTATTGGTTTCTGTGTTTTTTAACCCATAATGTTGTTCAATCTTTATGAAAAATAAATTTACTAAAATCAACTGTACCTCACCGATCATACAGAACCGAGGACCTCCGACGCAACTAGCAATGTCAACCAGACTGTACCTGCGCTATAACAACCGTAGTTTCATTCCGCATTAAACTAATATTATATAATCAAGTACAAATTAAGAATTTTTTTACTCGTCACGTAAATGACACATCCTATCGATACTTTCCATTCCAGCCGCGGGGGAGAAAGTCGACACCGTAACAATGCTCTCGTAAGTCGTAGGTATAATTTTGTGTATTATGCGATGTCAATCACTTCTTATTAAAGTTACGTATATTAAGTGTACCGTTTCTATGAATGAATATATAATATTTTGTAATGTTTTATTTTTAGTTTTATTATTAGAAACTTGCTAGAGTGGAGACCGCGTTTAGGTCAACGTAGCGTAGGACGCCCTGCAGCACGATGGACAGATGACCTAAGAAAGGTGGATGGTAGTGGATGAATGCGGGCTGCCCGGGACCGGGATGGTTGGCGCTCATTGGGGGGGAGTCCTTTGTTCAGCAGTGGACCGCGATAGGCTGATGATTGATTGATATTCTTAGTTATGATTTTATGGTATTTTTTTAGAGGCTACGCCGGATACCGTCTCAATCCTCTGCTCTCACGACATGAGGAAGTTAGCTGCATTCTTTTTACAAACAGAGAGTTGTAACATACGGGATGAAATCTTTAGCTATTTTCGTTCTGTTACGCCAAAGAAGTATACTTCTTAGTGCGTACATAAGTACACACACACACATTTTTTTTATTAATTTAGTTATTAATATAACGTTGTTTTGAGATTATTGAGTTTGGGAAGTAAGACAATAAAAGAAGAATGAGAACGAAAACAACATTTTTATTTCTTCATATTACAAAACAGATAATATAATAAATTATATCTGTAAGGGCCACTTGCACTATATTCTTAAATACGTTTAGGAATCGTCGAATCATTTGTTTCGTACATTTCTATGAAGAAAATTCAAATATTAAATCAAATCAAATTAAGAATTTGGTGTAGACGGACCTTATTTAGTATTTTAGTATCTTGTGGTAATAGCGCCATGATTTTTAATTCCGGTGTCATTGCCTAACGTTTTTTTTTATTTTTTATCTTTTTCCCTTCAATTTTAAAGCCAAATTAATAATAAATTAAAATCAAAGCAAACCTACCTAACCAACTATACAATTACATATATCAAATATTTAATTTAATTTATAGAATACTCGCAGAATAACACAATGCTTTAATTATAAAAATAAAAAACCCGACTGCATAAAAGCTAACTAAAAAGATGAAAACCAGTTCACGATGGAATATAGTATTATACAGTCGGAGACATACATACATATTATAAGTACATCTCGCGGCAAAGATGCAACGTGTGTCTCCGACTGCATTATACTATTCCTTTGACAACTTGTTTTCATCTTTTTAGTTAGCTTTTATGCAGTCGAGTTTTTTATTTTTATAATACATTTTTTTATTTACCGCTTTTTATTTTTTGCCAATTAGAATTGAAGTAATATTAAACATTTTTTATCCTAAATTACTTTTAAACATATAAGTTATATATAATATTTTCGTGATCGCCTCTTAAAGACCTTCATTTTCATAACCCCCCCCCCCCCTCGATTAGCTTAGAAGAAAATTTTTTTAAAGACACAAATTGGTGCCTGAAATCGAAATATAAATCAAAAATGATTGTGTAAAACGTTAAATTGAACAACCATTAAGAAAATAGTAAGTCATCAAGTGCAACGGCAGGTAAAGGTGTATTCACAGTGGCGTAAAAATTCAAATATATTTCACATAATAACTAGATTAAGTTTAATGGATAAAAATCAACTTAATTATCTTAAATCAAAATAAAGTCATTATATTAATGATAATGACTTTATTATGATTTGTTATAATTAATCAACTTAATTATCTCAAATCAAAATAAAATCATTATATAAATCAATTTAAATTTGCCTTCAACTGGTGATTATGACTGACTTGACTGAATAATTTTATGCGACCTAATTAGTCGGGGGGCGTGGCTCGGCCGGTGGACTATTATGACTCACTATTTTCTTAACGCGAATGAACTATAGTTATATTCCCATTCACCGTCAACATCTCTAAACCATTTTTATTTCATTTTTGTTGCATATCCAGATGATTATAATTTATGTTTATTATATCAAATATACATAGGCGCATATGCAGAGTATATAATCTATGCATATAACAAATTTCTTAATCGAATCTGTGCAATAAAATTTTTTGGAAAATCTTATTGAAATAACTATTAATTATTATCGATACAGAGGTCGAATGTATAGTTTTTAGAATTTTTGTAAGTCTATCTGTCTGTCTGTGACCGCTCATGAAATTTGCTATTATGATGCTGGTTATCCGGGTCAACATATAGGATACTTTTAACTACGGGAAAATATCTCATCTCTGAGAAATCTATGTACACTAATCGTTAGAACGTAAGCAAAGTACGCTAGAACTTTTATATGAAGGGAAATAATATACCCTCCGAATTTTGAAAAAACAAAACATGTCTGCTTAAATAACGATGTCCAGACCAATTTCGAGCACGGCAGCCAATCTCACTAAGACTAGCCAACTACGCGGGAAATATTTTAGTGTACATAATAAACACGCAGAAACACTTTGCGTGGTTATTGGGACGTCCTTAAAAGAAAGAGTCAATAACTAAACTTGGTCCGACCCGGCACTCGAACCCAGGACCTCTGGAATATGCACTACCTCCCTATTATAGCGGTCGATAAAGAAGAGATATAGTAAATTTTAATATTATTAAGCAAAAACTACTAATTTATATATAAAATTTCTTCTTCAATAGTTAATCTAAACTAAAGAGTAATGACACCGGAAGTTACATTTAAGTATTTGTTACATTTCAACAGTTTATCTAACGAATGACACCGGAAGTGACGTATTAAAATATTCGCGCCATTTTAAATAAAACTATCTTGTCGGATTTTAACAAGACTATGATTGCTGTAATGCATTCGAAACGTCGGGAACCAAAAATCAAAATAAATCCGCGAAACAATCCGAAAAGATAGTTTTATTTAAAATGTCAAATATCCGCGTAAATCTAAGTAAATACTATTCGCGCCATCTTAACTCCTGTTGTATCTATTGCCCCAGCCGCGGCGGTGCTCGTCCTTGTACTCGTCCATGTTGCGTTTCCTTGCCAACTCTTCGGGATCGTCGTCGTCCACTAAACGTTCCTGTATTAAGAGCAATATTAATATTAAATACATCAGTAATAGAAATTAAAAAGTTTGTTTTATAGAAACTCTTTACTGCGACTTTTTACTTTGGGTGACGTCAATAGCTGAATACGATATTTGCATATATCCCCAAAATAAATTATTTACCTTTTTTATCTCTTCTGCTTCATCTGCATCAGCCTCAGTAGTTTGAATCGTGGCGTGAGGTATATTTGTACCGGAACTTGGAAATCTGATTAAAAAAAAAACAAATAATAGCAATATTACTTCACAAATCACAATTTATAATACACTAGCAGTACCCGCGTCTTTGTCCGCATTCAAACTTTCGATATAAACATCAGTTTTACAATCATGTACGGAAGTCTGCCTGATTTATTGACATTTATGATTACTGCTCCGCTCCCTTGGGTAGCAACATGATGATATATAGTCTATAGCCTTCCTCAATAAACGGGCTATCTAATGCAAAAAGAATTTTTCAAATCGGATTAGTAGTTCCTGAGATAAGCGCATTCAAACAAACAAACTCTGTCTCTTTATAATATAAGTATACACACAAAATGATAATGCATATTATGTTAAAAACACCTTCGCGAAAAATAACTAAGTATGTAACTGACATTCCCCCTAGCATTAAAGGGAGACCCACGCCCAGCAGTGGGACGTTAAAAAGAGCTGAATACATAGAACTGAAAAATAGTTACCTACGTATCACTGGCATAAAATATATTAAGTCAAACATATCTAAATATTTAAAGTCTTTATTTGTTTGGAAAACCAAGTAAAGTGCGTTCAAATCTGTCTTCAATACACACCTCTCCTCTACCTCTGATATTTTCATGTGCAAATTATTTTCAACATGATTACCACTTGCGTTACGGTTAAGGAAAACTTCATGAGGAAACCTACAGGTCTGAGAGGATATAAATAATTTTCATTAACTTAGTGATATATGACTGGGTCATAATGGATCGAGATCCAGCTGCAAGATTGCTACGTTCATAGCGTATTTAATCAAAATATTTTTTTTATATACAATAATAAAAGGGACTATATGTTTTGACCGGGTGCCTATTAAAATGTGCCCGCTAGTATGTTTCATTAAATAAATAATAATTGACTTTTTGGAACAAAAACGATGCATTTGTTATTAAAATGAATTATACTCCACTTCACAGAAATATACATAGAGATCTTGAAAAGTGATAGCTGCCGTTGCGCACTTGGCCGCAACCTCTTCGTAGCCAGGTGTAAGCAGGTCATATTTTGTTACGTTAATACGTTCATGGCGTATATTCGTCATTTATATATCAAATTAAAGCAAATTTTTTTCAGTTTGCTAATTTGCTTCACCGCAGTCGGGTAAAAAGAGCTGAATATGAAGGTTGTTAAGAAATATTTTAATTTACTCACATTCCATCTCTCACTCTCTTATCGTAGAACTCCTCTACAGTCATCGTAGGCAGCGAAGGATAGCCGGCTCCATACACCGCCTTTTGTATGGCATCGCGGGTTATTATTACTGGCTTTAAAGGAGGTGCCCTTTCCCTATGTGACGGTTTAGGTTCTGAAAAAAGAATCATTTATAAAAACTCATTGCAAATAATTTTCAATTGGATACTTCTAAATACTATCTGCAAACTATATATACTATATAACTAACTATAAGTGTTTGATGTACAGAGAAAAAAGATATTTAGGGGTTCCTAACTGCAAATCACATGTGTCAGACATTTATTTGCTGATTTTATTTAAAGCCTACAAAATATAAAAAAATAGAATAAAAAAAATTAAAAGTTTACTGTCTACTACAGAATAGATACAATATAATTTCTGTAATTATTCTTATCTTACTATATTTATAGATATATGTTATAGATACATGTTTGTTACTCTATCACGCCAAAATGGCTGAATGAATCTGGATGTACATTGTACATATTTGGCACAGAGTTAGATTATAGTCTGGAATAGCACATAGGTTACTTTTTATCCAGTAAATGTATGGTTTTCGTGGTATAGATTTGTTTTTGCTTTTCACAGAACAAATTCTCATAAAATACACTTGCAATAACTAGTTATATCTAGTTAAAACATATCTAGAAATGCACCCGAGCAATGCGAGGGTAAGTCACTATATAATTTATATATAAAAACCCTCAAATCTATACTTCAAACATTACCATTAAAAAAACTTACATAAAAAAAATTCTAATAAAAAAATTAAATAACATACCTCCAGCACGTTTTGCCATATATTCCAAAATAGGTTTCTCCTGCTCAATGCTACTTAGTTCATCTAAGGCTTGGGTCACATAATTAAGTAAGAGTGTTGTAAAGTACTGCCGCTTAGTTTCATCATCTGCATTTGGTGAAGACATAGCTTTCGATAGTGTTGCAAGTTTCTCTTTCAATTCTTTAATTTCCTTATACCTTTTTATTTTTGCTTCTCTCGATAGGACCTAGAAAATTTTATTATATGTAACTTTTGCTTAACACAAAGACGATGATGATGATCATTGAAATTTCATTTACATATGGCATATTTAATAACAGCATAACATAATATGAATTCTGCCTTACAATAAGATTTGAATGCTATATTAGATGTATACAATTAAAACCCAATTTTAATTTTTCTAATACTGTATAATTCTAAGACATTCCTATAAGTCCTACATGTTGAACATAGAATTCAAAACCGAATCACAATGTCGAGTTACTAAACTACCCTAACCATTTTATCTGACTAGAATATTTAAAATGTAATTTTTAAGTAATATCTCTTGCATTAGTTTGTTCTTACCATGGTAGCAATTTTAGCTTGCTCAGTCTGTGATCTTGTAGATACCTCATTACTGCTAGTCTGTGGCACCTCTACATCTGTTACACCATAGTCTTTGCACCTTTGCAAAAAGTCCCTGAAATTTATCAAGAATACAATTTAAGCTTGTGTGTAATGAATTTTTTTTTAAAAACTGATTAAAATATGTTGAAACTATTATTTAAATCAAATTTGCAAATGTACATAAAAAGTTTTATCACTGTTCCTCCTTAGGATTTAGTAGAGAGAATAGAAAAGAGAATAGAAAAGATAGGTACCAAACATTATAATTATTCAATTAATGTTAACAACATGTCACATAAAAAAACAGTAATAAAATCAAAATTAAAATATCTAAAATCCTATACCTAAAATATATTTCAGCTATATTAATAATATCTTTCCGTGGTTGATTACACAGCTTCAAACTAAGTGTACCAAGCAGTGCTGGCAATAAGAGATATTGTAATGTTTCTGTTGGAAGCTCTTCTAAGCTTTCATTTTTACTGAACATACCAGTCATGGACACCAAATTTGTAGCTTTTTCAAATTTTGAAATAGCTGATTTTATGTTTAACTGCAATAAAACATGTGATATTAAGATGTAAACAATATAAAATTGGCAATCTAAGTGTATAATTATAGCATTAATCTTTTAAAATGGTAATGTTTTTGCAAATACACTTATGACATTTTATTGTTTATAAAATAACCCATAGTAAAATTAAACTTGCCTGCACCGGGTCACTATTAGTAGCTTCACTGCCGTTTTCTATTTTATCAAATAGCTTCATAGCTTGATCAAAGATATTTTTTAAGGATTCCTCATCTGTAGAAACATTCGCATTACTTTGTGACATGATTGAATGAAGGTATTTATCCAAATTTCAATGAAATAAATATAGGTTTTATCTTCGTAAATAGAAGATCGCGTCCGATTTGTTTTTTTTATAAATCAGATATTTATTATGTATCAGGGTCATTCAAGTTGTATACAAATCACGTGGTAATTCAAATATTGAAGTTGTCCCACTTTACAATAGAGATGGCAGGGTAAAACTTATAAATTTTTTTTAATTCGTTCAATAGATGTCACTGCTGAGACCAGATGAGATGAGTTTTTAAATGTCCGCCGTTGATGATAAAGGTATTTTTAACAATGTGATATTTTAAAAATTTATAATTTTCCCCAAACTAAGTGCCCGTTATTGTGTTTTATCGTTGAGTTGAGCTTATGTTCCTCCGATAAATTCATATGACTGTGATCTCAATATATCACAATTTCGTAGTTAGTCGAACAGAGTTAGGACTCGTTTCTGGCGTTTGGGTTTTTTTTGCGATTTTTTCATTTTTGGTGTGCTCATCAAGAAGGTCAAGGCCCAATTATGCCATCAGACAAGCAATGCTGCGTTCCTGGATGTAAAGAGACTGAAGGTACCTATGTCAAATATATGAATACCCGTCATACTCGTTTTACTGTCGTAAGTATTATAATATTACGACAGTAAAACGAGATTTTATAGAAATGAAATAGAAATTGGTAATTTATTTCAGAATTAGTGTTTATATCTGAATGGTGGTCAGGAACAAAGTTGTCCATATACATAAAGAATGATGATACCTAGATACCATGGGAAAGAACATGGCTATCTTATTATGAACCATAGTTATGAAGTAGACTGGCTCATGGGTTGGCACTTCTGTGACGGTATCAAAGTTTTAGGAGTGAGTATATCGATCTGATATTTCTATAAATTACATAAATGACTTTTGTTTATAGTGTTCATAATATTTCAAACTGTTGTTGGTAAATAAAACTACATTCTAATAAAACTACAATACTATTATGATCAAAAATAAATGTAACTAAAAACATAACAATATAATTATTAATAATATGTAGAATATGCTATAGCTATATATGTATGTATATGTGTATGTACTTACATTTTTTTTAATATATTTTTTAATTTTGTATTAACATCATGCTATTTAAACAATTTGAGGCTTGTTCATTTTCAAAAAGCAAGCAAAAAAAAAGCAAGAAAGCTCCATTCAAGGTATTAAAAAAATAGATACAGAGTAATATTTTCATTGTTTTAACTAATGTTCATGTTGCAATTTATAAAATTTCATAGTGATTCTATGTAGCATTGTTGTTGCTAGATGAATGTAGTTTTAAATAACAATTTAGCTATAAAAATATAACGATACAAAGTATCTAGAAAAATAATTTCTAAACTATAGTATAGTACTTAAAATTGAAAAAACATGAGATCCTTTTTCAAAGTACCCCAGAAAGTACCACAGAAAAGTAAATGTTGTAGCCAAAAGAGTAAAATAATTATATTGATTTTGAAATCTGTTCAGTCATAATATAGATTAGAATGCACAAACATGCAGTATTAATTCCAATAGACAATGTATGTTTATATGTATATTATAAATTTATTTTATACTATATGAATTATATATTTTAATTTTATAATAATTTCTGCATAAACATTCCCTGTACTCAATATATTCAATTCATTTAACATAACTTAAAATAATTGGAATATTTTCATGATATGTATTATAAATTTAGTCAGTTATAACTTATAAACTAGTTAATAACATTAAATATTTAATGGTGAAATAGTTAATGAGTTATACAATATATTATACTTAATTAAATATTTAGACCTGAATTTGCTAATAACATGGCTATCTCAAAGCTGAGTTTCATAAATGAGTGATGTTAAACATAAATCATAATATAAGTTTTTTCCTATAAAATTTCCATTTAGAAAAAGATAAACAATTCTTTATTTAATTAAATATATAAGCAAATGAACTATCTATTGGCCTTTATGGTTGTTAAACTTTTGTGATTTCAATGAAATTTCATTATGGACATAAATTCCCGAATCCCATTCCAAGTATTTCTATATACTTGGAATGGGATTCGAGGAGCTCTTCAATATAGTTTTCGCTACTATATCGAAGTTCAGATCGAGAAGATGTATCTGTAAAGATATGTATGCTATCAGAAGCTTGTTGAATAATACCGGCGCGGGCGCTGGCTTAGTAGTTTCTTGGCTCAATTTTGCATTTAGGACATCCTTAGACTGTCTCTTCTGTGTCACGGGGCTTATTATTGAGATGAGAATTTTCAGGAGGAAGGCGTCAAATCGAAAACGCGTTATGGATTTACTTGAGGTATCTGTTCCATACGCGTCACCCATATTACGTTCCTTCTGTGCTGAAATCGTTTTTGAAAATATACGCGCATGGCGCATTTACGATTTTTCTAAAATTAATCAAAAGAACAACAATCTTTTGAAAAATATATCATAGCTACATTATGAAATTAAGTTGAATTTGGAATTTGAAGTCAATCGCGAGATTTTGAGCTTCACACTACGTTTGTATTGGAAATCGGTAATATTGTAAGAGCTTATAGGATGATTGGTAGTTATAATTTATATTGTAATCCCTTAATTATATATACTCAGTCTATGGTATAAGATAATCTACAGGTACATATAATAAAACTGTAGAGGTCGAATGTCTGTACATAGAAAAAAATGTTAAAAGCCGAGTCGGGGACGTAAGAAGAGAAATAGAACAAATCCAGTTTTTTTTTCATTTATTTTTTTCTGTCTGTTTGTCTGTTTATAAGGGCTAATCTCCAAAACTGTTGGACTGATTTAAATGAAATTTTGATGGTGGTACCTTATATCCCCGGTCAACATTTTAAATACTTTTCATCCCGGAAAATCAAAGAGTTCTCGTAGGATAGTTAAAAAACTATAGTAACTTATAAAGCTTAGTACAGAACAACTTATGCACGTAATTTAGTAAAATTTGGCATGCACTTTATATTGCCGGTCAAACAATAGGCTACTTTTTATCCTGGAAAAATATACGGTTCCCGAGGGATAGATTTGTTCATGTTTATCTAGAGGCGAACCCGAGCAAAGCGAGGATAAGCCGCTAGTATACAAAATATAATCTAAACCCAGTGTAGTTGTAAATTTAATTTATTAGAATGAATAATATTGTAATAACAGCACCATATCAAGTTGTAGCAACAGTTACAATAGTTTGCCGTAGCTTCATGCGATTTAAGAAAATTAAATACATATAAGAAATAGTGTTCCTTTTGAAACCTTTTGTTTTCAATACATATTATAATAAAATTCTAACTAAATCAAATCTGTACATTAAATATTTTTTAGAAAATATTATTGAAATCGTCATTATTATCGATACAGAGCCGAATGTATAGTTTTTAGAATGTTCGTCTGTTTGTCTGTTTGGGAATGTATAACGAGAAAATCACTGAACAGATTTTGATGAAATTTTGTATGATGATATCTAGTTATCCGGATCAACATATACGAGTAGGATACTTATTACTGCGAGAAAATATCTTATCTCTGAGAAATGTATACTAAACATTAAAACGTAATTAGAGTCGCGCGAATTCGGTTCAGCAGTTTTAAAAACGTATTCGGCAATAAATATTGTGTGTAATTTTTTAACCGTTAAGTATTGAATTGTAGAAATCTCTAATATACTCGTATGTACATAATATTATGAACATGTTCCATTAATTGAAGCAAAGATTATTAACCTTACAAATCTTGACTATTTCTCTCAAAAGAGAAATGAATTCAGTACCACGTAAATTGCACTGTATGAATTGTACTGAATTTTAATTTCAAAATTTGGTTGAGAAAAGTATTATTTTAAATATATCTTTGCTATTGTTAAGTGAAAATATTTGCTAGGAATTAGTCAAAGCAAATGCGATCTTAGCAATTATAAATAACTAGAATTTATTAACTATTTATAATGATAGATCTTACCACTTTTTTGTTTATTATGATAAGTAGACTTCTATAACAACTAACAACTATGTTTATAGATTAGCGGTGTGTCAAACAAATCGATACTTATAAATAACATTAACCAAAAATAAAAAATATATATTATAAAAATAAAAATCCCGACTGCATAAAAGCTAACTAAAAAGATGAAAACAAGTTCACGGAGGAATATACTCGTAGTATTATGCAGTTGGAGACGTACACGTTTCATCCTTGCCGCAAGATTGTATGCAAATACATAATAATGTATAATGTATGTATGTCTCCGACTGCATAATACTATATTCCTTTGTGAACTTGTTTTCATCTTTTTAGTTAGCTTTTATGCAGTAGTTTCTTATTTTTACAATATTTCTTTTTCATTTACAGCTTTTTAGTTTTTGCCAATCAGACATTAGAAGTTATATTTAACAATTTTTTATCTTAAATTATTATAAGGAATACAGGAATTTTATACCTTTTTGGAATCCTTGTTATGAGACCTTTAATATGATACCCATATTGCAGAAAAAGATTTAAAAAAATTCACCTTAAACAATGAAATCTAGCAGCCCGCATATTTTTAATTCTTGCATTAATGAGACGAATCTAACGATACCTTTATTAAAGGAATCCATCGAGTGGTTTGGAAGATATGAGGGAATAAAGAATATTAAAAACAAACATACAAAGATAGGCGCGAAAAACATACGCCTCTCCTTGCAGTCGGGTCGGTCGCACGGTTAGGTCATCCTTCTCCTTTTAGGAAGTTGGTTAAATAAAATAACTCTTTAATATTTTCTTTATTATTCAAATTGTTACAATAAGTAAACACTCGTTTTCTCGCCATATGTGCTATAGGTACAAGTAAGATTCTCATAGTTTACTTTAATATAATCTAAATCCTTACTTATTTAAATGTACTATCAATTATAAAATAGATATTATTTCACGTATAGCACACGTCACAAGTGCCGTTAAATAACCGAGATAATGTTTGCAACAGGTGTTTTTGTTCAGAATATGCATGGCTGAAAATCCAAAGTCCTCCCAATATAAAGCTTCATTATGTTTTATGTACCTAATTAAAATAAAACAAGGTATTGTAATTTGAAAAGAATTTATATATAAATTGCGATTTAACGAGCAGTGTAATTATAGTAACAGTTGACAGTAAATAATGATTTTGTAGTAAATAGGGAAAGAATGACCAAAATTGCATTTTGTTTAAAGATAATTTACCTATTTCTGATGATTTAAACAGTATTAACGATACATTATATATACTTTGAAAGATGTTAAAACTACTAACATTGAGTTTAAAATATTCTAATAAAATTATTAGTCTTCGATAACAATTGTGACATGACTGCTAATCGAATTGTGTTCGTTATAATATATTTATTGAAATAAATACATATACCTACCTATACATATTTTTTATCTATGGCTACTATGGACCCGTTTCATAGCATCATGCAATCTATATACTTAGTTTAATTGTTACTTATATTTGTTATAAGTAAACTTCAATAACGAACAGTATTGATACAATTTGCTGCTAAGTACTATTCTAAACTTAATAAAGCCTTTAACTTATTATTATCAATATAAGTTTTACAATAATGTATGGAAGTCTGCCTGATTTCTTGACATGATTACTGCAATGCACTCCCTTGGGTAGTAGCATAATGATATACAAACCTTATAGTCTTTTTCAATAAACCGGCTATATACAAATAATAGATTTTTCAAATCAGATTAATAGTTCCCAAGATTAGCGCGTTCAAACAAATAAACTCTGTATCTTTATAATATTAGTATAGATAAGATATTAAATGAATTGTCAGTTTGAACAAGATGGTGAATCTTAAAAGTTTATGTTTACAGAAAATATACTAATTATACATTTTTTAAGATGAATGAACTAATAATTTGTATCATTTTTCTTTTAGAACTGTAAAGCCTATGCGAAAAAATCAATACAGTATTTACCACCTATTGGTTGGATATGGAAATTTTCGCAGAGCAGGGAGCAGCCGGGACATCGACGCAAGAATCTTCATTCAAGAACCAAAGGAATAGTCAATATATATGAACCAGCAACATGAACATGAATCATGGTAAGCAAGCAAATAGATGTTTATCCATGTACAAACATAGTTGGGGTTAATACTTACTGTGATAAGTACCTGCATTAAACTAAATCTTATTTTTACAGGGGAGCACAGAGTAGCCGGGGTATTGAGGCAAGAATCTTTACTCTAAAGAACCAAAGGAATAGTCAATATATATGAACCAGCAAAATCATGGTAAGCAAGCAAATAATATTTTTAATTTCGAGGTGTTTATCCATTTAGACATATAGTCGGGGTAGAAATATACCGTGATAAGTACCTGCATTAAAATTACATCTAGATCTAGTGATAAATGTGCTTAAAAAAGACAAAGACAACAGCTACATAAAAAGTTTGATTTGGGCACTTGCGACCTATATACTATAAGATGTAGCAGATGGTTTATTTACTAAGTCTTATTTTCATTTTTACAGGAGAGCAGAGAGCAGTGGTGAAAACTATAATGAAGACCCAGGCAACCGGGGCAATAGATTAATCCCTAAAGTGTGCATTTAAGGATTAATCTGATGGCCCTGTTACCAACATCAACAAACCACATCCAAAGAAAAGCAAATTTAATAAAAGTAAAATTAATGTCTTTAATATTAAGCCATACTAACACTTGTGCTCATGAATGAATTCCCTCAGCAGAACCCGAACCCGCGACCGCTGGTATAGCCAGTAGCGTCACTACAAACTGAGTCGAACTTGTCATTACGCAAATGAAACTTAAATATTTTTTTTGTGTCCTTTATGCTATAAATATATTAATGACTGGACCTCGCTTCGCTCGGGTCCGTCATCATATCGTTTATATGTTAATTATGTGTTTACCTTGTTAACCAACTGCCATCATCCCAAATTTTCATTTAATCTGTCCAGTGGTTTTCGAGTGATTTGGTCACAGACAGACAATTTGTAAAAAATTCGTCCTCTGTATTGTTAAATTGATTAACAAAATATTTAATTATAGATATATAAGTTAGAATTTTGGTAAATGTATAGATAGATACATTTTACTCATTGTTTCTGTTATTTTTTAATTAGATGTATAAATATTATTTTTGTTTTAGTTGTTTATTTTTCTTTTTCTTGTTTTCTGCTTCTTATTTTTTTTGTTATACGTGAAAACTTGATTGGTTTATGTAATGTCTTGTTATTATTTATTTAATATCGTGCTATTTGTGGCATATGCCATAATACAGTTCTCCTAGTACGGCAATAGAGACTACCAGACGGCAGACCTTCTATGTTGACAAAAATATAAAATCAGTAATGATTGTTATGTATATATATAATATGTTTGTTTCTGTATTTAATATTGTTTACTGTAAATATTTTTTGGTCATAAAATATTATAATTACCATTATTAGCAGGCGTAAAACTAGTGAAATGATGGTAAAGCATTTCCAACTTTGTAAAGTCTACTACTAAGTTAAGTTAGTTGAAGGACGATGTCTATATTTGAATTTTATTGTTATAAGAATTATTAATGTTCAAATAAATTATAATACATCATATATTTTTTTTATTTTTACCCTTTGCGCCTAAGTAAAAATATTAATGAACAATAATATTAATATATATATAGCTACGTATATACCTATATAGAAAGTTTCACACTTTACAATAGAGATGGCGCTTTTTAAGCATTACCAGCTTCGACGACGAGTTGTACCTCTATTTATATATGTAGCAATATACTCTATGTTATGTATTGACTATTGACAAATGACATTTGACGACGAAGGGAAATAAGTTTTACCATTTTCTCCCGCCAGATGTCGCGATCACTTTGAGCTTCAGTATATTGCAAAGCTAACATGTTGAAATTTTTTCATTTTGTCCAAAAGTTCATTGTCTGGAACTTCAGTATCAGTATTACTACAATCTGAATTTTCTTGTGGGAAAAGCTCCTTTTTCAAATTTCTATTTTGTAGTCTTTCTCTTCCCTAGCAGCTGCATAAGGAGGTAAAACCTTGAATGAAGGAAAAACAGACAGCACCGTATTCTTCTTTATCTTTCGACGTTATAAATTAAAATCTGCAATTTAAACAATTATGATAGTTTATATATTATGTATCTGTAAAAGTTCCAATAGAAGTAAAAAAGTGCGAAAAAAATTCACTTGTAGACGATTTGACTTTTTTTTAAATCACTTTCTTTAAAATGGTGTCCACATAGCCTTAAATATAAAGATTGTGATTTCGCCAATTTTGGTCGTCTTTTGGGAACAGTGATTTCCATTTTCTTTGCATCCTGGCACTGCACAATTTATCATTTTAACTTAGTTCATTGAAAAGTTACATCTGGGGTTGCATTTGTCAGAGGACGCAATTTTATTTTTTAGATATCAAGGAGGGGTTAGTTTAAAGTTAAATCCAACTTGTGGGGTTGCAACTCCTGTCCCACGGCTGCCATCTTAGAAAAAGGGGTACAAATGGTTTTTATCGTTTATCTGACAAACTATAGGTCTCAGAAAAAAATTGTAAAATCATTTTTGGTTGCAAATAAAGTTCTCTACAACGACAAGTAACTTTTAGTCGTGGAACCAAAATTAACAAAGTAATAAGCGAAAATCGATGAAAATTTGAGAAAAAAAATTATTTGTCGTTATAACTTTTTTTCTGATAATTTTACAAAAAAAAATATATTAAACCATTTTTATAGAGGCGTTTTTAAGGAATAATTTTCATTGTAAACTTTTTAAATTCTGTTCATTAATTTCAAAACTGTACATAAATATTAATGATTCGCCATAATTTTCAATCATCTTTTCATTATTTTTATGATAATCTTTTTAATTATAATTGATAATGCAATATTGTTATTAATTAATTATTGACTCTTTTCCCCACCACTTACGAGGTAGAGTCTGGAGGTGTGTTTTTTTACGTGGTATAATTACTCTGTCCTTGGTCTTTTTGATTGACCAGATTGCAGCTCAGGATCTGGTTGACCTTCTATATCAAATACATGAGGGAGAACCGGAGAAGGAAATGAAGCAGGTCGAGTTGCCGCAGTGATGGAATGACCAATAGATGCGCACTTTCTTTGCGCTGCATTTTGTGAATTGCGTTTTGGTTGGCATATTATAATTCGTTTCAATAAAACTGATAAAGTTTCGGGAATTAGAGTGTTAACGTCGTTCAGAAAATCATCAGAAGGTGGATACTGTTTTGTCTCGTAATTATAAAATTGTGTAAAGTAAATTGCCTCGGTGGTGTAGTGGCTAGCATGTACGGCTGCACACTCGGAGGTCCTGGGTTCGAGTCCCGGGTCGGGCCAAGTTTAGTTATTGAGTCTTTCGGTATACTAAGTCTCAGTAACAGCCCGGAGTTGGGAAGTTGGCGGTGTTTCACCCCCGTACCTCGGAGAGCACGTAAAGCCGTCGGTCCTGCGCCTTAACTCTCACTGGTAGTGTCGAGCAGTCGTCCCACCGGAATATGAGAGTGACAGGAATAGAAAGTGCACCTGTATCTGCGCGTACACTTGTGCACTATAATATCTTATATAATCAGTTGGCTAGTCTCAATGAGATTGGCCGCTGTGGCCGGAATCGGCCAGGAGAACATCATCAATTATAAAATTACATTAAACCAACCGCGTTCTCATAAAAAAAAAGATCTTCGTGAAGAGAGGTTGCAGAAAATTACAGATGCAAATGCTTTGTTTTGGAGGATATTCTTTCATAGCCTTACGTCTGATACAATTTCATGCTTAAACGACTGAATAAATTTTGATGGGCAAGACAGACATAACTTGTTATAATCGCCCCTTTTAACATTTAGAAAAGGTAAAACTGCAATAACTAGTCATATAATTTAGATCATTGTAAAGAAAAATATTTAAACTCCAAAAGCCTTAACGTTTAAAGACTCCTACCTTGCAAAAGAATATATCCAAAAACAAAATTTGGGTATTCTAAAATCTGGATAACACTTAAACTTATAAAATATAAAACGCCTATAAAAATTATTTAGCTATATCGCACCTTGAACTTTATATAAATAATTTTAATAAGGCGAGAAAAGATTTCTCGAGTTTGAAAACCTACATACATTATACATATTTACCCACCTACCTATCTTATTATTTTTTAATTACATAATAACTCAAAGGCTTTTTTTTTTCAATTATAAAATAGAGAAGAATTTCTGTTTTACTGATCAAAATCTCATAATTATAATTTTACTTTCCTTTTGTAACTAAAGTTAATAAATAAAAGCTATCAACAGTTAATCGTCTATGTAACATTAGAAATTTTATTTTGTAAGTCACAAAATGCATTCAAGATTTAAATTTAGCTTTCTATCACTAGATATGGTTTATAGAAATTAGAAACACATAAAATATTAATTTGCAAGCTATGCTGTTTTTTGCTCCAGCTTTTGCTTAGCCTAAAAAAACCGTCTTCAAAAGTTCTTCCCAAGCGATGCGCAATGTAAATTCTATGCGCAATGTAAAAAAAATATTTGGGTTATATATTTTTATATATACTTATATAAAACACTTTTATTACACCTTCATTAGAACATAATATTTAAAAATAAATCAGTACTGTTGGCGTCGTATGTACCCGGTAAAAAATGTATGAAAATAAACAACGTGTTTTTCCACTTACCGGCTTCAGCTTCATACAATATTATATTTGCTTGCTTGTTGTTTTCTACTGCTAGGGTTGGAACATGCACGGACGACTGCGACGTTGCCGTATAACTTACAATTATTATAGCTCAGCAGAAAATGTTTCGAACGATAACTAGTCAGTCCACCTTTCTTAATAGTGTTAAAAGCTACAAGTATTACACTTAATATAAATATTTTACGTTCCCAATCCCTGTAATAATAGAAAATCAAGATCTTCATTTATCGATAGATAACTATGTACCTATATGTTGCATCACTACTGCCTCGTAACTTCAATGACTCAGTCCAGAGTCGTCCAGCAAGTGGTTTACACGTCATTGCGCGATCTCACGTAAGTCGTATTACATGTACCGGCCTGAAAATACGCACAATGTCTTAATCTTTTCTAGGCTCATATTTTGTATTATATATTTCCGTACATTTCTCACGTAGCCTTGAATGTAAACAATTCATTTAAATTAGCATCAATTATATTATTTGTTACGTCGTAGGACTTATTTACCCGTCTCTACGTCTAAGTTTCATACATAAAGCGGTAGCGAAAAATTCTTGTGTTTATAACAATATAATCTATTACACAAATATTTCTCAGGAACTAACAATTATTAAAATTAGCATAAAATTTACTAAGTTTAAGCATTTTCGTTAATTTTTATTAGTGATACGATATTATAAATAAGGTATAGAGTGACCGAGGAAGTGAATGGTCATAATATTATGAACTGTTAAAGGTCTTGACTCTGGTATTGTATACCTATAGAAAAGCTGACATAATGTGGATGTATAATGCATTGTATTTAAAATATTTGTACGTATAGTGTAGGAACAATAAATATGTGCATCAACTATTTAGCTACCTAATATGGAATACTACACTACTTTAGGTCTTAGATATTAAATTTTATGTTGATATTTTTAAGTTAAACCTATTCATTCCATAGTAATTCAGTACTAAAATAAGACATTTAAAAATCACTAACCCTCAAAGATAAGTAAAAAAATGTTCATCACTATTTTTTTTAAATTAAAAGCTTTATGTCAACAGCCTACAATATTTTGTCCTTAGAAATAATTGACTCAAACCGGTGTTTAGGTCCAGGTTATACGGGATTCCTTGCCGAGGCTAAAAAAACAAGATTGCAGATTACAAGTTTTCTTGGAACTTTACTTTGATGGTAATTATTTAGGATCTGTTTTTGCTCCATGGTCTAAAGAATTTTAGTTGAATTTATTTACGTTTATTGTATACATAATATGAAAAAGCCCGCGCATAGGTACTTTGTTAAAAACATGCTCTAATGCGTTCTAATTTTTCTTGTTGTCATATTTCATCTTATGGGCATGACAAACATTCTCTTATATCTTCTAAATAATAATTTCGAAATCTATCTCTGCCTTTTAGGGTTGTCGACGTTTTAGATTTTATTAATGATTATTACAAAATATATATCATTCTTCCATTCTTCGTACACCAATGTAATTATTAACGACTATTGTTTCCGAAGACTTCTACGATAGAACATTGATTTATTTCATATACCAAATAAAAAGCAATAATAATAATAATATTTTAATTGCATAAAGAGATTGTAGTTTTGACAAATTTTGTGGTTGAGGTCCCCTTTTAAGCAAATAATTTGCATAACAAAACGTAATTTAATCTTTAATCTGATTATAATATAGGTAATACAACAAACTTAAATAGATAAATTAAAAGTATTAATTATTATTATTTTATTATTAGTACTTCTTACGTAGTTTTTTTAACATCATAAAAATACTTCGTACATTTCTAAAACTATAGATCACTCTCTCTAAGTCTCTATATTTTATATTCGGGGCGCCACAAGCAGACATGATATATTTACGTCTAATCGTATTTCGTAAAATTAAGTTTTATTTTAAATTATAAGATTTGTTTATCTGAAATCTCTAATAATCTTTTCTTTTAAAAACTCATCTTGTTGTACTTGGCCCTATCCCACGCTACACGCATTAATCCCTTTTCCTTATTCCTCTACCCACCGTCATCTGAGCACGCACCTTTCCCATAAATAAAATCAATATTCTGTTTCATACAATCTACGAGTATACATACTTTCTTCAGTCTATTTTTACTCCTTCCTATATCCATCCACATTAATACCTGATACTCTAATAACTTTCTTGCCTTTTCATGACATGCCCTTAATATGTTAATATTTTTAATTGTAATACTGTCCCTAAAATAATATTATTATTCTTGTTATAGAGAGATTTTCCTTATACCCACCCTAGTTTTAGTACGTAGCGGTACTCTATTAACTCTATATCAACAACATCGACTACAATTGAATGACATTAATTGTTTTCATTATTGTTTGTGTTTCGTGAGGTCATTTGTAATAAAATATTTCAACACCCCCACCTTGATTATGAATGATATCGAGAGTTATTGATGTGTAACATCTTTCCTCTCGATTTCCCGCAATCTGTGGGAGTGATTTCTTGAATGGGAATGGAATTGTGTAACAGGAAGCTGGGAAACGGGCTATATTTTTATGCACCCCCATGATATCAAATGGAATGAAAAGGGCTTGATGAGCGAAACATAATAAGCAAAGTGACATCAGTGTAAATCCAATATGGCGGCCTCCCAAAGATGGCGGACTGTTTTTTTGATATTAATGTGAGTGCAATGAATGATGAATCATTCATTGCAACGAGATATTATTCCCTCCACGACCGCGGACTCGCCGGCGTTACAGTTAACAATAGATTTCTTAGAAATTTAATTAATATCTTAGAAGTTTAACTAGAGGTGTTATGTATATATCATAGTATAATAAATACATATACCAATTTATTATTTAAATTCTTACCGCTTCTATTATTAGAAGCGCATTCTGAATTGAATAGAGCTGTCTCACGAATAACAATCCTCATACCTATATGTACATTATACATAGTTCTATTTAAAAATTGATAATTCAAAAGTTTTTATAGGTAAGAGTCTATTTCAATAAATGATATTTTGAATTGAAAGCTGGCGCTAGGTAATCTAAAAAGCTCTTCATCCTGTCCATTACTGCGCAGTCAACGCCATTTCTAATAGCATGCTTATAATTCTTTCAAATTCTACTAAACGTAGTGACAAACTGAGTTTTCTTTATAATGTAAGTGGTCATCACGTGAAACCACTTACAGAGTCGTGTTTCACGCGTGGCCAATTTATTTCATTTTGTCAGGTGTTAGTCAGCCCTACTACTTGGTTGTCGAATTTATACTTTAGTTAAAATCGTATAGTCATAAAAATAATTAAGATAAAAATACGTTCTTCTACTATCCTCAATCCTGCGCTACCTATTCTTCTACGTGGGGAAATATTAAAGAAAATAACCTATGTCACTCTCTAGACGCCAGCGATAGATACGTTCCGGTTTCATTTCCGCAGATGTACAGCCCCTGTACACTGATACAGACAGACAAACAAACAGAAGGCCTAACTCTTTTACCCATTATGTAGTATGTTGCAGTTCATGAACATGAATATTCAGAACAGCTATATTGGTTTGTTGTAGTTTAGAAGCGTCGTGGCTAGCTTTGGATTGTTTAAGATAATACCACTGTTTTATTTCAATTTTAATGAAAAACCACAATCAATCGAACGCGTGTCTGTCTGCAAGACTGTCCACACGTTTATACTGAAAAAAGTTCTAATACATATTATGTTAAATTAGGTGACTCATCCATAATTTTAAAACAACATGACAAACCGAGCAACTAAGTAATAGCAGTAAGTAAATTTATCGTTCGTTTTTGAAATCGCTTTAGCTTTGTAAAATCATTGTAATAAATAGTGATTCCACAAATATATCTGAAGGTTTCAAATTTTTATCCAATAAGTGAACAAATCATGATGTGATAAGCATTTGCGAAATCTTCGTTTTTGCTAGTTTCTTAAACGACTCCCACGACTAAATAATTAATAAACACCAACTAAACTGAAACACTGAAAATAAAGAAAAAAAATTTTTTTTAATATATACCTTACCAACCAGGTGAATTTTATTTTACATAAATATATTTTCATTAAATCTTATTTAGCCTAAACTTAAACCTAGCAAATAGGTAAAACAAGTATAAAATGAAAAGTTGTAACCGTATGTTTTTTCGTTTATTGTTTACATTGACCATATATTACTACATACCTATTATAAAATAAAGTCTCCCACACCTCGTCTGTCTGCCTGGACGCGATAAATTCGAAAACTACCAAACAGATTTTCATTCGGTTTTCTCTAATGGATGGAGTAAATCAAGAGGAAGCTTAGGTGTGTAAATTGACTATTGTTTAAAACATGGTTGTAGAAGATGTGGGATAAAATCATGCCGATTGGGAAGTGGGAGCTTTACTGGCGTGCGCCGCGTAAACCAATCTATACTAATATTATAAAGAGGCAGAGTTTGTTTGAACGCGCTAATCTCAGGAACTACTAATCCGATGTATTAGATAGTTCGTTTATTAAGGAAGGCTATAGGATATAATAATATCATCCTGGACAGATATACGGTTCCCGGTCGCTAGTAGAGTTATATGAGAACAACGTATGTTTGTATTCAGCCCTTTTTAATGTCCTTCAATACGAGGGGAATTAGGTCATAGTCCACCACGCTGGCCAAGTACGGTTGGCGGACTTCACATGTCTTTTTAAAACTTGCTAGGTTTTCTCAGACATGGAGGATTCCTCACGATTTTTTCATTCACCGTTAATTCAAGTGGTAATCATGATGGAAATGATTCGCACATGAAAATATCAGAGGTGCGAGACCCGGGAATTGAACTCGCTTTACTCGGTTTCTCAAGCGAGCGCGTTACCACTGGGCTACCACTGACTTCAAAACAATGTATTACGGAATTATTCATACCTAATGTGAAGTGAGGTTATGTCACTATTAATCTATATAATTTAAACAATTGTCCTTTATTCCAACACAGCATGTAAACAATTGTTGACAAGCAAGGCCGGCAGGATCGATGGATCGCTTCGGTAGAGTAGGGAGCGGCTTATTGAAGTAAAGTAAGCATGCATTATGTGTATAAAATGCAATAATGTGAATTAACATTGAACAGTATGTTGTTTGGTTAAAGTTGTTTTGTAAAAATTATTTATGTTTTGTTTTTAATAAAAACCAAGTTCTCTTTGCATCTTTTTATAAATGTAGAGATATTTTTTAGATTTTGCATAAATCGTCTCTTAATTAATTCAATTTACAAACTTAAAAAAAAAATTAAATACCTTTATGCTTGTACAATACTGTAATAATAAATTCATTTATTCAAGTAAGAGTGACTCGTTTTATTAGTATCTATATATTAAAAGACCTATTCTTTAAAATATATACATTACATAAGATTTTGTGACCAATATAAGCCATTTAATTATTTAACCACTACAGAAAATAAATAATCCATTCACAAACTAAGTAAAGCCGAAAGGCGAAAACACAAAAAAGTTTGCACTGACCAGTAATCAAACCTGTTAATTGCAAAATATGCCAAATAAGTAAATAATTATTCGAGATTGCAAGCCAACAATATAACAATATTTATATTTTACCAAATATATCACTATCACACGCTACATCAATAAGCAATTCAGATTACCGATAAAGTGAGAGCGTATAATGCGTGACCTAATCACTGAATGTCGCTTCTGGAAAATTCTGGCGGGAAACGGTTGGTACCGGACAGCAGGATGACAGCCATTACTGCGATTGTCCCACCATTTTGTCGGATTAATGTTATTGTGTCGTTTTTATTCTATTTTGATTCCAGCTTGTGACTAATAGAATTAACTTCGAGGTTATTTTAATTTTTAACATGGATTTAATGGAACTCTACATTATTAATTACTAGCGACTCACCCTAGCTTCGCTCGGGTTCGTCCCTATATACGTTTCAAATAGATATAAATAGTTATTAGCCAGCGTTAGTCATATAATTCAAATCGAGACAAATCCAACAAATCAAAGATCATAGAAGCTATCGGACCGTTTATGAGTTATAAATGGTGTAAGTACCTAACCCGACTTTGTTTTATATAGGAACATATATAGATTATCAATAGAAGTAGTTGTAAGATGGCATGTATTCTTTTAAAATGAGTTGTAACTATGTTATTAAAATATCTTCTTATTAATTAAATTAATATTTTAAATAAAAAATATAAGAAAAAGACACTGGTTAAAAGTACTTGTAATAAGTCTAATTGAATAAAGTTTATTTCATTTCAATTATTATATTTTTCTGACTCTTTCTTCTTGGTAATACCAAAGAGAAATAAAGAAAGTGACTTCTTTCAAAAAATTTTACTTTTTTCCAGTGTTATAACTTAAAAGTTATAACATTGTGTACTAGATGACAAGTACACATTTCTACCTCTTATGTGATATTTTAACCCCCGACGCAAAAAGAGGGGGGTTATAAGTTTGACGTCGATGTCTGTCTGTCTGTGTGTGTGTGTGTGTATGTCTATCTGTCTGTGGCATCGTAGCTCTCAAATGGATGGACCGATTTCGATGCGGTTTTTTTCATTCGAAAGCCAGTTTCCTTGCGGTGGCTATTAGCTATGTTTGGTTAATATCGGTCCATTAGTGTAAGAGTATCAGCTCTTTTACAAAATGATGTAAGGCATTTTGGCGTACGATTACTCGATTAAGTTTTTTACATTTTAAGGGTTGTTCCTTAAACTCTAAGTATTTTTAGCGTAGGGGGCTTTAAAATTTTTAATTTATAATAAACAAAAGGTGTTTCAGTCATTATTCGTGTGATAAATGCTTAATATTTTTTTAATTTTTTCTGGCTCAAGGGAGTCGTACGTATAATTGTATAATAATATTTGTCGTAGTTGACATTATATGGAATTTCTAAAATGGTACAAACAACAATAATATAACATGAACATAAAAACTCAATGTTTAACATCTTGATACAATCTGTTTACTCACTGCCATGTTATTGTTTTATGTTAATTAACATGGGAGATCTAATCGAACACCTAACGAGTACGGCACGTTGTCAATTAATAAAGTATAAATGTAAAAATACAGTGGTAAAATAAAATAGATCTTTTATTTATGACGAATAAGATTAATTTACATAAAGCAAAATCTATCCAAATTTGTAACATTCATAATATAATAAAAAAAGAACGTTTTTTGAACCCACGTAAAAATAAATCGGTTCTAAAAAAAGGTTTTTTTAAGTGCCAATATTAACAAAGGTCATTAAATAACAGCCATCCACAATAATGTTGAAACTTCTTTCTCTATAACTTTCACTACTACTGTTTGACGGGTTCGATTCGTCTTCTGAATAAATTTTATTGCTTTTATTGTCTTGTACGAATAGCATAATATGTACATCGATATAGCATATTTCGGATATAAGTACAATTTTACCATATAAAAACCGTTAATATTTTATTTTACAGGTACAATATGGGTGCGGCTATAAATTGAAACCGCAAACCGCTAAATAAAATTAACAGAGAAAATGAAAAGAATCACAGTACTAGTGTTGTGCCTCATTGCCTCCCATAGCTATGGTTTCAACGGGGACAGCTTCGAATTAGAATGTCCCGATGAATGCGACTGTCATTACTTCAGAATCAACTGGGTGACCGACTGTTCGGAGAGCAATCTAACTGAAATCCCTTACGATGAGCTCAGCTTAAGCGTTTACATCCTAGATTTGAATGGGAATAATATAACAAGTCTTCAGCCATTCCCACGTGACATAAAAATGCGAAGACTGCAAATAGCTAACAATAGATTAACGAGGATCGAACGAGATTCTTTTAAAGGTCTCGATTACTTGATAGATATCGATCTCTCGGGTAATAATATTAGCTACATCGATCCCGAAGCTTTCTTGTAAGTACTTGCTAAGTTTATTTAATATACATGTCATCTTCTCCCTGCCCATTTCCCAAATATATAGTATACAATAATATCAATTATGCATATATTTAAATTATGTCACTGAATTTCTAGTGTAATTTAGTGTTACACAGAAGTGTAAGTAAGTACTTAAATATAAAAATGTTGTAGAGTAGTGTAGAAACACTGCTCTACAACACTTTTATATTTAAGTAACACAAACAAGCCATAAGAAATTTAAGAGCAGAATATCAGTTAACATCCAATCACCTATGTGAAGTTAGCAACAAACTAAAGAATAATTAATTTTTAACAATTCTATTCGATTGTACTACGATTGTACCGGTTGGACCGCTTTTTAAATCGCTTGTACCTCAAAGAGGTGAGAAATATAGGGGTGCGAATATATGTATTGTTCATAGCCAACCTAAAATTACAACATTTAAAATTACAACCTACTCGAAAATTTAGACCGATAAAACCACTTAGCTCTAAGCTGGGTATTACAGCAGAAATAATAATATTTCTAATATTTACTATAAAAATATAGTAAAAATAAATATTCCATAAATAGGCTTCAGATAAAATGAACGGACTATTTTATTATTAAATTAAAAACGACATATAATCTCATTTTGTAATTACCTTGGTGCCTTAGCCTATTTAGCCTATTTACACGTAGGCCACTAATTGATTTTAGCTTAAAGTAATTTGATTAGCTTAAAATTGAATTAGCCAATATTTCAGTTTTTAACGATTGATTTAAACTAGTTTGAACTGTAAGGCGTTGTCGGCATATCTACGGGCTATCCATGCACGTTAAGATCACAAAAACTTAAAAAAAAAACGACTTCCAGGCAGTTATTTTTTACATTTTAGTGCCTCTATTGGTTCTTATATTTTTTTAAAGTTTTTATTTTTCCTTTTTTAGTGTACACGTAATAAACAGATAATTTGTAAGAAGAAAGTTTTATAATAACATATTCCATTAAACAATTTAAAAAAATCTACATATTTATTGTTGATCTTAAAAAAAACCGCTCGGCCGATTTCGTTAAAATTTATATTGGGACCACCTGGAAAGTATACCCTTTGAACCAAAAACAAATTCCAAATCGGTTCAGGCGTCTTCGAGTAATCGGTGAACATACATTAAAAAAAATATTCCGACGAATTGAGAACCTCCTCCTTTTTGGAAGTCGGTTAATGAATGTCCCCAGCGGGACATAATATAATAACGTATCCTCGCGATTTTATATTCTTGCAAAAATTTAAACTGTTCAAGTTAAATGGAAAACATAAATGTAAATATCGAATTATATGTACTTTAATCATAATATGTAGATACTTTAAGAGGCAGTGGTAGCCTAATGGTAATGCGCTCACTTGGGAAATCGAGTGAAGTGGGTTCAAATCCCGGGTTTCGCACCTCTGATATTTTCATGTGCGAACCATTTCTAACATGATTACCACTTGCCTTATAGTGAAGGAGAGCATCGTGAGGAAACCTGCATGTCTGCGAGAAACTGGCAAGTTTTCGAAAGACATGTGAAGTCCGCCAACCCGCACTTGGCTAACGTGGTAGACTATGATCTGAGCCCCCTCGTATTGAAGGGCCGTGCCCAGCAGTGGGACCTTAAAAAGGGCTGAATACATACACCTATATATGTACATGTACTTTAATATTTCCTCACGTAGCCACTATACCACTTTGCCTCACACAATGGCTGACCAAATTGAACAAATTATTTTGAACTTGTTGTGCCGTCAATTGCGTCTTGTGACGCCGATATTAGATAATCGTCGGTAAAGAATGCAAATTCAATTACTGGCTGGATAGCTGTTGCTCGGATCGGTACATGGTTGTACCTTAAGTAGTTGAATCTAGCAATGATAGATTACAAATAAATCTTAACTGGGGGCACGGCAGTAAAATAACTAGGTATATTTCCAAATTACATTCAATTTGAACCTGTAGTTTAAGAACTATTGCCGGTCTGAATTCTTTTATATCGTCACTCACTCACTCACCGATCGTCAAAATTCTAAGGTACTTCACACGAGCCGCATATTTTGAACATAATAGTGTTAAGTATATAAAGCAAGGAAAAGCTAAAACATCCCGCAATTTCAGTCCCGTTTTCTAGATATACAACAAACTGCATTAATAACTTTGTAATCCTATACAAATAAATATGCTATATATGCAATTACAAAGTTACTTTTGCAGTCCATGTAATTTTTCATCCGTAAACTATTCAAATCGACAGCTACGTAAATAGTGGATATATACTAAATAAATCAACCTTGACTCGGTTTTACATTATATCTCACAACTTTTTGGGGTACGCAAAGAACTGCGTTGCGAGATTTGAATTATTTTACATGTTTTCAGTCATCATTTTTAATGGTATCACTTTAAAGTTCAAAATAAAAAATTGCAAAATATGTTCTAGAGTTTTTGTGTAGTTTATAATTATGTGTATTTTCACATTTTCAGGGATTCCCATGGTCTTCTCAATGTGGAACTTCAGGACAACCCTCTGAACGAAGTTGAAGGTCCATTCCTAATGTCAAGCACTCTCCAATATTTGGATATAGGCAACTGCAACCTCTCTGTAATCAATACTCAATTTTTTGACAATATCACCTCCATTACCACCCTCGACCTTTCAAATAATCCTTTAAAATCATTAAAAGGTGATGTTTTTGATGTCTTAACTAGTCTCGAAACGTTAAGGTTAAATGACTGTAAACTTAACATGATTTCTGAAAATCTCTTTTCGTCATTAGTAAACTTGAAGAATTTAGAGCTAGCTGGTAATCAACTATCCAATATAAACTGGCCTGAAGTGTTAGGGCCTCTAATGAGACTAGAATATCTTAATTTGAGAAAGTCACGTTTAACTGCTCTTTCTGAGGACACATTTTCGAATTGCACCAATCTCGTCACACTTATTTTAGCTGAAAATGAACTACGTGATTTAGATGTCGGCATTACGTTAGGCAATAGCGTTAACCATTTGGAGCAACTGGATTTGTCAAATTGCAAAATACAAGGTCCAATATCGGGTGATGCATTTGCCAATGCTACTAGATTAAAAAGTCTTTACTTATCTGGTAATCCTTTATTCGCACCTGATCTTCGAGAAGCGTTAGCTCCACTTCCAAAACTAGAAAAACTTTTCCTAAGTAACTGTGAACTGCGTAATTTGCCAGATAACTTTAATGTTTTCGAAAATCTCCTCGAACTTGATATATCTCACAACCCACTCGTAAATGTATTTACTAGATTACTCGCACCCTTAGAGAAGTTAGAATACCTAAACATGGGCTATAGCAATTTATCTTATGTTGGGCCGGAAACATTTGCCCATATGACGTCACTAAAGAAATTAATACTTTCCGGTAATGATCTGTTATCATTAGAGGCTGGCCTGTTCGGTAATCTTACGCAGCTGACTACCTTAGAATTAGAATTATGTGGCCTCAAACGACCTTTAAATGCAAATGCCTTTTTCAAAAATCTTACTTATACAGATTTAAGGGAAATCAGACTTGGTGGAAATCCACTAGTAATACCCGCCTCGGGGCCCCTCTTTCCCAAGCAGCTATCTCAAGTAACTGTATTAGATTTAAGCAAATGTAATATAACTTCACTGAATCCAGATGCTTTTAAAAATACTGAAAATTTAACAGAACTAAATTTAGGGGGCAATAGAATAAAGTCAGAAGAAGGAAGCTTGGCCTTTTTAGAAATACTGCCATCATTAGAAAAAATAAACCTCAGCAATAATAATTTAACAACGATAGATCCTCAATTATTTGTTAACAATCCAAAACTGCACTCAATAAATTTGATAGGCAACCCATTCATCTGTGACTGTAAGATTGCTGAAATGTGGGACTGGGCTAATATGATCAAAGGGGACCTAGATGTTCTGATAGGAGCTAAGAGCGCTGAAAAAGATATTATAGTGAAAGGTAACAAAAAGAAGAAAAACTTGTACTGTCGCTACAATGAAGCTCAACTACGTAACATGACACTTATTTCAAATAAAACAGTACCAGGTAGACGTCCGTTCGTGAAACCTCGAGAGCTGACCTACGCAAACAGGACTTGGGCAAAATATGTGAGAGAATCCGGATGCGAGCCTGTAGTTAAAATACTAAGACCAGTGGCATTAGTAGCAGAATTTTTCGACGAAAAGCGCAGCATGCCATTGGCCGCTTTAATATTGGCTATTGTAGCTTTAGTTCTTGGATTGGCCACGATTGTAATGACACTGCGCTTGTTCCAAAAGAGGAAGATATCAGATATTGTCCATACAGAAAATAATAGAAAGCAGAGATAGCAGAAGGTGAAAGAGCATTAGGTCTCGGTCAAACTTAGGAACCGCTATTTCTTGAACTCCGGCAGTAACGATGAACCATATAATATATAGTATATTAGAAATTTTATATATCCATTAAAGAGATCGAAGTAGGGGTTCTTATGTTAGATTATCGTCTGTCCCGAGGCCACAATGTATTTAATTAAAGCTTTTATAGCTTATCGTTTCGTCAACTGTATTATTTAAAATTATTCCTATTTTTATACGTATTCTAATTTGATATTTACTATTATATTAAATTAGTATAGTCTCTCTAGAGTAAAGTTATGATAAGGTGTTTTAGTGAATTTATCTATGACTAGTCAATTTAAAAAAAAATCATTCCAAAATATCGATTTTAATACTTGTTTATTCTGCTTTTCAGTATTGAATGTTCAACTAATAAATTCATAATAAAGGTTGTTAAAAAATAGTTTGTTTTTCATTCAATTCTAAAACTCGCAGCCTATTAATATTACCACCTATTTGTTTGTGAGGACGGAGGATGGATAGATCCATAGTTGGATGTTTGTTACTCTTTCACGCAACGTCATAAGTTTTAGACAGCTGACAGATTAATGAGAAACTTGAAATGATTGTAATAACTAATGGTACAATATGAAATATATACTTTTTATAATTTCTTAGTAAATTAAAGGCACAGAAGTTTAATATATTATTTTTATCTTCCATATCTATACATATAATAAAATTGTATCTAAGTCGAATCTGTAGGGGAAAGGGGGGTACAGTGAGCCGTAGTACACAGTGAATCAGTGGCTACTTCTCTTTGCCTATGCTTTCTCTACACGTACCACAATAATGGAACGCATGCTTTAGTACTTACACCTCTACCCCGCCAGTGTCCATCACGCTCTCGTTGTTGAAGAATGTGTTACCGCCATTTGGCTATCCGTGAGTATCAAATCTATTTTTATACTACTATTACTCGAGTGTTTTGTTCACGAAAATGTTTAATATTGAATGACTTACTTTAAATTACCTAAACAATAATCTAATAAGCTTCAGAAATAAATAGCTGTTTGATTCGTATAGATTATGTAAGTTATAGGAATTTGTTGTTCAGTTGTTAGTGGTGCTTTGGGGGACAGTGGGCCATTTCCATGTGGGGTACAGTGGATTGGCGATCCACTGTACTCCACACTAAATTTCGAGTTGATTAGACTTTTTTATTTATAGTATGTAATAATAAATTTGTTTTAGATTAACAACATAGCACGGCACCGAAAGAGAAAGACTCAAATTGGTCTTACTACTGAATAACTGAATAGACGAAATGCCATTGTCTCTGTTTTACGGGGCAACAAAATTAGAAAAGTTGTAAAACTAAAAAAATAATCCATATGCAATCTTACATAGATATTATGCGAAAAGATAAAACACATTGGCAAGCTACGTTTAAATCCCAATTATGGGGTAAATAAGATTTTCACTGGAAAAAGAATTAAAAATAAAAAATATATCGAGCAACGTCAACAAGATAAAATTAATAAGCTTGTGAAAGTAACAAAACATATAAGTAAAAAAGTTATGCAGTTCGATTCTAGTGACGAAGATAGAAAAAAACAAAGGAGTAGTACAAATTAAGAGAGAGAAACGACTAATAAGTACAAAGAGAATGAAAAGAAAAAATTCTGCGTCTAGTATAGTCAGATGCACATAAAAAGAAAGTATTTTACACAGAAAAGGGAAGGAGAACAAAAGTAAAGAATGGGAACAGATAACCTGATGTTCCAAATATAACTTCAGTACCCCTAGAATATATAATAATGAAATTACCTCTGCCTACATTTTGTGGCACAAAACGACAACAGCAAGTCTATAAATGAGATCAATCTCAATTTTTCTCGCTTAAGTTTGCGTTAATATTATTTTATTTTTTCAATTTCTTTTTGTATTAACGTGATATGTTTTTATTTTTGAAATTAGTTTTATTGTGTATATGTTTTATTTTGTTTCGTTCAAAATTTATGTTATCCAGTTAATAATTTTTAAACCTTAAATAATACCTTAAACTTCTTAATATAAATACTAAGTACATGTATTATAAGATATCAATCACTACAAGTAATGTGTTACTTACGACTGATAGAAAATAAATAGAGGTTGGTAATTTTGTAATATTGTTGATTAAAAGTGTTCACATAATTCATAAATATTTTTATTTATATATTTTTTTTACAATATTTATTGATTCGCTGTGTTTGCTTTCAGAAAACTATTAATATTATTGTTAAAGTTGAACTAGATTTATATAGCCAACTTAACACCTCATTGCTCTACATATAAATATTGGTAATTTATACTTTATTTATATAGGTAAACTACATTTGAAAAAAGTGATCCAGTGTACCCCCCTTTCCCCTACATTAAATATTTTTTGAAAAATCTTATTGAAATAAACATTATTGTGGATATTGAGGCTGAATCTATAGTTTTTAGTACTTTTATCTGTATGTCTGTTACCGCATCACAGAAAAACCACTAGAGGGATTTTAATGAAATTTGGTATGATGGTAGCTGGTTATCTGGGTCAACTTATAGGATACTTTTTACCGCGGGAAAATCTCGTTTCTGAGAAAAAATACAAAAATGGCAATGTAAGAGTATACTAATATGTAAAACCATACATAATGTATCAGATTAAATAGTTATTATTTATCGACGCATCTACTACAACACTAGTTTAAAGTTAAAATAGCTTAACGACTTAGTTCATTTATTTTAAAACACTACACTGAAAACGGTAGTTTAAACAATTTTCTAAACAGATTTTTTTGTAATTGCTTGATATTTAAAAGAATTTCTAATAGACAGATTTGTGTGTAATTGTAGAGATCTTGGTTATTTTTTAAATTGAATTGTTTTTGCAAGTAATTTGTACAGAGTTACTTAAACTGTCACAACAGCGTTTTTAAATTCGATAGGCATTTTTTGTGTTCAGAGTCACCACGGTGACTGACTTTGATGAAGTGCAGGTGTTTTATACTTTTTTCTCTGTTAAAAATAGGCACAATAAATAGTAAGCTTCACGTAATATATTAACAGAGAAAGTTATTATGCAACTTGTTACCAATAGCTTTTAGTATGACAAAAGAAATGCATATAATAGATTAAAAATAGAAAACAAAAAATAAGTTTTACACAAAGATTTTATTATTCATATCACTGGACTATAAACTTAAGATTACGTTTAAATTATAAATAAATAAAATATCCTATCAGCTGCCTGACTTTCCAGATTTACTTGATTTTTTAATGTACCTACTTTCTTTATAAATCCTTTTTTTGTTACTGAGCTTTTCAGTCTTTGGATTATTATTGCTAGCCATCGCTGCAAGTTCGCTGTCTAGTAATCGGGGTGATGACAATGGTTCGAAGCCATATTGAAATTGCGGTTCGACAAATTGTGTATTGCTTTTGTACCTTTGATACGGTCGCGATAAAAAGGATGAATTATCTTGTGGAGCCTCCTTATTGTAATTGTATTCCTCAAACTGTGGTACCCTATATTTGGACTGCTGTTTTTGCTGCGGTTTACCAAAGTGGGCGGATGAAAGCGCTGCCGTATACTTCGCACGTTTTTGTTCCTTGTCCTCATTACCAAAATATATTTCGGGTTTTTGATTTTTATACAATTCATAATAATTTTCCTTTTTCTTATGTCTTTCTCTGAGACTTTCGGGCTTGCTCACTGCGTAGTCTAAATAATAATCATCAGTCTGTTTGTCTCGAGCATCTTTGTATTGAGCTCGTGTGAAAGCTGGGTATTCATCGCCGTCCGCTTCATATTGGCGCAGCGGAGACTTTTCTACGTCATATTCATGGTGATACCGAGATGCCCCATACGCTTCTGGGTTGTAAATTTCTTTTTCAATATCAATAGATGGTGTATCGTATCCTGGAAAACCGTAGGCAGCGTCTTTGTATGCTTTTTCAAAATCTTCTTCGCTTTCTTCTTGTTTTTTCACCATTTCTGCCATTAACTCATCATTAGGTTTGTCAATTTCAGAAGTGGTCCCCTCTTTAACAATAATACGTTTAGATTTTTCATGCACAATAGGTTCTGACGAATAGTAGTTTTGTGGGTACTCATAATGACGTTGGTTCTTCTTTTGCGATGGATGTGCATGTTGATTATGTTCGGCATGAGGTTTGTGTTTGGGTAAAATAGTTATATCTTCTTCATATTCAGCTAGGGGCTGTAAAAATTTTTCTACATATTGCACGGGTGGCTTACGTGGTTGTGATGAGTCTTGGCGGAATTCTCCTGGGGCATTGTTTGAAAAATGATAATGGACTTGTTCTCTGTGTTCGGGCCGAATATAAGCTGTCTTCCCTACATTACGTTGATGTTCTTGATTTTTAGCTTTATGTTCTTCATGGCGTTGATGTCTTTCTCTATCCGATTCTTCGGAAGATACATCAGAAGATTCTTCCGACTCGTTTTGAGGCGGGGTAGATTGACGATGCCCTTGATCTTCTTTTTTTTCTTCAGGTTTGAAATGATAAATAAGGTGTTTTGGAGTATCATCGTTACTTTCATAGTAAATTTGCTGAATTTGTGCCGGTTCTTTTGAACTATGAGAATAACTATAATGTATCGGCTCCTTTTCAGTATGTTGTTCATAGGAATAGTGGACAGGTTCTTTTTGAGTTTGTTTTTCATAACTAATACTTACAGGTTCAGATTGTGTTTCCTTATTGTAACTCATTTTGTGTTCTGTAATTGTCTCTTTGTAAGTAGGTGAATTATTTTCATAAGAAATTCCTGGATTGTCATCAGAAACTCCGTGCTGTTGATTATTTGGTGGAGCTTCTTCTTCATTTTTTCCTTCATTTTGAGAGGACTGCTTCTTATGCTTCTTTTTCGGTGATTCAGCTTTGGGCTTATTTTTTAACAATCCACTATCATATGACTTGGTATTTTGTACAACAAATTCCATCTGGTGTTTTTTAACTTCATTAATTTCTGGTAACCTTTTGTAAGTAGCTTGATTTATTCTTGGTAAGAAATGTTGAACTTGAGGCACTAAAGGATTTTTAAAAGTCAAAGGTTCTAATAAAGTTAAATCTAACAAAGGGAGCGGCGGCTTAGTTATTAGATTAACAACAGTTTTTTTTCCATTTGTTACGGTCGTTATACTTGTTTCTTTTGGTACTTGAACTAACTGCAATTTGTTAGCTTGTGCTATCTGTGATTGGGTTGGTTTATCATTGTTATTGTTATTATTATTATTAGTACCAGACGAAATTTTAGGTTCTTCTTGAACTTTCTGAAATTTTGGTTCATTCTTCAACTTATTAAATTGTTCAGCAGTGAATGTGTTTGCATATACATTCTTATTGCTTGTAGACTGTTGCTGAACAGTAGGATTTCCATTAATATATGAAGTAAATGAAGCAGTTGGTGCGAGATTCCTCACATTATTTGCATACACCAATGGTTGGGCAGAGAATTGGTTTATATGAGTTGGTGCCAAAGTTTGAATATTTGGTATTCTAAATTGAGTTTGCCCAAAGAAATGTGGAGCTTGTCCATACTGGAATGAAGGTGCTGCTGCAAGTAACGGTTGACTTAGATGTGCTGGAAGACTCTGCAGCTGCACAAATTGTTGAGGGAACGTAGTCTTGTACGCTACTGTCTGTGGGCTTTCAACGTACCGCTGACCATATGAGTCTTTTAAAAATCCATTAGAATTTTGCACTATTACGTTTTCTTCTTTAATTGGTATTAATTGAGTGTTTTTCGGCGCTACGAACGTTGGAACATTAAATGAATAAGCCGCGTAAGGTAGAGCACTCGCATAAACACCTACAGGCACGTTTCTATAAAGTCGAGGAGCACTTTCATCACTGATATTGTCTGTAACACCAGAAGTTGTCTGCACGGCTTTTGAAGATACTTCACTTAACGCCAGCCAGCAAAAAACAGCCAGTAATGCCTTAAAATAAAAAAAATACAGTTATAATATAAGAATCAAGACATAAATGTTAAATAAAAATGAATAATAAATATTTTATAAGTATATTTAATTACCTTTCTCCCCATCGTGAGCGATGTTCAGTACTAGACAGAGGGAGCGGCACTGCGCCAGCGCGTCTGTACCGCGAGCTTATATCGTATCTAGTCTCGCACCACTTTTTCTAACACCCCGTTATATCATCGTAATCGTACTAACAAAATGAAGCTATACAAAGAAAACTACCGAATTTGAAAAACGTAACACAAATGAACAATGATCCAATTTATTCGTAACAACATAGCCGCAAGCTAAACTTATCAGTCAAAAAGGACGTTTACAACTTTGGATGCGACTAAATAGAACGCTCTGATTGTATGGCGTACCTAATTATTATTTATTATTATTATTGTAACACAGCACCTGCTTTTTTTTATTATTTTAATATATCCATCGATTATGAGTAAACTTGAACAATATCCAAACAAACTAGGTCATATTCACACAATATATTTATTGTATTGAAACGATTGTTCATAGTAGAGCTAGAACAAAGTTTGCGGTGAAATTATTAAAATGTACAAATTTTTTTAAACATTATTTTTTACATGTTAACTTAATAAAGAGGACATCTAATTAACGCGTCATGCTTTTATATAGATATTCATATTATTTCTCAACGTAATGCAATATCGATCTTATTGAAATATTAAAAAGTAAAAAAAAAAACAACGTTACAAATTCAATATCGTTACAAATTAATTTGTTCTGAATCTGTTTGTGTAAACGGACCACATCCGGTCAAAAATAATAATTCGACACTTGTAGAAATACGTTCAACGAATTCCTTATATAATAAATCGAATACTTTTATTTTAATAAATCATTTTGTTAATAAAGAAAAAAACATTATGATCGATCCTCCTTTCCTCGGTTTTCATAACCGCGTAGTTTTACGCTGGTCTGAGCACCTTGCAACAGACGAGCAAAAAAACTGTCTTTATTTAGTTACATGCAAATTGAAAATATATACAAAAATTGTAATGCGGTTGATTAAAATGGGACCATTTTAATATTAGAGCGACTTACTTTGATAAATTAAGTTTAAATGTGTAAAAAATGTGTGTCTTTCTTTTGTTTATTGATATAAATATTTGTATGTCTATTGAACGGAACCATGAAAGATAACGCTAGGACCCGCGCTTATACTTGTTATTACGTGTACAATTTCATTTATTCAAAATTTACTCTAATAATAATTCAGCCCTTTGTAACGTCCCACTGCTGGGCACGGGGCTCCCTTTCACACGAATAAGATCAAGCAATAGTCCATCACCTTGCTAACTGCGGGTTGGTGGACGGACACATGTTTTTTGAAACTTAGTTAGGTTTTCTCACATGTGCAGATTTCCTTACGATGTTTTCCTTCGTCGTAACGAGTGGAAATCATTTTGAACATGATTCGCACATGAAAATATTAGAGGTGCAAGATCCAGGGTTTGAACTCGCATTATTTAGTTATTCACGTAAACTCGTTACCACTGGACTACCACAGCCTTACAATTTCTATTTTCTTTATTTTTAATGTTGAGTTATTTACAGTTAAGGTAATTGAAAGATTGAATGAGATTTCGCAGTAAACGGCGAAACTTGTTAAGATTGCTTTTTTCGAAATATCTGAAAAATTGAAAACGAAATATTATGTCCATTAGAGGCTTGAGGTCGTCTATAAATCCACTTTCGCGTGACCATGACCAAGTGAAGAAAGCTGGGAAAGTCGAGGATATCGCCTTACAATCACACACTTCTTTAACTCTGTGGTTTGTAATCCCATGACTAGAATACCTTATTATACTATCTATTTCAATATCTTAGTAAATATTTTGTTTTTAAACTTATTTTCGATCTAAGTATCCAATAATACTCGCAAATTACTCAAAGCAGAGAATACAACAAAATAAACATTGGCAACATTGAATAATATCCGCAAACCGCATAGTGCCGCGCGTAATTTTCTTGAAAGAGTCTTTTAAAATTATGTAAATGATACGGGATACCCACGTAGTAGACACATAGGTATAGTTAAAATTAGTCTGTAGTGTTCTTAGCGTTCAGAAAGTTTATGAGGCATAAAAATAATCCATCTCCATCGTCCACACGACCATTTAAACGCCTAATTGTAAGATCAAACAAAGTTTAAGCAGAATATTAATAAATTGTATTGACATTATTAAACAGAAGAAATGTCTGTTGTAATTTATTGTAGTTATTTAATGCAGTATCAATGACAAAATTACAGTAAGCAATTCCTTATTTTCACGCCTTAATTTGCGTTCAAAGTATGGCAACACTACATCGTTATGGCGGGCTGTCGGGACTTCCCCGTTTTAAAGAATCACCTAGGGACGACTCGCTAGTTTTAAATATTCGCAGATGTTACGCTTTGATTTGTATTTGAGATGTTAAATCCGCGAATATTACCGAAAGTTTATTTACGCGCTTTATATAAATGTCTGCATTTACATTGTAATTCGTACAATACAATAAAACGTTCTAATTCATTTAATAAAGTGCGTGTCTACTGTGTAGGTTCAAGGAAAAGAGATTATTTCAGCGGCGCTGAGAAAAGAAAAAAAAACAGAAAAGGGCCGAGGTTACTTAAAAAAAGTGCCAAAATTTCTTCATTTTTCAGAGACAAGATACTGTGAAACCATATCGCTAAGTACTACACTACTCCAACCCATTATTCGGGGCCGTAGTGATAAAAAAGTGATGATTTATTTCGGTCTGCCATCTGTCCGTTAACAAAAAAAATGTCTCCCCCTCGATTTTCACAATTATAGCTGTTTTAGGGTCCGTGCCTTGAAAAAAAAACAAAGGTATTCTAACTTATCTATAGGATCGATTTGTTTTGTTGTTTGTAAGTCCGAATTTTAATGGGTGTGAGTCGTCAGATGTGCCAAATATTTTCGGGTTCTCGTTTTGTATTACCAAATACACAATTTATATAGCACGCAGGTGTATAGGAATGCACGGACTTAAAACAGGTTTATTTTGTATCTACTAATAGGTACGAGCACAATCCGCGTGTCGACAAATTAAAGTGGCTTATACAAATATATTTTACTAGCATTGCCCGCGGCTAACGCGTTCAGATGATATAAAACTAAATTCTTAGGTGTTCAAAGCATATTAGTATTTACTCTTAACATTGCACTCGTTTTTTTAGTATTTTTCCTCAGAAGCATAAGATATTTCGTCACATATCCGCGGTAAATAGAAGTATCCTAATCGCGCGCACATACATCGGATGTCCATCCAGAAATCGAGGCAGGTCAACGATTCTGATATATCTGCAGATAATGCAGATTAGGCATCTCAATGCTCAGATAGAGGAAATGTTTCGCTACTAATTTAACTGAATGCGAACGATCAAAAATAATTTTAAATCTGATTGATTTAGTGTAAACCACAAGGACCATTTCCAAAAATCTTCAGCAAATAAATGACCTTTTTCAGCTTATATATTCATTTGGATCAGGCAGGCATTAATACCGAATTATAAGACCATGGTTATGTTATTCTAACTTTGAAAACAAACGTACTGTCACTTCTGTTTTATAGCAGATCGTCAAAAAAATGTTAACTCCTCGCTTGGGTTAACGGTGTTCGGTTTAGAAGCAATTTCAACACGTAAGATTCTTGACCATGAAAAGTCTACGCGGACTTTTTTGTAGCCTCATTTTTTAAAATAGATTGGTTGCAAGGAAATTACTCTAGATACTCTACTTGAAAAGTGAAATCTTGATAGTTTACATTCTGGAGAGATGTTCGCATCGTGGATAATTAATGTTGGCGATAATTACTTTTATCTGTAATCTCAACATTTGAGGGGGCATGATTCTTCAGCCTAATTTTATGGCAATAAAAGCATAATCTAAATATGATACCTAGGAACCTTCCTAAACCGAATTACTCTTTTATTTAAGCCCTGAAAACGATTCAAAAACGAATTATCAGTAGTTTTCGAGTACTAATCGCGTACAGTTATCTCAGACAGGAGGACAGAAAAGCGGCCGGGGGACTTATTCTGGATACAAACACAAGATACTAGTCAAAATTCACCAATCGCTGTAGTGCTTCCCAATACTTCTCCCGATTTACCCCCTTAAGGATGATAATGTGCCGGGAAATAAAAATCTGTGAGTCCTATGATTCATAGCAGTAAACGATCTGCTGCAGGTCTGAAAATTTCATTTTAATTTCGGTTCAGTAGATCCAGAGATTTACCCCCTAATGTCACAATCTCACAATCTCACAAACCTCTTTATGTCGGGTGTGTATGGAGGTGTACAAACCCTAACGACAAAGAGCGTACCCGTATGCCGATTATGTTCATGTGCATGCAGCACGCTGTACTTTGAATCGATGCTACATGTTCGTGAAGTATCGACTTTTTTCGATAATTACCCAATAACATACTCGTAGGAGCATCGTATCGAACGCTGTTGCGTATGTATTGCGATCATCTGAAAAATTATACGTTATCTATACTTAAAAAGGTAAGTCCCCCAGGCGCGTCTTCTAGGAACGACGCATTATTAGCAGTAAAGAAATCCTCCTTTTTTACGCGATAAACATGAAAAACTTTGTACCAACTAAATTTAATTTATAAAAAAGATGACGGAAGAATGTAAAGAGTATAATTCTTGAGGAAGGTCTTAGTGGTATATACATTTTTTATGCTTTTATGTAAATTAGCTGAAAACGGCGACAAATGTTGAAGACTTCGCAAAAAATCTCGCCAAATGGGAATCTTTTCCACGCGAACTGTCGCGTAAACTAAGAAGATACAGTTAAGTAATTTAATAGTTTGCAAAATCTATCCAAAGATTTAGCAAAAAAAGTCCGCGATAGCATATCTCTATCTCAAAAACAGTACGAAAGATAACGAAGCGTTTTTTGATGTTAACATTTTTAATTAAAAACATTCCGACGAATCCTATTTCAAAGTCAATGTATACTATTGCTGTTTAGATATATTAATCTCAATCCAAAGAATATTTTCAGAGCCTTTGCAACCTGAGTCATATTCGAATGCAGATTACAAATTGAAACTCCTTTACACTAAATCAATCAGATGATATTAAAACGCTTTTTGAGAAAACTGTCGTTTGCTAAATACAGTAAAGACATCTCACTTAATGCTTTGTGCGACATTGAGATGCCTAAAAAACATGCTTAAAGTCCATCCCTCTGCCCCGCATCGCTCGAACCGCCTGCTCAAGCTAGTATAAACCGGGCGATAGTCTGGCGATCCTAGGATACTTTTTACCCGAGGAAAATCACAGCATGCTTATTTCTGAGGAAAAATACAACCGCAACTGCAATGTAAGAAGTATACTAAAATTAAAACCTAATAAAAAATTACTTGGTCATCGACGCGGGCGGAACGCGGGCAAGACATCTCACTATATCGTCCATAGAGGCAGAAACTTCTGTGGAAAAACTGCAAATCGATCAAGCCATAACCATTTCAATAAATCAGTTTGCCGATATCCAGCAAGGAGAGTAAATTAAAATTGATTTTTATTTGTAAAATGGGTATATAATTTTAAATAAACTATTACTAACAATATTTTTTTATTAATAATTTTTGAAAATTACCTCCATAAATAGGGCCTCCAAAATAGGTAATTTAAAATGAATGAGTAACAAGGCACGCTACGCCACTGCAGTGTGACGTCGTAATGACATATTTTATTAAACAGAAGAAATTGCGCGATTTATGATTTATCAATATCAAGACAAATTATGTAGAATTTTACACATAATTTCACATGATCATGTCTCAAACAGAAAGACAAAAGTTGTCAATTTAAAGAATCACCTAGGGACGACTCGCTAGTTTTAAATATTCGCAGATTTGCTTTGATTTTGATTTGAGAATCAAAATAAATCCGCGAATATTACTCGAAAGCAGCTTTATAAAAATAACTTATTATTCCGAGCCGGTGGTAGTTCCTAACGGACTAACATTTAATTTTAATAAAATATTCATTTCATACGGGAATGGAACCTAAAGCCAAAAGAGCCCTGTACTTAAGTTATTTAGAATAAATCTTAAACCATATCGCTTGATTTCTTATTCATAATCATTTAGATTAGTGATGATTTATGCGAAGTATTTGTTGGATAAAAATAAAGCTAATTAAGCTGAGGCGTGATGAAATAAAACAAAGGTATAATGGTTGTTTTTAATTGTAAGGAATTGTTAATCTAAAACTTAAAATATTTTCGATTTTTTTGATTACCAAATAACACAATTTATATAAGATTGTTAATAGGAAAAACAAAATTAAAACTTTATTTTTATATTTAAATTTTAAACCAATGATCGTGTCGACAAATTAAAGTGGCTTATACAAATATATTTTATACTAGCGATTCACATTTTGCTTCCCAATAAAAATCCCAATAACCCCCTTAAGGGAAATTAGTACGGGAAAAGGTATCCTACGGAAAATGCGAGGGTAACGAAATGCTATTCGTGGTAACCAAATTTCATTACTCGGTACAGTAGATCCAGAGATTACCCCCGTTACTCAGTAACGAATACATACGGTTTGCTACAGCTCTAGTATAGAAGTATACTCGTAGATAGATAAAATTGACAGAGGTAGAAAATGTACATAAAATTATTTGTTTCATTTTTTAAGTAGTATCTCTTAATGTTGACTTCTAAAATAAAATAAAAATAATTTTAATATTACCTCAGACTCAACAATTAATTTCATTCGAGTATTTAATGTGGATAACAAATTCAAATAAAAAGTCAGCCATTCAAAAATAAGTCAACCTACAAAATAGTAGACTATTTTAAGGTACGAGTAGCTACGATGATTTCTTTTATTTGTAACAGGTTTCATAGAGACACTGATGAAAAGTATTATCTAAGCTCCACCGATTCTTAGATTATAATTCGTAGTCCTAACGGTAAAAAAACTTGCAAAAAAAGTACCTGTTTGAAACCTCATAGACCTAGGAAGATAGTGGATGTATACTAAAGAAGGTCTAAGCCCAAAGAGCTCTGCTCTATATCTATTTCTTAAGCTTCAGCCAGAAGCTCTCTGTATATAAATGTTAGGAAAAGTAGACGCTAAAATAATTTTTGAACGTAAATGTTTTTACCGACTTCAACAAAAAAGTAAGAGTTACTTCGGTTATTTTATATAATGTATATATCTTATGCGATTTTGTCGAAAACGTCTTGTCTGGATTTTATTTAAACTGTTTATCTTTAAAATAAATCCAGATTCCAGTTGTCCTCATTTTTATTCTATGACATTATAAACTAGTGACAATTGAGAAAATAAATTGTTTTTTTTTTAGAAGTCAGAAGTGATCGACGATTTCGAAGCCTTTGAAGATTTAAGAAATAGATGAAAATGAAATCGAAAACAAGTAAGATTTTTTTTTTATTAATTTGATACAAACGTTATAATTTTTAATATTAGCAGTTAACATTGACGCTAATGAACACAAAAAGAAAATATTTTTATATGGCGGAGACTATACAAAAAAAGATAAGTAATAAAATAGTTTATTTATAATATTTACTGTTAATATAATTAAAGAAAGGCATTTTTATTAATGTCTAGTTAAATTTGTACTTATGTCATATTATTATAAAGTTCTTGTTGTTAGAAGGCAATCATTATGTATGAAAATGAATAGAGAAACTTAAAAAGAAAAATTGAGTGAAATTTTAACACAAAAACACATGTAAGTACACATTTTTAAAATACAAAAATATAAAATCCAAAGCCTTAATACTTTAACAAGTATCCATACAATTTTACATTACAATGCCAATTAATAAAATATTTTATTATTTTTACTCGTTTTTATATTACGCGTATTACAACTGTGCCGCAGTCCTCCATTCGCCATTATATGTACTCACCTATCATGCAATCTCATGAGAAAAAATACTTCAAATAAACTTCAATAGATAGATAGTATCAAATACGTATCAATTTATTATTAACTAGCATTGCCCGCGGCTCCGCCCGCGTTCAGATGACCAAAAACTAAATTCTTAGGTTTTACATATTATTATACTCTAACATTGCAGTTTTTGTATCTTTTCTCAGAAATGAGACATTTTCCCGCGGTAAAAAGTATCCTATATGTTGACCCGGACAACCAGCTATCATTATACCAAATTGCATCAAAATCTATGCAGTGGTTTTCTCGTGATGCGGTAACAGACAGACAAAAATTCTAAAACCTATAGATTCGGACTCTGTATCGATAATAATGACTATTTCAATAAGATTTCCAAAAAATATGTAATGTACAGATTCGACTTAGTTACAATTTTATTATATGTATGCATGTGTATGTAAAACAAATGAACAAATGTAATTTAATTTTTTTTATAGAAATTAAAAAAAAGCTTCCAGGCACTAAAAAGTGAAAAAAAAACTGAACAGGAGCTTTTATCTATACATATAATAAAATTGTAACTAAGCCGAATCTGTACATCAAATATTTTTTGGAAAATCTTATTGAAATGAACATTATTATCGATACAGAGGCCGAATCTATAGTTTGTAGAATTTTTGTCTTTCTGTCCGTGTGCTACCGCATCACAGAAAAACCACTGGAGGCATTTTGATGAAATTTGGTATGGTAATAGCTGGTTATCCGGGTCAACATATAGGATACTTTTTACCGCGTTAAAATATCTCATTTCTGAAAAAAATGCAAAAACTGCTATGTAAGTGTATACTAATATGTAAAACCTAAGAATTTGGTTTTTAGTCATCTGGACGCGGGCGAAGCCGCGGGAAATGCTAGTTTACTATAGATCTAATCAGATATTTTCGAAGTCGATGCCAGCGGAGGCAAAGCAAAGCAAATCTATTTCAATACGTAGTATAAATACATTACAGTGATATAAATATAATATTTCAAATATAATTAGAGTCCCTTGTCATATTTACCTATTATATATTCATATCTTAAAGCATTGTTGTCCTTTTTTTAAAGTCGGTTAAAACGTAAATCTCAAAAGGGTAAATTCTAATACAAAAATTCTAATACATAAAATATGTAATGAGTTCTTAAATCAAATTACCGTAAAACTCGACCTACTCAACTGAGTATATTATTCATAGATGGCGGTGCTTACATATTTAGTTATTTATATTAAGTATTACAGTTTATCACTTAATTTTTTGCTTATTTGACCGTAAAACCATTTTTTAACCCACGACGACCACGAAGACGGTATATTCGTTTGAAGTAAGAGGTGTTTGTATCGGTTATCATTTTTCTAGGAAACGGCTGTGTCGATTTTGAAACGGTTATTTAATTTTTTGCTTTGTATAAGTTTCATTCCTGAGCATGTTAGCTAAGTTTTATAATGTTACAGATCGCCGAAGGGCGCTACAGTATACACATGTTTCTCCAAAACGGTTACTTTGTTTAACTACTCAAGTAAAAATATGGCAGTTTAATATCTAAATAAAAAGACTCAATAACTAAACTTGGCCCGACCCGGGAGTCGAACCCAGGACCTCCGAGTGCGCAGCCGTACATGCTAGCCACTACACCACAGAGGCAGTTAAAGTAAGTTTTAGTTAACTGAAATAAATACACAACAATGTAAATTGAACCTTAAATGCAAAGCTTAAAGTTGTTTTGATAAAAAAAATATTAAAGCGCGCTCAAATGTTTAAATTAGCGCTCATTCGGTGAGGACATATTTTTGTCGCCGATCATGTATCTAGTACTTTTTTGATCGATGATCTTATCGTATTTTTCCGTGGATTTATTTTGATAAGATAGATCCGAAAAGATAGTTTTATTTAAGCAAAATCAGTTAAATATCTATAATGCAAAGGACGTGTTTTAATTTCTGATCTCACAACTCTGCTAACTGGTGTCACAGCATCTATGCTAGTAATAAAGACACTTACACCTTTTTTTAAGCGAAACAGTTATAATACATGTACTATAAAAATAATTATTATCATCTATTTTTTTAAGTTGGTTGAAAACATCTTCAAAATTTATTGCTTTAAAATTGTTTAATTATAATTAGTATATAAGCTACTTTTATACTTACATAATGATTTTATTTTACATTTGATTGAACAATTCTAAAATCCTGACATAAGTGTTGAAAACGCTCATCACATTTGTTTTATTACTGCCGGAGAATACTAACGACATGGTTACTGGACTAACAAATATGCATACTGTGTTGCCTTTAGTTAAAATTTACATATGTTTTGTTGCCGTTATTAAAATTTAAATAACATATAGGGAGAAGTACAAAATAAAATAATATAACACTTACCTCATACTATTATTAACACTAAGATCATAAATTAAAACTAACCTTTAATTTAAAGGTTCGCAGAAATGAAGAAAATATACAAAAAAAAAACATTCAAAGTGTAACATGTCATAACAACACGAGAAATAAAAAAATTCTATTGGTTTACAGTCCTTGTATATCATATAATAATAAAATCTTATTTATCCATGCAAATGTTAGAATTGATTTAAAAAAAACAGTGTTTCAAAGCACCCATATAAATTGGAAACAAAAAAAAACCAGCCACATAACATATTCCTTTTTGGAGGTCAGTTAAAAATATATGTAATACTATTTATAATTTTAATGATCCAATCAATGCAAAGATCAATATCAATGATAAAACTGTCAGAATATTTTATTTAAAAACATGCAATTTTTAAAATATCGTTTAAATGTCCAAACAATTATAGTATTGTTATTTCAAATATTCTTTAATAATATTTTTGCATTAAAATTTGTTTCACAGGGTAGATTTTACTCTAAAAGGGTAGATTACTCTGGGGCTCTAATGGGACTTGAATTCCTGTGAACTTCACAATGAGAAATGCACTAAATGAAGTCTAAGCCAAAATTTACCTTAAATTTTATATGTCACACATTTTACACTTACCAAGAAATATTTCAATGTTGTGGACTAAAAGCGTTCCAACTAACAAAGCGAGCTTTAAATTATTATTATTAAAAAAATGTCAATCACTAGTAAGTAATGTTAAAAAATATTAATTCTAAAAACAAATGTCAAAGCTAAGCAAATTTAGTTTACTATTTAGATCTTTTTTATTCAAAAATCTTATAATTATCTTATAATAAAAAAAATATACAAACATTCAAGTCCAACAGAAATCAAAATATGATCCCCCACTCTGTGAACTTAACTATTCTATATCAGGCACCTAATCTATTAAAAACATTTCTGGTTATTGTGATCTTTTTCTCATTTTTCAAACCTAACCTAGCTTTTACATTATTTTCTGGCATAGACAACCTCCTTTCTGGTTTATTAAAAACAGGTGTAAACTTTTTGGCTGTATTTACAGGTTTATTTAGTGATTTCGCTGCTTCAATTTCTTTATATTCCACATGGTTTGAAAATTTAACTGACTTCGTCTTTATAGCTAATTTTTCTTTTACACTGATTGGAGCTTGGTCCGCTCTCATTGTACCAACAGCTATTTTCCTTACGTTATTGATGGAGGTGACTGTGAATACCTTTTTTGGGTCACTTTTCAATATACCCTCGTACTTTAAAGCACCTTTTTCAATAGGCACCACTTGATCTTGGTCCTTCGAGCCAAGCCTTGAGAATACCTGTTTTGGCTTTTGAGTAACTGGTTTAATTGGTTTAGCTGCTTCTGAATTTCCAAGTCTCGAAAATACAGTTTTACTCTGTGCTGTAAAAAAAATAATAGATTATAATAAAGTATTTCACTTATCTCTACTAAATAAATGAAAAATATGATAATTTATAATTTTTTGTACATAATGAGCACAAAATATTGAAAAATAACATATAAACAATAATATTTAATAGTTATACTTTGAAATATTATTTAGAAAATAACTAACCCTCTTTAGTAGTAGCGGTTTGTGGTGGAGTTCCAAATCTGATGAGCCGTGTTTTCTTTATAGTTATATCATCAGGTACCCTATAAAAATAATATATTATGCATATACCCATGTATTTTAATAGCTTACTGTCTCGGTGGTGTAGTGGCTAGCAAGTACGGCTGCACATCGAGAGGCCCTAGGTGCGAGTCCCGGGTGGGGTCAAGTTTAGTTATTGTGTCTTTCTGTTTCTTAAGTCTCAGTAACAGTCCGGAGGCGGAAAGAAGTCGGTGTTTCAACCCCGTGCCTCGGAGAACACGTAAAGCCGTCGGTCCTGCGGCTTAACTCTCACCGGTCGTGTCGAATGGTCGTCCCACCGGAGTATGAGAATGACAAGAATAGAGAGTGCACTTGTGTTTACGCATACACCTGTGCACTAAAATATCTCTTGCACAGATGGCTAGTCTCAATGAGACTGACCACGGTGGCAGAAGTCGGTCGGTACGTCATTATTATTATTATAATAGCATACTTTTTACAATGTTATATTATTTTTCTTATGACCTCATATTTCTAGTGATATTACCATTTTACAAACCCATGCTTTGCATCAACAAGACTGGGATTAATATTTTTTATAGAATATCCACAAAAGTAACAAGTTATAACTACAAATTGCAGGCTTAAAGTCATAAGCTTACATCAAGGAAAAAAAACTCTTGTATTGGTATTTAGAAGAACAACAAACCAACAAACACACTTTAAACATTTCTATTAATTGCACTAATTTGTAATATACTGTTAAAACTATAATTTAAATAACATGGTTAAATCTAATATTAAAAATAAACATACATTTCATTTGATTTTCTTTTCTGTTGTGGATTTCTAATAGGTGAGGTTTCCTGCACCTGTGGGTTTCGAGTGTAATGCTCCAGGATACGAGTTGCAGCTACAAAATATTATAACAATCTCAATATAGTTACTTTTAAGTACAATAGTAATTGCCATACGCATCCAGTGGACTCCAGCGACTTTGAACAAGTCAGCCATTGAATGCAGATGGCACAAGACCAGTTGTTATAGAAATAATTGGGGGAGACCTATGTAATTAACTTATTATAACAGATGACTAATAAATAAGAATGAAAATAACCAAGATAATTATTTAAACCAAAATATTAAAACAAATAGAATTACAATTTTAACACAAAATCCTTATTTAAAAACAATAAGATTTGCATTACATTTTGAACAATATAATTTATGTTTAACTTCTGATAAAACTGTATGAAAATAATAAAATAAGGCATTTTAATTAATTATTAAATAAAAAATAAAAACCCAGACTTAAATCTTCATCAGCATCAACATAACTAAATAATTAATGACTAACAAAGTAAACTTAATTTTAAACTTTATTTAATGTGTAATATTGACACCATAACTATTTTATATGTATTCACTTACGTGATGAAGGTTGTGTAGTTGTGGATCTGCCAGTCACAGCTGCTACTGGTACTTTTGTAACAGTGGTACTTAACACTCGATCTCTAGCTGTACTTTCATGAACTTGTTTAGCATGTCTGAAAATTATAACATTTGTTAACATCAATCTCTAAAAATTCAATTTATAAGAAAATATATAAGCAAGCAATTAGAAATGTTCATCAGTACTAAACAAACAAAATATATTTTGTATATTATTGTTTCACAAACTGTTTGGTACCATTATTTATTTAACAAATAAGTGACTTTTATAGTATTTACCGTAAAATAGCAATAATATCTCCCATTCTAATAATACCCATGTCTCTAAGATATTCTTTGTTTAAGTCTAATAACATGTCATTCTGAATTCTATTTTCCGTGAATGTTAAGGCATAAGTTGCAGCTACTTCAGATGGTATACCAGCTGCTGTGAAAAAGTTCACCCACAAACCTAAAATAGAGATGATAGAAAATATACATATTTAATAATTATAATTTACATAACGTTGAAATACAAAAGAATCTATTAACTTTATATAAAGGCGTGGAAATATATCAAGCTAAATAAGATTTCTCGTAAATAGGTGTAATAATACAAACTGCATTTTATTCAAAGGCTGAAATAAGTAAATACACACACTTACCAGTAAGGTTTGGGTCCATTTTACTTGACCCAGAATTCATATTTACAAACAAATATCAAATTACACGTGCAATTTTATTTCTAGTATTCTACTGTCTCTAATCTCAGTAGTATGTAACATACATGTATATAATTTTTAATTTCAAGTTTCAACTAAAGTCTAAAATTAAATATCTATGCATTTTTTAATTTTTACATAAAGTATATAGATTATAAAGGCCACAAACTATATAGCACAGATCATAGAGTATATTGCTACATTTATAAGCACAGACCAAGAACAAAACGACAAGACAGAATGAACTTATGAAGACTTATTGATAGATGAATAGGTACCCTACCCCAGCCTGCAAATTTATGATATTCGCAATGAAAAAAATACTAATCGATAGATTTTTAATAGCTCAATTCAACTACGTAGCCCTTCCAAATTGCTCACCATTAATTATAAAATTAAAAATCAATAAAGTCCTTGAAAAAAAATTCATTTATCCGTATATTCAAATTTCTATATCTTTTGATATATACAATATTTTAAATTGCTCAAAGTTCTAAAATACTGCTCAAGTTGTATTTGTAATTGCTCAAGTAGAGTTCTCACCAGCTCCACTTTCCTTAATTATTAAATAAATATAAATAGTTTGAATAAATTTAACGTATAGATAGGTGAGTGCTGCGCATGCGCGCAAACAGTAACGCGAGTCGCAAGGCAAAAAAATCAAGTGTTTCATAACCTCATCATAGTGAAATGAAACTGTAATACTCCAAGCACAACATCATCTATTATCAGGTATTTTTATTATTTATTGACTTATTCATTATGTTCAATTTATACAAAAATCAAATCATGACTAAAAGGTAACTTTATTTTGTAACTAGCAGCGCAGCGCTCACCTATCTATACGTTAAATTTATTCAAACTATTTATATTTATTTAATAATTAAGGAAAGTGGAGCTGGTGAGAACTCTACTTGAGCAATTACAAATGCAACTTGAGCAGTATTTTAGAACTTTGAGCAATTTAAAATATTGTATATATCAAAAGATATAGAAATTTGAATATACGGATAAATGAATTTTTTTTCAAGGACTTTATTGACTTTTAATTTTATAATTAATGGTGAGCAATTTGGAAGGGCTACGTAGTTGAATTGAGCTATTAAAAATCTATCGATTAGTATTTTTTTCATTGCGAATATCATAAATTTGCAGGGGTAGGGTACCTTAGATGAATATTAAATTATTTAAATATAATATAATATAATATAATAAACATAAAGAATTTGCTCAATCCATATATGTCTTAAATAGGACATTGATTTATATAAGGAAATTTTTACTTAAAAAAAAAAGACCTTAGAAGTATTTAAGAAATACAAAAATAAGTATTTTTTAATTTACTTTCCCGAAATTACGCTCAATTTTTGTCTATAGGTACAAAATGTGTGCATTTCTATTCAAATCAGTATACTATTAGAAACCTATGTCTATTTTCTATGGCTATGGATTCTGAGTTTGAATAGTCTGTGAGTAATGACACTTGACAGCATTTATTTGTCAATTGTCATCTATGCTTGACAGTAAATTTGTTTTTTGTAATTATTTTTCCAATTTAAATTAACACTATATTTTTTAATTGCTCATGTTGAAATCTTTAGACTTGTTGAAAAAATCACTTAAATTATTAGGGCCTTATAAATCATCCTGTTACAGTGAGTCCGTATTTAAAATAATAATATGTACTACTAAACTCTAACCTTTACTTATTATGTACCGGTACTAAGTTTAACTAAAAATTAATCTATTCTTATAACACTTATAAATTATCATTTATCATTTCATATTACTTTCCAGCCTATTCTGCAAACAGTATTAGAAAAATGTCTTCTACAATAAGTGTTCCTATTGTAGACATTGATCCTACAGGAGTTTTCAAATATATATTATTAAATGTTTATGATAAAGCTAAAAATGAAGCAGAACCCCAAATGGTAATTGTTAGGGGTTATAAAAGATGCAACTACCATTCTGACATTTATGATGAGGTAAAAAGTTATATAATTGACAATTGTTGTGTTTGTCTACTATAATTCTTGGTCTTTATATACAAATAAGTTTTACTAATAATAAGATTAAAAGGTATAATTTATAGGTACAAGAAAAACTCTCTCCACTTGACTGTGAACCTTTAGGGGGAGGAAGGATTTCTCATGATCCTGATAATAAAAAGATACACATTTATGGATATTCTCAAGGATATGGAAAAGCAGATCATGAAGTTACAGCTAAACTGGTTAAAGATGCCTATCCTAGCTACACTATTTCAATCAGTGATGAAGGATACTAAAGTTAAACTTATAAAAAAAGTTGAATATTTATCCTTTCACACACCTAATTCATTAGTGTTAAGTAAATGTTTTAATTTAAATAAATTATTTTCATTTTTTTAACTACAGTATTTTATTACATTTTATTACAGAGGTTCAACCAAAGAATGTACTTGTGATCACTAATTTTATATGTCAATGTAACCAGAACTTATTTTCATCTAACATGTGCCTGTAAATGATACGAAGAAGTTTAAACATGACAAGTGTTTGTTAAAATTTAAAAAAGTCAAAGAATATGGTGTAAAGTAATTATTTTATATTAACCTTTTTCACTATACAATCAGACAGACAGATTTTAGTAACTTAAGACTAACGGCTGAACAGATTTGAAAGACATTCTTTACAGATATATTATTATATACTATGACCTGGAGAAAAAAAAATAAGATTACGGTTTGGCAATGGCATGTAGGAATATGCAAAACATAGCCTAGGGGAGTGAGCTACTAGTAAACGATGATTTTATTGGAAAAACATTATATAATTAATAAAATCAATTAATTTTTTTATTTTTTGATTAAATATTAATAAACTTTTCACATTTAAAGACACCTAAAACTAGAAAATATTAACATAATTTATCTAACACTATATTTATGAAGTTTTTGCTGCTCTTAAATAAATTAGCTAAATGTGAAATTCTATTTGTACTGAATAAAGTATGTACATAATCCGGAATTAAATAATATGATTACGATGGATGTTCTTGGTGCTTTTTATAAAATTAATGTTTTTGTTTATAATAATGCGAAATATTCATATTATACTTGATACTGAAATGCCAATGTAAATATATTTGTGCAAACAAAAAATTCTTATAGTATATTTTACTATTATCTGTGAATAGCTTAATACATTAGATTATCTATGAATTATGACATTGACATCTGACGTTTAAATTGAAAAGCAAAAGCTGCAAAACATAAAAACTTCTGTTTTGGTATTTGGATCACGTTGTTATTCCTTATTTAATCAATTACTAGAAAATACACTTAATTTGAAACATTATTTTCAGATCAGATTATGTATACATAATTTTTGGACCTATAGTAATAAAAATATATTTGGTAATTATTATTACATGACAATAAAAAAATATTACTCTTAATACTATTTAATAATCAATAAAATATAATGCATTATGACTAAATGACATGACAAAAATAGTTTTTTAGTTATGGCTAATTTTACAACTGATGGAAAATTATGTATCGAAAGGGAACTAGAAGTAACAAAAACGAAGGAACATGAATTTGATGACCTAATTTCACATTTCAATATTATTGATACTTGCAAATGGATAACAGATAATAATCATGCTAAGGTAAGGTGTGATGAGTAAGAATGTACTCCAGTCATGGGTGTTTACTCTGTTTATATTTATAATATGTATGTATTTAAAGTTATATATGTGTAGTGTATCAACTATCCGGTTCCATAACACAAGCCTCGTAGCTTACCATGGAACTAGATGGCGCTGTATCTTCATGTCCCAACATATTTATTAAAAAAGAAAAATATGGTTGATAGTCTGTTTAACTTAAATATGCTATATTTAATTTAAAATCTTCAATTGAAAAATGTTTGGTGCAATTGTAGGTATGTCTTCAGTTTCCTGATGACTTATTAGAAGTAAGTGCTGCAATATATGAGCACATTAAAGTAAGGACAAATGCCGATCTTTACATTCTTGGCGATACATCGTATGCCAGGTATTTACATCACTAAGTCATTCATGAAGAAAATTGGGACAGGAATTGTGTTTCAAATAATGTGATTCTTCTTTAACTTTTTACTATACTTAATGTTCTCTTAACAGCTGTTGTGTAGACTCTGTAGCAGCCATGCATGTACAGGGGGATGCTATAATACACTATGGGCACAGTTGTTTTACTAAGACAGACATACCAGTTTTTACTGTACTGCCAAAGAAACAGCTAAATACTGATGTGTTAAGGAAGATAATCCAAGAAACTTTGATTAACCAAACTGAAAAAAGTTGCCTTTTTTATGATTCAGCATATGAACATTGCAAAGGTAAATTTTAAATGACATTTTTTTATTTTGCAGATATATATATTTATTTTCAATGGGTGCCTACTTCTGCAAAAACATGTGTGATTCTGATTTAATAAATGACAATTGGTAATAATATATTATTTTTATTTTAGACAACATATCAAGCATATGGTTCAAACATAATCCACAAAGTTATATAGCATATATAAATATTGAAGAAACTGAAAACAGATTTTTTGGAAGACTAATCAAAAATGAAAGAGGCGATGAATTGACCATGGATTGCTTAAAAGATTGTAATTGTTTTTACTTAGGAGCAAAAGGACAGACATTCTTTAATTTTACAGTGTCTATTCCAGGTATTATAACTAATTATTTAACTATTGCGCTAATATTTTGTGTCATTGTTTTAAAATTAAAGGTATAAATAAATGGATCATATGAATTTTAAAGGTTTCTTTAAATTTCTTATGCAGGATTTTTTATATTTTTGTCTCATGAATAAGTTAGCCATTGGTAGTAAGTTATTTTATTAATATATTACTAAGAGTTTACATATTTTTATTTGTACATTGTACATTTATCAAAGAAGTACTAGATACACAACTGTCAATCAGTGATAAAAAATGTCCTCACCGAATACCGAATGAACCCTTATTTGAAAATTTGAGTGCACTTTAAATTCAATTTTTATTTTGTGAAAAAACTTTAACCATTGCATTTAAGATTTAATTTATATTTTTATATAATTATTTCAACTAGAATCATTAATTCCCTAAACCCAATTGGTGACAGTTTTAAGAGAACATTTGGCATGGGAGTGTGTATACTTCAGATTTTTTACAATAATTCTTGTTATTTCATCTAAACTACTTTTTGTTTGAGGATTATTTAATATAACTATTTTATTTTTTATATTCACATTTCAGCTTCTAAATGGTACCTTTTAAATGTAGAAGAAAATAAAATTGAAAGTCTTGAAGAAACTGTGTGGTTCAAAAAAAGACGGTTTCTGGTAGAAAAATGCAAAGATGCCAATGTGATTGGGATACTTGTGTGTAAGCTGGCAGGAGATCAAACTAAAGATATTATGAGTCGAATGAAAGAATTGTGTAAAGTCAATGGGAAAAAAAGTTATATAGTTTCTGTTGGAAAGCCAAATGTTGCTAAACTAGCAAATTTCCCAGAGGTAATATTTCTTTAAAATTATATTATTATTTATATTATACAACTAGCAGTACTGCGGCTTCGCCCGTGTTCAAACTTCCGATAGCTAACAAAATTCACAGGATTGCCCGCTGGGCTAATCTAAGATTATCTGAAAAGTTTATAAAAATCGCTCCAGCTGTTTTTAAGTCCATAGGAAACACATACACATTTTTATTTTATTTAATCAACAATTTAAATTTATTTATTGCTCGGGAAATGGTGTCTTTTATGAAAATTTAGTGACACACCGACTGCAGCGCCACCTACTGGATCCATATGTGAATTCAAGCCTTGCAGGGACCCACTCGAACATACACAAAAAATATCATTAAAATCATCCCTGCCGTTTAGGAGATGATCAGCACACCGACTCCAGCGCTACCTACTGGGTCCATTTTTGTTTTCAAACCATCCAGGAGTCCATTGAAATATACACACAAAATTTTATCCAAATCGGTCCAATCCTTTAGGAGGAGTAGGTTAACAAACACATATACAGAAGAATTATATATCTATACATATAATAAAATTGTAACCGAGTCGAATCTGTACATTAAATAATTTTTGGAAAATTTAATTCAAATAGACATTATTATCGATACAGAGTCTGAATCTATAGTTTTAGAATTTTTGTCTGTCTGTTACCGCATCATAAGAAAACCACTCGATCAATTTTGATGAAATTTGGTATAATGATAGATGGTTATCTGGGTCAACATATAGGATACTTTTTACCGCGGGAAAATTTCTCATTTCTGAAAAAAAGTACAAAAACTGAAATGTAAGAGTATACTTATATGTAAAACCTAAGAACATGAACGAATTAACCACTGGACTAGACATATAAGCGGACGTACCTTTATCGGTCTTCTCAGTAACCAGGAGATTTTAGGCTTGGTCGTTTGTTTTTTGCGTCAGTCTCAAGCACTTATTTGTCAACAAAACATCTCCCAAAAATGACTAAATGTTCTGTTAAATGATGTAAAAACTATAACGGCGGAAGCAGCAGTATTTCTTTTCACTTGTAAATACATTATTTTATTACATTTATTGTTATTTATCACACAATTTAATTAAATGTAAAATAAAATGTCATATTATCCAACTATGTTAAACATAGTCGATATTTCTATGTTTTGTTGACATCTGACAACCATCATAAAATCCCTGGATTATACCATTCAGAACAAATGACTAAACTGTCGAGTGAGTCCATTTGACATCGACTAGTGCTTGACAATGTCGAAAAATATATCGATATTTGACGAAATTACTAAACGAATTGTGTTATTTGTACAGTACAATAACATAAAATACTTTTACCACAGTATCCTACAATCTGATGACAATAAATTTATAAAAATATTTTCTAAATCAAATAAAAATATAAATGCAAAAATTATAATTAGTATGTGTACTTAATTTTTTATTTTATTTTATTCCACATTTATATACTTTGGAATATTATTCTATTGTAATAATAATAAAGATCATTTTATTTCAACACATAAATTACACAAAATCAAACAATAATGTTTTAGCACTAAACTTCTGGGTTGGCGACTTGTAATAAAACACTTTACCACTTGCACTAATTATTTTACTTTCACGATCCAACACTCACTTTAATTTGCAATCTCTTTTTCTTTTTCCTAATTTCACAAATGTTTATTAAGAACTGAGCAATAGTAGGACAGTGTCACATTTTTATAACTACCCGAGACAATCAATTGCCAATTAAAATAGTTCAATAACAGAATCAACAAAATCACTTTATTTAATTAAATTAGCTTAATATTTTTTTTAATCTTTACAAAATAATATTTATTATATATTAATGGAATATATACCCGATATTCATTTGTTCATTAACATTATTATAGGCCAACAGAATGTTGCCATCAATGCCATCGTATTTATATAAATCAAATTAAAAAATTATTATTATTTGACACATTATTATTGCCTCTTTAATTCATTTATTTTAATTTATTAAAATTAAAAGAAGAAGAATAAATTAAAAGATGTAAAATATGATGACTATGCTAACCAATGTCTAAAATGTGATTCATTGGTTCATCGATATATGTATTTTATCGATTACGTTCAAGCACTAGAAATATTGTATTGTGTATCAGTGTTTATAATAATGTAATAAAATCTTTGTGTGCGTTATGCGTCACTTGGTTGAACTAGTTTTCATACATTTGTATTTTATGTCAGGTCCAGTCTCTAATTCGTTCATGCCTAAGAATTTAGTTTTTGGTCATCTGAACGCGGGCGAAGCCGCGAGCAATGCTAGTATTATATATTTGTTTTAATGTTTAACGATTTCTCAGAGATATTTTCCCGCAGTAAAAAGTATCCTATATGTTGACCCAGATAACCAGCTACCATCATACCAAATTTCATCAAAATCTCTCCAGTCCATTTTCCGTGATATGGTAACAGACACAAAAATTAACCCAATAGAAAATAAACCCCATAAAGGTTTATTTTGATTTTGAATTAAAAAAATGATCAAGTATAAAGCCTTATTACCCAGATCCCTCTACCAAATATAGCACTGTAACAGTACTATTTGTACTATTATTATGCCCCTTTATAATTTATTGTGTTATTATATTATTGACTTGTGACTTTTTTTTATTACAGATTGATATATATGTAATGATAGCCTGCCCGGAAAATGAGTTGTACAATAACAGAGATTTCTACAAACCTATAGTATATCCCTTTGAATTGGAAATTGCATTAAATTCTAACAGAGAACAGTATTATGATTACCATGTAACAGATTACGATGATCTTTTGCCCGGTAAGAGGCATTATTGTGAAATTGACCACATTAAAGAAGCTACCGATGTCAGTCTCATAACTGGTAATATACGAGAAACTAAAATTCATAGTTGTGTAGAGGGCAGCTCTGAATTAGCAGAGAAACAAAATTGGGCGTTAGAAAACATAGGCCAAAATCTACAAAACAGGTCATGGAGGGGTTTAGAACAAAAACTAGGAGAAACTGATGTCAAAGAAGCTGAAGAGGGCAGGAAAGGTATACCCCTACAATACAGTAATGAGCCAGAGTAATAAAACAGAAATTAAATATTTAAATGGTATTTTATATTTTTTACTGTTTCATGACTTATTAAAATTATTCAAATATACAGTGAGTTTTTAAGTAAATGTGACTTTTTAGTAACCCACAATACATGATAACAATTAACATAGATGTTTACATAAAACTGAGTTGCTCTGCTATTTAGGATTAACCATATTATTAAGCCTTAACACTGACATAGTCCTTTATGAACAAATAACATGAAAACATCTTTTGTAAACACAAATATGTAAAAAAAATATGAATTTAGTGTATAAACATAATTGAACACATGAATAAGTATATACTATCAATATTCTTTTTCTCTTCAAGTATAAAGTTTTTAGGCCTAGAATGCACAATAATTACAAAAAATAACTTTAAAAATTATTTCAATTAGGAGCTATTATTAAGATAACTTCTTTAACACTAATTAAGCTTTCTGATTCAGAGGATTGTTCGGAGACTTCTGCCATTCTTTTCTAAGCATTTGTTTTAGTTGTGAAAGCCTGAGCGATGGATTTTCTGCTTTCAACCTTGGTAAAGTGACTTCTTCAAAAGCTGTAAATGCTGCCTTCAGTCGTTTTTCAGGATGCCTATCTACATCAGTCTTGTCACTAAAAAGATTAACAATACTGCCATTAATCCTAAACATAAATAATGATTTTTTTGATCTTTTATTCACTGTATAATATTATTATATTTATTATGATTTTCAAAAGTCATATAAGGTTATCACTTAAGAATTTACTTCTTAATTATAGTTATAATAATACTGTGTAACATAAACTTTAATTTTTGTGAAATTATAAAAAAAATTATATAATACTTTCTTAGATTTATGTGAATATTTGACATTTTAAATAAAACTATCTTTTCGGATTTTTTCAAGACTTTGAGTGTCTCCTGTGACCATGATTGCTGTAAACCATTTGTAATGTTGGAAATGAAAAATCTAAATAAATCTGAAAAGATAATTTTATTTAAAAAATTTATAAATAAAAGCAGTGAATACTAACCTAAGTACAGAAATAGCCTCCTCTACAGATTGTGCCACTTCTCCTTCAATCTGTAACCTGTTGATATTCTCTTCTAGAGGGGGTTCCTCTACGACCACTCTTGCTGGCTGCAAAATTTATTTAATTTTCAAATACTACCTATATGTAAGTATCTATGTATGATTGTATATATGTATGTATCTTTGTATATTTATATATAACTGATGTTTGAAAAAGATGAGTACAAGTTGATGAAGAAACATTATGCAGCTGGAGACATACAAGTTTTATATCTGTTGCAAGTCTTACAATGTTTCTTTTTCATCTTGTTTTATTATTATTTTTAAATATATATGTTGTATATATTTTTGTAATAGCCGCTTAAAAACCTATATTTTGATACCCCACTCAGTCAACTCGGAAAAAAATATATTTCAAGACATTCACACAACACAAATAGACTCCTCTGATCCACTGTTTTGACTATTAATGATATCTATGTGCCCTATGACACTCGCGTTATCAAGACGAATCATCAAAATCCGCCTATGTCTGGTCTCAAAGAGTGCCACAAAAGAACTAACATACATACATAGACTGTTAAACACATTACTCTCTTTTGCGTCACATAGTCAGGTAATTAATTAGAAACAATAATGTGAAGTAAACATACACATTAGTGTATGTAAGTTCAAATACTAAGTTTGCAATTTCTACTTGAGTGGAATATATGTGTTATGATTCTTGAACAAAAATATTAATAATATAATTAAAAACAATAAAATTAATAAATATCATACCACAGGCTTCACGGGTTCTGTTTTAACTGCTTTTTCTTTCATCTGTGTTATTTGAGCTCTAGTGATCTTTTGTGGTGGAGGTGCAGCCACTTTGCCCTTTATTGATTCCATTTCTTTTTCCAAGAGTGCTTTGGCTTCAGCTTTTTTTTGTAATTGCTCTAGGCGTTTCTTTTCTTGTTCTTCCTAAATAATACACATTTAATTAAACATTCAAATTTGACGAGATTAAATATTCAAAGACAAGTTATATAATACAGACCTTTTTCTGTTGTTTCTTCTTTAATTTATCGTCGTTATCCTCCCATTCAGCATCTTCAACCAATTTCTTTACTTTTTGATCTTTTTCTTGCTTAATGTTTTCTTTGCGTTGTCTAGCAGCTACAGCTTTGCTGTTTTCGCCTGCAAACTTCTTCGGCATCTTGATCTGTTTAAGAGTAGTAAGTAGTGCCTGTTTTCAAGAAAGAAAGAATAAAATTCTATGTCAAGTTAGCAATACGTCCAAATGCAAAATGTACCCATGTAACCAAATGATAGACATAACGAGTAGTAAACCTCGTTTACTATGTAGTATGTACAAATAGTAGAGTCTATATTGAAACAAGAAATCTTTTACTTACCTGTTACGTTGCTATTAAAAAAAGTAAAGTAAGGTACTTTTACAAATTCTTTTGTAATATTCAAAGATTTTTCCAGCTCATTCCTAATGTTGATAATTGTCAAATGTTGGATGACAAATGAAAGTTGAAATGTCAATTCATAGCTGACATATGTAACTTTTATTTGTCATCCATGTATGTAACGTACACGTTCAGAAAAAATCTATGGTAATAATAACTTTCATTATATAAAATAAAATGAATACAATATTTTAAACTATAAAATAGTAATAGTATATTCTATTTACGTTAATAATAAAATCTTTTTACCTTGCACCAGAGATCATATATTACTTTACTCTTGCACATAAAGGGGAAAATTTTTGCCATATTCAGAATCCAGATGTCGCGATCACTATGACCTTCAGTATATTGTAAAGCTCTATAAGCGTGGATAGAATTTTTTTCATTGATGATTTTCATTTCCATAACAAATATTATGCAGTTCCAAGATGTAATGAAAATTGATATAATTGTTTCCCAAAAAAGAAAAACTAAAGAAATTGTGGGCTAAACAATATAAGACGCTTAGCTTGACGATAAAAATCGGTGAAATATCAGTCTATATATTTAAGGCTATGTCATATAGATTGTGGAACTAATTTTACAGAAAAAAACTAAATACAACTACAAACTAAAACTGATAAGCCGTCTGTAGATGAATATTTTTGAAGTTATCCTTCTTTAGGCACGTTTAGAAAAAAAAGAGTAACATTTTTACGATGTGCGCGCCGACAGCCAAAAAGCGACATGATGAAGTTAGCTGAATTCAATTTACGAACAGAGAGTTGTGACATGCGGGATGAAATGAAAAAAGGTATTTATGTTCTGTTACGCCAAAGAAGTATAACTTCTTATGTGCGTACATTAATACACACACAGGTTTTTTTTGGTATATTTTTACTACTATTGGAACTTTTACGGATTGTTTAAATTGCAGGTTTTAATTTACAACAATGAAAGTTAAAGAGAATACGGTGCCCTTGGTCCAATTTTTTACCATCTTCACAGAAGAAAAACTTCGAAATAAAAATCTGAAAAAGGAGCTTTTCCCACAATGATTCACATTAGGAATGGCATAGTTTCATACAATCTTTAATCCCCTAGTACCCACTTAGTGGATGAATTTCAAAAAGCCCTTTCCTAGCATTATATAAGGAATGCATCCTCCAAATCCCACGTTTTTACGACCAACAGTTTAGGTTTTGTGTTGATCCATCAGTCAGTCAGGACCACCACAGGATATAAAAGAGACATCGTAATAAATTGCTTAACCTCAAAATGAATGTAAATAGATCTTCCGTGTAGCGTCCACCTTTCAAGAAATCTTCCCCAATGACGTGTTATAACATATTATAGCTAGTATATCTGTATACAATAAACATCAACAGACATTGACAATTGATATTTTTATTTGTCATCCATGATTGACATTGACATAAGGTTTATTGTAGACCTGTTGTTTTTATTTTGTGAAATTAATACATTAAAAAACATTTTAATTGGTTAACGATTACTTCTGCTAATACATAAATTTTCATTTATAAAAACCATCATAATGGCTTTAGTTGCCTACGATAATAGTGATTCAAGTGATTATGAGGAAGATGACAATGAAACCAAATCTACTGTAATCGTAAAGGAAGAAGGTATTTTTTTTATAATATCAATACATATTAAAGTGTGTAGTGGCTAGCTTGTACGGCTGCACACTCAGAGGTCCTGGGTTCGAGTCCCGGGTCGGGCCAAGTTTAGTTATTGAGTCTTCCTGTATAATAAGTCTCAGTAACAGCCCGGAGTTGGGAAGTTGGCGGTGTTTCACCCCCGTGCCTCGGAGAGCACGTAAAGCCGTCGGTCCTGCGCCTTAACTCTCACCGGTCGTGTCGAGTGGTCGTCCCACCGGAGAATGAGAGTGATAGGAATAAAGAGTGCACTTGTGTCTGCGCGTACACTTGAGCACTATAATATGTCCTGCGCAGTTGGCTAATCTCATTGAGATTGGCCGCCGTGGCCGGAATCGGCTAGGAGAACATCATCATCATCATCATCACATATTAAACAATTCGATATCATTAAATTAAAAATTCAAATTTTACAGATCTAACTAACCCTGTAGTGCCAAACGAATTTATTGAACCGCAGGAAAACCAGGAAAACCAGAGACTTTTTAACCAACTACCACTGCCTTCTACTAAGAAAAAAGCTGTTATTGAAGAAGATGATGAATTTCTTCACAAAAAAGAACCAGTAGCCGATATAAAGCCCAAGTCTAAAATAACTATACCTTCATTAAATGATGTTTGTATATTGATTCAATCAATAATAATAAAATATTTATATTTGAGTGTACATTAATAAAATAACTACTTTCATTCCAGTTTAAAGATGTGGAGCAAACAGTACCTAATTCAAAGATCAAAGCACTAAATGGGGTAAGTTTAAGTAACTTGGAATAGTATTATAAATGTAATATATTCTGCAAATGTCACATATTGTATAAGTTTTCTTAATTGATTTAATTTTAAATAATAGGCTTTATCATTACCTCTTTAAATAAAATTATTTCTTAAAATGATCTTTTTATGGAAAATCAAAACATTTACATTGCAGAAAAAATCTGGACTTTTGAGTATATTACCTCAACCAAAATATGCTGTCAAAAGCACACTCAAATCTCTTGTCCCAAATGCCGTTGCACAAAAACAAGCCACAGTAAAAAGGAAAGAACCAATACCATCTCCAGCAAAAATAATTAAAGATAACACAAAGAGCTTACTAGTTACAGAATATTCAGATGAAAGTGATGACGAGATTCAAAATGACTTCTTTTCTTTCAATAAACCTGTTGAACTACCAGAAGATATACCATTAGAAGCGGAAGAAAAAGTTATAACAAATGCTAAGCCAGAACCAAGAAGTATAGATTCTTATTTCAAAAAAGATGCTGATGTAGAATTGCAAGCAAATCATTTAGCAGCAAATGTTTCAGAACATAATGATATTAGCTTAGAAGAAACAGATAATACTCCAGAACCGTCTAATGATGTACTTGATGAAGAAGCTGTAAGTATCAATTTTAATTACTTGTTTAATTTTTATAGTAGGTATGACCATCACATTTACATTTTTACTATTTTCATTTTCCTAACATAGATTTAGTTCATAATATACAATATATTATGACACTTTACTAGATTATCAACCAATATGCTAAGTATTGTTGTCAAAAGTTATAATTTTCAAATCCATTATTCAGATTCTAAAACTATGTGGTGCCAGAGGAAAACGCAAGAGAGAAGAGATACAGATAGTTGATGTGAATCAGCAAGAAGTATTAAATGATGCAAGGGAATGGCTTCTCAAAGGTCTCATGGATGATACCACTAAACGTCAATCAGCTAGCAAAAAGAAAGGCAATGAGCCTACCACACAACAAAAGAGGAAACACCAAATTACATATTTGGCTCATCAAGTAAATATTTTAGTTTGCTGATTGCTTTTAATAATTTTTCATACCTGATCTCTAGTTTTAATGTTCTTCTAACAATAAACTTAGTATATAAAATGAATTCTCTCTTTTAATACTTATTGATTTATTATTATCTATACATGTAATAAAATTGTAACGAAGCCGAATCTGTTCCTTAAATATTTTTTGGATACAGAGACCGAAAGTATAGTTTTTAGAATTTTTGTCTGTCTGTGACCACATCACGAGAAAAGCCACAAAAGGGATTTTGATGAAATTGGGTAAGATGATAACTGGTTATCTGGGTAAACATATAGGATACTTTGTACTCTGGTAAAATATTTTATCTCTCAGAAATCTAAACTTTTAAATGTAAGTAGGGACGAACCCGAGTAGAGGGTGAGTCGCTAGTATCACATGTTATTCAATGTTAATAAAATCTATGATTTACTTTCAGGCTAAAGCGAATGAGGCAGAATTACAGAACCAGTGGGCCAATAATAGGATGACTAAAAGACAAACTCAATCAAAATATGGATTTTAGCTTAAGTTATTAAAATGTATATATAATATAGTTTAATAAACAACAAATTTTAATGATTTTTTTTTATTTTATGCTAAGTACCTATATATATTACATAATTTATCATTTACAGTCTCCTTGCTTTTCGTGGTCTTGGTGGATTCCATGATACTCTGGTATTGTCAGTAATAGAAACAATTTCCAAACCACCCATTTGCAAACCTTTTATGGCTGACTGAAAGGAAAAAAGCATAGCGAACCTTATAATTCTTTACAATCTATATATCAATCTGTGTACACAACAAAATGACATGTCTTACCAATCGTCCTGGACCTAAACCCCTGACTTTCACTCGAATTGTCTTATACCCACGATCAATAGCTTTCTGAAAATAATAATTATATATAACTTTATATTATATAAATTTTTATTTATTTTAATTAATGGTAAAATGCCAACTCACTGTTGCTAAATTAATAGCAGTAGTTTGGGCCGCAATATTAGTTCCTTTCTTAGTGTTCTTAAATCCCTCAATGCCACAAGATCTTATGATCTTTACTATTCCATCAGCATCAGTTAGTGTGAAAATTGTATTATTGTGGCTTACTCTCACATTGCATATTGCTAGATTTTTGTATGGTATACCATCAAATAACAAATTGTCAGACTCGGCAGTGGGAAATAAACCTTGTTTTCTGTAAAATATGCAGATATTAAAATATCGTATTAGGAAAAAGAACAAATATTGTAATTTAATAATTGGAAAATAGAGAATAATAATCTACATATTATATCTAAAGTGCCAGCTACTATAGTCAAAACAATAATAGGCCAATACTCAATTTATCCAATAATAATAGCAGAAAATATTTTAACGCTATAATCACGTACGATTTTAAGACAGAATCCAAATCAACAATTTTTTCTCCTTGAACACCTTCGTCGTCGGCAGGAATTCTTTTGTGATCAAACTTTTCTGTTGCTACAGGTGCGGAACTTTGAAAGGAGCGTACTAGGTTATTTATTGAACACCCTAATCTATTTCTTAAAATACTTAACATTTTTATTTTGTTATTGATATAATTTGTGTATTTTATTACAAGATTTTAAAATATAACCTATAAAATATGTGACAGCTGAGTCTGACAGTGACTTGATATTTTGATTTTTGACAAGTGACATTAAGCGTTTGGAATTTGGATAGTTTCTACTTCTACTATGGATGACAAATAAAATAAGTGAATTAGTTCTGGTTTCTACCTTTATTTTATCATCCATTATTTCTACGTTTATTATTCATCTAGTATCTACGCCATCTTTAAATATGGTTTTATCTATTTTGTTCATATGTACTTCATAATGTTTTTCTTTATTGCCAGAGTCCTAGTGCAAGACTAAAAAATTATTGCAGAACAGAATGTTTCGCGGTGATCACATATTCCTAATATTTTCAAAGAAACCATCACTAAGATACAAATTAATTTGTGAACACTTTGATCTTTTCTTTTATGTATAGCATATCTACATTGAATAAAGTTACTTCAGAGTTCAGCGACTTATTAGAAAATCAGCATTAAGCTTATTAACTTCTAATTTTCTTAATATCTGAGAAGCCATGCTTAGTACGTCAGTCGGCTATCACAAAACCCTCCACGAGAATTGCTCATGCGCTTAACAAGTCGAGTAGTAAGAGACATTAGGAACTAAGAAGTCATTAGCTGTCTTACTTCCTCTGTGACACTTTAGTTTAAAGGCGTAAGCATTATTAGATATATCAAATAATTTTGTAAATTTTAATGTGTGAAATAAAATTATTTTTAGAAAGGAATTCATATTGTAATGTTCGAAGTGTAGAAATTAAACATCCTGTAAATCTTAAATATATAATACATTTTATATTAGTATGAATAAAACACTTTTTCATGGAATATAACTTTAATAAATTAATATTGATGACTATTTTTATTATATGGGTAAAGTACATTTTACTTAAACTAATACAATTATTGTTTTAACATATTTTTGCAATATAACACCGACTGAGAGAAACCATGTAGGGCCGTAGGAATACCAACGGTCAACAGCTGCAAATGGCCAGCTTCTGCTAGATAATTGGCCTTTGTGAGTTCTGTTGTGGCCCATTTTATAGTATATGGTGAAGGCTCACGTTCTAACGTTTCTGAATTCAAAATGTAATTAACTATAGACGAATACAATGGAGTAGACACCATCTTGATAAACATTCCTTGATCCAATATTTCTTTAATTAAATCCTCTTCAATTGCTTCTTTTTGCACCAAATCCTAAAATAAATAGAATTGAATTAAATTGAATTAATTTTTTAAATAGAATTATACTAGCGACTCACCCTCCCTTCGCTTGGATTTGTTCCTAGGTTGAATCCCAATACAAAGTTTCATCCCCATTTTCACTTCCTTAAGATATGATAAAAACTATCTTACGTCCTTCACAGGGTCTGAAACGATCTTCTTACCAAATTTCATTTAAATCGGTCTAGTAGTTTTAGAGCTTATTCGGTACAAACAAACAAATAAAAAAATATTAGTTTAGATTAAAATTTCAAATATGATAAAATTGTACCTTATGTTTGAGGAGTAAGTTACGTAGCAACTCCTCTGAACAGTCGCACCGACTCAGTAGTACCACCCATATTGTGTTAATAAACGCCTCGCTCGCGTTCTCTGCCAGCCATTTGACTTCCTAGAAATAAGAATTTAAATATTTCACTGGATTAACTAAATTGGTAACCATTCATTCGAACAATTAGTATTTTTTATTTACTTAGTAAATATACTTCTTTCTACCTACATTAAAAAGCTTTATTTACTTGTAATCATTAAAAAAAAACGAAAAAATCTTCGCGTTCCGTACAAACGTTAGACGTAAACATGACGAACAGTTTAGACTTTAGAAGAAGAGCGTTGCAGTACGATCTCATAGCTAGTGTCAGAAAAATTTCACACTACACTTATAAATATAATTGTGTCAACTTATGAAAAAAAATATTAAAATAGACAGTCATGAGGATTGCGACAGAAATGAAAACTTATAAATTTTGAAATAACTGTTTTTTTTTTTAATTTTTAAATTAATTATAGTATAAATAATAATTAAAATTTCATAATTTGTGAATTGAAATTATCATTATTAACATTTTGATATACTTTATTTATTAATCGAAACATGACGCTACGCGTCGCCCATCCGCGCCGTACTGCGTCGACGTGTCACACACATGTCACACGTAGCATGTCGGTGACGCGAACTCATAAGTTTAGCCCTACCAAAAATCGCTCAACGCGACTAAAGAAGTTTCGACTTCAACAAATTTTTTTAACATATTGGAAGAGCTTAGAGCAGTACCTGGGAGGGTAATCACAGGGAGGTGGCCCACTTCGGTGGGCGGTGGGAGGCGGCCCTCTTCGGAGGGCAGTGTACTATGCGGATTGCTCCTGGTACTTCTCTGATAGCAGAGTGGACCTTTTTTTTTTTTTTTATCGTCAGGAAACCCTGTTGCCGGGTACCCGCCGCCTGGGGAAGAGGACCTTGGAGCAACCCCGTAGTCGTTGTGGTCTGCTTCGGCCGACCTGCCGTCGGGGCGTCGTAGTTGAATGCGTAAGCGATCCTGCGACGCCCCATTAAGACGGGGGAAGGTTTTGTTGGGTTTTAGTGGGTAGTACTGGCTTTACCGGTGAGTCCCACACCTCGTGCGTAAATGCATTTCCGAACATAAAAAAAAAGTACCTGGTCACTGAGCACGGGGCGGCGCAGCAGCAGCTTGAGCAGCAGCAGCGCGTCGGGCGCGCGCGACACCAACAGCTCACGCGCGTACTCGCACTGCAGGCTGCGCCCCTCAGACCTGACATGTGGCGACAAATCTTCATTAGTTTTTTTTCATTTAATGAATGAAGCTTTCACCAGCCAAAAGTGTTCTCAACATTTCATTTTATATATCACATAAATCACTTTGAATTAGGTTTTTTTTTAATTTGTTCCCCATAAAAAATCATTTTCCACGATATACTTACAGTTTGTACATTCCTCATTGGTAATTTAATACATAGATTATTAAAAGTTAACCATTTCTATCCTGTTGATCCAAATAAAATGGCAGATAGACTAGATTTTTTCTTTATCTTTTAAGATTATACAATTTTATAATAAACATATATAACAACGGAAGCCAATTTATTTGATCATCAAAGATTTAAAACTAATTCCCATAATATAATCAAATACCTACATATATAAAAGTTGTTCGGTCCACAAGGTATCATCATATTACATCAATAAACTTTACAACAATCTCAAACTGTATTTTTTATAGAATCTAGCAAGCATTTAGTGGTCACGTCCCCTACAAAAGTAAAGTAATATGAAGTATAGATGTGCGTGCGTCAGTCACCCGAGCGTGTGCGGCCAGCAAGCGAGCGCGTCGGCCAGCGCCCTGCGGCGCGCGCGCGAGTCCGCGGCCGGCGCCAGCGCGCGCAGCGCCGCCGCGCGCCCCGCCGCCGACACCAGCTGCGTCTCTGCGCGACCGAGGGGAATCGGATCAAAATTAAATTACTTTATTCAAATTAATTATTAATAAATTATACATTTTTAGGATAATTTCTAGATATCAGTAAAGTCCATGAGGAAACTAGCACCGACTTGGAAGGCAGTTCTACTGAGCAGAGTCAGAACGAATGGAAATAAGTTAGGGATGCACACAAGCGAAGCAAGATAAACTTCGATTTTGATAAATATAGAAAATATTTACTACTTGATAAAATATTACAAAACTTTTATAGTCTTGTGATATTATTTACGTTATTACGTTCTTTACAATACTTTTGTTCTGTTGTAGAACTCTTTCCTAAATAAAATCGACTTAGTAACAAATATTAATTTGAAATAATTATTTTAATGTTTTGCAAAAAAAAAGATAACATACCGGTTAATTGTTGAGCATACTCGGACTCGGGCCACTCGGTTTTGAACAAGTCCACAGTAAAGTGCGCAACTTTCAGCAAGTCATCGCCATCTTGGACCCTTGTACGTTGGCTGAGCGACAGAAGTCCTTATAATAAAAATAAAACATTTTTAAAATTCTGCAATATAAGTAAACTAAAATTTATACATATAAAATTGATTAAAAATCGCAAATACATTTGCGTGAAAATCCTCGTAAAAATATTCGAGTAAAACTAAGAAAGTGTTTTGATAAAAAAATCATTTAGAATTAAGAAAGGGCGCTCTTTTGGCTTTGTTTTGTTTCCGATTATTGTACTAATTGTTGTATTGAATGTAAAACATTCAAAACGTCGGGAATAAAAATCAAAATAAACCCGCGAAAAAAACCGAAAAAGTAGTTTTATTTAAACCACATAAATAATACCCAGTTGCTTGTGCGGCGGAAGGCCATACTCTGTTGCCTTCTCCATGACCTCCTCCAGGAACTCTTCGGGAAACTTGATACCCTCTTTGTGGTATTGAATGATGCGAGTCACTAACACCTGCACGTCACTGTTAAGTAAAATGAATAGATATAAAAAAAACGTACGTGTATGTATTTATGTACGTACGTAAGAACTAAGAAGTTATACTTCTTTGGCGTAACCGAATAAAAATAGCTATATATTTCATCCCGTATGTGACAACTCTGTTTGTACATAACTTCATCATATCGCTTTTTGGCTGTCAGCGAGCGCACGCATCGTAAAAATTTTACTCTCATATTTTTTTTAAACGTGCCAAAACAAATATAACAAAAAAAACAATGATGAGGGTGCACTGGCACTCACTCGGCGTGCGCGGCCGCGGCGAGCGCGCGGCGCAGCACGCGCGGCACGTCGGCGCGCGCGCCCACGCACTGCAGCAGCGACGCCAGCGCCGCGCCGCGCAGCCCCGCGCACGCCGCGCCCGCCAGCGCGCGCTCCACGCCTTCCGCGCACCCGCGGCTGCTCTCCAGCGACCTGCGGTACACTTTGTTGGTTACATCCATCGATCGATCAGCGACAAAAAATCCTACTAATATTATAAATGTGAAAGTTTGTATGGATGGATGTTTATTACTCAATCACGCCAGAAAGGCTGAACGGGTCTAGATGAAATATGGCACAGAGATAGATTATAGTCTGGAATAACGTATAGGTTACTTTTTATTCCGGAAAAATGTACGATTCCCGTGAGATAAGCGACAATGTCTAGGCGGTTAATATCACTGAGACTAGCTGTATGGGCACGAGCAGATATACGCAATTCGTGCGGAGACACAAGTGCATTACCTGTGCTTGTCACACACATACTCTGATAAGAAGAGTACTTAACAAAACTTGTGAAAAATCAGGCGCAGCACTGACGGCTTTACGGGTTTATCGAGAGAAAAATATGAAACATTGCCAACTGAGCTGTTATTTGAAATTTCTCGATAGAAAAACCCAATAACTATGTTTAGCTCAACCGAGAACCCGAACCTGAAACCTCCGAATATACAGCCATCTATGTTAATTTCTAAACCAACAAAGCAAGTAGAATATTGAACAAACACGCACATTTGACAGTTCATCTGACTGCCCTGTAATAAACTGTAACACATAATAATACACGTGTGAAACAATGTATGTGTATTTCACACATCTATGTATATAATTGTATGTGTGCGTGCGTGAGTGTCTGTGTGCCGTATGTGTGTGCGTGTGTGCGTGTGCGTGCTCACATCCACAGGTGCGCGGGCACGTCGCTGGCGGCCACGATGGCCTGCACGCTGGCGGAGTGGTAGTTCTCCAGGAAGCGCGCCCAGCGGCCCAGCTCCGCGCCCGCCTGCGCCCACGTCTGCTCGCTGGGGGGGGGGGGGGGGGGGGTGGTGTCGGATTTTAAATACGTGTGTAATTTATTACAGTAATTAAATTAATATTTAAAATATTGCAAGAAAAATATTAAAAAAAAAACAAATTGTTTAAACAAAAATAACAATAAACAAATTACAGTATTAAATTTTTACCACATACAGTAAAAACATCATAGGTTTATATTTTTTACCGAATGCAGATAAATTATAATGGGATATTTATTGTAAATCACTCACTTCTTGTTAAATTTCAAATCATTCTCTTGTTCCTGCTGGCAGTAGTCCACCGCTTGCATTATCATGAGATTGCGCGTGCCATGGGGGACACTGGGGTGGAAAAAGACAAGATATATTGCTTCTTGAAAAAACCTAATATTATGATAACCAAAAAATAATAAATTCAGTATCAAAGCAGTATGCTCAATAAAAACATAATATCTAATTTTTCAAAAATATATTTCTGTAATAATATAATTGTGATAAACAGAAAAATAAAACTGAAGTTACTTCACTACTTAAATACATATTTTACATGTTTCGTACATATTATACGTAATAATAATAAAATAAATAACACACAGCACCATCTAGTTCCACGGTTAACTACGAGGCTTGTGTTATGGAAACCAGATAATTGATACACTACACACTTTAAGTACATACATAATATTATAAATATGTATGTATTTAAAGTGTGTATGTTCATACAATACAAATTGAAATTATATATCCTAACATTACCGCTGCAACGCCTCCACCGAGAAGCAGGTGGCGGCGACGAACTCCAGCAGCTCGTCCTTGGACAGCTTGGTGAAGTAGCTGGCGCACTGCCGCCATTGCTGCATCCACTTCTTACTCGCGCCACTAGCCGCTACCTGCAGTATATTAGAAATAAAATAGTTCTCATTGTAAATCAAATGAAAGTTGTTCATATTTATGTAATGACAATATTTTACTTTACATTTTAAATATAAATAATCTTTTATTAACAATATAGTCACATGATCATCTGTTTTATAACAAGCTTTAAAAGCCAAATATGTTTGTTCAGGAGATAATACATCCATATGTCATCAGACCATTACCGATATTGTCTAAAGAAAACATGAGATAAAAAAAACGAAATGAACTATAATGTTAAATAAGAGATGGCGACCAAAAGCAGGTAAGGAGCGAAAGTCGTGTTTTTAGTTTGATATCATAAAGAGATGTGCCACTCGACTATTAGTGATCCGTTAGACAGAGGCGACGCTCTATAAAACCGAATTTAGCCGATTATCTCCGTCTTTAACTCGATGTGCATTATTTACCGCTGGTTACCGTACAACTGACTGTACTATCACACTGTCGTACTACAACACTAACACTGAAGAAGTATCCGGTGAGCCACTTGGTGTAGAGCTGTCCGACGGGCGCGGGGGGCCGCAGCGCGGGCGGCAGCGCGCGCAGCCACTTGCCCAGCAGCGCCACGCTCTCGGGCCGCATCACGGACAGCAAGTGCTGCGTCAACTGCTCCGCTGAGGGCTGCTCCAGCACCAGCTTGTAGTCTAACTCTGTGGAACAATCAAAATGAAAAAAAAAATCAGCATTAAATTTTCACAATTTTTTACTGAACGTCATGCATCAACCAGTAAGCCAAGCCTCAGTCCATCTGAAGTTTTATTTTTTAACTATTTTTTGTAAGCAACATTAAAAATCATAATTAAAACTCCAAAATTAAAATAGCCTGGATGCGATCACATTATTTTTTAAATCTGTTATCTCCTATAACACATCTTGGAAATTGGGATACCTTCTTGTAGTATGTTAATTAACATATAATTGTTATTTTCATTCCACTTTGGAGAAACCAAAAAAAAGGTTACAATGTGATTTAATAAAGGTAGCTCGCAAATATATGAATAAAATAAATATTTTTAAAACTCACATTGCAAATTTAATTAGCCAAACTGGGAAAGTCAAGTGAAATTTTAATAAATCGCTTATAAAAATTAAATATATATATACCTTTAAATTACTTGATTTCCAAACAAATTACATACCTGGCGAGGCAGCCTTCGCCTTCTTCAAAAGTTTGATATGTTCGTTGGCAGTGAGACCGAACATTTGTGTTTTGTCGTCGATTTTCTTTAGGATCGTAAAGAAGTTTAATAAAGCCGCATAATCATTGCCACGGATTGTAGGCCATATTGTATCACGGATTCTGTTAGTACAATAAGAAAATTTAGAGATTTTTTTTTCAATACGTTTTCATTTGCTTCAATTTGACTTGAGTTAACTTAAAATCAGTTAATTACTTATTGATATGATTTTATTCATGATTAACTTTCTTTCTAAGTAACACTCTCGTTACTTGTCAAAAGATTATCTTAAGAAATAATATGATAACCACAAAAGATGTATCTTCTCCATTCTACGTGATTTGTGCTCAACTGGCACGCTTTGAACCATCAACAAGAGACTTGAAGTGAATTGAATTAAACAAAAAAAAAGATAAAAATAATATAAATACCGGTTGCAAGCATCTGCATTGTAAGCGGTGGTCGGTATCGTATCGAGGTCGACACTCGCTAGCGAGTGCGTCGCGTACTGCAGCCACACGTCCACCGCGTCCAGCTCGTACTTCGTGGCTAGAGCGCAAGACATCCGAGCTTGTTCTGCTCCACCCAATCTGTTTAGATATTAAATTTAACTTAATCAAGATATTTATATAATTCATTAACTTTATTTTATGGTTGATTCCCTATACAATCTTTCGTACCCATTTTCACCCCGAAGAAGAGGAAAAATATATACCACTAAGTTAAAATATACAACGAAAATTTCGTATATTATTTAATTAGTCATAAATAAATATTAAATAAAATAATTATTTATAGCATTTTCTTTAAATAAATGAAAACACTTCTATATAGGGATAGTGTACTTATATTTTGATTCACTTGGCGCAGCCGAAATAGCTCAGTTGGGAGAGCGTTAGACTGAAGATCTAAAGGTCCCCGGTTCAATCCCGGGTTTCGGCAAAATACTTTTTTTTGATATTTTATTTTTTACCAATTCATTTTAAACTTTATTTAATCTTTAAAACTATTATCAATTGTGAAGATATTAATATAGAAGATATTAATAAATGATTTTGATAGAAATCAACTTCAAACCCACTTATGGACTTACTTGGCAAGTCGATATATGACCTCCCTCCTATAGTCTTGGTCGGCGTTAAAGAGAAGACCATTGACGGAAAGACCCAGATTCCGAATGCGGTCTACTTCCCCCATACCGCTCAGTTTATCGATATATTGTCGGATCAGAGTCATCTGTTCTTCTGATACGTTATTTTCTTTCAGCGCCATGTAGGCCATCTACACAAAATATACTCGTTAAAAATGTCCTTGATCATGATTTTTATGATGGTTGATCAATGAGACTAAAAAGAGAAACATCAAAACCAGTGAATGTCAAAATACAATAGAAATGATAAACTTAAATACATAAAACTTAATTATTTAGCATTAAAATCTCATTTTTTTAAACTATTTTTCTAATTCTTTGGTGTGCAATACGTGTGACATATCTATATTGTGTATATGGAATTGGTATATATTTTGTAAGGTGTTTAAGTGTACGTATTTCTACAATATAGAAATCCATACAGTAGTCGATCGTCCATTGATTTGAATGGAAATGCTCTCAAATACACTACATGTCCAAAAAATACCAATTTTCATCGGCTAACGGTTTCGAAGTTTGTCACATAAAAGTATGGTAGCGCCTTCCCGCGTCTTCTTCTCGCACAACTCTATTTGAATAAAGTATGTTTTGTTTGATTTATTCTTCATCACTGACATCATCATTGTGCTATACATGATAGCATATACATATTATATTAAACTAGTGATTAGCGACTCACCTTTGCTCCGCTCGGGTTCGTCCCTACTTATGTTTTAACGTTTATTATAGATTTCTCAAAGATGAGATATTTTTCCGCAGTAAAAAGTATTTTATATGCTGACCCGGATAACCAACTATCGTCAGAGGTACCAAATTACATCAAAATCACTGAAATGGTTTTTCCGTGATGCGGCCACAGATAGACAGACAGACAGACAGAAATTCTGAAAATTATAGATTCGACCTCTGTATCGATAATAATGATTTTCCAAAAAATATTTTTTTAAAGGTACAGACGACTGTATAGAAAAGTAGACTGTGACCTAAAACAATATACACTAGACGACCGCTATTTATCAGTAGACTGTGGCAGTTGTCACCTCACCTGCCGTGGCTCGGCCAGGTACACGTGGTCGCGCAGGCGCGGCGCCAGCGCGCGCACGAGCGCGGCGTACAGCGCGGCCGCCAGCGCCACGGCGCCCGCCGCGCCGCCCGCCGCGCGCGCGCGCAGCCGCACCGCCACGCTCAGCGCCGTGTCCACGTACAGGAGCTCCTCTGAGCACTTCTGGATTACTGCAATGTGCATCAAATTATTGAGAATATTGGGAATATTGCTTATTTATGTATTTAAAAATTGATTTGACAATATGTGAAAAATTCAAATATTCCTATAAATCTGTACGAAAAAATAAGTGTACACATCGCTTCACATAGTTACCTGTTGTTGCGCGGTTGTATTGAAACTGTCTCTGTATCCCTAATATTTATTCATATATATCTCTTTACACATGCAAGATAAAATTTCTTGGATAGGTTATATATTTACAGTCATATACATATCCGATGCTATGCTTTTTTTAATGTTGGGAATAGCATTAACGCACACCATCCGCATACAAGTAGGGTTATTTGGGACTCACCACTCAGAAAAAGCAGTACTACCCACTAAAACTAAATAGTCAAATCCGTCATAATGGAGAGTCCCAACACCACTTACGCACTCAACCACTATTAGAGAAGTACCAGAAGCAAGCCGCATGAAACACCGCCCACCAAAGTGGACCACCTTCATCATCACACCTCTCGGCTTCACGGCCGGCCGGAACGCCAGCCGGCCCCGAGCCGCACTCACCGTCGTCCCCGGCGGGCGCGTGGCCGTCGAGGGCGGCCAGCGCGTAGAAGGCGTGCAGCAGCGCGCGCGCGGCGCCCGCGCCCGGCGCGTCGGGCACGCAGAAGCGGTCGTAGGCGTAGGGCGCGCCGCGCGCCGCCGCCTGCAGCGACCGGTAGAACTCCGGGCAGTGCACCGCGCGCTCCTCCGCACAGCTCGACTGGCCCTTCTCGTAGCTGCGGATACGACGATTATTATTAACATTTTGCCGCGACTCTGCTCGCATAGTTCAATTATGTATAACTTAATCCGTTCAATAGTTTTTGTATGAAACAGTAATAAACAAACAACCTCACAAACTTGCGCGTTTATATATAAGTAGATTTTATATGAGTTAAAACCATGTAACATCTTTTTCAATAACTTTGACAATCTCCCGATATTTCAACAATGTTGTAAGCGAAACCACAGTCGTCAGCACCTGTTATATTATTATATCATAAAATAATATCCATAAAAGCTTAGTGTTTATTTATTTATATTACAGAAACTATAAACAGTTCACAAATAATCGATCAAGTCTTCATAAATAATAAAAAAAATAAAATTATTATGCATTAAAAAACATGTTTTATTCTTAATTTCAACACATATAGTATTTTTTGTGCAATTTCTTATTTTAGTCAGTAGCGTTTTGTTGATAATTTCAATTCCTTAAAAAAATTACCTTGACAAGAATTCAGCTGACTTAAAATGCCTCTTTTTTTTAAGAGATTTTTATTATCTAATTTAATAATTGTAAAATAATAAAACAATTTGACAAACCTTAACGTGAACTTATTCTGGAAGGAGTCCAACAAATAATTCAAAAGGGGAACTTTTCTTTCAGTCTGAACAGATGGTACCAAGTCCTTATTTTCTATAACGGGCTGTAAAATAAAATAAGTACACAAAATATAAGATTACAAGAAGAGTTTTCATAATTTAATTATTAAATAGCACAACCCTTTCAAACTAATTTTATCTAATGTATTTCATTTAAGTGCAAGAAAGAATAGTAGATATATTATATAGTACAAGCAACTCACCCTCGCTTCGCTAGGTTTCGACCCTAGAGAAAAACAAAACAAACCTATCCCACGGGAACTGTACATTTTTCAGGGATAAAAAGTAACCTATGTGCTATTCCAGTTATTATATTATAATCTATCTCTATACCAAAATTCATTCAAATTTAATCAGCCGTTCTGGCGCGATGGAGTAACAAACATCCATCCATTCATCCAAACTTTTGCATGTATAATATTATCAATGGGATAGGATAAAAGCACTTAAGGGAGCACCGGATCGAAGCAAGGAATTATCCCTAGTAATATATGTGGGACGAATGTGGTAAATATAAATAGTTAACCTCTTATCATTCCTCTTGTACTAAAGGGAGGCCCGTGCCCAGCAGTGGGACGTTAAAAAGGCTCAATTCTACATATAGATATATAAATAAGTCAGTCTAAAATAACGGATGTCCCAATAGCAATGTCGTAAATATGTATATATAAGTCATAAGAGTTACATTTCTTCTATATTACGACAGAGTTGTAACAAAGGATTCCTTAATATATAATGAAAAGTAGAAGAAAAGAAAATTAAAAAAAAAATGATAAAGTTCGGATACTTAAAATTACAAGGCTACAATATTTCACTACTTTAAAGAAATTATATAAAAACTTAAATTTAAAATAAAAGTACCGTTGTAATGGCGTCAGAAAACTCGTCCTCCGTAGACGGCCAGCGCTCGACGGCGCGATTGTTGTCTCTATATGCAACACCCATCTGCTGCATGCTCTCCAGTTCAAGTTTTAATCTATAATAATTATTATATTTGTACATTAGTATATAATATACTAGCAGAACCTGCGGCTTTAGTCACGCTAAAACTACAAAAAAATCTCTAAAAGGTAGTTTCATACAAACTTTCATCCCCTATTTTACCCCCCTTTAGCATGAATTTCGAAAAAAGCTAAAACACGTATTTAATTTTATTGAAGAGCATTAATACCAAGTTTCAAGTAATTCTGATCATCAATATTTTTTGATTTGTATTATAACGTGTTTTCCCGTGAGAATTCGATAATCTCCCGCGGTAAAAAGTAGCTTATGTTACTCTCCGGCCCTCCAACTATCTTCACACAAAAAATCACGCCAATCCGTCACTCCGTTTCGATGTAAAAGAAGGACAAACAAACAAACACACTTTCACATTTATAATATTAAGTATGGATTATCCCTACTAATGAGTAAGAAAAATTATTGCAAATAATTTTTAATACACAACGATTTTTGTATAGATTTTTATTGCAACGTAAACAGAAAAAAATAAACACCGAAATTTACATTATATTAAAAAAATACTTTAAATATATGTAGATGACTGAAAAATTGTCTTTAACTAACAAGTATTGTAGGTATCGCATATTCTTAGATGGCGCTGCATCCGTCCCAAAGTTGTCATAATTACTAAAACTCATTTTGTTTTTATAATTTGGTATATTTCTTACATTATTATAGATGTGCAGGTTGCATATACATAAGGCTATGGATAATGGAAAAAAAATAGGTGCGTGTAACCTTTATGCGCGTTTGAAGTAAAAGTTCTTTGGCAAATATCGCAATTAAATTAAAGCAAAACAATAATTAAATAAGGTATGTTAGGCATGTTACAATCATTTATTTATAGAAAATCATATACGGAAAGGATATATTATATATTTGTCAGACATTAACAACGGTTACCATGGCAACATGGCAATGTATTGTATCTCAGTCCCTCGCCGGCTTAATTCAATATATTTATGTTTGACTCTCTTTAGTGTCGCATTTCCGTTTTATTTCCATTTCATTGAGTTTGATATCACAACGATTCCAAAGAAGTTTCAGTTCAAAAAATGCATATGTTGCAGTGTTGTATGTAGAGTGTACCTGTCGCGCAGTATCTGCGGCAGCAGGTGCGGCGGCGCGAGCGCGGCGGCGGCGGCCAGCAGGCGGCGGCGCGCGGCCGTGTCGGGCGCGGCGGCGGGCGCGGCGGCGGCGGCGGCCAGCAGCGGCGCGGCGGCCGCGTGGCGCAGCGCCGCCAGCCGCCGCGCCGCGCCCGCCGCCGCCGCGCCGCCCGCGCCGCCCGCCGCCAGCGCGCGCGACAGCACGCTCATCAGCACCGTGCCCTCTCTGAGGGGGGACACGCACACATGTACACATTATGGCCCATGCGCATCAACGTTTTATAAACGTGTCGATGCGAATGATAATCTTCACATTACGTATCGTGGCACTTACTTCATCTATTTGCTTTTATTTCAGAATATTAATATATTATTCGAGTATTTAATTCAAACTATTAATTTTTACTATATATTTTTTATATATTATTAATGTTAAATTCATCAATAATTGAGAAATATTTTACATTTAAAATCCTTTTTCGTTAAATAACGTTAGATAAAAATATATTGACTTATTAATTATATTCGCACATCCCCCAATAACAGTTGAGCAGACTTCAATGAAACTTTTTATTGATTAAGACGATATTAATTATGATTAAAACCCATATCATAGAATCCTAACAACAGCTTAGTATAGATTAAAATAATAAAACTACAAAAAGTAATGAATACCTAATATCCAAAAAATGTACCAAAATAACTTTAAAAAATTTGAATACCTAGTTTGTTCGTCATCTCCTGCAATTCTCAATAGCTTAGCAAGTTTCAGCAGCTTGTGGCTCGCGAGGAACGCGCTGGGATCCTGTGTCAGGCATTCTTCTATCAGCTGCATTCTATCTTCGCAAAGTCGGACTGCGAGAATAAAGTAATGTAACAGCTAACAGATTACCAAATACTAAATCAAGGATTCTTAGAATTTAAATTTATATGTAAGTATTTATATTGTGAGTATACCTTAGGAGTCATACAGTACACACACACTATCTCGGATATTTTCGTGATTCCGTAAATTTGAATTTCTCGTATATTTTAAAGGATTTCGATTTTCACGCTGAGACCCTAAATATTTTCGGAATAAAACGTATCCTGTATGTAGCCCTACAAAATCTTTTATCTTTCAGTGAAAGTTCTATCACAATCGGTTAAGCCGTTCCAAAGATTATCCCGGACAAACAGAAAGACTGATAGACAAATATTTAAAAAAGGGTTTTTAGGTACTACATCATATAAATTTTATCTATGTATTTAAGAAAACATAGTTATTTAAAAATCCCACACAGACAATTCTAATCAGTATAGATTAGCAAACGGGTAGACAGATCTCAATGTATCAAAATGTACTCTGAAGATTTTTAATTACACATACTTTCGAGCTAAGAAAATATAATTTTTAATAAATTATTATTACTTATTGTCGCTGATGAACTGAAAACTATCGGCGGTGACATATTAATTTCTAGTACTGGTTTATTTAATCATTTTAATTTGTAATATGTTGATATTTTATAACTTTAATTTATTATACATATAAATATCTAACTGTAATCTCACCTTGTATGGGCAGTATGGTGAGTTTGAAAGAATTCAGTATAGGGAGTGCAGCAATAAGGTCCAACTCTTGTTGTATCTCGTTATTACCTTCTTCAATTAGCAGTAAGCAGCACCTAAAATATTCATAAAATTGTTTTTTTTAGTAACATAATCGTGCTGTTCTGATTATCCTTTGAGCTTTAAGGTATTCTAGAACTGAATAATTCACACGAACTTTTTAGTACTATTTTGTTAAATTCTTAATTTAAAAAAGGTTAATTAATACTGTAAATTGAAAAGTTTGCTAATGCATGTATTTTTATGTTGCAACAGGTCAACGCATTTGAATGAATTCGTAATAATGATCGATGATATCTTGAATCACATAGGTTACTTTTTTGCCTTTTACTTTTTAAATGGGGATTCAGTAGCATCTTGCAAAAACAGCGACTAACTTGGCCAACTCCAAAGCGGGATCAATGAGCGAGGAGGCCGAGTTGAAGTACTCCTTGGCAGCGTTGGAGACCAGCTCGACGCTGCGCGCGTACGGCACGCGGCCGACGCGGCGCGCGCGCGGCGGCCGCGGCGGCGACAGCACGTCCGCCGCCAGCCGGATGCTGGCCGCGTCGCCCGACGTCAGCAGGGCCGACACGTAGATCTGTTTCACATCGCCTTGTGATTGGACTAATAGTGTAAATGCAAGTTTTTGTGTGTGAGTGTGTGTTACATGTTACTCCTTCACGCCGAAATGGCTGGACGCATTTGGATGACATTTAATTTAGTACACAGATAGACTGACGTAGAGTATCAATAGGTAGGTACCCGACCGAAACGACGATAAGTCGCTAGTCCAACGTATATATGTATATACGTTGCTTTTTTTTGGCCTCTCAATGCAAATGAAACTAGGATCAGTTGAAAGACAATAATTGCTTAATATATCGAGTTATGTCAATGTAAAATTAAGTCTATTAAATTATGATGAAACAAAAAACCTTTTAACCTTCCTCTTACCAACTCATGTATACACATTACACGTACTATATTATAATCATACGGATGGAGCGCTATTTTTATGTCAAATTATTTTAGTACTTCTTGTATAAAATAAAAGCTATCACTTTGAAAAAATGCTTAATAGAATATCACTAGTGTAATTGTATGAAAACCATATTGTACCTCATAGCACTCTTCTATCGTGATGCAGTCGAAAAGTGTGACTTGCAGCTCCAACATGTCCGTGATAAGGCTCTCCCAGTCTCGCTGTGTTGGTTTCTCTTCGCTATTAGTATAAATAATATAATTTATTCATCGATCAAAAAAGTACTAGATACACAATCAGCGACAAAATATGTCCTCACCGAATGAGCGCTAATTTGAACATCTCAGCGCGCATTAATTTAAGATTCAATTTATATTGTTGTATATTTATTTCAACTAGAATAATTACCTAAACACAATTGGTGGCAGTTTTAAGAGAACTTTTGCATCGGATTGTGTATCTAGTACTTTTTTGATTGATAAATTTATTAGATAAATTAAGTTATTCATAAGTTAATATTATATTCTTCTTCGATTATGTTTTCGAATCGTGAAAAACGCGGTAAGTGAAGCTTGAATTGTGATGCTTCTTATATGTTAATACTAAAGTTTCAAGAATTTCGCGAAGTATAAACACATTAACTGATTTGGTTGGCTTGGGTTTACTTTTTCTTCGGTAAATAGATTATTTTATTATTTTAATTATATTTATATATAACTGTTTGTAAATAAATTAATAATATAACTATCTGTATATTAATATATTCTTACAATAAATTTGAATTTTTTACTACCATTTCAGCTTAGCTTATTTACTACTAGCGACTCACTCTCGCTTCACTCGGGTTCGTCCCTAGGTTGATTCCCCAAACTAACTTTCATCCCCATTTTCACCCCCTTAAGGGACGATTTCCGGAATAAAAAATATCCCATGTCCTTCCCAAGGATTTCATCTAAATCGGTCCAGTAGTTTTTAAGTTTATTCCTTACAAACATACAAATCTTTCCACTATATAATAGTAGTGTAAATAAGCTTTTAAAGTAAGTTTTTTTAATAAAAAAAACAACAAATAGAAGTTTTACTTCTTCTCCCGCCTCCCGCCCGACCACGACGCAAACTCAAGTCACAACAGCGTACTGACTGTACAAGCTAAATAATAACATTGGATTCATGTTTCTAAGACTAATAGTTTAGTAATTACGAAGGGAAGATGATATAGACTTTTTCCTTAAGTAATACTTTCTTACATTTTTATTACAGTCATTTTTCTTGTACGTATCCGTGTGATTTTAGAGACGTTTCATTTAAAAAAAAAAAGAGTTTAATTTCATATAATATGTACTTGAGCATGTTTCCAATTATAACTTCAAGTAAAACTATTTTATCGGTTTTTTTCCCAGATTTCGATGTCAGCATGTTATCAATTGGTATATTTGCTAATACGTAAAAAAAGTATATGTGTGTGCAATTTACACACGGTAGAAGTGAAACTTCAGAAAAGTAACCTACGAGAGATTGAGATGAATATATCTCAGTATCAGGAGTAGGATAATTATAAGGTTTATTTTTTTTTATAATATTTTTACAAAGTTTAAATTATTTTATATTCTTGTTGACATTATTCAGTATTAATTTTATTATTTTACACTTACTGTTTAATGTATTCTATCTCATTTTCTCGTCAGCTTAATCCTATATATCTATGTGTTTGTCACTTTTATTGAGTTTCAAATCACAACGATTCTAAAGAATTTTCAGTTCAAAAAATAAAGCGTGTCCCTCACTTGGCGGCGAGCTCGCGCGCGACGCGCGTGAGCAGCAGCGCGGCGTGCGCGCGGTCGGCGGCCAGGCGGCGCAGCGCGCACGGCGGCACGCGCACGCCGCGCCACGCCAGCCGCCCGCTGCCCGCCACCGCGCGCTCCAGCGACGTCGCGCGCCGCACCAGCGACGTCGTCGAGATGCTGCCGTCCCTGCGCACGGACCATGTAAGTCGCAATATGCTTGCTTACAACATGTTTACATTTACATATAATATATACTAATATACATATTATATTCATAATATGTATATATTTAAAGTTATATATGTATAGTGTATCAACTATTTGGTATCAATAACACAGGCCTCGTAGCTTACCATGGAACTAGATGGTGTTGTGTGTTAATGTCCTGACATATTTATATTATATTATATTTATATCATTAATCCCTCCACGACCGCGGACACGCCGACGTGTCAGTTAACAATAGATTTCTTAAAATTTTAATTAATTTCTTAGAAATTTACCTGGAGGGGTTAACAATAGATTTCTTAGAAATTTAATTAATTTCTAAAAAAATTACCTGGGGGTGTTAATAAATAAATCAATTGGAAAAATCCAATTGGATCAATTTTAGATTAAACACATTAATGAAAAAATATCTTTTGTATTTTTATTATGCATATCACTTTACAAAGACTAATCAAATTTTATTTTATTTTATTGATAATATTATAATTATTATAAATTTCATGAAAACTCATAATCAACACAAGCTATAAATATTAGTTATTTTTAAATTTATTGTGTATGAATAAGTGCACCTTCAGTAAAAACTTCAAAAGTAAACAAATACAGATGACTATCAGTAGCAGTGCGGAACAACTCACGTCTCCTTGAGTATGGTGGCGAGCAGGTCGCAGGCGAGGTCGAGCTGCTCGGTGCCGCTGTGCGCGAACAGGCAGCGCTCCACCAGCTCCAGGTGCGTGGCCACATCCAGCTCGAACTCCTTCGGCGACTGCAGCACCTGACATGATATACTTTTTTAAATATTTGAAAATAGAAGGAATCATTTTATTCTATTTAAAAATATAAGTAAGTACTTATTGAAGTGTAAACTTCTTTAGCCCCGTTATGATTTGAAACTCGACGAAACGAAAAAACTGCATTGAAAAAAGATAAATACACACATTTTTAGGATTTAACCTACAAGAGAAAGAGATATAATAAATTAACATATTCGCGGTCTCCTCTTTGTGCGGTGCTTCGTAGGCTCCGCACTCTTAATAAGTTATATACATATTTGAATAAAATGTAAAATAATTTTTAAACTTCTTATCAATAGTATCATAAATAAGCCCTGCAATAGGGAATAAGCGTGTGATTTAAATAAAGGTGATATTTTTTTTTATTATCTTTATTGTTTCTGAATTAAACCTATATCAATATTTTTTTAATGTAATTTCTTTTTGATTTAGAAAATATTTATTTAAATGTACAAAAATAGGTAGGAAATTCAAAGTAAGTAATTGAAACGCAGCGCCAATGGGCAGACTGAATGTGACGTCAAAGTCTATTATAATAGAGTGCTGTTATTTAGTGTTTGCGATTGGTACTAACAATCTAGATTTGTTCCTTTGTTGATAACAATGTTGTCATAGACTATGACGTCAAGCCGAGCGCGCCAAAATGGCAGGCGTTTAAAGTATCCGTATCTGTATGATGTATGTTTTAGTTTTTTGGAGCTGGATAATTTTCTACGATTATATAACAACTAGCGACTCACCATCGCTTCGCTTAGATTCGTCCCCAACTTGCTTCCCAATACAAACTTTCATTCTCATTTTCACGCCCTTAAGGGATGATTTCCGAGATAAAAAGTATCCTATGTCCTTCCCAGGGTCTCAAACTATCTTCTTACCAAATTTCATCTAAATCGGTTCAGTAGATCCAGAGATTACCTCCTACAACGTCACAAACGCACAAACTTACAAACTTTACTTCTTTATAATATTAGTATAGAGTATAGATGAAAAGTTATTGTATAAAAAGTAAAAAAATAAACACACATATTCCCTATTATCATACTCCTGAAATGCTACATTCGTCTCATTATCTTGAAGTTTATTTTTTGAAGGTTACACTTCTACCGCGTATGAACCATACACATTTTTTTATAGTACATGCAGAGTTGTAATAAATAAATGCATAATATATTATGCTGTATGCCGTAACACAGGCTTTCTAGTACGGCAACAGAGGCATCCGATTAATATTATTTCTTATGTAAAACTAAAATAAGATACAAATGTTAATTCACAAGCGTAAACAATTTTTTGAGAATTCTATAGTACAATGTATCAAAAAAACATACTTACCAGAAGTATATAAGAAAGATCATCGATGCTGATATTTTCTAAGAAATCTATGAGGCCAGTTAAACAAATACCTGAAGTATTCGTTAAAATCTCGTATCTCTTTAGAAACGGTATCACGTACTGCTTTAGATCTGATACAAATGTGGCATGAGTGGACTGAAATAAAAAAATATAGATTAATTTAAAACCTTTTTATACTTAAGAATAATATATGGAGTCATAGCTTATTTGTATCAATACTCTTTGAAAAACATTTAATTCTAAAAAAATTAAAACACTAAAATAAAAAACTTAAACAACATTTTATCTATATTATATTTTATTTACATTTTATCTATATTATATTACTAATATAATATCTAATCTATACCAATAAAGAGGTAAAGTTTTTGAGTTTGTGACGTTGTAGGGGGTAATCTCTGGATCCACTGAACCGATTTAAATGAATTTGGTAAGAACATTGTTTGAGGTCCTGGGAAGGACATAGGATACTTTTTATTCCGGAAATCATCCCTTAAGGGTGTGAAAATGGGGATGAAAGTTTGTGTGAAGAATCAACCTAGGTATGAAACCGAGCGAAGCGAGGGTGAGTCGCTAGTCTATACATATAATCAAATTGTAACTAAGCCCAATCTGTACATAAAATATTTTTTGGAAAATCTTATTGAAATAAACATTATTATCAATACAGAGGCCGAATCTATAGTATTTAGAATTTTTGTCTGTCTGTTACCGCATCACAGAAAAACCACTGGTGATAGCTGGTTATCCGGGTCAACATATAGGATACTTTTTAACGCGGGACAATATCTCATATCTGAGAAAAAAATAAAAAAAACAGCAATGTAAGAGTATACTAATATGTAAAGCCTAAGAATTTGGTTTTTGGTCATCTGAACGCGGGCGGAGCCGCGGGCAATGCTAGTATTATAAAGAAAATTTAGATTCCTATTGTAAGTACACGTATACATATGTAATTCAACCATAATTTCAATTTACCAATAAAAAAAACTAAAATCCAATCCAACATTATGTACCAGACAGCACTAACCATTTTCATCAACAACTTGCAGGTATCCAAATGCGACATGTTCTCTAATTCACTTAGAGTGACGTCCTCCACATTGATGTCATACAGGAGCGTGTCCAGTGTGAGGAGGTGGAAGTGCAGGTACCGGAGGCCCGCCCACACGCCGGGGTCCGTGCCCGCGCCCTCGGGCGCCGCGCCCAGCCACGCGCCCGCCGCCACCAGCGCCAGCGCGTGCGACGCGAGGCCGCTGCGCTGCTCTATCTGCCGCGCGCGCGTCTCGTACCACTTGGCGACTTCGCCCTCCGAGTACCCCTCCTCTATTTCCGGGGGCGTGTCCTCCGACCAGTTGGAGCTCCATATGGACCTGATCAGTAAACGATAAAGTTTGTACTTACTCTAATATTGTTTACTAGTAACTGTTGTATTCATTTCATAACTCTTATATTACAAACAAAATATGTATCGCGCACTAGGTTGTAGTACTTAATGGTAATAAACAAAAATATGCCGGGACATTAACACAAAGCACCATCTAGTTCCATAGTAAGCTATGAGACTTGTGTTATGGATACCAGATAGTTGATACACTACATATATATACTAATATATACATATTATAAATACAAATACCCATTACTGAAGTACAAGCATTCGTGCTTACTATAAAATGAATGCCCCCAGCGGGGCTCGAACCCGCGACCGCTGGCACAGGAAGTACTAGTACACTACAAACTGAGCTAAGCGTGTCGTCAATAATATGTATGGAAATTATCGTGAGCATAGTAAAACCTCTTTAAAGCTTAATCGCTATTGAATAAATGTTTGAAACTCATAAGTTACAAGCAGACAAATATTAATTTTAATATCATTTAATTATAATTAAATATAATTGGAATTATTATATCAAACATACAGAGCGTATATTTCGTTTCAGTACTCGCCGCCGAAAAAGCTTAGTTGGGAGAGAGTTAGACTGATTATCTAAAGGTCCCTGGATCGATCCGAGGTTTCGGCACACCATTTCAAATATAAGCTTAACTATTATACTTTTATCTTATATTTATGTGTTAGCTTATAACTTTTAACAAATAAAAAAATAAAAAAGCTTTTTATTTTCTGCTTACAATCGTGTAGTTTAGATTTAGGTAATACATACAAATAAATGTATTTTTAATTGCAGGAACCTTTCTCAGTTGAAGGCCTCTTCCAAAGCTTGCCATTTCTATCGATCCTGTGCTTTATGATGCCTTTTACTTCCGGCTATTTTCTTTATACCGTCTTCTCAGCGTGTATATTACTATATTTGTTATAAAACAACTTAATAAATAAATCTACTTACCTAAATATCTCCTTCCTGCACCAATCGTTTTCATGTTCCGATATTTTAATTTTTATCGGGGATTTCTTTTCAAACCAAGTGATCGGTTCTTTCGTCGGCAGCAAGTGCTGATAATCTAAAGGGTACAGAGTTTCGGGCAACTTGTCTAAAACCGCCAACTGCATCGAAGGACTCTTTATATACGGCCATAGACAAGTGAGCGCTTCTATGCGACCTTCCTTTGCAATCTCCATAGCACTATGAACTATGCTGTTACTTCTGAGCCTATGGTATTCATCTTTCACATATGTAGACTTCTCACAACGAAGTATAGCCTGAAATAATATGGAGAAGTAAAGTTAATTACAATATTTCATATATAAAAATTCACTCTTATGAATGATAAGTTATGATTCATCTATACATATAATGAAATTCTAACTGAGTCGAATATGTATATTAAATATTTTTTTGAAAATCTTATTGCTATAGTCATTATTATCGATGCAGAGGCCGAATCTATAGATTTTAGAATATTTGTCTGGGAACGCATCACGAGAAAACCACTGAATAGATTTTGATGAAATTTGGTTATCCGGGTCAACATATAGGGATTCTTTTTACTGCGGGAAAATATCTTATTTCTGAGCTAAACGTTAAAACGTAACTAGGCACAAACCCGAGCGGAGCGAGCGTGAGTCGCTAGTAAATATATAAATACAGCATATGATCTTCTATGTGTTGAAGCAAATGATAAAAACATATAAGTGAACTTACCTCGTATAAGCTAAGGCGTTCCTTATAGAAGAGCATGACGTGCCGGCAGCGGAGCAGCTCGCTGGTGTACGCGTTCAGGTCCTCCATGGTGACGTCGGCCGGCGCCTTCCATTCGTCTGGCGGCAGCGAGCCGTTGATTTCTAGAAATACATATAATAAATACTATAATATTATAAAGAGGCAGAGTTTGTTTGTTTGTTTGTTTGTTTGTTTGAATGCGCTAATCTCAGAAAGTACTAATCTGATTTGAAAAATTTTTTGCATGATAACCCGTTTACTGAGGAAGGCTATAGGACATAAATCATCCTGAAAAACTGTACGGTTCCCGTGGGATAGATTCATTTTTGTCTAAGTGCTTTGTCTAGGGACGACCCCAAAGCAAAGCGAAGGTGAGTCGCTCGTATATATATATATATATATATATATATATATATATATATATATATATATATATAAACGTTTGTCTGTGTGTTTGTATGTTAGTTCTCTAACCTGTAGTTCAATAGAAACGTAATTTTGTGAATGGAGATAGCTTTATTCTGGATTAACTCATAGGCTAGTTTTACTCGACACACCTACTACGCGAGCGGAGCTGCGGGTAATTCACTAGGAACATAATATTAATATTTTATAAATATAATAACGCCATTCGTTCCTATATTTTATTATATAGTTCATATAATTTGTTAGTATATATAAACGGATCGTGAAATCGTTTTTTAAACACGTATATAAAGAGGTTCTTATAGGACACACTTATATTGTTAAGGAGGTGGGTGGAATGTATGAATTCCTAAAAAAAAGGAATTGCTAATTTTTCTAATATTTTAGCACGCAGATAAATCAATATTTTGCTTTAATTACGAATATTACTTGTGATAGATTTCATTGGAAGCGTTACCATCTAAAATCTTCTCATTGGTGAGCTGTAGACCGAAGCTCAGCAGCTCCTTAGCGGCGGGCAGGCTCTCGGGCAGGCGGTCCACGCACTGGTGCACTGCCCATATCTTTTTGGATACTTTACTCTATGAAATATTGAAAAGAAACACATATAAAAATTTAAATATCTTTAACTTTCAGCGTGTTTGCAGAGTTACATAATATTTCTGATCTCTTTCTTTCTCGTTCTCTGTCTCTTAATCCTCTCTCACTTGTGAAATTCTATTTTTTCGTCAGCTACTTTTTCTAATATGAATGTATTTTCAATACTAAATATATCATATCTTTTCATCCTTTTAGAAGTTATTTAAAAAAAATATTTTTAACACTTCACTAGATTATAGGAAGGCAACTTTATATAGATACTAGGTTGATTCCCCATACAAACTTTTAGCCCCATTTTAACCCCCTTAAGAGAAGATTTCCGGGATAAAAAGTATCCTATGTCTTTCCCAGGGTCCCAAACTATCTTCTTACCAAATTTCATCTAAATCGGTTCAGTAGATCCAGAGACTATCCACTACAACCTCACAAAGTAACAAACTTTACCTCTTTATAATATTAGTATAGACATATACACATATAAATAAATAAAAACGAAGTAACTATATATTGTATACCAGATAGTTGTGTATGGCGTCCGAGGAGACAGGATTCTTGCGCCACTGCTGCTGGTACACCAGGTCGCTGTCCAGCGCGAAGCGCGCCGCCAGCGCCAGTGCCTCCGCGTAGCTGCCGCTCTCGATCTGATACAACGAAATAAAATATTACTTTTTAACTAAAAATTGTACACCGATTCCAAAATCAATTGAAAGTTAATTGTTTTTAATTCATTGATCTACCCTGAGGATTTGAAATTAATGTTGAGACCACACTTTAAGTATAACCTATTTATAAAAAAAGTCGATTCTTAATTTCCAAAGATATCGCGTAACATAAACACAAATAAAAATAGAGGCAAAATGAGTACCTCTACCTCTTTGAAGTCAATCAATATTAACACAAATACCTTACTACAAATAGATTTTATAAATCGTAGTAAAACTATTCTAATTGAAACATCTCGTATTTTTTTATATCACAGAACCTAAAGTACTACCCGAAACTAAAATGTAACCTCCGACATTTAAAAAAATAATAATAACAAATTGAATGAAAAAATAATAATAATAAAAAACTGTATACACGACCAAAATCACAGATTTAAACAAAATAAAACTCACTTTTCTCGAGAACAACTCCGTGGGAGTAGTGCTCTTGACACCCAAAAGCCTGTAGATCCTCGACACTATTGTGATCTTTTTGGGCTTCGGTTGGAAGGTCTCGATGTCGGTGATGGCGTACAGAATAGACTTGAACAGCTCCTTGGTCATTTCCATCATCGAGTCTTCTACTTCTACGTCTGCTTTTACCACCTCCATCTAAAAGATTTTTTTTTTCTTTCAATTGCAACAAGATCATGTTATATTATGTTAGAACGAATAACGAATTAATTCATTATTTTTCTTGAGAATGTCAAATTTTTTTTTTTTAATGTTTTATAACATATGTTATATGCATGTTCTCACCTAGATGGTAAGGTAACTAACATGCCCGGCCGCAGATTTGGAAATCCTTTGTTGAGTCCCCGGTTGGATAGAATTTATAGTTATTAAACTTTTCTATCAAGAAATTCTCAGTAATAGCCCGAGTTGGAAAGTCAACGGTGCTCCACCCCCATGCCGAGGCTAGAGAGTACTGTGTCTAATCTCTCACCAGTCGTGTCGAATTGTCGTCCCACCGCAGTATGAGAGTGGCGGGGATAGAGTACACGGGTATTTGCGCGTACATTTATGCACTATAATATCTCCTGCGCACTCACAAGTGAGTTTTGCCGCCGTAGCCGAAATGGGTCAGGACATAATATATGTATATATAACCTTAAATGTTAAAAAGGATCTCACCGACTCGTCGCTCCTAGACTTTCTAGCGGGCAACACGTTGGATTCGCACTCGAGCGCCATGAACGCGCCGTCGTGCGCCGTTGTCACCTGTGTTACAATTACGTTTTTAGTGAACAAGTAACAAGTACACTAACATACAAATATTGGCATTTATAATATACGTAATCCATACTAATATTATAAATGTGAAAGTGTGTTTGTTTGTTTGTCTTTCTTTCATGTCGAAACGGCTTGGCGGATTGGTGTGATTTTTGTGTCGAGATAGTTGGACGGCTGGAGAGTGACATAGGCTACTTTTTACCGCGGGAGATTATCTCTTTTCCATGGGAAAACACGTTATAATACAATCCAAAAAAATATTTATGATCAGAAATACTTGAAACTTGGTATAAATGCTCTTCAATACAATTAATTAAATACGTGTTTTAGCAGTTTTCGAAATTCATCCCATAAGGGGATAAAATAGCGGATGAAAGTTTGTATGAAACCTACCATTTTAGAGTGTTTTTTGTAGTTTTAGCGCGGGCGAAGCCGCGGGTTCTGCTAGTATATTATAAATGCAAATATTTTATGTTATATATAAATATTTGTATAATATAATTTCTGTATTCAGCCGTTTTCAACGTCATCAGGCCATAATCCACCACGCAGGCCAAATGGGGGTTGGCCGACTTCACGTGTCTTACGAAAAACTTAAATCTTGGTAGTTTCTTTCAAACATATGGGATTAATTATAATGTTTTTTGTTTACCGCTAAGCTACCATTGCCTCTTATGTTTGCGTGCCCAGAAGTTAAGTCAAAACTAACACGATTATATAAATTACTAATTTTTAATCTTTGGCCGCGGCTACGCCTGAATGAAAATTGCTTTTAATTCTTTTGTTTTTCAACGTTTTCGGGAAGAGACGACATTTGATAAGTTTAGGAATAAAAAAAAGAATTTGGTTTTTTTTATTGGTAGGACAAAGGTATGCCATTTGGAAATAAGCTTATAGCTATTATAAGCTCATTTTGATGTTCCAAACATGCTAAAATCATATATTATGTCCTTCCGCCGTTATTCGAGGCCTAATAAACAATATTGAGATGACATCTTCCGTTTCCGGCCGCTTTTAGTCGTTGTAGTTCCCTTAAATTTAAGAAAATATGACAACTTCCGGCCGCCATGTTCACCAGGTGATTGCAATCGGCCATTGGAGTTCCTCTTCATTGGCGTCTTGATTTTCGTGCCGTAAAGTGTTTATTTAACGCTGTTAGCGTTCGAGGAATATAATTTTTCTAGAATTTTTCAAATTATGTTACGTTGTAGTTTAGTTAATATGAATTATCCTGTAATTATGTGATTTAGTGTATGTGATTTTGTTAAACTACCTACAGTTTATCGTAATTGTTTTCAAAGTGCGTATTTCTTAATAAAAAACGAAATAATGTCGGAAAGTGATGAAAATGTGCGTGATAAAAGTGTACATGAGGGCGAGCTGACGTCGTCCTCGTCAACCAGCGGCCAAGAGGATCCGCCGCAACGTCGTAAACGAAAGTTGCCTAGGAGGGAGGTAGGATGTCAGAAAAAGAGTAAGGTATTAGAACACCTTGCTGAACAAGTAAGTCAAATTCAGAGTTATTTGGCTTCCAATGCATATCCTCCGCCGGGTTGGTACCCCGCTGACCCCGGGTATCATCACCCATTAGAAACACATGTAGAAAATCTGTTGCCAACCCAACAGGATGCACATTCAGTTGAAGTACCCGCCGAGTCGGCCATTAAATTTGATTTTAATTTAAAAACGAGTTTAAAAGAACCTACAGTATTGAGTACGCCTTCCGATCATTTACAATTATTAAATTTATTTCAATATTTTAATTCTGAAAATTGGAGTAACGTACGTTACTCCGAAATTCAAAAGTTATATAATGCCAGGCCAGGTTTTGTTGAACTTGAGGTAAACGATGAAATTAAACAGTTTGATAAAATAAATAATTTAGTTACAACAGATAGATCTTTAGGCGCAATTACGCATGGCATAATTATGCAAAGCGATGCTTTAAAATCAGGAGTGTTTGATTTACTGCAGTGGGTACAAGATACCGATAATTTTAGTAAAGACGATCTGGTAAAGAAAATTAAAGATATTTTTTCGGGTGAATTTCAAAAGATATCTCTTGATTGTTTACAATTGCTTTGTGGGCGTCGAGCCGATATTATTGAACAAAGACGAGAAGCATTCTTGAATTTAGTAAAAGATAAATTTTTAAAAGCTACCTTAAAAAAGATACCTCCATCCTGTGATTTTTTATTTAGTAAAGAGCAATTTTCAGACTTTTTAAATAATAATGGGGGCATTAATAAAATATTTTTAAGACCTTCCTTCTCTGCGCAAGAGAAGAGAAGTACTGGTACATCTCAGGCTGCGCAACCTGGATCCAGTAGTTACAATCAAACCGGTCGCCCCACAGCACCGTTTGCATTACAATATAGAGCCCCTCAATATCCGTATAGGTCGTATGCTCCTATGCAACCCTATGCATTTAATTACAATTTTCCAGCTTATGCTGGAAATCAGCGGCTTTTTCGACCTCAATACAAGCCACAATCATTTACCGCGGGTCCACAAGCCCCGAGTAACCCTAGGAAATCATTTAATCAACACGGCGCATCAAACCAACACATTAGCGTCAAAAGAAGAGGGAGAGGTGGTAAGAACTTTTGACAAAGAACAGACTTTTCGGGGGGGGCAGATTAGGGATTTTCCAGGAGATATGGAAAAGGTTAGGCGCACCGACCCCCTTGTTGCACATTATAACAGGTTACAAAATTCCTTTCAAAGCACAGCCTCCGCTTGTTTTACCGCACCTCACCAACAATCGGTATCAGACTGTACCAACTTGCAGGATGGATCAAACAATAAACAATCTAATTACAGAAAGAATTTTAGAGTATGCACCCGTAACTCCCAGTTTTTTATCCACCCTCTTTTTAACACCGAAAAAAGATGGTACTTTGCGCCTCATTTCCAATCTAAAGAGACTAAATCATTTTGTAAAAGTGACAAAGTTCAGACTTATCTCGGTTCATCGCATTCCGGACTTTTTACAGCCGAACGACTGGATGATAAAAATCGATCTGACGCAGGCCTACTATCATGTGCCGATAGCACCGTCTCATCGGTGTTTCCTAAGACTGCTTTACAGAGGTCAACTTTTACAGATGACCTCTTTGCCATTTAGCCTAGCAACGGCTCCCAAAGTATTCGCATGCCTCTCAAATTGGACAGCAGAAATCCTAAGAGAACAGGGGATTCGAATTGTAGTTTTTCTCGACGATTTTTTAGTTGTATGTCAGAACAGGTCAAAGTTGGTAGAGCAAACCCAGGTTGTTCTCAAAACTCTAAAAGAGTTAGGATGGATCGTCAACACATCCAAGTCAATCCTAGTCCCCCAGAGGTCGTTGGAGTATTTAGGTCTAGTATGGGATACCTGGAACAACAAGAAAAGCCTGCCACAGAAGAAAATTCTGGGTCTACAGACTACTATAGCAAGATTTCTCACACAACAACAAGCGACGCTTCGGGAAGTTCAAGGTCTAGTAGGGACCATGAATTTTGCCCGTCTAGCTGTCCCACAGGGTCGATTAAACTTCCGCTATCTCCTGAGACATTGCATATCTATGCTTCAAAACAATGTCAAGGAGAAAACTCCGCTACCAATACAGGTAATGAAAGAACTCGAGTGGTGGAGGCAGAACTGCGACAGGTCGTCTCTACTTCACCTTCCACTTCTGACCCACTTCTTAACGAGAGACGCTGCCAAGACCGGCTGGGGAGCAGAATTAAACGGGGTACAGATACGGGGCGAATGGTCGAGAGAGGAATCCAGAATTTACTCGAATCAAAAAGAAATGTTGAGCATATTGAAGTGTCTTCACCAATTCGGTCCTCTTCTAAGCCATTCATCGTTGCTACTTCAGTGCGACAACAAGTCGGTCGTGGCGTATCTACGGAAAGAAGGAGGAAGTCGATCGGTGCCATTAATGAGCCTGACTTACAAAATTTTCAAATCGATTCGACATTCATCTAGTTGCACATCACATTCCCGGAAAGCTCAACGGTGTTGCCGATCGCCTATCCCGGAAGTCGATAATTCCAGAGTGGCACCTTCTTCCTGCGTTGACACAGGTAGTATTTCAAAAATGGGGTGTCCCGGATGTGGATTTATTTGCGTCCAGTCGTGCCCATGTTGTTCCAAAATATGTCAGTCTGGATCAAACGGATCGAGCAGCGTGGAGACACAATGCGTTCGCTTGGGAATGGAAGTTCAGACTAGCGTGGATATTTCCGCCTCCGAACTTAATGCCAAGAGTTCTTATGCATCTCAATCGAGCGGTCGGCACATACCTAATAGTAGCACCGAGGTGGCCACAGGCGTTTTGGAGAGCGGATTTAAAAGCTCGAGCTATAGCACCCCCATTCAAAATCTACCAACTAGAGTCGAAATTGATAGATCTGTCGACGGGCCGTCCCCCGCCAAAAGTAGAAGATCTGACTCTCGAAGTTTGGAAATGTGGGGGTGGTCTGAAGCAGTAGAATCATGGTCTACTCAACAGAAGGCTTTATTGAAGGCAGGATGGCGAAAAGCCACTCTTAATACATACAAACCTGCTTGGGAGAGATGGGTAAAATGGTGTCAATCCTCAGATATAAGCCCTATTAATCCAGTAGGTGCCGATTTAGCACAATACTTGGCGGATCTTCATTTTAAACATAGGTTATCTTATAAAACTATTCTAGTTCATAAATCTGTGGTCGCTACCTTATGTACTACCGAAAATGATGCTAAACTAAGCTCTAATATATTAGTGAAACAAATATTAAAAGCTATCGCGGCTAATTATGCTAAGAACCGTGTCGAAACCAATATTTGGGATACAAATATTGTCATATCTTGGTTGTCGAGTAGAAACCCGCCTATTCTAAATATGTGGGAAATATCACGACGTTGTGCTATTCTACTTTTACTTTGTTCTGGGCGTAGAGTGCATGATCTAACACTGCTTAGTATATCGGACTCTAACTTTATAGACGACACTGAAGCTAACTGTTTAACATTTTGGCCTATGTTCGGTTCTAAGACTGATTCTGTGTCTTATACTCAATCAGGTTGGAAATTGTACTCGAATAATGAGAACCCTAATATAGATCCTGTACTATGGGTAAGAAAGCTAATACAATTCGGAAAGGATAGACGTAGAGAAGGAAAAGTAAGTAACCTCTTTGTAACAGCCCGTGGAGCCGCTAAAGCTGCTTCTCGTACTGTAATCGCAGGCTGGGTAAAATCTGTTTTGTCTGACGCGGGCGTTGATGCAACACCAGGTAGCGTGAGATCAGCTGTGGCGTCCAGGGGTTGGTTAGATAGTGAACCATTGGACAAAATCCTATCTAGAGCTAATTGGAAGTCTATTATAAACTTTCTCAAAGTTCTACAAAAAAGAAGTAAGACCATTGCCTAATGTAATTTCAGATAGCGTCTCCCTAAGAGCGTTGTTTGAACCTGTAAGATAGTAATCTACTTTTTTTTTTGCGTAAAGTGATTTGTGATTATTTATCTAATGATTAACTGAAATGTTATTTGACAAAGTAATAATGAAGAAAATAATAATATATATATAAAAAAAAAAGGAAATAGAAATATATATAAAATAATAATAGTACTAATGAAAAAAAAAACAGGAAGAAAGTATATAATTAAAATTGATCTATAAACTAAATGTATTTATAGTAGTAGGTATTTATCTTAAAATCACATTGGCGTCTTGTTCACCAGGCGATAACAAACACTGTCTCAATATTGTTTATTAGGCCTCGAATAACGGCGGAAGGACATAATAGCAGAGTTTTACCTACCATTAAAACTCATATTATGTCCGGAGCCTTATTCAAGGCCTAACAGTAAGTTCTGCCTGGTGTTATTTAAGTTAGATATAAGTAGCTCATTGAGACCACAATGAAGAGGAACTCCAATGGCCGATTGCAATTACCTGGTGAACATGGCGGCCGGAAGTTGTCATATTTTCTTAAATTTAAGGGAACTACAACAACTAAAAGCGGCCGGAAACGGAAGATGTCATCTCAATATTGTTTATTAGGCCTCGAATAAGGCTCCGGACATAATATGAGTTTTAATGGTAGGTAAAACTCTGCTATTACCTGCGGCGTTCCCTGGAAGAACTCCGGCTTCTTGCCGAGGATGTTGACTAGATCCTGCACTCCGCACACCGACACCGCGCCGCTGAACCGGGATAGTATCACCTCCTGTATATAAAACAAAATAATGAACATTTTTGAGCCTTTTAAATGACTCATAAACTTAAATCTGCGATATTTTGAAATTTAGGATATAAGAGATATGAGATTTCAAAATTATACTACCTATAAAAAATCATAGTTCACGATTGCTTTGTGCGACGAACAATTACAATACACGCATGCGGCATGTACAGTCCAAACTATAGCTATTATAAAATAGAAAGAACATATATTATAATATATAATTTTAAAAATTTCTAAATTTAAAACTTGTATGTTACAATTCACAATTTAGATATCAATATTTATAAATCAACAAACAATTGTCAAAAGTTAACTCGCACCTCATTGCTCCACCAGTTGACATCTGCGGGATGATACAAGGTTTGGTCCTTGTTCCCCTGCTCTGGAGTGAGAGGGCTCTGCAGCTCGTGCTGAGGCTGCTCTGCCAACTTGAACTGGTGCTCCCCTTTCAGAATCGGCAGTCTCCATATTGATACGTCCCCATTGCAGTGGATACAGACTAGTTTAGAGTTATCAGGGGATGCTGCCATACGTATTATGAAGTTCTGAAAGTATTATGTATATTTATTTTTGAAACAATTTATAGAATGGTTTAAAAAAGGGATAAGTTAAAACTTTACTTAAAGCTGCCACTGACATCGAAAATATATAATTAGATTACTATACTAAATCAAAACTCCCGTTCAGTTACTTTTTACTTATTCAATTTTTTTTTAATCACTTTTTTATTGTTTCTGTTATTTAACTTAATTTTGATTTCCGGTATTTAAATCCCATTATATAAATACATAAATCTAACATTTTCATTAGTTAATCCAAACATTACTAAAATAAAACATACCATATTCTTAGGAAATATGACGGGTATATAAAGGTGGAAGCGCTCGTTGGCCAGTTGAGCTTCTAATTCATCGGACACCACGGACAGCTTGTAGAATGGCTCGTCATTGAGCACGCGCCACGCCGTGATGCCCACACTCACCGGAGAGGACGCCTCCTTGATAAAATAAAAAAAAAATAAAAAAAAATAAAGAAAAATAAACAAAAATATTACATTGTATATTATCTTCCAAAATATTATTCCGACATATAAAATCAAAAGATTTTATTAAAAATATTTTATCAAAATTAATGGATGAAATACAATTTGAAATATAATATTTTTCGCTAATAATTAATATAAATAGTTAACAACTATGTTTTTTTTTTAAATTCATATCTGCATAGTGCATGTATAAGGCGCCATTTATAGACTCTGATCATGGTGTGGTCCACTAATACTTATTTATTATTGATTTCAATTGTTACCCAACAACATTTTTATTTAATTTTAATAAGGTTTGCTAGTGGTTTGTATTGTTAGGTTCAAAGCCAGGTAATGATTAGACTACGACTTTACTATTAGAAGCGCGTTTATTGAATAGCCATATCTTAACCTAAGTAACATCTTATAAAGTATCATATAAGGCTCGGCTCACACTACAGGTTATTACATGTTTTACTAGAAATGATTTAAGTTAAATAATTAAAATACAGTACAATTATGCATAACCGTTTAAAAGCAAACACAACTAGATATCCTTGTTGTTCATTTTCACAATTATGAAGATTTTAGACACATAGTAAATAATAAATAATAATTTTAGACAACTAGTTATTATATCATTAGGTAATGACATGTCATTAGGTAATCATGTTACTTGTGGCTTTCCATCTCATATATGAAAAATATCTATACAACTAGACCTGAAGATTTTTAAGATAATTTTAACATTTTCCCCTCTTTGCCTCCAATAAAAAAAATATACTTATAGTTTTAGTGTAAAATTGTAAGTTATAAAATACAATATAATACAATTAAGGGGTAAGCTAGCCAGCCAGCTGCTAGCAAGCCTTTAAAAATTGTAAGCAGTATCTGTTATCCATTTCAAAGTTTAAGTATAAATAATTTAAAAGTTTATTCAACTATTGCAGTGCAATTGTTATATTACCTTATGAGGTGCTCTAGGAACACCTGCAATATACAAAGTAGCATGTGGTTCACAGTAACAAGCCGCAGCCACTCCACCCGAAAAATGGAAAGTATGGTGCAATTTGAACCCATCAGTTTGTGAAACTAAATACCCTCGTAGCTTGCCATCATATGTCACCACTAATACTTCCCAATTCCTGAAACATATTTGAATTAGATTATAATAAATCATAAAATTATTAATATTACCTATATAAATTAATATAAAGATTATGAAAATTAAATTAAATACAAAAGAAATATTTATGTAGAGGGTTAAATTTCTAAATAAATAGATCTAACAACTTACATAAAGACTTATTTATAGCATATAGCAATTCATAATATTATGAATGCTCTAAGGATAGATGTTGTTTGTGTCATTTTTACAAAATGTTCATAAATTATAGCTCAAAACCTCCTATCGGTAAAACCAAAACGTATGAAAGATCTTACAATAGCTACTTAGTAGATTAGCTCAAACAAACACAAACTCAGTATGGTGAGGGACTATATTTTATAATACATATATTATGGTGATAACACTAAATTATTTATTATTAAAAAAATACGAAAAAGTAATTGTTTTTGAATAAAATAATAATCTCTTACCACTTTGTATCCTTAACTCTAAGCGGAATAAATATAATTTCAGATACTGCATGAGTATTGTCAGTACATTCCAAGCCACCTGGTCTTGAGCAATCCTGCAGTAAGTTATATATTTCTTAATCATAGAAAGAATTGTGATCAATGAAGTATGGAAAGGTACCATTTTATTATTACATAGTGTTACAAAATTAAGAAAAATTAAGATAGTATAATAAATATGATTTTAAAAGAAGAAAACAGATTTACTAATTTTGTAACAAATCAGGCCTAATTATTTAAAATACCTACTGCAAAATTATTGCTATAATCCGTATTCATAAATCACATCATTGTGTTTTGATAGAAATGGGCATATACCATAGGTCAATTAATTTTAAATTCATAATCTACACATATAGCAGTATCTCTATTGATCTTTAGAGGTTGCTAGTTATATATATTACAGTGTTATAAATAATAATATAAACTTACCACTGGAATGTTAAAAAGATTTGAGGCAGTAAGATCAAAGAAACTAACTACACCATTTCCATAAGCAACTACTATAAATGAGCAGTCTGGACTCCAAACTAGTTTTCTCCATTGTGCATATGCATCTCTAGCAACTAGGAAAGAAAGATAATGTTTAAAAAATGTAACAACTAATTAATTTTCTTTAAATAACTAGTATACTTCTCATATTATTTATAAATGTTGTCAAATCACCTGTAGTCCTAGCTGCAATTGTTGCATATTCAGATCTTTTGGTCCTGATTTCTAAAATATTATCAGTCAGAACTGCTATCACTTTACCCTCATCTCCTAAAGCTATATGCCATTTTTGTTGTCTTTCTTTGTGCCTTAAAAATTATTTAAAAAAATATATACATATATCTAAATACGGTTATTTAAATAATACAGTAATTGTGTAATTTTTACTTACGCGGCTACACTATCAATTAAACTCTTTTTAGGCCCAAAGAATTTCAGCCATCGCCATAAGCTTGAAATATTCTCTGGCAAGATATTATCAGGTTTTTGCTAAACAAGAATTAAATAAATTAATGATTATATTTACTAAGGGAAAAATTAGATAAATTCAAATAAACATACCAAGTACTCTGGCTCAGGTTTCCATTCGGAAAACACATATAGTTCGTGCAAAATAGATTTATTTTCAACCATTTTTATTTTTTAACTAGGTTATATGATTTTTCATATAAACATATTAATTTTTTATATATTTATTAGCAAAACTTTGCTTTTTCACTACTACTATTTTGACATTTTATTGTAACACATTCATTGTTGGCAATACAAAAGTGACATCGATTGTCACGTTTGTAAAGTATTGATTATATATCGAAGAATTAAATGTTGATTCCAAATGATTTTAAAAAGAAAGTTAATAATAATACTTCAACAATTCTCAGCAATTTATGTTTAAATATAATATATTTTTATATTTATTCAAAACTATTGCAGATGTTAGACTATTTCGATTTATTATTTCGCATTTTTGATCTCTACAAATTGGTTGTCAAAGTTATCTGTCAATTGTCAATTGTCATAAATGATAAATCATAATATTCAGTACTTTTATTTGTAATTGTAAATGTAATTTGTATTGTTGTTTCTACTATCAGCTGTCCCTTAAGTTATATTATTTAAACAATGAATATTTTAGATAACATTTACAAAAATGCTAGTATCACATAGTTTTATAATATTCTTATACATTATAATTCGTTTTCTTAACTTTTTCTTTTTTTCTACAGAGTTTACTTCAAAATGAAAATTATATTAAGTTTTGGGAAGAATATTTGCAAAATTTGAATGCTTTAGATCTCAATATGTACTCTGAAAAACTAACTGTACCAGTTTTAGTACCAATTGGAAATAGAATTCTATTTAGAGGAGCAATTAAGCATACAAATGAAGTAATGGTATCACTAGGAGCTGACTACTTTACTAAGTGTTCTGTTAAGCAAGCTGAAGTTTTAAGACAACATAGAATTAAAGGTCCTTTTTTATTTATTTACATGTAAATTTCAATGCTTAATCTAAAACTGATTTTATTTACTACTTCTAGATGCAAAAATGAAACTGGAATCATATGTTAAAGAAAAAGAGTATCTCGAAAGTCAAATATCTTTTAACAAAGAAAATGTACATGGGACCTCTGGTCAAGATATAATTGAGATGGTAAGTGAAGAGGAAGATAAAGCTTGGAGAGAACAACATCGAGAGAGAGTAAGGCAATATCACCTAAGTAAAAATAAGGAAACAGACAGTTCTAAAGAAGATATGACTGATGAAGATCTCTGGATTAGATTGGAAGAACTTGAATTACAGGAAGAATTGGAAAATGAAATGGATGGCATAGAAGACAAAGCCAATATTGATGAAAGTGATAGCAGTAGTTATGATTCATTTATAATCACAGAAGATGATGTCAGTAATATTTCAAAAGAAGAAATAAATCAAAATAATATACAAAATGAAGCACAAATTACTCACAATGTTCACAAGCAGACATCTAAGTTGGATTTGTTGCAGCAAGTTATAGACAGACAAAAAATGTTAGCAGCAAAGTTAACTCAGCTTAAAAATATAGAAAGAGTTCAAAGTAAAACTGAAAAGGACCTTATGTCAAAATTGGATAAAATGGATCAATTAGAAGAACTTGAAGATGAAATGGACAGGTAGAAAATAAGATGCTCTTTATGTAGTTAAAATCATTCTAATGACTTATATATTTCAATTTATTAATTTTTAGGTTAGATGATATCTTAGAAGAAGAAGATGATGATGATAGTGCCCCCACAATAAGCGAAGATAACTCAGTCAAGATAAAAAGAAATGTATCTTTTGCTGATAATAGTGACACTGAAACTTTAGAAATTAATTTTAAGCATTCCAGTATTGAACCATGTAATGAATCATATAATTCAGAAAAAGGTATAGTGAAGCCAAGTGATATATATGAAGCATATTCAAATTTTTTCACAAATGAAACAACATCTATATTAAAAAAATCTAAATATGGACATACTAATTTAACTAATGAAATAAATAGTGATAATTTGAAAACCTCTTTTAAAAATCATACAGATGATACTAAAGTACCTTTAGAGAAAGATAATATGAATGTTAGCAGAAGTATTGTTATAAATGATGTTGTAGAGAAAAATGATGAAAATGATACTAAAGTGGCAAATGACAGAAGACCTGTAAGTTTGTTCAAGAAGAGAAGACAACAACAAACATTATAAATATTGTATAAATAAAATCTATTCATTGTATTAATGTGTTTGATTTAAATAGTGGCAAGTAGCAATGGACTAAGGTACTGCTTATGCCCTATATTGCCTTAACTGGTTACCACGATGTCATTACAATATATGCATGTGCTTTTGGGACAAATGCCTGGATCTTTTAAAGGCATCTATAAATAGAAAGGCTGTCTAAATATACTGGATTATAAGTGTTATGAATATACATTGAATGTTATCAATCCTAATATATATACTTCTTCTGTATGTGTTTGTTAACCTACTCCTCCTAAAGGGCTAAACCGATTTGGATGAAATTTTGTGTGTGTATTTAAATGGACTCCTGGATGTTTTGAAAACACAATTGGAACGGGTAGGTGGCGCTACAGTCGGTGTGTCACTAAATTTTCATAAAATACTCAATTTTCCGAGCAATAAATAATGAAATCAAATGTTAACTGACATGCCGGCGTATCCGCGACCCCTCAAGCGAATTTTGATGAAATAAAATAAAAATCTACTATGGACCAAAACAGCTGGAGCGATTTCGATGAAATTTTCAGGTAATCTTCAGATTAGCCCAGCGGTTCAATCTGTGAATTTTTTTAGCGATTAGAAGTTTGGACGCGGGCGAAGCTGCTGGTACTACTACTGCTAGTATATATGACCTATATAGATTTGCTATCATTCCAAAAAAAAAAACCAGCATTGTTAAAAAAAATACTGAATGTCATAAGTACACAACTAGTTTCAGTATTTCTACCAAAGATAATATTGTAAACACTACGTTTTGTAATTATGACATTAGGAAATAGAAATATTATGGAGGGTAGAGGTAAGGAGAACTTTTTTTATATGAGAAAAGTTAAAAAGTATCCCACTGTAAGTGGTAAATAACTGTTCAAAAACCGACCCAAAATAATGGCGCTAGCATAGCAAGAGTGTATGTATGTTATGAATTTAGCAGTTGTAAACGGAGTGAAGTGTGCTTAGTTGAAAAATTTAATATTTTGGGTAACTTTAGTTATTAAAACCATTTACGTAGTCCAAAATAAAATAATAATAATTTAGTAAATATAACCGAAAAAATTGTGGTGATATACCCGCAGAGAGTGATTTATTTTTTGTAAATTTTTAATAATACATACTTTCAATAACTTCAAAATGTATCCACTTGCTACCTATTTAACCCATTTCGTAGAACACTTCTTCATCACAGAGATAGTTCTCCTTACCTCTACCCTTCAAATGAAATTAAGAAAAAATAGTTCAAGTTATATGTTAACAGATGGAGATACATGTATTAGTTTGTTGTTAAAGAACTTTTCAAACATTTAAAATTTAGGAAAATACTGTAGGTAAAGGAAAATGAAATAATGCCATCTTAAATATATATTTTTAATTTTACTTTTTTTCTCCCTGCCCATTTCCTAATCACTTACTTGGTCGGCGCAGTACATCTTCTGTACTCTGATAGGATTTGCATTTGGCACAAGTTTTACGACCGACCGCCTGGCCTGACGTCAACCCTCCTTGGGAATGCTATTGTTTATCGCGAAAGTCTTGTAATATGCACTTTCGAATTTGTTTTCTTTTAAAACATTTTTTTATACTATTACTTTACTTTAATCTTATTTTCAGTTATATTTGAAAATAAATATTGATCACACAATAAATTTTGTTTTGACGTTGTCAAATTTTTATAAATTTTACTGAAGCTTATAAATTATTGACTCATGCCCTCGCTTCACTTAAGTACTTGCCTAGGTTATTCGTGTCGGGAGATACAGCTGTGCAAGATACTAAGAGAAAGACTGAGAAGTGGCCCACTTCGATGGGTGGTGTACTAACTATCGCCGCTGCGGCAATATATTTATTTAGCGCGAATAAACACTGAATAGTGAGCCACGTGTAGATGTGTACTGCCATCACTGGTAAAAGTGTTCTGTGGGCCCATCAACCTTTGTTTGATATGCGACCGAAAACCCGACACCAACGCCATCCCGAAACCATCGCTCACGCCTTATGCCATCAGACGCCACATGCCGCCACAAGCGTCGCATGGGCCATTGTGTAGAGAGCGTACCCTCAACATAATGGCCCATGATAGTGGGCTATCGCGATAGTCCATCATTTAGAGGAACAATTATGGTTTAGGGAAATCCATGCAGTAATCATCACTGAAAGGCGGTACATTTAAAAATCATAGAGTATAGACAATGATAAAAAACATTGATATTTGACAGATATATAAAAAAAAGTTATACTTGAAGGTCTATTCTATGGATTCGTTATTTGAAATTTTAGGTTATGTTATGATTGATTGTATTACAAGTAATTTAATACAAATAAAAAATAAATCTTAAAATTAAGATTCAAGAAGCTTTTTTAAAAAGCATAATGATTTATCGTAATTTGAGATATTTGTCACGTCGATACAGTCAAGCAGTCACGTTTAGAACTACAGAATCTTCTCCTGTAAGTTCTTTATTGATTTACTTTAAATAAATATACTAGAAATAACACACGCAAAATAGGCGCATAGTCGTCGAGTTGCGGAAAATAGCCCGAACATACCATACCATAATAGAAATAACATTTTTGTACTATTATTTACAGACTCAACATAATGAAAATCAAGTTGGTTTATTTTATACTATAAGTAACGACATATGTAAACAGCTTTTTGGACATGGGGGCTTGCCTAAGAGTTATTTGAAGCAAACCAAGACCTTTACAGAAACTACGTTAATGGTGCGATCGCCAGCTCTTGATATCATGAATTGCATTAAGTCAACAGATTTAAACAAACCTGTAAATCGATATGTGCTTTGTATCCTTTTTAAAAATATGATTACTAGTTAATAATACAACTACTGTCTTTTATAGGTAATTGTTCTAGAAAAACATGACCATAACTGTTGAATAACTATACGATAAATAAAATTGAAGTTTGTAATGTCAAAATAAGAGCTTTTTACTAAATGCTTAACATAAAAGTATATATAGTACCTAGGTACTTATAAAAAAAATATTTAAATAAAAATTGTCTGTCTGTTCCGGCTAATCTCCGAAATGGCTGAAGTGATTATGCAGGGACATTCACTAGCAAATGGCTGATGCTTTATGGAGTAACTAAGGCTACTTTTATTTTAGAAAAAGAATTAGAACTTTTATTTTACAAGAAAAATATTCTTATAAATTAATATTGTTAATTTTGCAAGCTATATAGCAACTTATATGAATTTTTTACCCTTAATACAGTGTAATAATAAATAAATTGTGTAAAAAATAATATATTAAAATGAAATGATAAGAAAAAGCATATTATTATTATCTATACTTATAATAAAATTGTAACTAAACTGAATCTGTACATTAAATATTTTTTGGGAAATCTTATTGAAATAGACATTACTATCGATACAGAGGCTGAATCTATAGTTTTTAGAATTTTTGTTTATCTGTCTGTTACCGCATGTTGAAAAAATCACTGAAGGGATGTTGATGAAATTTGGTATAATGATAGCTGGTTATCCGGTCAACATATAGAATACTTTTTACTGCTGGAAAATATCTCATTTCTGGGAAATCTTTACTAAATGTTAAAACATAAGTAGGGCTGAACCCAAGCATAGGGAGGGTGAGTCGCTAATTTAATATAAATATGTATAATATTCCTGATAAATACTCCATTTAGATGGTGAATTAGGAGCTGGCAAATCTCTAACTATAGCTCATCTATTACATTATGCACATGAGAATAACTTTTTAATAGTGCATGTACCATGGGGTGAGTTTCAAAAATAACTATTTAATTTAAACTATAACTTGATTGTGTTCAAAATAAAAGCAAAGATTTACTATAAGTTAAAGTAAAGTATGTTTTTTAAATTATGTAATTCCTCTACTGAACAATAGATTATTAAATAGTTATTATCATACATTAAATTGCAAATATTTTATTATCATAATATAATTTGGCCGTTGACAGTATCTGAATGGTTAAGAAGGGTGCCACGCCACAAGGAAATGTCTAACTCACCAACAAAAGAGGGTTTTGTTGATTTACCTCTAGATGCTGCTGCATGGCTTTTACATTTCAAAACGCAAAACCAAAGTATTCTAAAGAGACCAGATGTAAGTTTACACCTGATACATTATTTATATTAATAACTATTTACACAAAGAAAGGGTAATGATAAGGCCTCAATTTTGTCCCAAAATTACGAAAGAAATATAGTGTCTCACAAGTAGTATTCATTGTAATTTCTTTTCTCTCATAAATATATTTTCTTATCAGGTACATAGTCTACTTTCAGAATATGTAAAGAAAGGGTCTTTATAAATGCAATAGAACCCAAAGAAATGATTTTTAGAATTTCTGTCTGTTCTTTGTGTGCGCTAATATCAGAAAAGGCTTAACCGATTTGGGAGCGGTTTTCACGAATGTAATGTGGTAAGCTCCACTTAACATTTAGTATTTGTTTTATTTCATTCAGTTGATAAATAAAATAGTTATGTCAATTTAAAAATTCACCCATGGACGAGCCCAAGCGAAGCGAGGGTGAGTCGCTAGTTTATAATATTTTCAATATATGAAGTTGTACATTTAAAATACTGTATATGATAAATATGTATAACATATAGAATTTTGTAAAATTGAAAGTTATTACTGTCATACTGGTTCGAAATGCATAATCCTTATTAGTATTATATTGTTATCATTATCTTTTTTTTTCATACTCTTGACATTTATATTAATTTAGTTAAGGATAACCAAAGAGTATGTATGGAGCAAGCGTGAAAAGACAGAAATGGGGGCACCCTTGGCTGAATTGGTGGAACTTGGAATTGCACGTGTGAAATATGCATGTGACGTCATAGAGGCCCTAGTGAATGAAATCAAAATATTGTCTAATAATAAGCAGTAAGTTGAAATTTCAGGATTTTTTGTAAAATTAATTCATATTCTGAGCAGTTGATATTAGCCCCTTAAAACTATTTTAAATTAGTTGTCTCAACTACCCGCTTAATAATTTATAATAACTTGCCGTGCCTCGCTGTTTCACCCGCGTTAAATTTGATTGATTATAAACATCAGTTTTGCAATAATATATGGAAGTCTGCCCGATTTGTTGACATTTATGGTTATTGATTCCTCCCGTGGTTATATTTCATTTCATACATTAAATAATCTATACTATAATAAAACAGTAGAGGTCGAATGTCTGTACATAGCAAAAAAATGCTAAAAACCGAGTCAGGCGGATGTAAGAATACAAATATAACAAATCCAGATTTTTTTCAAATTTTTTGTTTCTCTGTCTGTTTGTCTATTTGTACAGGCTAATCTCCGAATCTATTGGACCGATTTAAATGAAATTTTGCAAGGTGGTACCTTATATCCCCGGGCAACATCTTAGATACTTTTCATCCCGGAAAATTAAAGAGTTCCCGTGGGATAGTTAAAAAACTGTAGTATCTTATACAGCTTAGTACACAACAACTTATGCACCTAATTTAGTAAAATTTAACATTCCTGATACCTTATATTGCCGTGCAAATAACAGGTTACTTTTCATCCCGGAAAATGAACGGTTCCCGTGGGAACTAATAGATCTCTATTAGTATTCTTCTAAAGGCGAACCCGAGCGAAGCGAGGGTGAGCCGCTAGTCAGTAATAATATACAAACATACTTACTTTACCTTTTATGGACCTATACTAATATTATAAAGAGACAGAGTTTGTTTGTTTGTTTGAACGCGCTAATCTCAGCAACTACTAATCCGATTTGAAAAAAAATATCTTTTGCATTAGATAGCGGGTTTATCGTAGGAGACTATAGGCTAAATATCATCCCGGAAAAATGTACGGTTCAAAGCGAAGCGAAAGTGATTCGCTAGTTTCATTATAAATTTGAAATTCTTTGTGTTCTAGGTGTAAAACATTTGTAGCTATTGATGGGTTCAATACATTTTTGTACCCATTGACACGACTCAAGACACCCACTAAAAAGACAGTTACCCCTGAAGAAGTCACACTCACTGCACCATTTATGGAAATCACTAAAAATGATTGGGTAAGCTTTTGTGTCCCTTATAATAATCAATTAACATAACTTAATTTTAATTGAATAAGATGTTTAATAAAATCCATTAGAATTCCATGAAATTAGCTTTCAGCCATTGTGAGGGCTCACATTATCTTTCTCATCCATTACACTTGTTGGCATGTCGTGTCTTGTGAGCATAGCAGAATAAAATAGTACATAAAACATATTAAGTACCTACAAGTTTTATTGTATACTAATGATTTCACTGCCCCTCGTCTCTACTAAACATCTACGATACTATATATGATGCTACGATATTTGCGACTTGATCAAAAATGATCGATGTCCTTTTCACACATACTAACTGGCCTAACTCCAGCCTTTGACCTACCCCGATTTCATATTTTGTTTCCTATTTTCATTTCTTTTATGTTTTCTCTCGTACATAGATTGTATAAATAAAAGCAATTTCAGTTTTTTGAATTCACTAATTTTCTAGGTAACTTTTGCAATTTTCCCCTTAATTAGGTACTTTATTAGGACTAAAAAAATATTCAATTGGTCCAGCCGCTCTTTAATGATGCGCTTACTAACAAACAACATTTCATTTTTATTATATACTAGCATTGCACGCGGCTCCGCCCGCGTTTAGATGACCAAAAAGCAAATTCTTAGGTTTTACATATTAGTATACTCTTACAATGCAGTTTTTGTATTTTTCTCAGAAATGAAATATTTTCCAGCGGTAAAAAGTATCCTATATGTTGACCCGGATAACCAGCTATCACCATACCAAATTTCATCAAAATCCCTACAGTGGTTTTTCTGTGATGCGGTAACAGACCGACAGACAAAAATTCTAAAAACTATAGATTCGGCCTCTGCATCAATAATAATGTATGTTTCAATAAGATTTTCCAAAAAATATTTAATGTACAGATTCGGTTTAGTTGCAATTTTATTATATGTATAGATATATAATATATCTGTATTCATTATTTGTGCCATGTATTGGCATAACCAGTAGACCTGTGAGTGAATAGATCAGTTGATTAGTAAGCTTTCACATTTATAATAGTTTTCCGATTTTTTATATTTATAGTTTTGTTTTTTTTCCTTGAAGACAAATGGCGTCATCGTGATTTCAGCTGATCAGATGGCAGTTCCACAAGATCACCAAGACAGTCACTTACCTAAATACTTACTTTACAAAAAGGTAATTCTAAATTTGCTGCATTATTAGTTTTGTCTTCAATGGAGACAAAATAACTAAACAAAAATATTTTACGTTTAATAAGTATCTTTTAAGTAAAGGAATTTTATATTCGGAACTAAGGACCTATACACACGAATAATTTTTAACGCACTGTCGACGCGTGTTCGTTGCGTATTCGTCGCGCGGAGAACACACGAAATTTTCAGCGCAGAATATGCGTATACGTCGTATATATTATGTTCATGATACGCGCTTTATCAGTGCGCTTATAAAACATGGTGTATAGAGACCCTAACATGTGGCCAGAACATTTTGACTAGTAATAGCCTGGCGTAATATTTTTATTTATTTATTTAGATATATATGAATCATGTATCAATGTATAGATTTACTTAGTTAAGGTTTCATAGGTCCACCGATATTATGAGATTTTTGTTTAAATTATTGCGCTTTAATAGACAATTCCTACACATGTACCTATGTATATCAAATTAATTTTCTTTTATTATGATGTTGCCAGATATTATTTATTATGTGGAGGCATTCATATATTTTAGAGTATTTTTATTTAATAAATAACTTTCATATATTGTTCTAGGGATTTGAGCACATAGATCCGTTCATACCGGTAGAAGTAGCCAGATACAATGAAAAAGAATTTTTATCCTGTGCCAGTTATTATCGAGACAGGCTATGGCTGAGAGGACCTCCAGAGACAGAAGAAGAATTAAAGCTGGCCAGTGCCTGCAACCCTTATAAATTCATGGAATTGTGTGCGCCTTTATAATTTATACAGTTATGTAGTACTTTGTAATAAAATATATTGATGTTTAGTATTATTTTGAGTATTTATTTAATGCCCTACATGGACAAAAAGAAATAGCAATTACGTCATAAAACCAATAAAGGTCGACAAAAATAAACCTTTTTTGCAATATTTTGTTTAGCAAAATGCTACCATAAGATGTTAAAAATACAAATTGAAGAATCAATATAAAAAAGTCTACTAACTTATTGCCTTTGGGTGGTTGGTCATATTTTATAAAAAATTGGAAAAAGAAAATTTGAAGCAAATTAAATATGTTAAATGATTGTGTTATGTGATTAGTTCTTAATAATGTTCCTTTTAAAAGTAATAAATCAGAAAGAGTTTAGTTACTCTTCTCTACATTTTAGTTATTTGTTCTCCTGGTAACAGTCTGCAGTTGACAATTAGGCAGTGTTTCAACCCCCATGCTTTGGAGAGTATGTTAAGCCTAAACTCTGGCCGCTAGGCCCTGCGCCTGATCTCTTCCTGGTCGTGTTGAATTATCGTCCCATCGGAGCATGCAAGTAAGTATGTAGGAATAGAGAATGCACTTGCGCATTATAATATCTCTAATACTAATTATTACTATAGTTATTATACCAGATTGCTCATACTTTACTAAAGGTTTAAGAATAGGAGCTACCACGCTTGAATTCGCCGCGAGGGGGCGCTAGTGTAGAGTGAGGTCTCTAGAAATGTCAAATGGTACTGGACTTTAGTTTTTCCATTTGTGTTTGTGCGCTTTTAAAGCAGATTTTTACTAATATTCATGATTATTGTAAAGATTGTGCCATTCCTGATTAGTTATGGCAGACACGGTACGGCACAATAAATCTTATTTAGATATTATCTAAATTAAAATATTTTAAAAGGTCTAATGAAAGATAAATCAGATTTAATAATTTACTTTGCCATACATTATATCTACATCCAAATATTAGACAACTTAAACTTTATAACCAACAATGTGACGCTTTCCAATACATTCTCCAACAAAGAACCAGAAAAGGACTTCTGCACCCACTAAAACATTCAAGGTAGCTTGCTTAACAGTTTGCTGTTTCCAAGCTCCAGTCTTGGCACTGGTCATTAATTTGCCAATTCCTGCTTTAATCTGTGGAATTTCGCTCAATTTAGGTGGAGCTAATTCAACCCTAGCATATTTCATGAAAATATTGAACTTGGGCCTCGCATTCGCCATCGCCGCTGAAAAATATAAAGCACATTATTATAATATAAATATGTATAACATAAAATGTATAAATAAAAGAAAAGCAACGTATAATTATTAAAATCTTTATTTTAATTCAATATAATTCTAACCTGCACATTTTATCATATTTACAAATTACATAACATATTTTTTTTTAAGATTATTTATGAGAAGCTGAACTTACTGTTGATCAAAGAGGGTAATTTAGCTGCTGCGGCCATTATGCAAGATTACTGTAAAAAGTTAATAACAGCTAAAATGTAATGATTTATTATTTTTCACTAAATAGCTGGATTCGCAAGGGCAGAGGCAAAGTAGCGAATCCTGTCAAAATTTTATTCGAAGTTCAAACTTCAAAATTCATTAAAGTAGTCAGAACCACAGAATAAACAAAAAGAACTTAGATTATTGATTCATGATTGTCACCAGTAGTGGTAACCAGTCGCAGACAAAAAAGAGACACGTGTTAAATGTTATTGTAATAACAATAAAATCGTATTATAGAAACTGTTTTAGTATTATTATTATTAAGTGTCAAATATATATAATTTATGAATATTAAACAATAATTTAAAAATTATAGGCTTATATTATGTATTATTACAATTCACAAAAAATACATAATATTATGTAACTTTTGAATACTGTAAGATGTAACTAGTAACACTGTAGTGTTTGAATTGGGCTACGTTGATCATTTACTGTCAAATGTCAAGAGCGAACCGGCATTCAAATAATATGAATTAAATTATATTTCACATTTAAAACTTCTTGAATAAGATTCGTATATTATAAAAAATAAGTTTTATTTGTTTCTAGCAGGCACTATTTATAATGGTCCGCTGTTGTGAGTATTGATGTTTTTATACAATAAGAAGTATGCAACTCAGCGTGGCGTTGTCTTTTATTGCAAAAGAAAGTATAAAATTTATGTAGTGCATATAAAATTTATATTTAGTATCGTATAAAACTTTTATTTGATTTTTAGATTTTATATTGCAACGCTATAATGTAAACATAAAAATTGTTTTAGGCCACGTCATTCTTAGTTATCTTGACCGGTTGTATAGATTTTTCTGTAATGGTTAACTATCCTATTTTCAGTATTACCGCTGCTGTTATTATGTTTCTTAACAGTAAGCAATGCAATTTTGCAAGGAACGGTTGAAGTGCAACGACTTCAGGGCATCCTGGAAGAAGGTCTCAAGAGTAAAGATGTCATTTCACTTTATTATTCTTTAAAAGGATTAAATCAACTTAAATATAAATACCAAGTAGCAGAAATTTGTGAGGTATGTAGGGAGACAGTTTATCAAACATAATTACATTTACATAGTATTTTTTGTAAATGTTGTAACTTTAAGTCTCAATAACTTTTGACTCTTTTGTTTCCTCAAAATAATTTTTATATATTTGGACTCTCTATCACCTCCCTTATCCAAAAATACCACCCACTCCTCCAGTGGCCGCGTCCCATATACTAAACTGCAGCCTTTTTTTATTATATTATGATATACTATATTTCAGGTGATAAAAGACATTAAATATGATAACCAAAACATAGAGCAAGTTTTTTATCTCACAAATGCAGCTGCTCTATCAGGCTGTCAAAACTCCCTTTCACCAGATGTACTCCGTGCTCCTGTATTAACTTTGGATAGAACTGATGCAACAATACAAGAAATATATTATGCTGTATATTCACTAAAAGCTGTAGGAAAGGGTACTGTTGATGGAGAATCTTCTCTTAAAAATCTTATTCAGTTATTGAAGAAAGATGACTCCCCTGCTAAGTATGATACTCTGATTTAAATATAATTCTAAATTTATGTAAAGCTTTCATGTTAATATTTTAATTAAATCCTACACTTTTTTATTAGTTATGGCTATGTCTTCACCCTGTGTGAACATATGGGTTGCGCTGCTTGGACAGCAGCTCATGCTGAAAGTGCACTTCTAGCTGCTGATGAAACTGATGGAAAAGCCTTGCACTTTGATGGTGGATTACCAGTTACCTCACTTGTACTTACCAGTATTTTAAGGTCATTATTTTTAATTACTTATTGTTTATTAATATGTATTGTTTGACCAAACTATTATTTTAGCAAGTTTCATTTATTTTTATTTTATTTTATTTATTTTATTTAATTGAGAGTTTGCTTACCTCATGTTGTTCATCCCATATCTCATACAAAGCAATTTTAGGAGCAACTGCACTTTTATTTTATGACATAATGACTTCTTTGAACCCACAAACAATTGAAATATACAAAAAATTACAATTAAAGTTTTTAGTTTGTTTTTTTGATATAAACAAAACATTTACCAAATTTAATTTTTTTGTTGTTTGTTGTTGGACCATACAAATACACATAAAGATAGTGTTTAATAATTTAGTAATATAAGGATATATATATGAATACCATATAATGTAATTCTTAAATGATAATTTATTTTAAAATATGTATTATTTTGTAAGTATTTAGTACTTATTTTGTCACAGTCATATATAGGAAATATGCATATTATATAGGTAATACTTAGATTTTAAATCTGAAACAAGTATATAATGACCTTTGAGATGTCTAAAACCTTAATCTCTTCCGTGTCCATGATTACTGTTAAGCATTTGAAACATGGGGAACCAAAAATCAAAGTATGTAAATCCACAAAAATATCCGAAAATATAGTTACATTTAAAATGCATACTATATTTGATAATTATGTTATCAATCACCTGATATGGTAAATAGGTATCAAATAATAAAAAGGTTGTATATGACAATTTAATAGACATAGCAAATAAAACTGTATATAATATATTGCCTTGAATGATTATCATAATATTATTATAGATATTTTAATGCACACCATATTATAGTTGTTAGTATCTAAAATAGTTAAAATAACACAGTGTAAAAATCCATACAATAGTTGATTTGCCCTTTGTTTTGAATGAATATGCTGCCAAATGCGGGGCTAGAAGGAATAAGACACTGTAGTGCCATCTTCATAGTTGTGGTTACAGCATTGTTAACCCTTAACCTATATAATATCTAAATTGTCTTATGGAATAATTAGCGACTCACCATCGCTTCATTCATGTTCATCCATAAGTATGTTTTGACACTTAATATGGAATAGACAGGCTATATAGATGGTATGATAAGTTTTATATTCTTTATTTGAGAAATGATTGATTCAAATTAATGAATGATATATACTTCCATGATATATTAGGTAGATCCCTTCGGGATAAAACTATCCTAGGGTCTCAAACTATCTCCATACCAAATTTTATCTAAATCGTTTCAGCTGACTAATTGTAAGCATGAAAAGGTAACAGACGGACACAGTTGCTTTCGCATACTTTAGTATGGATAAATGACAGTTGGGTGTGCCTCCCTTCGCACGCCTCACGCCTGCCTTGTGTAGACGACTATATAGATTCTTGGACTGTGATTAGTGGCTAATGCATGGGGCCTCTGTTTCAAGGAGTCGTCCAGCGAGCCGGCCATGGACGATTCTTTTATTTCAAAACATTTTTTCGAGGACGGCCCTCATAGAAGTTTAAAAAAACCGCATGAAAAATTTCCTAAATTTTCGCATATTATTTTTTTAAGGTCAACGAGGAATTAGATTGTACCTATGTAAAAGATGACTGGTCCTCTTGAACTCAGCTTTTTTATTAAATTTTACTCTACCTATTCTTCCATCCGAGGGGTTTGAAAAAAGTGAGAAGTTCGAAAACAGTGTCTGTGGACCACAATATTCGTTTTCGAAATCGGCAAAGAGGGGCACTTCCATTTTTTTTTGTATTGGATCCCAAAATGGCTAGTTACTCCATAACTGTGATAATAGAGTATTATATATCCCAGGTCATACAAGACCCTCGGCAAGCCGTCACCGCTGACTCTGGAGCAGCGCTACAAGTTCGGCGCCTACCTGCTCTCGCGCCGCTCTGTGACGTCACCGCGCGGCGCCGCGCTGCTTCTGGACGCCGCCACAATGCTGGCAGATGACCAGGTTACTTGAATAATACAATAATAATAAAGCCTTTATTTCTTACCTTTCTTATATTTTATAACTTAAACATTTCTTAAATATATTTACAATATTATGTCTCTTTCTGTTCTGGTAACTTATATATACATATAAATAAATATCTTTTATCCAAGCTAAATTTACTACTTGCTAAGATTTTGGTTTGAACATCAGCGCAGAGTTTTTTATTAATAACTTTTTAATATTTGGTTTTCTATATGAAGAACAATATAGTTTACCATCTCTAAAACATTCTTTTATAGACTCAGTAGCAATGTACAAGTATATAAAAAATTTCATAAAGAATACTACAAATTCTTCACATAAATGCCCTTGTAAACTCAAGTTGATAGAGATGGTCCGATCTGCACAACATCAAAATGTACTAACTTTTTGCTTATTTCTTTTTATACAGCCCACACCAATCAGCATTGTATTCAAAGACAAGAAGTACATAACCGCCGAATCAGATTCGATTGAGTTTTCTGTCACTGATCTCATCGGTCGTCCCATTTCCAACCTGAAACCTGATGAAGTAATCGCGCAATCGGGAACAAGATTGGCTGATGATGTAGTAGTTCTCTCAAAACAGCCTCTTGTACAGAAATCCAATGAGCCCACAACATTTGTATTAAATCTCAGCAAGATAAAATCACAGCATGGACTTTACAAGATTTCACTAAGTGCTGGAACCAGATCGGCTAACTTCAATATAGCTGTGTTGGGTGAGATCCAAGTGTCGAGCGTGGAAGTCGGTATTGGCGATGTGGACGGCACTACCAGCCCAAAGGTCACGACTGTGGCGTACCCTAACAAGTTGACTGAGAAACTGCAAGCTGATCATTTGCAAAAGTAAGTGTATTTACATTACATTTTCATAGATTTAAATTTGTGTTTTTAATGTAATAATTAAAAACTTACTTACTGTACCAGCGGTCGGGGGTTTGAGTCCCGCTTTGGGCATTCATTTGTGTGATGAGATTAATGTGAAGAGAATATGTATGTATATATTTAAAGTTATATTTATATACTTTATCAACTATCTAGTATCCATAACACAAGCCTTGTAGTTTACCATGAAACTAGATGGTGCTGTGTGTTAATGTCCCATACTCATACTCAACATATTTATTTATTACATTGGTGTATACGACTCTGTAACTTGTAACTCTGAAGGGTGACTCTGAAGTTCAGCGTGCGCGACAAGTACAACAAGCCGGTGACGGTGCAGCAGGCCTTCGTGCGCGTGGCGCCGCGGCACGACGCCGATGCGGAGGCCATATACGTCGCAGAGCCCGACTCCTCCAAGACTTATAAAGTGGAACTGGTGAGTTGGAAAGCTATATCTTTGTATTGTCTTTTTACTTTAGTGTTAGTCTATTTGATTAAAGGTCATTTCATTCCGGGTTCAAGATACGGAAGAACATATCAGTAATAGTTGAAAGTTGGGGATGGTTTGTTATTATTGCTTGTGACTTGAAGAATATACAAAGTTTTCACTATGAAAGTGAACAATTAGTAGCTCCATCATAGCACCATTTCTAGCATGGATACTGAAAATTAGTCAAAAGGCCAATACGAGAGGATCACGCCAAAGTCCACCATGCAGGCCAAATGCAAGTTAGCGGACTTCACATGTCTTACGAAACTTGCTAGGTTCTCTCAGACATGTAGGTTTCCTCACTATATTTTCCTTGGCCGTAAGATAAGTAGTAATTTTGTTGGAAACGATTAGCATATGAAAATATTAGATTTGCGAGACCCGGGATTTGAACCTGCTTCACTAATTTTTTTAACTGTGTATGTATAACTAGCGATTCACTTTCGTCGTTTCGCTCGGGTTCATCCCTAGGTAAATTTTAAAGGGTAGTATGGAATATAGCCTTTCTTAATAAACAGGCTATCTAATGCAAAAAGAATTATTTAAATCGGATTACTAGTTCCTGGGATAAGTGCGTTCAAACAAACAAATAAACTCAGGCAGAGTTTATAATATTAGTATAGATAATATTCAGGTGTAGTTGTAAACTATCTATTAATGATATGACATTTGTGTAAACAGAACGTGGGCGCGATGGCGGCGCACGTGGGCGGCGCGGGCGGCGCGCACGCGCTCAGCCTGCTGCTGGGCGACAGCGCCGTGGCCGCGCCGCTGCTGTGGCCGCTCGGCGACCTCGTGCTCAACTTTGCTGCTATAGGTAATTATTATTATTATTTGCGTTGGGTGTGGTGCCGAGGTCGGCCCTAGCTACGTCGACCAGTTTTGGTCCATTGTAGCTCCTGCTATAGGTAATACATGCGTTCATCTCTCTAATCTCTCTCTCTCTCTTATTTTTATATTGGTTCATATAGTACCATTTTAATGGTGGTCTCATATATGAGGCTTAACCATTTATACTTTGTGAGTACGACTACGTAGTATTAAAGATGATATAAAATAAAAAATTAGAAAATTCACAGTTTAATACATTAGAGACATCATCGCTTATAATATCTGGGTTGTGTGAAATGGTATGCATTTAATATGTATATATTAGAAAAACGCAACAATTTATCATATACACTGCTATAACTGACAGAGAGGGCTATATAGTTTATATACTCGTCAGCATGATGTACATAGTGTCCGCTCAGAGAGAGATAGAGCGAGTGTTACGTTCTCAGCAACTTGAACTCAATACCGCAGGCTCCCCGGCGACGGCGAGGGCGGGGGCGGTGGCGCGGGGGGCGACGGGCGCGCTGCCCGAGATCGCGCACACGTTCCGCAGCGCGGAGGCGGTGCCGGCGCGCGCGCTGTCCGACGTGTGCGCGCTGTGCTGCGCCGCGCCGCTGCTGCTGCTGCTGCTGCTGTGGGCGCGCCTCGGCCTCAACCTGCGCAACTTCCCCGCTGCGCCGCTGCCCGCGCTCAACGCGCTGCTATTCCATTTGGCGCTCGGAGGTCATTATATATGTTATATAATTTTATATCTAATACATTTATTTATCTTAAATTCCTTTATGGTTTTTTATTACAGCACTTACAGGACTATTTTTAACAGTTACTATAATAAAATTAATAATTACTTTATCATCTGTATATCCTTGGATGAGCAGAAGTTAGTTCTTTATTGAATTTGCCCATAGGATATTTGTTCATTACATAATACATATTTTATTATAATCAACTTTTCATTATCGATTATATTTTTCGGTTTCTGTAATAATGTATTATATTTTTGTTAAACAGTTACCTTTTTATGTCAATTTTTCTTTTTAGAATTATATATATCGCTTAGAACCTAACTTACCTACTGTAACTAAACACAATTGTACAAATATCATCATTGCAGGTTCGCTGGGTCTGTACGGGCTGTTCTGGCTGCAGCTGACGATGTTCGAGACGCTGCGCTACCTGCTGCCGCTCGCCGCGCTCACCTTCCTCGCCGGCCACCGCCTGCTGCGCCACCTCGGCAAGGCGCGCCGCTAGACTGCCCCCGTCCTCCCCCACTCGCTCTCACCACTCACATTCAACTCGACAGTTATCTCATTTGTAAACTATTTTTTATTTATACAATAACACGCAATAATTATTTGATAGTGAAGCGTTTTTTTTTATATCTTTATATGGGATATTTGTAGGAAAATAGCTCCGCAAAGGATGAAGGATTTAGTGTAATATGTAAAATTGTTTAAATCTGTACAAAAATTACAATCTAACATTGTTATTATCAGTCTTATATATTTTTGGGGGTAGGTGTCGATGATGTAAGCGAAGAAGTGGGTGGCGTGAGCGAGACGTCGTTTTTAGATTTTACTTATATCGATATGTACTTGTTTGCAATATTGTGTCGTAAATAAGTCCTTTCTATTAATGAAAATTATGTCACGCTTCCATCGAAATTCTTGTAGTTTCGTGATAACGTGATATCAAGTCGCACTTAGGAATAAATTATAATTATTAATAATTTATAATTGTTTTAATTTGATAACATGTCACATAGCCACTCAAAATTTGTCTCGACTAACAATATGTTCAGGACTGCCAGATCGTATAATTGAAAACAAAAATATAGATTTTTTAATAAATTAATATATTCCTCCCGTAACTTCGCTAATCTCAAACAAAAAAGTATCGAGAGATCGAACAATTCTTAATCCTTGATGGCAAGCAGACGCTATTTAGGTATGTTAAAATGACAAAAAAATCATAATTTTATCTGTTGCAGACAATATAATAAGATTTGATTTAATATAATTTCATTGACCCAGCGGTACAAAATAAGTTAGTTCTATTGGCAGCCATGAATATATTATTGTATTTCTGATAGTTACTTTACTGTCTTGTTCGATATCAATTACAAAGAATGACAATATGCAGATATTTTAAAATAATTTTTGATATGTTTAATACTGAGAGATTGAATGGACAAAACTAATCAAATACTAAAAATCAAACCTACGTAAAATCTAAAATAGTAAAATCGTCAGCATAAGTTTGCATATTTGTTTCACACATAAATATTTCACATATTGTGATTTTTTTTCATGTCGATTGATTTATTCATGAAAAAGTGATTTCTTTTGAGTTATTAATATTAACGCCTACGATAAGTGAACACCAGTTTGTACATAAGTAGTTTTCTGTCTCAACAATAAAAATATGTACACAAATTGACATTTTGTTTCATTGTTTATTCTCTCAGCGTGGTAATGCAATTTCATATATATATATATACTAGCGACTCACATTCGCTTCGCTTGGGTTCGTCCCTCAGTTGCTTCCCCATTCAAATTTTCATCCCTAACTTTCAAAAACTACCCTATGTCCTTCCTAGGGCCTCAAAATATTTACTTACAATATTTCATCTAAATCTGGTCAGTAGTTTCGAAGCTCATTCGGTACAAACAAACAAAAATCTTTCCTCTTTAATATATTATATACTAGCGACTCACCCTTGCTTCGCTCGGGTCCGTCCCTAGGTACGTTTTAACGGTCAATATGAAATACGAATCTTTGAATTTTTCGGCTCTTCTGTACTATAATATGCACGTATTATACATATTAACCTTTCTCTTGAATTACTCTATTAAAGAAACTGGCATCAAAATCCGTTGCGTAGTTTTAAAGATCTAAGCATACATAGGGACAGACAGACAGCGGGAAGAGACTTTGTTTTATACTACGTATTGATTAGTTTATATGGTTATATGTTTAATAGCACTCTGACCGAGGCAATCTCACACGTTTCTACACACCGATGCAGTTTTTGAGCAATCTTTAAAAACTTTAGATTGTGTTAACACAAATTAGAACTTACGTTTTACTTATATCAATGATATAAGAACGATGTGCGATAAGTCACGATTTTATTTATTTTGTCTTTCAAAAAATATATATTTTTTTTACCATTAAATATTATATATTTTGGTTAAAATGAAACTCAATAGTGCATTTATTCATTCTAAATAAAACATTTAGTATAAAATTAGTCGTTATAAATGCAAACAGGTTAATTGTTTGTATTGTATTGTATTCAGCCCTTTTTTTTTTAACGTCCCACTGCTGGGCACGGGCCTCCCTTCAGTAGGAGGGGGATCAGGCCATAGTCCACCACGCTGGCCAAGTGCGGGTTGGCGGACTTCACATGTCTTTTTGAAAACTTGCTAGGTTCTCTCAGACATGCAGGTTTCCTCACGATGTTTTCCTTCACCGTTAAGACAAGTGGTAATCATGTTGGAAATGATTCGCACATGAAAATATCAGAGGTGCGAGACCCGGGATTTGAACCCGCTTCACTCGGTTTCCCAAGCGAGCGCGTTACCACTGAGCTACCACTGCCTTTGTTTAATTAAACATATTTAAATGCATTTAGTACTCATTAAAAAATATATGAAAATATTTAAAAAGGAGCATAGCGATTACAACTCCATTTAAATAAGAACAAGTCATGTTAATATTAGATAGTAACAATAAGTACAGTCTTACTTCTTATCTATCTCTACATGAAATATATTTAAAAAATAAATTAATGTAACTTATTATGTACAGAATAGACCCCAAAACAATATTTATCAAAAAAATTGACTGTTTGTGTGTGCGCCTTTCAAGCAAAAAGTACTGAACCGATTTTAAATAGATTTTGTGTAGTGAGTTATCACGTAAGTTATTATTACTCGAGTCAACATTTAAGATACCTTTTACTTCAAGATCTTTCTTTCCCACAGGAAAATACAATAACTTGTTTTATCGAGTCGTCAACTCATCAAGCCTAAATTATATAACCTCAGAAGATAGACATAATTTCTATCTCCTAGGGAACGGGAGCCGAACGAAGCGAGGAAAAGTCGCTATAGCAAATAAGTATTGGCTATTAAAATTTGTAATAATATAATGTCGACCAGTTTGTGAAGTAAAAAACAAATTTTATAAAAATAAAATAATCCTCTTTATATTCTGTAATATATATTACGGAAACATATCAATTAACATGTTAACTTATCGAAAATATGTTAGTCCAACCTTTTTTAGTAATGTTATTAATACTTTTGCTTTTTTTTTGTAACACTGATATTTCGAAGGTCCTTTATAATGAGAGGCTGCATCTAGTTTTTAATTTTTGTATTAATACTAGCATTGCCCGCGGCTCCGCCCGCGTTCAGATGATCAAGAGAAAAATCAAATTCTTAGGTTTTACATATTAGTATACTCTTACAATGCAGTTTTTGTATTTTTTCTCAGAAATGTGACATTTTCCCGCGGTAAAAAGTATCCTATATGTTGACCCGGATAACCAGCTATCACCATACCAAATTTTATCAAAATCCCTCCAGTGGTTTTTCTGTGATGCGGTAACAGACAGACAGACAAACAAAAATTCTCAAAACTATAGATTCGGCATCTGTATCGATAATAATTACTATTTCAATAAGATTTTCCAAAAAATATTTAATGTACAGATTCGACTCAGAATTTTATTATATGTATAATTCAATATTGAACACGCTCAATTTGTGCTGCACGCGAAATACATCGCGGTAGATTGATGCACCAAAAAAGATATAAGTATATATAAACTAGCAACTCACCCTCGCTCCGCTCGGGTTCGTCCCTTATACTTACGTTTTTTAACGGTTAGTACAGATTTCTAAGAGATATTTTCCCGCAGTAAAAAGTATCCTATATATTAACCCGTATATAACCAGCTATCGTCATACCAAATTTCATCAAATCTGTCCAGTGTTTTTCTCGTGATGCGGTCACAGACAGACAAAAATTCTAAAAACTATAGATTAGGCCTCAGTATCGATAATAATGACTATTTTAATAATTTTTCCGAAAAATATTTAATGTACAGATTCGACTCAGAATTTTATTATATGTATAGGTATATAACTACATAATAGATAAGACTATATATCATATGTATATGTTACGGGCAACTAGACTAACCAGACAGTATTAATATGGACCGATCATTGTGAATGACCTTAAGGTCCATGAGGGTCGGTCCAAGTTGATAAATTTATTACTTGGCCAGCCCATATTAATAATGTCCGACGACCCGTGGTCCATTTAAAAAATCAAGGTTTGAGAAAGCTTGAATTTATCACTTGGACCGGGCAGTATGAATACTTTCCTATTTCTAGCCGGGTAATATGATAAATTCGGTCGTGCGACGTGTGTGGAACGCGCGCGGTGGCAGCACACGCTTCTCGCACGATCCGATTTCACATATTTCCGTTTTTTCCTAGATTACTGATTTTTAGTCTGTTGTACATATTTTGTTACTTTAATTTTATCAAAATAAAAGTAAGGTAACTACTAATGTCGTATCATTTTTTTACTTATTTTAAAGAACTGTATGCTGAATCGCGTTTTCTTTGTACCTTTCAATAAGTATATATAGGTATGATGGGTTGTATTATAACGCGTTTTCCCGTGGGAATAAGATAAAAAATTACATCACGCCAACCCATCATTCTAGTGAAAGTGAAAGAAAACTAGACGTGAAAGAAGGACAAACATACACGCTTTATTATTTATAATATTAAGTATGGATAAAGATAATAAAAACATACTGTCCAATGAGTTCGTTCGAGTACCGCGGTACCCTAACTCCTACTTGTATCACGGTAAATAGACGTCATAACATATGCAGTCTATGATAAATTAATAATTTAAAATCCCCCGACCATCTTGTACCGGATTTAATTCAAACATAAGCTAAGAACACTCCCGACTAATTCACCTATCAAACACACACACACAGACACGTCAACCTTATAACATCCCGTCGTTTTAGCGTCGGGGATTAAAAACAGGTGTAAAAAAAATTTGTGTGTAGCTTAGAGCTTTAATCACTTATGTATATATTATTTAATATCACAACATACAAAGGCGTCATCCATAAAATCTTAACAAAAAAGGATTTATCAAAAGTTAAAACTATAATACTTAATATATTACTTTACAGAACTTACAACTAATGTATCAATTCAATCAATTGTATAATTGCATACGTAAATGCGGCCATGGTCACTGGGTTGTTATAATTTAAGATACACAATAAACATTAAGGTGGAGCGAAAAAAGAGAATTTGTAGCAGAAAAAACATTCTATTTTTAAATAAAAAAAATAAATAAAACCCAACATTTTGAAGTGGCCTACTGATTTTCAAAATCATTAAATTTAAAAAATCAGTGGGCCACCTCAAAATGTTGAGTAATTTTTTTTTTATTTCTATAAAAAAAATTTATAAGCTACAAATTCTATCCCCTAAGCTAAGAAAAAATCATTTTTTTTTCTCTCCACCATAATACACATATATGTATGTATGTCAAACTTAATTGTAAATATTTAATCAATTAATAACGTACTATTACAAACTGGGTTATTGCAGCCAATGTTTTATAATATAGGTACATTATATATTCACAAAATGAGTGAAAAGTGTTCCGAATCCAGCGACAACACACATGCTCACATATTTATTCTATTTAAACCACCACATTGCCAAGTGATGTAAAAGGGATAGCGTAATCAAAACTATAAGAAAAAAAAAGACAGCTAGTGTTTGTAATTTGCGCGTAAGTTTTCTTTGAATTACGTAATCGTGGAGTCTTATTTGTTTAAAATAGATTAAACCAAATAAAATATAATAATTTCGGATTATTTAGCTGTCGTATGTGATCCCGTGAATTTAGTTTGGTTTGATAATAATTAGTACATTTACGGAATACATACGACGGCATTTTAGTTATAAAAACGAAACTGGTAAGCAAGGTGGGAAATATGTGCGTATTTTTTTTGTTATTACTAATTAGAAAGCGACTGAGGCCAATGGGGAGGTTTATCTCCATTTGTGTGCTTCACTTTTAGAACGCTAGTAACGTATCTACCTCTTATTATATCATTGATTGCAGAAGTATTTGTTTTATTAAGCTAATTTATAGTTCGGATTAATAAAATTGTTCAAAATGAACTTAAAATTTATATATAAATTCGGCTTCAAAATTCGGCATCCAATGTGAATACATTGTCCTCAGTTTTAGCCATAACGCCCCACTTCTGGTATTCCCCTACTTTCTTCTCGAAGAAGTTTGTTTTGCCTTCCAAGGAGATGAGATTCATAAAATCAAACGGATTCTTGGTGTTGTAATGCTGAAAATAAATAATTTATTAAATAACATTACAAAAAAAGATTGATGACCATATAGATATTTGTTATTTAAATTGTAAGTTTCCTCATAAATAATGGTTTTGATTGGTGTTACACAATTCATGTAGAGCCTTAGCTTTAGATAAATAAATTGTTTTAAAAGCTAAATGTTAGTAAGTTAAGCCAAGTAAACATAACGCCTAAGTATTAGTAAAAAAAATGATTAATATTAACCTTTTCACCGATGAGGTCTACGAGCAAACGGTCGGCAACAAACTCTATGTAGTTGGACATAAGTTCACAGTTCATGCCGAGTAGTCGCACTGGTAATGCATCTGTTAGGAACTCCTGTTCAATTACCACTGCATCCTAAAATATAAGATTTATATAAAAGCTAGATTCTCAATTACATTCATATTATGTGTGTATTCAATCCTATTAACGTTCCACTGCTGGGCATAGGCCTCCCTTCAATAAGAGGGGCATCTGGCCATAGTCCACCATGCTGGCCAAGTGCAGGTTGGCGGACTTCTGACGTGTTTCGAAAACTTGGGTTCTTCCAAGAACCAGAAATGCAGTTTCCTCACAAATGTTCTCCTTCACCATAAGAAAAGTGCCAATCATGTAGGAAATGATTCGCACATGAAAATATCAGAGTTGCAAAACGCGGGATTTGAACCCGCTACACTCGATTTCCCAAGCGACCTCGTCGCCACTGGCCTAGCACATATTATAAATGAGGTTTTAATTTAATTTCTTTGGTACTTCCTCCTACTGCCAATTCTTATGGAGGTAAATTTGAAATATAGACACCATTTATCCAGGATTTATTACATGCTATTATTATAAATACTGTCATATATACATGAAACATTCACCTATTTCATGAAACCATCTCAACCATCATACGATGTAAGATTTTTTTTTTAAATAAAGAATTACTATGAACACAAATTTACATAACACTATCTAAAACAAAATTAAAATGTAAGTTAACTAACCTTTATTATATCCAATACACGAGCCGCACTGGGTTTTTGCACCAGGTGTTTGAACATCAAACATGCAAAGTCGGTATGTAAACCCTAAACAAAAGAAGAATATATACATATTACATATTTACATTGATAACACATTTGGTTCAGTTTGTAGTGATCCTGCTTTCTGTGTCAGAGGACGCGGGTTAAAGTACCGCTAGGGGCATTTAGATATGGTTTTCTTTTTAAGTTTATCATGTCTTTACTGAAAAAAGAAACGCAATTTTTATATCCACTCTAAAAAACGCAGAGGGAAGCTCGGGCACCAGGTACTTATTTACTATATAAAATAATCTGTTTATAACCAGAGTAGTTAATTCATATAATAACTAAATTCATCTTTTCAAGTTGTTATAATATAATACTGTGGTATCTAAGCATTTTTAAAGATAATGTGTACATGAGAATTAGCACTCAAGATAAAGCTTACTTTTATCTATATATGTTACTTTTGAAAACATTTTACCTGAAAGCAATTATTGTGCATATTTAAAGCCTTAGTAAAAGACATGATTTTCCATTTTCTGCCCTTTCTTCAGGTTTGTGGATAGACAATTTTTTATAATTAGATTAAATAACACCAGACAGAATTCAAACACCCCAAAAACATTCAAAAGCTATTTTCATTTCATTTTTACTATTTATTTAGGAAAGAACACATTGGTATAACCAAATTCTTTATTTTAATATAAAATTGTTATATTTTTTGTTTATCTTGATGTACAAATTGTAAATGTGATGCTACATATAAATATAGACTGTATATGATTGTACATCTACCGTTCTGTTTTTCAATTGACATCATAAAATACTTATATTTTTGTCATGAACAATAATCTCATTAAACATACCTCATCCCTTGAAATCAGTTCATTACTGAAAGTTAGACCAGGCATTAGACCTCTCTTTTTCAGCCAGAATATAGATGCAAAGCTGCCAGAGAAAAAGATGCCTTCTACTGCAGCAAAAGCAATAATGCGTTCTCCAAATGTTGCCGTCTTGCTGCCAATCCACTGCAAAGCCCAGTCAGCCTTCTTCTTTACACATGGCAGTGTTTCAATAGCATTGAATAGAAAGTCCCTAAAGAACATACATTTGTCATTTAATAATTGATACAGAAGATCCTAAAAGTAGTACTCAAGTCTAAATAAAATAATTCTAAAACCATAGTATGCATGTACAAAAAAATAATTAATGCCTACCATTTGTTGGGATATATCTATTCAATTTCTTACCACAAATACAGGCATCAAATATCACACAATAAACAACCTATAGTCAATGCGTAATATGTGATTAACATTACTAATAAAATATGAATGACTCATAAATTAAAATTTAATAATAAATATGCAAAAAATAAATACCTTTCTTTAGGATCCCTTATGTAGGTGTCTATCAACAGTGAATACATCTCTGAGTGAACATTTTCCATGGCTATTTGAAAACCATAGAAACACCTAGCTTCTGTGACTTGAACTTCCTGCGAGAAACGCTCTACTAGATTTTCATTTACTATACCATCTGATGCGGCAAAAAATGCTAAGACATGCTTAATAAAGTGCTTCTCACAGTCCTTTAAGGTCTCCCAATCAGCCATATCCTATGAGGATAAAAACAAAATTATTTATTTTCCACAAATATTACATTTATTGAACACATAATAAAGACATAATTGAAATAAGTAAAACAATAAAAAAGGCCAAGAAAAAGAAAATATAGAACATAAACATACCTTTGATAAGTCTACTTCTTCTGCAGTCCAAAAGGATGCCTCTGCTTTTTTATACATTTGCCATATGTCCGGATATTGAATTGGGAAAATAACAAAGCGGCGAGGATTTTCTCTTAATAGAGGTTCTAGTTGTGGATCAAACTTTGGTTCTACGTTTTCTTTCACAACATCCATTTTTTTTGCACTCTCTTCGGCTTCATTTGGCATAGAGAGCACTCTCTTGACAGGAGACTAGAGTATAAAGTAAATAGTTAAATACAGTAAATCAAGCTTACAAATAATGAAACGTAAAGATCGTTTTAATATGATTAAAACTTAAAAACAAACCTTAATGTGTATATTATTTAATCCATTGTGCAAATTTTCCTTGTTGGGAGACATTTTCAAATTTCAATATAATAACTTGTATGGTAATAAAACACAATTAATGCAACAATAACAAAAAGATTTAAAAAAGATATATCTTATATGTTTACCATGTGAATACCACTGACCACTGACCAGTGACCACATGAATTGTGAAAACTGAAATGTGAATGACGGAATTAGCCAGTATGTACTTTATTAAGTACTCATAAAAATTTGTGCGCCTTAATTTAGGCGGGAAATTAGTTACGTTCTACGCTGCAATCACGGAGATTATAAGATTAATATGAGCAAAGAAATAAATTATTATCATTACAAAATAATTTTTAAAACAAACTTATTAAATGGTATTTTATTATAATACGAAAAAAATATACTTTACATAACATTATCAAAACAATCGAAGGGGGAAAAATATATTTCCTTAAATTTTTTTAACCCATACTAATAGTTGTCAGTTATGGAACGTGTTCAACTTGTCAACGTTAACCAATCACGAGGTTAGAAAAAATAGCGAAATTCATAATTTTCTCGTAACTCAATAAATATACTAAAAAACTTGTGAAAAGTAAAGAGGAATGTTTAAGAAAGAATTTGTTTAATGAAAATGTATTAAATTCCATGTATCAGTATTAAATAGACTGTACACTTATTTTCCCTCGTAAAACGTTTCATTTTTATTGGACGATAATAAACCAATCAAGTTGTTTTAAATAATGATTGGTTTATTCACAAAATATGATACAAAACGTAGGTTTACACTTTACAACAGCGCTACCTATTGGCGGGTAAATTGCCCGAAAAGCGGGTAATTTTAGGCGATTTTTGTTGGCGGGTAATTTTGACGGGTATTTGCATTGAGCGAGTCAAAGCAGGTATTGTTTTAGTTTAGCTGATTACCTCGATACTTTAAGTTTTTTTTTAATTTTGATTTAATAATTTAAAGCTGTTTTATTGAGAACTGATTACAATGACTTCTTTTTCTAACATTAACACTTTCGTTTATTCTATATAAAACGTAAAAATTACTTAAAAAAAAAACTATTTTCGGGTATTCTGCTATCGGCGGGATAAACAGAGTATTTTAAGGTTTATTGGTCAGGTAAATCAACAAAAAACTCTGGCAGATCTGGATTACAAATATATTTAATCTGTGAATTATGGCTAATACACACCAGTCGGCATGCATTGGGATATTTTTTGCATTCCTCTTCGTGTATATACATATAGCTACATTGGTTTAGGTTAATTTTAGGGCTTCAAATAAATGAGTTAAAGAGTTTTACAATTAATATATATTTTTTAAATTTTTAATGTTTTCTCAAACTTCTAGCAGACTGTACCTGAGCAGTACTGCTTTCCGAACCTGCGGTAGGTAGGTAGACTACACTGATAATCTTAAAAACAATGTTAGTGAGCCAAAAATACTGTGAACAGATAAGAAAATTCTGTATGTTTATAAGTTAGTTTATTCTACATAAGCTAATGCTTAAAAATATTGATATGTACATTGCATAACGCGGTCACAATTAAAATATAAAGGGCCACGATTCATGAACATTTTAGAATTGCACATATTATAAAGTTAAGTCTTCCGCCATGCTGAATTTGTGTTTATTCGATCTACTTTGAGAAATTATTTATTGTAAAGATATTCGTATCTAGAAGTCTATAATAATTTATCAAAATTTGGTGAAAATGTAAGCTATCGGTTTGATGATGATTGTAAATTAAGTCTGAAAATATCGTATTTTATCAATGGAATATGAAACTGGTTTTCCTTTAAGACCTCGCACTGCAAGCATATATACTACATAGGCAGAACAGTTATAGGTAAAACAGTTTTACAATAAGAGTATTATAAACATTTCAATCATTTATTGTAATAACTTGTTAACGAGTACTCTTTGTTAACGAGTGAGTAACGCCTAAGTAATACCTAAACATTGTGGAGTTAACCGTTGCGGCAATACGCACCTGGCGTTTTTTGATTGGTGCAGATATATTTAATTATATAAATGTTAAATTATATATGTACGAGGCAGGTTAACCGACAGGTTAAACAAAAAAAAAGGTTAACCGACAGGAAGGGTAAATTTTAATGGAATTGTATAGTTAGACAAATAATTTGCATACGAAAAATACTAAAATACAAAGAAAAAGAGAAAGTGGAAAGACCATTAATGTATTAAATTCTAAAAATAAAATTTTAATTTTTAAAATATACTTTCCTTGATTCTGACTTCGTAAATATCGGATTATGTATATTATAGGAAATGACAATTTATGTACAGTAATTTTTTACTTTTGAGTGTCAAGATGTCGGTTTTTTTTAGTTATACTTCTTTTGGCATATTTGGAAAAAAATATGATAGTAAAATTTTTACGATGCACGCGCACACCGACAGCCAAAATGCGACATGATGAAGTTAGCTGCATTCCTTTTACAAACAGAGTGTTCTGACATGGAAGATGAAATCTTAGGCTATTTCTGTTCTGTTACGCTAAAGAAGTATAACTTCTTAATGCGTACATATCCTAATTACAAACACTTTTAAAGGTTCAAGTCGATATGACAATTAAAATTAGGTAAAAAGGTCTAATTAGATCTGTTAAGATACTACCGATTTCTTATAAACGGTATACTCTATATCAAGGAAAATTTTATGGAATCACCTCGGGACCTTTTTTTTTTTTAACGTTGGGAAATGCATTTACGCACAACGTGTGGGACTCACCGGCGTAATACAGCCAGTACTACCCACTAAAACCCAACAAAACCTAGGTGAACATAGATTAAAACAATCATACATACACTATACAGATGAACATAGAACCTTCTCCTTTTTGGAAGTCAGTTAAAAAGTCGGGGAATCATAAAAGTTTATTTATATTAATTATTAACATAGTTGCTTCAAAAATATTAGTAGTAAGCATTTGTTCTTAGAGTTTACATAAACTATGTATATGTACTCTAAGGATTAGTTACCCATGTAAGCATGTATATTTGTACGCATTTGTTTAATTTGAACATTTTTTATCTGTACTCTATAATATTATTTCATATTTGTCAAAGCTGATGCTTGACGTAACATTTGTATAAAAATTTGTGATGATTTCGGTATTTGGTTAGCCGTAAAAGAAATTCTAATATATAAGCTATTTTTTAGGTTTTAACATTGTATATTGTATAATTATTAGTTAAAATGTCAGATAATGACGACGATTATATGTGTGAAGAGGAAGAAGATTATGGATTGGTAAGTTACGTTTTAATTCAATGTTCATTTTATTCCTTTCATTGTTTTATTTATTATGAAATAGTTTTAATAAGTTTTCAAATAAGTGCTTTTACATATTTACTAAAAGTTTTTTTTTGCAATCATAACTTTTACGTTTGTACTAAATGCTTAATGTAAAATTATTTTCTTCAGGAATATTCAGAAGACAGCAATACGGAACCTGATGTTGATCTAGAGAACCAGTACTATAATAGCAAAGCTTTAAAAGAGGATGAACCTCAAGCAGCACTACTTAGCTTCCAAAAGGTCTTAGAACTAGAAGGTGGTGATAAAGGAGAATGGGGTTTCAAGGCACTTAAGCAAATGATAAAAATCAATTTCAAACTGGTATAATCATTTTCCATGTGTGTTGTCATAAAACCTAAATATACCTGAAAATACTTTATATTGTTTTAATGAGGATAATTTTTTTAGGGAAATTTCACTGAAATGATGTCTAGATACAAACAGCTGCTAACATACATTAAAAGTGCAGTCACAAGAAATCATTCGGAAAAGTCCATCAACTCTATACTGGATTATATATCAACATCAAGAAATGTATGTACATGATAAATAGTTCTATTATTGTTTTGAATATCTCAGTAAATCTAATATATGTTATTTTTTTTTTTAAATGAAGTAGACTTGTGTTATACAAGTAATATAATATTATTGATATTAATATAAATGATTGTTATTTTGCTTTCAGATGGAATTACTGCAGGACTTTTATGAAACTACATTAGAGGCTTTAAAGGATGCCAAAAATGATAGATTGTGGTTTAAGACAAACACAAAACTAGGCAAATTATATTATGACAGAGGAGATTTCAACAAATTAGCCAAGATACTAAAACAGTTACATCAGAGCTGTCAAGTAATAATTTTCATTATAATTTAATTATATTGTTCATTATTTATAACAATTCAAATATGTACATAATGAAATTTTAAAATACTATCCATAAAAAGGTTATATGTTTATTTTTATGGTAAAAAAAACATATAAAGAAAAGTATGTAATAAAAATATAGACATCAAATTTAGAAGTAAATTTTTAAGGTTCCAAAGGCAAAAGACGAAAACAAACCGTAATTATTTTGGTATGTCCTGCTTTCCATGTATCACAACCATTTTACTTTAGAGATTATATTAGAGCTCAGACAAATCTATAGGCAAATTTCAAAAATTAAAAAATTAGTGGATGGATAACATAAACAATTTAACTTTATTGATTAACCTCTTAACTTGTCTAATTTATTTTAAATTAATGATGTTAAACAAACATTTCAGACTGATGAAGGTGAAGATGACCTGAAGAAAGGCACCCAACTCCTCGAGATATATGCACTAGAGATACAAATGTACACGGCACAAAAAAACAATAAGAAACTTAAGGCACTATATGAACAATCCTTGCATATAAAGTCTGCAATCCCACATCCACTTATTATGGGTGTTATAAGAGGTAAAAGGATTTATATTTAGTATCAAAAAGGCACATTGTCCTTAAAATATATTATAAAAGTCAATTAATACTTTCTTAGATATATGCGAATATTTGACATTTTAAATAAAACTATCTTTTCTGATTTATATTATCTGTAACAATTACAACTATATAATGTACTAGCATCGCCCGCGGCTCCGCCCGCGTTTAGATGACCAAAAACCAAATTCTTAGGTTTTACATATTAGTATACTCTTACGCAATGTAAGAGTTTTTGTATTTTTTCTCAAAAATGAGATATTTTCTCGGCGGTAAAAAGTATCCTATATAGTGACCCGGATAACCAGCTATCACCATACCAAATTTCATCAAAATCCGTGGTTTTTCTGTGAAGTGGTAACAGACAGACAGACAAAAATTCTAAAAAATTAAGATTCTGCCTCTGTATCAATAATAATGTTTATTTCAATAAGATTTTCCAAAAAATATCTAATGTACAGATTCGGCTTAGTTACAATTTTAATATATGTATAGATTTGAGACCTCTAAAACCTTAGTCTCTCACGTGATCATTTGAATCGTTAGTTACCAAAAATCCAAGTAAATCTGAGAAAAAATCTAATTAGACAATAAATATTTCATAAAAACTTTGATGCTAGGATAATTGTAATACTAAATAATATAATTGTTTTCTTTATCATATTTATACATATAATATGTATATATTGCTCCAAATAAAAAAGATAACTTGCAGAAGCATAGAATTTACATGCCTTGCCTTGCACAAGAGTGTAATACCACTAAGTTTCCAATTCCTTCCTGCTACTGAGAGTTTACTATATATGGCGCCATCCAAAAATCGAACCCAGAACCTTAAAATACGATAAATAAGAAGCAATTTGCATTTAATTTCGACTTAAAAGATAGAGTTTAAATGACTCCTAATTTATTAATTGAAACCAAATTAGAGGTATATCACTTTTAATGATAAAATTGAATTATAATTCCAAATTAGAAATATTTTATACTTAAGCTGCTTAGTTAATAGTGATTTAAAATATGCAGTTATATGAAAAAAATATATTTCAGAATGTGGGGGTAAAATGCACTTACGCGAAGGCGAGTTCGAGAAGGCCCATACGGATTTTTTCGAGGCTTTTAAGAACTACGACGAGTCAGGCAGCCCGCGCCGCACCACCTGTCTCAAGTACCTGGTATTGGCAAATATGTGAGTACATTTTTATTTTTTCCAAAGATGCATGTTTTATATGCATGAGGCCCATATGATGTAATGATTTGGGTAATTTATAAAAGTTTTAGGTGCATTCATGTTTTCCAATTAGATTAATAAACATTCATTAGTCAAACACGTTAATTTATAGTTTAGGATAATTTATCTTATAGCGATTATAAGATCTCTAAAACAAACAGACATATATACATTACGCTATTGTATTAAATACGACTTTCTTAGATTTACGCAAATATTTGACATTTTAAATAAAAGATGAGTCCCTCCCGTGACCATGGATGCTGTAAAGTATTCGAAACGTCGGGAACCAAAAATCAAAATAAATCCGCGAAATAATCCGAAAAGATAGTTTTATTTAAAATATGAAATACAAATCAGACCATAAGTAAGTGTTCCTCATTCTTTTTATTAATTCATTGATTTTCTAGTATTTAATTATTTATTTCCTACTAACGACTTAGCGAGTTTTAATTTTTTTGCGCGGAACCCTGATTCTTTTTCTAATATAAAAGTAGCCTAAAATACTCCTTGTAACATCAGTTGTCTGCCAGTGAAAGTCCCGTTAAAATCGGTCCAGCCGTTTCAGAGATTAGCCAGAACAAACAGACAGACACAAAATTTTAAAAATTGTTTTATACTTACAAGTACCGTATACTTTAATATGCATTTAGTAAAAACCTGTTATTTTGTCATTACAAACACACTTTTTATTTATTTGTATATATGCATAAAAATCTAGTCATAATTTGCATATAAACAAACGGCAACACTAATTTTCAGGTTAATGAAATCCGGCATTAATCCGTTCGACTCGCAAGAGGCAAAGCCCTATAAGAACGATCCAGAAATACTAGCAATGACAAACCTAGTGATGGCATATCAGAACAACGACATCAACGACTTCGAAGCCATACTCAAGCACAACCGAAATAACATTATGGATGATCCCTTCATACGGGAACATATAGAAGACCTGTTGAGGAACATCCGCACCCAGGTCCTCATTAAGCTCATCGGCCCCTACACCCGTATACACATACCTTTTATCTCCAAGGAACTCAATATTGACGAAAAGGACGTGGAAAATCTTCTCGTCACCTGCATTCTTGATAAGTAAGTAATATTGTTTAATAATTGTTAGGGTATGTTTTAAGTTAAATATTGCTGTTTTACCAAAACTTTTCTTTTAATATTAGTTCTCAATATTTTTTTCACATTGATTAATGTGAAGTAATTAGTTTAAATAAGTAATTAAAACAATAGGGAATGTGCATGTGATTTAATTTTTTTATTGCTTCTGAATTATGCCTGTATTACATTTTTTAATGTAATTTATTTTTGATTAAGAAAATAATTATTAAAAAGTGCAAATTTATGTGGAAAATTCAAAGTAGTTGAAACGCAACGCCATTGGTCACACCGAATGTGACGTCAATGTCTTTAGTAACAGAGCCAGTGTTACCATTTACCAATTCGTTTAAGCAAAAGTCGTCATTTTTATCGACAAAATCGCTAAATAGGCAAAACTGGCTTTGTTATTATAGACTATGATGTCACGCCAAGCGCGCCAAAATGGCTGGCGTTTAAACATCCGTATCGGTTTGATATTTAAACAAAAAAAAAACACTTTTTTAAGTTTTCGTTATTTCGGCACTGTTATAAGCGCCATGGCCACGGGTATAATCGAGTCCTCGTGGAGAACTCATAAAAAAAATATTAAAGAGTGCGTGTATCAATGTGTAAGACGCGCAAAAAAGTGAAAAAGAACTTCTGTGGGATATCAGTACTTTTTATGAAGTTCAATTTATGTATTAATTAGGATAGAAGAGATACTAAAAAAAGTTTTTTTATCGATTTAAAAAGGAAAACAATATTTTATTATTTACATAGTATATAGATGATGTTAAGGTAAAATTTAATTTCTTATCAAATGTTGTAATGATTTAATAAATTATATACTCCAATAATATAAATAATAATACAAGTAAGACTAAACAAGTTTCACTTCCGTAACGTAACGTCGCGTAACGCCCAGCATAACTGGGTTTCCGTTACAAAAATCATGACGCCAAATACCAATCCTTTTTCGCTTTCATGGCGCAACTAAAAAAATTTTACTTCAAAAACATAAATATCGCGTTGTACAACATAGTGAGTATGAATGCTTAAAGATTTCTAACCGGTGTCCCCGCAGCACGATCAGCGGGCGCATCGACCAGGTGAACTCCGTGCTGGAGCTGGCGAGCGGCGCGCGCGGCGCCGCGCGCTACCTCGCGCTCGACAAGTGGACCGCGCAGCTCGCCTCGCTGCACCTCGCGCTCGCCAACAAGATGGCGTAGTCCCACACCACACGCCACGCACCACCCAATCATATCTCTACAACATTCTTTTGATACTACCGTAGTATAAAAAAGAAAGATTCCGACGAATTGATAATCTCCTCCTTTTTGGAAATCGGTTAAAAATCCATACAGTAGGCTATCGCTAACGTTAAATACCAATTTTCACGGTGAACGGTTTTGATGTTAAAACGCTGTAGAGCCGTTAGTCAATCCTTAATCTTTTTCCTAGCTGTCATATAGAACGCTCTATATGACAGCTAACGGAACTATTTTAACGGAATTGCTGTTTAATGCAAGGCTTGTCAAAAATGCTAATTTTCACGGCAAACAGTTTCCAAGTTAAAACATACAGTGCTTTGGCACTACATGTCACCTTGCGTTTAGCCATCGTCAACCCTAAAGTCATTTCCCGAATGTCGTATAAAATGACAGTCGGGAGCGCCTGTAGTGACGCCTTCGTTAGACCACTGTATGGATAAGTAGATTGTGATGCTACATGCTCTCTGTGGGGTGACGTATTTCTAACTAGCTGCCAAGTTGGAAGATGCTTTCATATCGGCTAGCTTTAGTGATTCTTTTATATACCATTATAAGCATTGAGTAATGGTTATATAGACATTGTTATAATTTCCGTTCAATGTCTTAGTGTGCAATTTCCTGTTGGTAATAATTTCAGTTTAGAAGTAAGCTTTGTTAGTCTCCAAAGTGAGCCGATATCCCCGCAGGTGCCATCAATATTGATATACCATTAAAAAAACATAAATAACTCGTTTAATTCTAATTTTTCTCTTCTAATAAAGCAGAAACAAATCATTGCTGCATTACTTACTGTTTCTAATTCTGGGTCAAATAAGATAAGTAAAAATATGTTCCAGCACTAAGTTTCTTCCAGTATAACAGTGAATTGACCACTAACTGTCAATAAAAGTTTACATTGCATATCTTGTTTTCTTTTGAACCCTAATTAAATACTATATCCTTATGAATATTTGACATTTTAAATAAAACTATCTTTTTGGATTTTCTTTGAGATGTCTAAAACTATGGTTAATGTATTGTATGTATTCAGCCCTTTTTAACGTCCTACAGCTGGGCCCGGGCTTCCCTTCAATACGGGGGGAATCAGGCCGTAGTCCACCACGCTGACCAAGTGCGGGTTAGATGTTAGCTGTAAAGCATTTAATTGGTCGGGAACAAAAATTAAAATAAAACTGCGAAAAAATCGGAAGAGACAGTTTTATTTTAACAGTTGTTGATGAAATTTGATTTAGTTATAAATTACTAGCAACTCCATCTTGCTTCGCTCGGGTTTCGTCCCAAGCTTGCTTCCCAATACAAACTTTCATCCACATTTTCACCCCCTTAAGGGATGATTTCAGGGATAAAAAGTATCCTATGTCCTTCCCAGGGTCTCAAACTATCTTCTTACCAAATTTCATCTAAATCGGTTCAGTAGATCCAGAGATTACCCTCTACAATGTCACAAACTTTACCTCTTATCAGTATTAGATTTAGGAAAAAGGTAAGTAGGAGTAAAAACAAAATTCGATATATTTGAGTAAAATGTTTAATTTGTATACGTCGATTATATGTAAAGTCCTTAACATAATCTTATTACATCGTATAATAATGCTACTAAATGGACGGTCTGGTATCACAGGTTAGTTATGTATATTCTCATATTTTTATTCAATATACAAAATTAATTCATTATAGAAAAATATAAAAAAAAAAGAATATAAATTTTCTTAGTTTTAAAAGTACAATAAAAAAATATTTAAGTACTGTAGTACTTCGTATACTTATATGTAATTGGGTAATAATTACAATTAAAAAATGTCTTTATTATTAAAAATAATGCAATCATATAAAAAATGTATAAATGTATTAAATATTGTATGGATTGTATAAATATGTATAGACTTGATAAATAAAAAAAAATATAAAAATCTTTAAAAATTCATCCAAAAATATTATGGAATGTATATAACCGAGATATAGAAGTATTGTCTACACTCACAACATAGATCTTAGCTATATTGAGATATTTAAAGTTTAGACTACACAATATTAACCCATCTTATAAAATAAAGTACACAGTGTATAATGGCACTAGTTAATTAGTATAAAATGCAGTATAAGACAATTTTAAATTGCTTGATATGTCACATCCTGAACACTTTCAAAGGCTGCCGTAAACTACGTTTACTTCATATAAACCGTCATCAAAATTATCATTTCAAATGAATAAAATAAATATATATAATATTAGATCTACAAGTGGTATCCTGTCATCCGTCATACAAAAGTAAAAATGCCGAAAGGAGCTAGTGTTTTGGCATTTATATAGAATAAAAGAGTAGGTATTCCATGCGTTCTAGTTTAATTACATATATTTATATGAATATAGTCTAGTCGACAAGTAAATTAATGTACATAAAATAAAGCAATTTCCGCGATATTGCCATTCGATAAAGGGGCACTTTCGAAGCCTAAATCCAAGTTAGAGGGGTCGCTTGAGAGGTGCTGGTGCCACTATCACGAATAACGGGTTTTATTCAATGTCCAAAACCGCTTATCCTACGTAAAAAAAAGTATAAATGAAATATTTTCTCTTTCAAAATTAATTTTTTTAACTTTTTTTCTAAATCTGATATTTTTCGAGATATCGCGGTCAAAACGCACAAATTTCGCACCTTCGTCGGTTTTTCGCAATTATCTAGCCTAACCGTTCATTTACATGCAATTTTATCGCGCGATATCAAGCACTCTCGAGCGATTCCCCAAACTTAGGCTTAGAAAATGCCCCTTTATTGAATGGCATTATCGTAGAAATTGCTTTATTTTGTGTAGATTACGCCTTTTTTTCTATATTGTTCGGACTAAAAGAGCACCATATTAAAACAAACTATTCTGGTGGAATATCGTTAACATTATACAGCTCTGATAATACAAAAAAAAATTAGGTTTATTTTTATTAAAAAAAAAAAACATTATAATTGTTCCACTTGCGGCTTTATAAATAGCATCGCTTTTGATAGCCCTAATATCATAATGGCTTGTTCCTAGCGATATAACTACTGTAACAATTTACGTCTTTATTCAAACTTATAATGAAAAAAAAAGTTTAATTACGTTGAGAGTAGTGATGTAACGAAAATGCGTATTAACAAATATTCGCATATGTATTCGCAAGAAACGATGCGAATATTTAGCGAAAATATTTGACAAACAAAAAGTTACATACATGGAATGGACGGATATGGAATGATAATACAACGGTGTGCTTAATTTATGTTTTTATATCACTTTGTCACACCTTATGTTAGTACCAATTATGTTAATTTTTAACAGGTATTAGTTAAATTTAATAAATACAATAATACTAAAGTAACCTCAAAACATAACAAATATTTTAGAATGAACATTATGTTACTAACTTCGTTCATTTTAACCTGTATCGGTTCGGCTACAATCGGTTTAAACATGGCCGACACGAATTTGCGTGCGCTTTATTTGAAAGTCAACATTCGCATTCGTATTTACGAATGTGAAAAATCGAATATTCGTTACATCACTAGTTGAAAGCAATATAAGAGAAGCTCTCTAGATTAACCCAAAATGGCGTTATTGTTACACCATCTTTTATGCTCTAATCTTTTGTTGAATTGACGGTAGGAAAATCCTCTTAAAAGTCTATTTTAATTAAGTATATTTTTAGGTTCAAGTTAATCTACACATATATGTATGTATTTAGGTATTGTTTAGAACACATCTTAAAATTGTGTATAGCACTGAACTTTAGGGTAGTGTCAGACATGTCAGTAAAGATTTATTGTAAATTAATTTAATCTATATTTATTTTTATTATTATTTTCAGTAAATACCATGTAATTTTAAAGCTGCATATAAAAGCTTACGATACAAACAATCTTATAAAGGTAAGGTGTGGACTTTATATTTGCATATTTGCACATGTCTGACAGCATTGGTAGAAGAAGGGAGATTCTGTAATTTAGTATATTTACCCACCATTCACGCATTCGTATCACTGCTTATCGTGCAGCCATGGGCGGAACACGGGCAGCGTGGTGGGGTAGTGGGTGGGCGGGTGCGGCTCCTCATCGTCGCGGAATGGATACGTGCCGAGAAGGATCGGCAGCTGGAGTTTCACTTCCTTCTCTAGACTCTTCGGTTCGATTATGAACTGGAAATTTTGTAGGGGATTTAGCGATTGTACGTGTTTTGATAACATTTGCATAATTCTCATAAAAGGTAATTTACAACGTATGCATTTTCCAAGAAACATTATTATTATTATTATTGAGGGAATATTACTATTATATAGCTCTGATATTTTCATGTGCGAATCATTTCTAACAGAGGCCCGTGCTCAGCAGTGGGACGTTAAAAAGGGCTGAATACAAGCTGGACGAACTATAATCGCCAATATGTGGTAAAAAACCGGACCATGTATTAGTGCTAACTGCTAATATCTTAATATAGTGTGTAGTATAGTAGTATACTCACAAACACATCGTACTGCACGGAGATGAGGTGGCAGCCGCGCAGGTTGGTGGGCGGCAGCGGCGGCACGTACAGCAGCTCGGCGCGCCACGTCTGCTCGCCGCCCGCGCGCAGCTTGCCGCGCGCCAGCCGCGCCAGCTCGCGCGACTCGCGCGCCGCCACCTTGCCGTGCGCGCTGTACTGGATCGTCTGCCGACACACCGCACCCTCACACATCGACTAAGAGAGTACTAGATACACAATCCGAAGCAAAACTTCTCTTAAAACTAAACGCAATTAAAAGTTGTTTTTACAAAAAAAAGCGACCTCAAATGTTCAAATGATCGCTCATTCGGTGAGGACTTTTTTGTTGCTGATTATGTATCTAGTACTTTTTTGATCAATGTCGCCACACCGCCACACCATTTTACTTCACATTTACATATACTAGACTAGTATATACTATCCTTTCCTTCGGGTGTACCCCTAGGTGTCTATCCACCATTTACTAGCTTCATTTTAAACCGTTTTAAGCAACTTAACTTTCTTAAATTCAATTGAAATTGTTATATTTTTTTTTAAAATAAATTATGGCCCATGTTACTCGCTGATAATGTAGCTTTTATAGGTGAAAGAATTTTTATAATTTGTACAGTAGTTTTTTAGTTTGTCCATTACAAACAAATATGTAAAAAAATAAATTGTTTCTTTTTATAATATTAACACCTCCAGGTAAATTTCTAAGAATTTAATTAAATTTCTTAAAAAATCTATTGTTAAGTGTAACGCCGGCGTGTCAGCGGTCGTGGAGGGATTAGTATAGCGTACCTCAGTGAGCGCGGCGCGCGTGGCGCGTATGGCGGTGCGCGAGCGGTTGTCGACGTGCGCGGAGAGCGCGATGCTCTGGCCGGGCACGTACGCGCCGCGGTCCAGCGCCACGCGGCAGCTCACCGCGCCGCCGCCCACGCAGCCCACGCCCAGCTTGTGCTCCACGCTCAGCTCGAACTCTTGCTGTTGCGTTCAACGAGATAGCATTCATAAATAAATAAATATCACACAAATGAATGCTCCCAGCGGGACTCGAACTCGTGACCGCTGGCACAGCAAGTACACTACAAACTGAGCCAAACGTGTCGTCAAAGTCGTATGCAAATGTCGCAAATTTTTAATACTTTTTGATGTGAAACATCTAGCGAGCGGCGAATCTCCCTATCTCACAGCGCTGAGCTTGTATTTTAATTCTGTTATTAAATTAATATGTATTTTTTCTTTAAAAGAAATCTCAATATTTTGTTTTCGATTATGTTATATTTAATTTCCTTTAATAATACACTTTTTATGCAAATTTTCAATTTTTTAATTTTGTTTTATGTAATTTATAAACAAAAGGAAAGAAGTACGGCGATCGTTATGATAATTAAAAACGAGTTCGTGTTTTGATAAAAAGAAGCATACCAATGTCACTTTTGAGAAGCCCCAATAACTCCTTACTTCACACAGAATACCATATCAACCAAATTCTCTACATATGTTTTTATACAATATATAGTTTTATTATAACGTTTTATCCCATGATAAAAAATCTCTAATTTCTAAATTCTAACCATTGCTACACAAAAAATTATAACTCATTTCAGTGTGAAAGAAGTACAAGCAAACACATTTTTACATATAATGTATTGGTATGGATAAGTCTAGGTAGGTAAAAACACAAAATATAGTTTTCTCATACATATTAATAGTGATATGCTCCACCGCCCAATAGATTTAATGAGGTGATTAAAATCATTAGCATGAAATGTTATAATTGCTTGCATTGAAGCATTTCTCCTGTTATTATCATAATTCTCTAACCTAAAAAGTTACTTATCATATGATATTTTTTTTGTTGCTATTCATTACTAGTGACACCCTAGCTCCGCTCGGGTGCGTCCCCACATATGTTTTAATTTTTTTGAGTGGAACCCTAATTCTTTTTGTAAATAAAAGTAGCCTTTTGTAATTTGCTTTTTATAACATCAGCTATCTGCCTGTACAAATCCCGACAAAATCGGTTCAGCCGTTTCGGAGACTAGCCAGAACAAACAGACCGACAAAAATTTTAACAATTGTTTTTTTTATAAGTACCTTATACAACTTCACATGCGTTTAGTAAAAAGCTGTTATTTTGACATTACAAACAGACACTTCAATTTTACTTAACTGTATAGATAAATTAATTTCAATACATAGATAATAAAATACTTTTATGTGTTAAATTAATTTGTTTTTTATTAAATTTTATACTCACAGCAAGAACTGGAGGTTCCAAATTCAAGTCAATGGGATTCATCACTATAAATACTTGTTGGTTTTTGTGAGTCAAGCCATTAGGTTCCCGCAGGGCTGCTTTACAATAATACTGCACCCATCCATGTGTGCCGAGGAATGTGGACGGCAGCCCCATAGGCAAACCCAGTTTAAATGGAAAACTATGTATCCCAGGAGACAACACTGAAGTGCTATGACCTATTAACAGTTACATATAAATATATACAAAATGTTAGACATATATATATATATGTGTACTTTAATTTAGGCAGAAAGAACTATGTATTTTTTTTTAAATATTATAAAAATATTAATCTTACACTACTCTAAATATGTAAAATTTGTTTGCTTGGAGATTATTTCTGGATTCTATTGAACTGATTTTAATTGATGTTAATAATAGAAAGCTGTGGTTTCTAAATTGTTTAATTAAATTTTCATATGTGGGTGACAAACAATAAGTCTTTAATATAAACTTTTTTAATATAATGCTGGGTATATAAATATGCCAAAAATCATGATTACCTGGTTCTCCTAAGAGACGCATTCGAAAATCAATATAATTCTCCTTATCAAAAAGCCTCTCATGTCTACCAGAACCTACTCTAACCACACCTTCACCTACTACATGGAAATGAAGGCCTAAAAACAAAATAATCTGTTATATCTATTATTAAAAATAATAATACATATTATACTATTCAATGTGAGCTGTGAGAAATCATAAATAAAAAAAGCACTCAAAATAGTATAAAAATACATGAACTTCTAACATAATCTGTATATACATCTTCAAAGACAAGCTCTTTTCTTTCTAGATTAATAAGTAAAAAAAATTTTAAGTCATTCTTTGTGTTACTTAGCTATAATTTCATTAACATTAAGATTCTTAAATAATACATTTTAAATGGTTCATGGTAAAAGAATGGCTGACCTTTCATCCCACATGTTAATTGAAACATTACCCAGACAAAAATAGGTAGGAGGAGACTAAGTAGAAATTAATAGTAGTTAGAAATACATAATTCAAACTCACCAAGTACTGGAGTATCATCTTGAAGTTCCATTAAGACTTTTCCCGATAAAAATTGACCAGGAAAATAAAGTAGAGATGTGTTGTCAAATACTATTAAAAACTTTAGTAGTTTTCTGGGCATTTTGGCTTCTTAAAAACTACCTATAAAAAACATTATAAATAAGAATTATTCTTTTAATTAAAAAATAATGATAATTTCTTTCAAGTTCTTGTAATTTACTTAAAAAATAAAATGAAATGCACACATTATAAATATTATTTACAAAAATTTGAAAGAAACCTTAGTAGATTACATAGTGGAGGAATGTTTAAAAATAAAAATTATTGCGAAGACGACATTATTCTAATATATTCTCATGTTGTCGTAGGTTGTTAAGTAATAACTTTTGCGAAGGCCACCAAGTAAACTTTTTACCTCAAGATGAATCAACTGTGTTATAATTAATAATCCACAATTTCAATAAATTTTAATTCACAAAGACAATACCGATTTGTATTGGAAGAACTATTTTAAAATACTTTTGTTTTATACAATTTCTACGAATATAAAAGTTGAGTACAACTACTTATTTTGACATTATGTCATAGACTAGTTGACACTTGACAGTTTACTTACTCCAAATTCCAATGAACAATTGATATTGCATTGCCTAATAAGGTTCTGAAATGTGACCACACTGGAATTTTATTGATGTTTCCGAATTCTCAAATATAATTTTCCTTTAAGATTATCCAAAATTAATATAATTATTATTTTCAAATCCATAAATAAATATTTTTTATTAAATAAAAGAATATATCACAAATAACTTTTATATTAAATTGAAGTTTTTAACAGTCAACATTCATAAATTATATTTGCATTTTGCTAATAAAAAAAATAAAACTACTAAAAGTGTCAGTTAAAATTAAAAAGAACCTTTTAAGTTTTAAAATAAGTTTGCGTATTTTCTTAATTTTAAATTGTGCAGAATTAAACAGAAATTTAATATTCTTATTATTTTCTCACTTTTAAATAAAAAAATCGTTGTGAACCTGAAATTACTTAAACGTTTTTTAAAGTTTGTCGTAACAACGAAGATTCTGGTTATGTTTATGTTTTCTAAAAATATTTAGTGAAGAATTCTGTAGCAAGTATAAGAAAATATATTAAAAATGCCAAGTGAAATGATAACTTTGCAGCTCGGCCAATGTGGCAATCAAAGTAATAAATTAACTTTACTGTTTTGTTTTTATACGTAATGTAAGGCAATGTTCTTTATCTTATTATTTTAAATTACAGTTGGCTTTGAGTTTTGGAAGCAATTATGCATAGAGCATGGTATATCCCCTGAAGGCATTTTAGAAGAGTTCGCTACTGCTGGGACTGATAGGAAAGATGTGTTTTTTTATCAAGCAGATGATGATCATTATATTCCTAGGGCAGTGCTCTTAGATCTTGAACCTCGAGTGATACATACTATTATGAACTCTCCTTACGCTAAGGTAACTATAGTTTTTTTTTAATTTATGATAAATAACAATAATATGTTGGGTCACTAACACACAGTACCATCTAGTTCCATGGTAAGCTACAAGGCTTGTGATATGGATACCAGATAGTCGATACACTAAACATATTATATAAATACTTCCATATTTACTTTTTAAGTATAGTTTAAACAATTGCTAAATATTTTTTGTATTCATATTTTAGAGTCCTAATTAATAGTCATAATTCTCAAAATTTTTGAACTTTGTTTCGGCAAGCATATAGGTTTTTGTAATTTACTAACTTTTAATTTTTGAATTTTTGAAAGTATCATTTTTCCTTTTTCTAAATTATGCATATTTAACTATCTTAAATATTTTCACAGTTATATAATCCAGAAAATGTATACCTGTCTAAGCATGGTGGTGGTGCAGGTAACAACTGGGCATCTGGTTTTGCCCAGGGTGAGAAACTAAATGAGGAAGTATTTGATATTATCAATAGGGAAGCTGATGGCAGTGATAATTTGGAGGTAAAACATGTTTTAAACAATGTTTTTCTCATATAATAATTATTATATTTATGGAAAAAAAATTTTTTCATCTATGTATGTAATTTTTGGCAGGGATTTGTACTATGCCATTCTATAGCGGGTGGAACAGGTTCTGGAATGGGCTCTTATATCTTGGAGCACCTTTCAGACAGATTTCCAAAGAAACTTGTGCAAACATACAGCGTCTTTCCTAATTTGGATGAGATAAGGTAAAATAAATTGTATAATTTATAAACATACATTGTATTTGTATTTTTTTATATAACTGAATTTTCGACTCTCTTTCTCCCTCGCTTTGCTCGGGTTCAGCTCAAGAAAATCAAAAACAAATCTATTCCATGAGAACCATACATTTTTCTGACTATAATCTATCTGCCTTTCACCCAGATCCATTCTGCCCTTCTGGCGTGATTGAGTAACAAATATCCAAACATCAAAACTTTATTCTTTAATCTTAGTAAGATTATATGTGAACATATTGCATAAATGCGTGCTAAAGCACGGTTTTTAAACTTGCACAAGTCACAAGTATTCTATTGTATATAATATATTATAAAACGTTTAATTCCTGGACACAGTTGATTTGTTTCAACTACATAATATATATATTCTTTATTGCATATTAACATAGTAACACACATAATACAGGGAACAATGTGAACATATTGCTTGGCCAAAAGTTTTTTATACACATTTTTGTACATCTAACATTCTTATTTATACACAGTGATGTAGTGGTTCAGCCATACAACTCGCTGCTGACCCTGAAGCGGCTGACGGAGAGCGCAGACTGTGTGATGGTGCTGGACAACACGGCGCTCAACCGCATCGCCAGCGACCGCCTGCATATACAGAACCCTTCCTTCGCACAGATTAACACACTTGTCTCCACTATTATGAGTGCAAGCACTGCTACCCTCAGGTACTTCATAGCTATCAAATCAAAACAAATCGAAATATACTTTATTTAAATAGACTTTCAAGCACTTTTGAACCGTCCCTTTTTACATTATTAAATTTAAATTAAATGTCAATGTCTAAGTCCGTGAGGAATCAACCACGGGCTCGGAAGGCAGTTCTGCTGAGAAACTCAACAGTTGCTCTTTTTAAATATATGTAATTATAATTTACAATATATCAATACAATAATTATCTACTTATCATATATGGCAGTAATCTAAAAAACATAACAGGCCCTTTTAATGGGCCACTGCTGGGCATAGATCCACTTCAATTGTGCGGGAGGAGCATAGTCCATCACACTAGCCTAGTATGGATTGGTGCAATTCACATATTCTATGAAAACAAATTAGGTTCTTTTAGGCATGCAAATTTCATGTTGGAAATGTAAAGTGGATTTTAAACATGCTTCATAATGTTTGCAAAGAAAGGGTTTTCTGTACAAACTATCACTGCTACACTAGACAAAGCACTATAACAAGATGTATGGAGTTCATAAACAAAATGTTAGTCAGTGTGGTAGACTGTGAGTTTTCTCCCTCTCATAAGTATGAGAGAGTTAATTTAATAGGTTTACATTTTCATTAGCTTGTTAAAATAATAAAATTGATAGTCTATCCATACTGATATTATAAATGTGAAAGTGTGTTTGTTTGTTTGTCCTTCTTCCACGTCGAAACGGAGTGACGGATTGGCGTGACTTTTTGTATGAAGATAGTTGGAGGGCTGGAGAGTGACATAGGCATTTTATCGCAGGGGATTATCTCACTCCCACGAGAAAACATGTTATAATATAACCCAAAAAATATTTATTATCAGAATTACTTAAAATTTGGTATTAATGTTCTTTAATAAAATTAAATAAATTTGCATTTCAACATTTTTCGAAATATGAGATGAAAGTTTGTATAAAACCTACCTTTTTAGTTTTTTTTGTAGTTTTAGCGCGAGCAAAGGCGTAGATTCTGCTAGTATATTACATATAATAATGTATGCGTGTCTAGGTACCCCTCGTACATGAACAACGACCTGATCAGCCTGGTGGCGCCGCTCATCCCCACACCGCGCCTGCACTTCCTCATGACGGGCTACACGCCTCTCAGCGCCGACCACGAACTTAATGCTGTTAGTATTTTGTGCTTTATTTTTTGCGGAATAAAGATCCTTATTGCATGTTACTTAGCACACTTGGCGAATGAGAGTTAGACGGAAAAATTGTAATATTTCGACCGTCACGACACTTTTTATTATTTAGTAAGAGTACCCCGTGTACCAAGAGGTTATATGTGTTAAGCAGTTTTTTAGAATTTTTGTCTGTCTGTCTGTCTTTTACCGCATCACAGAAAAACCACTGGAGGGATTTTAATGAAATTTAGTTTGTTGATAGCTGGTTATCCGGGGCATCATATAGGATACTTTTTAACGCGGGAAAATGTCTTATTTCTGAGAAAAAATACAAAAACTGCAATATAAGAGTATGCTAATATGTAAAACCTAAGAATTTGGTTTTTGGTCATCGGTCATCTGAACGCGGGCGGAATAAAATTGGGATTTTGCAATAATAAAAAATGGGATTTTGTTTGTATAATGAGAACACATATGTTTTCACACACACCTATGTTTTCTGATCACTTTGTGTCTGGTAATATTTGGCAGGCACCAAAGATCAGGAAGACGACGGTACTGGACGTGATGCAGCGCTTGCTGCAGCCTAAGAACATGATGGTCTCGCTGAGCCCCGACCGCGCCAACCAACACTGTTATATATCCATCCTCAACATTATACAAGTATGATTCATATCAAACATAATACTTTCTTTATCTTAACGCGAATATTTGACATTTATCTATACATATAATAAAATTGTAACTAAGCCGTATCTGTACATGAAATATTAAAAAAAAACTTATTGTAATAGACATTATTATCGATACAGAGGCTGAATGTATAGTTTTTAAATTTTTTATCTGTGTGTGACTGCATCACGGAAAAGTGATAAGTGTGGTACACTCTAGGGACAAACCTGAGCGGAGCGACGGTGGGTCGCTAGTATGCATATTGTATGTTATATATACTCGTATATCCATACTAATACATATTATAAATGAGAAAGTGTGTTTGTCTTTCTTTCACGTCGAAATGGAGTGACGGATTGACGTGTTTTTTTATGTGAAGATATTTTAATGGCTGGAGAGTGGCATAAGCTTCTTTTTACCAAGGAAGAATAATACAATGCAAAAAAACATATATGATCAGAATTACTTGGAACTTGATATTAATGCTCTTCAATACATTTAATTAAATATGTGTTAATATGTAAGGGGGTAATAGGAGATGAAAGTTTGTATGAAACCTTCCTATCTAGAGCGTTTTTCATAGTTTTAGCGCGAGCCAACCCGCGGGTTCTGTAGTATGTATATATAATTATACATTTATGGTCGGTGACTGTGATGTCGTGTGTGTGCGCAGGGCGAGGTGGACCCGTCGCAGGTGCACAAGGCGCTGCAGCGCATCCGAGAGCGCCGCCTCGCCTCGTTCATCCCGTGGGGGCCGGCCTCAATACAGGTGGCGCTGTCGCGGCGCTCGCCGCTCGTGCACGCCTCGCACAAGGTCTCCGGCCTGCTGCTCGCCAACCACACCAACATATCCTCCGTGAGTTGGCCTTACTCTTATCCTCTTCACCCTTGCTTACGGCCCACGGGCCCCACTTCAATACGACGGGGATCAGGCTATAATCCATCACGCTGACCAAGTGCGGGTTGGCGGACTTGCTAGGTTTTCTCAGACATGCAGGTTTCCACGCGATGTTTTCCTTTACTGTAAGATAAGTGGTAATGGTTTCCAAGAAAGCGTTAACACTGCCTCTTTGCATTCTATTTGTTTTTTGTTAATGGCTTGAAAACATGCCAGTTGAGTGCAGATTACTTCGTATTATTACAATTTAGTACAGATTCTTTGTCCATCGCTCAGTAATAATTCGAGCTATTTTGTATTTCTTGCATATGCGACAGATGGCACTGACGAAAAGTGTCGCCATCTATAAATGCGCAGTATAAATTAAACAAAATTAATGTTTGAATTTATTCCAATACCCTTTGCTGACAGATTTTTTAATTAGTTTAAATCATGAACGAATTAACCACTGGACTAGACATAAAAGCGGACGTACCTTTATCGGTCTTCTCAGTAACCAGGAGATTTTAGGCTTGGTCGTTTGTTTTTTGCGTCAGTCTCAAGCACTTATTTGTCAACAAAACATCTCCCAAAAATGACTAAATGTTCTGTTAAATGATGTAAAAACTATAACGGCGGAAGCAGCAGTATTTCTTTTCACTTGTAAATACATTATTTTATTACATTTATTGTTATTTATCACACAATGTAATTAAATGTAAAATAAAATGTCATATTATCCAACTATGTTAAATATACTCGATATTTCTATGTATTGTTGACATCTGACAACCATCATAAAATCCCTGGATTATACCATTCAGAACAAATGACTAAACTGTCGAGTGAGTCCATTTGACATCGACTTGTGCTTGACAATGTCGAAAAATATATCGATATTTGACGAAATTACTAAACGAATTGTGTTATTTGTACAGTACAATAACATAAAATACTTTTACCACAGTATCCTACAATCTGATGACAATAAATTTATAAAAATATTTTCTAAATCAAATAAAAATATAAATGCAAAAATTATAATTAGTATGTGTACTTAATTTTTTATTTTATTTTATTCCACATTTATATACTTTGGAATATTATTCCATTGTAATAATAATAAAGATCATTTTAATTCAACACATAAATTACACAAAATCAAACAATAATGTTTTAGCACTAATTTTCTGGGTTGGCGATTTGTAATAAAACACTTTACCACTTGCACTAATTATTTTACTTTCACGATCCAACACTCACTTTTCACAATTTGCAATCACTTTTTCTTTTTCCTAATTTCACAAATGTTTATTAATAACTGAGCAATATTAGGACAGTGTCACATTTTTATAACTACCCGAGACAATCAATTGCCAATTAAAATAGTTCAATAACAGAATCAACAAAATCACTTTATTTAATTAAATTAGCTTAATATTTTTTTAATCTTTACAAAATAATATTTATTATATATTAATGGAATATACACCCGATATTCATTTGTTTATTAACATTATTATAGGCCAACAGAATGTTGCCATCAATGCCATCGTATTTATATAAATCAAATTAAAAAATAATTATTATTTGACACATTATTATTGCCTCTTTAATTCATTTATTTTAATTTATTATAATAAATACAGATATTTTAAATTAAAAGATGTGAAATATGATGACTATGCTAACCAATGTCTAAAATGTCATTCATTGGTTCATCGATATATGTATTTTATTGATTACGTTCAAGCACTAGAAATATTGTATTGTGTATCAGTGTTTATAATAATGTAATAAAATCTTTGTGTGCGTTATGCGTCACTTGGTTGAACTAGTTTTCATACATTTGTATTTTATGTCATTAAATATATAAAAAAAACAAATTTAACAGAATTTGTTAACCGAAATTTTAAAAATAAATACATATAACGTGTATTGTTTACCGTAACAGCTGTTCGACCGGTGCCTGCAGCAGTTCGACAAGCTGCGCAAGCGCGAGGCGTTCCTCGAGGTGTTCCGCAAGGAGCCCATGTTCCAGGAGTCGCTGGAGGAGTTCGACGCGTCGCGCGGCGTCGTCAGCGAGCTGGTGCGCGAGTACCAGGCCGCCGCCACGCCCGACTACGTGCACTGGAACCCGGGTCCGCATTCTTTATCTATATACTCGTCTTTTCATTCTCTCTCTCCCACTACTATTTTTATATAAATAATAATATTAAAACAAATCTATTCTACGGGAACCGTACATTTTTCCGAGATGAAAAGTAGCCTATGTGTTAATCCAGACTACACATAATCTATCTCTGTGCCAAATTTCATCCAGATCCGTTCAGCCGTTCTGGCGTAAAGGAGTAACAAACATCCATACATGCTCACAAACTTTCAAGTTTATAACATTAATATGGATATTTATATTCTCTATTCTTACTCCACTACTGTTCTCTTCATTCTGTCCCACCTGTCTCTCGTTTCCTAATTACTTTTTCATTAATTTGTAAGGTTTAATAGTTTCCATGTACACAACACTAAATGTAAAAACGTTACATAAATCAATTAAGTCTTTAGAAATTCTGAAATCAGCATTTTAGTGAACTTCATTAGTTTAATTAAGATTACAATAAAATAAATATGTCGGGATATTAATACAAAGCAACATCTAGTTCCATGGTAAGCTACGAACCTTGTGTTATGGATACCAGATAGTTGATACACTACACATATATAACTTTAAATACATACATATTATAAATATAACAACCATGACTGGAGTACAAATACTCATGCTCATTGTCATTACACATATAAATGCCCCCAGTGGGACTTGAACCCACGACCGCTGGCACAGTGACTACAAACTGAGCCAAAGTCAAACGTATCTCTTTTACTCACACACTATCCATATCAAAACCGCCCTAAAACAAAATTATCAAAAAAAAAATCTATGGAACAACTTTGAATATAAGGAAATAAAATTCTATTTTTAAACTCAGTATTGTGTTACAATGTTGTTCTTAGCAGCTATCGATATCTTTCTGACTCTCTTTTTATCCATCTACCTCTCTATCCCTAAATTACCGTTTACCCCATCCATCTTGGTTTAGCACATAGGCTACTTTATATGATAAGTTATTCCTCTATTCCATATTCCATTCAAATCCTTTAACATCTTATGGTATAATTGATTTATCCTCAAAAGCTTTAGCATTTGTAATGTGTGATTAAAAATTCATTCACTTTAAAAACAGTCTCAGTACTAATTAGCTGACTTCCAAAAAGGAGGAGGTTCTCAATTTGTCGGAATCTTTTTCTTTTACTTTTTTTAGTAACACAATCTTTTTTATATTTTAATATTAATTTTAAAAAATTATGCTAACTTTATTTTTATTTTTGCAGAAAGCAATCAAATTTAAAGCGGCAAGGATTTAGCAGCTCCTGATTTATTATATTGAATACAAATATAAGCATTCCTTAAGACTGAAACGCTGAGTTTCGAATCTCACTCCTTTCAATTAAACTGTGTGCCATTAAACTATTTAGGTAATAACCCGTTATAAACATTATGTTGCAACATTACATGACAAAGACGGTATGGAGAGACAACATAAAATTCAAGATGACACGATGCTTTGTAAATAACATTAGTGTTTAATTAAATGTGTATTAAATTAATGTAAGATTTGAAAATAAAAATACTAATAAAAATGAAACCATTTTATTTAATACCAAATAAACTTTTAGGATACTCTTCTTTCTCATGAATTTTTAAAATTGTTTAGGATTCACATAGTAGCGGGCGTGGATCTAATTAGTTTGGAGGGATCAGCTAGGATTTTGTCAAATTTAAACAAAAAATTAGTAAATAGTAATATATAAAACGGGACTTTTTGATAATATTAGGATGACCACAAAATAATATAGTGCGATAATTTTGAAGTACAGTAGACATATAGATTAAGATAAGTAATTATACATTTCTTATATTTTTACTTTGTGATAATCTATATATATTAATACGTGAAGAGACAACTTGGAACCCCTTTTTAAGCATATTGCATGTACGGAGAAGTATGAGCTTGGGCATAGTTATTTATATAGAGGACTGCAGATAGTAAATTTTTTTTTACCCGCGAATCCGCTCGCGTTTTTTATTTATGTATGTATGTAATTATTTCAGTGCTAAAAGAAGTTAGATAGCTTTCATCAATATTGTGAAACTTAGTATAAGGATGAACAATTTGTTTGTACAGACAGTACATGCAAATCTCAGAATCTATAGGCCAGTTTCAAAATTCTTATGATTTTATAGACTATCTATATAACTTAAAAAAGAGCCTTAATATCGATCAAACTTAATAAATTATTGTTGATTTACAACCACAGGGTGAGCACTAATAGTTACATAAATTAAGTTTAATGGAAAGTACTAGGTGAAGAACAAGTTTATGCTTTGGATATTACAATACACAAATTGTTCATTATTTTATAGGGAAAAGTATTAAAACCTACATGATACAAACTACATGATACAAATAAAAGCCATTCATCAATTTTATTACCAAGATTTATTATAATTAAATAATGTTTACTTTTAACATTCCCTTTCAGTTTTCACTCTCGTGTCTACAACTCGTGGTTTGTACGTAGAATATGAACGTGCATTTAACTCACACAGCTATAACGACATCTAAAACAATCTCTAATTTAATTATTTTTATTTCCAACTTATAATTTGAATTATGTTTAAGAGTGTCTATGTATACAATTGGAAAACAAAAAACTGAGACGAGTAAAGCAACATTCGTAATAAATGATAATTCTTTAACATTTTTCTTTTAGAAACTTTGAACCCATTATATTGGTTCACTAATTGTTCTATACTATTGTTAGAGTGCTCAATAAGAAGTTACATAATATGAATTATTAACATATTTTATTCCTGTTATGACTAAAGAGGGTTCTATTTTAACGTTGATTATTTTCGATACATGTTTTATACTTATGACCTAAAATACAATTACATTTTCTAAACTAAATGAATAATAATAAAGAAAAACAGCTTCATCTGAAAATTGAACACCTTCGACTATCCCACAACCTAAACATTTATATTTATTCAATACAAATTGATAATGGAACTTATTAATTATTTGAATATAAAAATATTTATCCCATATATCATTAAAATAAAATTCAGTACTTTATTAAGAGGTAAGATGGCCGAAGGTGACATTAAGGAAATCCAGTTAAAAAATAAAAACTGACAACTCTGAAGTAGCTGAAAGCGCCTGAATAACACGCAAATCCAATCTCTCATCCACGCCTATCATTATTTACCTAAATTTTATACATAATATAACAGATTTTTTAATTATAAGACTTCAGTACAATCAAAGTGCAATGTTCAACAATTTCACAACATGGAATAAAGCTGGAGCTTGCAATATGTGATAGCTTAAAAGCTGGAATGCCTAGTGATGGCTGTGATGAGATGTTTGGGTTTGATATTTACATTTAACATTAAGTGATCAATTCCAATATATGTATGTAACATTCCATATATGAGTCTTGGGCAACTAAACGGTCCAGTGGGACGTGCGAGGTGATGCGGGCAATGGGTGTGGGAGGACGGCAGAGCAAGGCTAGGATGTCTGGCCATGGCTGGGCGGCTGGTACTTGGGCTGTATTATGGACGTCTTCCTCAGTGGCACAGTGTCAGGTGTAGGGATGGCATCTCCAGTTTGCAGCTTGGGCGGCACAGCGGGTGCTTTGAATGGTGCCGAGAGATTTCCTGGCCGCTGCTTTGCCATTTGGTAATCACCAGAGTCAAAGAATTTTTGCTGAAAACAAGATATTGTATTATTTTACTTTTTTTCCACTAATTGTAAACTTATTTAGGTCAGCATGCAAGTATTATGGTCTACAGTCCTCAACGGATTTTTTATATGATTAATAAAAAGCTAAAGCTTTATGAGTAGCTTCATTTAGGTGAAATGACCAACTATTCTTTCTACGAGTATTTGATAGTGGTAATTTTGGGTCTCATCACGAACATAAATTAGTTCACAAAAATGTCAATAGATGACGATACATGTATCGATTTGTTATTAAAGTTGTGTTAAATCCAGAAAAGATAAAAAATTAGATCCCAAAAAAGTATATTATTGTTTCAAAAAAATTTCTACATGAAGGGAAAAGAAATAATGCTCCTGTAAATCAAAGCCTAATTTTACTGATTAATGAAATATCAGCAATCAGATGATGGGTTTGTAGTGTATATTCACAAATGGCGCTTTTACTTTTTATGAATTGTGATTATCACGGTTAGAAATTGTTAGAATCACTGATATTTTTTTATTAGAATGCAGAATGAATTTTATAGTATTTACTATTTTGTTAGTTTGCACACATTTATAAAATCAAATAGTTTAACTATATACGAATTAATAAAATTCACTAAACTATATTCAAAAAACTATTCAAGCAAACATAAATAGCCCAAAGAATAGCCCGAATTAACGCTGTCCATTTCGTTTGTATGGGATGAGGCACCTGTACTAGTATTGTGATCTGTGATGGTAGATACAATTGTCGCTTCATATAGAACATGTCAAAAAGGTGATAGTCTAAAATTTATTACTAACTTGTAGATTTTATGATATAATCTTGAGATAATCCAACATTAAACAAAAAATTTGGTTATATAAAACAGATGACTTGGATCAAATAGTCCCACTCTCCAAACTTGTTAAAATTACAACATCATAAAATTTATTAATAACAAGCTGATTTTCATAGTATTTATTATTAAAAATATGCATAATTGAATGAATCAAATCATCTTACTAATAAAATGGTAGGATTTCCCAGTCCTATGCTCGGATAGTCACCCTCACAGTGAACAGTTTTTCTATGATTACAGATTTTTACTATTTTACTGTTTTTATAACCAACTAGCGACTCCCCCTCGCTTTGCTCGGATTCATCCCTGGCTTGATTCCTAATACAAACTTTCTCCCCATTTTCACCCCCTTAAGGGTATTATTTCCGGGACAAAAAGTATCCTATGTCCTTCCCAGGGTCTCAAACTATCTTCTTACCAAATTTCATCTAAATCGGTTCAGTAGATCCAGAGATTACCCCCTACAACGTCATAAACTCACAAACTTTACCTCTTTATAATATTACTCGTAGTATAGATATTATTGATGATTTATAATAGTGTCAAGAATATACAGTTATAATGGCCATATTATTGCATTTAGTTCTTCTTCTTCTTCTTCTCCCTGCCCATTTCCCAAATCACTTGGGGTTGGGGCAGTACATCTTCAGTGTACTGCTGATAGGATTTGGCAAAAGTTTTACGACCGGCCGCCTGCCTGACGTCAACCCTCTTTGGGAATGCGTTTGTTCGCCTGCCATGAAGGAAAGGACCCGAGCTGTGATGCCCAGCCCAGTCTTTAAATCCTTTTATTTATTTTACTATGAAGTATTGATGGGCTTGAGCTTGTGTACAATATACACTTATTGAGCGCAATTCAATTAAACCATACTATGTTATTTTTTTTTCGCTCATTTTCACTGGCACAATTCCTTACTGTTAGGTGTTATTTAGTCCTTAGAGAGCTTCTAAATCCAGCTCTTGTATTAGAACTTATGCGGATGTTCCCATAATGTTTACACACAGCACAGCACAGGCCGGCCGGAAAACTTTTGCCAAAAGGAATAAGCAGTGACTTACTGCGCCAACCCCAAGTAACTTCGGAAATGGGCAGCAACAAGAAACAATATAAAAATGCAGTTTAATATAAAAAATACTTACACCTTTAGCCAATCTCTTTTGAAGAAAAGCTGAATGGCCACTGGGACCTCGGCCAAGCATTGCATTTGGAAACTTAGCTTTTAGTTTAGCTTCCTCCAGTTTTTCCAATTCTTTAGGCTGTAATTGTAAAATATAATTGAGATGTTTGAATTGCTAAATCAGAATACACAAAACCTATCATAATAAACGACTACTTACATCTTTTGGTGGCTCATTTTGATCTGATGAATCACTCATGGTAATATCCTGTAAAATATGTTAATTTAAAATATTTTAGATACATCTACATTGTTATGCAACGAAATATAAATAGGTATGCGTTTAAATTCTTTGTTTATGATAGTTAAATCACCATTTATAGTCAGAAAAATGAAAAGTCATATTGTTTACCCTCAAAAAAAAATCTAACGGACTATTTAGATAATGGTTTAATTATATAAGCTCTTAATATTATGTTCTAATGATCAATTTAAATCATTTGAATATAACTACTAATAATTGCAAACATTGTAAACTAAACAAACACATGCTTTTTCATTACAAAATATACAAATATTTTAGATTATTCAAAAATAAAAAATAAAAATTTAGTACTTAAGACAACCTTGTCGCTATATATGTAAAATTTTTACTAGATAGAGTCGTAAAAATTACAAACAATAAAAGCAAAATAACAATAACACCACAATAGGCTCCAAATCCTTGATAAAATAAATATGGCGTTTATTTAAACATGCCAGTTGCCACATTAGTGAGTTGCCAGAATGAAAAATACATAAATGTTAATTAACCATACACGGTCGGAATTCATGACATTTTATACGTCCTGCCAAGCAGGCCAAATGTATATATGCGACGTTATATTTACTGTTTATTGTTTAATGCCTATTTAATATTTATTGACATACGGAAAAAGATCTTAAATCGACAGTTGTAGATTCTCTACAAAAAATTAACGTGATTTTTAAATAAAAAGTAATTTATGCGTCGAAGTTAATGTAAGTTTTTTCATTATTGAACACTCTCCTCAATGCGAAAAGGATCAGGACTCAGGCCATCGTCGACTATGACAAAACCAGTCCAATACAAAATAAACTGTAACAATTGAAATCGTATATTTGGGATAACAACGGCGTTATATAGCTGCATTGATAAAGCTGCGGTGATATTTGCGATCAGCGAGTGCCAGAAAAAAAGGGACATGTTTGATTGGCGTCCTTATTCCAAATATGGTGTTTCAGCATGTAATTATAGTGCTGCGTGGCGTATATGTATGTATGTATGTGTATTCAGCCCTTTTTAACGTCTCACTGCTGGGCACGGGCCTCTCTTCAATACCAGGGGGATCAGGCCATAGTCCACCACGCTGGCCAAGTGCGGGTTGGCGGACTTCACATGTCTTTCGAAAACTTGCTAGGTTTCTCAGATACGCAGGTTTCCTCACGATGTTTTCCTTCACCGTAAGACAAGTGGTAATCATGTTAGAAATGATTCGCACATGAAAATATTAGAGGTGCGAGACCCGGGATTTGAACCCGCTTCACTCGGTTTCCCAAACGAGCACGTTACCACTGGGCTACCACTGCCTTACATGTGGCGTACTTATACGGGCAAAATTTAGGTCAATCTCAAATCGTATGATACGCAGCCGCCTCCATCATCGTTGTACATGCGACAGAACAAAGCCATAGAAACATGATGGATTTAGAACGATCGAGAAAAAAATAAATAAAGGCTAGGACAGTGATGTTAGCCTCGAAAAGTTAGGGTGTGGATTTGATTAAAATGTTGACTTTTTAAAGGATTAATTGGTCCCTAACAATTATATACTAGCGCACACGTTTAACGTTTTCTTAGATATCAAAATATTATTGTTGAATAAACCATCGAGATTCAATATCTCGAAGAAGCAAGGTAATGCAGCACTGGCTAGAGAAATCTTCCTAAATATAGTACAGTTAAGTAACGCCAAAGAATTTTGCAGCTAATTTCAAAAAAAGACCTCTTAAGATACCCAAATAATAAAAAAAAAACCCTCACAGATTACGATTACGTAGATCTTGATACAAAGGACACAAAAACCAAGTTTCAGAAAAATCAAAGATTAACGGCCCGCCTTTGGGTCTGTTGGGTTTTAGTGGGTAGTACTGGCTTTTCTAGCCGGTGAGTACCAAATAACCACCTCTATGTATATACAGGTGGTATGCGTAAATGAATTTCCCAACATGAAAAAAAGGTGTTACTCCAGCTGTTTGAGGGTGAAAGAGTAACGAAACATAATTATACACATACTGTGATTAATCAACGATATTTTCGGGATAAGGATCTTTTTTATTAGCCCATGTATTGAAATTTTTCTTCTTAGGTAAATTCTCTAACAGTCAGTGAATCACGTGTTAAAATCGGTCAGCCATAGAGATTAGCGAGTTTTGGGGGGATGGGGTTGACTATTGACGTTGTATCTTACAATAACCATGTTATGATATTTAATTATAATTTGAGGTAGATAATATTTTAACAATAACAGACACTTCACTTTAATTTTTGTGAGAAGTGCTATACAATAATTAGCGTACCTAAAATGGACAGTATTTGATTCGAAGTTTGAAAAAGATAGTTTTTTCCCAAAAGCGTTAAATCCCAAAGGAGGGTTACTGGTTATGTATAATGCAATGGGGTAAATAAAACATATGATGATTATCAACACCATTTATTGAATGAATCCTAGTTGGCTGGCATTCCCCCGCGCGAGGGCTCATGAGATCACACACTTAACGAGATAAAGTCGACAAAATGTATTACATTCATATATAAACATGACTTAAGACTATCTACCCGCTAATATTTTTTTTAATTATTCCTATGTAAAGTGACAAAATCTAAGTCTTATTTATAAGGCGAATCGCCTTAGGAGATAAGCGTAATCGTTCGACTTAATTCTACAACCTTAAAAAATCATTCAACGCCGCTAAAGAAGTTTTCACTTCAATAGAGAACGAGTGCAAGTGCCCCGCGAGCGATCTGCCACTAAGTTAGGAATACTCCCAACTAGCGCTCCAATTCGAAATATTATTTATTTTATTTGCTTACATTTCCCTTGTGGCTGTTTTCGGAACTAACGACAGCAGTTAACGGTACTTTTTAACAATAATAATTCTTTTATAGACTAACTTTTTGATCTATAGGTACTTTTATATGCAATAATACGTAGTTTAATATCGAAGTTAGTTCTGAAACTTGCCGGTACGGGATATGCTTAGCGCCAGTTTAGTGTTTGTTTACATTTATTTTAAATTACCTATCGATTATGCAATGATGTAGACATAAAAGTAATGAATTAATCCTAAGCGAATTTGCCACCAATTTGCGTGATCGTATCGCCATCTTTACGATATGTCAGGCCAATTGACAAGCGCAAATAACTTGTTTTTTTAGTCTTTGGTTAAAATTTAGTGTAAGAAATGAATTTAGCACGATCAGTCGTTATTATATTCGAAAGACGAATGTATTCAAATTTTAATATTTACATTGCTCATCAAATTCTAAAAATGGATTTTTTTTTATAATAATTAATTTTAATTGATACGAAAGTTCCATTCAAATAATTCAATAAACTCATAAACTTTGAAGACGAAATTATCTATACTTAGTCTACATATAGGTACAAATATATTAATTTAGATTTAACTTACAATTACAATATAATATTTGGAAACCAAATATGAATATAATTTTTAAAGAAAAATTGTGAACTAATATTATGTTCTAAAAACAAATAAATAGCATATTTTTAATTTTGCTTCGAAGGTGGAGAAAGATGGATGGATATAAGAGTCATAACAATGATAATAAGTGATGAAGTCAAACCATCTAACAAGACAAAAGGAAAATAAGAAAATATGGATTTGGCCATCGGTGAAACTTAAAACTTACTTTCTTTTAATCCCTCCACGACCGCGGACACGCCGGCGTGTCAGTTAACAATAGATTTCTTAGAATTTTAATTTCTTAGAAATTTACCTGGAGGTGTTAATAAATCTGCCAAAGTTATATAGATCTTTAAGTTTATACATATATCTATCTAATATACTGTCACTTTGTAATTTTGAGTCATAGCCATCTTTAAATTACGTAAATAAAACTGGAATGTAAAAATAGAGTACCCATAAGATTTCCACCTCTGCACATAGTAGCTACCTCCTACATATTTAAGATGAAGGATAGAGGTAAGGAGAACTGTCCTATATGGAGAGGGTGGGGGAAGTTGTTTAAAGTGTCCAGCTGTATGCTGAAAATAAATGGCGCTGGCGTACAAAAAAGTACGATATGAATTTAGCTGTTGTAGATAGAATGAAATGTGTAGAGTTCAAAAATTTAGAATTTTTCATGACTATAAAGTAGTTAATGAAATACCAATATATTTAAAATTTCAACAATTTACGTAATCTAAACTAATTTAGTAAATATAACCACCTTGTTTATTTCTCTATCTTACTCTAATTACTTTTGGCGCTTCCTTTAAAATGTATCCTGCGCTACCGCAGCGCCACCCTTATAGACGCGTTTTCACGCAAACTTTTTCATGCACAGAGAAAGCTCCTTACCTGCACCCTCCATGGTATTTACAGATAAATCAAAATTAATTTAAGGTACATGAAAAAAAAAAATATTTACACGAACTGTCAAACTGATCTCAAACTAAAGTTAATTACATGCAAAATCAAGGCGAGTTAGTTAAAATGTTAATAGCTGAAAATGCATACCTTACATTTACTGATTAGTTTCTTGTTTAAGATCAATTTAATATTCTTTGCATACAAAAACATACATACAGACGAACATAAAACCTCCTTTCTGGAAGTCTGTTAAAATGTTATGTAGATTAGAAATGTTTTTTTTTTATTATACAAAATGATGATTTCCTAATATAACATTTGGTTTAATTAATATTATGAAATTGATGGTTTACATTGAAATAAAAATAAATTAATTTATTAGTTTCGATTACTATTTAAGTAATAGAATAGAAATAAAATTTATTTGAATTTAGCCTTATTGATTTAAAAATTATAAAAAAGATTTAATATAAGATATTGGAAAATGCAACATCTATACTGATAAATAAAATTAAAAGTGTCTCTTTGTAATGTCAAAAGTATTATGGTACTAATAATAAAAAAAAAATTTTTGTCTGTCTGTTTGTTCCAGCTAATCTCCCAAACGGCTGGACTGATTTTAACGGGAGTTTCACTGACAGATAGCTGATGTTATAAGGAGTAACTTAGGCTACTTTTATTGTAGAAAAAGAATTAGGGTTCTGATCAAAGAAATTAAAAAGACATACTCGAGCGAAGCGAAGGTAAGTAGCTAGTTTGTAACAATTGGCATGACTCTGAAGTAAGTAATCATATTGATTGCGATTGGAGCTCATCTTTGTATTCAATTTTTGGTGCTAATAATCGTATGGATATATCAGAGTGATGAAAGTTGGAAGAAGTAGTCCAACATCCAACACTACATATTTACCATTCATATTTAATTTCATTTGCTATACATATCTTCTAGACTTACAGTCTTGAACAAATCCATTGTTTTGTTTTGCCCTTTTGTTATCAGAATGACACAATCATTCTATGTGGTGGGACATATATCTCTTGTGTTTGAACCTACAACCAAAATGCCGCAGGCAGACTAAGCACCGGGCAGTCACTGCTCTTAAATAAATACAATTTTCAAATAATAGATACAATTCGTAATACACTTGTTACGATCATCACTAGGAACATACAATAATAATAAAGTATATATAATAAAAATATTAGTACTCGTGAATTTTGCACTTGTGTCACGTAAAATTCCTTATATTCAGTAGCAAATAACTAAATTAGTTATTTAATTAAACAATAGTCCTAAACTGCTTACAAACGCACTCGTGAAAATAAGTGTCACTGCTAACCAAATTTACTACCGATTTATATTATAATACTTTCTTAGATTTACACGAACATATGACATTTTAAATAAAATAAAACTATCTTTTTGGATTTTTCGCGTATTTATTTTGACTTTTGGTTCCCTAAATTTCGATTTTCGTATACTTTAAAGAAATCACGGTCACAGGAGAGCCTAAGGTTTTAGACATTATGTCTGAGACTTCTCAAATGTCTTACAATATATACTTGTTGCAGACAATGCCTACCCACAATTTTACAAAATGGCTGTATCAACTATACATTGACCTTAGAGATGTCTAAAACCTTAGTCGCTCCCATGACCAGATTACTGCAAACAATCGATACAAAATCCGAAAAGATAGTTCATTTAAAATGTTATATTATATTCATATAATCCCAATCATTGCATTTACAATATGCCATCTTATCATAAATTCAATTATTTTAACTTTATCCTTGTATTGAAGTTTATAATTATGCTATTTAAATAATAAGACTTGTATTTAATTTGGAATTCACATAATACATTTTTTAAGATCTGTGTCTACACTTCCCTCTACCCAATAAGCTGTAGTTCATAAAATAATACTAACTTACAGATATAACCACTGCCATCCACACAAAATATTGTCCAAAAATTTCTTTAGAAACTATAATAGATTTTCTAAAGTTGTTTTATTTTAAAAACTACTTTATAAATATAATTATAGGAAATCCAATATTTTTATTTTGTATTCATCAGTTCAATATCAAATTAGCTAAGTCACTTGACAACATGCATTATTATTATAAATAACAAAAAAAAAAAATCTATTATTTCAAATAAAACATTCAGTTTAAACAGTAAAAACTTTGTGTCAAAAACAAATAACGCGACCATGTCAAAGACAAGTGAACTTTTAATATAATTATCAAGTTTTTATATTTCATGCAGTCTATATAGTAATATAAATAGTTCAACGTTAGTATTCAATTTAATAAGCCAATATGGCTGAGTTTCTAATGTGTCACTTCACATGTGTTTGTTCTACACACTACACTACACTGTAGTCATTCTGCGCCGTTGCTACACTCTGACGCACACTGCGGTATCACTGTGCACTGCAGTGCGTGCAGTGTTGCGTACATGCGGGTCAATACACTGTGTCGCTGTGTACTGTAGTGCGTGTAGGGTACCGAGCACGCGGTTCACTACACTGCACTATGTTCACCCTACGGGATGACTGCACCGCAGTGCGTGTAGGGCAGCGTGCAGGCGGGTCACTGCACTGTGCACTGTCACTGCAGCGCGTCGCGCAGTACGTCGGGTGCTGAGCGCGCGCTGGGCGTGGTGGTGGCAGGCAGCGGGCTTTTGTGGCCGGACTGCGGCGGCGTGGGCGGGAACACGTGCTCGGGGGCGAGCTCGTCGTCATCGTGCCGCGTGCCACCCTCCATTTCCAGGAGTTGTTGGTATACTTGATCCTGTTGACAGGTTTTCATTTTTTTTCCATAATTGAAATTAATTTTAGTACTAGGAATATGGATAATCCATGGAAAAATATTAATGGCTCGTAACTCAAATAATGTGGAAAGTAATGTTCATTTGATTATTAGTTATCGTGGCAGAATAATAATACGCACGCACGTTGTTTGCGTACACACTTGCACAATGTAATATCTATTCTGCCGTCATAATAAAGAAGGATTTAACTAACAATTTGGTCAAAAATGACTCAAATTCGGAATCAGCAAAAGAAATTACTGCTCGATAGTCTTACTACTAAAGCTCCAAGAATCATGAATCCGAAGATACCATAACCATTTTCATCATAGTAAGACTAAACTTCAAATATCTCGAAATCAACTTTGAGGAAGTTGCGGCCTTCTTTTTTATGACGGCCCTAATGAGCACATGGCTAGTTTCAGTGTGTTTGATAGGCATAATCAAAGTCATTATATCCAGTAGGAGATACTTACAAACATATCGAGCGACACATCATGCGTCTGTATGCGGTGGCTTTCGTCCAGGTTGAGGTCTGGGCAGATGAGGCGCAGGCCGGCGGCGCGCTGCACGTGGTCGCCGTCGCCGCCGCGCACGGCTGCCACGCCGCCCGCGCGCCGCACCGCCGCCGCGCTCGGCGCCAGCCACGTGTAGCACGGCTCCAGCGCATCCCAGCTGTACCCTGCGCGTGTAAACATTAGATGAAGCATTAATAATAATAATGACCTCCGGACCGCCTTCGGCCACGGCGGCCAGTCTCATTGAAACTGGCCCCCTGAATCGCGTCTCACTGATCTTTGCAGGAGATACTATAGTGCACAAGTGTACGCGCAGACACAACGTGCACTCTCTATTCCTGTCATTTTCATACTCGGGTGGGTTGACTACTCGACACGACCAGTGAGAGTCAAGGCGCAGGACCGACAGCTTTACGTGCTCTCCGAGGCACGGGGGTGAAACACTGCCAAGTTCCCAACTCTGGGTTATTACTAAGGCTTACTATACAGAAATACAGAAAGGCTCGATAACTGATCTTGGCCCGACCCAGGACCTCAATGAGGCAGTGATCAGAGATGAAGCATTAATACTATTGTAATTTAATTTTAGCGGCTATATCGTTTCACTGCCACCATTTCTTGTCTATTGTGATCGCCGCATTTTATACTAGAGTGAACCACTAAACCATGCAGATGTTAAAAACTGCAGGATTTTCTTAAGGTTTAACTCTTTTAAGTATTAATACTAGCTTATGGAATATCTTATTATGTTAAGCGCGCAATTCTTGTATATATGTATATATAGGTACATAAATTGATTTTATATATCTCGGAAACGGCTAATGATTTGGATATGTTGTATTTAGAAAAAGTATGCATTTTATCTATACAGGTGTCTTTTCTGAGAAAAAAAACACATTTTTTATATTTTCCCTAAAGAAACACTAAACAAAGCTCAGTCGCCGAGGTAGCTATTGCCTATAAATCATCTCCATTCCGAATATTATTCCAATCAGTTCAGCCATTATAGTGTTTTTTTTTTTTTTTTTTATTGTACGATAGGTTTGCGCTTGACTACAATCAGCGTTGGGAAGCACTGATGAGGTCTAGGTTGGAGCGCGCTTGCCTAGAAAATGCCTATTCACTCTTGCCTTGAAAGTACTTAGATTATAAGTGGCAGGAAACACGTATGCTGGAAGGATGTTCCACTCCTTAGCGGTTCGTTTCAGAAACGTAGAACTAAAGCGTTTCGTGCGAGTTGGTTGGATTTCTACCACATAAGGATGCCAGCGCTCACGACTTCTCGCAGTTCTGTGGTAAAACGGTGAAGGGGGCACAAGGTTGTGAAGTTCCTGCGCGCACTCTCCAAAGTATATCCGATAGAAGATCGATAGACAGGCGACATTGCGTCGATGCTGTAGACTAAGCAGTTTCGTCTGCGTTAGTGATTGATCACCTATAATACGGCGAGCTCGGCGATCTATCGAGTCTAATGCATCGAGTTGATACTTGGCAGAGCCATCCCAGAGGTGGCAGCAGTACTCCATAGCCGAGCGCACTTGAGCCTGATAGAGAGTCAGGCGCTGCTCGGGTGTGAAGTACCGCTTCACCTTGTTCAGGATACCAAGTTTTTTGGCTGCTGTTTTCGCCTTTGACTCGATGCATTTCCCGAAATTGAGATTGGGTGAGATGTCTATGCCCAAGAGCTCAATATGGTCGCTTATCGGGATGGATACATTTTGGAAAGTGGGAGCCAAGGTAAAGGGGCTCCTTCTTGCGGTAAATAAACACGCTTGTGTTTTGGTGGCATTAAACTTAACTAAATTGGCGTCACCCCATTCGGACACCTCCTTCAGAGTTAAGTCAATGCGATTCACCAAGGCCTCTCTTTGCTCAAGGATCTCAGAAGCACTGGCTTTAGAACTGGACAAGTATCTATCCGTAACAGTGCTGTCATCAGCGTACCCAAAGATACCGGGTTTTAGAAGATCGTTGATGTGCAGCAGGAAGAGTGTTGCGGACAGAACAGATCCCTGAGGAACACCGGCATTGACAGCCATTAGGTCAGATGAGCAGCCGTCAACGACCACCCTAAATGACCTCTCGCTCAGGAAATCAGATATCCAGCTACAAAAGCCAGTGGGTATCCCATATGCCGGAAGCTTACTGAGAAGACTGTCATGCCAGACCCGATCAAAAGCCTTCGAAATATCGAGAGACACGGCGAGTGCCTCACCGTGTTTTTCAATGGCTTCACCCCAAGTATGTGTGGCATACACTAGAAGATCCCCAGTAGACCGGTTTTTCCGAAAGCCGTACTGGTGGTCGGACAGGAGATCATTTTCTTCCAGGTATGCAAGGAGCTTGTTATTGACCACACGTTCCATACTTTTACAAAGGATGGACGTGATCGCAATTGGTCTATAATTGGCCGGGTCAGCACGACACCCCTTTTTTGGTACTGGTTGCACATTTGCAACTTTCCACGATTTGGGGACTTGAGCAGTTGCAAGAGAGAGGCGAAACAAACGAGTTAGTACAGAAGACAACTCAGGGGCACAATTCCGCAAGACAACTGCAGGTATACCGTCAGGGCCACTGGCTTTGTTCACGTCGAGGTTACGAAGAGTTTTTAGGACCTCTTGCTGGTGTATGCGTATCTCTGGCATAAAGGAGTCGCATGTTGAAAGAGGGGGTGGTAATTTGTTTCCAGCATTTAGGCGTGAGTTTTCTGCAAATAGAGACGCTAGAAGATTAGCCTTGTCAGTTGCAGAGACAGCCAGTGATCCATCAGATTTCTGCAGAGGCGGCAGCGAAGAACGGCAGAAGTTCGCTTCAACCAACTTTGCGAGGGACCAGAAAGCTTTATTACCACTAGGGTGTGTGGCTAACTTACGCCCGATGCGGTTAGTTCGGTTGAAACGAGCTTTTCCCAGGACCCTCTTGTAGGACTTGGTGGCAATATTGAATTCTCTTTTTTTCGTCTTTACGTCCGGTGCATTGAGAGCACATGCGTCCGCCCATGCTACAAACGCCGATTGCTTACGGGCTTCTGCAGCAGCGCATTCAGCGTTGTACCACGGAGGTGTCTTGCCATCGGGCGAAACGTCAGAAAATGGTATAAAATATGGTAGAAGTAATAAACTGACATTCACTCACATTTTTCACATCGGACTATTATTATTATAAATACAATAGTTTGTTTGATGCTCCTTCACGCAAAAATGGCTGGATGAATTTAGATGAAATTTACTTAACAAATAGGCTATATATTGGATAATTCATAAGCTACTCGTAAGTACTTAGGGACGCACCCGAGCGAAGCAAGTATATATCGGTACTACAACATATAAGACATTCTGAATTTGTGTCCTATCCGATAAACTATTATAGTGCGAAGAAGTAACACATTTGCTCATTCACATATTTCGCATTTACATTTGCATTTTAAATAGTGTGACATTCGCTGAGAATAGATCCTATGAAGTATGAAGTTAATCAAATTTTATGGCTTTTTTATAGCAATGGATTAATATTTTTTTTGCGTAATATTTATTTATAATATTAGACTGTAATTCAGATTTAAGTGTACTTTTGTACGCAACCATTTGTACGACATTCGCGGAAGATATACTTAAAATACATAATTTTTGTATTTTTTGAAATCATTTTGTAATTTTGTGGATGGGCGCTTTATGTTTGTAACAACTATATATTTGAGACGTCTAAAACCTTAGTCTTTTCCGCGACCACGATTGCTGTAAAGCATTCGAAGCGTCGGCAACCAAAAATCAAAATAAATCCTCGAAAAATCCGAAAAAACAGTTTTGTTTAAAATGTCAAATATTCGCGTAAATCTAAGAAAATATTACATAATCAAAACTTAGATAAATCAATCGTTTATAGAACTAAAAAAAAAACAAACTAATAACATACCAGACACCCTAAGAGCCATTTCCTTGCTGAATATATGCGCGATAGCTGCAGCAGCCACGGCACTGTAGGGAAAGCGGTTGACATCCACGTGTAGTACCGCCAAGTCCACCAACTGGCCACACACCACGAACTCTAACGAGGAGTACTGTGGGAACACAAACGTGTAACCACGTAGTGCATTTACACCCGCTTCACTTTCACCTAATAGCCTTCTCTTGGCACTTCGAGCTTCACTGCCAAGCTGCATGTATACATTCAGCCAGCTGTTAATAGTGATGGGCGTGATACTCCACGATAATATCTTCAGGATTAGGAGCTCTTCCAAAAGTATCTCCTCACTAGTGCACGCGCCGTCCGTTACGTACGCGAACTCGCCTATCTTAGGCGGATACACTTCTTCTACTTTTGCAGCGATGAACAAACATGTTATACCTGAAATTGGTTTTGTTTTATTATGTAAAATATTTGTTATGTTGACGACATGTTTGGCTCAGTTTGTAGTGCGTATCAACTGCCTGGTGTCCATAAGACAGGCGTAGCTTACCAAGGAACTAGATGGTGCTGTGTGTTAATGTCCCAACATATATCTTTTTTAACTTTTTTAGACCGTATTCTTTTTATAACACCACTAGTATTGACCGCGACATTTTAATGTTATTAGCAGCAAAATCATAGGACTTTCATATAAACTTACGGTGGTCATTAGAACCCCTTTTTTCGCAAAATTCTTCTATCATAGATAGACTAGTACACTACTTAAGCTAAGTGAGTGACCATTCTTGCTTTTATATAGATAAATACAGTACTACCTATTTTAACTAAAGTTCATATTCATAGATTTAATATTGGCTGTATTTTTCGTAACCGCGGCTTGGGGTAGTAGTTGACAGGTAGAAATCGTCACGTAACAAGGGTTCGTCCCTGTTTACTTTTTAACGTTTAGTACAGATTTCTCAGAGATGAGAACTGAAGATTTTCCCGCGGTAGTAAGTACCCTATATTATGTTGACCCGATTTCCATTCCCCATCATACCAAATTTCATCAAAATCCCTCCAGTGGTTTTCCGTGATGCGGTAACAGACAGACAGACAGACAGACACAAAGACACAAAAATTCTAAAAACTATAGATTCCGCCTCTGTATTGATAATAATGTCTATTTTAATAAGATTTTCAAAAAAATATATTTAATGTATAGATTCAACTTAGAATTTTATTATTTTGTATAGAAAAGCATCCCATCACACGTCGTCACAAGTAGTTAAGGATGTCGTATACACTAATTGAAAGAGCCCTACATATACATAATATAATGCACTTTTTGAGGTTCGTGGTCCTCTAGTACTCGTGACAAAAGTACTAGGCGATCATAAGTGTTGAGGTGTGTATGTTATAATAAATTCGTGTATACTATGTGCAGGCTTTTGTTTGATGAGCTTCTATGTGTACGTTGCTCGATGTTTTCTGCTACGCACAATTGAAAAAAAATGTTTTTATTTAGATTTTCATTGTTTATTTAATAAACAACTTATAATAAACAATTAAATTTTTTCTATATATTTTTTTTTTATTCTACATAATGAAGCAAAAACAATCATGTGTTATTTTTTGAGAAAGATAATTTGTTTATATTTTTTATCGAATTTGTAAAACCTAAGTAAGTTTAATTTTTTTAACCTAAATAAATGGTTCATAACAAAGTGTTTTTTTTTTATTTTTCCAGCGAGGATCTATTTCCAAAGCCTTTGAAGAATTGCTCTAAGGAAAAAAAAACTCAAATCTATAGTTTAAAATTATCACACTTGCAATGTTCATATTCAAGCAGAAAATATTTATTAATTCACTATTGCATAACTAATTGAAAAATTGTGATAAGCATTTTTTTCTGCCGGATTATTGTTAATTCATCTATCCAGTAAGCCCCTGAATTTTTCATTTCTTAAATTTTATATTTAATATGTAAAAATAATGTTTATTGATAAAGCATCTGAAGTAGGCGTGGCTTGCGCAAGCCAGAGCAACCGCTTTAGGCCGTATTTTCACCCCTCTGAGAAAATCTGTACATATAGTAAAATTGTAACAAAGCCGAATCTGTACATTAAATATTTTTTGGAAAATCTTATTGAAATATAAATTGTTACTGCATCACAGAAAGATCACTGGAGGGATTTTCATGAAATTTAGTATGGTGAAAAATACAAAAACTGCAATGTAAGAGTATACTAATATGTAAAACCTAAGGCTAAACCTTTGGTTTTTGGTTATCTGAACGCGGGCGGATTGCGGTTGCCCTAAAAGGCACTTGTTGACTGGACTATGGAAGCTACTTCTTAATATACCAATGATTGTAAATTAATGTTTGAGAAAGACATCATTAAATTTAACTTACCGTATGTAGCCGAAATAGCTCAGTTGGGAGAGCGTTAGACTGAAGATCTAAAGGTCCCTGGTTCGATCCCGGGTTTCGGCAGTTCATTTTTAAGTTTTTTGTTTAATTTTATATACATTAACAATTTAATATTTAAATTTTCAGTTACTTTATTGTAATAAATCGTAAATATGTATTTTAATTTTAAAATATTTATATAAAAGTATTACCTATGAGTTGCAAGCGTCCTTTTTGCACGTCGTCAGTTTTGGACAGATACCGGTCCACGTAGTCCACCGTCAGGTGGAACGTCTCTCTGTGCAGCTTGTACACTTCACAAACCTACGAAGACAATATAAGTTTTGTTATTAAAATTAATGGCAGTATGAAATAAAAAGTGGATTGTGCAGAAATAATTATATCGGACTACCATTATAAATGCGATCATTTGTATCTTTGTACATTGTGTGTGTTAGACACTGGTAGCTCAGTAACAACGAACTAGCTTGAGAAATCGAGTGAAGCGCATTCAAATCTCGAACCTCTGATATTCTCATATGCGAATCATTTCCAACATGATAACCACTTATCTTACGGGGAAGGAAAAACATCGTGAAAAAACCTAGCAAGTTTTCGAAAGACATGTCATGACAGGTCCGCCAACTCGCACTTGGCCTGCGTGATGGACTATGGGCCCCGTATAGGAGGCCCGTGCCCCGTAGTGTACGTTAAAAAGGGCTGAATACAATACATAAAATATTGTGTATTTTTATTACTCTTAAATGACTTGATATACATTAAATTGTCGATTTCTTAGGTAGTAAAACACCTGAAGATGGAGAAATTGTTCTACACAACAACGTATAAAAAAGACAGAATAAAAAAGTTTGAATTTAAAAGGCATCTGAGCCTAAACGCTTACAAGAAAGGCATACGGGCCTCAGGCATTATCGCGAATGTACCACTAAGAGCCTAATGCCTTGAATGATTATAATGCTCGTACATTATAATTATTTATACCGCGGCGTGACTTTGCCAGTCACAAAATAAACAAAAAACGTTGCAAGTTATACATTAATATATTTTATTATCTACATCGAGTTAGTCAAAACGTGTAGGTTGTGTTATTTTGCTTTCGTGTGTTTGCATACTTAAAAGATTATATTTATTCGATTTTGTATAAATAATATGATGCAAAAAGCCTTTAAAAATATCGAGCTACGAAATGATACCCATATGACATAAAAAAGAAGAAGAAGTTTTAAAATCGTTAACATAACAAACAGTCTTCAAATTATGACTGTTTCACACAATTTCATAGTATTGTACTTCTAACATTTTTATCTGACGGATGTCATGCGGTTTTTCATATCTAGTTATTTGGGGCTTTTTATAATTTTATTAATACTAGTCCTGCTGGCATTAAAAAATATATTTAAAGGAGCTTGAGTAATTTTTAGTAAGTACCTACTACAGCTTTAGGAGTGTTTTTAATAGATTTTTCTTGTAAAAATTATTTTAATTACAATATAAAGTCCTTATATCTAGGTCATGAGTAGAAAATTTTTGCTACGTCGCGTAGCGGTGGCGTAGCATTCGACTGGTAAACTACAAACGACCACTGTATAACGCTACGACCACTCTGAATTTTCTAGTGTGGATTTCAGGGGTAATACTGTCATGAAATTGACCCCTCTCTAGAAAGAGAAAGCGAAGGTGCGGCCAATACCATGTCTTTTATTATAATTTGAATTTATAAATGTAATGTAAAAAATATATAATATTATTGAAAATTATAATATTATAATAGAATGTATAATGGTTATAAATATCTATCTTCATGAATTGTATTTCAATTAATACAGAAGACTTCTGGCCACACATTCTTTTTGTCTCTGTCGCTTTTCCGCCATTTTCAGCTGACGGCTGACAAAGAAAGACTCATGCCCGATTTCACCAACAACCTATAAGCTACCACCTACGTATGGGATCCATAGCTTAAAAGTCCCCTAAACTAGCCCCTAAATTAAATTTCGTTTTACGATCGTCTTTAAGCCCATATTTCGAGCACCTAAATTTAGGGGGCCTTTTAATATTTAGGTGACCCCTAACTGTCGGTGAAACAGAAACTGTCCCCTAACTATGTTTAGGGGATCCCTTAAACTTAGGTCACGTTGGTGCAATCGGGCATCAGTCCACTCTCTATGCACTGTGGAATCAGAAAAACCATTTTTATTAAATTTAGATAATATTTACGTTTCACATATGAAGTAATTATACAATCTGTGGTTTCGTTTTCGTAAATCAAATAGTAATACTCTATATTGTGTGAATTACGTTTGATACACACACACACACACATGTGTGTGTGTGTGTGTGTGTGTGTGTGTAATTAATACTGCATAGTTCTATCTCAAGTACCAGAATTAAGATTTAATTGGTTCGATATACATATAAACAAAACTTCCGTTCTTCTTTGTCAAAGTAACGGTTGACGCGTGTTGTAACATACTAGCGACTCAATTACACAAAAGCGAATACGCTTGGTTTCGTCTCGTACGCTTTAACATTTAGTATCGATTTCTCAGAGATGAGATATTTTCCAGCAGTAAAAAGTATCCTATATGTGGACCCGGAACCAGCTATCATCATACCAAATTTCACAAAAATGTGTCCAGTGGTTTTCTCGTGATGCGATCACACAGACAGACAAATATTCTATAAACTATAGCTTCGGCCTCTGTATCGATAATAATGACTATTTCAATAGGATTTTCAAAAAAATATTTAATGTACAGATTCGACTCAGTTAGACTTTTATTATACACTAGCAGTACTCGCGGCTTCGCCTGCGTCCAAACTTCCGATCACTAAAAAAATCACAGGATCACCCGCTGGGCTAATCTGAAAATGTCATCAAAATCGCTCTGGATCATAGGAAACATACATACACAGAAAGTAGAGTCCGTTATGAAAATTTAGTGACACACCGTCTGCAGCGCCACCTACTGGATCAATTTGTAAATTCAAACCTTACAGGGACTCACTCGAACATACACAAAAAATATCATTAAAATCATCCTTGCCGTTTAGGAGATGATCAGTGGCACAATGACTGCAGCGCCACCTACTGGATCCATTTGTGTTTTCAAACCTTGTAAGGACCCACTCGAACATACACAAAAAATATCATTAAAATCGTCCAAGCTATTTAGATGATCAGCGGCACACCGACAGCAGCACCATCTACTGGGTCCATTTGGATTTACAAACCATCCAGGAGCTCATTGAAATATACACACAAAATTTTATTCAAATCGGTCCAGTCTTTTAGGAGGAGTAGGTTAACAAACATACAGAAGAATTATATATATATGTGTGTGTGTGTGTGTGTGTGTGTGTGTGTGTGTGTGTGTGTGTGTGTGTGTGTGTGTGTGTGTGTAAATAAAGATTGTTATATTTAAGTACCTAATTAAATTAAAAAGAATAACAAAAAAATTTACAACAATTAAGCCGGTAATCAAATTTTCCCCAATAGTCTAAGCAATTTGTAAATATGCTTTAATTTTCTATAATTAAATAAGTAGTAATTTTATTTAAGTGATGTTCATGTCAGACGGTTAGATGTTTGCTAATTGGCGTTTTTAAAAGGTTTTTGATATATCACGTACCTACTGGCTATTTGATTTTTATTGAAATTTTTTCGTTTTTTTTCTAAACTTAGATTTCTAAATGTTTAAACTCCATGCAGTGAGTGTCGCAGCATTGGACATGATCAAAATGGGTTTACTGAAATAACTACTAAATAACCGTAAATTTACCATTTACGTCATTCAAAGTCTTATTTGAGAGTTAAAAATAACCGCACGTACAAACATTTTATGGTTTTTATTAAGTTAGTTATTAGTATGTACATATGTAAGAGTATAAATACATTGCACTTTTATAATAATACTAGCGGCTCACCCTCGCTTCGCTCGGGTTCGCCTCTAGAAAAGTATTAACAAATCTATCCCACGGGAACCGTACATTTTTCCGGGATAAAGTAGCCTATGCGTTATTCAGATGTATGAGCTATATTATTGTTAAGTTTCATTAAATTTCATTCAGTAGTTTTTGCGTGAAAGAGTAACAAACATCCATACATCCAAACATCCTCACAAACTTTTGCATTTATAATATTAGTAGGATATAATAGAATTACTATTAGCACTTGATACAAACGAAAATGAAACAATGTACCGTTCAGCAATTATTACAAACTGCACAAAAAGCCTGACGAAATCAGGTTTTTTGAATGATCTCTCCCTAAGAAGGCTGCTAGCGTTCCATTATCCGCGTAACCTTTTTGTGTAACGCATACTAGGTGCCGCTCCCCGATGTAGAGGTTTGTGTTAATATCTAGAATACTATAAATAATTTATGGCCTTTATATTTTAGACCGTAGACTGCCAGCTTTGATGTTAGAAGATTACTACGGTATATACATTGTCGTCAAATAAGTAGCAAACGTAAATATACATCTATACATATACATGATATAATTGTAACCAAGCCGAATCTGTACATTAAATATTTTTTGGAAAATCTTATTGAAATAAACATTATTATCGATACAGAAGCCGAATCTATAGTTTTTAGAATTTTTGTCTGTCTGTCTATTACCGCATCACAAAAAAACCACCGGAGGGATTTTGACGAAATTTAGTATGGTGATAGCTGGTTATACGGGTCAAACATATAGGATACTTTTTACCGCGGGAAAATATATAATTTCTTAGAAAAAATACAAAAACAGCAATGTAAGAGTATACTAATATGTAAAACCTAAGAATTTGGTTTTTGGTCATCTGAACGCGGGCGGAGCCGCGGGCAATGCTAGTTTTATTATATGTATAGATAATAATTTGTAGTTCGAAGTAACCTAAATTAACAATACCTACTAGCCTAATTTTTTTTTTGCAACTTTGAAATTATCTTAGGTAATTTGTTTATGTAAAAAATACCGAGTCGTTAGAATTTCACATTTGTTGACGCTTTAAATAGTTTAGCTGACCGAAGGTGTATTTAAATATGTACAAGTTCGGAGGCCCGGCGCGGCGTGCAGGGAGCCGTGAATTACAAATGAACTGTTATAAACCGTCTGTCATTCCTACCGTACATTTCTACGACCCCTTCTTATCTTAGAATGAGATCTATTCATGCCTAGTCTGGCCTATGAGGGGTGCAATTTGCCTCATTTTAGTTAAAAATATAGCAATGGCACGATGATCAAATATTTAGCTCTTTTTCGTTGTTATTTAAAACATTGTTGATGATTCATGACATTTGTTTTCAATGTACTTGACTTTTGTTTCTAGGATTGTAGAAATAAGCTTCCGAGTATTTATTAGTTTTGAACCGACTTCCAAAAAGGAGGAGGCTCAATTCGTCGGAATCTTTTTTTAATGTAACCACCAGTGGCATAGACTTTGAAAATATCTGATTAGGTATTCATTCTAAATGAAAACCCCCGTTTAGTTATTCTTTTCCGTTTCAGTGCCTGGAAGTCGGTTTTTTTTTTAATTTTTTATATCTAAAATAATAAAATTCTACCAGAGTCGAATCTGTACATTAAATATTTTTTGGACAATCTTATTGAATAAGTCATTATATTGACACAGGCTGAATCTATAGTTTTTAGAATTTTTGTCTGTTTGTCTGGGATGTATCACGAGAAAACTACTGGACAGATTTTGATGAAATTTTGTATGATGATAGCTGGTTGTCCGATTCAACATATAGGATACTTTTTACTGCAGGAAAATATCTCATCTCTGAAAAATCTATACTAAAAGTTTAAACGTAACTAGTTACGATACCGAACGGAGCGAAAGTGAGTTGCTAGTAATAATGAAATATTAAATCCACCATAAGCAGTTGGAATAAATCAGACATAAAACGTGTGTAAATAACATAGAATTACGTACATATAATATAATACATACATATAATAATACGTAATGGTAGTATCTATGTGAGACTATTGATTAAGATAGATTATTCGCCAATCTAAATTTGTTTTCATAGTTTTTCTTATATATTATATTTATTTTTTAGACAAATAATATACATATAGAAAAAAACTTAAATAGAATAAACACAATCGGTCTTAAAATTGCAAAATTTTAAATATATTTTATAGAGTTACAGTGAATTTAAAATTTAAATTGTTTGTGTTATATGCAATAATGTATTAGCATCAATTATATAATCAAAACCTCATGTTCTTACTAGGATAATTCTTGTTATGCCTCGTCAAGTATAAATTATGAGATAATGACCTTTGAAACGTGTAAATTCTGAAACTAGAACAATACTAAACTTTTCGCAAGGAGATTATAGTTGATTTAGATTTTAGACAGAACAAACACGTGCTTTATTTTTTAAAGTATACTTAGCGTGTTTGTTAGTTCTTCAAACTGTAACAGATCAATCGATTTGTGTGAAATTCGGAATAGATAGCTCATATTTTGGATTAAGATTATCGAAGTACTTTCCACGCGAGCATAGCCAGGGGCGAAAACTAAATCTCTAAACTTTCGATGTTTTATTATTACATTCCGTCCATCTTCATTATTTACACATAAAGGTTCTATATAATTTAAAGTTTTTTATGAGATTTTAAACTATATGAACATGTCGTGCCTGTTAACACTTTTCTATGACACCTTAGATTGTTATGTAACACATTTCGTATCAGATTGAGTAAAATAAACGATCATTTGAGCCACTCCTGTATAAGGATAATTTCATAATAATAAGCTACTGTAGGTACAAGTGACATTACGCTATCGTTCTTCCTAAACAAAGGGGCAATTGAGCATGTCGTAAATCAGTTTACCGATTTACATATTATGGGGTTTTGTGATGGTTTCTAAAACCTTCAAAATATCACTATGATCGTATCGTTATGGAATATAGTTGACCTCCATTTGAAAGTCCTACTTGATTCTTATATAAAAGTTTTTACTGCAGAATACAAAACTACTACAAAATTTAACAGATTTCTTTATAGGTACGCAAACTGGTTAGCAGCCAAAATCAATAACCTCTAGATTGTTCGGACTACTACATATTTAATAAAGTTCCTTCGGTAAATAGTGAACTAAAATAAAAGAAAACGGTATCGGCATCATATAATCGGATCTAGCAATTTTGAAGCCATTCGACAATCTATACTTAGAAATAAAATTGAAATGTGTTAAAATAGCTACCCCATATCGAGCTCACAATACGCATGCATGGTGTAAAGTATAAAATAAAACATAAAACGTATTTAAAAAAACTTTAAATACGTTTTATCTGCATGTTCCAAACAACTGAATAGGCATTATCGGCAATCGTAGATTGATTTACATAATTATTTTTAATGAGTATCTAAAAGGGTATTCCAATTAATGAATGGTACTGATTAAGAAAAAAATTCTATCCCGAAGGATGGAATAAAACTTTAAAAAATATTTTGAAATTTTTATACCTTTTTAGTTAACAAATAGCTACTTTATCCCAAAAACGTAAGAGGTTTATTATCCCGGAAAAAAAGGTTCGCTATGTTCTGTTCGTTAGAGGATATAAATGAACCGCTTAATCGATTTTTTTAATAATGAAACACTGTGTGGTAAATACGTAGGCGCATTTAAGATGAAGGTGTCAAAAATATTTCGCTAATTTAGGTTTGTCGTGTCCATAGACACAGAGGTCGTGTCGCATTAGACACATCCGAAATAAATAATGATTTTATTAATAAGCATAAATTTCATGAAATATTTCGGTCCATTACTTAAGATTCTTGACTTATAAGTGAAAGATCGAACCTTTCTAAATCTCGAGATACGGATAGCAGTTATTGATGAAGTACTAAACTTGAATGGTATGTCTTAAACAAATCTAGACAGTCATGAAATAGATTAAAAATACTAAATAAAAAGTAAGCAATAATGTGGTATTTAAGCACGTTGGAGGGTTCAATGAACGACGAAAAAAAGGGGTCAATGCTCCCAAAACACAAGTACCCTATGAAAAAATTATTTCATATGAACATTGCATAAATTATTTTGTTCATAATTTTAACAAAAATCTAATTTTCATAACTTACCATCTCAACTCTGAAATGCAGCATGAAGGAACAATTAATTCTATTACATATATTTCATCCACACATGTAAAATTATTTAAAACATCTGAAGGTGACATTTTATAATGTTTGCAGATATACTGACCTACATAGCTACAGGTCAAGTAAAAAAAATGCAGTTCAATGATTATGCTTCAAGACAATCATTTGAAATATCATATTTGTAAAATTGACAAAATTATAAGGTTAATGGCAAAACATCTCACCTCATTTAACCAATCTAGTAGGATAGCTCTCATTCTTGGTTGAAGATTTGGATGATTATCAAACATGTTAGGATTCTTTTTCATGCTAGATCTCGCATCACATTCACACATTGTCCTCCATACATCAGTGGGATCTGCCCAGGACAGGCCTGGTAAAGGACATTTTCTCTTAGGTGGTGTGGGGTAATGTGGTTTACTTGTACTGCAAATTAATTGTTTCGTTAAGAAAACACACAAAATAAATGTAATAATACTGAGAATATATTAATATTAACATTGTTAATAGTACCTGGGCCTCTTATTAGAATGAGGAGTGCATTCTCCTCTTGCTACATTTTCTAAAGGACTCAGTACACAATTTGGTAAGTCAGGTATACTCGGTGGGCTTAAGAAACTATCAGCATTGTAGTCTATATCTGTAAACACACTTCTTGGCTGTTCAATACCTTCATCATCACTTGAACATGACGATGACTCCACCACAACATTGTGAGCAGATTGTTCATTCAAATCCTCATCAGTCTTCGCCACTATTTTCACTGGTGGCATATTCTCAACCTAGGAAAGTTTGTGTATTAAACACTTACACTAGAATGAATGTTATGAATGTTATCATTGTTATCAAAAATGAAATACCTCATCATCAGTTGAATTTCTCTTTCTTTTCAAATTAGTATGTTTCTCATTAGTCTCACAGGAGGTACTGAAAGAAATTTTATTATGAATAAACACAATAGAGCAAGGTCAATACCTGATAGTGTATGATCAGCTGTACATACCCTGCTTGCGCCATATTGAGGGGAACAGATCAGCTGGCACAGCCTCTGCTGTCTAAAACACGATAAGGAACAAGTGGGTATAAATATATTGAAGATAATAAAGAGAAAAATTAGAAATAATCGTCTAAAATTACCGCATGTCATGTTCAAACCGCAAATAGGGTTATGTCAATTGACAACCGTGATAAAGGATGTAATTCGAATTATAAAGGAATTAAATAATAGTGAAGATACTAATTAAAGCTTTAACTATCAATAAAGTAACAAATTTAATGTAAAAATGTGATATTTTGACCACTAAAAGCTCAGCGTGCCCCCTGCTGCTTGGCGGGAGAATTTTTTTCAAGTGATATTTACGGGCAGTTATAGTCGCAGAATAGCAGTAAAATTAATTTTTACTATCAGTATAATACGTGCTTTAACATTAAAACGAATAATAATGCACGAAATAGTGAATCAGCTGGCGTAAAAAATGCCACGAATCCGTCACAATCGCGCGCGAAATCCTCCCGTCAGCGCCATTAGACACGTCGCTAGCTTGGGTTTCTCGGCCCTACCACTTTTGGAAATTGTTAAAAATAGCACATTATTGATAGAATACGATTATTTTTAATCTTACTGCAATTAAATTATCCAGTAAAAAGTTTAAAAGCTAAATAAAAATCAAAACCGTTGAAAGCATAATTGGCTTAGCTTATCGCCTGCCTAACGTTTATAACCTAATTACAGCAAATAAATATGAATAATGTAATTTTAACTTTGAATATCAATTAGATAAAATCTTAAAGAACCTAAGTACGGATTACAAACATACCTGATCATTCACAAATTAATCCAAATTATGAAGAACAAAATATCCTTAAACACCATATAAGTTATTGAAATTTAGAACACAATTACACTATTTGGGAGGTTTATTTTAACACAAATACAAGTTTAACACTAAATAGTCACGAATTTATAACATTAAAAGTAATATGTTAATTTTACATTCTCTTTTTCGGCTTTCCACGGCTCAATAACGCCCGGCTTTCCGCGCGAAAATGTCGCGGTAAAACATCGGTTCCCTACAAGCCGATAAGCAGCTAGCTTCACGTTTGTTTCTTCTGAAAATATATGTCAATTTAATGTCGTTTCGTTTTGCAAATAGATTTTATGCTACCTCGTAAATTAAGTTAATATTTTTATTTTTAAAATAAATTCATATCCAATCTCTATGATATCAATCGTTTCATCTTGTTAATTTATCTAATGTATATTGAGAAAAATGCAAATTATATGCCAATCTACGTTTTTAATTCTTTGCCTTGTAGTAAAAAAATATGTACTATACATATAATTATCAATAATAATATACACTAGTTGAAACAATAAATTTAGTAATGAGAAATCATAATAAAATACTTTTTCATATTTAATCCATGATAAAATGTAAAACGGAACATTTGGAATGCTTTTATCTTATTGGTTAATTTATGTCGCCATTGCTATACCGCTTTTACTTATGTTGGTGTTATTGTTGTAACTAACTTCACACTACTATACAGCTGGGCGCCAGCTGATACGATTCGAGTGAGAAAAGTCAATATTCAATAATTAGTATTTATAAGTTGATAAATTGATAACGCCTTAGTAGTTTAGTGTATTTGTTATATGGAATAAATAAATTTTGAGATTTTATTCTTTTGATAAATTTGATTATGTCGGGGCAAAATATTGCAGTAAAACTATGTGGAATATTGCAATCTAATGGGGATGATGGTATGATTTGCTTATATTTATTTCTTATCTTATGTCTTATATTTAAACCTAAGCTAATGATAATGTTTTTTTATCAGAAGTAACAGCACGAGAATGGCGTTTGGTCGGTCAAGAACAAGACGGGGCGCAATTATTGACATGGATATCTGGCAAAGGCGAAGACGTGATGAACATTGGAGTATACATGAATAAAGCAAAAACTTTGACTACATTGTATACGTTTGAGGAAAAACTTAATATAATACAGGCATCAGTAAATTCAACTCATAGTTTACTAGCTTATGTGGTAAAAGTTTTACCTCCTGATCACACCAGCGAGGATTCTAAAACTAAAGATGCTTTTTATCATCCCTACCTGGTCTCACTGTTGCCTGACAAAGTAGGTGTTCCAGAAGCTGTAGAAGAAGCTTCCACAAAGCAGATAATGCTACAATTTGTGTATGGAAAGAGCAATAAATATAGTCCTGGTATAAGAAACGACAGATTTTTGCTCTTTAAACACCTGGAATGTAAGTTTCATAATGGTTGTCACTTTTTTCTGCCTTTATTTTTAGTTTTTCTTATAACTATAATACTATTTATGTATTATTTAGACATCTTTACTTGCTTATCTATAAAATTGTACAAATAAATAAATATGTCATTAGAACAGGTATTAACCTGCTGGTTGCTAGCCATGCCATAATATTTTCAATGGTTAATTAGTTTGTTTATGTTTATTTCCTTTACTTAATGATTTAACAAACAAAATACACATAATGACAATCTTATAATGGTCTTTCAAAGCAATAGTCAAAGTAAATCATTATTTATATCCGAAACCATTACTCATGTCTTCAATATATTATATGCATCTCACCTGAACTTACTTCTGGGTGCCAAACATGTTAAATGTATAAAAAGTTAAAAGGAATGGTACCTCAGAGATAGTATAAGTAATATAAAGGAAGGCAACACAAAAGGTGGAAAGATGATCTTCCAAAAGGATGTAGAAGATTGGTAAGGAGCACTAAGGATTGGCTAAATTTGAGGAGGCCTACGTCCAAGATATTCTGACATATTTTTTAGCTTTACATATACTATTTTTATATTTTATTAACTTATATTGGCATAATTAATTAGTTTAGAAATATATCAGATTAAGATAAGCTTATCTTATAAATTAAAATATGTGCATTTTGGTATCATCTGTTTTTATTTCTCAGTGAATTAAAGGCTATTTTTATTTAATTTATGATTAATAATATATAAAAGGAATCTAAAAACTGAACCTATATTATCTAGAATAGGCTAAGCATACATTTCGTGCTTAGAATATAAATATATGGATATTTAGTATATTAATATACATTAGTAAATATATAACACACAAATTTCAGGTATCAAAATATACCGCTCACCATTGTTTTTAAATGAATGTGACGATGGTTCTGAGAAATGGGGATTTGATGGCATTTATCCAGAACCTGAAACCATTGTCAATGTTTTTTCTTGGGCTCAATGGGACTGTGTGAATCAAGTAAGTATGTGTAGTTAGTCTTACATAATGAACTTAAGATATTCATTTTTTATTTATGTATTTGTAATATAAACAAATTTTGTTGAGTTGTGAAGTAAAAATTTATTTCTCAGGTCCTATTCTACATTCACTATCGACCACCAACTCAGAGTTTTGCGGAAGGTGAAGAAGTAAAATCGCCATCAGAACTCACACCAACACTTTCTGCCCTACAATTCCATGCTGATTTGCCTCATGAAACTGTGGTATGTATACATCATCACATTACATACTTAGTTTCTTAAAAATAATGAATGATTTAATGGTTAGTATGGAACAGATAGACTATATTATATACTGTATGTATGATAAGTTGTTTTGTGGGTTTTATTATAATGTGTTTTCCCGTGGGAAATGGGGATGAGATAATTGCGGTAAAAAGTAGCCTATATCACTCTTCAGCCCTCCAACTATCTCCACACAAAAAATCACGCGAATCCGTCACTCTGTTTGACGTAAAAGAAGGACAAACAAACACACTTTCACATTTATAATATTACTAGCAGAACCCGCGGCTTCGCTCGCGCTAAAACTACAAAAAATCTCTAACAAGTTAGTTCCATACAAACTTTCATCCTCTATTTTACACCCTTATGGAATGAATTTCGAAAAATGCTAAAACACGTATTTATTTATTTTTATTGCAGAGCATTAATACCAAGTTTCAAGTAATTCTGATCATAAATATTTTTTTTAGATTGTATTATGTTTTCCCGTGGGAATAAGTAACCTCCCGCGGTAAAAAGTAGCCTATGTCACTCTCTAGCGCTCCAACTATCTCCACCCAAAAAAATCACGTCAATTCGTCACTTTGTGTCGACGTGAAAAAAGGCCAATCAAACAAACACACTTTCACATTTATAATATTAGTATGGAAGTATGAATATGGATATGGATTTTAGCATCTGAAAAGCTTAATATGGCATAACTTGTTTGAAGTTCTTCTTAGGTATGAATACATTATAATGAATGAATCTCAGCAAAAGAGCATTTAAAATTTGTCTTAACTTTTCGTAATACATACAATATCCTAGAGAAATATTTTATGTACCGACATAAAGAACAGTCACTGTCCAAATAATCATGCGAATAGTGACGTCCACTCATGCCTTTGTTGCTGCTTAAACGACGTAAAGAACAAAAAAAAATATTATTTCGAATTAGTTATAGATTCAATTTTATTTATAAGTAGGTACCTATTTATTTTCACAGAACTGTTTTTAAAATTCTTATGGGCCCCAGCCTTACAAGCTGATATACGATATTGTTTATTCGTATAAGAAATTGAATAAATTCGTATCTACGGTTTCACAAGTAACTCATGTCATTCACATGGCGAGTAGTACAAAGACAAATGGGAGGCAATTATTTAATATTCAACCGCGTGAAGTCTCGTTTGCAAGGTTTAGCAAAATACAAAAAATGTTTTTTGTTCGCAAATAACATCTTCATGTTTAAATAATGAAATATTTGGGATGACAACTTCGTTTTACTAACACTTTTATGTATGTAGGTATGAAGTACCTGTATAGATGTGTAGACAGTAATTTTAGTAACTAATAAAAAGCTTATTAATTGTAGGTACTTTGAATCTATTAAGCTAGACTTAGGTACTATTATTCACGCATGCTACCTGTAGACATACAGGTGGTTATTTGGGACTCACTGGCTTGGAAAGCCAGTACTACCCTTGGGTTTTCCAACAAAACCTCTCTCGTCTTAATGGGGCGTCGCAGGATCGCTTACGCACTTAACCATGACGCCCTGACAGCAGGTCTGCTGAAGCAGACCACACAACCAAGGGGTTGCTCCCACAGTCAACTCTGCTGTCAGAAAAGTATCAGAAGTGACTCGCATGGTACTCCGTCCACCGAAGTGAGCCACCTCCCAGTGTGTCTCTTGTCTTCACGCCTGGCTGGGTTGCCGGATGCTAATGAGCCCCCCCCATCATGGTAAGGTGAACACACATCGGGGGGATTAAGCCATTAACCTAACAGACACCGTACACAATAAAAAAATATATTTGAGTGCCTATAATTTTATTTTAGAAGATCACTAAAGTAAGGAAATAACTAGGTAAATATTGAATGGAAACAGACAGTTTATTGAAAATTGATATATTTTTATCGAATAAAAAAATATATTTTTATAATTCGTTTCAAATGTGCTACATCCGTCTCTTGCCACTGTCCAAAAATATTTTTCAATATATTTATTGCAAAGTATTACAGTTTAGTCCAGTCAAATAAGGTCTGAAATCAAAATTTTGGAACTCAACTTTGCATTTTTGATATAATGTAGTTTTAATGATACAAAAACGATGTGTAAAGGTTTTCGTGCCAGCAACCCCCGACAAGTGTTGAAAGAATATTGTCAAAAATGCTTTTTCGCAATTACTCGAATATGATAAAAATTAGACAAAAAAGTTTTAATAAAAATGTGTAGATCTAAAATTTTTATATAAAAAGGTTTCATGACTTTTTTTCCTCGGGTCAAAATTAATCGAGTTAGAGAGATATAAAGTTTAAGTGTTGAACGTAAATTTTAAAAAATCGTAGGTAGTAGAAAATAAGCGATTTCTTTAAATTGCTTAAAAAATCTAATCTTTCATTTTAGAGATCCACATTTGTTTTTTATTGTTAAAAACATAATATTATAATTTGAAATTTTGAAATTGAAATTTCAATACTAAAAAAATAATGAATAATATATTTCGTCCCGTTTCTGTGTAAACCTCGTATCTACAAAATCTTAATTTTCAGTAAATCGATAAAAACGTTTAGAGTTACTTAATTTTCATAAAAAGTTATAACTAATTTAAAATTTATACTCTTTATTTATCACCTTAAAATAATTAAACATCATTTTTGCTGTCTGCATCGATACCTTGTTGTTATTATCAATTTAACGTAGATACGAGTTTTTTCATCAAATACCCTGGTAACTTTTTTGCAGATACGAGGTTTTGAAATTAATTTTTTTTTTCTATAAGATCATTGGCGAAATTTTTTTGTATGCAAGGCTTTCACATTCAATTCATTATTATTTTATATTTATTAATTAAAACAAATTCATTTGATTTTGATTTAATGTGTTATAAATCATATGATTACTATTTATAATATGATTTAATTATTTTTTTCAAATATGTTTACAATTTATTGAATAATGTACAAATTAACAGCAGGATAATCTGAAAAATAAGTAATAAGAAATAACTTGAACAATAATTTTATTTCTTATTTACTTGATGTGAAATAAAAATTCTATAAATGATTTTTATTTAAAAAAGAAATTTTAAGTATTTAAATAAATAATACTTACTTATGGTTTATATTAATACTTATATGTATTCATATGAATAAAAAATAAATGTCATTCAACAAAATACAGTCAACTTAAGTGTGAACATGTTTACAAACATTCAGTAATAAGACAACAACGCCATCTTAACGTTTTCAGCGATACTTACGGTAGATACGAGGTTTTTGAATTCGAACATGTAGATACGAGAAAAATCAAAAGCCTCTAAAAAAAAATCTATCAACATTATGGACATTGCATGTTTTGTTTTACGTTACAAGAGTGCTAAGGAGTGATTTTCGCTAAAAATCTCAATTTCGAAAAAAATGGAGTTACGAGGTTTACACAGAAAGGGGACGATTTGCCATATTTAGATTCCTCGTAAATTTCCTAAATTTTACGATTGAAAAAATATTTTCATCTGGTATATTTCGGCAGGTGTGAATTTATACAGGTATAATTTTTTTTAAATCCTACGCCGTTGTATTGAGTTTCTAAAATTAAAGATTAGATTTTAAGCAATTAACAAAAAAAAATATTCGCTTATTTTTCTATTACCTACTCTTTTTAAAAATTTACGTTCATCCCTTTAACTTAAAACCTCCCTAACTCGGTTAATTTTGACCGGAGGAAAAAAAGTCATGAAACCTTTTTTGTGTAAAATTTTAAGCTCTACACATTTTTATTAAAACTTTTTTGTCTAATTTTAACCGTTTTCGAGTAATTGCGAAAATACATTCTTAACAATTTTTTTTCAACCCTTGCCGGGGTTTGCAGACACGAAAACCTTTACACATAAAACATTAAAAACTACGTACATTATATCAAAAATGCAAAGTTGAGTGCCAAATTTTGATTTAAAACCTTATTTGACTAGACTAAGTTAAAGCGGTAAGTATTGAAATTAGCGAAATTGAAAATAAAATCATCTTCGGAAACAATTTGACTGGCTAATGAATGGTTCGCGACGGTTCCGACAGCACATCAGTTATCCCATATGATTTACAAGAGCATAGTAATGCGATCACCTGCGATTCCCATTGACCTCACCATAATGTTTTATTTATTACCACATTCGACGTTGCTTTTCTGATTTTACCATCGTAAATATTTAAAATTTTAAATCAACTTCCTCGCTGTTTACAACAGGGATAACAATTTTCATTACTTACGACAACACGGTTGATGAAGATCTATGAAGTTTTTGCGCAAGTGTTTATAAAAAGATATAACATTATAAATTATAATGATAAAATTATGATATTGATGAATTAAATTTACCAAATTTTTTTTTGTTACTATAACTTATGATAGACTTAAAAACCGAAAACACTAGTTTTGCGAGATAAGCGAAGACCAAGCTTGCACTGAGGTCCTTATCACTTGTGGCCACAACGCGTTGCATTTGGTAAGAAATTTCATAGCATGTTCTAAACGTTAGCAAGTGAACCGTATTTCCCGCCTTACATCGTTTGATTTGTGCCAATTTTACCTTATCATCGATATACCGTATGAAACGTAAATTCTCACAACAATAATTATATATAAGAAATGAAGAGATTTTTAGGGAAAATTTCAACTTTCGAAGTGAACATTTAAAAAACAATATTAACAAAACTCTTAACAACTTGCATATAAGTTTTAGTAAAATGTATTTTGAAAATTCATTTGTATAAACCTTCAACCTTCACCAATGAAAGGCTTCACAACCCCGGCATCGGTCGACGTTGTGCTCTTGAGTGATCTTTAAAGTACCTATTGGCCATTATCTTATTATTATGTTACTGTGCTTAAGTAAATCACTTGAATTAGTTAATGACTTGTTGTATATACTTAATTCAAATTTTAATATTTATTTATTTACTAGAAGAACCCGCGGCTTCGCTCGCACTAAAACTACTAAAAATCTTTAACAAAGTAGTTTCATACAATCCTTCATCCCCTATTTAACTCCCATGTAGGATGAATTTCAAAAAATGCTAAAACACTTATTTATTTAATTTTATGAAGAGAAGAGCATAAGTCCCAAGTTTCAAGTAATTCTGATCACAAATATTTTTTTGGAATGAATTATAACATGTTTTCCCGTGGGGAAGATATAATCTCCCGCGGTAAAAAGTAGCCTATGTCACTCTCCAGCCCTCCAACTATCTTCACACAAAAAACACGCCAATCCGTCGCTCCGTTTCGACGTGAAAGAAGGACAAATAAACAAACACACATTTATAATATTACCTAAGTATGGATTTATTTATGTGTATTGGTCCACAAAACAAATGACAATCAAACGCATATAAAATAACAATTGCTTCCAAAAATAATACACAAGATTGCATTTATCTAAATGCAGACACAACATGCATATATAAACATAATTTAATATTACAAAAAACGAGATTTAACCTACGGTAACAATGAGGAAAGGCTTAACAATAACTAAAAAACAAAAAAAATATGAATTAATAACAACAGCTATTAAACTAAACAATTTGCTTTAATTTTTTACGTCACCAGCCATTGTCAAAAATTATGTGATTAATATCTACCTAGGAACTAATTTCCTGAACACTATGACGTACATAAATGAATGTTATCAAACCGCAAGACATTTTATTACTTTATTTGCAAAGTAAAGGTTTGGTATTAACATGTATTAAAATTTTAAATATGTTGTTTTATGGCCTCTCAAGTTGTGAGATCACAAGGTCCATTCCTAGTAGTGAATATAGTATACAATATGATGAATTTAATTACCATACCAGTATATAAGCCGTTAAATTATTATAATCACCCGGAGTTTTATCAATCGTCTCCTTTTCTTACAATATCACGGGACAATTTTTGATAGGTATATTATAATTCCACTAAACACATTCAGTGATATTGTGATATTAAGATTTTTACAATTTCACTAAATGATAAAAGCCGTTAAATTGTGAAGCGGTCACTGATTGGTCAGATTTAGACATCTTTATTGATGCGCAGCATGGACCACAGACTTAGTAAAATAAAGGAATAGAAATGTAATATTTTTAATTATTCATAGGTTTATTAGTAAGTATAAGGAATGAACATACATACACGGGGCTGTTAAATAGAGAGGTTCTCGACTTCCCTGCGAGCTTTGATCCATCAGTCGTGTTCACAATGTATAACTTAACTTTCGATTTTCCCCTAGATTCGCTCGGGTGCGTCTTTGAATGCCTATTAATAGCCTATGTATTATTTCAGGTCACAATCTACATATTTGTGTACTGAATTTCATTCAAATTTATCTACCTATTTCAACGTCAAGAAGTAATAAATAGTAAATCCATACTAATATTAAATGTGAAAGTGTGTTTTTTTGTTTGTCTTTCTTTCACGTTGAAACGGATGGTTGGGCGTGATTTTTTGTGTGGAGATAGTTGGTGGGCTGAAGAGTGATATAGGTTATTTTTACTGCGGGAGATTATCTCATTCCCACGCGAAAACACGTTATAATACAACCCAAACAATTATTTATGATCAAAAACACTTGAAACTTTGTATTAATGCTCTTTAATACAATTAAATAAATACATGTTTTAGCAGTTTTCGAAATTCATTCCATAAGGGGGGTAAAATAGGGATGAGTTTTAGCGCGAGTGAAGCCGCGGGTTCTGCTAGTAAGTAAAAAATACAAACTTGGACATTTCTAATAGAAGATGAAGATATTTCTTAGTATAATTCATCCCTCCAGCTCAACATCCCTCTGAGTTTGCCTCACGTGCCGGGAGCGCACGGTGCGGCGGCAGCATGCGGCTCGTACGAAGATGACCCCATACCCCTGCGCGTGCACGACTGTAGCTTGGACCTCTACATCGTATGCGACCAGCGAGGCTTACTTTGTGTGTGCCATCATTATCTTTATAAGGTATTTGGTATATGTTTTACATATTTTTTTCTTTTTATTTTGCGTCCGCGTTCAGATGACCAAAAACCAAATTCTTAGGTTTTACATATTAGTATACTCTTACATTGTAGTTTTTGTATTTTTTCTCAGAAATGCGACATTTTCCCACGATACTTTTTATCCTATATATTGACCCAGATAACCAGCTATCACCGTACCAAATTTCATCAAAGTCCCTCCAGTGTTTTTTCTGTGATGCGGTAACATACAGACAGAAAAAAATTCTAAAAACTATAGATTCGGCCTCTTTATCGATATTTAATGTACAGATTCTGCTTAGTTACAATTTTATTATGTATATAGATTGTTTACTAGTAACATGCTTTATCACAAGTTTTTAATTATACGTAATTTTTAGCGCTTTTTAGTGCACCCCATGTGACGTCACAAGTTTTAAGGAGTCCTATGCGCCCTATGACTCGGATCTATATAAAATGGATACTCTTTGCAGGCTTTCTTTCCATGAGCTTCAACATGTACATACATTGTACAATGTAGGTAGCTTGATGCTTACGATACATTAGTACTCGTGACAATTTTTATGGCCTAATTTATGAGTCAATGGCAAACAGCGAAAGGAACTTTGTTCCTACGGGTGTCCCAAGAGACCTATCGTAAATAATAATATTTAAATTATTTTTTAAGTAAATTTAAGATTGTTTAAAACTTTGCTACTTAAGAAAAAATGCAAAATTAAATCTGGTTATGTTTTCAGCCATTAGATGACTCTACAAGTTCTCTGGTGCTCGATGATGTAGATTTAAAAGATTCGGGTGTCAATTTCGCATATTCTGTGACGTTGCTGCACCACGGCTGTGTTGTGCACAGTGTGGTGCCCGACCTGCCGTGGTCCCTCGCCAAGTCACTGCGTCCATCGTATATATTATATAACGGTAAGGATAAATAGCTACCTAATAATTTCATCTCTGTTGTACACACAATGACAAAACACATGGTATGTCCATACATGTCATACGTATTTTAATTTTTAAGACTTATTACGTTCTAATTTTCCTGTTTTTGTGATTATTATAATCTTAACTCTCTAAATAGCTTTGGTATAAAACGACATTGATTTTCTCAAAAACCATTTCTTATTTAAAATTAAGTACCAAATCCATCCCAAATTTTTAGAACTATTTTATATTCCACAATACAGTATCTGTTATTAAGAATGTAATATACTTTTTCTTATCAGCAATACAGCTCAAAATATCAACGAAACTTTAAAAAAGAAATTATTTTTCAGATAACCAACTTCTAGTAAACATACCGATGCTATTCACTCACCTAATAGACATAAGTCCCCATCACGAGCCATGCTGTCATATAGTGATACCCATGGAGCCGAGTGATAGTGGACCCAGCCTTGCCCCACTGCTGGGATGGGGGCCTCACAGCATGGTGGATTTGAACACCCTAGACGTGGTCACTATGGCTATCACAGACAAGGATCTAGCTACAACGTTCAAAAGCTACACGGGAATAGAAAACAAATTGGCTATAATGCATTATTTGATACAACATGAGAACAACATGGATTTGGCAGAAGAGGTAAACATTTTTATTGGTTAATTCATTTAATTTATTGAATGTTAAGATATGAGGTTTGTAGTCTTTAGAAAACCTCCATTTTGTTATAATAGAAAGATATTAAAATGTTTCGTTTTTGTTTTCATTGATTATATTAATTGATATTGTTTGTTTGCTTGAATGTGTTAATCCCAGGAACTACTAATCCGATTTGAAAAATTCTTTTTATTTTATTATAAAATTTCTATATATCATCATGCTACTACCCAAGGGAGTGGAGCAGTAATCATATATATCAACAAATCGGGTAGACTTCCATACATTATTATAAAATTTATGTTTATATCGGAAGTTTGAACACGGACAAAGCCGCGGGTACGCTAGTATATAAATAAATAAAAAATAAAGCTTTTTTTTAAAATAAAGGAAAAAACGTTATTGTAAAATACAACGAGTATTGGTGGTTTGAACATATAAGCATAATGGCCGTCCCACAGCTGATCTCGTGGCTGTGCGTGAACCAGCGCGACGGCGCGGGCGCGCTGCAGCGCGTCATGCAGGAGTACCTGGTGGGCGCCACGCACGCCGTCACGCGCCGCTCGCTGCCCGCCTCCGCCGCGCCGCTCATGGCCTGGCTGCCGTTCACTCTGCATCTCAAGTTTACTGATATTAAGGTTTGTATATCTTTTGGGACGAAGTTGGCCCGGGCCTGCTTTGAAAAAGAGGGTGATCAGGCAATAGTGTACGCTGGCCAAGTGCTGGCGGACTGCACAGTGCACATGTCTTTCGAAAACTTGCTAGGTTCTTTCAGATGGAGGTTTTGCTTCACCGTAAGACAAGTGGTAATGATTTGAATTCGATTCACTTGGTTTTCCAAGCGAGCGCATTACCACTGGGCTATTAATGCCTTTGTAGTACTAATTCTTATTAGAGTTATATGTGTCGTTTAACTCCAAACAAAGGTAAATTAATTGTATGTAATTGCGAGATATAAGACAAAAATGGATTCTCAACATAATTCACGCTTTCATAATAAAAGAAAATATTTATTAATAACGAAAATAAACAGTAAATAATCGAATACAACAATCAAAACAAATAATAATTAGTCCCATAAACTTAAAAAATGCATTATTTATTTGTATTTAACTAAGTTTGATTCAACATTGCGAGATTTATCCATTATTGAAAAAACTAAGTGTAGAATTATCTAAGTTTGATAAAGTTTAATTGTATTTACCAAGATTTGAATTCATACTAATATCATAAACGGGCAAGATTTGATTTTTGTTTGTTTGTTTGTACCGAATAGGCTCCGAAGATAGTTTGAGATCCTGGAAATGACATAGGATAGTTTTTATCCCGGAAATCATCCCTTAAAGTGGTGAAAATGGGGATGAAAGTTCATATGAGGAATCAACCTAGGGACGAACCCACGCGAAGCGAGGGTGAGTCGCTAGTACCTATATTATATTGTGCGCGCAGGCGGGGCGCGCGTCGGTGTGCGTGTCGGCGTGCGCGCTGTGGCGCGGCGCGGGCGGCGCGGCCGTGGTGCTGGCGCCGCGGCAGCGCGTGGCGCAGTTCGCGGAGGACGCGTGGACGCGGCTGTGGGGCGCGCTGCACGCCGCCGCCGCGCCGCGCGCGCGCCTGCGCGTCGCCGCCGTCGCCGACCGCCTCGCCGTCACGCTCAAGTGCTACCAGGTGCGTCACGGTGCGACTGCGTGATAGACGTCTATACTCTACGCATCTGTCTCATTGTATTCAGCCCTTTTTTTGTCCCACAGCTGGGCACGGACCTCCCTTCAGTACGAGGAGGATCAGGCCATAGTCCACCTATCTCATTACTGATATTAAATTACATTGAGGAATATTCTCTTTACAAATATGCATACATAAGTAGATGGTTTAGTGCAAATGAATAATACAACATAAGGTATTATTTTAACTATAACGATTTCAAGTTAATATGTTTTTGATAATTTAAAAATGAATTACTGTATGTTATGAAAATATTAGCGACTTGCCCTCGCTCGGTCCAAAGCGTGAAGATGTAACAAACATACAGACATACAGAGATTCGCATGTTTAAGAGGGCACCGAGCTTTTGGCGCTAATTGAGTTTAGAATCTAAAGCGAGCAGGGGGGAGTTTGGCTAGGATGGACGGAACTTGTGCGAATTTAGGTATTTCCTTCGTATTATTAAAACAAATACACGTTTTGAAAATGTAAAGTGTATACGATATAGAAAACGTATAGTATTGTTATTATATGCATAACATTAATACTAAGAGCAAACACAAACTTGTAATGCCTGTGACTCGTCTACACAGAGTCAGTAATTCTTTTTATGAACAATGTATACGCTTGTACAACAGGATCCCAGAAAATGTTCAAAGGGCTTCTATCGCCAAATTCTAAAAAAAATGTTAAAAAAATTTATAAAACATTTTATAAAAGATTGCACACCTTGGGAATGAAATGATCGCCTCCAGGCTACTTCAACTTGATAGAAATATTGTTAATTATAATTTTACTTTAAAAAAGATTAGTCCTGCTGACATAATACTTTCTTAGATTTACGCGAATACTTGACATTTTAAACAAAACTATCTTTTTGGATTTTTTCGCGAATTTATTTTCATTTTTAGTCTCTGCTATGGCCATGATTGCTGTAAAGCATTCGAAACGTCGGGAAACAAAAATGAAAATAAATTCGCGAAAAAATCCGAAAAGATAGTTTTATTTAAAATAGTCCTGCTGAGTTCTTTCTCCAGTTCTTCTCAGGTCTGAGGCTTGTTCTTTCCGAACTGGTAGTAGACTCATGACGTTCAGTAAAAATTGTAATAATTTAATGCTGAATAAAATATTTTGAATTTGAATATTAAAAAAACTGATGAACTTCCTTGAATTATTTACGCCGCACTAAGGGTTTATTTTGTTTATTAGAGATTATTTTGAGTTTTTTTTTCTATCGAGGAAACTACAAGCAATCGTGTTTCTAAAGTGTACGATTTATAGAATAAATCCTTAAATATCGTACATAATAAAAGTTTTAGTAATAACAATACAGCAAGGGATCTAACGAACGCAATTATTTCGTAATCGCGTATTGCTGCCTCGGTGCGCCCTTAATCCGTAGTTTAATATTATGAACACGTCAGCCGGAAGCGCTGTCACGCTGCACCACGCCGATGTCGCCGAGCGCGCCGGCGCCGCGCCGCGCGTCCCTCGCGCCGCACGACGCGCTGCCCTTCGTCGAGCTGGACGTGTGCACCACCAGCCGGCAGGAACACGTTATTGCTGCGGTAATATATACTATATTTATTAACTAGCATTGCCTGCGGCTCAAAACCAAAAACCAAATTCTTAGGTTTTAAATATTAGTATACTCTTACAATGCAGTTTTTGATTTTTTCTCAGAAATGAGATATTTTCCCGCGGTAAAAAGTATCCTATATGTTGACCCGGATAACCAGCTATCACCATACCAAATTTCATCAAAATCCCTCCAGTAGTTTTTCTGTGATGCGCTATGCGATACGATGACAGACCAAAATTCTAAAAACTGTAGATTCGGCCTATGTATCGATAATAATGTTTATTTCAATAAGATTTTCCAAAAAATATCTAATGTACAGATTCAGCTTAGTTACAATTTTATTATATGTATAGGTAACTGCCTCGGGGGTCTAATGGCTAACATGTACGGCTGCAGATCAGGACGTCCTGGTTCGAGTCCCTGGTCTGGGCCAGGTTTAATTATATGTTAAAAACCTTCCAACCAAAGCTTGTATTTTCACTTTCCCTCCCCCGCACATCATATTTTTGCCGTGGTTAACAAAAGGTTTTTAGAATATTTTTTTCCTAAAGAGATTTAAATAAGGAAAAATATTTGTTTGGAAGTTAGAAATATGGAAACTGCGCTTTAAGCTCTTTTTTATTTTTGTAGAGATTTTCCATGTTGTTATTGAAATACAGTTAAAACAATATTTTTTATGTTCATTCATTCGTTACAGGCAAAACTTAGTATATACCTAATATATGAATCCATACAGTATACATAAGTGATAAGTATAGATAGGTATATAGGCGCCTATTTTTTTAATTTTTAATAGAAATGCAATGGGTTATCAAAGAATACTTATTTTCGTGGTGAACCATATTCAAGATAAAGCACTGTAGTGATATCTCGTGGAAAGGTAGTACTGTTATACCCGATATTCCTAAAGCCGTTTTCCAAAAAGGCAAGAACGTATCGGGTGCATTTGCAACAGTGCCACCTCACATATCCCCACGATTGCCCTGTCTAGATGTCTTCGCCAGATTGTTTCTTTTTTTATTGCTAGACTAGCGACTCACCCTCGATTCGCTCGGGTTCGTCCCTAGGTACGTTTTAAATTAAAATGGATATAGTAAGTTATCCTTAAGAGATAGACATATGCTATCGGGGACTTTTCTGTAGACCTATATAAGATACATAATTCCACCATACATTATTTTGTTATATCTCAAAGGGTTTAGGCAGCGTTTTCGTTGAAAGCTCCCAGACGTCTTATTTTTGCCGACACCTCCGACAAATATCGTTATGTTTTAGCCAATGTATTCAAAAACTTAACAAATTATATACTAAAACCTTCTTCTTGAATCACTCTATCTATTAAAAAAAACCGCATCAAAATCCGATGCGTAGTTTTAAAGATTTAAGCATACATAAGGATATAGGGACAGAGAAAGCGACTTTGTTTTATACTATGTAGTGATGGCATGCGCTCGACGACAAACAATGCTGGGAAGCGCTGATAAGGTCTAGACTCTAGGTTGGAGCGCGCTTGCCTAGAAGAAGCGTATTCACTCTTGTCTTGAAGTTACTTATATTATAGGTGTCAGGAAGCACCTGCACAAATGTATGATTGGTAGTATAAGTAATACGGTGCACGATGTAGAACCTGCGCGCGGTGAGCGTGCACCTGATGACGGAGGGCGGCGCGCTGGAGAGCGGCGTGCACGCGCTGGCCACGCGCTGGGCGGCGGCGCAGCTGGACGCGGCGCGCGCGCTGTGCCGCGCCGCCGTGCGCGCCGTCGCCCCGCCCGCCGCCGCCGGCGGCTACCACGTGCGGGGATTCCCCTTCGTGTATGCCTTACCGTTCTTATGCGTGTCTTGTCCACTTTTTTTGTGGTTGTTTTTGAAGTTATACTTCTTTTGGCACGTTTGGAAAAAAATATAAGAGTAAAATTTTTACACCGACAGGAAAAAAGTGACATGATGAATGAATTTTACAAACGGAGAGTTGCGACATACGGGATGTAATTTTTAGCTATTTTTGTTCTGTTACGTCAAAGAAGTATAACTTCTTACGTGCGTACATAAGTACAGACACACGTTTTTTTTTCGTTTATGCTTCCCTTACTATTATCATACGTGCATCGCCGACTTTTTTTGTGGTTGTTTTTTTTGGGGATGCTTCCTTTACTATTATCATACTTGTGTTGCGGATTTTTTTCTGGTTGTCTTATTTTGTTTATTTGGTTGTTGCGTGCCAAGAGACGCCTCTTACTCTTGTCATACGTGTTGAGGTTTTTTGTATTTGTTTTATTTGCTTTTTTCATTGTTGCACATTTGGTTTTGATTGTAGTGTTTTTTTTCATGGTGGCACTATTCATTTACATATTATTTTGTATGGATTGGTTTTTTCTGTTTAGTGTTATTGCTTCATGTGTTTTTGTTGTTCTATAGATTATGTGTCGAATTCATGTGGGCTATTTTTGTTCTGTTATGCATCATTGTTTACATTTTTAAGCTTATATTGTTTGGTTTTTCGTTTTAATTTATGTGTTTTTTTAATCATTTATTTGTGTGAAAATTCAAAAATTAAAAAAAGTATAATTTTTGTATTAGATACTTTGTAGCAGTTCTTGGTAAATTTTATCAAATAAACCAACTTTAATTTATTATATTAAACATTACAGAGATGAACTGGATCCGACACACGCGTTATACCTGTTCAAGACGCTGGAGCAGTACTACGTGGCGACGGACTCGATCGCGTTCCCGCTGCCGCAGGGCTTCAGCTCGTTCTTCACGTACCTCGGCTACAGGGCGCTGCCCTTCCACGCCTTCGCGCAGTACGTGCACCGCAACGTGCTCGAGCTGCAGATCGACGTGCTCAAAGCTATTATAGCTAGTGAGTTGTTTCTTATTTTCTAATGCCTTTGCGATTGTAAGGAAAATTATGGTTTTTGAAATGATACTTTTTTAGAATCGTTGTGATTCGAAATGCTATACTAAAAAGATATAAACACATACATAAATGTATGTTTTTATGCGGGTACAGGTTAATCGCTTAAAAGTTTAGTTGAATGTGATTCATATAAAAATAATACATTTGCATAACAGTTTAGTTAAAAAAATATTACATTTAAGTATAATTTATTTACATTTGATCATGTGTATACATAATACATATTCTATATTGAAGTATTTGTTCCAATATTTTTTGTTTGTTCGAACGCGTTTATATCTAGAAGCATTAACGAGGTTCGAAGAAACATTTTTAGTTTATTTATTGGTAAAGGTGTAGTCTAACATTACGCTAAGACTCTTACGAGCCAACAGACTAATATTATAGATACTGTATGCCTGTATGTTACTCATTGCTATGAAAATTACTCACTTTACGCTGAAACGGATTTGGATGGAAATTAGTTTATAGATACACTATGACCTAGACTCTAGGCTCTAGAGTAACATACAGGTTACTGTTGGGCACTTCATTATAAATATATAAACTACTAGCGACTCATCCTCGCTTCGTTCGTGTTCATCCTTAGCTTGTTTCCCAATACAAACTTCATCTCCATTTCATCATTCATCCACTTAAGAGACGATTTCCGGGATAAAAAGTATCCTATGTCCTTCCCAGGGTCTCAAACTATCATCTTACCGAATTTCATCTAAATCGGTTCAGTAGATCCAGAGATTACCCCCTACAACGTCACAAACTCACAAAATTTACCTCTTTATAATATTAGTATGGAATATAGGCGAAAGCTATTATAAATCTAATATATATATGTAACGATCGTATAGCAAAGGACATTGACGCGCGCACGGTGGACAACAAGCTGCGGCTGATCCAGGCGGTGGGCGAGGCGCGCGGGCGGCGCGCGCTGGCGGCGTGGCCGCACCGCGCCGCGCTGCTGCTGCGCGCGCGCGACCACGCCGCCGCGCTGCTCAGCGGCGGGCCCGCGCCGCGCCGCGACCGCGCGCCGCACCGCCCCGTGCACGACACGGGTCCGTCTCACCGACACATACACACTTACACATACATACACATTGGACGACCTGGTGCTGGTCACCTTACTTGCTGTGCCAGCGGTCGTGGGTTCGAGTCCCGCTGGGGGCATTCATTTGTGTGATGGGCACGAATGTTCGACTTCGTACTCCAGTCATAGATGTTTATATTTATAACATGTATGTATTTAAAATTACATATATGTATTGTATCAACTGTCTGGTATCCATAACACAAGCCTCGTAGCCAGTACTTCCCACTAAAACCAAACAGAACGTCCCCCGACTTAATGGGGCGTCACAGGATCGCTTACGCAAACGTCCAAACGACCAATTTAACGAAAGAATTTTTAATACTACAATTCTATTTACATATACAAGGTTTTTGTTGCACTGTTTGTGTTTTGATTAGTGTGTTAAAAATGTTATATATATTTAAATAAGCAATAAATAAATATATTAAATATACATTTTACTTTAAAAAAGTTGAAATTTTTTTTATCGGTAAATATTGCAAAAATCGTAGAAATAAATCTTGATTTTTGAAATAGAGAAAAATAAGTCTACTTTAAAGTAAAACAAGTATTGGTCGTTTGAACAATTTGTACTAAGGCGACGATAGTATAGTGACACGCTTATACTAATTAAACTTATTACTGACATTTTTATTGACAGATCTCTCGTGTCTTTCTTCATTCTACGTGATATGGACGAAGTAATCTGTGCTGAACTGTCACGCTTTGAAATTTTTAACAAACAGAAATGAATTGAATAAGCGCACTCGTATACTAGTTAATTCTTCTACTAATGACACTCATGCACTAGTAACACTAATATTCTATTGGTATACAGTCATACTCTTATATTAGAGATCTTCGTATACAGGAGATACTCGTATTATATTAGATATAATGATTAGAGATACCACAAATAGTGATTTGGCCGAATACCGAATATTCGGCGAGGCTCTTAGCCGAAGCGCCGATTATTTGGTAACACTTAGTACTTTCCGCGGGTGACAAGTCACAGGGGTGTGCAAATAATTCGAACTCACGAATTATTCGTTCCAAATCGAATATTAATATTCGATTCGAAACTCGAATCGAATAATTCGAATTATTCGACAGTTCTCGAATTATTCGAAAAAGTCGAATAATTCGAAAAATTGCGAATTATTCGATTCGAACGATATTCGCACACCCCTAGTTACAACTCGTCACTTACAAGTTTAAACTTGCATCGCTGAAGTAGTACGTAGGCGCTGGAATTTTTGCTTTATTTCTGATTAGGTTTGTTTTCGGAAGTAGGTATAATTTATGAGGAAAAACGCAATCGTTTGCTATCAATAAATGCTGAAAAAAGTCCTGTCTGTTTGTCTCGCCGAGTTTTAAAAATGTTAGGAATAGAGAGTGCACTTGTATGCATTATAATATCTCCTACGCAGTTGGCAAGGCCGGATTCAACCTTTGCGCCGCCCCTGGGCATAGTAAAAAATACCGCCCTGTTATCGATTTTTTTTAAATAAAATGGGTAAAGTTTTAATAAAGTTTTTTTTATTATTATTATTTTGTAAAATGCAAACAAATACTTAATTTATAAATGATTTCAATTTTTCGAAAAATGTACTACTTATTTTTTGCCCCGATGAGTGCTCCTAGTGTAAATCCAGCGCTGGCAGTTGGCTAGTCTCAGATTGGCCGCCGTGACCAAAATCAATTTGTAATAATTTTGTAACCTTGAAATATTCCTTACATATAAATATAAATTTAAAAATATAGTTAATTTAAACTATTTATTAAAGTTATTTTTTTTTCAGGTATAGCAGCGCTACCATCAGGTGAACGTTTGTCCCCTTTAGACACGTTCCTTGACCTCCTGACTGCGAAAGCCAGTCTCAATGAACTGGACTTCAATCTCATCATCGAGGCGACGTTGGCGTCCGTACAACAAGATACTATTGCATAGATATAACAATAACTCCAGTATGAAATATACTGTAACTGCTAAGTAACATAACATCGTCTGTCCGTGATTCCAAAATAGCAACTCCATCTTTTTACTTGGTGTATAATGCTTATCAAAATGTTATCCTTTTGTATATGGAGCGTAGAAGTAATGCCGTCATAAGAAAGAAGGCCGTAACTAACAATTTGGTCAAAAATGACTTATATGAAGATTCGAACCAGCAAAAAAATGCTTCTTGATAGTCTTACGAATAAACCCCTAAGTCTTATGAATCCGGAGATACTATAATAACCATTTTAATCGTAACTACGTCAAAATTAGTAGTATTTTTGGTTTAATAGTAAGACAAAATTTCAAATATCTCGAAATCAACTTGACGAAGTTACAGCCTTCTTTCTTATGACGGCATAAAGGAGTACTATCTCTGTGTATGAAAAAGTTTCCGTGAAAACGCGTCCAATAAGGGTGGCGCTTCGGTAGCGTAGGATACATTTTAAAGAAAGCGCCAAAAGTAATTACAGTAAAATAGAGAAATAAACAAAGACCGGATTGGACACTCTGTCTTCAACAGCTGAACTGATATCGTAGTTTTTTTTACGCCAGCGCCATCTATTTTCAGCATACAGCTGGACACTTTTTCGACTTATCTCCCACATAAGTGACTTCTCCTTACTTCTACCCTTCATACTTGTGTGAACTGCTGTCATTAGTTCTGAAAACAGCCACCAAAGAAATGTAAAAATGGCTAAAGTTATAGGCGTGATTAGATTTTTCCAGTGATAAGGAGGAACTAACTGATTTTCTTATTATTGTTTCTTATTATTGTAGCATTGATATATAAATCATAAAATCTTTTCAAAAAATGGCGTCGATGTGATGACTTAATGTGACATACATTAAGTCAAACCAAAGAATAAAATTCAGAAATGGAAAGCGCACACTTTTGAATTGTGCGGTTCTTTTTGGGGACATTTGAGATATGTATGTGTACATATTATATCAATGATTATAAAGCAATTTTCAATGATCGATAGCAGTATGGTAGTTGTAGGGCGGTCGTCTCGATGCGGGTTCATCAGAAACCGTATTCAAAGCATACAAATAGAATACCATTTTTTTCACCCTATATCTTATTATTGTAGTTAAAAAAATACCAAGGAAGTGCAGATTTTAATCCAAATATTAATGAACAGTCTTCCCAAGCATCACGGGGTTGAGAAAAGTGAGTTTTGATAACCAAATATTATATTTAATGGGTAATATTAACTAGTGGTAATATACGGGAAAGTAAAAAGGGCTTACATGTATTTCGTGTAGATCTTAGATGCACAGTAATAATTTAATATATAGCACAACATGTCATTTCATATAGCCTATTCCACTTTTAAATGTTGTTATTGGTTTAAAAGTATTCTTCTCTTTTTAATGTTATACTGCTGGGGACGGGCCTGTCTTCAATACAAACGGGACTCAGAGTCCACCACTCTTTTTCTTATATTGGGAAATGCATTTACGCATACCACCTGTAGAAATACAGTGTGGGACTCACCGGCTAGAAAAGTCAGTACTACCTACTAAAACCCAACAAAACCGTCCCCCGTCTTAAGAGGATTGTGAAGCTGTAAATTTTCATACAAAAAGCGATAACGTTTTTCCCCCCTTAAACATAGTCTAATTTTCATAATTTTTGGAAATGTTGTAGATATAATCAAAATCTAGGTCCGTACGTTTTTATTTTTTAGAAATATTGCGTACGATAGAAGTTATTAGCATCTAAATATCTATATTTTTGACCTAAAAACTTCCTCCAGCGTTTTTATTTTTTTAAATTAAACTAAACTAAATTACAAAAAAAGGAAAACGTACAGACCTAGATTAAGGTGTACTGAATCTAATGAGACCAAAATCGTCTCATTCCGTTATTGTTTAGGGGGGTGAAAACGTTATCGCCCGAAACAATATTTCAAAAAGGAAATGTAGGTAATTGCCTTTAAGACTTGCAACTCTCTCTATCGCACCATACGGGTCGGGGGCAGGGGCATATTGTAGACTGTAGTGATGTTGAAGGTGCTATCGATATTATTATCTCCTAGGGAGGAGAAGGTTATATCGATATATCGATCGATACTGAAAGGATTCAATCCAAAGTTTAGAATTTTATTATACTCGTATGTATAGATTGTAACTAAGCCGAATCTGTACATTAAATACTTTTTGGAAAATATTATTGAAATAAACATTATTATCGATACAGAGGCCGAATCTATAGTTTTTTGAATTTTTGTCTGTCTGTATGTCTGTCTGTTACCACGTCACAGAAAAACCACTGGAGGGATTTTGATGAAATTTGGTATGGTGGTAGCTGGTTATCCGGATCAACATATAGGATACTTTTTACCGCGGGAAAATATCTCATTTCTGAGAAAAAATACAAAACTGCAATGTAAGAGTATACTAATATGTAAAACCTACGAATTTGGTTTTTGGTCATATGAAAGCGGGCGGAGCCGCGGGCAATGCTAGCTAAACATAAAAATTTTTAATTGCATAGCTCTTTTACATTAGATTTTATTGATATCTAAAAAACTCCGATTTCGTCACTGACTCACTGATGATCATCAAAAATCTTAGGGTACTTCCTGAAGTCCTAGAAAGCTAAAATTTAGTATGTAAGCTAGTATTATAGTCCAATCGGAATCTGGGAACAAAATATTGAAAACCTGAAATTTTATAATTTTAAAATGTTAGCAGGTATATAAGGATTAGAAATTCGTAAAATGCCCCCTCTGTCCAGCTAAGTCCAGCCAGTTTTTTCAATTTCCGGCTTACTGTGACGTTCTATCGAAAAATATTTCGTACAATTGTTAAAGGTCTAGTAAAAATCTACAACTTTTATAAATAACAATTTCTACGATAACCTCAAAGGCTTCGAGATATTTGCAGAAAACTCGGTTTTTAAATTTATCTTGAGTTTTTTATTTTTTATTTCTAGAATATCTTTTGATTTCCATGGAACTAAGGGAATGTAATCTTCGAAATACATATAATAAAAAAAAATGAAATTGTAATATCTACAGAAATTTTCCGTTTCCGAGAAAAGTATGTATTATGGTCTCGATAGGCTGAAAATCACCCCCAACTTCAAGTTTCATTCATTTCGTCTTTTTGAAAATATAAAAATATTGTATGGTCGTCGTGTAAGAACACTAGTTATATATATACAGGGTCTTTTTAATTTACTGAAGACCTTTTGGGAATATACTATTTACATCATAACAACAACCTCTGTAACAAGAAAAAATTATATTTCTTAAATTTTCATTTTCATACAAATATAAAAATATTTTTGTTGCACCTCCTAAACGGTAAAGTTCTAGCATCTGGCCAAGTTTAAATGAGTAAGGGCTACTTCCTACAACCCTCCCCCTCCACCGGTCACGCGCTTTCTTTTGCTAATTGCTGGACTATTACCGTTTAGAAGGAGCAATAAAAATACTTTTATTTTTGTTAAATTTATATTTTCTATATTCGTTATAATTTTTTTAAATTATAACGAATATTATAAATAGTATCTGTATATTTATTTACATACATACTATTCGTTATAATTTTTTCGAATTTACCGATATTTTATTACTTTTTGGAGTTAATTTGATTGATTTTTCTGAAAAATTTGATTTAAAGGCAATTACAGAAAGAAATGAAATTCATTAGTAGTCTAATCTTGTTTATTCATTAGTAAAACATATATTTAAAAAAATTAAGTTGATATATTTTATAAAATTTAGTCATAGGTTTGTTAAAAAATCGTAAATCATCATCATTCATGATCAGGTCATTTTATGAATTTCTATTCCTTATATACCTGCTAACATTTTATAATCATAAAACTTCAGGTTTTCAATAAAAAATTTCTTTTAAAAATAAAAGGATTCCGATTGGTCTATTAGTACATAAAAAACAAAAAATTCTAAAACTTTCAACTTTTGGAACGAGATTTTTGCAATTGATCTAAACCACCAATTTATTTTATGATTTTTTGAAGTCATCAATCTAAACAAGTCAAATTTTAAATGATATTCGCCAAAAAATTGTAATTTAGAGTTATTTTAGTTTATGAATAAAGGTGCGATGTAACTTGTAGGGAATGTATATTGTACGCAAACCGTAGATATTAGATAAACTTTGAAATTGCTCTTGCGCCGAGTCGCGCCGCCCCCGCCCCCCGCGAGCGCCCGCGCGTCACCGGCTCCTGCTATCATAGTGTGCGTGAGAATTTGCGTATGTTGTATTTGTGTTGTTCACTGCCGGGGGGATGCAATGCGGTATGAAACAGATAGCATTTTTTAAAATACCTACTCTCGCCGCGTATCGGCACTTCACAATCCTCTTAATGGGGCGTCGCAGAATCGCTTACGCATTCAACTACGATGCCCCGACGGTGGGTCTGCCGAAGCAGACACAACAACTATGGGGTTGCTCTACAGTCCACTCTGCTATCAGAGAAGTACCAGGAGCAACCTGCATGGTACACCTACCACCGAAGTGGGCTACCTCCCTGTGCATTTCTTAGCTTCGCGCCCGGAAATTTTATTTATTTTTCTAGTGTTTTTATAGAATGTATTTTTAATACTTGAATTTTTGTTTAAATACATCTGATTGTCATTGTTACAAATAATACTAGTCGATAATAATTTAAATATGAGTAGTTTATAAAAATAGCAAACATTAGCACCCAATAATATAATTCATGAGAAAAAACGAAAATCAAATTTTAGAATAAGCTTTTTTCTTTATAAATTATTATGTAATTTAATGTGCAATATTTTTATTTAAGTGCAATATTTATTGTGTAATGTGAGATTTAATAAAACATTCCATTATATATGTCTTTTATTTAAAATATACTGCACATGTGTACCATCTATACATATAATAAAACTGTAGAGTTCGAATGTCTGTACATAGAAAAAAAAATGCTGAAAATCGAGTTGGGGGATGCAAAAAGTGAAATAGAACTAATCCAGATTTTTTTCATTTTCTTTTCTGTCTGTTTATGTTTGTATTGGATAATCTTTGAAACTGTCAGACCGATTTAAATGAAATTTTGCATGGTGGTACCTTATATGCCCGGTCAACATTCTAGATACTTTTCATCCCAAAAAATTAGAGAGTTCCCATGGGATAGTTAAATAACTATAGTAACTTGTACAGCTTAGTACACAACTTATTAACCTCATTAAGTAAAATTTGGCATGCTGATACCTTATATTGCCGGTCAAACAATAAAGGTTACTTTTTATCCCGGAGAAATGGATAGTTCCCGTGGGATAGATGTGTACTTTTCTAGAGACAAACCCGAGCAAAGTGAGTGTGAGCCCCTAGTAATTTAATAATAATTTGAATACGGGATGGGATAAAAAGTACTCCCGGACTTAGGTTTTGGCTGAATGGATTTAGATTTTGGCACAAAAATAGGTTATAACCTATTTTTGTGCCTAAATCTAAATCCATTCAGCCGTTTTGGTTTGATTGAGTAACATATCCATCCAAACATCTAAACTCTCACATTTATTAATATAGTAAGATTAGGCATGTAAACAAAAGTAGCCTCTAAATCCAAAATCTAATTCATATCACTTCATTCAGAATATTGCTATGTAGAAAGTAAGAAAGAAGTATTAAGTAACACATACAAGTATTCACTCACTCACAAATTTTTGAATTATTAAAAATCTAAAAGTTTTTGAAACTTTATTACATATTAAGCATATATTGCTCTAATTCTAGTTATAGAAGGGGTTGTATGTAACCCAATGTGCTCTCTTCTGTTCTTTATCGTTCTTATGTGATGTAAATAGTGATTTAAATACTTCACTTGTTTGCGGGTCTTTGGCTACACTGTAGTCTTTTTTGGTCTTTTTATATGAAGGGTCCTGTTCTAACTTTGTGGGGTATGCCCTTTTGCTCGATCCAAAATGACCCCTACTTTGTTTATTAGGATTAAATTTAGGCAATGATAGAGGTATTGTGTCCATCTCCTTTTTTACACCACTACTACTACTCCCTTCCCCTGGGTCGACCTCAGCTTTAACTTCAGTAGATGTAGATGGGACTTCTGTGGATGTTGGTGGCTCACTTTTAATTTCTTTCTCTGTTTTATCGGCTTTTGGTTTTTTTGACTTTCTATTCGCAACTCGAACTGCCATTTTTTCTTTGAGTATCTCTATATCTTCATCAGTTCCATTGAGTACAATTACATCATTGTTAGTAAATGGTTGTTGGCACTGGAATAAATTTTTATAAAAATTTTAACAATATATAACCAAATTGATATGGAAATATATATATAAAAAAACAAATTTGCTAAATTGAGCACTTGTATACTCACCATATGGCAAAGATTTTGCTTTACTTCTTTGAGAGCTCTTTCAGCCAGGACGCATCCACAGCTCCATAAGAAAATAAAGCGAAACTTTCCAGTCATTTCCAACCCACTGATGGGGCAAATGTATGGTGCACTTCCATCTCCTACAGCACCATCTATGTGTTCCGTTTTAGTGTAGGCTGGATTTTTTGTAAGTTTGAGATCTTTAATGTCCTGTAACAGAAAATAAATATAGAACATACATATTTTTTAACCATTTTCTAGTCATTGATCTTTTAGTCAACTTAAAAGCTAGAGAATCTGATTACCTTCATGTTTTTGATGTGGTTGATAGATTCTGGTTTTCTTTCTTTATCCAGTAAGGCCTCGAGCACAGAGCTCTTACTATAAAGACGTCCTAAACCGCATGCCACTACTGGTTCTTGTAAAGGTTGTTGTGATAAAGCGCAATTGCGCCATTTAAAAGAACGTTCAGCATCTTTATCTTTCTAAAAAATATAATTTTTTTGTGTATAATATTTATACTTAAATAAAAAAAAAACAATAAAACAACACATATTATAGTTAATTCTTACTTGTTCAGGTTTCTTTTTCAATCTAACAAGTTCATCTCGTCGTGGAATAGTGCCACCATCACAACCCATAATGAAACTTTAATTTAGATACCTACAATGTAAGAATATGATAACAAGTATCTGTAATAAAATACTTTCAGTTGTTGGCTTTTCTTAATACATTACTTTCATTTATATAAAATTCGAAAGGTAATACGTAGTTTACAAATAAAATCATTTAATTAATCAATGACAAACTATCACTATGACAAATTGTACCATAGAGTAAAAATTAAAAATATTGCGACAAAACTTGCGATAGAACTGCGTTGCGAAACCTGCATTTTTACGTTATATTTTTCATGTGATTAATAATCTGTGGAACTATCAGCTGTAGCCTGTAAGCAATATTTTAATATCTTGACAGTTGTCTTTATAATCTGTGACGCTGTTTACGAGCTTGGGACTGCATGTGGAGTTGTCTCTATAATTTTATTTATTTTACTATTAAATTTTGTTATGGTTCTAAGTTTATGTTAAAAAAAATATGCCTACCATAGAAATGGACAGGGTTCCAGAAAATGGTTCTGTTTATGATTCCGATGGTGAAAACAGTAACAGCGAAGATGGCTCTAAGAAATTAATCATAAAAAAGAAAACTAGAAAAAGAGGAATTATTTATTTATCAACTATTCCTCCGTATATGAACGTAGCTAAGATAAGAGAAATTTTTAGTGAGTTCGGTGATGTTGGAAGGATATATTTACAATCAAGTAACAGTAAGTATTTTAAGGTTATGTTTTTGTATTTATTCATTATTTCAAAAGAGATTCTAATCATTTTAAAATTTTAGAACCAGGTGAAAAAAGGAAACGGGTACCGAATTTATTTACCGAAGGTTGGGTTGAATTTGACAAAAAGAAAGTAGCAAAAGCAGTTGCTGCTAATTTAAATAATACTAAGATAGGCACCCGTAAAAAATCTCGTTATTATGACATGATATGGAATATTAAGTATATCCCTAGATTTAAATGGGTCCATCTGAGTGAGCGCTTGGCTTATGAGAGAGCTGCTATGAAACAGAGATTGAGAGCTGAAATATCTCAAGCAAAGAAGGAAGCCCATTACTTGCAGTCTAACATTGAAAAAAGTAAAAAGTTGAAGAAAAAGACGACAAATACTAGTAATGATTAAGTGATTTGTAACGCTAAGAAAAAAAGTATGAAGTAATGAACTTTTTAAAGTATAATAAATATATACCTCTTAATTTTTGCTTATCATTTCAATGGATTCAACCTTATATATTTTGATGTTTAAAATTTTCATTAAAATATCAATTAATACTTATTAAATAATTTATTTTCTTTAGTATAATTTCAAATAAAGAAGGCACTAGAAATAAATGGCATTGTTTAATACTTTCTACAACATCTATTTCAACATTCAACTACCTACATATTTTTGGTAATGTTTATTTTTGACTAAAATTGGCTCTTCCACTTATAATTTCCTCAACTCTCATCCTTTGATGAGAATTTAATGGATCAGGTGTCAGCTTTTGTATATATCTTCTTGGCGGTATTTTATGTGACAATATGCCCTGAGAGAATTCTCTGTGAACCCGAACACCATCTAAAGCATTTGCTTGCAACTTTTCAAAGCTATGGAGTTCTCTCATAAACTGACGGCGTTGCGCAACTTTTGCCCAATGGTAACGGTGACGGCAAACGACGCGGCTGAAATTGTACTTAAATGTAACATATTGAAAATTCGAGATTTGTTTAAAATGAAATTTTTATCAATTTGCCCATATTATGTCCACATAGTACTCGGGGGCCGGCGACAAGGACTGAAGCAGAGCCTCAAGACAGTAAATTCTAGTTATGTTTGAATTCAATTGTGAATACTAATATTTGTGACATGGAAAAATAACACAACACAAAAGCGCCTTTGTTATGAACCCTCGCACTTGTAAATTCGGCCTTGATAATTGATATCTATCAGATTTTCAAATGTAGGTTTAAACATGGTTACATGAGTAACTAAATATCAACTACACTTTCGCATTTATCATAAACACATGTAAAAATATTGAACAAATGATTCTTTTATAAATCTACGACTGACGACACGTTTGGCTCAGTTTGTAGTGACCCTACTTTCAGTGCCAGCGGTCGCGGGTTCGAGTCCCGCAGGGGGCATTCATTTGTGTGATGACGAATGTTTGTACTCCAGTCATGGGTGTTTATATTTATAATATGTATGTATTTAAAGTTATATATGTGTAGTGTATCAACTATCTGGTATCCATAACACAAGCCTCGTAGCTTACCAATGGAACTAGATGGCGCTGTGTGTTAATGTCCCAACGTATTACGTATTATATTAAACTAGCGTCTCAACCTAGCTTCGCTCGGGTTCCCTCTAGGAAAATAAAAACAAACCCATCCCACGGGAACCGTACATTTTTCCGGGATAAAAAGTAGCCTATGTGGTATTCCAGACTATAATCTATCTCTGTAAATTTCATCCAGATCCGTTCAGCCATTCTTGCGTGAGAGTAATAAAGAGCCATACTCACAAACTTTCACATTTATAATATTAATACGGATTTATAACATAATAATATCTTATAAAGGTTTCTATGGTAGGTACTCACTAAGCTAGGCCCAATTTTGTATATGAAGGATAAATGCTGACATCAGATCTTGCTAGTTCAGGAAATCCAGGGTACAAAGGTACTCTTCTTTTTTTCTCCTCGACCTTATCAGTTTCTTTTTCTTTTGTTATCATTTCTACGTTTTAGATTTAAATAATTACATAATGTGTAAGTCAAAACTCGTAAATAACTTACATAATTGATACCGTTGCTATGGTATCCTTAATGTTAAGGAAATCATTTCGTAAACAAGGCCTAACTATCATAGAGTATATTGCTACATATATAACTAACTATGTTGTGATCTGTGGACGAATACTATCACATCTATAATTTAATTTACTTTTCGTTTGTTGTAACATAAGTATTTCTAGATCAAATTTTTTAAACACATTCTGCCACTTAACTGAGCTAAGTGCTTATCCGATCATGGATTCAACTTCATGATCATGATTTGATAATTCGAATTTTCGCGAAAATCTTAGGGATATTGTGAAAAGACGGATAATTAGACAATGGTGAAACGTTTCTCAGTCTTGCTGGAAAAAGATAGGGTTTTTGCAAAAACACGATTCGCTTTAGTTCTAATCGATAAAGGCGTTCGCCGGCCGCGGCACATGCTTCGCTGGCTCAGCTTGTGCGTTCTGGTTACTGTTCTAACCTAACCTTTAAATTCTTCCGTGTAAGACGTAGCTGCCGCCTTAGCCTACTCAACCTACGTTATCCAAGTTATTGGACCTGTCGCATAATCAAAAAATAAAACTTACCTAACCATTGTCTAATAATCTGTTTTCGCATTAAGAAGGATTGTGAAAACTTGAATCATTAAAATGTTTACTAGTTTTTCAATTCTTTGCCAGATGGTTTAAAATTTCAAAATTTTTATACTTTTACAAAATTTTTATTTTTATACTTTTTATAAACATTATATAGGTACCTAAACTCATAAATTCTAAATAACAAGGTTTTTTTTTAAATTCATCTTAGAAGCATTTGTGTCACTTGCTAAAAATTAAAGTTAAAACTATCGCAAAATAAAATGTAATTCAATAATAAAAAATAAATTTGTAATGAAAAATAAATAACTAAATAAGTTTTAGATTAACAATTTATTCATAGATCAATAATATTAAATCTACTCGGGGCCACCTGGCTTTGGAAATTCTTGCAAATTTATGGCTTTATTTCTCAGAATAGTTTGTAGATATATACATGAACTGCTTAGGATGAAGCAGATACCGCTGCAATCCTACTCCTGCATACACAGTCATTAAATTGATTCACTAACACAGAACACAGTAGTGATTTATCAGGATTTGAGCTATAGCATTCCAATACCTGAAATTATAAAGTTTTTAATATTAAAATGGTGTTCAAAGTTCACAATATTTATAATAAACTTTTAAAATTATTTTTGACATTATTAAAACTAAGCATAGACAACAAACTTAGTTCTAGTTTAAATACTTGTTTATAATTGAATTAATTAGATATTTAGCACACATACAGCAATGGTAACAAGCTATGAAGTTGCCATACCCACCATTATTATTTTGCATAAAAATATTAGAATAATTTTAATTATCACCCAAAACTTGATTGAATTGAATATAAGCTATAATTAAAAGAAGTACAATGTAGCAAAAATATAAGGCATAAGATGCTATTTCATTGATCCTTTGCTAGTAATTTTATTATCATTCATTGAACATGTATTCAGATTTCTAACAATAAAATATAATTTTATGAATTTTAAAATGTATAATTTATAATTTACATACCTTAGCTTTTTCTTCCTGACAAGGTGGTAGTTTGTTTACTACTTTGTCAGCTTGTACAAAGGCAAATAAATCATTAGCTTCTTTAAGTGTCTTTTGATATTCTAAGTGCATACCACTGTTTATTTTTTCATGAGCTCGTTTTAAATTTTCAATGCGCCTTGCCCAGTATGCCTCTTCTGCCACATGCTCTTGTTGTTTTATAGAATCATAATAAGGAGGTGGTGCATATTGAGGTTTTGGTGGTGGCTGTTCAGCTTGCTGAAATTGAGAGAAATAATATCATTTGAAAAAATACTCTATTAAGGATTTCAAAAGAAAAGAAGGACTAGAAAGGAAAAATGTTTTCTAATGAATAAATGTCAAAAGTTGGGATCATCTCATCATTGGTTTGTCTAACCTTAAATGTAAAATGAATGACATTGAATAATTGTAATAATATTTATAAGGAAATTTGAGAAAGGAGATAATTAGAAGTTTAGAATACAATAAAACTAATACACTATATTTTGTTTTATAAATATAAATATGACATTGATGTAAATTATGTAATGTTGCAATATATTTACTTTAGCATTAAGCTGAGCCTGTATTCGATCTAATGCCTCTTGCGATACTTGTATAGCATTCTCATTATCGACACTAAGTTTTCTAGTGCTTTGCGAACCACCCATGTTTATAAAAATATATAGATCGAGTTATTTTATCGGCAATTCACGTCAAAAATGCATTTTTGACAGTAAGGTCACAAGTAAAACTGTCAGGATTCTATGACCATGCCTACCAACATTGAACGTTGTCTTACTTTTAATTTTTTGTCTATGGGTTACCTTTGGGGCCTATTAATTTTATTTTAGAATTTTAATATAAAACTAATATTTTTATAAATTCAAACATATAGTATTTTAACTAAACATTAATAAGATAAATATTGTAATAAAATGAAAATAATGTTATTGTAATTTGTAGCTTCCACTACTCCTCAAAAGATGGCATTTGAAACTTGAATAACAAAATTTAAAAAAAGTATTGTGCTGTATGTATATTGTTATGATTGATGTAATATAATGAAATAATTAATTTCTTAAAGGTTCCAAAAATAAATATTTTGGAATTATCAAAACAAAGGTGAAATCGAAAATCCCATTATATAGATATCGTCTTATATTTTGTGTAATACCGAAAATAATATTGGGACCTGCGATTAACTTTCGATTTTATCTATGTTTTGATAATTCATTGTATTATTCTAATTTCTGGGCCTTGACCCTAACAACTAATTTAATATTATATATTATACAAAAAATCTGCAAGTTAACCTAATCAAAACGAGATAAATTGCAAGTTTGAAATAAAACGATTTCATTTAGGTACATTAAACAAAAATTAAACACAAAAAAAGGTATTTGGTTGACAGTTATTAGTCATCCATACTAATATTATAAATGTGAAAGTGTGTTTGTTTGTCCTTCTTTCACGTCGGAACAAAGTGACGGATTGGTACTTTTTACCGCGAGTGATTATCTCATTCCCACGGGAAAACACGTTAAAATACAATCCACAACAACTTATCATACCTATGTGTATATATATTATACGTATAAAGTCTATCTATTTCACACTAACCGTTTAAACGTATCTAGGGGCGAACCCGAGCGAAGCGAGGGTAACCCGCTAGTTATTAATTTAATACAGTTGCTACGCATACTTTTAAAAAATTATAATTAATTACTATTAATATGTAGTATTACTAATTTCCTTTTTTAGTAATTTTATAAAGGAAATGATAGATACAACTTCTCTAAAAAAGATAATATTTCCGGCTTGAAACGTAATACCTATTAATTGAAAATTGTTTATAATATTTATATTTTTAAATTGAAATATCTTCGATAATTAATAATGCTTTGACAATTAGGTGCGGTGCAGTTTAGGTAAGTAAAAATAATCTTGAACTTGTTTCCTTAGTGCTTACATCCTTTTATAAGAAATAACATTGTACATTGTATATAAAATGAACACTAATGTTATTGATTTTAATATTTATCGTATTAAATTGATTTTAATTTAAAACAAAATTACTTGTTATCTAAGTAATGGGTATAAGAATCCCATTAGTGATTATCGAGGTAGAAGCGCTTGTACAGATAAACAAAAATGGAGAACTTAGCGTTTGTGTGGTGCAGTATTTACAATATATACTTTTTTACCACAAAGTGTGTTCGAATGTGTCACAGACAGTCTCGCAGAGGGCAAATATTGAACGTGCTGTTTGTATTGACTGCAACATATAAATAATTGTTTTATAATTTTTAGAACGATAATTTTCTTAAATAAAAGATGAAAAAAAATTGTGGTTGTATAAATCTTAACCCTTGACAGGATTTATTATTTACATATTTTTTTTAATAAAATTATTATCGATGTTTTTGATCAAAAACTACGCGTATTATCCTTAATATTATATCATAGTAATTTATCAAATTTGTTATGATAATCCTGACTTTCTGCTTTGTTCTTTTAAATTGTTTTGTTTTAATCGTTGAAAAGATGGATAGAGTACAATTTCCAAACAAGTAGCTTTAAGTAAAATTGAAATTATGTATAATATTGCTTTATTACCCAGTTCTTTAATTAGATTCAAAATATTATACAATATGAATACGTTAACGGGTTTGTTCAAGATATAATAGCGGTTACACTAACTAATATTGTCGTAAAAAAGTAACAAATTTTATGGCATCAAAGTTATATTTTAATCGAATTGAAAATGGATCGAGAAACGGCAAAAACAATTTCGGATTTTGGGTGGAACTTTTTGCCAATGAAACCCTCGGTCGTTGGGGGCCGGGGCGAGGGGGCGGTACTGACCACAATGGGGTTTAGCATAACCGGTCCAGCCGGTCGCAGCCTCCGACGCTATCATCCAGCCATACTTTCTTCTGTCTGATCGATGCGCGATCCGGCTTTTTCAATGTTATTTATTGAAACAGATTTAATATATAAATAAAAGTTGTTGTAAAATAATATTTGTAATTCTTATAAAATAATATTAATAATTTCACTTGGGTGTCAAGTAGTACCCTATGTTTTACTCCAGGTCACAGACTAGGTATATGTGTGCTAAACTTCATCCACATCCATCCAGCCATTTTAACGTGAAGGCGTAACAAGTTTATACACAAATAAAAACTTTCGTAGTATTTCGATATAATTTGTTAATATGTAATAACATTAATCAAGAATTGATTAAAATCAGCGCTCGTACTGATGTGGCATTATTACAATCTTAACGTTATTAAAAACATTAATTCTATTTATTAATAGCTATATTTACATGTATTCTTTTGTTTATGTTAAAAATTATAGATTAATAAATCTATAATTTTTAACATAAACAAAAGTTATATTTACCGATTTATAAACGTTTTAAAGATCGAATGTTTTAAATTGATCCTTAAACCCTCCTCCTGTACGTTGTACACGGTGCCTACCGATCATGTACTCTATTTTAAAAATATTTGATTACCACATTAATTAGTAAGAATTGAAGTTAATAAACGCGTGAAAAAGGTAATTCATTTTTAATGTATTTAATAATCAACATCATTTTATTATTTGGCATTTTAAAATAAGATTATAGTAGGACAATATGAGATTTTCTAAATTATATTACTGAATTTGAGAATATGTCTGTTTTAATATTTTTATAGTTTCAGACACAGGTAGGAAATGTTAAGCATCTTGATTTCAGATTGTTTATTTTACAAATATGCTGTAATTATTTATTAATTTTATTAACCGTTTAATAAAGTCACCCATCATATTTATTGTAATTTTTTTATTACGTAGGTAATAATAAAAAATGATCGCCATCAGCATAATAGAAGAATGATAATTCCAATATATAGTGTCGCCATAATATATATTTAGATTAAAGTAGGTTTAATATCAATATTCTATTGATTTGTAAAAAGTTTGAAATTTAACAGTAAACATATAAACTTTTATTAATCAGGAGCCGGATCGCGCCGTTCACCCATAGGACGAGCCCATTGGTCTTCATACCAACGCTCCACGACTCGATACTGTCAATTGCGTGTACTACAAATACAAAATACGCCACTATAGAACCTTTAAAGTTGAAGATAAGGCTTAAAATAGTTTGACGATATCGTAGACGAGGAAAACTTTTAATCAAACCACAAATAACAGACGAGACAAAGTAATCGTTTAGTAAATAATTATTCCTTGGGTTATCATTTGTACTATTAACTATTGAAGTAGTCCCATCACTAATAACCTACTTATTTGACAGATTTTAACGCGTTAAATTTTACTCTTTATTTGTTTTCATTAAAAAAATATTGTATTAATAAAAAAAAAACAATTTTGTCTGTGTAATAGAATAATATTGTTTAAATCGGAAAAAATATCTTAGTTTCATTTATGTACTTTTGCATGTTTTAATATTGCAAGTTTAAAAATAAGAACAAGTTCTTTTAAAACTATAAATAAAAGTTTACAATGAAGCTGTAGTCTAGCTCTAAGATAATAGCTTTTGTGTAGTACAAAATATCAAACATACTACGACTCTGTTGCTATTGAAACAACAGAACATTTTAAACATCCTATATTTTTTACTACTGCCAGCCCTTTTCACTCTTTTAGAACTTTATAAAATGTTTTCTTAATATACCTATAATAAAATATTTATAGGAATAGGCTGTCAAAATATGTATCAGAGGGTTTAGACTTACGAATAGAAATCTAAAAAATGTTTGGAAATGACATACATATTATTTAATTTAAATACAACTTTTAACGTAAACGATTGTAGAATAGCGTTTTGTCTGAGTTTGCTGCTCTTCTGGTCCGGTGTGGTCTGGTCTGGACCTTTTATAAATTAGTCAGGCTAACTTTAAATATATATAAATTTAAAAAAATGCTCTTTTAATGAAAATACAGTCAAACTGTAATTTATAAATGACTTCAAGCGGTTAATTTATCTTAAGTAATTCAGGTCCAAAAGTTTTTAAGTATCCCATAAACGTATTTATTAAATTATTTCTTTCGGTTTTTAGTAAATCATGTTAATTGAAAAAAATATCATTCTTTTGACACTTTTTTTGGTATTTAGATATTAAAAAAAACTTTATATGTCGACGTATTAATGTCGTAATTTTTCAGTAAAAAGTTCATTGAAATATTTTTTACATTCTACATTAAAAATATACCAGTAAAATAATACTGTAAGCCTATTAGAACATATGGATAATACTTTTTTTTAATAAAAAATATAATAATAATAAATAAAAATATAAAGATATCCAAGATAGAACTAATCAACTATAACAACATTACGCATCAATAAAAAAGTTTTTAGTCACAAAAGCAAAAAACAGGTGCTATCAAAGCCATACTTATGAATTTATTGCCACAGGATTCGATATGGCGTTGATAATACTAATAATGGCTGGCTTTAGAAATGTGCGGATTCGACAAACCTGAGATTTAACAAGTGAGTATCAAACACAATCGGGCTCAGGTAGACTCATCTTCTCACCCTCTATCTAAAACGAAGACATTAAAAATCTTATTAATACCACTTCAAAATGCACTAAATTCAATTCTATGCTTATATATTTACGATTTATTTCCCAACTACAGTTATTTTTTAGTTTTATTTAGCTTAAAGTAACAAGTCATCGAAATCATCGCAGGCTTCAATTTTAGACAGGTGCATGTTGAATAAAAAAAGGTCAAAATTCTGATGCTAGCAATTAATGTATTATGATATAAATATTTGAAAGCGAGGATATTGAAGCGTAATTAAAACTGTTATCTAATTTGTATGAGATCAGACGAATAGCGAAACTACAGTTTTAGATTCGTCTGATTTGAATAAATTCCGACATTTGTCCGGAATACTTATCATTTGGAAAATTATTTGACGTTCCTATTACACTTTATTAGGTATTTTTGGCAAATTACAACATTTGTATGAATAAAATCTTATAAATCTGCATTAGAGAAATTCGTAATTTTACGGTTATTCCAGTGAAGCTCTTCCGTTTTTTATTCGACTGGAACAGTACATTTCTTTATATATGTTTTGAAGCCTCATATGTTATTTGGTTAGATAGCTTACTGTGCTGAAAGCGAAGAATTTAATCTTCACATAAAAACAGAATATAATGGCACGTGAAAATCGGAATACAGTGTCTCTACATTTCGTGTCACGAATAAATGCTATCTATACCTGTGTATGGGTTTCTTATTTCTTCATGCTGTACGGCTCAATGGATTTGGGTGAAATTCAGAATGGACATAGCTTATGGCCTACTTTTTATTAACTTACCTACTACATGAGCGACTACACGATGACAATTACTTACGTATACATCTTTATATATATAATTCTTCTGTGAGTGTGTATGTCACTGAACTTCTCTCAAACGACTGGACCGATTTTGATGAAATTTTTTGTGTGTGTTCAAGGGGATCTGGGAATGGTTTAGATTCACGATTTGAATAATAATTTTCATCAAAATGGTCCAGAATGTTTTAGCTTATTAAAAAAAGTTTGAAATTTTCAAATTAAAGACGTGTAGACAGGACAACGTGTGTCGGGTCCGCTAGTATTATATAATCGAACTAGAGACTCACCCTCGCTTCGCTTGGCTTCGTTTCTAGGTGCGATTTAACGGTTAGTATGGAATAGATGGACTATATATTATATATACATAGGTATGATGAGTTGTTGTAGATTGTATTATAACGTGTTTTTCCGTGGGATTGAGATAACTTCCCGCGGTAAAAAGTAGCCTATGTCACTCTCCTGCCTTCCAACTATCTCCACACAAAATCTCACGCCAATCCGTCACTCTGTTTCGACGTGAAAGAGAGACAAACGAACAAACACACTTTCACATTTATAATATTAATAATAATAATATTATAGATAAAAGAATGCTATGAAATATAGTTAAATCACAAAAGAAAGTTAAGATCAAAGTTATTTTAAAAGAAATCAAAATATCTAATAAAACGTTAACCGGACAACGATGTTTGTCCTCGAGTCAGTTTCCTGTCTGCGAGAGCTGAGCTTGTTGCCTCATTAAACACGCTGACTGAATAAATAAGTCCACTAAAACTGCCCATGGATGAGGAAACATACAACTCATTGATCTCGCATTGTCACTTCACTTAAAGGCACGTTTGGTATTAGTCTTCGTGATATTCAGAATAAATTGGTCGTATGAATTTTTTTAGCCGACTGCGACGATACTAAAGAGAGGTTAATGAGCTTACCACACTTTTAAATTTGTATTTATAGTTTATTCTCGTAAATATTTTAAATACTTATTATACTGAGTGAATGGATTTTAGTAAAAGAAATATCATATAACTTTATCGTTCAAATTTGGACTCGAGGCTTTATGCTACTTTAATTCGGTCATACACTTTGATTTTAACAGTTAACTGTAATAATTATTTATACCTATGTATTACGAGAATTAATTCGCCTTAAAATATTTAATTTCTTACGTAACCTTCCCAGCATATTAATGAAGTAGTGGTATTTATTATTTGGGTACCTCAGGTTACGTACGTACTGCTGGTAGTTGGTTCATTTCTCATTGTGAAAAAATGTTTACATATAGATGTATATCTGTTATATAGATAACAGAGGCCGATTTAGTTACCTTTTTCTGCTAGAATGTAAAATCTTATTATTGTTTAAAGCCACTATGTTATTTAGTTTAGTTTTTATTGCTTTTGAGAAGAGGCTACGTCTTGAGCGGGGTCGAAACGTCACCAGAACATTCATTGAAAATACGTGCCTTAGTAACATTGGTTGATCATGGCGGATCATTGTAGAGTTGTGTTCGATATTGAATGTGGAAGTATGGATTGGCGACTGTGAACCCACTGCTCCACAAATTTTTTTCGCCATTTCAAGTTTATAACATTGTGATTTCCCTGATTAAGTTGTACTACTAAAAGAATAAATTATTATTTGGATCCTTGATAAAGCCCACGAAATTAGTAACCACTAAAGGTGATGTTCGTATGTTCGTGGATAACACGATATATATATATATATATATATATATATATATATATATATAATAGAGCTAAAAAGGAGAAGATGCTCAACTCTCTAGTTTTCCTTATGTAAATGTATGTAATAATGCAGGTATGTTACGACAATTGTGAATAACTTTTCCAAATAATTATACCTCAAGGGAAATAATTAAAATATATATATATATATATACAAACTACACTATTTTTAAATAATTTTGAAGTCGGTGTCGGTGTGTGTTTTTTTGTTAAAAGCTAATTATTACCTAGTCTTGTAACATAATGAAACATGTAACATAATAATGTTACATTAAAAGATTAAAAATAAAACAACGTATTATATATTATTAACAAGAGATGTAATATATATTTTTCAAAAATAATTTCCTCCCACGGTATACTTAAGTGTCGCTAAGTTCAAATAAAATGAAGTCTGAAAGGGCTAATGTAATAATTTGTAATCCAACGCGGTCTGCTTAATAACACACAGTTTAAAGCTGCGGTTTCATTAAACAATATTTTGCGGTCGCGCGACTTACGCGCTTAGAATTATGTAATTGAAATATTTTTAAAGATAATATATGCTTTGTTTGAGATAGAATAATTTATTTTACTAGGCTTACTGATATTATAAATGTGAAAGTTTAGATGTTTGGATGTTTGTTACTCATTCGGCTGAACGGATCTGGATGAAATTTGGCACAGAGATAGATTATAGTCTGAAATAGTGCATTTTATGCCGGAAAAATCTACGGTTCCCGTGGGATAGATTTGTTTTTCTAAAGCCGAGTTTTCTAGAGGTGAGCCGCTGCTTTATTAATAATGTTGCAAGTTCGTCTTTTGTTGATTTTTTTATAGTAAATTAAATATTTGAAATAGTTGTAGCGTCGTAAATATGAATTATTATTACAAAAAAGTTTATATATTAGTAAGATGTTGAGTATGTGATAAATTGTAAAATGAATAAAATAAATGTAGAAATTACAGTATTTCATTAATAATAATTTATGAAGAACAATTTTGTTACATCTTGATTATCGGATTTATTTGATTTTCTTAATTTCACAAATGGAATTTTAGATTTATGCCATGTAATCGCAGAATTTGCTACATTTAATCATTTGAATTTTTACTATAAATTCGATGATATAGTATGTTCAGTACAAATTTATATATCGATATATTATTTATCGATTTTATTAACGCAAGAGGATAATATTGTTTGTTTTTTTTAATTGGCATTGTAAATCTATATGAGCAAATGCGCGGGTACATCTCGATTCTTGTAATACTATCTAAATACCCTTAATTTAGACAAAACTTCTTAATTTTAATGACAGTAATATAGCAATAAATACACCAGCTTTATATAACAGTGTAATTGAGTATTTATTAATTAGGGGTTGTAAGCGACAGACGAAATTACAGCTTTCATCTTATAGGAAACATTCCATTGGAATGGATTGCGGATTTAACTAAGGCGTTCTTGTTACGGTTTATGGGCGTAATAATTAATCGATGTACGTAGATTTGTTGAAATTATAACTTTATTTGAAAATCTTTGTAGAAGTTTTTTACTTTTACATATATGTTTATCTATCTATACTTATTATAAAAATAAGTCCCCCGGCCGCGTCTTTCTGTCCTCCTGTCTGTCCTCCTGTCTGTCTGTACGCGATAAACTCGAAAACTACTGAACGGATTTTTATACGGTTTTCAACAATAGAAAGAGTAATTCTTGAGGAAGGTTTAGGTATATAATTTATTATGCTTTTATGTAAATTAGCTGAAATACGGCGACAAATGTTGAAGAGGTCGCAAAAAATCTCGCCAAATGGGAACTTTCCACGCGAACGCCGCGTAAACTAGCAAAGATACAGTTAAGTAATGTACTAGAGAATTCAAAATCTATAAAAATGCTACAAAAAAGTCCGCGATAGCATATCTCTATCTCTTACGGTTGACTTACAATAACCACTTTTATGTTAACATTTTTAATTAAAAACATTACGTTATTTTCAAAGGTATTTTCTTTAGTTCGGTATTAATCCTTATCCAAATGAATATTTTAGTTAGCTTAGTCATTTAATGCAGATTAAAATTGCTCTTTACACTAAATCAATCAGATGAATAGTTTTTGAGATATCGTTGTTAGAAGTAATTAGTAGCGAAACATTTTTAATGCTTGGCGAGCATTGAGATGCCTACGGCGAGTCCATCCCCTCTGCCCCGCATCGCTCGACCGCCTGCTCAAGCTATATAAACCGGGCGATGTAGCGCGCGATCCTAGGATACTTTTTACCGCGGGAAAATATCTTATTTCTGAGGAAAAATACAAAAACTGCAATGTAAGAGTATACTAATATGTAACACCTAAGAATTTAGTTTTTGGTCATCTGAACGCGGGCGGAGCCGCGGGCAATGCTAGTTTATTATAATTATTATCACTTAACTTTTTTTTTTTTTGGGAATCAAACAGTACTTAAAATACTTACAGAAAAACATATAAAAGACAGCTCATTGATCAATAAAGTTGCAACTAATATACATATCATGTACATATATATCATGTTATTGAACAGTCATAAAAAAAGCAAAAAGCAGTAAAAAAGAACTTAACAAAAAAAAAGTTATTGTATTGAACTAAATGAATTTATAATTACAAGTATTCTTTAATTATAATTTTTTTAAACTATGTGATCGAGCAAGTATGTAAAACAATATTGGTGAATTTTTCATTATACTTATTAGTTATTACCGAATCATAAAAATATTTTGAACATATTTAGTTCTCGTTGGTGGGATACAAAACATTAATATAATAGAGAAATCGAACATTTGTTGCGCGAGTCCAACTCGTTCTTAGCCACGTTTTTGTATTTACATTAAATACCATTTTTTAATCTATACATACAATAAAAGTGTAACTGATCGCTGTCTGTACATGGAAGATATTTGAGAAAAACTATCATTGGGGGTCTTTATGTAAAATATGTTTGCTCCAATGAAAACTGACCTTAAACAAGCCAAAACTTGAGCGAAATTAAAACTTTTACAATTATTGTTTCTTTACTGAGAAACCTGAGATTAACTTTGTTTGAGCTGCGCAGTTTTGTTTTGTGTGAAGTTATGTATTTTTTTATACGATTTACAATTGTCTTTAGGCTCTTAAGGCTTTAATAATACGGTATATTTTCGCATATTTGCATATTTGGAAAGAACCAATATTCGTGTTGTGGTTATATTTTACTATCCAACGTAAAACGTACAGGGAATTTAATATAAAATAATTAAGAGCTCTGGCAATATATTTTTTTGTCTTGTAATAATTGTTGTTCTTCTATAAGGTTCAAAGTTATGTTAATTTTGCTCACGTTTTAAAGATTTTTTGTTGACTTTTGTTGGTAATCAAAGGTTATCGTTATGTCCTAGAATTAAAATTATATAAATACACATGTCTGTACACGAATACATTTAATATTAAAAAATATATAATTAAGCGTCAATTCAAAATGAAGTCAAAACATACATTATTCAATACAAACAAATAATTAAAAGCAAAAACAACAAATTCATGAAAATATAAGTACTTATAAAGTATTTATATATAACTATGAAAGGAAATGAGACTGTCAATATAAATGGCTTCATTAACTGAGGATGATGGTGCAGGTTCAATCCTGGGCACTTAGAGCTCGCTCTCGAATGTAACTGACAAACATTTATAAGTGTTGAATCAACATGCTGAGTACGGCCACAGTTATGCTAAATAGACTGCATTGTTATGCATTAGATAGGTATTTCTTATAGTCATTCAAGTTTTTATAATACTATTTCGTATTTCTGAACACTTTTATTTTGATTTACAAAAATAACAAATAATATAAATTAAAAGTTTATGAGGAAAATGATTGATGTTTATGTAAAGTTCAATGGTATAGAATTTTCTGTGGTGTTTCTGCCCTTTTGGCTATTGAATTTTATTTGATACCCCAAAATATTATTATCCATGCAAACTTTGCGATCCCTTTTTATTTTATGGTTTTTCAATTCAAATAACTTTTTGACTACATTTATGTTACACCATTTTTAGAACCCTTAAGTTGAATAATTTTGTTGAAAATTATTGCTTCATAATTATAGATGATTTAGTCTGGATATATAAATGTGAGTGTGTTTGTTTGTTTGTTTGTTTGTTTGTTTGTTTGTTTGTTTGTTTGTTTGTTTGTTTGTTTGTTTGTTTGTTTGTTGTATGTCTGTCTGTCTGTCTGTCTGTCTGTCTGTCTGTCTGTCTGTCTGTCTGTCTGTCTGTCTGTCTGTCTGTCTGTCTGTCTGTCTGTCTGTCTGTCTGTCTGTCTGTCTGTCTGTCTGTCTGTCTGTCTGTCTGTCTGTCTGTCTGTCTGTCTGTCTGTCTGTCTGTCTGTCTGTCTGTCTGTCTGTCTGTCTGTCTGTCTGTCTGTCTGTCTGTCTGTCTGTCTGTCTGTCTGTCTGTCTGTCTGTCTGTCTGTCTGTCTGTCTGTCTGTCTGTCTGTCTGTCTGTCTGTCTGTCTGTCTGTCTGTCTGTCTGTCTGTCTGTCTGTCTGTCTGTCTGTCTGTTCTGTCTGTCTGTCTGTCTGTCTGTCTGTCTGTCTGTCTGTCTGTCTGTCTGTCTGTCTGTCTGTCTGTCTGTCTGTCTGTCTGTCTGTCCATGTCGTCTGTCTGTCTGTCTGTCTGTCTGTCTGTCTGTCTGTCTGTCTGTCTGTCTGTCTGTCTGTCTGTCTGTCTGTCTGTCTGTCTGTCTGTCTGTCTGTCTGTCTGTCTGTCTGTCTGTCTGTCTGTCTGTCTGTCTGTCTGTCTGTCTGTCTGTCTGTCTGTCTGTCTGTCTGTCTGTCTGTCTGTCTGTCTGTCTGTCTGTCGTCTGTCTGTCTGTCTGTCTGTCTGTCTGTCGTCTGTCTGTCTGTCTGTCTGTCTGTCTGTCTGTCTGTCTGTCTGTCTGTCTGTCTGTCTGTCTGTCTGTCTGTCTGTCTGTCTGTCTGTCTGTCTGTCTGTCTGTCTGTCTGTCTGTCTGTCTGTCTGTCTGTCTGTCTGTCTGTCTGTCTGTCTGTCTGTCTGTCTGTCTGTCTGTCTGTCTGTCTGTCTGTCTGTCTGTCTGTCTGTCTGTCTGTCTGTCTGTCTGTCTGTCTGTCTGTCTGTCTGTCTGTCTGTCTGTCTGTCTGTCTGTCTGTCTGTCTGTCTGTCTGTCTGTCTGTCTGTCTGTCTGTCTGTCTGTCTGTCTGTCTGTCTGTCTGTCTGTCTGTCTGTCTGTCTGTCTGTCTGTCTGTCTGTCTGTCTGTCTGTCTGTCTGTCTGTCTGTCTGTCTGTCTGTCTGTCTGTCTGTCTGTCTGTCTGTCTGTCTGTCTGTCTGTCTGTCTGTCTGTCTGTCTGTCTGTCTGTCTGTCTGTCTGTCTGTCTGTCTGTCTGTCTGTCTGTCTGTCTGTCTGTCTGTCTGTCTGTCTGTCTGTCTGTCTGTCTGTGTCTGTCTGTCTGTCTGTCTGTCTGTCTGTCTGTCTGTCTGTCTGTCTGTCTGTCTGTCTGTCTGTCTGTCTGTCTGTCTGTCTGTCTGTCTGTCTGTCTGTCTGTCTGTCTGTCTGTCTGTCTGTCTGTCTGTCTGTCTGTCTGTCTGTCTGTCTGTCTGTCTGTCTGTCTGTCTGTCTGTCTGTCTGTCTGTCTGTCTGTCTGTCTGTCTGTCTGTCTGTCTGTCTGTCTGTCTGTCTGTCTGTCTGTCTGTCTGTCTGTCTGTCTGTCTGTCTGTCTGTCTGTCTGTCTGTCTGTCTGTCTGTCTGTCTGTCTGTCTGTCTGTCTGTCTGTCTGTCTGTCTGTCTGTCTGTCTGTCTGTCTGTCTGTCTGTCTGTCTGTCTGTCTGTCTGTCTGTCTGTCTGTCTGTCTGTCTGTCTGTCTGTCTGTCTGTCTGTCTGTCTGTCTGTCTGTCTGTCTGTCTGTCTGTCTGTCTGTCTGTCTGTCTGTCTGTCTGTCTGTCTGTCTGTCTGTCTGTCTGTCTGTCTGTCTGTCTGTCTGTCTGTCTGTCTGTCTGTCTGTCTGTCTGTCTGTCTGTCTGTCTGTCTGTCTGTCTGTCTGTCTGTCTGTCTGTCTGTCTGTCTGTCTGTCTGTCTGTCTGTCTGTCTGTCTGTCTGTCTGTCTGTCTGTCTGTCTGTCTGTCTGTCTGTCTGTCTGTCTGTCTGTCTGTCTGTCTGTCTGTCTGTCTGTCTGTCTGTCTGTCCGTCTGTCCGTCCGTCCGTCCGTCCGTCCGTCCGTCCGTCCGTCCGTCCGTCCGTCCGTCCGTCCGTCGTCCGTCCGTCCGTCCGTCCGTCCGTCTGTCCGTCTGTCCTGTCTGTCCGTCTGTCTGTCCGTCTGTCCGTCCTCCGTCCGTCCGTCCGTCCGTCCGTCCGTCCGTCCGTCCGTCCGTCCGTCCCGTCCGTCCGTCCGTCCGTCCGTCCGTCCGTCCGTCGTCCGTCCGTCCGTCCGTCCGTCCGTCCGTCGTCCGTCCGTCCGTCCGTCCGTCCGTCCGTCCGTCCGTCCGTCCGTCCGTCCGTCCGTCCGTCCGTCCGTCCGTCCGTCCGTCCGTCGTCCGTCCGTCCGTCCGTCCGTCCGTCCGTCCGTCCGTCCGTCCGTCCGTCCGTCCGTCCGTCCGTCCGTCCGTCCGTCCGTCCGTCCGTCCGTCCGTCCGTCCGTCCGTCCGTCCGTCGTCCGTCCGTCCGTCCGTCCGTCCGTCCGTCCGTCCGTCCGTCCGTCCGTCCGTCCGTCCGTCCGTCCGTCCGTCCGTCCGTCCGTCCGTCCGTCCGTCCGTCCGTCCGTCCGTCCGTCCGTCCGTCCGTCCCGTCCGTCCGTCCGTCCGTCCGTCCGTCCGTCCGTCCGTCCGTCCGTCCGTCCGTCCGTCCGTCCGTCCGTCCGTCCGTCCGTCCGTCCGTCCGTCCGTCCGTCCGTCCGTCCGTCCGTCCGTCCGTCCGTCCGTCCGTCCGTCCGTCCGTCCGTCCGTCCGTCCGTCCGTCCGTCCGTCCGTCCGTCCGTCCGTCCGTCCGTCCGTCCGTCCGTCCGTCCGTCCGTCCGTCCGTCCGTCCGTCCGTCGTCCGTCCGTCCGTCCGTCCGTCCGTCCGTCCGTCCGTCCGTCCGTCCGTCCGTCCGTCCGTCCGTCCGTCCGTCCGTCCGTCCGTCCGTCCGTCCGTCCGTCCGTCCGTCCGTCCGTCCGTCCGTCCGTCCGTCCGTCCGTCCGTCCGTCCGTCCGTCCGTCCGTCCGTCCGTCCGTCCGTCCGTCCGTCCGTCCGTCCGTCCGTCCGTCCGTCCGTCCGTCCGTCCGTCCGTCCGTCCGTCCGTCCGTCCGTCCGTCCGTCCGTCCGTCCGTCCGTCCGTCCGTCCGTCCGTCCGTCCGTCCGTCCGTCCGTCCGTCCGTCCGTCCGTCCGTCCGACGTGACGGATTGGCGTGATTTTTTGTGTGAAGATGTTGGAGAGCTGGAGAGTGACATAGGCTACTTTTTACCGCGGGAGATTATATCGTTCCCACGGGAAAACACGTTATAATACAATCCAAAAAAATATTCATGATCAGAATAACTTGAAACTTGGTATTAATGCTCTTCAATAAAATTAATAGAATACGTGTTTTAGCATTTTTCAAAATTTATCGTATAAAGGTGTAAAACAGGAAGTGAAAGTTTGTATGAAAGCACCCTTTTAGACATTTTATTGTAGTTTTAGCGCAAGCGAAGCCGCGGGTTCTGCTAGTAAGTAATATAATAAAATCGTGTTTAAGCATTCTAGGCACGCATCCAAGCAAGGATAAAACTAGAATTTCCATGACACCTTTTACAATACAGTAAATAGAACACTAACTATTACTTTTAAAAAAGTCATCCTATAAACGGTACTGGCTAGTTCTGAAAACAGCCTAGAAGAAGCAGAACCTAATAATCGCCTATATAAAAATCGACATTGAATGTTTATAATACAGTCACTCAAAAATAGTAACTATGTATGTACTGAGCCCTATTCATTTAGAAACAAGACTTGTTTCATTTTGAGAACACGCTGCGCACACGCAACGCGCTCGTTGATGTCTATTGTACACATTAATTCAACAGAGTTAATGTCGAACTTAATACATAATATAACATTTCATAACATTTATAAATAAATGTATTATTATTTTTATTTTATTAGAACCCTTATTTTGTTTCGTTTTTTTACCTTATGCATTAAAAATTTAATTTTAGATTTTTTTATTTGTTTATTTTATGGTAATTTTACAAGCGGCTAGTATTCTTGCCACTATTCTACACGGACATGAGTGGAGCAGTTCCCAATTTTTTTTATGTATTAATTATAAAAAAAAAGTTAAATATAACAAAAATATGAAAGAATTAAAACATCTCAACAATTGAAAAAGTTATGAAACTTTAAAGTTGCGCTTGTAAGAATAATTTAGCGACGTCACTCGACCTGAACTACCGCTTAAATTAATTTCTCAGTCATTTATTGACAGATTTAAAAAAAAACACTCATTTATTAGATTTGATTTATATTATTATTTCATTGCGTTAAATATGATATTAATAACATCATGAAACATCTATATTGTACAGTAATAATTAAGTGTACATTTGTTTTGTATATATAATTAAGTATATTTGTAATTTTTCTATATTGTAAAAAGACTTATTTTATATCCGTTATAGATGAAAATTTCCTTCTTAAAATAGAACTTTGGAATGCGATGAGTATGCGAAATTTAATTAATGTAAAAGTAGTAAGTTGTACCTAGAATAAATTGATATATCATTTCATTATGCTTTTAAATGAATAAAATAACAAATTAATTTTTGCTTTCCCACAAATGCTTAGCAGTTCAGTTCAGTTTTATAGTACAAGAATATAGTACTCATACACGTTTTATTAAAGTGGCGTCAGATGTTAATAAAGTAGCAGCGTCTTAGACTATATTATATATAACAAAGTTGGGTTTGTTACAACACTTATAACTCTAGAACTGCTGGACTGATTTTTATGATCTTTGTTTTGTTGGATTTGTCTTCACCCCGAATAGCAGAATAACTATTAAAACATTGAAAAATGTAAGAAAAAAAATGCAAAAAAGTCTATTCCATACTAAGCGTCAAAACATACCTAAGGACGAACCTGAGTGAAGCGAGGGTGAGTCGCTAGTTTTTGATAAGACTTCAAAGAGAAGGGCCTCAATTTGAGTGTATGTTTTTTGTATTCACCAATTGCAAATCGATCATGTTTGTTTTTTAAATGAATAAGTATTTAGGGTGAGTTAATTTTTTTTATTTATCTAGTTCTAATTGCAAAATTATATTTTATTATGGATTTTGTCGTAACACTTGTAAAATATTATTTAATGAATTTAAGTGAACCAACTCGCGCAAAACCGTTGAAATATAAAAAAATCATAGTATCAGATCATATGATTTATGATGATGGCCAAAATACATGCATCCATTCATTTCCATATCTTTTTATCAATTAGGTTATACTTCAAATAAATCCGCACTAATATTATAAATATAAAAATAAGTGTGTCTGCTTTTCACGAATAAACCGCTGAACAGATTTCGATAAAATTTGATAAGGATATAGATTGCATCCTCGGATAGGACACATGTCTCGCCCCGCTTATCCCGCGAGCAAAAACTACTTTAAAATCCTGCTATGGGTGGAATCATTACTTTTAAGTTATTTTATAATCAGTGTACTTGTACTCTTGTAAAAAATAATTTTAATAAGATATAATAAGTATAGTATATAATGTAAGAAAAATGCTTCGCAGTAATGCTGGCTTATTATTTAGTTTCAGTAGAGTTTTATATAAAGCTTACATGCCACAGACAATTGACTCAGCAGACGGTTTCTCACGTCGTAAAACACACTCTTTCATACTTCGTGAGGAATACTTCGACTCCCATAAAGACGACGGTGATATGTGGATTTCAAAACTAAAACCTCGAAAACTGCACTTTTATTGCTCTACGTTTGATTGGTGTTATATAAATTGTGATCAAGATATATTTGACCAAGATTGATTTTCTTGATTTAAAGCTAAGAACACTTTCGATTAAATGACCTTTCAAGCCGTTTGGGCGCTACGATGCCACAGACAGACACACAGACGAACACGTCAAAAAACTTATAACACCCCTTTTTGTGTTGGGGGTTGAAAAATAAATACGAAGACGGAGTTGCAGGCAGCCGTTAGTAAATAAAATTATTAATAATAATAATATTGAGCTTTCTATGGTTTACATTCCACGTGCCATAATTCCACCGACGCTGAGAAGTTCAAGATTTGTTTAAGAGCCTCTTGTGACTTGCGCAAATACTCAATAGTGATTCATCTTTAACTTGAAAACAGCTGGTTATTCATTATTAGAAGCTTAAAGACTGTTTTTTTCTTTAAATGACATGGCCATTTTAGTTTAAAATTAATTTGTAGTAAAAATAACATTAAAGTTGAATAATTAATGATCTCTTTGCGAGGCTGTGCTCATCTTTTCATTGTGGATGACTCAATAGCATCAAGCAACCTAGGTGTGAAACTGAATGATGAATTAAGAAGGTACGACAGGTTTGGGATTGGGAGGATATAAGATATAAGGATACCTTGGTAAAAATCACTAAGAGATGTTTTGTCTTTTCAAGCCGCTGTAACATACGAGTTATTTCTGGTATTTTCATCATAACTGTGAACCGAAAGAATAATCCACTAGTTGTAAAGTAAAAATTTTCATAGAATCGTGTAAAATACAATACAAAGAACACATCCATACATATAATAAAATTCTTGTTTAAAATTAATTAGCTTTTACAATTTTTGTCTGTGTGTCTGTCTGTTCGTCCGTCCGTCCGTCTGTCTGTTATCGCATCACAGAAAAACCACTAGAGGAATTTTGATGAAATTTGGTGTGGTGATAGCTGGTGACTCGAGTCAACATATAGGGTACTTTTTACCGCAGGAAAATAACTCATTCCTGAGAAAAAATACAAAACTGCATTGTAAGAGTATACTAATATGTAAAACATAAGAATTTGCTTTTTGGTTATCTGAACGTGGGCGGAGCCACGGGCAATGCTAGTTGAATTATAAAACCTTTTCAAGCTTATTTATCCCTAATGAAAGCTAATACATGTTTCACATTGTTTTTTAATACATCATCATACTAGAATTGATTTCGCTGTAAGTACTTATCCTATAGAGGGCTGCAAAGAATATCTACTGAATCAGAAATGACAAAGAACTAGCTGACAACGAGAAAGTGAGTGTTAGGTTGTTGCAATATATTTATTGTATTTTCGAAAAGTAGTATTCAAAAAGTAGAATGAGTAATTTAATAATTATGAATATATTAATCAACAGGATACCTTGTAGAAATATGGATCTTGGAGAAGCGATACGAAGGTGTTGAGAGCCTTGCTTGCTTTCAATGATCGTCCAAGGTGGAGTGTCAGATCTTGGTGCTCAAAAAAGTGCAGCGTTTTAGTGTTGTATTTGATAAATAAAGGGAAACACATTTGCGATGAAGAAACTGTTGTACATTCCTGAAAATACGAATCAAATCGAAATATTTTATTCAGCATTAAATTATTACAATTTTTTACTGAACGTCATGAGTCTACAACCAGTTCGGAAAGAAGAAGCCTCAGACCTGAGAAGAACTGGCGAAAGAAACTCAGCGGGACCAATATCTTTATTAAAGTATAATCCTTTTTTAAGTAAAATTACAACGTACTAAAGCATAGCATGAATTTTATGTAATGCTCTATTGTGACGACATTTACCGACCGCAAAACGCATAATGGAGTTTATAAACTTATTTCATCGAGTTTTCAATATTTTTTCAAAGTTATTTTTTTTCCAAAAGCTTGTGAAATATAAAAAAGTAAAAGGTTCCCGACATTTCGAATGCTTTACAGCAACCAGGTCATGGTAAAGACTAAAAATCAAAATAAATCCGCGAAAAAATGGGAAAAGATAGTTTTAGTAGTGTTTCAATATGGCATAAAAATGTTTTGGTGAAATTATGTAAAAAAAGAATTACATTCTTAAACATTGTTTTACTAGAAATTATATTAGTTTATACCACTTTTAGTAAAACTTTTGTTCTAAGGCGTACATTAACATAAAATAGTATATTCAAGTGCCAAGACAACGTCACATATAAGTTTAATGGTCGCATTATATGTAAAGGGTCTATTACTGAGCTGGATATTGTATGTAAGATGGGAATATATTGTTGTCTTTTCCGCAAATTTACTTTCACATATCGATTCGTGTTACCTTTTTTAAGATATTTTTTTTTAAATAAACTATCTACAAGTACACGGCTATGCATATAAATATATTTTTTTATGTTATCGTAAAACCAGCCTTGCAAATTCTTAATATATTGTATTTTACTTTAAGAAGTGCTGCAATTGATTTATTTTATACTAGCAGAATCCGCGGTTTTGCTCGCGCTAAAACTACAAAACATCTCTAAAAAGGTACGTTCCATACAAACTTTACAACTTATGGGATGGTTTGAAAAATGCTTAAAAACATACTTATTTAATTGTATTGAAGAGCATGAATACCAAGTTTCAAGTAATTCTGATCTTAAATAATTTTCTGGGTTGCATTAAAACTTGTTTTCCCAGGAATGAGATAATCTCCCGTAAAAATAGCCTATGTTACTCTAGAGCCTTCCAACTATCTCCACACAAAAAAACACGCCAATCCGTCTCTCTTATCGACGTGAAAGAAGGACAAACAAACAAACACACTTTCACATTTAATTATAATATTGGTATGGATTATACGATAGTATGATTTATTGAATTGATATTAGATTATTTATATTTTCTTAATTTAATTCTGTAGTCTCTGTAGGATATTATAAGTTTTAGGTAGCTATTGAAAGACGCTCGTTATGTAGGTGTTAATAAGAAATGCGAGCTTGTTATTTTAAAACCACTTTGATGTTAAAATTCTTAAAATATACAATATCTATGTAACTAAGCCTAATCTGTACATATAATATTTTTTGGAAAATTTTATGGAAATAGACATTATTTTTTGTGACTAGTTTTTAGAATTTTGGTCTGTCTGTCTGTTTGTCTATCTGTGACCGCATCACAGAAAAACTACTGCAGGGATTTTGATGGAATTTCGTATGATGGTAACTAGCTTTTACTGTGGGAAAATATCTCATCTCTGAGAAATCTATATTAAACGTTAAAACGTAAGTAGGGACGAACTCGAGCGGAGCGAGAGTCAGTCGCCAGTTTTCATTTTATATTATGGCTCATGTAAAACTTAGGCGAATAAGCTTTTCTATCGTATCCGCAGGTGGTAAGATCAATTTATTACACACCTTTTGCAATTTGAATGATCTATTCTGAAGTTTATGGGTACATTATTAAATAAAGTACTTTACTAGTATTGTAAATGTGAAAGTGTGCTTGTTAGTTTTCCTTCTTTTACGCTGCAACGGAATTAGGGATCAATGGGATTTTTTGTACATTAGAATAAGTGTTTCTTATAATTTCTCTTTTTATATCGATACTAATGTTTGACAGCAGCTACTTCCTTATGTGCCTTATGTTGACCCGGATAACCAGCTATCATAATACTAAATTTCACCAAAATCCCTTCAGTGGATTTTCTGTGATGCAGTAACAGACAGACAGACAAAAATTCTAAAAACTATATATTCGGCCTCTGTATCGATAAAAATGACTACTTCAATAAGATTTTCCAAAAAATATGTAATGTACAGATTCGACTTACGAGTAGTTAGAATTTTAGTAAATGTATCGATTTGGTCACTGCTATATTTTGTAAAGTGTAAAGAAAGACGTTTGTACACAAAATTTTAACCCCTTTTTAGGAGTTCAATTTCTAAAACTCTTTTCATAGCATAGATGGGTCAGAAATTGCCCTACAAAATATTTTCTTTTATTTGTATAAACTATGATGATAAAAAAACACCCTGAATTACTAGTATCAGTATACACACTCGCAATATGTATGATTTAGGCCACGCGTGATGGGTGGCGGTCATATGACCAATACAAACATTTGTTACAAGTGGTCTTCAAAAGTGTTGGCTGTCGTCTATTGATTTAGAGTTCCAGTTTATAAAAATATCTGTCTTCAATTTATATTGCGTATCGTTTTTTGTTGAACACAATGTTCGAGTGAGGTTTTCTTTGATAGGATTTAAATGTAAGGAGTTTTGTCACGTTTTCTGCCTCAGAAGTATTACATTTTCCATAATAATAAAAAAATGTCTTATTTATTTAAAACGTAAATGATTTTTTAATTAATATTGATTAAATGTTTTGTAAATTTTACTATGACGGATATAATATATTTTACTTATTATTTAATTGTCAACTTTGTATAGGGCTAAGAAATTCAATACTCGGATATAATGTTTCCTTAGAAAGTAGTGTAGTGATTGATGTGGTCCGCCACGCCGATCTCTTTTAGTACCGTTAATCGGAATAAACAAAGCTAAGGAGTACTTTAAACTAACCACAAAGTGTCTGCGACGCGACTGGCGTCTGACCAGTCACTTTATGTATTTTTTTATAAGTTTCTGTAATATAAGGTTAATAATTATAAATTAAAAATTAAAAAAAAAAACCCTGCGCAAATTAATCGTCATTTAACGATTACACTGGCACACGTGAAGCACTTAATCGAGTCATCATACGCCAAAATGACTTACACCATTTTGGAAAAGAGCTGATACTCTTACACTGCGGGGCCGATATTAACCAAACATAACTAAGAACTACCCCAAGGACACTGGCTTTCAAATGAAAAAAACTGCATCGAAGTCAGTCCATCCGTTTGAGAGCTACAATGCCACAGACAGACACACATCGACGTCAAACTTATAACACCCCTCTTTTTGCGTCGGGGATTAAAAATATACTACACGGTCTTACCCACAATTCGTTCATGTGCGTTCCTAGGTCTTTAGTATTATAGTAAAGGCAGATCCATCTTTCGGCAAATTCTGTTACTAACTGTAGCCAATGTGTTTACTCTATCTGTTTACTAAATTTTATCCGAATCCATCAAGCCATTTTAGCGTGAGGGGTAACAAACATACACACACGTACACTTTTGCTTGAAGTATAGTAGTGTGGTTATTTATAAAAGTGATTTTTTCAAGAAAGAAAGGCAAAAGTTAAAATTAGTGTACCTAATGAAATAACAGCTTTGTTGTATTATACTCGTAATTACACTAATTTTATCACAGACTACTCACTCTCGCCCCGCTCGGGTTCGGCCCTAGATACGTTTTAACGTTAATTATTTAAGTAAATTTAGTTTTTTTCACAGATGAGATATTTTCCTGCAGTAAAATGTATTCTATATGTTGACTCGGATAATCAGTTATCATCATACCAAATTTCATTAAAATCTGTTCAGTGGATCTCTCGTGATGCGTTCCCAATCAGACAGACAGAGAGACAAAAATTCTAAAAATTATACATTTGGTCTCTGTATCGATAATGATGACTATTTCAATAAGACTATCTTTTCGGATTTTATCGCGAATATATTTTGATTTTTGGTTCCAAATGTTTTAGAGTTGAGTCTCTCCTGTGACCATGATTGGTGTAAAGCAGTCGAAAAAATATAATTTCGCGAAAAAATCCGATTTATTTAAAACTAGCATTGCCGGCGGCTCCGCCCGCGTTCATATGACCAAAACCAAATTCTTAGGTTTTATATATTAGTATACTCGTATTAGTATATTAGTTGAAACAAATAACCAGCTATTACCATACCAAATTTCGTCAAAATCCCTCCAGTGATTTTTCTGTGATGCGGTCACAGACAGACAGACAGACAAAAATTCTAAAAAATATTTAATGTACAGATTTGACTTAGTATATACAGATTTACGATATTATAATTGTTAAAGAATAGTTTTTTTTTTCAAATTTTGCCATACTTTAACATAGTCCGAGTTTATTTAGTATTATTATATGATGTATCTCATAAGTATAATTGACTGGTTTTGACTTTTGCTAGCTCAAACTTTAAAGCTCCAGGCTCCTAAGTCTATAGGTGTGACCTACGAGTATGAACGCGATATTATAAATCTCGTTCCTATACATAATTATAAATCAGCTATATTTCGTAGTACACAATGTATTATTTACTAATATTTTTTTATTTCCAAAAAACTGGAATATTCGTCACAGCTTCGATCAGCGTATTTTTTTGTTAAACCGTGATTTTTCGGATAAGTAGTCTTTTTTTTTTCAGAAAAAACACCTAATTAGGTAAACTACAAAAGTAAAACGAAAACTAGAGAAAAAATTTGATCCAAATCGTTACATCCGTTTCCGAGATACACGAAATAAATTTATGTATAGAATTACAAGAATTTCTCATTTCATATTATAAAGTATGATTAAATTATTAATAAATAATAATTTAATTACATAATTAAGTTATTAATAATATTTATTCATATAGGTAACGATCAAAATAACTGTAGTTATATAGCGCCGAAAGCAATGTTACTTAAAATTAAAGTATGTACATGTACATATACATACATACATTTACAATCACGTAACAGTTTATTTGCTTCAAATTAATCCCTTCCGTGGTTTTGCTGAGAAAAAATAACGATGTAGCGTACTCGAAACGAAATTATTCTACGTGATATTGTAAAATGAGTCATAGTAAATGGTAATAAGGTAAATTCTAATACACACCAGATTGCAGACATGTCACATGGCAACATGCAACAGAAATAAATTAAAATAAATATATACCTTATTCCCTTGGAATAAAATACTTCAAAGAGACAGGGGCGACCAGTTTTCTTAAGCTCTTAAGTAAGAGAATATAAGGCTTAAATGAAGGCTCTAAAAGCGTTATACAGTTTTGGTAGAGGTCTTGTTAGTTTGGTGGTGAAAGCGGGTTGCGGGTAGCGGGCGTGGGTCCAGGAATGCGGTCTGAGATACCCCATAGGCTATAAGTATGGATACTCGTTTATGTATAAAATGTTCATGCGTCTACATAGAATCTTGAGTTGTATATTATCTTACGCTTTTTAATTTACTATTTTTGAAACATCAAATTATAGCAGAGTATAAATTGTACTCAACTTATTATAATCTTTTTTAAGATTTGGATTAAAAAAATTAATATTATTTATGTATTTACATAGATATGCGTAATATGTATACAAACAAATTCTACGTTGATGATGTTGGTCCGGGATAAACTCCGAAACTACTTATCCTATCTTAACGTATTTTTTTTAAATGTGTGATTTGTTCCAACTTAAAATATTGGATAGTTTTTATCCCGATTATTTCCTTTTTTATTGCAAATTGAACGATTTTCGTATGTGTGCTCAGCAGCGTGTGGCCGGTTCTGCTAGTAGCATATAAATTATAGGGTATTGTAACCTAAAAATTAGTAGTTGATCCTAGACCAGAAAACTTGATGTTATTGATATGATGTGAGATCAAGATTTATAAAATAAGTATTGTTAAGACATTAAAATAATTTAGATGATTTTAAACTGTAAATTATTTTGTATAAATATTTTACCTAACTTTAAAGTCACTGTGGTGTAACTTATATATATAAAGTGTATAAGAAAGCCCACGGCGATGGCGGTTTTTTGACCGCCCGTTTGGAGGTCGCCGACCGACGAAACAATCGAATATAGTATGAACTGTAATTATTACTTAATGATACTAGATATAGATAACTAAAAGATATGAGGGATAAGATTTTATTATTTTTAACTGACTTTATTTTAAAGCTGTACAAATTGTATGTAAAATATATCATTTATTTTAATTTCTAAGATATTAATAAAGTTTTTAATATCTATATTTGCTTTATAGATCTTTTTATGATTCCCTAATAGGAGGAATTAACTAACTAAACCTATGCTGTTTGTTCGTTCATCCGTTAGTTCTTTATTAAAAATTGTTTTTGAACTATAATAGTTAATAATTATAGTTCCGTGGTCAATTGGGAGGTAAGGCCAAACTGGCCTCAAAGAAGCTTGGTGTGCTCAATAAGGCGGGACAGTACTTCATGTCGCGTCAGTATCTTATTCTTTATAAGGCGCAAATTCGGCCCCACATGGAGTACTGTTCTCATCTTTGGGCGGGAGCTCCCCAGTACCAGCTACTTCCATTTAAACGCATTCAACGTAGGGCGGCTCGAGTTATCGACGATTAAGATCTCTCTGATCGGCTTGATCCTTTAGCTCTGCGTTGAGATGTTGGATCACTCTGCATCTTCTACCGCATTTACCACGGGGAGTGTTCCGAGGAATTGTTCGGACTGATCCCGGCTGCTGAATTTCATCATCGGACATCGCGCCAAAATAGTAAATTCCATCCACACCACCTCGATGTCCAGCGTTCCACAACAGTGCGATTTTTAAGGCATTTTCTGCCCCGCACAACCACTCTGTGGAACCAGCTATCGCCGGCGGTCTTTCCGAACCGCTACGACCTGGCCACCTTGAAAAAGAGACTGTATTCCTTCCTTAAAGGCCGGCAACGCATCTGCAAGCCCTGCGGTGTTGTAGATGTCCATGGGCGGCGGTGATCACTTTCCATCAGGTGAGCCTCCTGCCCGTTTGCCCCCTAAGTCCCATAAAAAAAAGAACTATAATAGGTAGCTGGTTGAAATTTTAGTTTTAATTTATTTGAACGTAAAATTGAAATCTAACTTAAGGTACTTGCTATAAACACATATGTGTAACAGAAAATACCTTGAGAAATAATAAAATTGTATGTAATAATATTTAAACCCCATATAACAAACATATTTAGGGTTCATTTTACTTTTGTCCTACCATAAAAACTGTAATTCGGCAAAGTTAATGTTCTCACTTATTTAACCGACTTCAAAAATAAGGCGGTTATCAATTCGAGACGTGTATGTGTGTATGTAATATTATTGGAACTGTAATATTATATACACAATTTTATAGGTGTATGTTTGTATGTATGTATATTTGTCCACGCATTTCTCCTAAACAAGTTATTGGATCGTGATCATTCTTTTTTTGCTTACATTTAGTTCAACTTAGGGAACAGTAAAGATTTCATCGAAGTAGGTTCAGTAGTTTTTATGATATGGACTAAAACGTGTAACTAAAAAACAAATAGTTTTTGTAATTACTACTTATTATTTCTTTAAGTAATATTTTTTTAAATCAAAAACTGCTTATTTATGACCCCGCCTCGCGTCGGCTTTAACTAACTCAATATAAAATTCTTTTTTATTCGTATAAACGAGTCAAACTTACACTTGATCTATTTTAATAAGAAAGTTAATTTATATATAATCATCAAATTTACTTTATAAGTCTTCAAATATTTTTCATCCTATCAATACAAATTAATTGTGGTGCGCAAAAATTAATAATTATATAATGCTAATAATTAGTGTTTACAGTATAAAAGCTGTATATTTTTTTAATATATATAGTATCTATGTGTTTGTATAAAAATATCGCTTAAATTCTTCTTAAATCAAAATTTTGTTAAAGATCGAAGGAAAATAAATCTATCTATACATATAATAACATTATAACCACGCCGAATCAGTACATGAAATCTTTTTTGGAAAATCTTATTAAAATAGTCATTATAATCATCGATACAGAGGCCGAATCTGTAGTTTTTATAATTTTTGTCTGTCTGAGAATACATCTCGAGAAAACCAATAGACAGATTGTGATGAAATTTGCTATGATGATAGCTGGTTATCCCGATCCTACATGTTATAGCTTATCTTTTACTGCGGGAAAACATCTCATCTCTGAGAAATGTATACTAAAGCTTAAAACGTAAACTATAAGTTTATATAATATATGAATACTTAAATACATATTAATATGAATACAAAAGAAATGTACTCATAAAAGATATATTCTTACGTAATTGTGCAAAACGTCTAGCTTTTCTAACAGATATATGTTCTAGAACTTCACACACATAAAGTACTAAATTTTATGCTTAAGCACTATTTTAAATGCAAGTAGCAGTCCTGTCCTGCCCTGTAGGAAACAGCCGTAAGAGTCGATAAAGGCAGTCGTGCACAACATTTTTTAGTTCATCACATTTATGTATGCATGAAATCTTAATGGACACATCATATAATACTAGTGACTTGCTCTGGATCTTTCCAATCCCTAAACAATGGACTGAGATTAAAAATAGCTCGTTGCAAAAAACTAACGTGCTTTTCGGTATCGAGGTTGTTGGAGGTAAAGATCAAATAAATAAACTCATTTTCGTGCTTATAATAATAGCGGTGAAATAAAGATACAATAAATATTTTCAATAAACTTTATATGCTATAAAATTTACAAATGATAAAAAATAATCCGAACGTGTTTTTAGGTAGGTATTTCAACAGACACCTTTTGAATTGATAAAAATGTTCCATAATACTTTCTTATATTTACACAAATATTTTGATACTCTATATACAACATTTTTTCGGATATTTTCGCTGTTTTATTATGATTATTAATTCCCGATTGAAATGCTATACAGCAATAGTGACAAATTACAATAACAGCGAGAGAGACATTTTTTTTTTAAATTATTTGAATTTATTTTGTTATTTTGTGGGTATGCTGTCGGTAACAACCGTCTGCCTTTTAATTTTATGCTTTTGAGACATCTAAAACCTGAGTGTCTCCCATGGCGAAGATTGATGCAGAGCAATCGAAAATTAGAATCAAAAATCAAAATAAATCTGCGAAAAAAAGGAAAAATCCGAAAAGATAGTTTTATTTAAAATGTCAAATATTCGCGTAAATGTCCAGTATTATTAAAAATATATGTTTAATTTTTATATTGCGTACGAGATCTGTGGACTTCAACCAGACGGCGAAGAGTCTAGATGCGCGCCAGTCTTAACCATAAAAGGAGAATAAAATCGCATTTCTCTAAACTAGCCGAGCTCATTTGCATTCACTCGCGTGTGGCTTAGCGTCGTGAGGTCACTATTATAGCGTGATTTAGCCCGAGCTAGAAATAAATTGAATTATGCCCTTACATGGTTCTAAATGATGTAGTCATAATTTTTGCCAGTTCTGACAATAATATGAGAATATTTCTTTAGAATAGATCAGTTATGTAATTATTATAAATTTTTAATTAAACGTTTCTATGTAAATGCAAAATTAGAAATTATTTATTGGTACTTCTTGAAACTAATAAGTACCTATATGAATTTTCTTTGTAAATTATATTGTATGCAGTAAAATACAATGTTATCTTTTACAGAGATAGCTGGCATTTCTATTAGTTTTCCTAGTGGATCTTAAAGCTTTGGAAAATAAAATGCTACGTTGCAAACTTAGCTTATCTAATGTTGTAGTTTTACCGCCTTTGAATGAATTATTTCTTTTAGTTCCGATTATATTATGGTAACCGATCGCTGTCATGTTCAAACGGATTTCGAGGCTTAGTATATTTCTTTAGCCAAATTCAGACTAAAAGGTGGACTTATAGCTATTTTAGTATTAGGCCGGTCTCATAGTTTGGAGGTGACGTCAGAAGTATTTCTCAACAGCGCTGCGGGCGTCAGTCACGAATAGAATTATCATAAAAACATTTTATTTATTAAGAATAATTATTACGTTTATTTATTAATATAATAAATATTTAAATGTGTCCGTTGCTTTATCATTCTTTCAATGCAATAAATTATTACAGCGGAGAGTGATACAAGCTACTTTTTCATTCCGATGCATTAAATGATTCTTCCTCTGCCCATGCTTCCATGGTTTAGTGTTTTGTAAAAACAAGCAATATGCATAATACCAGTAATAAGCAGTAATAACAGCAGTTGTGCGCTGGCTTGGAAATCCAAGTGAAGCGGGTTCAAATCTTCGGTCTTGCACGTCTGGTATTTTCATGTGGGAACCATTTCTAACTTGATTAATAATTGCCTTACGGTGAAGGAAAACCGTGTTAGGAAATCCGCATGTCTGAGAGAACCTAGCAAGTTTTCGAAAACATTTGACGTCCGCCAACCCACACTTGACCAACGTGGTGAACTATGACCTGATCCCCCTTGTATTGAGGGGTAGGCCCGTACCCAGAAATAGGATGCTTAAAGGGGCTGAAATAAAAAATAATAATAATAATTAATAGTGAATCTGTCTTGCTAAATACGAACTAAATGCGTATAATAAATTATTATATGTACATTATTTTAATATTTCTTAAACAAACATTAGCTCTCTCTTTAAATAATTATCTTTGCTTTCCGAAAACTTGAACTCAACATTAATCGCTAAGTAAAGATCTGCAATTAAACTTTTTTAATTGGCGCCGAAAATTTTGTCACTGTGAGAATTATAAATGTGAAGTAAGAGAATATCAGGGAGCGTCACCGCAAGGAACTTTACGAGTTTAATTATGAAATGGGTTAGAATTTACTTCCATAAAAGTAATTTTAGAAGAAATCTCCATAAAATTTTGATTTTCATTGCTATTTGTCACTAGTAATATAAAGAGGAAGGTTTTATTTGTTTGTAACTAATCCGAAACTACTGGACTACGATTTAGAAGAAATTTGGTTAGAAGATAGTCTAAGACCCTGGGAAAGAGTTTTAATCCCTGAAATCATCCCTTAAAGGGGTGAAAATGGGGATGAAAGTTTGTATAGTGAAAAAAACTAGGGACGAACTCGAGCGAAGCGAGGGTGAGTCACTAATAGTTGATAAATGAAATATTTCAATAAACAAGCTCTAGCTTTGTGACAAAGGGAATTTAGTGACTCAATGACCAGTTACAAATACAATAAACGGTCGTTCGCATGATTTCGATTTATTTGGTCTTAAACCAGTTAATTAAATCTATTTTATAGTTATTTCACTTTTGAGGAATAATAGGTCGACACATTAATATTGTATATGTGTATGTTTGTTCCTCCTTAGTGCTTCAGGCTAAAACGCTTGAACGATGCAAGCGATGAAATACAGATATACCAACATAACACACCGACTAATATTAGTAATAAAAACTCCAAAAGTTGGCGCTGTTTGTATATAATATCATAAATACACCGTGACATCTGAGAGAAGCTAGGGTTTAATCCTTAGTTGGATATACGTAAATTAATTCCGATCGATATTATAAAAACACAAACTTTCTATGAGATTTATGTGGTCAATACAAAATTGTAATGATTCTTATGTACAGCATTAGTAACAGATTGTCGCGCCGTGTCCGGGGCAGCCGCTATCAAGTAATATATAGGCGTAATCGGCGCACTTTGTAGCTCTAATGGGGAGAGTATATCGTATGGTATCTACGTAATTATGAACAAATTAACGTCGACGACGGATGTGACGTGACTAGTTGCTAGATTCCTTGCTCTCACCACCAAAAGGGTCTCGTTTTTGTGTTTTTTTGAGCTGGACTAAGTGATAATACTAAAATCCCGCTTATTAAACTGATTCAATAAAGCAAATATTTAATTTTTAATCTTGAGCCTTTCCAAGAGGTATAGTTTGTGGGGATATAAGCAATTTTAAAGTAATTTGATATGTAAAAGGACTTTCTATCACCATTAAATGGCAACCGTCGGCGAAAAATCTTTTACCTGTAAACTTCGTTTTTCAGGTCAAGAAACCCGCAGGGAAAAATTATTTGCGTACAACTTAAATTAAATTATTGCTTATAAGTACTATAATTCGTAGTACGTGTGTAGTTAGTTTTCCACTTTATATACATATAGCGACTCACCCTCGCTTCGCTCGGGTTCGTCCCCAGCTTGCTTCCCAGTACAAACTTTCATGCCCGTTTTGACCCCCTAAATGGATGATTTCCGGGACAAAAGGTATTCTATATCCTTTCCAGGGTCTCAAAATATCTTTTTACCAAATTTCATCTAAATTGGTTCAGCAGATCCAGAGATTACCCCCTACAATCTAACAAACTCACAAACTTTACCTCTTTATAATATTACTATAGACTAAATATATTTAATAATGTAATTTATTTAATAATGTAATTTATTGGAAACAATATTAAGTGCCTAAAAGTAATATTTTAGACTTAAGATACCGTTTATCCTTTACCACAGTTGTACAATAATTAAAAACATTATTTTAACCTTTAATTACTGTTTAAAATCTTCAGTATATTTGCATATTCCATAAGCGGATAGAATGAAATCATGTGACCAGCGAGTGTCCGTTATGGGTTTAATGTGCATTCTTTGTTCTGAAATGGCTGCACTAAATCGTAAGGTGCGTAGAAATTCTTGGCGTTGCAACTATAGTACTTCGCGAGTAAATTGAATGGGCTGTCTCAAGCATGTTTGTATATTTAGCACGTTAAATAAAATAACTAGAAACCCTATAACATAGGGTTACGGTGGGTTCACACTGCGTTGTCCTGCACGATTTTTTTGTATGTATGTTAGGTTTGTATGTATGTTTGTATTTTAAACGTACAATCAGCCGAGTATTCACACGGTATATTTTCATTCGTGTAAAAACGAATATCCGCAGTTGTCACACGTTGTCACATTGAGAAGACGTCAGAAATGGATCCACGCTTGGTTGAGAGATAGCTAAACTATTCGCCACTGAAAAGCGAATACGTTAAGTTCATTCGATTTGCTTGACAAGTCCGGTGAGTATTCGTTTAAACGTATAAATGGTGTACGATTTTTTGCAGTACAAAAGATGTTTGAACGGTTCTATGTACAATGTATGTGCCACTGTATATTCGTTAAGATTTAAATTGTAAAAAAACGTGCAGGACAATGCCGTGTGAACCCAGTCTTACAGAACCGCCGTAGCAGTTTGTGGGCTTAGTCTATGTCAGAAATCACTGTTTCCACATTTACGTAAATAAAATGTTGATTGTCACCATAGAAATATAATCTTGTTTGTGTTTGTTTGTTTGTTTGTTTGTTTGTTTGTTTGTTTGTTTGTTTGTTTGTTTGTTTGTTTGTTTGTTTGTTTGTTTGTTTGTTTGTTTGTTTGTTTGTTTGTTTGTTTGTTTGTTTGTTTGTTTGTTTGTTTGTTTGTTTGTTTGTTTGTTTGTTTGTTTGTTTGTTTGTTTGTTTGTTTGTTTGTTTGTTTGTTTGTTTGTTTGTTTTTTTGTTTGTTTGTTTGTTTGTTTGTTTGTTTGTTTGTTTGTTTGTTTGTTTGTTTGTTTGTTTGTTTGTTTGTTTGTTTGTTTGTTTGTTTGTTTGTTTGTTTGTTTGTTTGTTTGTTTGTTTGTTTGTTTGTTTGTTTGTTTGTTTGTTTGTTTTTGTTTGTTTGTTTTGTTTGTTTGTTTTTTTGTTTGTTTGTTTGTTTGTTTGTTTGTTTGTTTGTTTGTTTGTTTGTTGTTTGTTTGTTTGTTTGTTTGTTGTTTGTTTGTTTGTTTGTTTGTTTGTTGTTTGTTTGTTTGTTTGTTTGTTTGTTTGTTTGTATGTTTGTTTGTTTGTTTGTTTGTTTGTTTGTTTGTTTGTTTTTTTGTTTGTTTGTTTGTTTGTTTGTTTGTTTCTTTGTTTCTTTGTTTCTTTATTTGTTTCTATGTTTGTCCTTCTTTCATATCGAAACAGAGTGACGGATTGACATGATTTTTTTAGAGATAGTTGAAGGGCTGGTGAGTGACATAGACTACTTTTTAGTGTCGGAGATTATTTCATTCCCACGGGAAAACACGTTATAATACAACCCAAAAAACATTTATGATCAGAATTACTTAAAACTTGGTAGTAATACTCTTGAATACAATTAAATAAATACATGTTTTAGTATTGCCGGGGTTTTCCAGCTTTTGCTATCGGCTTTAGTTTATAAGCTTTTTGGCTTTCAGTAGCGCGCGCGTCATAAAAATTTTACTCTCATATTTTTTTCCAAACGTGCCAAAATAAGTATAACTTCAAAAATATAAACTATACATTTATATGAAGACTGCTTTAGCTTTTCCTATTTAAGGTTTTAATCTTATATTAGAAATTTTTATATAAAAAAAATATTTTTTTATTTTTTTCTTCAATGTCTGTATCCAGATTTTTATATGCGTCTATAAAACCGTAATCACAAAAATAAATAAAAGGCAACGCAATTTTAACTTAAACGGATAATTATAAAATCAACCACCATCATAACGACTGATAAGAATGATCGATAAGTACACCATTTACCGCATTTTTTCAAGTTTTACGTATATAGGTACATTTGTATGGGAGAAACCGGCTGGACCAGCGTAATTGATGACAGGCGGGAACGAAGTTACAACGTCTATCACGATCTCTGAACCATCAAACGATTTTATAGTAACTCAGAGCTTTTGATATACACCGGCTGTTTTGTATGTAAGTAATAAGAATATTCTGCTGTAAAAACGCAATGTATATGTCTTTAAAAATATTGAGAAGCAACGTTACATAATATCTGCGGAAGCGAAGAGCTTTATCGGTATGAGAGTGATCCATTAGTACCCATGGCAACAATTTTTACTAGTGATTTCAAAATAACGCTTTTTTCGTAAAGACTAAAGATTAATATCCTTTACCGAATTTAGTTAAATAATATAGATTTTAAAAGTCAGTTTCATACATGTAAATTAAATGTATTTTAAATATTTAAAATATCTACCTTTAGGTATGAGAAAATTAATTTAAATTTTAATGCTTATCGCTTAAATAAATTCACTCACTTCAACAGCAAAGATACGAACAGATTAAGTTTAAATACATACATATACTTTTAGATTTAATTATTATATTTTTTCATATACCTGAGAATGTTTCTATGGTGCTTATAACGTACGATAGGTGGCGGATGAGTTGTATCATAAATTTGGTGAATATAGCAGTATGTATAAAAGGCAGTGGAAATAAGTGAAGTGGGTTCAAACCTAGGGTCTTGTAGCTCTGATATTTTCATGTGCCAATCATTTTCAATACCTCGTGCCTTACGAGTGAAGGAAAATATCGTAAGGAATCCTGCATGTCTGAGAGAACCTAACGAGTTTTCAAAATTTTAAATAAAACTATCTTTTCGGATTATTTCGCGGGTTTATTTTAATTTTTGGTTTCCGACGTTTCGAATGCTTTACAGCAATCATGCTCACGGGAGAGACTGAGGTGTTAGATGTCGAAGCTATAGTTGTTACGGACAGCCTACCCACAAATAACAAAATGAAAAGTTACACCAAGTACCTTACAATATTTTATAACTTTAAACATTTTTATAATTTTAATTAGAGAGGGATAGAGTAAGACGTATGAATATGCTGAGGTTACATATACATCTATACTAATATTATAAAGAGGTAAAGTTTGTGAGTTTGTGAATTGCGAGTTTGTGACGTTGTAGGGGGTAATCTCTGGATCTACTGAATCGATTTAGATGAAATTTGGTAAGAATTTAGTTTGAGATCCTGGGAAGGACATAGGATTCATTTTATCCCGAAAATCATCCCTGAAGGGGTTAAAAATGGGGATGAAAGTTTGTATGGGGAATCAAGCTATGGACGAAACCGAGCGAAGCGAGGGTGAGTCGCTAGTAATATATAAAGCGAGAAAATGTTATAAAAAAACATTTCTGAGCGAATATATAGCGTTTAATTACTGATCACTACGCCAGATAAATAATTTAAATTTAATAAATGAAGAGTTTGATTAATATAACATGATTTGGGTTCACCGAATGATTGGGCAGAATTTACATTCATTAATTAAATATGCCAACTTGCATAAGTCCATATTTGTTCTGTGTTCAATGAACTACCTATAATGCAAAGTTTATATTATTTTTATCATTAATATTACAATTAATATTTGAACGCTACAATATGTATGTAAATGAATGATCTTTAGATTTTTAAATGTATTATTTTTATAACATAAAACGAAATGTAATATTTTTGTAAACTAATCTCAGGTAAAATTGTACATCGGAGATGTATACATATATGTATTATGTACGTTATGTATGTTAGTTTCTATAAGTATTTATATATTTATACATATGTAATACTAGCGTTACCTGCACCTTTGCTCGCGTCGTATATATTGTTGATTTATTTACAGTCGAATCTCTAAAAGCTAAAGCTAACTATAAAATGTAGATCTTGTTTAGAGATAGCAAATTAAATTGAATACGAGTGTGTAAAACCGCCGCGGCGGTGGGAAATATGTATTGTTACTAAAATCTGCTAAGAGCTTTGCACGAGTTTGTATTTCAATACTGTTTACAGCCACCAAAGTGCTTGTCCGGGTAAGTAGAAACTCAAATACAACTTTAAATATATATTATCAATAGTAATATAATAAAATTTGTGTTTCATTCAAAACCAATTCACTCACACACGTAAATTGACTAGTAGAATAAAATAATAATTTAAAAAATTCTTATATGTTGTTACTCTTGGCTGTCCATACACAATCATGTTCTTTAATTAAAAAAGTATTAGCAAATCTATACAAATAATAATATTCTGAGTCATATCTGTACATTAAATATTATTTGGAAAATCTCATTGAAATAGTCATTATTATCAATACAGGAGCCGAATCTATAGTTTTTAGAATTTTTGTCTGTCTGTTTATCTATCTGTGACCACATCGCGAGAAAACCACTAGACAGATTGTAATGATGTATTCTATATGTTGATCCGGATAACCAGCTATCACCATATCAAATTTCATGAAAATCCCTCCAGTGGCTTTTCTGTGATGCGGTAACAGATAGACAGACAGACAGACAGACAGACAAAAATTCTAAAAACTATAGAATCGGCCTCTGTATCGATAATAGTGTTTATTTCAATATGATTTTGCAAAAAATATCTAATGTACAGATTCGGCTTCGTTACAATTTTATTATATGTAGGTATAGATTATTAGTTCAGAGCCAAAATTACTCAAGTATGGTGTCAGGACTTGAGCGAAATGGGGTTGATCGCTTGTATTTATAATACTTCTCACAATAAAGGGGTAATTATGTATGTTATTTAAGACAATATGATACCGAAAACGAGTGAGAACAGAGCGGGCAGGAAGAATTGTATTGCAAAAAACCTGACAGTTTCGAACCCGTGCAACCGGTCTCACCGAATCCCCCTATACAGTAATGCTGACGACATATCCAAATATTATTTAGGCTAAAATGGTACGTAACTATAGGTATTAAGAGCTGAAATCTTATGAATAATTTCTTAATTATTTATTATACACTTTTTGTGAGTTGTACCATACCAACTATAACTGGAGTGCTGTAAATCAATCGTGTCGATCGTTAATTTTTTCATTTAAATTTATATTATATACGTGTATAATAAAATTATATAAGTATATCGTAAGATGATATTAAAATGTTTAATGTTTTATTTTTAAATTATATTTTTTTTTAATTCAGTTAACTAGTACTCAGTTCATAAAGTTCACTAAATTATATTTTTGCGATCGTTCGATCGTTACGTGTCGTATCGTAGGTAAGCAGTGATAGTCCAGTGGTAACGCGCTCGCAAGTGAAACCGAGTGAAGCGGGATTAGATCCCGGGTCTCGCACTTCTAATATTTTCATGTGCGATAACTCATTTTCAACATGATTATCACTTGTCTTACAGAGAAGGAAAACATCGTAAGGTCTGCAGGTCTGAGAGAATCTAGCGAGTTTTCGAAAGACATGTAAAGTCCGCCAACACGCACGTGGCCAGCGTGGTGGACTATGGCCTGACCCCCATCGTTATTGAAATGCCCAGCAGTGGAACGTTAAAAAGAGCGGAATATATTGCAGATATTATAAATAGTTACTTTTAAAAGGCTTGTAGAGGCGATGTTTTGTTTGAAAATAAATTTTAATTTGAATTATTTTGCTTTTTATTATATTAACATACAGTTAAATAAATTTTTCAATTATATTTAATTAGGAGTTCCACAATGAAATTTTTTTTTACATACATAAGATAGAAAATATCATAAGTCGATTGCATTTTAAGACACTTAGGTACAATGTTTCAAATTTCTTTCCCTTCGAGAACAATTACATGACACTCCGAATCGTTCGCTTTTCATTAGATCTAGACATTGTATTGTAGAAGTAGTTTATTAAAGCAATGCTTAATATCAAGCAAACAAACTACCTTCATATACACATGTACCTATTTGCTCAATACAAATTTAAAATTTCCTATAGGGAGAACTGGATCTAACCCCAACAATACATATTTTATAAAAAATTATCATTAATCGGTACGTTATATTTAATTCATCGAAGCAACTATATAGTATCATGGGTACTTATATAGATGGTGGCAAAAAACGCAACCGAATTTGCGTGCATTGACTCCGCGGATGAACCATTTAGCCGTGGTCTGTAGCCTGCGTATCGTTAAACGAGTTATAATACCGTTCTCATTGTCAAACCGAGCACGAATATTGATATAGTGACTTTATATATGTCATGTTGTGGTCACTGGTCTGATTGTAGATTTTATTTAATCTAGATTATTGAAGTTATATTTCTTTTGGGACGCTTGGAAAAAATTACGAGAGTAAAATTTTTCCGGTGCGCGCGCACACCGACAGCCAAAAAGCGACATGATAAAGTTAGCTGAAAACGACATACGACATGAAATCTTTAGCTATTTTTGTTCTGTTACGCCAAAGAAGTATAACTTCTAGCGTGCATACATAAATACACACACACGTTTTTTTAATCTAAAATGTAAATAACAATGTATATTTTTTTTAGCTTTTAAGACTAATTGAAGGTCACATGTGTAGAAACAAATTAGTCTACTTTATGTAAAAATTTCTGCCTTTTGACGTTTTTTAAACGTTCAGCTCGTTTGACGACTTTTAAAACTTCGATTTTTCTTTTCTTTCTGTAAATTTATAAAATACTAGCGGTTTACCCTCGCTTCTCTCGGGTTCAGCTCTAGAAAAACATAACCAAATATACGGGAATTTCCGGGATAAAACCTATGTGTTATTCTGATGTATGAGCTATATTATTGCAAGTTTCATTAAAATCCATTGAAAGAGTAACAAACATTCACACATGTATACATCCAGATACAGATACACCCTCACAAACTTTCGCATTTATAATAGTATAGATGTTATATACGTGTAACTTTTCCTGCAGAAATTTTTTAAATAAAAGTTAAAGAACTGAGCGAAACAACACACGAATAGCGACTTTATTTTATACTATTTATTGACTACAAAATTATCCGAGTTCTAGCAACCGCGCCTAAAAAGATTATTTGATCCTAAATATCGTGGGAAGTAATAAATAACAACGCGACAAACGTCCATTAGTAGCATCTTTTATCAAGCCATATAATTTAATTTATCTATTAAATGGATGGCCAATTAGGAAAAAAGAAATTAACCAATCGTGTAATGAAAACGCGTAGAACAACACCCACACACGCGTCTCACCAATCAGTACTCAGTACATGCGCATGAGTTTGGTCACGAAGTGGTCCAAGATTACGCTGAGATTGTCTTCCCTGTCTAGCTTATACTTGCTTTGTAAAGCCAGACACATTGTTTGCTATAGTAAAGCATTGAGTACCTATCCATATATGCTTTAAGACATTTTTATTTCTCTAAAGAATCACGAAATTCACTTACAGAGAAAATACACAAATAACATAACAAATATCGTGTCGTCGGTTAAATCATTTCATAACTTATTCATTACTAGCGAATCACCCTCGCTCCGCTCGATTTCGTCCCTATATAGGTACGTTTTAACGGTTAGTATAGATTTCTCAGAGATGAGATATTCTCTCGCAGTAAAAAGTATTCTATGTGTTGACCCGGTTAACCAACTATCATCGCACCAAATTTCATCAAAATCTCTCGAGTGGTATCCTCGTGATGTGTTCCCAGACAGACAGACAGACAAAAGTTAAAAAAAGTGTAGATTCAATTGTAAAATTTACGACCCATTATCATACCTACCAAATATAAAAAAAAACATTAAAATCGGTCGAGCCATTTCGGAAGACCACAAATACCGTGACACGAGATATTTATATATTAGATAGATATGTAGATTGAGTTATCTACTCAACATTATACAAAAACTTATATGAATATACGAGTACCTACAGTATTATAGTTTAGTAACGACAATTTCAGATCGTCAGGGAACGCTATTCTAGACTAAGTTGACGATTCATCTTTGGATTTCCCATGGATGAGTAATAGACAGCAGACCCTGGAATTTGATTGAAGTTAAAGATTGTCGGTTTTCTCGTTTATGTAGTTTTGCTTAAGCTCAGTTTAGATCTTGACGATTAAATTTTTTTAAAAGTATAAGCTGCAATTTTAACTAAAATCTTGTATTTTTTATCTATTTATTTATCCAAGCATATCTCTGAAACAACACGCTATTTGACAAAGGAAATAATATAATAATTCAGTTCTTTTAACGTCCCATTGCTAGGTACAGACTTACCCTAATACAAGGGGGATCGGTCTATAGTAATTCACACTGAGTAAGTGGAGGTTGGGGGTCTTCACATGTCTTTTTTCTCCTTCACCGTACATATTATATAACTAGCATTGCCCGCGGCTCCGCCCGCGTTGATATGACCAAAAATCTAATAAAATAGCGCTATTGTTATTTGTTTCAAGATAAGAATAATTTTTGCTTTATTTAGTAAGTTACTTTGCTAAAGTATATATAGTATCATCGTGGTTTTATTCTAACCAGTTTTTGTATTTTTTCTCAGAAATGAGATATTTTCCCGCGGTAAAAATTATCCTATATGTTGACCCGGATAATCAGCTATACCATACCAAATTTCATCAAAATCCGTCCAGTAGTTTTTCTGTGATGCGGTAACAGACAGACAGAAAGACAGACAAAAATTCTAAAAACTATAGATTTGGCCTTTGTATCGATAATAATATCTATTTCAATAAGATTTTCCAAAAAATATTTAATGCAAGAATCGACTTAGCTAGAATTATATTATATGTGTAGATTTTATAATACATTAACATATTTTATATGAATATTTATATGAAATCGTCTATTTAAACATATTTGATTCGAAAAAGATTGACTTAATTACATTGGTGGACGAACTCCCATAGAAACTTTTGTCTCTTGTGTAACCTCTATAGCTAATTAATTTTGTCAATTTTCTTTGTTATATAAGGAACTCTTCTTAAAAATTTCATGCTGAGCGTTGACTGTCAGTCAGTCCCACTTTGTTACATAAAAGCATGTGTGTGTAAACATAGAGTAGCACACAGGCTATTGTTTTTTATAAAAAAATGCAAAAGATGCCTGTATGCATATACATAACTTTATACATACAAAGGGCTTGCCTTAGCGTAGCGAGGGTAAGTGTACTATAAAATAATATGAAGTCTACTAAGAAGATAGACTAAGTCGCAGTCAGTAGGTCAAGAATACACGTTTGGCTCAGTTTGTAGTGAAAATATTTGCTGTGCCAGCGGTCGCGGGCTCGAATCCCGCTGGGGGCATTAATTTGTGTGTTGAGCACGAATGTTTGCACTCCAGTCATAAGTGTTTATATTAATGATATGTATGTATTTAAGGTTATATATGTGAAGTGTAGTGTAGTACTTTCAATTTTATTATATGTATAAATATGTATGTATGTATTTATTATATATGTATAGTGTATCAACTATCAAGTACCCATAACACAAGCCTCGTAGCTTACCATGGAACTAAATAGTGCAGTGTGTTAATGTCCCAACATTTTTATTTATAAAAATAAAATTAAGAACTCAACTATATTTAATTCTATAGATTCTAAGCAGTGGCGCACTTTGCGATTTGTTTGTTGGCCGTTAATAAATTACTGTCGCGATTAATGGAACTTCATTGGGATTGCTTTGCAATTCTAATTACTTAAGAGGACTGTGTTTGGAAATAAAAGCATTTGGAACAAATCAAGAATGTTCTTTGGTCTTTCTGCGATTCTTGATTTTATATAACAATATTCTAACCGCAGTTTGTTAAGGTAAATAAAATTATTAATAATAAAAAATATTTGATAACAGCTTTTATCTCGTGTAGGCTTGGTACTAAAATAGCTTTTTAGCATTAATTGAATTGGGCATATTATATAGGTATTATTTATTGCCCTTTCTAATTAGGGTAACAAAAATAGTACAAAAATCAATGTGGCCAAAGATAAACTTAGCTAATTTGATAATATGGTTACTACAATATAGTAAAATTATTATTTTAGTCAATTTTAAATAAATATAACATTCTTGTCTTTGACAACTGACTTGACAACACGTTTGGCTCAGTTTGTAGTGATCCTACTTGATGTGCCACCGGTCGCTGGTTCGAGTCCCGCTGGGGACATTCATTTGTGTGATGAGCACGAATGTTTGTACTCTAGTCATGGGTGTTTATATTTATAACTAGCATTGCCCGCGGCTCCGCTCGCGTTCAGATGAGCAAAAACCAAATTCTTAGGTTTTACATATTAGTATACTCGTACATTGCAGTTTTTGTATTTTTTCTCAGAAATGAGAAATTTTCCAGCGGTAAAAAGTATCCTATACGTTGACCCGAATGACCAGCTATCACCATACCAAATTTCATCAAAATCCCTCCAGTGGTTTTTCTGTGATGCGGTAACAGACAGACAAACAGACAAAAATTCTAAAAACTATAGATTTAAACTCTGTATCGATAATGTCTATTTCAATAAAATTTCCAAAAAAATATTTAATGTACAGATTCGACTTACTTCCAATTTTATTATATGTATAAATATGTATGTATGTATTTATTATATATGTATAGTGTATCAACTATCTAGTATTCATAACACAAGCCTACAAGTTTACCATGGAACTAGATGGTGCTGTGTGTTAATGTCCCAACATATTTATTTATTATTCATGTTTATTGTTTCTCCTTTTTATTGTTATTATAGATAGTTTTTAACTAAAATACATTAATTGGCTATCAAAGGAGTTCTTAAATGAAAATAAAAAAAATCAAGATTTTATTTAACTACTTTTTTGGCGTGACTAATACTGTATATATCTATTCAAAATTACAGCTCTCTAGTACTAAGAGTCTCTGAGCTAAGCAGCGGAAAGATGGACGAACGCACGGAGGGACATGGCGAAACTATAAGGGTTGTTGACTACGGAACCCTAAAAAGCATATGTGCCTACAATTTTAATTTTGTTGTTAACCTACATCATCCCACTGCTGGGCAAAGCTTCTCTACGTTGCCAAGTTATGCGGTCTTGTCTATAATAATATCCAATAAAAAATATTATAGCAAGAATTCATGATAGAAAAGTAGACAGGGAGAAACTAGTAACCAATAAAAATGTTTATAACGGGAGAACAAAAAATCCAATTGTTAACGTTTTGTACGCAATAAAGTTATTAAACTCGCAGAATTTATAATGATCGTGACGAATTTAATACCTTGGACGTTAGATTGAATAGACGCCGTAAAATTTCCCCAGATGGTGTGCTAATTGTTGCCTACTCATTTTCTAGAAAATATAAAATAATAATTGAGAGATTCTTTTTAACGATGTTCATTTAAGTTTTCAGAAAACTGCCTCGGTGGTGTAGTGGCTAGCATTATATGCATCCGAAGATCCTGGGTTCAGGTCCCGGGTCGGCCCAAGTTTAGACTTTATAAATAAATATGTTGGGAAATTCACAGCACCATCTAGTTCCATAGTTAGCTACGAGGTGTGTGTTATGGATATCAGATAGTTGATTACTTAAAAAACATACATATTATAAATATAAACACCCATGACTGGAGTACAAACATTCGTGCTCATTACACAAATGTATGCCCCCAGCGGGACTCGAACCCGCGACCGCTGGCACAGCGAAAAGGGTCACTACAAACTGAGCCAAACGTGTCTTCAAAATATTCTCACATACATATATTTGTATCCTAAAGCTTAAAATATATTTAAATGTCTCGTCATAGTGTTTAATAAGTATATTTCAATAATTTGTTACATCAAAGTAGATGATAAAATATACATATTTTATATTTCTTTTTAACTTTTTAGTCCTACTCAAAAAAACCACCGATCGATCGATATTACTCGGTAATCATTGCTTCAATTAACTTAAAATTTTCGAAATATATTAAATATATCGTTTGATGTTCATTAAATATAAAAATATTCTTAAAGCTCAAGAGGCTGTATATTGAAAATTGATGTGTGGACTATAACCGAGATCGTAGCTTTTGGCACTCAACTTCTACTCTCTATTTCTTTACATTTTAAGACAATTACGCCAAGGTAAATATACCAAGATAAGTAGTATAAATCTATACATACTCTGCGTCAGTCTGTTTCTCCGCTTACTTCTTCTAAACTACTTATCAGATTTTTGTACGGTTTTCACTTATGGATAAAAGCAATGAACGAGGAAGGTTTGTGTATATAATTTGTAAATATTATGTACAAAATAACTGAGCCAAGACGGTGTTGTGTCAAAAAAATGTTTCTAGATTCATCAAAACAACGTATTAGAAAATTGTAGATCTTAAAAAGGCCTATACAAAAGTTCTCCATAACATGTGTCTATTTCTTAAGGTACGCTCACACTAAATATTTTTATATGAAACGTACTTTAGGACACATCGAGTGAAGCAAGGGTGAGTCGCTAGTTCATAAGCAAAAATTTAATTCTCTCCGAACAAGTCAAAATGCTGCCAGTAATTAAATAAGGTAACGATAGAGGTCATTGCCCCCGATGCGCAAAATCGTTTTCTCGTTTAAGCGCTCATATTTAAAGTAACAAGGTGCTTCAAAGTACAGACCTCACACAGCACTGGAGACGCTCAAGAGACTAAGGTATAATTATTGCATTGTGTTCGAGTATTCAGTACCATTATTGGAGAATTAGAATGACCATGGTTTTGGTTTATTTGTGGAAAAATATTTTTTGTCTAAGGTGACGTAAATAAAAAAATGAATTGAGTGATATTTATCACATATATCAGCAATTGTGAATTTAGTGGATGAAGTTTGTTTTATTATAATAAAATAAGAAAGTCTTGATTTTTGATATTTTCTTTACAAAAATTCGAACAGACATGGATTTAATCTTGGTTAAAGTCATCATTAAACTTGGTCATTGGTATACTCGAATTATTTATAATTAAACTTTAAGTTCAAGTAACTAACAACTAATATTTTTATCTGTTTCTTTGCCTGTTTGTATCCACTACTCTCAGGAATGTTTGAACCAATTATAATTTAACTTTTACTGACCGATACAGATTTTCACCGATATTTATATAGTCTATATATTAGATGTTAAAGTGTTCACGCAAAGTATGAAGAGAAAAAGAATAATTAAGACCAACATATTAATATGTTACTGTTAATGTGTGGTAATGGAACTATTTTATACATCGGAATAAATAATATGTTTTGCCTTTATCACTTCCCATAATTTACATAAACTTATTGTATAACTTTTTACATATAATAAAACTGTAAAAGAGTCAAATCTGTACATCAATTTTTTGTAAATCTTATTGAAATAGTAATTATTATCGATACAGAAGCCGAATCTATACTTTTTAATTTTGTCTGTCTATGAGCGTCTAGGAAAAATAACTGCATGGATTTTGACGAAATTTGGTACGGTGATAGCTGACTATCCGAGTCAAAATATAAGATTAGCTTTTTACTGTCGGAAAATAAAAAATAATCTTTACATAAAAAAATAAATATGCAAATATCACCTTTCTATGATTTTATTAGTAAAACTAGCATTCCCGTTTCTAAAACATATAATTCGAATTTTTATATTAGAATATTTTCTTGGCAGAAACGATTTTGAAATGGAAATGTTAGTAAATTTTTGCATATAAAAATCAGTCAAGTGCGAGTTCAACTCCCGCATCGAGAGTTCCGGACAGTTAATATGTTTTTTTAGTTACGTATTTAATTAGGTTAAACAAATATAAAATACTAATATTTACACAATATTAACATATTCTATCGATCGGGAAACTACGCTTGTGTTTCATAATATTCTATAGACATAATAATATGGACTCCCGAACGTCTCACTTACTTGATTTATTTTTGAAGATCAGAACAAGAAATAAAAAAAAACATTTGAATATCTATCTAAAACTAGCGGCCATTCTGGTTTACAAGAAACTAATATAAGGAAAAATTATTTTGTGTAGTTTAAATAATCAGCTCAATATTACTTAATCAATAGGCCATGTATTAGAAAACGAGTTATTAAAATTGGGTCAGAATTTTTAGAGTTTTTCGCCATATAAAAATAAATAACCAAAGAAAATATCTTTCCTCTTTATAATATTAGTACAGAAGTATAGATTTACTATAAATGTTGTTTTTAAAACGAAAAGGACAATATTGCTAAATTAAATAAGAGAAACCTCGGTAGCATTGTTAATCGCCCCATTTTTTCCAATTTTGTGTTGCACGATGAAATTTGTATATATATGTATGTATCTAATATGTAAAAGAGTTTGGTTATTGATCATTCCAACGCCAGTGGAGACGCGGGCAATGCTAGTAAATTTATAATAATCCAATTGTTATTATTATATTCCTTATTGCACTTTAAAAATAATACAGAAAAAAAACAATATGCTTGATTAACAAAAGGTCTGTTTGAAAGAGATCTCTTCCAGTCACCCATGGATGTTGAAGATGTCAGCCGGGCAGTATAGTACAAAAATTGTATCATACATATATTATATAAATATTTATAATAGTATAGATATATTATACTTAACATATAGGCTTTACATATATGTATATACTTACATACATATATTTAAAATATAAGATATGAAAACAGAAATATGTATTAATTGATACTGTCTGTATTTGTGATAGTAAAAATGTTTTTAATTTGGTTTTAAAAATATGGATAGATCCTGAACATAAAAACTTTGATTCGAGAGCGTGATTGTGTTTTATATTTATAATTCATCGACCAAAAATACTAGATACACAATCAGCGACAAAAAATGTTTTCACCGAATGAGCGCTCATTTGAACATTTGAGAGCGCTTTTAATTAATTATTTTTTGTGAAAACAACTATAAGCATTGCATTTAAGGTTTGATTTACATTGTTGTATATTTAATTTAACTAGAATAATTATAATCTAAACACAATTGGTGACAGTTTTAAGAGAACTATTGCATGGGGTTGTGCATCTAGTACTATTTTGATCGATGTTATAATTAGTTATAATTGTTAGCTTTATAGTGCCCATTTCCAGAAGACCAGATAGTTCTATCACAATTTTATTGCAGCGGCATTTAATTTCAATTACTTTAAACCATACGGTACACTACGGTATAAGCTAAGCTGTTGGAAAGGCTTATCAGCTTTACTTGAATTTAGATTTACTTTCTCTTTACTAAATGTATTTCACAAATCTATACTGATTAAATCTGTACTTATATATAATAAATGATAAAATTATTTTTTTTAATTATTTTAGACTTAATTTAAGTAAATTTTTGCATCAGACGAATATCTTACGGGAATCGCTCGATGTATGTATGCATTAAATTTCTAGTACAAAATTATGTCGATACCTGCTTATTGTCAGTTAAATATGTAAATATCATACTATGTTATAACGAGGTAAATTTTGTAAGTTTGTTAGTAGAATGTAATCTCTGGAAGTACTGAAATGATTTAGATGAAATTTGGTAAGAAGATAGTTTGAGAACCTGGAAAGGACATAGAATAGTTGTGGAAATCATCTCTAAAGAGGGGATAAAAATGAGGGTGAAAGTTTGTATGCGATAATAAGCGAGAGTGAGTCGCTAGTATATAGAAACATTTTCTGATATATACATTTTTATAATGAAGTTAAGCATTAAAGACTTGGAAAGCCTCAAGATACAGCTTTAGCTTAAATCTAAAAATATTGGGTAAAATATTAATGATTATAGAAAGAAACTCTTGTTTGATAAAATCTTAAGAGATCATAACAAGGAGCTAAAATACGTTCGGATTTCGAGAATTTAAGCTTGTTATCCAAATAATATCAAGCATAAAAAGGTCAAAAAAATGTTCTGTCTATAATATTTTTTTGTAGCAATTAAAAATTTACAAAAAAAGATTTGGTTTAAATAGTTGAAAGCGATACACCGTCTAACAACTGTATGTGAAAAGCAAGACATTCATATTTCCTTGAAAGAAGGCAAAACAATACAAAGAACTTTCATATTTAAAACTAGCAATGCCTGCGGCCCCGCTCGAGTTCAGATGAACAAAAACCAAATTCTTAGGTTTTACGTATTAGTATACTCTTACATTGCAGTTTTTGTATTTTTTCTCAAAAATGAGATATTTTTCCGCGGTAAAAAGTACCTTATGTATTGACACGGATAACCAGCTATCACTATACCAAATTTTATCAAAACCCCTCCAGTGGTTTTTCTGTGATGCGGTAACAGACAGACAGACAGACAAAAATTCTAAAAGCTATAGATTCGGCCTCTGTATCGATAATAATGTTTATTTCATTAAGATTTTCCAAAAAATATTTAATGTACAGATTCGGCTTAATTACAATTTTATTATAATATGTATAGATATATAATTTTCCTTGGCCACCCAAATCATACGAAGTCAACTCTTTGGTTAGTGTCTTACCTGTCCTACGCATTAATTGACAGATGAATCGGTATCGGGCACGAATTAATCGTTCGCGTTGAATTATTTATAGTTCGGCGGCGAGCGGGCAGCAACAGGTCCGCATTGTGTAGGGAATGTTGGGATGAGGGATGATTAGGGTTGCAACAATTTTATTTTAATTTAATATTTTTTTACCCTATTATCGTGGGGTGTTATCATTACACTAAATGATCAAATCATTGATCACGAATAATAACTATACTCTCCGGCTCATGAACTCTATGTAAATATCTTTGCAAAAATTAATATCCACCTGAAGAATCGTTTTTGTTATAGTTTTAGGAGAAAGTGAGTTATAGATAAACATGCACCAATCATTCTATTCCCAAGGAGGGTTGACGTCAGGCAGGCGGCCGGTCGTAAAACTTTTGCACCAATCATTCTATGACCACCTAATGAAATTGACTGCCCTTTTCTTTAATCATCTACAGCTAACCTGATAAATTTTTAATACTAAGATACAACTATCTACATCTATACTAATATTATAAAGAGGAAACATTTCTATGTTTGTTTGTATCGAGTAAGCTCCGAAACTACTGGACTGATTTAAATGAAATTTGATAAGGAGATTTTTATCAAGGAAATCATCCCTTATGGGGGTGAAAATGGGGGAACAACCAAGATATGAATATATATACGTAAGATATTTTTTTGTAATTAGATCATGTAAATTATGATATTGTAGAAATTTTCACGATCCAAAAAAATACAAAGTTTAAAAAGTCTTTAAACAGCTATATCACATAATGTACTTAACACCTCCAGGTAAATTTCTAAGAAATTAATTAAATTTCTAAGAAATCTGTTGTTAACTGTAACTTGATTAAAAAGAATAAAAGTAATGGCTAAAATGGTTATATCAGATTGGCTATTTAGAATAATTTAAAAATCTCTCAAAGGTATAAACTAATAAATTAAAAATATTTTCAGAATGTTACTGATCTTTTATCTTCAATATGTATGTAAAAAACGTAAAAAATTAAAATTGCGCACTACATATACTATACTCTCTTTTGTAACTAAATAAAGAATAAAGGAAGGGGAAAATTGTGAGCTAGCTTTATGATATAAGTTGCTGGTTAATGAACAGAATATTGTGGAAAAAAATAATTAAGTGACAACCCTAAATCGAAGGTGCGCGGGCGCAGAGCACGGCCAGGAATGCAAGCTCTTGTTCGTTTTGGGGAGCGTCGCAGGTAGGCGCGCCCCGCCCGCGCTATCCGACGATCACGATACGTACGTATTATTATAAAATATAAACTGTTATATATAGATTTTATTATTATTTCCCTTTAAATATATTATTAAAGATGACTTTAATGAAAATATTTAGTAAAGGCTGCAAATTTAAGGAACATTTTTTTCGTGGTGACGTTGAGAGGAGTACAGCTACTCCTTTGGATAGGCGGGATATACTGATTGGCTGTAAAAGGGCTCTAAACAAAACTATGACTGGACAGAAATAATGGGTTTAATTTATTTATCGTGTTATTTAGAAAACTTATAGTTTATTCACAACTAGCGACTCACACTTGCTCCACTCAAGTTCGTCCCTGATGAGATTTTATAAAAGTAGTCTATATATTGACCCGCATAATCAGCTATTATCATACTAAATTTCATCAAAATCTATCCAGTGGTTTTCTTGTGATGCGTTCCCAGACAGACAGACAGACAAAAAATCTAAAAACTATAGATTCGGCCTCTGTATCGATAATAATGACTATTTCAATAAAAATTTTCAAGAAATATTTAATGCACAAATTCGACTCAGAATATTATATGACGTATAGAATGGCAACATTTGCAGTCATTTACATTAAGTTAAAAGAAAAAGGAGATAAAATTGATCATCTCATATCAAACAGTTTACTGTTATTATTCAGTATGGTATGCCATGAATTTTTTTAATGTTTTATACACAATAATCAGTTCTTTAGTAGTAGGAGTACTCAATGCTAATTCCTATTAGTTAATAAAGATACAATCAAAGCTTTCGAATACCCTGTTTATATTCTAAGCTGTAATTTGTCCACGGCTCCATTTGCGTAGTTATTTACGTCTCATTATCCCGCTCTAAAGGGTGTATAATGTTAGTGAGCTTACTATAAACTTTTTCAATTAATAGACGTACAAAATACAAAACAAGTTTTTCGAATCAGGCTGATAGTCCCAGAGATAGCGTTCAAATAACCAACACAAGCATCTCTTCAGCTCTATTACTATTATAGATTTTGCAGGGAACTTCTAACCCACACCACTAGATTAATTATATAAGTATAATAAAGAATATAGTATTTTTAAAACAGATGCTTCATCTTATTTTTGGATGGTGCGTGCGTGTAATAAAAATCCCATGAAATACGAATTACGAGTGACTTCGAATTCAGCCATCAATTTTACTTATTTAAAGAGATGAGTTGAGATTTTATAGGCATGTTTTTGATGAATTTAAAGTCTGTGTGATTTACGTTTTCTTTATAATAAAGAGGAATCGGATTCTCATAAAAATAGTTATATTTGATGACTAGCAGAACTTGCGGCTTCGCTCGCGCTAAAACTACAGAAAAACTCTAAAAAGTGGGTTTCATAAAAACTTTCATCCCCTATCTTACCCTTTTAGGGGTTGCATTTTAGAAAACGCTGAAATACGTAACTCATTATTTTTGCTGTACTCAATTCATACGAATTTTCATGCAAATATGTTCAAGGAATAAAAAGTTTCATACAAACTTTTATCCCCTATTTCACCACCTTGGGGGTTGAATTTTGAAAAATCCTTCCTTAGTGGATGCCTTTGTCATATGAGGAATACGTGTGCGAAATTTCAATTTTCTAGCCTTAAGGGTTTGGCCTATATATATGTATATATATATATATATATATATATATATATATATATATATATATATATATATAATACCCTTCTGTATAGTTAAATTAATATAAGGTCTATCTGTATACATGTTGCGCTATGTAAAGACTGCTGGACTATTGCTTGAATTAAACACATAATTTAAGCTATGACGTGACAAAGTTATTATACTGTACCTTTCCATGTAAAATATTATTGGCTGTTATTATTTTGTTATATAAATAGGCAAAGACAAAATTGCTCATTACAATTTTTCTCCTCTGTTTGTCAACCGATTGTATTTTTCTTTTCTTTCGTAGCTACTGATGAGCTTTAGTGTTATAAATAAAGAAAATATAGTCAAATTTCAAATACGGGCGAACGCTTATTTTGTTAAAATGAACTAATATTAAATAGATTATTCTAAATACAGCATTGAGAAACTCTTTGACTTCTCTTTCTACCTAACTTAGACTAACTAAACATGTTTATATATGTATGTATGATATTTTCATCTGCCAGAATCGAACCCACGATCTGAAATGGATGTTAAGTATTAATTCGCAGTGGAATATCCATTGCCCTTTACAAGTAAGCACGCGAGTAACCGTTATCCTTCGCCGGAGCCTGTTGTCAAGCGCTTACTGGACCGACAACTTTGCTTTTGGCATGTTCTACTTAAGAAAATATTGATAAAAGTTAAAATTTCTGCAATATATTTAAAGAATATATGTAAAATAGGTATAAAGGCTTTCAAAACATTTGAGCCGGTTTAATTTTTTGTTTAAAATGTACTATCTACTTTACTTGTTCCCGATATTAAATGATAACTACATTTATATTGGTAAATAATAGCTTTTTACGTGATTTTGTTAAAACATTTTTGTTAAAACATTTAAAGGTTTTATAGGTAGGTATCTGTAATAATAATGGAGAATAGCTCGATAGAATTGGTGTTTTTTTTTAATTTTTATAAGTGCCCAAGTGAGGTTTTAGGGAAAAACTGAAAATGCTTTTTCCCTTTTGTGTAAACCAAACATCACAAATAGCATTTGTCGGTTCAGCAACCTATACATATAATAAAATTCTAACTGACTCGAATCTGTATATTTAATATTGGAAAATATTATTGAAATAATTTATAGTTTTTAGCATTTTTGTTTATCTGTCTATTTGTCTAGGAACTCATCAGGAGATAATCACTGGACAGCTTTAAATGAAATTTGGTATGATGATAGCTGGTTATCCGGGTCAACATATAGGATACTTTTTACTGCGGGAAAATATCTCATCTCTGAGAAATCTATACTAACCTTTAAAATGTTGTTTAATGTTTAATAAAACTGTTTCTATATATCAAAATATCACTTTACAGTAAACATTATATTATAGGTCAAAAATACAACTTTTCTTTTGAAGTTGGTTAAATATCCTACAAAATAAAAGTTGAAGTGTTTTACGTTAAACAAAAAAGAGTAAAGCTTCTTAAGCCGGCGCGGTCCCTTCGTTATTTTTTACTTTGCTCGGAGGTCAGTCGAGTAGTAAAGTATTGGAGAAATAAAAAGCTCGTGGGAGCTGCATCCAGGTCATAAATGTTCCACAACGAAACTTTGGCTTGTGTAACTTCTTTAATTTACAGTTTCTCCTTGTATCTCCTGTAGATTTGTCTGAAGCATCTCAATCTGATCTTTGTTCTCTAATTATCGCAGTTTTTGAAATTAAACGTAACAGATAGCTTTAAAATTAAATAATTATATACAAATATTAATAAAATTGAAGTATCTGTTTGTAATGTCAAAAAAACACCGTTTTACTAAATGCATATGAAATTATGATGAATTATATATACGGTACCTACTTATAAGAAAAACATATTTTTTTACATTTTTTTCTGTCTGTCTGTTTGTTCCAGATTAACTCTGAAACGGCTGGATTGATTTTGACGGGACTTTCACTGGAAGATAGCTGATGTTATAGGGAGTAACATAGCTACTTTTATTTTATAAAAAGAATTAGGGTTCCGCTCAAAAAAATTAAAACGTACCTAGGGATGAACCCGAGCGAAGCGAGGGTGAGTCGCTAGTTATCTATAAATATAATAAAATTCTGAGTCGAATCTGTACATTAAATATTTTTTTGGAAAATCCTATTGAAATGGTCGTTATTATTATCCATACAAAGTTTGATCGTTAAAGTACGTTGTATCGTTAAAGTACGTTTTATCGTTTAGTATAAGATTTCTCAGAGTTGAGATATTTTCCCGCAGTGAAAGGTATCATCTATATATCATCATACCAAATTACGTCAAAATCTGTCCAGTGGTTTTCTCGTGATGGTTCCCAGACAGACAAAAATTCTAAAAACTATAGATTTGGTCTCTGCATCGATAATGTTTATTTCAATAAAATTTTCCAAAAAATATGTAATGTACAAATTCGGCTTAGTTAGAATTTTATTATATGTATAGATTAATATATTTCATTTAAAATTAACTATTACCAGAAGGTCAGACCATCAGAATAGAATTTAACATAGAAAACATAGAGTACACGAAAGTAGAGCAGAGAGAAAATGCAACACTTGCATATTAAAGCAAAACAGACACAAACATTTTTTTTTCCTCCTAAAAGAAAACCAATCATGACTTTTAAATTTCACGTCTATTCATACTAATTAATATTTTAAATGTGAAAGTTTGTAAGGATGGATGGTTGTTTGTTAGTATTTTACGCCTGAACGGCTGAACGGATCTGGTTAAAATTTGGCACAGAGGTAGATTATAGTCTGGAATACACACATATATACATATACTAATTGTACATAGACTACTTTTTATCCCGGAAAATATACGGTTCCCGTGGGATACATTTGTTTTAGTTTTTTATTAGGAACGAATCCGAAGCGATGTTGCTAGTAGTATATAATTAAATCTCCTTGCTAAATGCTTAAAGCTCCACAATAAAAGTTATCAGTTATGTTGAACTATTTTAAAATTTTCAAATATTATTATTGAAAATCTATTAACATTTTAATATTATATATTGATGCTTACAGTACCTGCACTACAGTAGTTATAACTGTCAAACGTAATTTAATCAAAGTCTGCACTTCCAAGTTTTACGATGTCATAGACGATGTTAAAAATACGAATAGTAAGAGAGTATTTCAATATTATTATAAAATAACCTTATGTGGTCTTAAAATGTTAGCTAACTTATTTTAATATTTGTTTCGATCAATCTACGAGAGTCCTATTTCAATTAAAACTATGTTATGATAGGATATTTTCTCTTGAACGTTGGTCGTTATTGATAAGCCTTTCTCCAAAAATTTTAGTATATTATCGAGCTTACTAATCTATACAGACACTTCTAAAAAAGAGGAGGTGCTCAATTCGTCGGAATCTTTTTTTATGTATGTTCACCGATTACTCAAAGACGCCTGGATCGATTTGGAAAATTTTTATTTTGTTTCATAGGGTATACTTTCCAGGTGGTCTCATATAAATTTTATCGAAATTTAAGTTTAATATATCAACAACAAATATTTTTTTTAAATAAATTGTTTAATCGAATATGTTATTAAAAAAAACTTTCTTCTTACAAATTACCTGCTTATTACGTCTACGCTAAAAATGGAAAAATAACGACTTCAAAAATATCTGATTAGATATATATTCTAAATAAAAACCCCCGTTTAGTTATTTTTTTAATTTAAGTGCCTGGAAGTCGGTTTTTATTTTATTTTTAAAAAGTTTTTTTTTAAATATTAGAAGCAGCTCAGTTATTTCAAAGTTTATCGATCATAAATATACGAATTCTTTCTTTACAAGTGCCTATATTTTGTTAAGGTTTAATACACCGAATGTTTTAAGACCACACTGTTAGTAGTGTAACTATGAAGGGATACTGAATGAAATAAATCGGATTATTTGTTATTAAGACACTTTTATCCAAAGTGGACTTTGTGTATATTATAAGCATGTGCTTCTTATAAATATGAATATAAAACACTTAATTATATTGATGTAGAGTTTTTTTATAGTACTGATTGTATATGCCGAAGTGTAAAATAATTGACAAAGATGAAAGGCCCGACTGTGTAAAAAGCAAACTAAAATGATGAGAAAAGTTGATTAGAGAACATAGTATTACGTAGTCAGAGATATAAATGCACTAAGTAAGATTCGCAGCTAGTACATGTACATATCGTGTCTGCGGCTTCGCCTGCGTTCAAACTTCCGATATAAACATGAGTTGCCCGATTTGTTGATACTTATGATGACTGCTCCGCTCCCTTGGGTAGTAGCATGATGATATATAATAGCTTTCTTCAACAAATAGGCTATCTAATGCAAAAATATTTTTTTAAATCGGATTAGTATTTCCTGAGATTAGCGCGTTCAAACAAACAAACAAACTCTGTCTCTTTATAATATTAGTATAGATTTACAACTTTTTAGTTTTTATCAGTTAGACATCTTTAGTTTTATTTAACAATTTCTTATTCTAACTTAATTAAACATATAAATTGTGTATCGTTTTGTAGTCCCCTATTAAAATTTCGTACTGTAAACACAACCCTCCTTTGGGCTTCGCAATCGGGTAAAAATTTGCCGAAATGATATATTTATTAATGAAATATACACTTTTTAATAATTATTTTCTTAATCAAAAAGAAATTACTTTAAAAAATATGAATATAGGCTTAATTTAAAAGCAATAAAGATTATATAAAAAAAACGTGTGTATATATGTACGCATGTAAGAAGTTATACTTCTTTGGCGTAACAGAACATAAATAGCTAAAGATTTCATCCCGTATGTCAGAACTCTCTGTTTGTAAAAGGAATGCAGCTAACTTCATCATGTCGATTTTTGGCTGTCAGTGTGCGCGCGCATCGTAAAAAATTTACCCACATAATATTCCAAACGTGCCAACAGAAGTATTACTTTAAAAATAATTTACCTTTATTTAAATCACACGCATATTCCCTATTGCGCAGGTATGTACAAAGTTTACAGTATTTAGTAACAAATTTGTTAAGCCGCATGCCTAAGAACAGACCCAAGTTTTAATTGAACATGGCTTGGGCTTACTTCGTCTTGTGTCGGTGTTAGGTTTAGAAGTAAATTTGGCTAATGCATCGCTAAAGGTGAAATACTTGTACTATATGCATAGATATATTATACAAAACAATATCTCTTCAAAAAGTGGCGTCGACATATGACGTTAAGTCAAACCAAAGAATAAAATTCACAAATCGAAAGTTCTTATTGTTTAAACACAAATTAGATCTTACGCACACCACATAAAGTAGTTTTTTTAAACGAAACAATGACTGATTTAATTATGTCATCTGAGAAGTAATGAACAAAAGAGATTTGCAAATAGCACAATTCAATTTGGAATTGTGCACTTCTTTTTGAGGACACTTTTGGGACGGTAAATGTGTATCTTGAGTTTTTGTTTATTTTATTTTTTTGACTTTTTTGTTCACTGTTTGATAAAAAAAACGTCTCACTTACATTTTTTGTTAGTGTTAAGACTTTAACAATTTTGTTCCCAAACTGTGGTTCACTTTGAGATTAAATTATTTGTAAATTTTAATTGTTTTTTATGTTTATAATAATAGGTTATAGAATATTTTTTTGCAATGTGGGAATATGTTCTAGGGTTCTGTTGTAGAAAAAAAAACATTGTGTGTACATCATATAAACACGAACAGGTCTTTAAAATTGAGATAGAAACATTCCACACAAATTATTTTGTTAAGTTTAAATTTCCTGAGCTATATACTTTCAAAGGAGTTATTATTCATAAATAAATATGTTGGTACATTAACATACAACACCATTTAGCTAGATGGTAAGCTACGAGGCTTGTGTTATGGATACCAGATAGTTGATACATTCATATGATAATTAGGATATATGTATATAATTTTAAATACATACATATTATAAACTGCTTCCCCATACAAATTTTCATCCCCATTCTCACCCCCTTAAGCGATGATTTAATAAAAATAAATATAATATAAAAACGGAATAAAAACTATTCCACTCACTCACTTTTCATATCATGATATAAAAGAAATTCTTATTTTAGAACAAAAAAAATCTTTTATTTTCTTCTATACAAGACTTCCTGAGAATAACAAAGACAAAAAAAAAAAAAAAGAATTATCCAATTCGGTGCAGTCGATCCGAAGTTATCCGCGTACATACATTTCGGTGATTCATTTTTATTTATAAGGATATAAACACCCATGACTGTCCCCATGTATCCCCAGTGGAACTCGAACCCGCGACCGCTAGCACAGTAAGTAGGCTCACAACAAACTGACCCAAACGTGTCGTCGTCGTATTAATTATATAAAAAAAATTAAGTAAAAATTTACATTTTCTTTAAAGTGCGAACTATTCTAATTTATTTAATTTCAGAACTACTCAAGAAGTGTGTCGTTTGTAATTAGAGTACAAACTAAGTACTCAAAGCTTTTGTAAGTTGCAGAAATAGAATACGTAACATAATTGGTTTTAAAAGTTCAACTGCCTTTCTCTTGTTGTTTTTGATTTGATTCAGTTGTAGGAAAGTTTAAAATATTAAAAAAAATATATCTTTGAAGTGAACACAAGTTTAATTCAAAACGAAGGCGTAAAAACAATTTTGTGAAAAGTCTTCTAAATATTTTATTATTTGCAACTTCGTTTTTCTATGCAGACACATTATTTATTTATTTCGAGACAAATTAAAAGTGAAAGCAGAGTGTTATCGACTAACGACTTGGTTATCAATTCGACACGTATGTATGTAATATTATTGGAACTGCAAAATATTCACAAATGGTAATCTATTAGGGCTTCTAAATAAATATACAAAATTTTAAAGGTGTATGTATGTATGTATATACATATTATGTATGTTTGTATGTAAGTATGTTTGCCCATGCATTTCTTCGAAATTTATTATCGGATCGTGATCATTCTTTTGCTTTTTTCCTTATTTGCTTACATTTATTTCAATAGGTTACAATTAATAAAATATAGACTAAAAATATAGAGAACAGTGTAGAATAGTATATATTTAAACATGGATCACAAAAGAACCGAACTCTTGTACTAAGTCCAATTGAAGGTAATGAAAGCCCAAGTTTCGGATTCGAATCCCGGGTCTTTAACCTTGCTTATTCTCACACCAAACATGTTCAACGTAAAGAAAATTTACATGTTTGAAAGAATCTTGCAATATTTCTAAGATATATAATGTAAGTCTACCAATCAGCTCTTGGACTATAGCGTGGTTCCCTCACGTTGCAATTCTCAGCAGTAGGACGTTAAAAAGGGTTGAATACATTAGATATGGAGATCTACGAACAATAGTGCAGGCAATGTATCTAAAAGATTTACTAGTTGATTGACTGTTGTTGTTGACTGCTATTACATATATGTACATACATAAATGTGAAAATTTTCATACGTGGGTTTGTTACTTTCATCATCAAACGCCTAGTTTAGAACACAAATCATAAGTTCTAGTTTTTAATATAAATTTAACCCTAGATCTTATAGTAATATACTTATAGATATATATTATATCTATCTATAGCCTTAGCACAGGCAGTTTATGTATACACAACCATTAAAACGAAAGCCAATAGACCTATAAAACAAAGGGTAATAATGATGAAAAAGAAAAAATATCTTAAGCATAGGGTATAAATATCTTTGAAGTTATTTTCGTCGAGTTTCCGAGATAATCGAAGTTGTTAGTGGCTTTTATTAAAGGCTTGTTTCTGTGTTTTCATTTTTGCTTAACGCAGCATAAAACTTATTGCATGTATGACAATAATTTTTTTTAGCATTAAAATGTGAAAATTTCTTTTATATCTACTCGTCTACATATAATGAAATTGTTACTAAGCCGAATCTGTACATTAAATATTTTTTGGAAAATCTTATTGAAATAAATATTATTATCGATACAGAGGCCGAATCTATAGTTTTTAGAATTTTTGTCTGTCTGTCTGTTACCGCATCACAGAAAAACCACTAGGGGGATTTTGATGAAATTTGGTATGGTGATAGTTGGTTATTCGTGTCAACATATAGGATACTTTTTACCGCGGAAAAATATTTTTTGAGAAAAAATACAAAAACTGCCGCGAGCAATGCTAGTCTAAAAATTATACTAGAAATATCAGTTTTTTCTAATACATAATATTCAGAAGTCATGTTTTAGTATGCATGTATGTATCGTCCAACAAAAATCTTTTCAACTTTTTCGATTCGTTCGATCGTCGTTTTGATTTCGATGTAAAACGGGGGGAAAAATTGTTTTAAATACTAGCAGAACCCGCGGCTTCGCTCGGCTTGCTTAAAGTGCAAAAAAACTATAAAAGGTAGGTTTCATACAAACTTTCCTGACCTATTTTACCCACTTATGGGATGAGTTTCGAAAAGTGCCAAAACACGTATTTATTTAATTGTATTGAAGACCATTAATACCAAGTTTCAAGTAATTCTGAGAAAAATATTTCTTGGGTTGTATTATGGCGTGTTTTCCCGTGGGATTGAGATAATCTCCCACTGTAAAAAGTAGCCTGTCACTCTCCAGCCTTCCAAAATCTCCACACAAAAAATCACGCCAATACGTCATTCGGTTTCGACGTAAAAAAAGGACAAGCAAACAAACACACTTTCACATTTATAATATTGGTATGGATTTAATTAAGCTTACGCTTTTATAGATTTCTCATGATTAATGATTAAAATTAATTTTCTTAACCAAAATCAAAAGTAATTCAATATATTTTAGGTTTTAATAAGGGCGCCAATGAGAAGGCGATATCCTTAATCGTAAATATACGAACTAAAGGCAAGTGCGAGTGCGTTACCGGCTTTTAAAAGATTTGTAATCCTAACTGTTAAAAAAGCTTATATTAATGTGATTGATTTGCTTTTGAGTAGAACGATGTCTAATTTTTTTTATTTCTGTTCTATTTTGTTTATTGTTTTGTATAAATATTTCAAATTAACTGAGAAATGCGAATACTTTATTAGATATACGCGAATGTTTTACATTTTTATTAAATCATTTCGGATTTTTTCGGAGGACGGAAAAGTGTCAATTTGCATGTACGCAAAAATGGGATCCCTCATTTTTTGTTCACACAATGTTTTATTTCGTTAGGAATAAATATAAATATTATGTGCAATAAGGAGTATATATATATAATCAAAAATAGTGTAATAATAGATTTTATTGTACTTTCTTAAGTGTTGTGTAAAATTGAATATATATATATATATATATATATATATATATATATATATATATATATATATATATTTCAATAAGACTTATACTTGCATTTTTGCAATTCACCTTGACACGAACTGGTTTAATATTTAGCACACAGGTGTTGTAACAAATAACAATTTGTTCTTTTAATATATCCTGCTCTCCCTCCAGTTTTCTCTACAGTGAAAGAAAAATAAGAGCTATATACTTTTTAAATTAAATTATTTAAAAAGTCTTAAAAATGATATTACTCCAACTCCAACTATTCTAGTATCAAAAAGTTTTTATTTAACGGGACTGACCTTCTCGCTTCAGCTCGGGTTTGTCCCTAGGAATGATGAGATGATGATGATTTTGTCCCCACATAGGAATGATGAGTTTTATATCTTTTACTTGAGAAATGATTGATTCCCTATATAAACTTCCGCCCCTCTTTTTACCCCTTTAATGGGATGATTTCTGAAATAAAAACTATCCTATATCCTTTCCAGGGTCTCAAACTATCGCCATACCAAATGTCATCTAAATCGGTTCAGCGGATTAAGCGTGAAAAGGTAACAATCTAACAGAGTTACTTTCGCATTTATAATATTAGTACGGATATGGATTAAAAAAATAATTAAAATGTAACATTCTAGTAACATCGCTGTTTTTTAAATATCTCTCCAAATACCTAGAAGAAAAAATATGTATTAATATACATATTATATAATTCGCATTTACATATGGTCATAGTAATACGATTTGACGACACGTTTGGGTCATTTTGTAGTGAGCCTTCTAACGGTGTGCCAGTGGTCGCGGGTTCGAGTCCCGCTGAGGGCATTCATTTGTGTGATGAGCACGAATGTTTGTAATCCAGTCATGGGTGTTTATATTTATAATATGTATATATTTAAAGTTATATATGTGTAGCGTATCAACTATCTGGTATCCATAACACAAGTCTCGTAGCTTACCATGGAACTAGATGGTGCTACGTGTTAATGTCATAAAGAATTGCATCCCGAGGCATGAGATACTTGTAAAGTTTATTTTAAATGTAACTTATGACCTTGCTTGATTTTTGACGGTCAGTATTTATTTTAATTAAGTAATTAAAAATTAGCGCATCACATTTTAATATGTTTCATTTGAATAAAATTAGAAACCTAGCTTTATACAAAACAATTTTAATGTTTAAAGTGGAAAAGCAAGTTTGCTATAACTAGATATTTTATTAGGTAAGGGGGCAAAAACTTTTAAGCGTGTTTAATCTTTCTAATTACTTTGCTCTACTAAGATTTAATCTTTTAGAATTTTATAATGGAAAATAATGACTCAATCGTGACATTTCGTATGAGCTAGATGAATATATTTTTAAATAAAAAACAAATTGTTCTAAATAATGGGATATAATAATATCCGTTTAATGGTTATCAAATCACTGTAATTCGAACTGGTAGTACCTATCAGACGTTGGCGTCTTTTGGCCCTTGTTATACTTTTATTCTTTGATTTGCAGAATTTTTTAACTTTCCTGAAGTATATAGTAGCTTATTCCTGTGGTAATATCATTTAATCACTGACTTAAGAAACATTTGTTTTCCCTTACATCAAATGTTTCTTGTTTGTGCTTTGATAAAGTGTAAAGCTTTACGTGCTCTCCGAGGCACGGGGGTACAACACCTCCAACTTCCCATTTGTGCAGAACAATTGAGAATATCCTAACAGAAAACCTCAGTAATTAGACTTGATCTAACCCGGGGCTCGAACCCGGGACCTCTGGATTTGCAGCAGTTCAGCTCGCCACTAGACCACCGAGGCAGTTAACCTAAATAGACATATTAATACATATATACATACAGAGATATTTCTAGATCCATTAAAGACTTATGCTTAGACTATATACCTTTTTTTTTTTTTTTTTTTAACGTTGGGAAATGCATTTACGCACGAGGTGTGGGACTCACCGGCTAAGCCAGTACTACCCACTAAAACCCAACAAAGCCTTCCACTGTCTTAATGGGGCGTCGCAGGATCGCTTACGCATTCAACTACGACGCCCCGACGGCAGGTCTGCCAAAGCAGACCACAACAACCACGGGGTTGCTCCAAGGTCCACTCTGCTATCAGAGAAGTACCAGGAGCAACCCGCATGGTACACCGCCCTCCGAAGAGGGCCACCTCCCACCGCCCACCGAAGTGGGCCACCTCCCTGTGCGTTTCTTGGCTTCGCGCCCGGTTGGGTTGCCGGGCACTACTGAGCCCCCCCACCACGACAAGGTGAACGCACGTTGGGGGGGGGGTAGACTATATACCTAGAGTAAGTCTGAAATATGCATGTCTGTTCCAGTGAAATAAGAAAAATAGATGAGAAATAGCTATCGAAGTGTTAGGTTTCCTATAATAATAAATTATACAGTTATCGCCCTCGCTTGCTTTCTTACTAACTGTTACTATATTTTGATAAAAAATCTGGACAATTTTTATTAACTATCCTCAAAAGTGGGAGGTATACTTATTTTTAATCGTTTTTATCAATAATTTTCAAGGAAGGTGTTACAATCACATCACACATTCAAAGACGGAGATCGATTTTGAGCTTGCCATTTAATAAATAAAAAATACAATTAAAAATGTATTATTGAATAAAGCTTATTATACTGTCACGGAATACTTCGTAGATATCAATATGTGGAACTAATGTCTGATTGGGTCTCACGTACGTTAAGTAGATAAATATTGTATTATAATATTGTAAACAATTATTATTTTAAAAGAGCTACTGTTGAGATTCTCGTCGACTTTTCTCAGCAGAACTGCCTTCCAAGCCGGTGGTATTCCCCACGGACTGACTACACTGACATTTAATTTAAATTTAAAATGTAAAATGGACTATTCAAAAGTGCTTGTAAAAGTCTATTTGAATATAGTATATTTTGATTTGATTTGGAATGTTAACATAAAAAGTGATTTCGAATTCAGTATACTTTTTAGTTAATTACATACATATTATAAACTAGCATAGCCCGCGGCTCCGCCCGCGTTCAGCTGACCAAAAACCAAATTCTTAGGTTTTACATATTAATATACTCTTATATTGCAGTTTTTGAATTTTTTCTCAGAAATAAGACATTTTCCCGCGGTAAAAAGTATCCTATATGTTGACCCGAATAACCAGCTATCACCATACCGAATTTCATCAAAATCCCTCCAATGGTTTTTCTGTGATGCGGTAACAGACAGACAGACAGACAGTCAAAAATTATAAAAACTGGCCTCTAAATGTTTATTTCAATAAGATTTTCCAAAAAAAAATAATGTACAGATTCGGCTTAATTACGATTTTATTATATGTATAGATATAAAAACTGCTTCGTATAGTACGTATAAATAATTGTTAGTTTTGTTTCTTCTCTACATAACGACTGTAGTATTAGCCGTCCTTTATTAAGGAATGCAATCTAGCTATGAATAGCAAGTAAAGCAATATGCAGCAACATGTACAAAAGGAAAATAACGTAAAAGCCGGCACAGGCGGGCGCCGATCGGAGATATTGAAATGAACAAGACATAGAAATGTTTAAAGGTCAGAGAAGTCTCATGCCCCGCGAATAATGCTGGCTACACGGATTGAATGAATTTCACTATACTTTTAATAAAATCGTTAAAGCGTGGTAAAATTTTAAGAACTCAGTTTTTTACACATACATAGGTGTGCCAGATAACTTTTGATTCTACGTAAAGAAAATTACAAATATACTTAATTATAAATACAAAACAAATGTCAAATTCTACCTTATGTTATATGTGTGACTTAGTTCAATATATGCTAGTTTGTATGGTAGTAAATGTTCAAAACTCGAGTCACTTTATTCATATATTTTATTTTAAAATGCATTTCTGCATTTCTTGGTTATGTGGAGGAGCATCGGCTAGAAAAATTAATTTTCTTCAATTTTTTTTCTTGTTTTCTTAATGGGATGCTGCAGAATCACTTTCGCATTCATCCTGATGCCCCGACATTTGACTTACCGAGGCAAACCTACTCACAACAACTTACAAGGTCGCTCTCTCGATTCACTCTGGTACCAGTAAAGAAAGCTGGGTTGTCAGATGCTAAGTGGAGATCAAGTCCTAAGTCCAAATAAAATTACTTATTTTTTGTCAAGAAATGTTTAACATCAATTTAGAGTTTAGAATATCCTAGAAAAGCACGTAAAGCCATTATATCTGCGCTTGATCCCCCATCAATCGTGTAAGTTTGCCCATTAGGCTACGAGAGTTGGGCTAAAGAGAGTGCATCTAAAATTCGGTTAGGAGGACGATATTATATGAAAGGAACTCAAGGAACTGACAAGAACATAGATTTTGCAGGTACTTTAGATGAATATCTTCTTAGAATTGTATTATTAATCGTGTAGCCGTGCTGGTATGTTAATTAAGATAAGCAATAATAATAAATGGCTAATGAGATACCGTGAATTTCGAATATAATGAATATAATTGATAACTGTGAAATAAAATTAATGAGTCTCTGTCGTTTTGTACGCGTTTGGTACAGAATATTTATACTGTTCAAAGGAGGTCGTAAGTTCAATTCTCGCCTGGGGCGAATATTTATATTGGCTTACAAATATTTAGGATGTTCGCTTCTACTGTCCTATGGAGCGGAGAGCATATGTATATAAGTCATTACGTGGTTAATAGTACTCTAACATTCGAGAGACATCGCTGTAAAACCTGTATTGGAGGTTATGCGAAAAGTTCATTAAAATGATAAATAAATAAAATAAATATTTTGGGACATGGTAAGCTACGAGGTTTGTGTTATGAAAACCAGATAGTTGATACACTATACATATATTACTTTAAATACATACATATTTATAAATATAAACATCTATGACTGGAGTACAAACATTGGTGTTCATTACACAAATAAATGCCCCCAGCGGGACTCGAACCAGCAAGTACAATAGCAAGTATGCTGTGCCAGCGGTCGCGGTCGGTTGGGTCACTACAAACCGAACCAACTTACTACTATATATATATATATATATATATATATATATATATATATATATATATATATATATATATATATATATATATATAAATGCAAAAGTTTGGATGGATGGTAACAAACATACGTACACATACGAACTATCACATTTATATGTAAGTGTGCAGCAAAAAAAAATACTTCTCAATAAGAACTAAAATGAAATGAAATGATGAAATTACGTACATTTAGAGCCTAAATACTCCACTTAATGCAAATTAATTATATTAAAACTACCAGAACCAGCGGCTTCGCTCGCACTAAAACAGCAAAAAAACTCTAAAAAGTGGGTTTCATACAAAAATTTATCCCCTATTTTACCCTCTTAGGGGTTGAATTTTGGAATACGCTGAAATACGTAACTCATTATTTTTGCTGTACTCAATTCATACGCAATTTCATGCAACTATGTCCAAGGATTAAAAAGTTTCATACAAACTTTTATCCCCTATTTCACCCCCTTCGTCATACTCGTATAAGGAATATGTGTGCGAAATTTCTATTTTCTAGCCTTAAGGGTTTGTCCTGTGCGTTGATACATCAGTCAATCACTTTTGCCTTTTATTTATATAGATAGAAGATTAATGCTAGCGAGCTAAATAAGACCATTTACAATTCATGTAGAATATACAATACTATATATTCATCCCAATATTTTTTTATTGAACTAAATCTATAGTATACAATATACATCCTATTACTAGATAGAAAGTTACACTATCTCACAGTTATACTTAGTGGCAATGTCACCAACTTTTAGGATTCCCTATCATAAAAAATCGGTCAAGTGTGAGTCGGACTTATATAATCGTTTTTTTTAATTTGCATGACAGCTTTTTTTTAAATACGCCATCTTGGTTTTTTATTATTTGTTGTTACAGCGTCAATAGAATTACATACTCTGTGAAAATATCAACTCTATACCTATTACGGTTCATGAGATACAGCCCTCTGACAGACGGATGCGATAGACGGACGGACAGACAGATGGTTTTTAAAACAGCTTTAAGTTTTCATGGTACAGAATCCTCTTTCATGCACGTCTAACTCGTACTTGATTAATTTTAGAAACCGTTTTAAAAAAAATATTAAACGATGTTCTTAAAACGAATAGATAGACTATAAAATATAAAAAAAATGTCAGTATAATAGATGATTTTTTTTGATTTTGACTTATTATTCGAAAAAAAAAACTTAAATATAAGCAAAATACACATATGTAAGCACCATCTCAATATTTCTTGTTTAACTACAACTATAGTATTATTATAGTTTATTGTATATAGAAATTTCTTATGTCCGTAGAGTAGATACGGACATAATAAAGTACAGACGGAGTCAAGTTTTTGTTCCTTTTTTCACCACATTGAGAATCAAGGCGGGCCGACTGCCATCGATAGGTATTTTTTGTACCTACACGCTGATATAACTGATATGTCAGCTTTGATAGACACTGGGTTAACGTTTTTTTGAATTTATATTACTACTAACAGAACCCGTGGCTTCGCTCGCACTAAAACTACAAAAAAACTCTAAAAAGGTAGGTTTCATACAAACTTTCATCCCCTATTTTACCCCTTTATGGGATGAATTTCGAAAAATGCTATAACATGTATTTATTTAATTTTATTAAAGAGTATTAATACCAAGTTTCTAGTAATTCTGATGATAAATATTTTTTTTGGTTGTATTATAACGTGTTTTCTCGTGGGAATGAGATAATTTCCTGCGGCTAAAAGTAGCCTGTGCCACTCTCCTTCCAACTATCTTCACACAAAAAATCACAACGTAAAGGAGGACAAACAAACAAACACACTTTCACATTTATAATATTAGTATCGAAGTATGGATGTGGATTTAGTTATGCATATATAGTTAGTTAGTAGTGATTTTTTTATACGTAATTCATAGATTTTATGGCGTAAGTGAAGAAAAAATCAGTTTGCCTTTAAAAAATGTTTCGAATAAACTCTCTCTCTGGCTTCAAGCGTTTTGGGATGTAAAACTTACTTGTATTTCATACGAAGTAGTTTGTTTGTTTGTTGTTTGTTTGTTTGTTGTTTGTTTGTTTGTTTGTTTGTTTGTTTGTTTGTTTGTTTGTTGTTTGTTTGTTTGTTTGTTTGTTTGTTTGTTTGTTTGTTTGTTTGTTTGTTTGTTTGTTTGTTTGTTTGTTTGTTTGTTTGTTTGTTTGTTTGTTTGTTTGTTTGTTTGTTTGTTTGTTTGTTTGTTTGTTTGTTTGTTTGTTTGTTTGTTTGTTTGTTCGTTCGTTCGTTTGTTTGTTTGTTTGTTTATTTGTTTGTTTGTTTATTTGTTTGCTTGATTGAACACGCTAATCTCAGGAACTGCTAATCCGATTGGAAAAATACTTTTTGCATTAAATAGCCCGTTTATTGAGGAAGGCTAAATCTTTATATAGTATAAAATAAAGTCGCTTTCGCTATCTGTTCGATTAGATCTTTTAAACTACTAAACGGATTTTAATGCAGTTTTCAGCAATAGATATAGTGATTCAAGGGTGTTGTTTCCACATTCTACCCTCTTTCATACACGTCTAACTCGTACTTGACTAAATTTTGAGCCTAGTTAAAAAAATGTTAAATGTTGTTCCTAAAATGATATTTTTGTCTTCAGCTCTTTTTAACGTCCCACTGCTGGGCACGAGCCTCCTTTTAATACGAGGGGGATCAGGCTATAGTTCATAGATGTTATTAATTCATTAAATAAGGGACACTTCTCACAAGCACATTTTTCTGTGATTTTGATTTATTATTAGAAGTAATATAAATGTAAAGTAGCAACGATAGTCCAGTTCAATTTAAAATTCCATTAACATTTCACTGCAGGGCAAGAGGATGTTCCTATCAAGAGCGCAAATAAAACTTATAGAGCTAGAATTTCATAGTGGTGAACGTACATACGAGTACGTATGTGGCCTGATTTAATTTGATTTGTTTACTTTAAAAGAAGGAGTTTCTGTATTCTACCCTATGTGTGTATGTTTATATTACAATGATTTTCTTATAAAATAATGAATGAATTTTAATTAATGAAGTCTTTCGCTGATGTAGTACAAAGGTATAGAGTGCATTTAAACCTATGTTTTGAAGTAGGTATATAAAAGAAATAAATACTTTAATGTTGAGATAAAATGATGAAATATAATCATGGTATTTATATTTTTTACAGTCATTTTGCAAAATATATGTATATACTCAGTATACAATACATTTATTGGTTTAATATTTAAATAGTCCACCTTTTAATTGGTGAGGAAATATGAACATACCAGTGACGCACCTTCGCTTCGTTCGGGATTGTCGCTAGTGAAAAATAAAAACAAATCCATCCCACGGAAACCGTACATATTTCCGGGATAAAAAGTAGCCTTTATGCTATTCCAGATTATAATCTATCTCTATGCCAAATTTAATCCAGATCCGTTCAGCCGTTCTAGTGTAATTAAGTAACAAACACCCATCCATCCAAACTTTCGCATTTATAGGTAGGTATACCTAGTAAGATCGCTTAATAGGAGAGAGATAACAATTTTACTCATGTTCAAATAATTTTCCATAATAAAAACAACATAAGATTCTGGATAGAAAAGTAAACGCAAATATAATTTCTATATGCAATCAAATCTAACCTATAAACTGATAAATCTTATTCGTCGTAGTAGTTAGTACTTAATAATTCCACTCATAAAAGAGCATTATGTTTTAAAATAAGTTCTTTCCAACAAGAATATGAATGAATGCTAGATATTTTATAGGCTATTAGGGCCTATGCATACTACCATTTTTTTATGCTTTTGACGCTCGTCCGACGTACATACTTGTTTCGCGTGTGTATCGATACGAATGCAAGCAACATGCATTTTCTATACATAAATAAAATTCTGAGTCGAATCTTTGCATTAAGTATTTTTTGGAAAATCTTATTGAAATAGTCATTATTATTTGTTATCGATACAGAGACCGAATCTATAGTTTTTAGAATTTTGTCTGTCTGTCTGTGACCGTGTCACGAGAAAACCACTAGACAGATTTTGATGAAATTAGGATGATGATAGCTGGTAATCCGGGTCAACATATAGCATAAATTTTTAAGGGGGTAAAATATGTCATCTCTGAGAAATCTATACAAAACCTTCAAACGTAATTAGGGACGAACCCGAGCGGAGCGAGGGTGAGTCGCTAGTTTTAAATAAGCGCGAATAATGAGCAGACGTCGCGCGTTCGCAAATCGCGCATCTACAGTGCGTTACAAAGACGTCGTATATACATAGTATTTTACACTAGCAAAAAATAAAAGAATGTAGCACCAAAGGCGCGATCTGGAATGTGATGGATATATTATTATTGCATTAATCAGTATCTGAGGATCTTGAAATTCTTCTTCAGTCTTTTATTATTGGACTTATTATATCCTCCGGCGTATGGCTGTCGGTCTGTGTGTGTGAATTAATCTCGTGCATATAATTAAGATCAATCTATGAGATGAAGTAAAATTAAAAAATCTTATTGAAATATACATTATTAGCGATACAGAGGCAGAATCTATAGTTTTTAGAATTTTTATCCGTTTGTCGGTGACCGCATCACGGAAAAACTATTAGAGGGATTTTGTTCAAATTTGGTATGATGATTTTCCGGGTCAACGAATAGGATACTTTTTACTGCGAGAAAATTTCTTATCTCTGAGAAATCTATATTAAACGTTAAAACGTAAGTAGGGACGAACCTTAGCGAAGCGAGGATGAGTCGCTAGTTACTCATAAAACTTAATTCTGTAAATATAGTCGATGGAATTGCGTGTCTATACTAGTGAGTACCTGTAAAGGTTTCATATACCTATCCTTGTAAGAAACAGGCATTTACTACAGTCAATATAAGTGTTCTGGCTATACTTAAGTATACTTATAAATCTTGACCATTTTAGTATCTTAGTTAAACAAAGATTTATTCTAGAAATGTTATATACCAAATTGCTTACAAGTTTAAAAGATGAAATCGCGAGTACGATCTAGTGTGTATACTTTGTTTTTTTTGACATTAACACACACAGCACCATCTAGTTCCACGGTTAGCTACGAGGCTTGTGTTATGGATACCAGATATTTGTTGATTTAAAGTTATATATATGTAGTGTACACATATATAACTTTAAATATACATACATATTATAAATATAAAGATTCATGACTGGAATATAAACATTCGTGCTCATTATACAAATGAAACCAGCGGGACCCGAACCGAACAGCAAGCAGGGTCACTACAAACTGAGCCAAAAGTGCGGACGAATATACTAAGATACTATATATGTATAACATAAAAAAAATATGTTCTTGTACCAAGACAGACATTTTCTATAATCAATAAAAATTAACTGCCTTACTTTAGTAGGTACAAGCTTGTTTTAGTACAAAATCGTTGAAGTTTATTACAACAATGTTATATCGTAGCGATATATTCCTGGGGTTTACAAATATACATTGTATTTTAAACCATATATCTTACAAAATAAGATCGTTTGTAGACTATCACACCATTCTGAAACCTGTGCCTTAGCTATCTTAAGTGAATCAAGATTAAATTTTTCTTTCCGTATAAACTATCCGGGGTTATTTTGTATTGTACTTTCAATACAAGGCTTTTGTGGGCAGATAAGCTGTTCACAGACTAGACTGTAAAATAGACTGCGATAAAAGTTCGCAGTATTTTTAAATCACTCGTTATTTAGCATAATATTTGGAGTGGTAATAATTTTGCGTTTATAATCGAAACAGCGGTAATATTAAAAAAAAAATTTTTATTAAAGGGCTGCCAAAATATGTAGGTTGTACATATTTATAACTTGACAAATTTCAAGATTTGAGCAAAGATTTTAGCAATTATATAATATTGTAGTAATATTATTTTTATTGAATCATAATCTCTTTAAATAAAAAAAAAAAAATAAAAAAATGTTTCTCATACTTCAAAGAAATACACTTCAACTGGAATGTTTAGACAGACAAAGGCTTTTTACAGATATTGAAGCTACAGTTATGGAACAGACAATATTTTTTTTTAATTTAGGATACGAAAGTGTTTTTTAATAAGAAATATTTTATTGTAAATATTGTTTATATTATGGTAATTATTATAGTAATAATACGATTCACTTCACATAATAAATACTTTCTTAGAGTTACATGATTTTTTGATATTTTAAATAATACATTTCTTTCGCGTTGATACTTCACCAGAAACCATTGTATTTTAAATTATATTCAAGTAAAATAATCATTGCGTTAAATAAAACAAATTGAAATCAAGATAAAAATGAGAGTAATTTTTTAATATTGTAATGGTGTGAATATATATCAGATATTATAAATTATAAAACTAAATAAGTATAAACGTATTTATTTTATCAGACTTATGCCATTTCTGCCATTTTTCCTATTCAATGTGTTCCAGACATCGTAAATTTGTGCTTACTCGCCTAAGAATAATTCTGCAACGATTTTTCGGTACTTGATGAGCAATTTTCCTGGCATTTAACAAAATGGACTTAAATATTTTATGAATTGATAGATAAGTGATATAGAATAATATTTTTTTATATTTAAAATTATTCTTTTTATTTAAAAATAATAATATCTAACTTATGTACGAGCATGAACGAATTAACCGCCGTCCATGTGTACGAGTATCTTCAGAAAATAACATAGAGTAGAGAAAATTAAACGAAACTGTCAATGTGAAAAAGAAAACATGTCAATTTTATTATTATTTTTAATATTTTATAATCAGTTAATTATCTAAGTATTATTACTAATACTTTATTTGATGCTTTTCTGAAGGTACTTTGTTTATTTTGCTTTTTATTATTTCCTTCAATAATTGTTATACCATGTCAGGCTTCAATCACTATCCTTCTATCTATTTTTTGTTAGTTGCCTGTTTGTTAGTTACTGCGAGGGCCGTATAAGAAGCGACTTTCTTATACTTAGAAATTAAAAAAACCCTTGCTTATATCTTATAATAACCTTATAAATAAAATCAACTAAGTAAAATGGCGGATATCACAGCATGCATTTCGAAGCAAATAGCTGACAACTATATAAACAATAATACAAGACACTTTTACTGAACGTATAAATTTTAATTGTATGGAACAACAAGTGAAGTAAGAGAATGATATTTGTTTTAAAAAAACTATAAGCCGGATGTAATTTCAACTTGTCATAATCAGAGTTCATTGAACTGTGATCTTCTCGATGTTTTATTATATTTTAGTTATATTGCCACTCACTAGTTGTTTCTTAACGCTTTTATGTCTCGAATCTTTATTAGAATTGATAGTTAAACATTTTATTGTGATATGAAATTTAGAGTATAATTTTATTTTTGTTTACATCAGTTTACTAGAAATCGGAGTAGGGTGTTATAATGTCTAAAATATAAGGAAATTTGTTGTATAAATTGTGTTGATGGTATTGTTTATAATATAGCGGAAATGATTTAATTTAACCTAGAAAAAATGTTATTATGTACATATTATATACTAGCATTGCCCGCGGCTCCGCCCGCGTTCAGATGACCAAAAACCAAATTCTTAGGTTTTACATCGGGGGGCACGGCAGTGCCCCCGCCAAGTCGAGCAAAAAAGGGCACGGCAGTACCATCCTTTTCTCGAAGGGATTCAGAGCATTTTCCACCCCCCCATAACTTCGTTATTCATAAAGCTAGAAGCTTGAATTTTGAGTGACTAAGAGAACATAATAAAACTAGGTACATTTCCAAATTACATTCAATTTGAACCAGTAGTTTATGAACTGTTGCAGATCAAAATTCGTTAATATCGTCACTCACTCACTCACCGATCATCAAAATTCTAAGGTACTTCTAGCAGACATAGAAGCTTCAAATTTTGAACACAATTCGTGTTTACTCTATAACCCAAGGAAAAATTCAAATATCACGCAATTTCAATCCTGTTTTCGAGATATACTACAAACTGCATCAGTAACTTTGTAATCCTATACAAATAGATATGCGATATATGGGATTACAAAGTTACTTGTGCAGTTCATACATATAATTGTCGTCACTTGCAATGTAAAAGGAGGTTAGGTTAGTGTTTAACCTGTATGCATGTTTGTATGTTCGATCCTATGTTTCCCTCGTAATTACTAACCTAATCACGATTCGTCTATTTATTTATTAATGTGGATATTGCAACTATTGTATACATTAGAAAAATATTATTCAAATGTGAAAATATTATTTCAAGCGTTTTCAGTAGCTGTATACATTTTTATGCATATACAAAATGGGTACATAAATACAACGTAAAGCGTGTATAGTGTATTACCAACTAATATTCGATTACCTGTTATTTATAATGAATTTATTAAAATATATACCTAATTACGACAAAACTTGACGATTACTTAATTTTTGACGACACGTTTGGCTCAGTTTGTAGTGGCCCGGCCCTACTTTCTGTGCCGGCGGTCGCGGGTTCGAGTCCCGCTGGGGGCATTCATTTGTGTGATGACTAAAGTTTGTACTCCAGTCATGGGTGTTTATATTTATAATATGTATGTATTTAAAGTTATATATGTGTAGTGTATCATCTATCTAGTATCCATAACACAAGCCTCGTAGCTTACCATGGAACTAGATGGTTCTGTGTGTTACTGTCCCAACATATTTTGAAACAAAGCTCGTATATTTTCTTTTATAAAGTATGATGTTGATTTGAATTAGAAAATTTGATAACATTTCATAGCTCGTAACTGTACACACCTAATAGAACATGGAATATAGAGGTCATGAAATATCAATCTCTTCGAAAATTACTTTTAAAATGGCCAATGGAATCAGTGAATGAAGTGAGTTGGCAACCTCACTTTTCTATTAAACTGCATCAAAATCGACTGAACAAGCAATAATAATTAAGTATAACAACCTTCGGGACTTACCTACGATGCCGCAGATAGACACATAAATCTACACGTTTTATTAAACTTACGTAAGTTCAATATCAGTATCGGGGTAGGTATTTAGGGTCAACAATGAAATTAAAATATTCATTAAATTAACTATACATATTTATAACTATACATAGTAATGAAGCCCAGGAATCTGCAATTTCCGAATACAATAGACTTAGATTTTTTATCATCCAGACTTGTCAAAATTTGTTATATCAAAGCCTCTGAAAAAAGCCCACAGAGACAGGGAGTGGGCTTTTAAGAAGTCCTTAGCTGACACAAGAAATAGTACAAGAAAAGGGAAAAAGAAGAAATATTTACAAAAAGAAATGAGATCCCATCAAAAACATACTGTAAAAATATTGCAAGTCTCGCAACGCATCTCTCTACCGCAAAAAGCTATGAGATATAATGTAAAACCAAGTCGGTTTATTTATTCATTACCTATCTATGGAAGCATCTATCCGACAACTTTGTCATAAATCGTTACCGAATTAGTTAAGTTACAACATTTTATAGTGACCGTATTAATATTAGATATATTTATTTCTTTAATTAATAGAATGACTTGGCCATCGCACAAGATAATAGAACTTACAAATAACAAAATTTAGCTAATATTAGCGTTCTGAGTGCATTATTTATGTATTGTTAGTGTATGCATCAATTTGACCCGCTAGTACAATGTTCCGTTCATTTCAGCCCAAACACGTCCACAGCTGGGCATAGGCCTCCCCCAAAAATTTCCACGACAACCAGTCTTGTGCCATCCGCATCCAGTGGGCTCCAGCGACTTTGACCAAGTCGTCCGTCCACCTTGGTCATGGTCATTTTTAATTAGGACTATTTAAAGTAGTAGACTCTTATGTGATTATGTTTCCGTGCGATGGCCAAGTCACTCTATTAATTAAAGAAATAAATATATCTAATATTAATACGGTCACTATAAAATGTTGTAACTTAACTAATTCGGTAACGATTTATGACAAAGTTGTCGGATAGATGCTTCCATAGATAGGTAATGAATAAATAAACCGACTTGGTTTTACATTATATCTCATAGCTTTTTGCGGTAGAGAGATGCGTTGCGAGACTTGCAATATTTTTACAGTATGTTTTTGATGGGATATTAGTATACTCTTACAATGTAGTTTTTGTTTTTTTTTTCAGAAATGAGATATTTTCCCGCGATAAAAAGTATCCTATATGTTGACCCGGATAACCAGCTACCATCATATAAATTTCAACAAAATCCCTCTAGTGGTTTTTCCGTGATGGGGTAACAGACAGACAGACAGACAGACACAAAAATTCTAAAAACTATAGATTCGGCCTTTGTATCGATAATAATGTCTATTTCAATAAGATTTTCCAAAAAATATTTAATGTACAGATTCGACTTAGTTACAATTTTATTATTGATTCTTCATATTTTGTTCGGTGTAATTTTATATATTAGTAATATTAATCTGATATTGATTATTTATATGTTATTATTTACAATTTTATAATAATAATATAGTTGTGAGTTTGTTATATTTTAAATATTTTAAAAGTACAAATTATCATCCACGGTGGAGTAAAGTGTAACCTGTGGAAGATAGATGGCGCCACATTACACCCAACGGTAAGAACATAGTGTTTAAAAATTTGTGATAATCATTTTTATTTGTAGAGCATTCTGTAGAAGTAATTAAATAAAGGAGGAATTGCTGAAGCTCAGTAGTTTTACTCGAGAAATCATTAATAAAAATGCCTAATTTATCGCCGTATGCATTATTCTTGATGGGTATAGCGACATAGTGAGTGTATCGTGTTTAAGTTTAGCCATTTATTTTTAGTAGGCTTTGTGTAGTTTTGTTTTATTTTACGTTAACAATTTGCCTTTTTATCATAGATTTTTAAGTTGGACATTAATTAACTTAGATTGTTAGTAAAGCATTAGCTTTATGCTCTAAGTTAACGAATGTCCAACTTAAAAATTGAGTTCAATCGATCTATTTCGTTTTACTTATAAATTTGCTTTAATAAGCAAATTAATAAGTAAAATGAAATAGATCGATTGAACTCAATGAAATAACTTGAGGAATAAGCGGTAATTAAAATTTTAAGCAATCGACTTTGACTCGTTAACAGGGAATAATGGTTATCCTATATATCTAATCGTTATCTAAGGATTGGAATATGAATTTAGCTCTATCCCATCGTTATAAAGTATTATGTAAACGTATAAATAATAAATGTTATGGAAACGGAAAATATCGGTAAAAGTTTGTTTTAATCAGATCTACGTTATCGGACATCCATTTAAAACTTAGTTAACTTTTATGTCATTAATAATCATGTCATTCCAATCGATTTAGGCCACGGCAGTCAACGTCATTGAGTGCACAAATATGCGCGCATACACATGTGCACTCTATTCCTGTCACTGTCATTTTCCAGTGGGACAACTACTCGACATGACCGATGAGAGTTAAGGTGCAGGACCGACGCGACACGTGCTCTCCGAGGCACGGGGGTGAAACACCGCCAACTTCACAACTCCGGGTTATTACTGAGGCTTACTATACAGAAAGACTCGATAAATAAACTTGGCGCGATCCGGGAGTCGAACCTTGGAAGGACTTCGAGATGTGCAACCGTACATGCTAGCCACTATACCACGAAGGCAGTTATTATATTCTTACTACTCAATTAAAAAAAAGGGTATCTTAGCCAACCCTGGATTTAAATTAGGGGCACTTGGGGCTAGTGCCCAGGGCGGCAAAATTTAGAGTGTGAGCAAAAATTTTTTTTACTTTATGTTATGAAAATCAATGATTTTGAAAAATTAGAAAGTTATTGGTTCTATACCGATTTTTAATAATCGCGTTCTTACTGGATCTTCACGATTTGAAATCTAGTGTACAGTATATATATATTTTTTTGATTAACATTTAAGATACTTATTCAAAAATTTAAAATAATATCCTTTTTAAATAAATAGTTGTTATATTTTTATCCTTTAACCTAAAGAATACTCCCGTACAGCATGGGGCGTGAAGAGAGCAGATTTGGTTTTACTAAATACATTTAATATATTAGACCAGGGTCGATAATGCGTAAATGCATTTCCCAACGTTAAAAAAAAGGGTCGATAATTGTTGTAACAAAAAAAATAATAATAGTAGGATGAACCTCATTGGAAAAGGAAGAGAATATAACAAAAATGAATGGAAACATAATTTACGCACGATCTGAGGTCGGGAAGTGGCAGGGGGCATGTATATTTTTTTACACCATTAGAAAGTAGACATTTCAATAAACAAAAACCCACCGCCTTTTTTATGCAAGCAGATATTTTGACGGGAGATTTTCGATTGAAAATTAGGATGTTTTTTCGATATTAAGTAAAAATAAGGCGAATATATAAATATTTTCAATAATCACAAAAATTACAGTATGTTTGGGACATAAAAGGTAAGTTTTCACCAAATGTCCAAAAACTTGGTTATTTGAATTTTTCAAATAAATTCTGAGGTTATGTGAAATAGATCTTTCTATTACCTACAACTTTGCCATGTAACTTTTTCCGTAGGACTTGTAGTTTTGCCGGAAATCGAGATAAACCGTTTTTTATCCGTAAAAACTCACCCCCTCCCACTTCCCGACCTCAGATCGCCTATAAATTATTTTTCCTTTCATTTTTGTTATATTCGCTTCCTTTTCCAATGGGTTTCATCCTACTATTATTTTTTCACTTTTTCAGCCCTGGTCTATATGTCGCCGCGTAGATTATTCGTCTGGCTAATCTATAAATCTATACAGATAAATAAAATTAAAATGTCTGTTTGTTATTACAAAATAACAGCTTTTTACTAAATGTATATAAAATTAGATCTGTACTTATAAGAAAAACACAATTTTTAAAATTTTTGTCTGTCTATCTGTCTATTTGTTCTGGCTAATCTCCAAAACGGCTGGACTGATTTTGACGGGACTTTCACTGGCATAAAGCTGATGTTATAAGGAGTAACATAGGCTTTATTTTAGTATAAGAATTAGGGTCGCGTTCAAAAAAATGAAAACGTACCTAGATACCCTACTGTAAGATATAGGTAATGCAGTATATAGGTAATATGTAATAGGGCGGTATTTTTCACGGTGCCTCAGGGCGACACTTAAGGTAAATCCGGCCCTGATCTTAGCCAACATAGTACATTTTGAATTTTATCATCAAAGGGGCTTGAAAGGATTTCTGAACCCGTTGATTTCTTATCAATATTTAAGTAACTTTAAACGCGTTTTTAAATTGAATCGATTTTAATATTTTTTATTTTAATGCATTCATGTGGATTGAGGGTGGAGGATATGAAATTTTCATTATCCATCCATTCCCCCACGTTATATTGTATTCAATGTATTTTTTTTAGTTAAAAATAATTATATACTTGAAAAGGTGTCGTTTTATAGAACACACTACAGGCTTACCATCGCTTTGCTTAAGTTCACCTTTAGGAAAACAAAAATAAACCTATCCCACGGAGAACGTATATTTTTCCGAGATAAAAAGTATCCTATGTGTTATTCCACACTTAAATCAATCTTTGTGCCAAATTTCATCCAGATCCATTTAGCCGTTCTGGCGTGAAAGAGTAACAAACATCCATACATACTCACAAACTTTCACATTTATAATATTAATAATAAGGTTTGCGTTAACCATATCTATATTGTAAAAGCAAGTTGAGAAGTGTTATATTTTGAATATGAATTATTCTTACAATCCATTTGCTAATTGTGTCGTAAGTTAAGTCTTTCGAATGTTATATCATACGAGTAAAAACGAGATAAAAAGTACTCTGACTGAGTATCCTAAAAATCTATCAATTCATGGTTTTCCTTACTAGGTAAAAGGAAACATATGCAGTTGACATAAGCTCTATACAAATTAGGCTAAAATTCTATATGTAACAAGGATAATAACAGATTGATAGTATAATTAACACCTCCAGGTAAATTTCTAAGTAATTAATTAAATTTCTAGGAAATCTCTTGTTAACTGTAAAGCCTTTTATATGTATGTATGCATTCAGACCATATTATCTTTTTATTTATTATTCGCGCCCTTTCTATCTTAGCACTATTTCCTACACCTAAAGGTTGCCTGGAAGAAATCGCTCTTTTAGTGATAAGGCCGCCTCTTGTACTTTATCCTATATTTTTTTATATTTGATTTTCGCTTTTTGGGAGTACACTTATTATTATTAAGTCATTAAAATACTTCATGTTATATATGTATATATCCTCTCTCTTGCTTTCTATTAAGAGTGTCTCAATAAATATATTTTCAGCTACAATAAACCCTTAAGTTTCTAAACAAAAGCGCTTGCAATCAAAACTTAACTGATATTTTCTATATTCATATACTTATCGTATTCAGTCCTGTTTTTAAAGTCCCACTACTGGGCACAGGCCTTCCCTATAAGGGTCCACCACGCTGGCTAAGTGGGTCGGCGGACTCCATATGTCTTTCGAAAACTTGCTAGATTCTGTCACACATGCAGATTTCCCCACGACGTTTTCCTTAATCGTAATATACAGTATACAAAATAAAAATAATATCACTCGTGTTTAATAAATATTTGTAGCTTTTTTCTTATCCTTTATACCGTATTATTACATATTCTCTTCAGATTCTATCACATATTCTGTGCACGTTTGTCAGAACGTAATGGTCTCATCTCTCCGTTTTCCATTTTCCGCTTTCTATTTGTAAGCTAACTAAGTAAACAGCAAACCAGAATAAAAAATTATACCTCATTTTCCTTTGCGCTAGATTTGAATCTACATACATACATACGGTGTTACAAAAACTAATTTCAAAGAAAATAACTAAATAATAAATTATAGGTACATTTTGGAATTTTTAACTTGGACTATGGCCCTATTTCCTCTGTATTGGGATGCAGTGGGATGTTCGATTTTTTTTACTTGGACTATGGCCTGATCTCCTTTGTATTGGGACGCCCGTGCCCAGCAGTGGGATGTTAAAAAGGGGAAGTAAAGAAATATCTATATAGTATTTGCGCTTAGCTTTTGCCGTCGATTTCGTAAGTGAATGTTGACAGCTTTATAAATATGTAAGTAGATTGCTACGAGTATTAAATGCCATCATTTTGTTAAATTGGACATGTCTTTTTTGGTTCGACATTAAATTATTGTCGTTATTATAATGAAGACCAAATTGATATGTGTTGGTATTTTATAAAGTACACGTAATAACGGTTTTGCTTAAAGAATACGTAATGTATATTATATTATATTATATTTATATTTATATTTATATTTATATTTATATTTATATTTATATTTATATTTATATAATATTATAAAAATAAGTCCCCCGGCCGCGTCTTTCTGTCCTCCTGTCTGTCTGTACGCGATAAACTCGAAAACTACTGAACGGATTTTTATACGGTTTTCAACAATAGAAAGAGTAATTCTTGAGGAAGGTTTAGGTATATAATTTATTATGCTTTTATGTAAATTAGCTGAAATACGGCGACAAATGTTGAAGAGGTCGCAAAAAATCTCGCCAAATGGGAACTTTCCACGCGAACGCCGCGTAAACTAGCAAAGATACAGTTAAGTAATGTACTAGAGAATTCAAAATCTATAAAAATGCTACAAAAAAGTCCGCGATAGCATATCTCTATCTCTTACGGTTGACTTACAATAACCACTTTTATTTTTAATTAAAAACATTACGTTATTTTCAAAGTTATTTTCTTTAGTTCGGTATTAATCCTTATCCAAATGAATATTTTAGTTAGCTTAGTCATTTAATGCAGATTAAAATTGCTCTTTACACTAAATCAATCAGATGAATAGTTTTTGAGATATCGTTGTTAGAAGTAATTAGTAGCGAAACATTTTTAATGCTTGGCGAGCATTGAGATGCCTACGGCGAGTCCATCCCCTCTGCCCCGCATCGCTCGACCGCCTGCTCAAGCTATATAAACCGGGCGATGTAGCGCGCGATCCTAGGATACTTTTTACCGCGGGAAAATATCTTATTTCTGAGGAAAAATACAAAAACTGCAATGTAAGAGTATACTAATATGTAACACCTAAGAATTTAGTTTTTGGTCATCTGAACGCGGGCGGAGCCGCGGGCAATGCTAGTATTATATAATTTGCCCTTGAACTTATAGTTTCATATTTGTTTCTTTCGATAGTTCCCATTAGGAAAGTGAATTTTTTTTCGAATTGCTGGTAGAGTTTTTGACAAATCACAAGGATATTTATGAAAAACCAATATAAATAAATATATAAAGAAGTACTACTATAAAGAATTCTGAATTTGAATTATTGCCTTTGGTGTAGGCAGAGAAGAGAAAAATTATACTTTACTAGCGACTTGTGGTCTGGTAGTGTGGACTGGTGCGTCCCTAGGTATGTTTTAAATATAGGGGCGGGCCTGAATCTATGCTTTCACGGTTCCCTTACGACATGCTTCGCATGGTAGTGTAGGCGCAGGCCTACCCTACTGTCTCCTTCAGAGACGGTGGGGTGGCGTTGGTCTTGGGGGAGAGTGACGCTTTTGTCGCAAAGATCCCCAAGGCAAGTTCGGTGTACTATCCTTCACGAGGTTGCCAGCCCTGTTATTGGTCTAGTTCACTAGGAAATAGACGCAACAGAAAACACCGAGCGCTTGCTTTCACTTTTATTTATATATGTATGTTTATGTATGTTTATGTAAGTGTGTCTATGAAATATATATGTACGTATATATATAGCTTTAGTTTAGAACCCAATCCAAGGTGTTATTCGTACCGTGCCGAGGGATGCGTGGCTGGGGGGGAGCTCAGTCGCTAACGGTGGCTATCCGACACCTGGACGAATCGGATAGTATTTTAAGTCCTCCCATCGACATGCGGGGCTCTGTCGGTGGGCAATTTTATTTCCCTAGCTGCTCGTGGGACCTATATGAGTAAGGACCAAAATATCAAAAATAGAAATGACGTTACCACGTCACAAACCCTGGACGAATTGTGCCAGGACCTCATGCCGCTGACAATGGGTGCGGATGAAACCGCCCAAATGTCAGCGCAACCAATGGAGGTGACTGCAGGCACCGAAATGGCGATAGGGGCTTCTACAAGCCCTGAATCACCTACTGGCAACCCTGCTGCCACCTCCTCTGATGCTGCCCGACCCAAACGCAAAAGATTGAGTGGGGCAGCCTTAATCCGCCTTAAGGCTCTTAGGGGACAGGGAGTGGAGGCTGCAAAAGCCTACGAACTGTCCGCTAAAACCTTTGCGGAACTCAGGGCTATGGGGTATCGATTCGATGCTTCGAAACCAGAACCCGAGCGCTCCATCAAAAGGACCCGCTCGGAGGAGGAATCACCACAGGGACAACCAGTGAGGAAGTCCCACAGGTCGAGCGAAGCACCGTCGGCCCCACCACCTCCAGCTGCCTATAGTGCGGCCTTATCTTCCTCCAAAGTTGGTGTGAGGGACTCCACTCCCATGACTGACGCACAGCTGCAGTCACTATATAATGCGATCGTGGCCAAAATCACCACTTCGGAGAAGGGTAAGGGACCTGCCTTTGGCGGGCTATCATTCAAGCCAGGCTGGCTGCTCATTACCTGCATCAACCAGCACGCCAGGGAATGGCTTGAAAATTGTATACCCACCCTACAGCCGTGGCCAGGAGCTAAGCTCGCTCTCATTAATGAGAGTGACTTGCCCAAACCAAAGGTTGGGGTAGTATACATCCCCGATCCGGAGTCAAAAGACGTCGACCAGGCGCTCTCCTGTCTCCGGATACAAAATGATGGCCTTAATACGGAACTGTGGAAGGTTCTCAACAAAAAGGCGGAGAAGGGCGGAATTACACTCACCCTCTCCATCGACGACCAGTCTGTTGAGACCCTCCGTAAAACCGACCTGAAAGCCTACTTGGCCTTCAAGTCTGTCCAGTTCCGGATTAAGGGCATCAACCAGCCCACACCCAATCCTGGGACTTCTGCCTCTGGACCTGTGCCGTCTACCTCTCGTTCTGGGGCCGCGGCTGCTGGAGCGACCGCCAACGCTGCTGCGCCTTCACCATCTGGTGCAGCTGCACCTGGCGTGGCTCCTGTGGCCGGGACCAGCGGAACGACTGGAACTCCGCACAGGTTTCCTCATACAGGGGGGCACACCAGGGGTGGACAAACCCCCAGAGGCAAGAGCCAGCGCCCCCATAAACAAAAGGGCCGCAGCAAGGGACGTGACAAGCGCAATGGGGCTCGTCCCCAGTAGCGCTACACACCAAACTGGCGATGCCCACACCAACATACTCCAGGCCAACTTACACCACGCTATCGCTGCCACAGCCGTGGCAGAAAACACCTTTAGAGCACATGGCATGGATATAGCGCTGGTTCAGGAACCATGGCTTAACGCCAAGTCCAAGATTTCGGGCTTAAGTGGAGTAGGTAAGATCCTAGCAAACGAAAATGGCACCAAGCCTAGGGCCTGTATCGTTTTTAAGAAAGGTATTAATTTCTTGCCTGTTACAGAACTTTGCAGTGATGACATGGTCGCTGCAATCACCGTTCTCAGAGGGCGTGGTCAAACTAGAGCACTAGTGTGCTCGGCCTACCTGCCCGGAGAGAAAGCCAACCCCACCGAAGAACTGTCTAAAGTCGTCGACTACGCTCGAAAACACAAGACAGAATTAATTGTTGGCTGCGATGCAAACGCCCATCACACAATCTGGGGCAGTACTGGTACCAACAAAAGAGGTGAGTTACTTTTAGATTTTCTCCTAGCTAACGATCTACAAATACTCAATAAAGGCTGTAATCCAACCTTCGCTACCAAAGCTAGGCAGGAAGTTCTGGATATTACCTTTGCTACTGAACAAATAGCTAAACACATAAGTAAATGGCATGTCAGTAATGAAAACTCTTTGTCCGATCACAAACATATTGTCTTTAGCATAAAAGGCTCAATAACTACTGAGCCTAAAAGGCTTAGAAATCCCAAAGCCACCTCGTGGGTAGACTTCAAAAACCTGCTCGCTGAGGCAGCTAAGGATTTTCCAAAATCAATCAAGACACCCGACTCCCTTAACATTTTAAACAACTTATTAACGGATGGCATCTTAAATGCCTATGAAAATAGCTGTCCTGTCAGGGAACTCAAGGTTAACAACAATACTCCGTGGTGGAACAAAAAGCTAGAACGACTTAGAGTTTCCACACGTCGCTTATTTAATCAGGCCACTACACCGTATGGGTGGGAACGGTATAAGAAGGCTCTGACTAAATACCACAAAGAGATCAGAAAAGCTAAAAGAGCATCTTGGAAACGATTCTGTGAGAATATCGCCCAAACACATAAAGGAGCGAGAATCCACAAGGTCCTTGCCAAGACACCAAACATCTTTCTCGGCTTTTTAAAAAAGCGAGACGATTCCTTCACGACCACAGAGATGGAGACGATGGAACTTTTAAGAGCAACCCATTTCCCAGGATCGTACCCTGTCACCGGCAGTGAATCAAACCAAAGGAAAACTACATCCACAGGGCAAATAGTTGCGACTGGAAGATGGCCAATACCATTTTTAGGCCTAACCAGATTAGATGGGCTTTGAAAAAATTCAAACCATTTAAATCAGCAGGGGAAGACGGAATTTTTCCAGCTCTGCTTCAACAGGGCATGGAACTCCTTATCCCGCATCTGGTAAAATTATTTAGAGCAAGCTTTGCTTGGGGCATTATACCAGAACAATGGACTAAGGTCAAGGTTATCTTTATACCGAAGATCGGTAAAAAAGACTACTCTCAGCCCAAATCCTTTAGACCTATTAGTCTTACTTCTTTCCTACTAAAAACAATGGAAAAAAGTAATCGATCAGCACATTAGAACAAGGTATCTTGTGGCTAGACCACTTTCCTGCAACCAACATGCTTACCAAAAGGGTAAATCCACAGAATCTGCCTTAGTAGCTCTGATCGACAAGGCAGAAAGGTCCCTAGAGGATAAGCAGACAGCTCTATGTGCATTTTTGGACATTGAGGGGGCTTTTGATAACACACCTACGGCAACCATCCTGAAAGGATTAAATGCAAAAGGTGTTGATATCACAACCACCAGATGGGTGGAATATATGCTCTCCAACCGGTGTGCGAAAGTTACGTTAAACGAACACTCGCACAACTTCCACACTACAAGAGGCTGTCCGCAAGGAGGAGTGCTTTCACCCCTATTATGGACACTAGCTGTAGACCTACTACTTGTAATCATGGCAGATCTTGACTACGATACACAGGGCTATGCAGATGACCTTGTTGTAGTAGTAAGAGGTCCCTGCCTGAACACAATTTCCACCAGGTTACAAGGAGCTCTCAATACCATCACAAGATGGTGCAGAGAAAATGAATTATCAATAAACGCTGATAAAACAGTTATTGTACCATTTACCAGGAAAAGGAAGCTTGAAAGGCTGACTGAACTCAGACTCAATGGCAAAACCCTTAACCTATCAAATGAGGTAAAGTACCTTGGAGTCACTATTGATCAAAAGTTGACCTGGAACTCTCACCTCAACAACATTATACAAAAAGCCAAAATGGCCCTCTGGATATGTTGTCGAATGGCTGGAGCCAAGTGGGGCCTCAAACCTAAAATGGCTCTCTGGATGTACACCGCCGTGGTAAGGCCGATCATAACATATGCCTCAGTCGTATGGTGTAACAAAACCAAACAAAAGACAACTATGAGTAAACTAGACAGCATACAACGGATGGCATGTCTAATCATCACGGGAGCCTTCCATTCGGCACCAGGCGACACTCTAAATGCTTTGTTGGACATAGCTCCGCTATATCTCCACGTGCAAAAAGAAGCTAAATCTTGCCTCTACAGGCTCTGTACACAATCGAATGTAAAGTTGCAATCGCAATATATGAATAAACTCAAAGAGTTGACATTCGAACACAAAACTCTGAAAATGCCAGTCGATGGTATGAGTACAGAGTTTAACTTCGCAAAACAGTACCAAATAGATCTTCCCAACCGGGACATGTGGCTAAAAAACCAAGAGTCTCACAAAAAGGGCAGTCATGTTTGGTTCACAGATGGATCCAAGAAAGGATCTGATGTAGGGTGCGGTATCTATGGCCTTAAGCCTAGATTTGACATGAGTGTCAATCTGGGCAAGGAGGCCACCATCTTCCAAGCCGAGGTCTTCGCCATCAACAAATGTGCTGAAGTCATCCTGGAGAGGAAGCTGAGAAACCAAAATATCTACATCAACTCAGATAGCCAAGCAGCACTTCTGGCTATAGATTCTCCTGAGACCAACTCTAAGTTGGTCAAAGACTGTATGGAAAATCTGAATGTCCTGGGCACATCCAACAGAGTTACCCTCAGATGGGTCCCGGGTCACTCAGGCATAGATGGGAATGAAAAGGCTGATGCACTGGCAAGAAGGGGTGCTGAAACCCCAGTATGTGGCCCAGAACCATTTTGTGGTATTGCAAAACAAACATGCCTATTCAATTCTCAAAATTCACTGCAATCGCCAAGCACTTCAAGAGTGGCAATCCACTTCTGGACAAAAACACTCTAAAGCGCTAATTAAGGGATATCGCAGAAAGTTTACAAAAGAGTTGCTTCAACTCAACAAGTATAAAACCAGTGCAGTAACCAGAATACTTACTGGTCACTGCAAACTCAATAAACATATGTTTACCCTCGGCCTCAGTCAGACCGCAATGTGCAGACTATGCCATGAGACAGAGGAAACTGCTATGCACATCCTCTGCTCGTGCGGTCCACTCATGCACCGCAGAAGTATCTACCTAGGGCAGCATATTATGCAACCGGAAGAGATACAGATGCTCCCCGCTCAGAAAATCTGGAAGTTCCTGGAGTCAACAGGACTAAGCGGAGAACTTTGAACTAACTATAAAGGGAGCTACAATGGACCAAAACTGGTCGACGTAGCTAGGGCCGACCTCGGCACCACACCCAACACAATAATAATAATGTTTTAAATAGATAAAAATTGTTATTGTAGAAGAGCACTTTTAAATACATTAGCTAGTACGACACATTCGCTACTTATTGTAATTTTATTGTACTAAGCCTATTCTCTTCACGTAAGTACAAGCAATAAGTTGATAAAGTTTCATCACAACCGGATAATCGGCATGGCAAAGCATAAAATATGAACAAACAAACATTATTTTTTATATATTAGATATTAATCTTGAATAATAATAGTAATTGTGAATCATTCGGTGACATGTGCAAAGCAAATTACTTCTAGTGGCGTGTTATTTTTGTAGAGACGTTTAGAATATCGCTTATAAAACAGAATAGTCATTCAAATCGTCTATTTTCTGTGGGAATTTAGCTACTGGCGATATGCAGTATAGAGCATGGTATATTATGATTCTGTGATCATAATGTCACATTATATTACAAATATGTTAAGCAGGACCCAAGTCGTTAATATCTGTATATTAACGGCTTGGGTCCCGCTTAGCGTATTAGTTGTGCATGTTTGAATAGATCGAAAATATACATAATAATCGGTTTACACAGGTATAAAATATATAAAGGCTCTCGTGAACCAGACATATAATATGTTTAAAAGTCATGAAAGATACAATGAATTGCTGTCATCCGTAATGAAGAGACTCGCTGAATGGCTGGTTTGAATGAAAGTACAATGAGTACGCAGGAAGAAAAATGCGCTCATATGGGTCGGATATATAGAAAGAATAAATGACGAAAAAATGGGCAAAATGGAAGGAAAAATGGGGGGAGAACTTGGAGAACTTTTGGAGATCAAGTGTTTTTAATGCTTAAAGAAGTTCAAAAATCTTAGGCCTCCCCGACGAGCGTATATGAAGAGAATGATAATGGAATATGCAAAAGAGATATGTAGAAATCTTTGCGCGTGGCACTCTGTTTTCATTGACTACCCAGCAAGGGATATAGCATTGAATGAAATGAAATAAACTTTATTCAATTAGACTTATTACAAGTACTTTTGAATCGTCAATTTAATGAAAGCGTCAGTGTAGTCAGTCCGTGAGGAAGCTACCACCGGCACGGAAAGCAGTTCTGTTGAGAAGAGCCGGCAAGAAACTCAACATTTACTCTTTTAATTACATTTATTTTATTAACATAACACTATAAATAACCCGCATATGAGTCAATATTTCTCAATTCCACAGATTTCCATTAACAAAAAGAACGTTATTTTGTATGTGTAATGTATCATTCCAAGTAAGGAAGAAGAAGGAATATTAAGTAGATAGTTTCAATATTCCGACTGCCCTGAGACAAGCCGAGGATAGATTGGTGTGGAGGAAGATAGTCGACAAATCGGTGAAAACATTCCAGGACAAGCACGACCTTCAGCAATGAAGTACACGAAGAAGAAGAAGATACATGTTTTAAGGAAACTAGAATTTAATGAAGTACAAAGCCTTAATTTCTAAGACAAACTGATTTGGTCTGAGATTTGATGATGATAGCTGATAAATGAGTTAGCACGTTTCATATGTATTTTAAACGCATCTTTGAAACACGGGGGTTTAGATGATGATAATAATAAAAGAAATTTAATATTTAAAATTGTATTTAAAAAAATTATATAACTATTATTAATTTATATGTTATTAGCGGCTCACCCTCGTTTCGCTCGGGTTCGCCGTTTTTCCGGGATAAAAATTAGTCTATTTCAGACTATAATCTATTTCTGTGTCAAATTTCATCCAGATTCGTTCAGCCGTTCTGGCGTAATTTTTTAATTATCCATCCAAACATTTAACATAATATATATTTTTAATATTATGTTATTGAATCATAACATGTATTTTTGTCCCATAAAGAGAAGAAGTCCCATAAATAAATAATATAGCTCAATTTTATAGAAATTTTATTATCAGTCTTTAATACGATGGGACATAACTATACTTACAAATATCATTCAGACTACGCCAAATTCTTTATAACTCCATCAAATTATTTAAGCCCGATAAAATCGCTTAGAACATTCTTGTCACAGTAACTTATAAGTAATCTAATTCACAGGTCAACGACACGAACCTGTTTGGCATCTGACCAAACACCATATGATTATATCTATTGGGTACATTTTATTGTACAACATTAAAAAGGGTGCGGCTTTAAGCCTACCTAATACCTACTTACTTATTATATTATTATTTAAATATATTATAATTTAAATTACTTTGTTTTAATGGTGCCTTCGTGCTTATCTTTATGATGTGAGGTTTCTTCCATGGAGTTATATGTTAGTTTTCATTTTTACCATATAACTCGTTTGATTGGTTTGGTAAAAATGCATTTTTGAGATAATATGAATAAAATTTGAAACACATATAAATAATATATATACATATAATAAAATTGTAACTAAGCCGAATCTATACATTAAATATTTTTTTGAAAATCTTATTGAAATAAACATTATTATCGATACAGAGGCCGAATCTATAGTTTTTAGAATTTTTGTTATCTGTCTGTCTGTCTGTTACCGCATCACAGAAAAACTACTGGAGGGATTTTAATGAAATTTGGTATGGTGGTAGCTACTTTTCCGGGTCAACATATAGGATACTTTTTACCACGAGAAAATGTCTCATTTCTGAGAAAAAATACAAAAAGTGCAATGTAAGAGTATGCTAATATGTAAAATCTTCGAATTTGGTTTTTGGTCATCTGAACGCGGGCGGCGCTGCGGGCAAAGCTAGTATCCACTGGAACACATTTGCCTGTTGTGGACTATGGCTAGTAGAAAACTTAGAAGATCGCGATAATCACATAAATATAACTTAGAGTTGTAATAAAATCGAATGCATGTATGTAGGATATGTATGTAGATTGTAGGTATGTCTATGTAGACAAGACCTTAGTCTTCCAATAGGCTGTCCTATTTTATAATAGAATCTTTATTTTTGTAAATAAGTAGTGCTTATATGCTTTTAAAGTGATAGAAAGTATGTACTGCCTCTTCAAACTGTTCAGATATAGGATAGATTTCTTTTTTAAAATTAAGTTAGAACTTAACAATGCTTGCAATCAGAATTGGTTTGATAAAGTATAATACTCGTATGTAGTCATTTAAAAGTGAGATATATTTTGTTTTTTTTTGTCAGAAAATTTGTGTTTAGTATTAGTCATGTGATGGCGTAAATAGTTTTAATTTTTCACATTTTCTTATTTATTTAACGATAGTATTATGATAATTTAACAAACATGATAATTGTATTTATTTTTAGGTACTCAAGACATGCATTTTATTATTTATTTTTATTATTTCATACAGTATGTCTATGTTTTTAAGAATCATCTATACATATAATAAAATTCTGAGTGGAATTTGTACATTAAATATTTCTTGGAAAATCTTATTGAAATAGTCATTATTATTGACACAGACGCCGAATCTATGGTTTTTTGAATTTTCGTCTGTCTGTCTGCGAAGGCATCAAGAGAAAACCACTTAACGGATTTTGATGAAATTTGGTATAGTGATAGCTGGTTGTCCGGGTCAACATTTAGTGCGGGAAAATATCTTGTCTCTGAGAAATCTAGGTATACTAACACTTAAAACGTACCTTGATACGAACTCGACCGGAGCGAGGATGAGTTGCTCGTTATAATATAAAGTTAACTTTGTTAGCAGTAAGCTCAATTATAACATGTAATTTTACTTACAAACAGATAGGTTAATCTGTATGATTAGCCCAAATTAAGATACCTGTTTCATAACATATGTAGGTATACAATATTAAAATTATATTTTAGCTACGAGTATGTAGTGGTATTGGCCTGACGCAGCATGGCGCCTCATTACATAGTAAAATGGAATTTATTGTAATTCTAAGGCTTTATAAGGCTTTTAATAATGCTCTCCAACTAATGGAGTAGCACAGTCAAAAGATGATAAGCGTAGATAAACTGATTTCAATTTAGATAATTTAGATTCTTACACCCTATCTATACTAATATTATAAAGAGGAATGTTTTTTTGTTTGTTTGTTTGCTTGTGCCGAGTAAGCTCCAAAACTATTGAACAGATTTAGATGAAATTTGGTAAGAAGATAGTTTGAGGGGAAGGACATAGGATAGTTTTCCAGGAAATTATCCCTTACGGGAGTGAAAATGGGGATGAAAATTTGTATTGGGAAGCAACCTAGGGACGAACCCGAGCGGAGCGAGGGTGAGTCGTTAGTATATAATAAAGAGAAAACGTTACTTTATAATTTAAATTTTGTAGATTTTATTATTGGCATGACATTAAATATTTATTAAGTTTTTGTCTAATTATGTATATATAAGTATTAATGGATTCTTGCTTGCTACAAGTAAACGATTTATATTCTGATTTAAAAAGCTTCGATTTATGTTGCGTACTTTAGGGAAATATAGCTGCTAGTAATACGATCTTTGTCTTGCTTGTTGTACTTTGTAAAACCTAAGCTCTAGAGTAAGAGTTAAAAGAGAAATTAAAGGAAATAAAAATATTTGTATATATAATGCTAACTCTTATTTCAAGAAGTGTGATACAAATAACATACCAAAAGTAAATACTTATTTATATTTTTACTTCGTTAGAGCGAATTAGTAACTCGTTTTATGGACGATTTACAATAGAATTCCAGTAAAGTTCAAAAAGCTTCTTTCTTTCTTTTAATTGAAATGTTGAAAATCGTTTGTATTCCTAGAGTTTATATTAAACTAAATGAAAAGCCGAAACATGTCTATCCCACGGGAACCATTCTTTTTTCCGGGATAAAAGTAACCTGTTGTTTGACCGGAAATATAAGGTATTAGCATGCCAAATTTTACTAAATTAGGTGCATAAGTTGTTGTGTACTAAGTTATATAAGTTACTATAGTTTTTAACTATCCTACGGGAACTCTTTAATTTTTTGAGATGAAAAGTATCTAAAATGTTGAACAGGGATATAAGGTACCACCATGCAAAGTTCATTTAAATCGGCCAACAGTTTCGGAGATTAGGCCGTACAAACAGACAAACGGAAAAACAGACAAACAGACAGAGAGAAGAAAAATTGAAAAAAAACTGGATTTGTTCTATTTCTCTTCTTACATTCCCCTGGCTCGGTTTTTAGCATTTTTTTCTATATACAGACATTCGACCTCTACAGTTTTATTATATGTATAGATAAATGATTTTCTAGAATATAGCACACCTTGGTTTGAAACCATTTTTTCGGGACTGCTTTTAATAATGAAAAAAATATGATATCTCTTATTAGATTATATATTCCCCGGGAACTGTAAATTTTTTTGGGATAAAAATTCAATCAATCCAGATCCGTTCAACCATTCTGGCGTGATTGAGTAACAAACATCCATTCTTCCAAACTTTCGCATTTGTATTTAGGCCTTTTTTTCAACGTCCCGCTGCTGGACACGAACCTCCCTTCAATACGAAGATCAGACCATAGTTCACCATGCTTGCCTAGTGCGGATTGGCGCGGACTTCACATGTTTTTCGAAAACTTGCTAGGCGCTCTCAGACATGCAGCTTTCCTCAGGATTTCTCCTCCACCCTAAGGCAAATGTATCGCACATGAAAGGTGCCAGACCCAGGATTTGAACCCACTTTCGCATTTATTATAATATCGAGAATTATTGTCTATACATAATCTCTTGGATAACCTTGACAAAATTTTCTTGCAAGTATTTGGAACAAATTCATTCTAGATCGTTATCTGCAATATTATACGAAACATTAAATAGCTGTTAATGTTAAATCGTGTAGAAATTTCCGTTTAAACTATAAAATCTTAAAGGTAGTTTATCTGGAATTTTAAATGATTTCAGCAAAATGCAATATAAACGATCTATAAACTGCCAGCCATTATCTCACTTCGTAATAACCATAGGCGGATAGCGAAAAGTATAAATCGTGGTGGATCGTGGCGAATTTATTATTCAAAGTGCGTGCACTTTCTCAAAATAAGCTACAGCGTCTGCATACAATGGCAGTGGCATCCTAGTGCGTGGGTAGGACATGACTCAGACTAGATCTGTGTGGGCGATAATTAATATCTGAAAGTTGCTGTCTTACTGTCTCCAACTTACGGTATACTAGTTGTGCTGCTTTGTTTTCCTTTATGTTATAGGTGTATATGTAATTATTATTGAATTTGGTGTGATTATACTAACGCTGAAGTATAACGTTAAATAATCAAAATTGACCAAGCGTAAATTGAACTTCGCTCAGCTACTACTCGCTAGTCGCTACATAGGAAGTCATATGTTTTTTTTAATACACTCGTAACATAATTTATTATGTGGTGATATAGAATCGTACTTGAATTTATTTTGGTTTACTATGTAACTAATGTTACAAATTTCCTATTCAATGTGCTTTCATCTTGTGGTGGGGGGGGCTCATTAGCATCTGGCAATCCAGCCGGGCTTGAAGTCAAGAAACGCACTGGAAGGTGGCCGACCTTGGTACTTCTCTCATAGCAAAGTGAGATGTTGGAGCAACCCCATAGTTATTGTGGTCTGCTTCGGCAGACCTGCCCTCAGAGCGTCGTGGTTGAGTGCAGTACATAAGCGATCCTATGACGTCCTATTAAGACGGTGGAGATTCTATTAGGTTTTAGTGGGTAGTACTGGCTTTTCTAGCGAGTGAATCCCACATAATCACCTGTATGTACGCAGGTGGTATGTAAAAATCTGTTTACCAACATTAAAAAAGTGAAATATCTTTTCTAGTGTTACGTATATACGCCTACACGTATGTAAGCTGTATGTTATTTAGCTCTGTAACCTTGTGACTGGTACACATTCTTTTTCTATACATTATTTTCTTTTTTTATTATATTATGTGTATACAACATTGCTTATGTTACCTACCTTCACACTCAGGTGCGTATTCATATTGCTTAGCGGTTTGATCAATTCGTCGTATAACTATGTTTTATTATAAAAACTGTCGAAATCTACATGCTTATCTATGAATAACTTATTGGCTCCCACTCCACTCAAGTTGATGTAATGGCCCATGCTTTTATATTATATTAAGCATAATTATAACTACGTTAGATTCTCTTTAATTGAAGTCGACGAAAATGGTTTTAAGTACATTATAGTATGGTCTTTTGTGTTTACGACCTAAAATATAATTATACTTTTTAGATTGACGCGAATATTTAACGTTTTAAATAAAACTATTTTTCCCGTATCCTATCTTTCCTTTGTATGACTTTGAGAAACTCTCCCGTGACCATGTTAAAGCATTCGAATCGTCGGAATCAAAAATCTTAATAAATCTGCGAAAAAAAACGAAAGTTTTATTTTATTTCAATATTCTCTTTGTAATAAATAGATTATATCACAATTGTGATACCATATAGGTATCTATATTAAAAGTGTGTGTATGTCTCTTAGAGTGGAATAATTAGTTTTACAGTAATTTTGAAGTCAGTGTACACTTTTGGTAAAAAAACGTAATTATTTAAAATCTGTTCAACGGATCAAGACCTTTTGTGAACATCTTAACATAATTAACTAATCTGTATACTATTAATATTATAAATATGGAAGTTTGTGAGGATGGATCGATGTTTATTACTATTTCACGCCAAAATAGCTGAATGGATCTGAATGAAATTTAACACAGAGATAGAAAAATGTATGGTTACCGTGGGATAGATTTGTTTCTGTCTAGGGACGGACCCGAAGCAAAGCGATGGTGAGTCGCTAGTGCTAAATAAACATGTGGTAGAAATCAACAACAATATACAATTTTAAATCATAAAAAAATTTAATATTTCGGATACACCAGAATTAACAAGTTACCGTCTTCTCCCTCAATGAAATTACCTGTGTTAACTGTTGCATGTTATATTACAACATACGCATTTCGCGTGACGCCTTCCATTTGTGCTTCGGCGCTTCAGAGAAATGGTAATTGGGGTCTAATTCTTATGTTACACTGGTATACACGAGTTTATTTAACTATAAAATAGTATTCTAGTTGTGGAAATGTATAGAAAAACCTTTTTGTATTTAAAATTGATGCCAACTTCAATAATTAGGCCAACTAAAGTTGGCTCACTAAGCTGTCTAATGCAAAGTGAAACGCTAAAACGCGATCGTAGATTATTTTGCAGGAATCATAAGAAATATTCCAAGAACTTCAAAGAATTTTAATGTTTAAAGTCCATTTAAATACTGAGAGTTTATTTTAGGTAAAATAATATTATCAAAAACTTATTAATTGACACATAATTCAATAACTTTAAAGTTGCTTGACTCGCATTAACTATTGTGTTGGGGATCGTGGGTTTTATTTCCGCACGAGGTAAATACATTTATCGTATACTAGCGAGTTATATATTATTTTACGACACGCTTGGCTCAGTTTGTAGTGACCCTACTTGCAGTGCCAGCGGTCGCGGGTTCGAGTCCCGCGGGGGGCATTCCTTTGTGTGATGAGCGCGAATGTTTGTACTCTAGTCATGGGTATTTATATTTATAATATTATATATGTATTTAAAGTTATATATAGTGTATCAAATATCTGGTATCCATAACACAAGCCTCGTAGCTTACCATGAAACCATTATTATTCATTTTTTATTTATTTATATTTGTTTTTCTCGGGAGCGTCCTTTGGTGTTTATTGGCTTCATAGGAATATATACATGTAGCGCTACTTTTTTTAACTAATAGAAGCGGAAAATTTTATTACTGATACTAGCCTATTTGACATACTTATAAATTTTCGCATTTATAATAGAGTGTGCTATTACTACACGTCCCTGAATGCTAAGCAGTAGACAGTAGTGTAGGTATGTGGTATTCCGGGTCAGAGACTATCTATTAGTTAAATTCCATCCAAATTCATTCAGCCGTATTAGAGTGAAGGAGTAACAGACATAAATACATAATAAATTAATATAAGAACTAGCAGTACCCGCGGTTTCACCCGCGTCCAAATTTCTGATCGCTACCAAACTTCACAGGATCACCGCTGGGCTAATCTGAAGATTTCCTAAAAAATTCATCAAAGTCGCTCCATTTGTTTTTGAGTCCATTGAGAACACACATCGATTTTTATTTTATTTAATCAACAATTTAAATGTATTTTGTTTTTTGGACGAAAAATAGTCTTTTATTAAATTTGGTGACATACGAACAGCAGTGCCACCTACTGGGTTCAATTGTGTTTTTAAACTATCCAGGAACTCATTGAAATATATATACAAAATTTCATCCAAATTGGCCTAGCCGTTTAGGAGGAGTTAGGTGACGTACAGAAGAATTATATATAATAAGATATATAATAGCATGACTATTTATATTTCATTTTCAAACTGTACTGACAGAAAAGCTTAATTAAAGACTTGAGCAGCTGAAGTAGATGGTTTTTTTACTAAAATCCACTCTCTTTACGCTTAGAGATATTAATTAGCTGTAGTTTTACGCTTTAGTTTGTACTGTTCTTAATAAAGCTCGACAATGCTCATTTTGAGGGCAGAAAAGTAGAATCAGTTCTCCTTACTATATTTTTGAGCCACGGGGCTTAAACAAGATGTCATTCTACAATCATTGAAGAATAGATAAAAATTGTCTCGAAATGAAAATTTTTATCTTTAAATCATAGAATTATAATATGTCATTCCCATATAGTTATATAAAATTATAGTAGTTTAACATATATTATATAGATAGTTGATAAACTACACATATATAACTTTAAATACATACATATTATAAATATAAACACCCATGACTAGAGTACAAACATTCGTGCTCATCACACAAATGAATGCCTCCAGCGGGACTTGAACCTGCAACCGCTGGCAAAGCAAGTAGGGTCACTACAAACTGAGCCAAACGTGAACACCTTCCCCCATCTCCCTCCCCAATAACCAACCTTCCTCATTTATTCCAAATTTATTTTAAATGACACATGCCTTTAAGATGTTTCCATTCAATATTTATTATTATACTTCTTGTGACTTTTATTAATTTGTCTTTTTTATATACAAACCTATAAACTACGTGCTTTCACTTTAAGATATTGGTAAGTTCACTAATAACTCCAGATTAGGCTACTTTTAATCTTGGTATATCAAAACCGCTTTCAAGATACATATATTACGAATGTGTTGCGAATAAATACTAAACAGGTATGCCAAATTCATATTAACAATATTTAATTTTAATTATACCACTCTTAAGTTAGCCAAGTAGATAAGCAAAGGTGGGCGTGTCATTAATCTTCAAAGTAGTTCTAGTAAAGAACCTTGTTACTAACGGTTTTATTATTTTTCTTGTACTTTTTTAATTTAATTTTTGGATGGTACTAAGAATTTTTGGTTCCCTAAATAATATTAGTAATTAATAAAGTTAAAAAAAAGTGATATTTATAATAATAACAGCTAAAATTAAATAATAATAAATAATATTGCTATATTTAATTATAAAAATTATTTTAATAATTTTCAAAAGGTTTAAAATCAACAAATATTGTGGGGTGCTTTGGTACATTTTTGAGTTTTTGAAATCATTTTTTGTAAAATAGTGGGTAGGTACTGTCTGTAACAAGTATGTAACGCCTTTGAGACGTCTAAAGTCTTGGTCTCTACCGTAACCATGATTGCTGTATAGCATTCTAAACGTCAATTTTGGAACCAAAAATCAAAATAAATCCCCGAAATAATCCGATAAGATAGTTTTATTTAAAATGTCAAATATTCGCGTGAATCTAAGAAAGTATTACGGTACTATGTTAAATTTAAATATATTTTTACTGAACTAGTAACTTCTTGTACGTATTTTTATAGGTAATAAACTATGTGAAGATGAATAAATAATCAAGCATCTAATTTAAAACAGACGCTTGATTATATATAAGTACCTGGGCGATTTTTTTTGTAAAATTGTGTTAGTAGTTATATGTATGTAGGCGTCGTTTCTGAAAAAAATGCAATTTCAGAAAACAACGTTTTTTTAGAAAATCCCTATACACATACATGTAATATAGTAAACTTAAAAAGCAAAGCTCTATCTTAATATATATATTTCTTGTGTGCGTGTGTATGTGACTGAACTCCTCCTAAACGACTGGACCAATTTTGATGAAATTTTTTGTGTGTGTTCGTGGAGATTCGAGAATGGTTTAGATTTACAGTTTGGTCTACTGGAAAATGTTTTTTCAATTAATTTCTTATTTATAAGGAGTTGTTGATTTTGGAATGTTTTACATTAGATCCGGCGGACGGCGCTATCATCGCATTCAATATTATTCTATTTCAATTTTAGTTTGTCCCGACAGATGGTGCTACGATTAATTTGAAAAAAATTTTGTTATTCAATTCATGTGCTGATTAAAATATTAAATGTAATTATTTTTTAAAGAGTTTTGAAGTGTGTATAAATAATTTTGTGAATTCAGATGTTTTTTTAATTAATTTTTATTTGTAAGGAGTTTTTGATTTTGGAATGTTTTACATCAGATTCGACGGATGGCGCTACCATCGCATTCAATATTATTCTATTTTAATTTTAGTTTGTCCCGACAGATAGTGCTACGATCAATTTGAAAAAGTATTTCGTTATTTTGTGTTATTCAAGTGAAGTTGCTAATTAAAATATTTAATGTAATTAGTTTTCGAAGAGTTCTGAAGTGTATATAAATAACTTATACATTTTGTAAATTTAGTGCGGAATCGAAGTGAGTATATTTTTTATAAATTATCTTTTTTAATTTACACGTGCGTTTATTAACAACCAACATAACCTTCAAGTTTATTTGTGTAGTTAGAGGATTGAATTTTTTTAATTATTTTTATTGACAATTATATATATATATATCTTTCTTTTATATATATAATTCTTCTGTATGTCACTGAACTTCTCTCAAACGACTGGACCGATTTTGATGAAATTTTTTGTGTGTGTTCAAGGGGATCTGGGAATGGTTTAGATTCACAATTTGAATAATAATTTTCATCAAAAAAATTACAATTAAAAAAAGTTTGAAATTTTCAAATTAAAGACGTGTAGACAGGACAACGTCTGTCGGGTCCGCTAGTCTTATTATAAAATTTGATCCAAATCATTAGAACGGTTTCCGAGATATACGAAATAAATTTATATAAAAAAATCATACAAGAATGATTCATTTAATATAATAAGATTGTTATGGAGTTAACTCTGAAAGAAAAAGAGTTAACTCTATATAGAGTTGACTCTTTTTATACAGCAAAAACAAATATTTCATTAAGTTCAGTTTTATTTGTATGCAATTAACAATTTAAAATCTAATAAATATAATAACTTGACTCTAAGATCTTGTTTTTTGTCAAGTTCTATGACGACGCTGTCTAGAAATCTTAGTTTTTATAGTTTTAGGAACATCGGCGTCTTTGTGTAACGGCCGCGGCCTTGCGTGGCAGTCATCCGATCGTTTGGGTGACGTAGTCAAACCGCAAGTGAGTAAAAATGTGTTTATAAAATTCTTGGAATTTCGAACGCAATTTTTTAGATACTTATGTTCTATTTTGTTATCCGACTTAGAAAAACCGTAAATAGAAAAAAATAATAAATACTTAATTCTTAATGCCACTACATAGAAGAAATATATTTTTTTTATTCAGGCAATATTTTTGAGTCGGGCCACCTAAATTTGCTTCATTATAATGTATGCTAACTAAGAATATACTTTAAATATTCAAAGCTCAAAGTTTATAATAAAATTATGTATATATCGTAAATTTTGGAGTCGGCACAGCTATCATTTTGGAGATGAAGGTTTTGGAGACAGAGGAGGAAATCGCACTGTCATCCCAATAATATAATATACTATATATTATATTTATAAAAATTTCGAGCATAAATATGTATGTAATATAGTAAATTTAGACGTGAAAGTACGTAGTCATTTCATCTTGTGAATCAAGATTTCATGACTTCAAGTGAAATATTATTCGCTTATAGATTATTTGAGTCACTGATCTAAAATTAGATTTATACTTTTTTAAATTCAAGGTCAAATACCATTAGATTATAAGAAAAGTCCGGTATATACTAGAACGACAAGTCTAGATGCAACAAAAACTTTAATGCATTATCGTGCAATTTGCTTCGAGGCGACACGAATTGCTCACGACGGTTGCCCTGTGAACTACACTTTATGCAGATACCGTTACTCAGACGAGGAAATGTGAACGTATGAGTTATACGATACCGTATACTGGTACCGGATAAATTTAATGTAAAAAATGTATAATTGTATTAATATTTGTCAGTTTATATGTCGAAAATTAATTAACTACTTGTTCTTGCATGCGGCTCCACGCATGCGTTTTTCTATTTAGTTTGTTTATATATGACTATCATTTAGAAAGAACAAGTCTTAAATTGTCTCATATATGAAAAATAAAAGATACAAAAAAAACCCTTTGTCTTATATGTTGGTATAGATGTGACAATGTGTTGTTTCACCTTTCATGCAGCAGCATCTATATTGAGATTAACTGCCTCGGTGGTGTAGTGGCTAACATGTACGGCTGCACACCCGGAGGTCCTGGGTTCGAGTCCCAGGTCGGACCAAGTTTAGTTATTGAGTCTTTCTGTATAGTAAGTTTCAGTAACAGCCCGGAGTTGGGAAGTTGGCGGTGTTTCACCCCCGTGCCTCGGAGAGCACGTAAAGCCGTCGGTCCTGCGCCTTAACTCTCACCGGTCGTGTCGAGTGGTCGTCCCACCGGAGTTTGAGAGTGATAGGAATAGAGAGTGCACTTGTGTCTGCGCGTACATTTGAGAGATTGGCCGCCGTAGCCGGAATCGGCTAGGAGAACATCATCATATTGAGATATTGTATGTCCTTAAGAATATAAGATTTTTATCTAGGTACATTGACTCTCGTGTGATATTAGTTGCAAGGATAGGTACAATACTATGTAACGTGACGATGTTTGCCTGACCGCTGACTATTTCACGTACCTTCTCGCCGTCCGTTGACAAATCGGTTATTTCCAGTTCGGGCAGTTGACAATCCCAGGGATAGCGGGTCATGACAATGCCTTGCGAGTGTTTCCCATGGGATTATTAAAAAAAATGCGTTAGATTTAAGTAAAAAGTAAAATGTTAAATATTCCGTCTATCTATAATATAAATTAAATGTAAAATTTAAAAAAAAGATAACAGGAACATTTAGTTTAAAGACAAATATAGATAACACAAACAAAAATACAAAAGATATTTAAATTAAAAAAGCGTACTAATGACGAAATTTACAAACAGTATGCAACAGAAAATATATATATTTTTTAAATATGTTATGACGTGCCTAATGTTTTGGCTGTTCCGAATCTCGAGCGGTGCAAATTGTTTTTCGTGCGAAATATTATAACAATGGCGGTGCGAACCGTCGAACGATAAACTCGTGGTTTCAGACAGGGATCGCCAAACGTATTTTATGTACGTCATGAACTTTTTAACTTTTTTAATTTGACTATTATCATTGACTAAAATCTAATCGAGTTTTGATCGATTGTGTATCAAAAATGAATCGATAAAAAATTCGAAATATCTATTTTACGTGGGGAAATTATGTTATGGACTGACACAATTGAAAAATTATAGTATAGATATTTTACTTAAGAGTTTAATCTTTAAATATTATTTCGCTTTCAATTATATTATTTAAAAACTAGCATTGCCCGCGGCTCCGCCTGCGTTCAGATGACCAAAAACCAAATTCTTAGGTTTTACATATTAGTATACTCTTATATTGCAATTTTTGTATTTTTTCTCTTAAATGTGATATTTTCTCACGGTAAAACGTATCCTATATGTTGACCCGGATAACCAGATAGCATCATACCAAATTTCATCAAAATCTCTCCAGTGGTTTTTCCGTGATGCGGTAACAGACAGACAGACAGACAAAAATTCTAAAAACTATAGATTCGGCATATGTATTGATAATAATGTCTATTTCAATAAGATTTTCCAAAAAATATTTAATATTCATAATTCGACTTAGTTACAATTTTATTATATGTATAGATAAAAAGTTATTGAAATATAAAAAAAGTTTTTAATTTAAATAAATTTATATCATTCACTGAATTGACCTACTCATAACATTAACTGTTCATTAAAGGTCAAAGCGCTTCCCACTCTTTGCACTCTATCTCAAGAACGACTGATCGTATGTAATATTATTTAAGACCAAATGGATACTATGAAGAATTTCATGCTCAAACAACTCTTGTAATGACTTTTCTCAGACTAAGGAATTATTAGAGACAAAGTATCATAGAACTAAACATGAAGCCAAACAATAATGATTTAAAATCTATACTTCTATACTAATACTAGCGGACCCGACAGACGTTGTCCTGTCTACACGTCTTTAATTTGAAAATTTCAAACTTTTTTTAATATATTATTTTCTATTAAAAAAATTGTGAATCTAAACCATTCCCAGATCCCCTTGAACACACACAAAAAATTTGATCAAAATCGGTCCAGTCGTTTGAGAGAAGTTCAGTGACATACACACTCACAGAAGAATTATATATATAAAGATTATAAATGCGAAAGTTTGTGAGGACGTATGGATGTTTGTAGTTCTTTCACGCAAAAACTACAAAATGGATTTTAATGACAGTTTACATAAATAGAACTCATATATCAGAATAATACATAAGCTAATTTTTTTATCCCCGAAAAATGTACGGATTCCGAGGAATAGGTCTATTTTTGTTTTTAGTTGGTAATAAATAAATAAGCTAATATTATGCTATCTTTCAAGGGAAAGACAGGCAGGGCTAAAAACATATTATTTTCTTTTCGAAAATTGTAAATTACGACTAAAGCCTAAAATTACCCTTATTCTTTAAAGAAATAAGTATTATTAAATAAAACTATCTTTTCGGATTATTTCGCGGACCCGGTCGTTTCTGCGTAGATCGCGGCGATTTTGTCGAATCACTGTCCGTAACAACTTAAAACTTGCCTGGTTTACGATCTTAGCGCTTCCTCGTATGTTCTTTTTGGAAGATATTTTCACACACGTAGGAATGAGACGATGATCACGACATCTCTTCAAGAAAGTTAACGATGTTAATAATCTTGCGCGCTTTGTCTTTAGATCTTCTAACCGGCGTATCTTGTTTGCGGTTTCCAGTCCGTACTGGTTCACATAATACTTTCTTAGATTTACGCGAATGTTTGACATTATTAAATAAAACTATCTTTTCGGATTATTCCGCGAAATAATCCGAAAAGATAGTTTTATTTAATAATGTCAAACATTCGCGTAAATCTAAGAAAGTATTATGAGAAATAAGTATATCGAAATCAATAGAATAAAAGTAAATATATGTAATCGAGAACAGTAGCACAAACAGCAAAACGTAACTATTTTTAATTTTGACATTTATTTGGCGGGCTCTATCTATCTATATAGTAATTCTTTAGTCTGAGCGACTTCTGTATTATAGCTGATTTCATTCCGAGAGTTGCCTTTAGAGTTTGGATTTTTATCTGCTTTTATAATAACGTCCAAATTTTTATTAAATAAACATTTATGGTAAGTTGTAAACACTTTGGTAAAATATAATAAAAATTTAAAAACTAAAAAATATAGGTAAATTTACAATGTAATCGTGTTAATAACCAGTTTTTTTTATTGAATATTTATTCTGAACACATTTCCTCTCGATATTACTTTATTTTATTACTAATTAAGTTCTCTATAGCTATACAAATGTATAAACATTATACATCATACATATCATAGACATGCTGTACTTATCTATAATTTAAACACAGAACTATTCAATTTGGTATAAATAATAATGATCAATTTATACCTATGTACTTACAAATGTAATCAGAGGGTCCTCCGTAAAACTGAACTACTCTATACTAATATAATAAAGAGGTAAAGTTTGTGAATTGTGAGTTTGTGACGTTGTAGGGGGTAATCTCTGGATCTACTGAACCGATTTAGATGACATTTGGTAAGAAGATAGTTTGAGTCGCTAGTATTATAGAAAGAGGCAGAGTTTGTTTCTTTGAAATTAATCTAATGAACTACTAATCCGATACTAAAAAATTTTTTTGCATTGTTTCTTATAGAAGGCTATAGTCTATATGTCATCTAAACATATAATAAAACTGTAGAGGTCTAAGGTCTGTACATAGAAAAAAAAATGCGAATCCGGGCGAAGCGAGGGTGACCCGCTGACTTCAAACTACCGTTTAAACGCCAGAGTGAAGCGAGGGTGAGTTGAGAATTGATGAGAGTTTAATATAAATGCTTTATATAGAATTTAAAAATTTCGGAATTGCCGGACCCATTTTAACAGGACGTCACCGATCTTGATGACATGATAGTTTTTGTTTGTTTCGAATAAGTATAAAGAATTTTGGCGCGGTGGATTTTTTTTTTCATTTTCTACAACAAACAAACTTAATTATATATATCGAATATTTTGCTGAAATTTTAATATATATTTTTAACATGACAAATTAAATCGAGCTACATTATCGAATATACTATGTTGTACCTAATGAAATATTACTTAGGTTTAAAGTGGAACCATTTAATTTTCAGTTAACGCTACTTTGAGAAGCTCTGACTTAAAGACCGCGGTATTGCTTTTTGTTTCACAAATTCGGAACGTATTTGGTTTGGTTCGTTTTAGTTTTGTATATGATTAGTGTTCCCTGTAGTGAGGCTATCGGTATAGCTGAGCATGTCTTCCTTTATGGCTTAACTGATTCCCACGAGGCAGTAAAAACTAATGTCAAACAGATTTTCGGAGTTCTCTTTCCCAGAATAATTAACTGCTACTTTTACGTAAAATTACTAATAGTAAAATATATTGTTTTAACTAAAAAGGTACTCCAACTTCAAAATTATTTAAATGATTCCATCCCTACGCTGTAATTTTGGCTGGAAATACATATCATTGAGTTATTTGAAATTTGCATCTGCAACTTCTGTCGTCGTCCTAGGTTTCTCCACATTATTATGCTTTCATTATAAAATCAAAAAAATATGATTAAATATTTTACTATGATAGACTATAATATGGCAGTGACGTAACTAGCCTTTTTGGGCCCCAATGCCAAAAAAAATGGTAGTGCCCTTGCCCTCATTCTCGTCCTCTTTGCCCATTTTTGAAACGAGTGTGGTCTACAGACAGAGACCGTTTTCGAACTTTCACTTTCTTTTTACTTTTTCAGATTACTCTCACGGAAGAGCGGGTAGAGTAAAATTTAGTAAAAAAGCTGAACTTAGAGGTCCATTCATCGTTTTATAGAACAGAAAAAATATAATACGGAAATTTAGGTCATTTTTTCTTGCAGTTTTTTTTAAACATCAAGGAGTCCGTCCGCGAATAAATGTTTCGAAATAAAGAAATCGTTTGTGGCCCGCTGGGCCCCCTTTGAATCAGGGGCCTCATGCGACCGCATTGTTGCTTTGTCATAATTACGCTACTGCTATATGCAAATAGTACAAAGTACAAAAACACTAAATAAAACCAATTCGTTTTATTTACTCTCGTCTGATGCATTCCCTCACTTATATGAAAGTAGAAATAGAAATGTTCACGTATCACTTTACTTTGCTTTCCAATAGAGTGGTGTACTCGCAGAGTTTTGTTACAGCCTCTAGTTTTAAAATGATTATATTGGTATCTTTAAAAATATACTTTATTGAAGTACTCCGCGTATAATATACATTTGTATGTGGCTTAATAAGTAAAATTTGTGATTTGTGTATAATCTCTATTTTTATTATATTTTTTTTTAAGTTATAAGAGTTCAAGATTATCCCTTAATAATTTTTATTTATAATATTTATACAGATTATTTATAATTTTGTTATCTTTTTTGCCATTATCGAGTGGTGAAAGTTTTCATATAAATTTGATTATATTAGTGAGTTGGTTTTTACTAGTTTTGTTTTTATACAATGTCAGTGCAAGTGAAGAAAGATGGTGGGGCATTCAACGAAGGAAATGTTTTCAATTCAAATGAAACACGTTTAAATAAGCTATTCAATTTAATAGTAGCGGCTACGGCTATCTCCCTAATTGGAACACCTCACATCTGACCTCGAACACGGATGCTAGTACACAGTTACGATCCCTTTGCTTAGAGCTTTAAAAGCTTAAAATAATGATATGTAGAATACTAATATTATAAATGTAACGTAGTAAAGTAACTGTCTGTTAACTTTTCACGCTCAAAACCACTGAATAGATTTCAATAGAATTTGGGAAGGACATACATTTCGTCGTGGGGACTTTGACACTTAACACGCGAGCGTAGTCGCGGAAAAAAACTTGTGTTAAATAAGTAAGAAACACTTTTTTGGTATGTGTATATAATAGTTTTATTCTTGTACTAAGTATGTTTTTGGAAAAAACTTGATAGTTAAAAGTACCTTATATCTATATTAATATTTTAATTAATGCAAAAGTTTTTGTTTGTTTGTCTTTCTTTTACGTCGAAACAGAGTGACGGGTTGGTATGATTTTTTGTATGGAGATAGTTGGAGGGCTGGAGACTGGAGAGTGACTTAGGCAACTTTTTATCGCTTGAGATTATTTCATTCCCACCGGAAAACACGTTGTTATACAACTCAAAAAAATATTTATCATCAAAATTACTTGAAACTTGGCAATATTAATGTTCTTCAATACAATTAGATAAATACGTAGTATTTCTTGAAATTCATTCCATAAGGGGGTAAACTATGGGTTAAAGTTTGTATGAAAACTAACTTTTAAGATTTTTTTTGTTGTTTTAGCGGGAGCGAAGCCGCGGGATCTGCTCTATAAATATATATATATATATATATATATATATATATATATATATATTCTTTATATATATTTCAACTCCATTTTCACCCGCTTAAGAGATGATTTCCAGGATAAAAACTATTCTATATTTCGAAGTCGGTGTGCTTTGGCTAAGTATAGAAACACTTGCAAAGATATGACAATTAGAAGTAGGTTAAATTCATTATTAGCTATTTTTCCACCCTTAGGGGTGGTATTTCTTTTTGAAATTTAAATGGGACCAATCTGGAAGTATACCCTTTCAAACAAAATAAAAATTGTCCAAATCGGTTAATAAATGACGAAGTTCTGAGGTAACAAACATAAAAAAAAATACAATCGAATTGAGAACCTCCTCCTTTTTGAAGTCGGTTGAAAATCAAATATTTCCTCTTTATAATATTAATATGGATAGTCTATCTATTCCATACTAATTGTTAAAACATACCTAGATATGAACCCGAGCGAAGCGAAGGTGAGTCGCTAGTATATACATAAATATTTTTAATATAGGTACTTGGCTACTATCCTGTTTAATTGGATTGTCTGACATCTGACCTTGTTTCCATGCAGTAGTTGGTTACCGTTACAGACGTGAATAAGCTATAAAATATGTATATAATACCTTCGGTACTTAATAAAGATAAAACAAGTTTGATTTGAATGATTTTATAATTAAACTAGCGGTTTCTCACGACTTCACCTTATAAAGTGGACTATACGAAGAAGCGAAAAAATATTGACTAATCACAATTTCTCAGAAACTATAACGACTGAATTAAGATCTTTTCCTTCTAAAAAAGAGTATATTTTATCTTAGTGGTTATTATATTGTATTGGGTTTTAATTTTATAAATGTGTCTTTAGTCGGTGCTGTAGATCGAGAGATTACCCCCTACAACGTCACAATCTCACAAACACACAAACTCACAAACTTACCTCTTTATAATATTATAGTATAGATTTATAATATCTATATATTTAAAGTTATATATGTGTAGTGTATCAACTATCTGGTATCCATAACACAAGCCTCGTAGCTTACCATGGAACTAGATGGTGCTGTGTGTTAATGTCCCAACATATTTATTTATTATTTATTTATTTAACGTTCATTTTAATTTTATAAATATGAAGTAACTCTGTTCTTACATTTTCTCGCTTAAACCGCTGAACCGATACCGATAAAGTTTGTCAAGGACATAAATTTCATCGTGGGGACGGACATAAGCTACTTTGATCACTTACCGCGATCCAAGCCAAAAACTTTTAATATAATTTAGTAATATAATAATTTTCGATTTAACGATTTCAAAACTGTGCGTTTGTTTTTTCTTAAAGCATAATATCTTTCAAACTAGCGACTCACCCTCGCTTCGCGCTTCGCGGTTAGTTTGGAATAGTTATACAAAAGTAGGTAAGTAATTTAAAAAAAAATTAAGTCATTCTCTATTTTACCTTGATTGGTTAAAAGCGCCTAAATCTTATTTATTTCTTTAAAAATTTTAGAATATAACTAATTTTTGTCATTATACAAATTTTCAACTCCAATAGGGGAGATGAAATATCACCTAGTACAAGTTTCATTTTTGCGACAAACAGTATCCTTCTTCAAGGTTCCTTCCATCTCTATACAAAACTTCATCAAAACTGCGGCCTTCATCAAAACAATTCAGCGGTTTAAGCGTGAAAACGTAACACAGAGAGAGTTACTTCCGCATTGATAATATTAGTATGGATTAAAATACTACAGTCATCAGAAGTTATGAATCAATGAAATTAAACTTTATTCAATTAGACTTATTATACTGCGCATCACTTGAGAATATTTTCAACGTGACTTTTTATGTTGTGAAGCTACAATAGTGTGAATTTTAAACATACCTAAGTATTATTTGAATCGATCGAGTAGATTCAACGTTAATTGAACTGCTGGTTTCATTCATAATAGCTATATTCTCATTAAACAACATACTCGTATGCAAATGTAGCCAAAGTCAGTGCTAAAATAAAATTAGTAATAAACTAAAGAGAGAAAATAATTGACATTACCGCTAACTGGAAATGCCTGGCTTTAAACACCGAACAGTCTCAGAACGATGTCAAGGAGTTCATGCATTGAAATATGTTAAACAAAACATTACATAAATCGTGTTTATCAGGTACAATCAACTTTCGCATGACTTAAATAACTTAGTATATGTGTCATACTTAAGCCATAATTCAACATAACCAAAAAGTCCTTAGTGGTATGAAATGGCGGTTTTTAAGACTATTGTAGCATTCCTTGCCATGTTTGGTGCAGGTATTCCAATAATGAAGCTGAATATGCACGCGCCCTAAGAAATGTCGAGATTGCGCGTTGTAAGATAAGCCCTACCTACGGCTGGGAATTTGCATGGTCAGAAAAGATGTAGAGCCACGAAATAGTTGCGACGTTGCTACATCTACGAAGCTGTCTCTGAGATAATTGAAGATACTTGATTTATTGACGTTAGGGGAAAACCAAAATATTTTAATAAGTTTATATTCAAAATGTGTCAAATCTGAACAAAAGCGTGATTCATTTTATTTAATCAAATATTATTTTCCTTATATTATAAGACTGTAGGTGGTGCATTTCAAATAGATTTGCAACAGAAGATTATTATTTTAATATATTAATTGAAAAATTTGTATAAAAAAAGTGTGTGTACGTAAGAAATTATACTTCTGTGCAGTAACAGAACAAAAACAGCTAAAGATTTCATCCCTTATTTCACAACTCTCTATTTGTAAAAGGAATGCAGCGAACTTCATCATGTCGCTTTCAGCTAACTTCATCATGTTATTGGCTGTCGTCTATCCTTTCAGCAGTACAGAAGATGTACTGCGCCGACCCCAAGTGATTGGGAAATGGGCAGGGAGAAGAAGATGTAATAATATCTAATAGGTAAACATGTATTTTACGTATCGAAATATATTAGATTTGTTTTGCATCGGCTGGCACCGACTTCGAAAATCTCTGATTAGGTACGAGTATCTATTCTAAATGAAAACCTGCGTTTAGTTTTTTTTTACATTTTAGTGCCTGGAAGTCGGTTTCTATTTTTTTTTAAGTTTTTATTTTTCCATTTTTAGTGTAGACGTAAGAAGCAGTTAATTTGTAATAAAAAAGTTTTTTAATAATATATTCAATAAAACAATTTATTTAAAAATATATATTTATTGTTGATTTTTTAAAAAATTGCTCAACCGATTCGATAAAATTTATATGGGACCACCTGGGAAGTATACCCTTTGAAACAAAAAAAAAATTCCAAATTGGTTCAGGCGTCTTCGAGTAATCGGTGAACATACGTAAAAAAAAGATTCCGACGAATTGAGAACCTCCTCCTTTTTTTGGGAAGTTGGTTAAAAATATTCTTTGCCATTTCATCCCAACAGCATAATAAGTGTTCATCGACAGCGTCACGTGCCACTAAAGTAGCTTCTACACTATTCCAGTACAGTCCTGCTCTATAATATTGAATATACATATGTAAAATAATATGGATATTTTAGCTATTTCTGTTTTAAAATGATATCGAATTAAGATTAATATTTATTTTATTATTTTTAAACATTTATTTTTATGTAATTAACCAAATTTTTTTTAATTTGTTTTATTATACCTATACTTTTTAGTATATATGGAATATTTTCATCTTTATAGTCTACTCGCTAGTAGATTATCTCTGTCTTGAGTCGCTCATCCTGGCTTCGCTTTGGGCTTGTCCTAAGACAAAAAATCTATCCCACGGGAAATATACATTTTTCCGGGATAAATCCATCTATCTATCCTCACAAACTTTCACATTTATAATATTAGTATGGTTATGGACTAGTGACTTACCCCCGCTAAGAGCGGGTGCGTCTCTAGGGGTCTAGGTAACAGAAGCCGAATAAAATAAGTCATATTCCAGGTGTGTTGATAGATTTGTCTCTTGTCTACAATTATTTCTAATTTTTCTATGTTTCCGAAATTTTCTTTACAAATAAAACATAATTTTGACTCGTAGCCTTCATAAAAATTATGCCCAATTCTTACCGCTAGTACGAAAACCAGAAATAGAAAACTAATAGGGATCCGTCGTTAGAGGTATGATTTTTTTATTAGTACTAGTTATTAACTACGACCAAATGATTGCGTTTTACGAAGTTGGTTAAAATTAAAAAGAAAACTCTATACTAATATTATAAACAGGCAAAGTTTGTTTGTTTGACCGCGCTACTCTCAGGAACTAGTAATCCGATTTGAATAATTATTTATGCTTAGACAGGCCGTTTATTGAGGAAGGCTATCATCCCGGAAAAATGTACGGTTCCCGTGGGATAGATTTGTTTTTGTCAAGGGACGAACTGGAAGCAAAGCGAGGATGGGTCGCTAATCTTAATAATAAAGTAAGAGTTCTTAGAGACTACACTTTTGATTCTAATAACAAAATTTTAATTGAACGACTCAGTGTAGTCAGTACTTTATGGTTAAATTAAACAAAACTTTCGCCAGTTAATTTAACTTAAACTAACGATGTTCAACGTGTACGCACTAATCAAGATCTGGTAATGAGTGGTTGGTACTCGATTTGTTTAGCTTTGGAATTAGAGATTTTAGCATTTGGTTAACGATATGTTATCATGAAATCTACGTATAGCCTATACGTATTGACTGTACGATATATGTATGAATTGTGTATGTACATATGTACAACATGGCTAATTTAGTATATAACTAGCGTTTTCCTGCGGCTCCGCCCGCATAGTACATTAATCACCAACATATTATATAGTAAAATCTTCTCCGAAACACGCCGCATCTTATGGTATGAATATTATTCCGATCGGTTCAGTAGTTATCGCAACAAAAATAACCAACAAAAAATCGGCTTTCCATTTATCAGTATAGATAGATATTATAGTACGAAGAAGAAAAACATATAAGTTTTTAGTTAATATATACTTTTAGACAAAGAAATTCTTAATGAAATATTAAATCTATAATTTTCATTTTCCCTGCAAAAAGCATACTTATTGTTTAATCAAACCAAATATTTTGTCCGAATGCCACAAGGAACACCCTGTTAGCCACACGAGTGATTCCAAAACGCTTGTATTTTTACATAGAATGCAAGAAACCTTAAAAAAAGTTTGTCGAAATTGATTTATTCAATACATTCTTAGATTTACGTGAATATTATACATTTTAAATAAAAATATCTTTTGACTTTTCGTATTTTATCGCGGATTTATTTTGATTTTCTCTCCCGTGACCATGATTGATGTAAAGTATTCGTAATTAATTATGTAACGTCGAAAACCAAAAAATCAAAATAATACCGCGAAAATATCCGGAAAGATAGTTATTTATTCAATGCCATTGATGGCATCCTCATATCTCCTTACATCATTAGAAGATGTCAAAGAAATCATAAAATTTCTCTTCAGTTTAATGCTAAATTATATTAAATTAAATATTACATATTCTCTACCTAAATAGGTAATTTCACTAAGTGTGTAGTCCCATAAACTGTTAGAGGCTATATTTATGGCCAGTTGTGCTTAATATTTAGTGAACTGTGCCAGCGCGAGCGGTCACGGATTCGAGTCCCGCTGGGGGACATTCTTTTGTGTGATGAGCACGGATGTTTGTACTCTAGTCATGGGTGTATAAATTTATAATATGTATGTATTTATAGTTATATACGTGTAGTTATCAACTATCTAGTATCCATAAAGCAATCCTCGCAGCTAACCATGGAAGTAGATTATGCTGTGTGTTAATGTCCCAACATATTTATTTATTATTTACTAAGCAAAGTTCATTATTGTATTTACAAAATTATGATAACCGCCAGCAATTTCTTATACTTGAAAAAATCTCTAATTATATCATTTTCAGAATTAAAAAAATCTAAGAAAAACAAAATACTAAACCTTTCGAAGAAGGTCCATTAACGATTCTCGTCGGTTAAAGAGACCGATTTCATAAAACCAACAGCATTTAAGTCGGATCACGCGGTATTTTGGCTGCGAAACTTACGTCACTTCTCACAGTCGCTTTAATCTGAGGTCGATGTACGATGCAGATGCGTTGGTCGGCTTGTATGTAGCGTTACAACCTCCCACGTCAAGTGCCCCAAGTTAAAAGAGTTTTGAAGTAAAACTTCTTTAGAATCGTTGTAATTTTGAAACTCGATGAAACAGCAATGCGGCACTAAAAAAAGACAAACACATAAATAAATAGGATTAAGCCGGTGAGAGAATGAGATAGGATACATTGCCACGTTGCCATGGTAACCGTCGTTATTGTGTGACAAATATATTATCTTAAGTTTCACTTACTACTACTACTACCATACTGTATGAATTGCAAATATACGCAATTTTTTTTATAATACTTTGTTTGATTAACGCGAATATTTGGCCTTGAAATACTGTTATATGTAAACGGAAAGTTTGTCTATCTGTGCGTATGTTTGCTATTCCTTCACGCTTAGGGTCTGGACGCATTTGGACGAAATATACGCAGATGGATAGCCTGGAGTAACACATTGGCTATTATTAGAGAATGGACGTAAGGACGCACACGTGAGAAGCGAAGGCAAGTCGCTAGTTTTAAATAAAACTATCTTTTCGGATTTTGTGGCAGTTTTATTTTGACGACACGTTTGGCTAAGTTTGTAGTGACTCTACTTGATGCCCCAGTAGCTTCGGGTTCGAGTCCCTCTGGGGTAATTCATTGGTGAGATGAGCACGAATGTTTGTACTCCAATCATGGGTGTCTGTATTTATAATTTGTATGTATTTAAAGTTATATGTGTAGTGTACCAACTATTTGGTATCCATAACACATGCCTCGTAGCTTACCATGGAACTAGATGGTCTGTGTGCTAATGTCCCAACATATTATGATTATTACTGTTATTCCCCACATTTTGATTGCTATTTTGAAACGTGGTAGCAACAAACAAAAAGTATTGTTTTGTAGATTAATTTTGTTGCTAAATGGTTTTGCGCCATAAATACGAAATAACAAGTAGATATAGAAAGTTTAAAGTAACAAGACCTTAAGATTTTTTTATTAATTGAACATTTATTAGATATCTTATAAACAGTAATCATTAGTAAGATGGTTGATCAAAGTGAGTCATATAAAAATTTAACAAATCAGAAAATATACGCATAACTACTTGTTGATTTTTTATTGATTTTAAATAATAGAATAAATTATAAATAATATTGACATCATTTTCTAGTAATCTCAGTCATTATTTCACGTTTAAATAGTTTATATACTTGTTCTTAAAACGTATATGCTCGTTATATGATGTTGCTGACGTATTAATGCAATATTAATAGAAACGTTTTAAGCGCTTGTAATGAACAATGTTTTCAATGATTTTAATTACGTGTATATACTTAATATTTTATATACTTAATATTTTATATACTTAATATTATATATTTGTATAATACTTTCGTAATTTATTTTCTATGGGAATCTTAGACTTTTGACTAATTATTTGTCTTTTTGTACTAAGCAATTTAACTTTTACTAGCATAAGCTAGTGTGTGTTAGGTAGCTCAGTGCTAATGCGTTCGCTTGGGAAACCGAGTGAAGCGGGTTCAAATCCCGGGTCTCGCACTTTTGATTTTTTTATATGTGAATCATTTACAACTTAATTGCTTTTTTTGTTATGGTGAAAGTAAATATGGTGAGGAAACCTGCATATCAGAGAATCTAGCAAGTTTTCAGCGTGGTGAACATGGCCTGACTCCTTCGCATTGAAGCTGAATACACGCTAGTGTAATATAGCTACATGAAATATTCTGATTTTAACATAGACTAATATACTGGTAAGGTACTTCATATTATTATATGAAAAAAACTGGGCTTTACGTCGCTATTCTTCTTCCTAACATTTTGTTTAAGCCACAAGGTGACAGATACCACAGAAGTGTTTATTCTTTAGAACTAGCGACTCACCCTTGCTTCGCTCGGGTTCGTCCCTAGGGTATGTATACAGCTCCCCTATTTGAATTGGATATTATTAAATTTTTCATAGGTTTTAAATTTTTTTCGTGAGACCCTATTTTTTTTCTAAAATAAAAGTAGCCTTAATACTCCTTATAACATCAGGTATCTGCCAGTGTCAAAGTCCTGTCAAAATCAGTCTAGCCATTTCAGAGATTAGCCGGAACAAATAAACAGACAAAAATTGTAAAAAATGTTGGTTTGGTATATATACCGTGTATACATCCATATGCATTTAATAAAAAGCTGTTATTTTGACATTACAAACAGACGCTTCAATTTTATTTATCTGTATAGGAATATGTTGGTGGTTAAGAATGGAGATACTTTTAGTATAGATTTCTCAGATCACGGCGAGCGTAGGTACCTACTATTACAAATGGCTTGGCACCGACTTCAAACCTATCAATAGGTAGCACATACAAACAATAGTATTTTATTAATATTAAAGGTATTAGATTTGCATAAGAGGTGTATTAAATTAAATCTTTATTAAGTTATTTTATTTTTTGAAGTCGGTTACTTACTTTTTTAGTTTTTGAAGTTGGTTTGCTGTGTGGTATGTTTGTATCGATAAAATCTTGCAAGCTGAATTAGAACCACTTCCTCTTAACGTACAGAGTTAAAAATTTTCATGTTGTGCAATTATGACCTGATTCCCTATCTAGGATTAGCTCCAGACGGAGAAACTTCTCAATGGACAACAGGACATACACAACATTTTATATACGCATTAATGTTTATCCGCTTTTTCTACATAACTCGCGTCACTCTCTAACAAAAAGTCCACCTACACAATGAGTTCAACTAAGTCTGTGATTTGGAAACTTTTTGTGGCATTCAAATTGGGTGCTCGTTACAAAGCTGCGTTGAATACTATCGCGATTGTTTTAACGTATACAAAGTAAATTTATTTATATTTTCTTTCTTACTCGTAACATGAACCCTTTGTTAGTGGTCTTGTTTTTTGTTAATTTTACGAAAATTTTGTAGGTCAATTGTATTAAATTCTTTGGCTTTTAGAGTTAATATATATTAATATATATCGATAAATATTTTTATTTAATTTATAATATCAAACTATTAACTAACTACATCTTGGAGTATATTTTTTCTAAAATATTTCATTTATTAAGTAGGTACCTCCCGATATTAATATACTAGCGACCCACCGTTCGTCCCTAGGTGTGTATATATTTATATATTTAACGGTGAGTATAGAATAGATAAACTAATAATATTATATTACTGCTCCACTCCCTTGTACTAGCATGATCATATATAGCCTATAGCCTTCTTCAATAAACGGGCTATCTAATGCAAAAAGAAATTTTCAGTAGTTCCTGAGATAAGAGCGTTCAAACAAACAAACAAATTCTGCTATTTTATAATATTATTATAGATAATAGTAATTTTACAATTGTTGAATAATGCTGAAAATTTGTTTTCTAGCATTATTTACTATAACCCAATTATGATGATTTGGGGTGAGAATACTGTAGGTATATATCAAAATAGGAACGGTTGAGTTTGACTCGTTGACCGTTGTAAACTTCCTCACGTACTAATATTATAAAGGAAGTTTGTAGATATTAATTGAATAAAGGCATATTTTTTCTGTGTTCCTTTCTCATCTTGAAAAGTGGGCTTCCCCTTTTTTATGTGTAAGGCATAAAAATAGGTGGACGAAGATGGATGATATAAGAGTAAGGTTCTAAGCATAGTATAGATAGATTAATAATAAGAGTATAATATAATAAAATAAGGTAGCAATAGGTACTTTAATATTTGAATTCTATACGCTATCTATATTCCATTATTCATTGATCTGACTAATCCGGATCTAAGGAAACCCAGGCCTAAGATTACTCATATCTAATGGACATAAGGTGAATAACCGCCTGCGCTCTCTGTCACTACCGCATTATAAATATATGAATGTACAGTTTTATGCTGCATGCTAAATAAGCCTCTATTGGTCTGTAACAATAATTACAAATTTTACTGTTTTAGTGCAAATATTTTGTTCGCGGCTTCACTTGTAGGATATAAATCAATGTCCATATCGTTGTGTTCTGTGATATATTATTGAAGCGTGTTTATTACTAGAGCTCGTAGAATATCTTTTACTAGCAGAACCCGCGGCTTGAACTTGTGCTAAAACTACAAAAAAAATCTTTGGATATATAGGATATTTAGTAATAATATATGGAAGTCTGTCCGATTTGATAATATTTATGATTACTGCTCCGCTCCCTTGGGTAGCATGATGATATATAGCCTATAGCTTTCCTCAATAAGCGGGCTATCTATTGCAAAAAGAATTTTTCTAATCAGATTAGTTGTTCCTGAGATTAGCGCTTTCACACAAAGAAACAAACTGTGCCTCTTTACATTAGAAATAGATAAAGAGATTGCTATCTGTGAGAGAAAACTATTATTATACTCATGTAAAATATATATTCGCATTTATGTTACATTAGTTTACTAAAAATATCGAATTTAAAATTACTTTCAAAGTAATTGTTCCACACTTATTGTAAGAATTGAGCATTTTCTTTCTATAATCTGTAATTAAAAAATTAATTGACTACTTCTTCCTTTTTAAGTCGGTCAGTAACTATTTACTGTATGATGTTGCTGTATACTATCAGTTACTGGTAATACTCAGGCTTTTAAAGCCTTAAGTATGGATATGGCTCTGTCCCTGAAGTATAAATAAATATAAATATGTTGAGATATTAACACAACACCATCTAGTTCTATGGTTAGCTACGAGGCTTGTGTTATGGATACCAGATAGTTGATACATTACACAAATGTAACTTTAAATACATACATACATATTATGAATATAAACACTCATGACTGGAGTACAAACATTCGTGCTTATCACACAAATGAATGCCCCTAGCAAGAATCGAACACTGGCACTGCAAGTAGGGTTACTACAAACTGAACCAAACGTGTATGTATGTATAATCCATACTTCAAGAAAATAATATGAAAATCTATTCATAATTAAAGAAAACATCGCGTAAGTTGAAAAAATAAATAGAATCGAATACATTACCTCCTTGTTTTCAAAGTCAGTCAAAATGTCAGTATACAACTTCGATCTCATGATAAAAAATGTTATGTTTGAGATATAAGAACGAATATTTGAAGTCATCGACTGGGATTAAGACGGACTGAGCTTACTTAGCTTTTAAAAATTAGGATTAATTTAGAAGGATAAATATTTTCTTTGAACTATGAATAAGCTTCTTATGGAATTTTAAATATCGTTTATCTATTTATACTGGTGTTCATCCAGTAGTCGACATTCGACTATATTTTTTTTATTGATAATAACTCTAAAGCTCAATAGCTACAAAACAATCAAAAAAAAAAGAAAATCGATTGACAAACTAAGGAGAAAAAGGCCCTGAATTATTTTGTCGTTTATTTTTATTTAGCTTTTTATTATTATGTTTTTACTAGCTCAGCCTCGTTTCGCTCTGGTCCGCCTTTAGAAAAACAAAAACAAATATATCCCGCGGGAACCCAACATTTTTCCGGGAGATAAAGAGTCAAGACCTGTTCGGCCGTTCTGGCGTGATTGAGTAACAAATATCCATATACACATCCAAACATCTATGAAGTAGCAATGTAAATTGTATAGGGTTATTATAGTACTACTAGCGACTTAAAAAATAGGGGGTAGGAGGTTGAAAAATACTTTACGATCTATTCTTATACCTACCTAATATACAATAAAAAATCATTAAAATCGGTCGAGCCGTTTCGGAGGATTGCGACCATAAACACCGTGACATGAGATATTTATATACTAGCGACTCATTCTCGCTTCACTCGGGTTCGTCCCTAGGTTGATTCCCCATACAGTACATCCAGAGATTACCCGCTACAACGTCACAAACTCACAATTCACAAACTTTACCTCTTTATATATAATACTAGCGACTCACCCTCGCTCCGCTCGGGTTCGTCCCTGGGGTGGGGTCTGGGAGGACCACCCTTATCCATATCACTTAGGGATATGAAAAATAGATAGTAGCCGATTCTCAGACCTACTGAATACGCATATAAAATTTGGTAAAAATCGGTAAAGCCGTTTCGAAGGAGTACGGTAACAAACATTGTGACATGGAAATTTTATATATAAGATTAGTATAGATTAAATCATTAATAAAATTTGTAATAGGTAATACCACATAATACCACTTAGGCATCTATAGATGCATCCGTTGTGAATCGAGGATAACTTGCTTTGGAACATGTTTGTTTCCAAAAGCATTTAGAAGTAAGTAGGTACTTACAATATAGTAATAAAAAAAGCAAATTTTTAACATTTAATAATATATTCAGCATACAATAAACAGTAAAATTCACGTTTGCTGAAAATGCTTAACCTATTGAAATATAAAAACTTTTTAACAAAAAATAAAAACCGACTTCAAACAAAAGCACTAAAAAGTAAAAAATAACTGATTGGTAGTTTTCATTTACTATACATACCTAATCAAATATTTTCGAAGTCGGTGTGCTTTGTTTTGTATGGGCTGGCACCGATTTCAAAAATATTTGATTAGGTATGTATTTAAAAGGTATGCTTTAATTACTTAGCCAAAGCACACCGACTTCAAAAATATTTGATTAGGTATGTATAGTAAATGAAAACTACCAATCAGTTATTTTTTACTTTTTAGTGCTTTTGTTTGAAGTCGGTTTTTACTTTTTGTTAAAAAGTTTTTATTTTTCCCTTTTTAGTGTAGACAGTAGTAGCAAAGTAAGGATTCTAACGTGTTAGGCTTGTCAAATCAAACAAAATAAGCCCAAACTCAAAGTATCTACTATTAGCCGTTGAAGAGTTCCACCTATCCATCTTCTAGCCTTGCCATCAGATCAGGTCAACAACACCGAACCACTGTACTATCAACGGAAATAGAAATACTTGCAAAGTTTCAAGTCAATATGACAATTAGAAGTAGGTTAAATTCATCATTAGTTGTTTTTCCACCCTTAGGGGTGGTATTTTTTTTTGAAATTTAAATGGGACCAATCTGGAAGTATACCCTTTCAAACAAAACAAAAATTGTCCAAATCGGTTAATAAATGACGGAGTTCTGAGGTAACAAACATAAAAAAAAAAAACATACAGTCGAATTGAGAACCTCCTCCTTTTTGAAGTCGGTTGAAAATTAAGATATTCTAGAAAGCAGGCCCTTAATGCAGCTTTGGTTTGTTACAATTGTATTACCTACATAAATATATATATATATCGCTATATATATTGCTCGGTAAACACAAAACGTTTAGCACATAAAAGACACTGCTTTTTCCTTAATTATTATAAGGCGTACATAAATTTAATAGTTCAGCAGAAATTGTTATAACATTAATCTTTTCTACAATAAAATATTAATACTTATATGAATGAAAGGCAAGAACAATTTAAGTGCATTCAACTTATTAATTTTACTTTACTAAAGTATATGATTGTTCTACAAAATATTATTATTATCGATACTTGTATGTTGTAAATGTCCCGTTAACGATGTGTTCGCAGATTTTTTTATTTCCATCACACCATAAAAATGGCGGACTTGTAAGACGCGAACACAAGAAGTAATTTTTATGTTTTTTCTTGAAAAATTATTAAGGATACGAGATTCCGGTAACGGTTTTATATATAATAACCAATTAATTTTAACCGTTAGTTAGTCTAAGATTACTCATAAATAAACCGCATCCGTGGAGTCAGATGGAGCAATGAGTCATGACTGTCATGGGAGGGCGAGTCACAAGTCACGATCACTCCGCCCTCCATTGTACACTAGAAAGTTTGATATCAAATATACGTTCGGACGATAAAGCACTTTTTTTATTAAGAATATTCTTATAGCGACTAAAGTTAAAGTTAAAAAACTCGCGAGGATTGAATTTAAACGCTAACATTAACTAGACTATACATTTAATACTATGTTGCAAAACAATTTTGTCTTGGTACATAAAAAAAAAATAACAAAAATATAAATATGCTATATATAATTACGTTAATTTATCAAAATCCACAATATGTCTATCTACATATGTATTTAACTCTCCCACGATACTAAAACACGTTCCAAACACCAAACAGTTAATATTTTAGTATAGGAGTCAGGTGTAAATCAATCATCTGATCTCAGCGTTTCTAGCCTGTCTCATTTATAATGATAGCCGCAAAAAAATCTCTGACCGCGTATTACCGGCGAGAATGCGATCTATTCTACCGCACATGAAGAAAGTACAGTTAAGTTTTTAACATACGAGCAAATGATTTTATAACAACACTTCATATATATAAGACCCATAATGCTGTGAAGATAATACTTTACACGAATACGATACACGAAAATTGTGTAGGTTGTACGCAACGTTGGTTTTTTTAACCTGACAGATTGTCAGTTTTAGTTTTCGTAAAGGTGTTTTAGTTTAAACTTGTATAATTGAGTTGAGTGTAGTGTGTGTTTAGTTTAATCCCTCCACGACCGCGCACACGCCGGCGTTACAGTTAACAATAGATTTCTTAGAAATTTAATTAATTTCTTAGAAATCTACCTGGAGGTGTTAAGCTGTCACGAGTTCGAATATCAGTAAGAACGTTAAAATTGTCACGTAATATCTTCCAAAACTTTGGGAAACACTCTCAACCAAAAATTGAAATACCTTGATTACATATTTAGTACTGCTAGCTTTTACATCTGTCTGTATGTCCAATAGACTTAATATAAATTTTCACGCGGACCAATCACTATGAAATCATTATAAACGCTTTGTGTACATCACATATAATGGGTATCTCAAGCAAAATCTTAGGATTTATTCGACTTGTGTGTATTTGACTCAGAACAAGTTTAAATATTGAAATTCGTCCAGGTTTTTTTAAAGACGCATTTAAAATCAAACCTATTTGCCAATACTCCATGGGCTTATGTTATTTAAATGCTTAATTTATATTTAAGGAGAGGCACATTAGTGCCTTAACGAGTATAAATATGTTGGGACATTAACACACAGCACCATCTAGTTACATGTATTCCATAGTAAGCTACGAGGCTTGTCGTATGGATACCAGATGGTTGATACTTGTTCCCTTTTCAATTAATAATTAATCGATCGAGCCCACAGATTACGGAATATAATCGAGCCCTTTACACGTCTACGCACGCTCTATATGATAAGTGACGTCACGCTCGACGATTGTTAAAAGAGTGGTGTTTTAGCGCCAAATTCAAAAGTAAAAATAATTCTCAATTTTTTTACATAAGAATACAGTAATTTCTGCGGGAAAATATTTTTAGCAGCATATTATTTATGTGAATAATAAACTGAGATACTTTTCATAAAACAGTCCAAGACCCTATTCAAACAATCGACACATTGTTACAGCATCTTCTTGAGATAAATTAAACACAGTATTAAAATCATATTATTTATCTCATATATTTTCCTGTTAATAACTGAGTAATGATTAAAATAGTTTTAGTTACAACATACGGTACAGTACAGTAGTACACAAACGACGCGCTATAATTGCGAAAGTTTGTACGTCTGCTTATGTGTGTGTTTCTTACTCCTTCATGTTAAAACGACTGGATGAATTTGTTTAAAATTTACTACACAGATAGACTATAACCTGGACAAACCCATAGGCTGTTCGGTACCTAGAAAAACGTACGAATGAAGCTAGGATAAGTAATAATCAAAACTAGCGACGCACCCTCGCTTTGTTAGGGTTGATGTCTAGGTACGTTTTAACTGTTAGTATGGAATAGATAGACTATATATTATATTACTGTTCCGCTCCCTTGGGTAATATCATGATGATATATAGCCTATAGCCTTCCTCAATAAATAGGCTATCTAATGCAAAAAGAATTTTCCAAATCGGATTGGTAGTTCCTGAGATTAGCGCATTCAAACAAACACACTATTACTAGTATAGATGTGACTATGTGCTAGTAATCGATAGTGCTAACTTCCCAACTCCAACTAAGAATTTTGACACAAAGTATAGATATTGGGTTTCGAACTCAAAGCTTCCGGATCTGCAGCTGTACATGCTAGCCACTAAGTAGACAGCATGTAACAGTACCTAACCTACTGGTTTTTGTATGGAGTGGTGATTGGATATTAAATAGTTTTTTTTTTATATAAATGCTACTAGAAATAAGTTAATCATGACAAGCTATTGACAGCAGCGTCAGATGCCGTTTCCAAATGCCATGCGTATTTCAAAATGATTCTAGCTGCAATAGTAGCAAAAAAGTAAAGAGGCTAATCTAACTGGCTGTTCTTAAGGAATGTTTAAATAAACATACATAAAAAAAATTGATATAGCTTTTATTATATTTTAAATTTACGAACAAATCTTCCATATATAGAAACTCTGTAACAACTTTGTCCTACGATTATACATGTAATACAGACTCCTTTATCTTAGCTGATATCATATACATATTTCAATAGCATTTTCCCGTCGCTCCGCATGTTTACTTTTGAAAATCATAGCCATATGTTACTCTGATATATAAGCTATATTACTATAAAGATTCATTAAAATCTATTCATTAGTTTTTGTGTAAAATTGTAACAATCATCCATCCATCCTCACAAACTTTCGTGTTTATTCAAGCGACCCACTCTCGCTTCGCTCGGGTTTGTCCCTAGTGAAAAACAAGAATAAATAAATCTATACTATGGGAACCGACAAAAAAGGAACCTATGAGCTATTCCAGACTATAATCTATCTCTGTGCTAAATTTCAGCCGTTCTGGCGTAATTGAGTAACAAACATGAATATATCCAAACTTTAGCATTTATAATATAAATAATATTAGTAGAATTAATAGGTATAACATTCATATCTCCTTTAAAATAAAATCAGGTTCGTGGTTTTTATACAACGAGCACGCCGGAGCTAATAAGATGTTTAAAAAGGATAATGTCACCGCAAATGATGGAAAACGTCATAATATATATTCATTTGATGAATTGACGGTCGTCGTAGGTACAGTGGCAATATGCACACGAGTTACACACAAAGTGTCGTATAGTTACGAACGAACTATATATTTTTTAAATTACCTTTCGGACTAAGTAGAACATATACTAATTATTGCATGTCTGCTCGAGATACTGCTCGATTTGCAAGACCAAGACCAGTGTACCTATTTGTCTAGCAAATCCCTTTATTAATAATAATAATAATAAAAAATCTATCTTCGTAAAATCAAAACGCATTCGTATTATCATTATTTTATTATTAGTATTTAATTTTTGAGTCATTTTATGATTTAACTAGCGACTCACCCTCGCTTCGCTCGGTTTCGTCCCTAGCTTGTTTCCCAATACAAACTTTCATCCCGATTTTCACTCCGTTAAGAAATGATTTCCGGGATAAAAAGTATCCTATGTCCTTCCCAGGGCCTCAAACTATTTTTTTACCAAATTTCATTTAAATCAGTTTAATAGATCCAGAGATTACCCCCTACAACGTCACAAAGTCACAATCTTACAAACTCACAAACTTTACCTCTTTCTAATATTAGTATAGAATTCATCCTTAAAACATTGATTTTATTAAAAAATATACATTATTCAGTTACCAAAAATGACGCAGATTGTCTTGATTGACGCATATTCAATATTTCGCTAAGAGGTAGCTCTTAACTAAGGAGATCAAGATGAGGTTAAAATTACTAATATCAATACACTGACTTATTCTATGTAGGCGTTAAAGAAATTGACGGTTAATGTAAAAACTAAATTATCAATGGCATCAGATATTTTTTTTACTTTTTTTTATTATTTGACTGTAGACCAGAGTTTAATGAATGTGTTAATTAAAAAAAACTTTTTATAGTAAGGATGATTCTGTAGTAAGTAGTCTTGATTTTGTAGTAAGGATGATTCGCTTAGTTGAAAGAGACAACCACTTTATTGAAGATGGCTTCCAGTCTATCCAAACATGTGGTGCCACTCTATATGTATATTCATAGTAATTACTCCGAACTGAATAAACGGCTTTTAAATTTGAATACCTTCCAAAGAAAAGGCAGTTGTTTCGAATCTTTGAATATTAGTTGCTTGATAACCGGTTATTTCAGTATCACGGGGCTGTCTGAACTGAGAGGACGTATAAAATTTTTATTGATATAAGAATAAGAGTTTTCGGAATGTTCGTGAAATCACCTCGAACCCTAAACCGGTCTGCGCGCCGCCATTGTGGAATTTCGGCCATGTTTGTTTCGCGAAAAGGCGGGAAAAGGAAAATTAAACTAGACCCAACCGTCACTCGTAGGTATTGAAATTCAAATATCGAATCGGTTGAGTTGTCTGTGGTCATCGTGAATTTCGAGGTGGTCATCTAGTGATGTAGCTAGCGGGGCGGTCGCGGGGGTCGGGGGTGGTGGCATGGGTGGAGGGGAGTGGCGGGGTACGGGGCGAGAGGCGGTTAGTCGCCCGCGCACTGCCGCGCTCGCTCTACACGCATCGCACGGCTCCGGCCAGCGGCGCCTGCGCACCTCTGCCAAAACCAAGCATATGACCACGATCCTGTGCATTTCTCGTTTTAATTTCGCCGAACTTGACGGGAATATGGTTAAGGCTGGAGGGTATATCATTTCAAAACGTGCAGTTCGGGTGTCCGGTACATCGTCAGGTACCCGCCATGTTAAACCGTGCGGCATCTTAAGTTTACACGAGATCAAATCGACGGATGCGCCGATTTCTGCGCAGGTGAGTTTTTATTTTATACGCAATTGCATGTAATTAGTAGAATATCCTCAGACGGCTATTAAATAAAAATCAAATATCCTATTCGTTTATTAGCCGTCACTATAAGGCATATTATGAGAACATGCCTCATTTGCATATATCTAATGTTAATGTACGTTGAGTTTTTTAAGCATCCGGGTTGTGTCTAGCCCACGCAGTCCTTGACCGCTGCGAACTCTCATGCTACGCCAAAATCTTATGACGCATGGAAAAATCCTTTAGTGTCGTTTTCTCAATAGCTCTTTTGTTTAAATTTTTAGCACTTGTTGTGGTGATGTTAATTCATCGGTAGTATTGAGTCTGGGAATAAAACATCAGATTTATGTGGGTATTTTTATAGTTGTTTAAGAAATTATCAACATAATCATATTTCTTTTCGAGTAGTAACTCAACACTTCGTTTCAAAAGTTAAAAAAATCCAAATTGTTTTCCAGGAGATCAAGTTCAGAATTTAAAAGAACTTTTAGATTTTTTTATATAAAGATAAGGTTTCTACTTTCATTAAGTATTTGAGACTACCTACATAAGCAAGCGCTAGATATTAGAAAGTCGCAGTTACCGGACAGCTTAATGAATAAGTTGTGAAATTCCGTCGTTAAGTGTCATTAGCCGATTTTCTCGTTTTGAAATATCGCATGAAATGAGAAAATGATAAATAATGGTTATCATTGTATGGTTGGTTATCTTTGTACGTGGTTGATGTATATTGGTTATCGTTTGCAAAAAAAAAATACTTAGGACACTAAGGGTTCATATCATCCTATTTAATTGACTTTATGTACTTAGTAGATTCGATTGAGTTTTATACGAAGCGTATTTTAAAGTAAATCATGTCCGTAATTTGATTATACCTATAAAGAACTATATACAGAGTTGAATATTCCCGCCGGTTACAAAATATATTATTGGATACTTTTTTACTAAATAGGTGTATTGTATTGACTTCAAAGTCACTTTAAAATTGAAACATAATTTATTCTTAAAGCTTTAAATTTAGTCATTAAAATGTTTTAAATAAGTTCCCTATAGGGCTCAGCTTTTTCAAGTAGATGAGATTAACTGTGGCTCCATATATTTACAATTTTTTTAAATATGTCTAGAATATATAGCTAGATTATGCACTACTTTCATTTCATGTAGATTGTAGGTATATATATTAAAGCCAATGATTTTAGTCTCAACTTAGATTTTATAAACAATAAATTTATTCATATTAAAAAAATAGACATTAAGGATTATTATAACTAATAAAAAATATCATTAAGTTGGTTCAACTATTACAAATTTTATTATATGTCTGGCAAAAAGCAGCAAGCGTAAAGATAATATAATATAGTAGTTAATTATTCTGGAATTCGTCGAGCGCGTTGATGTCTTTTGTAGTAAGAGGGTTGAGACGCATTTGAATAGAATTTACATACGTAATTCTAAATAATTCTATTGCAATTACTGAAAATCGCTGGAAGATTGAAAGTTTTAAAGAAACTACATTTAAATTTTAATTAACTTTCAAATTTTAAATGACTCGTTTTTTGTATCTATTTTATATATTATGCTGTCATTGTGACAGTATGTTTGAGAAAATTATTCTTAATCGAATTTAATTTTCTTTTCTTCAAGCTCAGTCAAATATTTTGTTCTTTAGAATTTTGTTCGAAAAAATATATTCACAATAATCCTCTTTATGATACAGAGCCAGCTTTTAGATAACATATTTAACATTGTATTGTAAAATAATGTTTAGCGTTCGCCAACTTTGTCTTGGCTTAGTCTCTGCATTCCATTCTGGGAATGACCAGTACACGGCTTTCCTCTAAAAATAGCTATTAAGTTTATTACCTATGGCTTATCTTTTTCGGACTAATCTTATTCATTATAAACTTTAAGATAAAAATAACACCAAAAAAGTGTAGTGACTAAGTGTTTATTCAAATCATAAATCTTATAAATATTCTTTAAAAGGAAGAAACCTAGAATATGTATAATAGTTCATTTTCAATAATTCTGCTTTTTAGATAAAGGATTTCATGAGTACTAACTATAATTTATTTTATTTACTATTATTAATATTTTTAGGTTTTAATTAATACTTTTATAGAAGACAATAAGTGATATTTTTAAAAAATAATACCGTCTACGTAGGTATATTCTAAAAGTTTTACGTCTATTATATTAAGAGTATAAATTCAAGATGTAGATAGTGATTTCGTAAAGCCGTTACGCATTGTTCCTATAGGAGTCCATGTATTTACATATTCACTGACCGTGAATGTGTGGGTGTTCGTGTGAATCCACCTTAAAGAATGTAGCTGGAAAAATCTAATTTGTGCAGTGGCTATGATATTTGGGCGGATAGTTTTTGATGCTTTTGAGACGCGATACTGTGACATAATACTCATTATTTATAAATATATGAAATTTATTTTTTATATTATATTATATATTTATTTAAATTACATTCATACAAAAAAGTAGATAAAATACATATTTCTATTTTTAATATGTATTGTTAAATTTGTAAATAAATTCAATGCTACTTTATTAATATTATAAAGATATAGTGTTTGTTTGAACGGTCTAGTCTCAGGAACTACTAATCCGATAACAAAAATTCTTTTGGTATTGGATAGCCCGTTTATTGAGGAAATCTATAGGCTATATATCATATAACACATAGTCTATCTATTCCACACTAATCGTTAAAACGTACCTAATAAACGAACCCGAGCAAAGAGAGGGAAATGATAATTTAATTTTTATTCGACTTTTATAATAAAATGTTTAAATATATTACTTTTATTTTGTCTGTAGTTAAGAATAAGTCATTTTTACCCCATTTACATAGTCAGTGACCGTGAATTTCTCGTGTGAAACCGAACGGACAGAACGTGCATCGTACGGCTAACTAATTGTATGTCAAAATTAAATTAGAAATGCTTCGGTAATCGTGGCTTACCAAAGTTTCTTCTAAATCTAGAATAAAATCTTATCGTAATTTATTATTTTATGAGATATGAATGTTTTATTATAAAAATGTATTTTTTTTTCATTGTTTAAGTGCCGTCGGTCATAAATGTATTCGGATATAAAAAGTTTATGTGCTTTTTTCGGTATTTTGTTTGTAATTAGAGTGAAAATTTAGTTCATTTACGTTTAGTAATTTTTAACTTTACTATGACTTTAAGTGTTCTGTAATTTTATTAGAATTACAGTAATTGAAAATAAAGCAGTGGAATAAAAAAGTAATCTGAATAAATAATTTAACCCTTCAGAGATATTTGTGGCATTTATTCAAACAGCGTTGCATTCATCATTGTATGACAAAGGTCGCCGATTTGATTCTTTTAAGGTTAAATGAGTGCTAAAAACTAGCGATTATCCTTAATAAGGCGGAAAATGGATAATATAGTGTGTTAATTAATCTGTAAAACTAAATGAAAGCACAAACCCATGGTTACCCTACTGCAAAACTCGTAATAGTGCATTAGAAGTATCATCACGATCGCGGGACGACGCCCGTCTGAAGCCATATCTGCGCCGGAATCTACACTGGTTCGCACGCTCTTCCAAACATATTAATAACCCTTACTGTTCCCACAATAAAGGCCATTTTGCAAGTTTATTTACACTGTAATAATACATTCTAAGTTTCATTTTTTAAGTTTCATTTTATAGGTCTTCTCGTTTTTTAGTAACGATTGTAGCTCTTAAATCTTTCAAAATAGGGTTGAAATTATTTGTTGTTTTAGAGTATATTTTTAATTTGTGATGTACGATGTGAAAACTTGCTTTATTAATAAAAAAATGATGAACCAAATGATGTTATATCCTAAAATTCTTCAGATAAAGCTTTTTCAAAAAAAACCTAATCTATTATGTACTTTTACACATTACTATATAAATATGTACGAGTTATAAGCATATATATATTCTTAAAGTAAAAAAATCGCAATCTTAACATTTCTTCAATACTATTTAAGTCGTGAGATCATTAGTATTAGATACTTTTAATATTAATATACCGTACATTACAAAAGCTTTAAAAAAGCACCTGTCGCTGAGCGATAACAAGTGTATTGTTCCAAGCTAATAATAATTTTGCTAACTATATATACTGCAACTACCTGCACGTAAAACTTTATGGTACTTCAAAAAACTTAAAGATCAAGCGGAGAATGACTTGTGAATTTAATTGTCTGGTTAACAAAGGTATCATAATATACCTGTGCCATAAAGCGCTTAAAGGAACAAAAGTATGGATTTTGGTCTTTCAAGTTTCATGAGGTTGTAAAATTGCTTACGAATTCATTGTTTAAAGCCTCTTCAAATATTGTTTCTGTTTTCATTTTGATGTATGAAAGATATTATTCAATAATCTAAGTTGTAACATTAGTTAAATATATCTTTATGGTAAGACAATACAATTTAATAAACAAAATGAAACGAAACTAAAAATATTATAATACTAGCACTACCCGCAGCTTTCAAACTTCCGATATAAACATCAGTTTTACAATAATGTATGGAAGTCTGCCCGATTTGTTGATATGGCTGCTCTGCTCTCTTGGCCTATAGCCTTAAACGTTCTAAAGCAAAAAAAATTTTTCAAATAGGATTAGTAGTTCCTGAGATTAGCGCGTTCAAACAAACAAACTCTTTCTCTTTCTAATATTAGTATAGATTATAATTAATATAAAGTAAATAATTTTCATGGACGAAAATTATACTCGAATACTGTAATTTGTAGCATCTTAAAAAACTTAATGGAGTCATTTAAATAAAGCCTTTTGTTTCTTTTGTAGAATATTAATTAATCGTAGACGGTGTTAGCTCATGCAATACCAAATATGGTCGAATCACATATACAATTTTGTCTAAATATGAGAACATAAAACATTTTACTTTAGTGTTCAATTTGAATCGTTAGGTTTAGGAAATTCTCGTTTTGACTAGATATTATTTGATTTATTCATTTAGAAAAAGTTTGTTTTTTATTAAATGTTTTGATAATACCTGCAGGTAAATTTCTAAGAAATTAATAAAATTTCTAAGAAATCTATTGTTAACTGTAACGCCGCGCCGGCGTGTCCACCCACGGTCGTGGAGGGATTAACTGTACCTATATTTATGAAATGTTATTTTGTTTTTTATATTTATAAAAGTACTTAATTTCATGTACTTCTTAATCTCTTTTGTAATGGTCGCATACTTTTTTTATAATAATTGTTTTAATGCAACAGAAAGTTTCAACACATGTGAATAAAATTATACTAAAACAATAAAAATATAACTTTATTTTACATATCTATACACAACATTTTAAAATAATAATATTAAAGTTAACGGCGAGAATATTTTGAAAGCTAACAACGGTCAAACTCTGTTCAGTTCCATTTTAAATCCCGACCGGACCGCAGGTATAGTAAAGCAGGTACACACCTGCTTTTAATGCCTTTATGTTGTATATTTTGTGTGCCCAAAGGCCCAAAGATACCTTATAAAAGCCTGTGGCCTATAGTTGAAAAGACGCGAGGGGTGGAGGAGGCCATTCAAAGTGGCAGTTTTGATCACTCACCTGTACAAATCGGATCGTTGTGTGGTACCGATAAGTGTTTTGTGGAACATCTGTCCGTAGGTAAAATCTTCTTTTTATTTTTTTGTTATTTTGGCATGATTGTTTTGTTTATACGATACTTTCTTCTTATTCATTTAAAGCTGTGTTTAAAAGTTTTTGTATTTTTTGGTTAGTTTATTATTTGACTAGCGACTCACCCTCGCTCTGCTCGAGTTCATCCTTAGGTACGTTTTAACGATTAGTATAGTTTTCTCAGAGATAAGATATTTTCCCACAGTAAAAAGTATCCTATATGTTGACCCGGATAACCATTTGTCATCATACCAAATTGCATCAAAATATGTTCAGTGATTTTCTCGTAATGTATTCTCAGACAAACAGACGAAAATTCTAAAAACTGTAGATTCAGCCTCTGTATCTATAATAATGACTATATCAATAAGATTTTCCAAAAAATATTTAATGTACAGATTCGACTCAGAATTTTATTATATGTATAGAATTTTTAAATTATAATGCCACGTAAATAGTACCTTAGAAGAATGTCAGTCGAGACTGGAATGTTTTAAGAAAAGTATTTTAAATGTATGGATAGAAAACATTGTTTAAGTAACAACGTACCTATAGTATTTGTATAAAAAGTAGTAAGGTTTGTAAAAAAACCCGTAAAACAGCTAAAATACGTCGATTGATACTTGTCTTCATTCACCTGTCGTTTCCGTTCGAACTACACCTGTGTAGCTACAAAAAGAGATATGTTGTCAATTACATGCTTCGTCCATATTTAGTGAACGTCCCTTTGATGTTTTAATTCTTTGTTTAATTGTATATCATAAATTTTAGTTAAAAACCGCGACTTCACTTTTTTCCCTCACTTAGATTCTAACTTTTCAGGTGTAATTTAAAAGTAATAGGTTTTATTAAATCTAGGTTTAAATGCTTTGAAATCACTTTAAAATTATATTCTTCCCTTAGGGGGGTTACATTTTAAGGGTCGTGCAAATACATAATTATTAGACATTTCAAATACATATTCACCTGCAAAGAAAAAATATTGTAACTTCACACCATCATACATATAATCTACCTAATCGCTGTCTGTACACGGAAGGTATTTGAGAAAAACTATATGTCTGTTTGTCGTGCGTTTGTGTGCGACAATCTCAGAAACGGCTTAACCAATTCGGGTATGGTTTTCACTCATATATTGTAGTAAGCTTCACTTAGTATTAAGTTTTTGTTTTATTTCAATCGTTTAATAAATAAAAGATTACGTCAATTTAAAGTATCACCTAGGGACGAGCCCGAGCGAAGCGAGGTAGTTTCGCTAGAATTGAAATAACGCTCAACTCAAAGTTTTAGCACTGTGTTACAATGTTATTTGCATACGTACTCGTATTTATAGATTTTGTAGTAGCTAAAATTAAAATAAAATTCTTTATGTGGCGCATTCATACTTTGTATATACAAAATATTTTTTTTTATAAAACAAACCAGTATCCATAGAGAGGATAAGGCAAACAATTATTTAATTATGACGTTTCGAACTCTGTAAGGTTATGGCGCTTGTTATTAGCACGCATATGGTCGAAGGGAATAATTATGAGGTGGACGATGAATAATTAATTGATCGATTATTATTATAATTATCGATTATCTTTTTCCCACGACACTACTTGTTGTTTTATTCATTGTATACAATTAAGATAGGGTTTTAAACATAAAGAGCCTAGTATCACAAAGTCTGTTGCTTATAGTCAGTAATATAAATACTATAATAATAGTATGAATAAATATTAGTAAAATTTGAATTTCACGCCTATTCTTTGATTTATAGTTAGTTACATTTTTTGTACTTTTAGCCCGAGTATTAATGTAGCTGGAATGCTAAAAATATTGGCATAATTGTAAATTTCTAGACTGAAAAATAAATATAATGTAATTTTATAAAACCAAAATATTCAACGATAATTTTATATTCTCTCTCTTTGAGATCTATAATTCGTTTCGTTTCTTTTATTATTTTTTTATTGACACAATTATTTTAAGCATAGATATGATAACTGTATTGGAGAAGCAAGATATTGGCTTCTAAAATAATAGTATTTCCATCTACTTCGTAAAAGGTTTATGCTAACTTAAAAGAGAAAAAATATCTATATAGTTATGAATATGTCTGTGTTTTGACGACACCTTTGGCTCAGTTTGTAGTGCAACTTCTACTTGCTGTATTAGCGGTTGCGGGTTCGAGTCCCGCTGGGGACATTAATTTGTGTGATGAGCACGAATGTTTGTACCCCAGTTATGGGTGTTTATATTTATAATATTTATGTATTTAAAGTTATATATGTGTAGTGTATCAACTATCTAGTATCCATAACAAGCCTCGTAGCTTACCATGGAACTAGATGGTACTGTGTGTAAATTTTCCAACATATTTATGTAACGATCTACTGTTAAAGTTCCTGTGAATCCTAATGTCGGGAATTCAAATGCGCTTCTAAAATTTGAATGAACTACGTGATCCGATTATAGGAGGACTACAAATCGTATCTTGGTAATCAACCGTCTTTTGAATATAAAGCAATAAAATTAGTATAATTTTTACCTGCCTTTAGGAAATATGTAATGCCTTTAGGTAAGTTTTTTGTATTGTCATATATTTCGGAGGTCACGTTTATTGGTAGGATCTTGTAAGCAATATTTTAGAATACGTTGAACTGAGATTTTTTAAGAGGCCGTCATTCACTCGTAGCAAATGATCAGGCATGAGTTTAAAAACGGTACCTACTACATCTTTCTCAACTGACTCTTAAGTATTTCACACCTATAAATTTCTAACACCTCTTTCTTACGCAGTTCAATTAATTTTTAGTACCTACTACGATATAAGTTTTTAATAACCAGGAAGCTAAAACATGATTATTTTACTTACTACATTCACTTAAAGAACTTCGCTTTACATTAAATAATATTATCTATACATATAATAAAATTGTAACTAAGTCGAATGTGTACATTTAATATTTGTTTGGAAAATCTTATTGAAATATTCATTATTATCGATACAGAGGCCAAATCTATAGTTTTTATGAATTTTTGTCTGTCTGTCTGGGAACGTATCAAGAGAAAACCACTTGACAGATTTTGATGAAATTCGGTATGATGATAGCTAGTTATCCGGGTCAACATATAGGATACTTTTTACTGGGGGAAAATATTTCATCTCTGAGAAATTTATACTAAACTAAAAACAAGAAACAAAGAACGGGTGACGCTCAAGTATTTTACAAAGTTTTTAGATAAATCGTTTATCGATAGACGAAGACAAAGGGATTTTCTTTTGGAATAAAAGCAATATAAGTTGTATCGTCTTAACAATTTTGAAACCTAAAATATATTTCTTTATATTCTATTTAAGAAATAGATGTCTCGAAATTTCTAAACTTTTTCTTGTCTTAACTGAATCTCTAAATATTTTATTTGGTTCGGTTTAAATAAAGTTTAATAAAACGTATGCATCTTTAAATTTTAAAGGCAACATCTTTTATATTACAATATATGTATAACCCATACATGTAAAAATCAATGCCTGTGCGTGGTAGTTTTAAGTAAAAAATATATAGAGAAAACCCAAAAAACATCCGGAAAATTGAAAAGTTCAAAACTGTTTATTTTATATGGGAATCACTAACCGTTAAAACGTACCTAGGGACGAATGCGAGCGAAGTGAGGTTGATTTGCTAGTACTGAATAAGATGACACTACTACATACTATAAATGCATAAGTTTGTATGTAGTACACAAATTGATTATGACTTGGAATAACACAAATGCTACTGCTAATAATAAAGTTTACACAAAGATGGTGCTGTCTGTATATAATATTATAAATATAAAAGGAATCTAGGGACGAATCCGAGCCAATCTAGGGGAATTCGCTCGTACTAAAAAAAGTATGTATGTATTTAAAGTATGTATTATATGTATACATTTAAAGTTATATATATATGTGTAGTATATTTACTATCTGCTATCCATAGCACAGGCCTCGCGGCCTACTTTTAACATGAATATTTATAACAAATAATTTTATAAAAAATATTATATTTATAATTTCATTTATTTTAATTTAATTGTGGTCTGTCTGGTTTATCCGCCAAAGCGTCAAAGAAGTTTTAATTCAACCGGGCGTAAAGTATTAAACGCACTCATTTTTTATGTTTTTTTTTAAGTTAACTGGTACGGCTTAGCTTTGTCTTTTACGATTATTGTCGATGAAGAGTATAAATTTTAAAAAATATATGATAATGAGTTTAACCGTTTTCATAGCATCGTAATAAAATATATGAAAATATTTTTTAATCCATTGTAGAATGACATCTTGTCTAAGCTCCATATACAATGTGTACTATCTATTTCTCTGGCACGCTCTGTAGCTTTAACGGCTTAACAGATTTTAACTTACGAGATGTCGTAGCCATATTTCATCCTAATTGCAGGAGTGACGCACTGCTTTCCATTATACGATCGGTTTAACATGTTATAGTACTATTACTACTATATTATTATAATATTACTATTTATTCTTACCAAATATTTCCTTATAAGTTAAATATTTTCGTTTTCTTATAGAAAATCAATAGCCTTAGATTTATCTTTAAAGAACAAAAGATCAATGGTTTTCTATAAATCCCTTAAAAATAATTCTAAAATAGAAAACAATTTCATTCGTTGCCCTGATGTGGCGCTGCTTGCAAAAGGCGGCGCTCGCAAACAGGTTCCATACAGAATAAGCTATTACTGAGTTTCTACATCAATTACACTGCCTTTAAATGGTCATGTCTGTGCTCGCATTAAATTTATATTGCGTAGTCGAATTGGCCAATTATTGATATTACATCACACAGGATGGAGAAATTGGTACCTATAGTGATATATTTCTTAACTTACTTAACGTTTGGCTCAGTTTGTAGTGGCCCTACTTTCTGTGCCAGTGATCGCGAGATCGAGTCCCGCTGGGGGCATTCATTTGTGTGATGAACACGAATGCTTGTACTCCAGGCATGGGTGTTTATATTTATAACATGTTTGTATTTAAAGTTATAATGTGTAGTGTATCAACTATCTGGTATCCATAACACAAGCCTCGTAGCTTACCATGGAACTAGATAGTGCTGTGTGTTTAATGTCCCAATATATTTATTATTATTTTTATTATATTATGTAGCCGTTACTCTTGCTTTAAGAAATTTTTAATTAAAACAAGTCACTTTTTGTGGTTTTAATTGTGACATACATACCTATGTTAGGTATATGTAGTATGTTAGTACCGAAAGCACCCTTCAATTAAATAAGAGTGACCAAAAGTGCGAGCTCAATAAGTTTAAACCAAACTTAGCAGTTTTCAATATTAAAATAAAAAAGTAAAAATTTACAATAAACGGACATCCTTTAAATGTTTTCTTGTTAATGAACATGTTTTCTTATTCTATACAAATATAAACTAAATAAATACTACGTTACTCATGCCATATTTCTAACCAAGTTGGTATAATATAAATTCTAAATAAAACAAATTAGAAAACTATACAACGGTGGTACAATAGTTCTTTGGGTTTTATATGGCGTAGTCATTCGGATCGTGACATCATATGTGCTGAGTCTACGGTCACAGATTTCATTTCTTTATAAGGCAAATATTTCTATAATTTTTCTATATAAAGAATACTTGATTTAAACTATAAAAAAATTTTAAAGTCAAATATTTACATAGCGTGTAGAATGATATCATCTCTTGTAACATATAGTAGGAATAAATTGAAAGTATTTAAAATTGATATTCTACATTCACTTATAGTTGTAAAATCCATATAATAATGTAATTTGATCGCAAGACAGCTTATGAGTCAAGTCTGAATCAGTATTCAAGCGTTCCAGAAATTAAAAGTTAACAGGATGTCACGAACGAAGGACTAACGCACTTCGTCCTTTACTGTAAATTCTCTGCACAGTGTAGACGAGACGGAAATTGTGTATGTGTATAAAGAACAAGTAGATATATTAAGTTATTAAATAAAAAATAAGAAATTTAGAATTGTAATTTGTTTGTCTTTTGTTTTGGACATATATATTTATATATTAGACTAGCGATTCACCCTCGTTCCGCTTGGGTTCGCCCCTAGTTACGATTTAATGTTTAGTATAGATTTCTCAGAGATGACATAATTTCCCGCAGTAAGAAGTATTCTGTATGTCGACCCGGATAACCAGCTATCATCATACCAAATTTCATCGAAATCTGTTCAGTGGTTGTCTCGTGGTGCGGACACAGACAGACAGACAAAAATTCTACAAATAAATTCGGCCTCGGACTCAGAATTTTATTATTTTTATTATATATATATATATATATACATATGTATATAATATATATATATATATATATATATATATATATATATATATATATATATATATATATATATATATATATATATATATATATATATAGACAAATATATAGACAAATATATACCTTGCTGTGGTTAAAATGGCAATGCTTTGGCCTAGAACATTCTCTTTAAACAAATTTTTGCGTTATTCTTTATTGTACAGAAACAAATAGAAGAACTAAGAACAAGAACAAGTGTAACATATATGCAAATAAGTATAACTGTCCAGAGAAATAATCAATTTTAAGTTTATTGACCAAAGTTAAAATCTCAGTAACTGCTGTCTTGCTTTAAATTTTCGTCAATTGTCGTGACCGTTGAAAAGTCTGAAGGTCGCCATACTTTTTTGTCTCAAGGTTGTCGTAGCTGTGCGTTGTATGGGCATAATTTAAATTCGATTGTGGGCGCTGCGCTATTGGTATTCATAAGTGCGTGGTTTGAATAAGGTGTTTTTGTCCCTCATCGGAATTGCCTTGTGGGGACGTGATGTGAACGTACAGTTCGCATGCTATTCATCGTCAAAGTTGAATTTATCAGACCAAATAGTTATGAACGTTTGAAGTTAGTAATATTTTTAATAGATATTATATTTTTAAATATTTATTGTGGGTTAGTGGATACGTGTATTCTATTGTAAGGTCGTACTTTTGTTTATATCTAAGTGCAGCCTTGTTGTGTACACTTAAATCTAATAAAGTTGACAAAATGAACGTTTTAAGTATTATATTTAGCCCTTTTTAAACACACGCAAAATAGGCGCGTAGTCGTCGAGTTGCGGAAACCAGCCCGAACATACCATACCATACCATAGCCCTTTTTAACATCCCATTGCTGGGCACGGGTCTCCCTTTAATACGAGGGGTTCAGGCCATAGTCCACCAGGCTGGGCGTGCGGGCGGACTTCACATTTCGAAAACTTGCTAGGTTCTCTCAGACATGCAGGTTTCCTCACGATGTTTTCCTTCACCGTATTAAGGCAAGCAATAAATAAGGCAAGTGATAATCATGTTAGAAATGATTTGCACATGAAAATATCAGCGGTGCGAGACCTAGGATTTGAACCTGCTTCACTCGGTTTCCCAAGCGGGAGCGTTACCCTTTTTTTTTGTCGGGAAATGCATTTACGCATACCATCTGTTCCCCCAGGTGGTGATGTGGGGCTCACCGGCTAGAAGAGCCGGTACTACCCACTAAAACCCGACATCCCTTCCCCCCGCCTTAGTGGGACGCCGCAGGATCGAAAACCCTGTCTTAAGTGATTGAATTAAAATAATTCATTTAAAATGTACTAACGTTTTAGTTTATAGCAGTAAAGTATAATTGACAAATCTTGTTCTATTTTCCAGCTAATTTCGTCAATCTAGAAACAAATATCACGAATTAGTCTCATAAGGTTACATCGTGAGGTTAAGTTTGAAGGATATGCTTGTCTGCAATGCATTTATTTGCACGAATGAACGTGTTTATGGATTAAATTTTTTACTACATAAGACACAGTAGTAACTTGTAGTTTTTTGTAAGCAGTGTTTAGTTCGAATGAGTGCGACATTATATATGAGTTTTGTGTTAGATTTGTACTTAGGTTAATGACGGTACCTACTTTGTTTGAAAGTTATCGTTACGTAGGTACTTTGAATCGCGGATTTTAAAAAATGAATTGGTTTTTATTTGCACCTGTCTTATATTTTTAGAATATATTACACAATTTATATTGGTACTACCAAGTTGATATTCAAAGGTTTTTCGAGTAATTATCTATAAAATCTAACTTATCTAAAATCTAATTTAATTATATGTCTGATAATTTTTTTTTAATATTTCAATTGAAATATTTTTTTTATAGTTTAATTTTAATTTTGTCTATTAACTTATTATTATTTTTTTAAATTAAACTTTTAATTAAATATTACTGACGTGATATTTAATGTTGTGATAACCTATAGTTAAAAGAAATTTATGAAATTGTTAGCACATGAGTATCATACCGTTTTTAATGTATCTTTTCTTGTTTATTCATTAATAAATAAATAAAATATTTACTTGTAATATATCTATTATAAATAAATATATCAATTAACCGCTTTTTAATCTAAAAAGGCACAACGACTTCAAAATCAACTACTCATTTCTACTAACTTTGTAAAGCAATTTTCAAATAGTTATTTTAGTATTAAAATACGCGATTTTCTCACATTTGCGTGTAAATATAACGTATGTGTGAAGTTTTTCAATTGTTTTCGAAGTCAAGTGCAAATCGACATTACGACGAAGTCTATTCGTACAATAAACCAAACAAATTCACCAAGGCCGAGACTGGTCGTTGCCTCGTTGAAATTACCTTTTACCGGTTGAAGTAATTTTAAATATCAAGATAATTTTTAACCAACTTTATGAAAGAGGAGGTTCTCTTTTGCATATCATCGCAAATTGTGAAACAATTTTTATACTTTTCTTAATAAATAGGTTTTTACCCATAAGGAGTTCCTTTCGCTTCCTTCCCTTAAGGATCCCTGGTCCCTTCTAAAATAACAAAAATTATGAATATAAATAGTTTTAAGTGATTTTTAAGATGGTGTATTTATGTTAAGTTAAATAAAATTATAAAAAAACGGTGAGTAAACACAATTCCTATGAACAAACTTTGCATTCCGTAATCGGACGACCGGGCGACGGGCGTCAATGCCCGCTATTTTCAAGCGTATGGCACAAGGTATAGCCCCGAGCTTGATTAGATTTTAACATAGAAAAAGGGATTATTTTTATTTGAGATCTTACGACCTGACGTCAGATAACTCTATTTTTTTAAAAATAGCACCTAAATTTATATTATTTTTCTTTATTTATTAAAAAATATTATGAAGATTCTATTTTTAAACACACATAGCTATAAATAAATATGTTGAGACATTAACACACAGCACCATCTAGTTCCATAGTAAGCTACGATACTTGAATTATGGATACCAGATAGTTGATACACTACATATGACTGGAGTACAAACATTCGTGCTCGTCACACAAATGGATGCCGCCAGCGGATCACGAACCCGCGACCCCGGTCACAGAAATTAGGGTTACTATAAACTGAGCCAAACGTATTGTCAAGTATAAAATCTCTTTTAAATCAGTTACATCACTATATATTTTTTCTGTATTTCATAAACCTAACAAAAACGGTTCCGCGAACTAGTCTCTAAGTGTGACGCATATTTACATAACAAATTTACACTTCGAACTCAATATGAACTCAAAGTCTTTATTTCAAATAATTTGTCGATGAACAACAAATTTTGACGTAAATTGTCATATTATTTGCAAATATTGATGTATTATTTGTAAATATAAATGAATAACGTTTATGTATCTACCTCTTGACAGAGTATAATATACTCTTTTAACACACTTATTATATAACTAGCGACTCACCCTCGCTTCGCTCTGGTTCGTCCCTAGCTTGCTTCCCAGTACAAACTTTCATCCCCATTTTTACCCCATTAAGGGTTGATTTCCGAGATAAAAAGTATCCTATGTCCTTCCAAGGGTCTCAAACTATATTCTTACCAAATTTCATCTAAATCAGTTCTGTAGATCCAGAGATTACTCCCTACAACGTCACAAACTCACAAACTTTACCTCTTTATAATATTAGTATAGATAAGAAAGGAAATTGACATATTTCATGGATCGATAATTATAATCGACAAATCTCCAAGCTAAGTCAAACTTTTCGACATCCCCAATAGAAATTTTAAAAGTAGGTAAAAAAAATAAATAAGGACACCATTGTATTTTATCAGGATTTTGTTCTTCAAACAAAGTAGGTATCTATAATATAGTAATTGCTTAGCAATCTTAGACCAATATTTAAATACAAAGATCTATTTCTTGCTTTTCTTGTTACAACTAAAGTTAGCAAATTGCTCTAAGTTCTTCTTGAAGAAGAAAACGTTTCTTTAATTTTTTTTAAATCACCAAAAGAAAATATTACATTGAATAACCATTAATTACTCTTTTAATTAAAAGAAGATAAAAAGTTAATTACAACTTTTGAAAGCACTACCCTTTCCTTTCTTAATTTACAGTCGAACTCCCTTTGATTAAATATTTGAGCTTTACGAAAGTTCAATTATTTTATTTATATATAATTTGATGCTAAGTAATACGCACGTAAAATGTCTTCTTCGATGAGAAATAAGGCTAACAAGCTTGTTGATCAATCGAATAATACTGTATATTTTTAATTTATAAGGAATTGGGCCATAACTGATTGGGTACACCTTGCGGGGCTTTTAACTAGAGATTATAAATTGTTTCGACGTAAGTTCGTGTTTAAATTAACATTTTTATTAGGATATTTAAAAAATATACATTATTTATTTATATAACAATATTTGTTCTTTTTAATTAAAAATGTATACCGACTTTAACATCACAACAAAAAATTACATCATTTTTGAATATATTTTTTTCCAAATTTATGAGACCACCCCTGAGATTTACACTCCTCTAAACTTTCCAGTAAAAAAGTATTATTATATTAAATTTGGTTCACAATTTCTGAAGATTTCGCAGTAAATTCAGTATCTCTTTCTTTTTAAGTCGGTCAGTAAAAATAAAAGATAATGCACTTGGTTTAATATATTTATATCTCAATTTCAGGGAACCGCTGAACGCAGACCTGTCGCCTGCATAACAGAAGACAAGAATATAACAGCAACACTGTAGGTTTTCTTTTAACCGATTTCTATTTTATGACATTATCTACTATCATTATTATATTATATAAATTATATATTTTTTCTATTATATTATTACAGGATCACTCATGTTCAATGATTATTTTTATACCAATCTTATTTTTTGTTAAGCTTTTGTTTCGTCAGTATTTATATAAATTAGATACAAGATACGAAAGAAACTAAAAGAAAGATAAAGATTTGAAGCAAGTGAAGCAATTTTGAAGATAGCAATCAAAAGATATGGCTAAACTGATGAATTTGCAACTTTATTTTGTGAAGAAAACCTTATTTACCAACATTTTTGGACTTTCAAGACAGACAGGCTAATTATCTTTGGTTTTCTAGCTGTATGAGTATTGAGACGTCATAAAGCTAGGTTACCGGAGTTAAGGGCCGTCTTTGATCTACGATACGAGATACGAAGATACGACACGAAGAAGAAATATTTTTTCTGAAATGCTTTGTTCTTTTATTTTGTGTGTACTTTAAATTGAAGTTTTTTTCTGTTAAATTTATGGCTTAGACGTTTTATTGTAGTTATTTATGAACATTATAATGTTAGTAATAGTTAATTGGAGGCTTAGCAAAATATCATTGTACAATAGTTGAAAAATAGAAATATTTAAAAACGTTTACGTTTTAACGTTTAGTATAGATTTCTCACAGATGAAATATTTTCATGCAGTAAAAAGTATCCTATATGTTGACCTGGATAACTCACTATTATCATAACAAATTTTATCAAAATCTGTCCTATGCTTACTTCGCTAAGCGGTCACAGACAGACAAAAATTCTAAAAACCCATGGTATCGATAATAGTGACTACTTCAATGAGATTTTCCAAAAAATATTTGATGTACAGATTCGATTCAGTTAGAATTTTATTATATGTATAGATTGTAGGTATTGAAATGGTAAATTTGATCGTTATGTCATAGAAACATAATATGTATATCGATTTCGGTTGGCCGAAGTAAGGAAAACTTGTCCAGGTGGAGACGATGAGGCACTTATTTGCATGACAGCTTATGGATGCCACTGATAAAGCTATAATGGTGCCTAAGTTTAGGGCTGACTCAATTTAATTGTTGCTGTCGATACCAGAAGCAGAAGAAGATTACGTCGCTCTTGTATATACTCATATTATTTTAGATTTGTATTCTTCACGATTGTAGCATGAGATTTTGTTCAAACCCTCTTTTTAATAAAAAATCGTGGGCTATCTTTCTCTGTAAGAATATTTGTTTTGTTATAAAAAAAATAGCAGCTGTTCTTGTTGTTTAAAGTAAATTAGGTTTAATAGAACCCAAATTACAATTATATATATATATATATATATATATATAAACTTGCAGCCACGTCGTCCGTGTTAGCTTTTTTAATATTAATACAATAAAAAAATGTATTAATAAAAGGTAAAAAATGAACTGTGTAAACGATTCGCCGCCAGTTAATAACCGCTGAACATGACAGGCAATTTGTGCCAGCTAAGTAATGAAAATTCATCACACTAATTGGTTATTGTTATAATTGCTTTAGAAATGTATTAATTTTTCACGCATCAATGTGAACGGAAAGAGATTTAAAGTCAAGAGATAAAGAGTTTTGTTTTGTTCAGTAACATGAGTTTGTTACTGCAGTTGTGAAAAGTTTTGGATTTTTACCAAAATTAAGTAATAAAATTTGTATTATAAACTAGATTTTTATTGTTCTAAGCTTTTTTTACTCATACATGATATGCAAGATGAATGTTATGAGTATAAGGCAGATAAATAAACTCGTTAGTGACCCTATAAGGGTTCAGTTTTGTTAATAATTACACTGATCCCTGAAAATCTAATAATAATTTCAGTTATGGTGGCCAATTCCACTGAAACAAAACTATAACGACAAATAGGAACACAAGAGTGTGCGCAGACTCATGCGCATACTCTGTTCCTTTTAACTTTCATATTCCGGTGTGACAACTATTTGACACAACGGATGAAGATAACAGTTCTGTTTAGCTTCCTTCTACTAATGAGTCTTCCTGACAAAAACCCAGTCATTACTTTGGCCCGGCCCGGAATTCGAACCCAGAACATCTTAATTGTAACCGTTCCAGTTAGCCGAGTTTTCGAGATTTTGTAACCGCTCAAATTTTGATATGTATTATACTAGCGACTCACCCTCATTCCACTCGGGTTCGTTCCTAGTTACGTTTTAAGATTTAGTATAGATTTCTCATTATTTTCCTGCAGTGAAAAGTAACCGGATAATCAGCTATCCAGTCTATATCTGTCAGTGGTTTTCTCGCGAAGCGTTCCCAGACAGACAAAAATTCTAAAAACTGTAGAGTCGCCCTCTATATCGATAATAATAACTATTTCATAAGATTTTCCAAGAAATATTCAATGTACAGATTCGATTTAGTTACAATTTTATTATAATACTAGCGGCTCATCCTCGCTTCGCTTGGGTTCGCCTCTAGAAAACCGAAAACAAATTATCTCTCGGGAATCGTATATTTTTGCGGGATAAAAGTAGCCTATGTGTTATTCCAGATTATAATCTATCTTTGTGCCAAATTTCATCCAAATCAATTCAGCCGTTCTGCCATGAAAGAGTAACATACTCACAAACTTTCACATTTATAATATTTATACAGACAGATGTATATACAAACATTTGTATAAATATTATAAATGTGAAAGTTTTTACATGTTATATGTTTAAGTTTAAAGTAGATTGTTGACGGAATTCTGTATGTATGAATGTACAATGTACATAATATGTCTTAAACATTGAACGAACACATGGAAGTTTATACTGTCCATTCTTTATTCTAGATAGAATAAGGCATAATGCGATGTTGGTTTTCGTTAGCAAATGTGAAATGTCTAAAGTCTTAAGTGGAACATAAACAATGGATAGAATTCCGTTAAGCTATAACCATCTATTTTGCAAGAAAAAATGTAAGGAAAACGCGACAAAACAACTCATCATCACCATTTTAGCAGAGAGTATAGAAGTAGTACTAGTAGTATTTATTTCTCTGCATCTGCCAAAAATTAATGTTATATTATAACTTACGACGACACGTTTGGCTCAGTTTGTAGTGTCCCTACTTGCTGTGACAGCGGTGGCGGGTTCGAGTCCCGCTAAGGGCATTAATTTGTGTGATGAGCGCGAATGTTTTTACTCCAGTCATATGTGTTTATATTTATAATATGTATATATTTAAAGTTATATATGTGTAGTGTATCAACTATCTGGTATCCATAACACAAGCCTCGTAGCTTACCATGGAACTAGATGGTACTGTGTGTTAATGTCCCAATATATTTAACTTTAAATTTAATATTTACTAGCCGAGTACATCCAATAAAACTTTCATTTCCCTCGTCCACAAGTATTTTCGAATAAACAACTGTATTTTCTCATAAATGTATTTCACTTAATTAGTTCCCAGCTTTCGAACTTTCCGTTCTCATATACCAATGTATATATGAAGTAATTATTTTTAATATTCACTGACAATGCACTAGCAATAAGCTTTTACTAAATTGGTTTTATGTTTATACAATTTCAATTAATACAGAACAAAAGGGAGTATTATAGAATAAAATCGAATCGTCGCACCATTTTCAGCATACAAAGACTGTAAAAATAATTATTTTTTAGTTTTTATACTGCAAAATCTATATATAAATAGAGAAAAACAAAACAGAGCACTACCTTTATTACCTCCGTTTGTCAAGCTTTGACGAGTTTTAGTGTTATCAATAAAAAAATCAATAATGATTATGAATTTCGACCACTGGGCGAACACTAGTACCAATACAATTAACTGCTTTGTTACTGTACTAAAATCCTGATGTCCTGGGTTCGAGTCTCTGGACGGGCCTAAGTAAGCTGTAGTTATTGGATGTTTACAATATCTCAGTGTCAATCCCGAGTTGGGAGTTTGATTAAATTTGAGAGTAAAAAGAATAGAGAGTGCACAATGTACATACTGCCAGCGCGCATACTTGTGCACTTTAATCTTAGTGAGAGTGGCCGTTGTTACCGAAATTGGTCATTAGGTTGCTATTATTATTGTTACGAGTATTTGACGTTTAAATGAAGCTGAGCAATTATTATTAGTTCACATTGATTGATTAACTTGTTTCATATTAATTTTTTTATTAACAAATCATAATTAAATCAAATCTGGTACAGAACCAGATGAAAGCTTTTAGATAATTCGTAGATTATATAGACCTTTCAAAATATAATCGAGGACGGAGAAGATCTAAGGACTTATTTCTTTATAAACACATATTGAGTTTACACGGTTATTTTCGCCTTAAAACTAATATTAAACTTTTCGTTTGTCGTGTCCCTGTTAATCTTAAAAATAGCTTATTTTACTCATAGAGATTTCAATGGTGTGCAGAGGATTCTGTTGAAAGAAACAAAGTAATTTTAACATGGGAATTAGTTTTTGCGGGATAAAAAATAGTAAGTTATACCTATACATAAGTTCTTAACACGAGGTCGGACTAAAATTGAAAAATATATACTTAACTAGTAAATATACATAGGTATATAATTTTAAATACTTAATTGTTCTAAGAAATATTTACAAACCAATCTGACAGTACAATATATTTAGTATGTGAAAGTGTTCTGTCTACCAGAAGCTGTGAGAAGTACCAGAAGCAACCCGCATGATACATCACTCATCGAAGAAGCGGCCACTTCTTAGTACGTCAAGGCGATAGTTAAAGTTATCGACCTTAGAAAATCTCATAAAATCGAGACCCGGGAAATAGACCCGTTTTATTGAGCTAACAATCGCAATCTAATAAGGTTCATACTTTTGTAGCAAAATAAATATCGTTTTTGGCGGAAAAAGTAATAAGGGGCTGGCTGCTATTTACCACTGAGAGTAACAGTGATTTTTTCATTTAATAATGTTATAATTGTAACTTTAACTAGAATGCCCTGTGGACGTAGCTCTGCCCTTTTCGGAAACACAATATACCTATCGGGTCTCACGTTGGTTTACACTTTATATGGTAATTGATTCGCTTCTAAGGGTCTTAGTGTGATGTTAGACAGCTAATATCTCTCCTCACCTCCCTTAAATGCACGAATAGTTCTAGAGATTAGCGCTATCAAACATAAAAATTTAAATATAATCAAAGCCGATAGAGAAATAATAAACTATATAATAATACGTTGGGACATTAACACAGCACCATCTAGTTCCATGGTAAGTTAAGAGGCTTGTGTTGTGGATACCAGATAATTGATACACTACACAAACAACTTTAAATACATACATATTATGAATATAAGCACCCATGACTGGACTTTAAACATTCGTGCTCATCACACAAATGAATGCCTCCAGCGGGACTCGAACCCGCGACCGCTGGCACAGCAAGTAGGGTCACTACAAACTGGCCCAAACGTGTCGTCAATTTTGATACATTAATGGTTGCAATTTTAAATTATTATATTCGCTTATGAAAACTTTCAACTGAATTAATTTCATTTATTTAATAATACTAGCGTTCGTCTTGTGGTCAAGATCATTGTTGAAAATTTGAGGAAAACGCCCTAAAATTTACCTATCTCATATAAAAAAAAAATCCAAATTTTTTACCTCAGTAGCTTCTAGACATAAAAAAAAAGAAAATCAGCTGACAAACAGACGAGAAAAAGGTACTGAATAGTTTTATCTTTGCCTATTTATATATAGGTAGAGAACTTGTGAATGAATAGACGAAAATTATAACTTTGTTACAACCATACATACTCGTATATTTATAATTTTCATATATAAATAATTTAATATATATATTAATTCTAATTGTATAAACAATAGATTTTCTTAAGGAATACCTAATTGAAAGGAACCGCGTGTCCTTTGTCCTTTGTAGCATATATACGTGGATAATTGTTTCCTTTTCTATCCTTTTATGACCTTTGATTGGGTCGAAGGTCTATAAAATTGACCGCTTTGATGATAAGTTGGCGTAACGTAATATTCTTTAATATATTGAGTAAAATACATAGAGCGATGTGTGGGTAAGTAGCTTTTGGCGATGATATAACTCATAGTTGATATTGTTAGTTTAGGGCAAAAGTAAACGCATTCGCCTTTTCTAGATTTAATTTCGATATGTGATATGTAGTTTGGTTTTTATAAAACCTGAGTTTTTGTGAATGGCGCGGGTTCAAATCCCGCGTCTGCTTGCAGCTTTAAGATATTCGTGTGGAAATCTCATTTTTATTATAGCGAATAATTGCATATAAGGAAAATATTATAAGGAGTTTTACACGTCTTAGAGAATATAAGTATATTGTAAGTCTAGCGTGGTGGAGTTTTGCTTCTCACATCGCCTCTCCATTATTGGGACGTAAAAAGGCAATTTTTTTGGTATATAAAAATACAACGTCCCTGTCTACTTGTCCATTACTGAGCTTATAATTCGATGATCTACATTAAATAATTCTATTTATGAAGAAATATGTATGTTATTTGCCCAAGTTTAAATTTTTGTTACGTTCAAAATTGCAATCCTGTTCTGTAATAATACGGAGTAAGTAGTATTTTTTTTTAAATGCATGATGTAAAGAAAATCTTTGAAATTTAGACAGTCCTTCACTCTTTTTGAAAAAAATGTAGTACGTTGGGATGCAAAATGTACAGAAAAAATAAAAATTAACACCATGAGCCTTATATATTTTAAACCCACATTCAAATTATCTTAGGGTACAGAACCCTACTTGCGAGCCCGGCTCTCTACTTATTTTTAACTAACGACACCCCCCTACGAACTTTTTAACGGTTAGTATGAAATAGACTATATATTATATTACTGCTCCGCTCTCTTGGGTAATAGCATTAAAATAAATAAATTTAAATGAATAATAATTTGTAATTATAATTGAAGGTGGATTTAAATGTAATTTTAATTAGTTTATTAAAATGATTTATAATTAAAATATGTACATATTGCCCGTCACTTTCATTTAAAAATTGAAATAAGTCGTAACAAAGTAGAGGTACTGGAAAGTGTTTCTAGAATGTCAAATTAGAGCTTGATTAAAGTATTTCATTTACATTGAAAAGAAATTAAAATATTAATTAATTTGAGGAGGTAAATTAATAAAATAAACTGTAACTTTTAATATTACTGTTACATTACATTACTGAGACAAAAAAGGGATAGCTAGATAATTTGACCGACATAGAATAAAATTTTAGATATAAAAAAAATTCTAGAAAACTTTATTACCAAATTTAAAAATATTTCAAAGTCGGAGATAACTTATAATTAGTAGGTTTTATTCATATAAAAATGATATTTGTCTCTCATTTTGTAATACTGAAATTAGTTATAGTATAAGATCCAAAGCTAAATCGTTCTCCGACCGCTGCTTGCTGGGCTTAAATTGTATATTTTGTATTTTATATTAAACATAATCTATATAAATAAAAGTAGATGTTCGTATGTTTGTCCTCTATGCGTTCCTAAGCCATTGATCCGATTGTGATGAAACTCTGGTGGGTTATTTTGCATACGCCTGCAAACGTTCCTGGTGCAAAAAATTTTTTTTCTTTGTACGTTTGTTTGTTTTTAATGAGTTCTTAAATCATTCAAACTTAAGAACGCATCCGAACGAAGCGACGGTAAGTCACTACTAGTACACAAATAAATATATCGCAGATGAATTGTCTCGTAAAATAACCCAATACAATATTATTAAATACTATTTTGAACAATAAAAACATTTCAAAACAGGTCTGTAGAAGTGAGTAGTCTCTGCCTGCATAGAACAAAAAGTTACAAGTTTTTATCTTCCTCGAGGGCACTACGAAGCAAGACCAGGTCGACTGTTTTTTCTGTCTGGTAAATGTTAGAAATATTTTTCCATCGTCAAAACTGTTACAGAAAAAAATACACAAGATTGTAATTATAAATGAGTTTTCCTTTACGTTTGTTTGGGTATTGATCTTATTAGCGGTAGAATGTTATTTCAAATAACATACTTTCTTTGAATGGAAATGTACTATTATCCTTATACAAGTACTAAAAACATGAAATTGCTTATTGATTTTTCTTTCTTACATATACCAATGGGCAGCAATGATTTCATGCATAGTTTATGGAATGCAATGATTTAGACTATCCTATATTCATGTATATAAAGTTGATATCTAGAGATGTTTGTTAACCTATTTTTAAAAAAAAAGTTAGTTAAAATATCATTTTACGAACCGTTTTATATGATGTCAAAAATATCGGGTAAGATAATATAAACAAGTCGATGAAACGGTATTGCTTGATAGTTCATTAATGTGCTAACTAATAAATATAGTTTCGACTTCACAATAAAGTAAAAATTTAAAAACTATGGTGAATACTGTATTTCTGAAGTGTTCCTTAAATGACAACAGTCGAGAATGGGTTAAAGTTAGTTTGTTTGGAAAAATTAGCTCGCAAAATGTGTATTAATTAATATATAGCTCTTGACCACGGCTTCGCTGGCGTAGTAAGTGGAGTGGGGATCCAAGGTAGCCAATGTCCGTCCCTAGGATGCAATTTATCCTCGCCAAATTTTATCGAAATCTGTTCAGCCGGTAAAAAGTAAAAAGATAGAGATGCTTTCATATTTCTAATATTAGTATAGAGGTATAGATTATTTGATTATAATTATTAAATATTAGAACGAGAGCAGAGGCCGATGTCTAATGTATTAGTAAAATATTATTATGATTTATATAAGAAATAGGAAAAAATCTAGTAATTTTCTTGCGCATAATGTAATATACTTTGTGGTTCCTTAATATATTTCGGGTAACTCCTTTGAAAATAATGAAGCAAAACAGCTTACTGAAATATGAAGGACATTTTAATGGTCGCTTTAGCCTCTACAATCTACAAATACTAAAGACAATGATTTTTATTGTCGAATTTAGAATATGTATATTAAAATATTAAATTCAATTACTATTATTAAAATATAACTAAGTATTTGTTTTAAAATATACTGAAATATTTTACAAAATTACTATTAGACACGAGAAAGATTTGTTACGGCATTATATATAGTGTCTTTCTCAACTGAACCCAATATATATTATGCCAGTGAAATTTTATTCTGAAGATTAACAGACAAACACACAATAATACAAAAGTTCATTTGCACTAGGAACATGATATGAATTTTGGCATTTTTCATAATTAAACTGTAGGATCTTGTATGACATTCAAGATTTGCTATATCGATAATAATGACTATTTTAATAAGATTTTCCAAAATAATATTTAATGTGCAGATTCGACTCAGAATTTTTTTATATGTAATTAAAAATCTATCTATACTAATGTAATAAAAAGGTAAAGTTTGTATGTGAGTTTCTGAATTGTGAGTTTGTGACGTTGTAGGGGGTAATGTCTGGATCTACAGAACCGATTTAGATGAAATTTGGTAAAAAGATAGTTTGAGACCCTGGGAAGGACATAGGATATTCTTGAACCCGGAAATCATCCCTTAAAGGGGTGAAAATGGGGGTGAAAGTTTGTATGGGGAATCAACTTAGGGACGATCCCGAGCGAAGTGAGGGCGAGTCGCTAGTATATAGATAAAAGTAACTGCCTCGGTGGTGTAGTGGCTAGCATGTACGGCTGCACACCCGGAGGTCCTGGGTTCGAGTCCCGGGTCGGGCCAAGTTTAGTTGTTGAGTCTTTCTGTATAGTAAGTCTCAGTAACAGCCCGGAGTTGGGAAGTTGGCGGTGTTTCACCCCCGTGCCTCGGAGAGCACGTTAAGCCGTCGGTCCTGCGCCTTAACTCTTACCGGTCGTGTCGAGCAGTCGTCCCACCGGAGTATGAGAGTGATAGGAATAGAGAGTGCACCTGTGTCTGCGCGTACACTTGTGCACTATAATATCCCCTGCGCAGTTGGCTAGTCTCAATGAGATTGGCCGCCGTGGCCGGAATCGGTCGGGAGAATATCATATAGATAAAATGACAAAACTGGTCCATTAGTTTATGTTTCAAACTAAGCGTTCTGCTCACAAGTCAGTTTAATGAAACTAAATCGTGCAACTTTCATTAGTGTTGAACGGCGTTCTAAGTACTCAGGAGAGCACTTCGGGTACATTAGCTTAGCAAATTGAAATATACGGTCTGGATTAGGTTAATATTAGGAAAAAGGACCTTAAAGTACTACCGTTAACACTTTAAATCTAATCGATATCTATCATTTTATTTGACGCGAGCCCTCCCTTTAATCGATTTCAAAAAGGGATACTCAATTTAATTATCTTTCTGTATGATCTTTATAATTCTTTTTCTTGGAAGAAGATGAGAGGGTAAAGTAGTATTGTGCTAGTAGCCGTACTACTCGTAATAATTTACCAAAAAGTAGGTACGGTTTATGTATAGTATAATATACAATACTAGCGAATCAACCTCGCTTAGCTCGGGTGCTTCCCTAGGTACGAGCTTGGTCACAATTTTACGGGTTTTTAATTTTTTGCGCGGAACCCTGATTTTTTTCTTAAATAAAAGTAGCCTAAGTAACTTTTCTAACATCAGCTATCTGCCAGTGAAAGTCCCGTTAAAATCGGTCCAGCCGTTACGTAGATCAGCCTAAGCAAACAGACAGATAGACAGACTATACTTTAATGTGTATTTAGTAAAAAGCTGTTATTTTATCATTACAAAAAAACATTTTAATTTTACTTATCTGTATAGTTTATAAATACAAAATATCTTCGTCGCGTCGCTAGTATTTTATAGTTTTTGTTTTTCAGCAGTCTTAAGCCTGATAAAGCTATAACGTGTGGATCACTTTTCCTATTACGTTGTACCAACATAGCAGGAATGTGCAAAAAGCTGGGAAAATCTTCGAATTTCGAGTGAACACCTGCTGAGTGCTTTACGATATTGCATTACGTGGCGTTGCTTGTACATGCATGAGTGCTTGTTTCAATTTTGCTTTAGTACGATATATAAGACAAAGGGGAAATTGAAGGATTTTGGGCTTTGGAAACGCTTAAGGTTTTAATATGTTATACAGAAACCGTATAGTATCTATATTATTTTACGTGTAAAGTATTAAACGTCGATTTCTCAGCCAATCTATGCTTCTTTACTTAGAAATGATGTGTCTGAACAATATTATATTAAAAAGCTTACCCATATTGAGTTGTTACTATATTTACACGATAAACTAGATTAAAAAGTTTTTCTGTGTGTGTTTGCACTTTTCTCCGAAATTATATTTTGTATTGGTTAATGTAAATAGTAATTTTATGTCATTGAAAAATACATAATTATAACATGTGATTTTTGGATAATAATAAAGCCCGAGGGCTTTCGATGACAATGGCCTGCACATGATTGCGCACAGACACTAGTGCACTCTATTCCTTTAAACTCTTATATTTAAGAGTGACCATAACTCGATAGGATTGTTTAGAAATTAGGCGCATGACCGACAGTTTAATGTGCTCTCCAAGACACTGGAATCTTCACACCGCTGACTTCCCATCTCTAGGCTCCTATTGAATATTCCATGCAGAAAAAACCCAGTAAATGTTTTGGCTTAGCCAGGGACTCGGACCCAGGACTTTATGATCTGCAACCGTACATAAGTCGAGACGAGATGGCCGTTGGATAATACTGGAGCTATTACATGAATTATTATATGAAGGCACCTCAGATTGATATGAGGAAAAGAGATTAAAAAAAACAACTAAAGTATAAAAGTTCAGAAAAGAGCGAGTCTGACTCACTCACCGGCTGTGTAGCATTAAATATTGACAATTATTTTTTTGATAGCATAAATCACTACATATTATAAAACAAAGTCCTCCGCCGCCTCTATCTGTCTGTCTGTTCGTGATAAACTCAAAAATTGCTGCACCGATTTTCGTGTTATTTTCACCAATAGATAGAGTGGTTCTCGAGAAAAGTTTTAGTATAGAATTTGTTAAGTTTTTGTGTACATTGCTTAAAATATAACGATATTTGTTAGAGGCGTCGGAAAAAAATAAGCCGTCTGGGAGCTTTCAACGAAAATGCTGGCTAAGCCCTTTGAGATTATAACAAAATAATGTGTGGTGGAATTTTGTATCTTGTATAGGTCTATAGAAAAGTCCGCGATGGCATATGTCTATCTCTTAAAGATAACATACTATATCCATTTTAATGAGTGTCATCCCTATTATTTTATTTTACCTATTTTTCCCACAGCATTGTCTAGTTGTCAAACCTGTCTGTATATTAAAGTCAGTGACATATTGATAGTATAAATAATTAAATTATAACGGCTCCGTTTTTACGTTTTGACCACGGAACTCTAAAAGAGGGTTTATATGATGAAGAATATTCTTGTCCATTTCACTAAGCAAATTGCTTCAAAGCGTTCTTAAGATAACTTTACAGTTTTGTTGAGTTTTTGATGCGTTTAACAAAATTTTACTCGTTGAACTTTCTTAACCGAGTTAAAAAGAGGCTAGGTTATACGTATATTTATTTTGTTTTCTATTGAATTTAAAATTGGAAGAATGTTAAATATTAGTACTTTAAGTTCTCTTTGTCTGAAGAGTTAATTTAAATATTTATAAATAACAATAATTATAATATTTCTACTTAGGAAATTTTATATTATTATGAAAATTTTCAATGTTATTTTGATATGCCCTGTACAAAAACAAAATACAATCAAAATATGTTTTTTTTATCCATCGTTTGTGTCATCGTACATATAATAAAGTAGTAACGAAGCCAAATCCGGACATGAAACCTTTTTTTATTACAATTACCTGCAGTTATGAATTGTGTATAAAATGTGTGTTTGTCTGTTTGCCTGATTATCTTTTTGCTTTTCAAGCAAAAAGTATCTAATAAAATGATTTTATCTAAATTTTGCTTTTTCTATTTGTATTTTGCTTAATCTATAATAACTTGTACTACAGGAAAAAAAATCAATGATTTATCACTTAAAAACTATTAGTATCAGGAAAATTCAAAACTTAGTTCTCGCACAAATGTACAGGTATATCTATATTTACATAGTAATAAACAAAGTCGCTGTCTGCCTGTTTGATTTTTCCACTTATTTCTTCCAAATCTCGCAACAAATTTTGATAAGGTTTTCAGTTCACTAATAGAAAGAAAAATAAATAAGGAAGATTAATGTTTATAATTTGTAAAATATGTTTTGTACAAAAAAAAATACAACCGAATTGACAACTTCATCCATTTTGAAGTCCGTTAAAAACGGCTTAAATATGACGATGTGTTGTCAAAAATCATTTTTCGTACGCTTACATAGCTATTGCTGGCTAAACCTTAACAAAGCATCAAAACCACGTAGAAGAAAATTGTCTAAAAAGGTTTACAGAAAAGTCTGCAACAGCATGCGCCTATGTATTAATAAAATATTTATCATCAGTAAATCTGCTTTTTTATTTTCTTTTATAATTAAAAAAACAACACTATAAAACTCGCATCAATAAGACTAATATTATGACATACAATTCATCAAAATCGATCGTTCATGAGTGACTCAAGATCGGACACATATACGTACAGCTTAAACACATAACCCCTTCGTAATCTTTGCCTCAGTCGGGTAAAAATATAGATAATTTAAGAATTTATTTAGAAAAATATTTTAAATAAAACCTTAAACTATTTTATAGTAGCACAGCTTTTATATTTTCAATATAAAATTTGAAAATCTCGTATCTAGCAGTTAACGACCTTGATCCTTAAGAAATACCGTCTATGTTAGGGCTAATAAAACTTTCCATATTCTGTCTGGTCTCAGTATAAAACCTTAATGCATTTCATGATACGCTGGCTCTTAGAAACAGACAAAGTTAAAAATTAATGATACGAAATAATTTTATCCTATATGTCGATTTTAAAAGACATTCTCGTGATACAAGGATGTTATTTAGCGACCAATTTGCTAGAAAAAAAAGTTGCATCCAATATTGGTTATTTGAACTTTATTATTCAAATTAAGATTTTTTTAACTACGAGTATTTAAAAAAAGGAAAGTGTTTCTCCACTCGGTTGTATGTATGTTTGTTGTGTCAACCGATTAAATTGTTTTTTAGTAAAGGGCTGGTATTAAATATGTATATATATATATATATATATATATATATATATATATATATATATATATATATATATTAAGCTATAATATAAATATTGAATGTCATATAGATTAAAAAGGGTATCTTTTAATTCTCTCTGAAAATAGTTGTATTCTTTCAGAATCTCTGTTTTTAGATTTTAATAACTTAAGACTGTAGTGATGTTCGTTAACACCAAAAAATGATTAAAAATATTGAAATACAGACCTAAAAGAAAATGGCGCTGATGGAATATCATAAATAAAATAATAAATAATATACTAAGCGCCTGATGAAATCTAAGACCAATGTGCATGCCGTCGTCACTATCGCAAACTGTCTAAGCAAAACTACGAAAACAACATTAATTTTGCGAGATTATCCCATATCTCAAAAACTAACTGATTCAACTCCTTCGAAATTTTTATTGAAAATTAGCGGCTCACCCTCGCTTCGCTCGAGTTCATCCCTAGGTATGTTTTAACGGTTAATATAGAATAAATAGACTATATATTATATATACATAGACGTACAAGATAAACAGTTCTAATCTTTTCGATTTTCCAGCTGTTTTTTGGAATTTTCCCATTTACAACACTTAAACCACCCCTAACACACCCCCAACAAAACAAAGAATTATTCAAATCGGTCTAACCGTTTTTGAGTTTTGGCGAGACCACAGATCATATAAATATATTTAAGATGAATTCAACATTTTTTTGAGAAATAATTATGCCAATCTGCATAAAAGGGTTGAAATAAATAAAAGAAACTTCCATATAATAGGTGCTTACAGCATAATAAATTTTCATTAATATATTTAACTTTACATAAAAATTAGCAGTAGTTATTCATCTTAATATACGTATATGCTGTCAGCGTAAGGAAAATTAATGTTTTACACATATGTATTTCAGACACTCGACTTATAAATTCTACCGAGACTTGAATTTCACCTTATATTCATGACCACTAAATAATATTATACTCTGATCTGCATATTACGATTAAATTTTCAACTTCGGTCACCGAATGTTGTAACTAAGTCAAAATAAAGCTTTTACAATGTAGCTTATATTGATTTAAATATTTAAAACAAACAGGAGCTTATGCTACAACTTTATGCTGAGGATTAAACATTTTCAATGTTGGCCACACTGTTTATTTGTCGAATGATTTTTTTGCGTTGGTTCACAATGTTTTAGCCTGAACATTTATGGTTTTAAAGCAAGTTAGGTTTTTCAATATTTTCTCCGAATAAAAAATAATAAAATAATAAAAAAAATGGTAATAGCTTTTAAGCTGCACTTTTGGAATTTTTACTTTGCCTTTGTCGTTCGCCGTCATATTGAACAGAATTAAAAAAGAAAAACTAGAGACATTACATACATGCTTTACGCCTTTTGTTTTTTTTACTAATAAAAATTTTGAGGTTTATTCCACTATGAAATTCAGACACCATGACTTAAAATGAGTTTCGTATATTTATTTGGTGGTAGCATTTTCTTATACGTATACTAGCGACTCACCCTCGCTCCGCTCGGGTTCGTCCCTGGGGTGGTGTCTGGGAGGACCACCCTTATCCTCATCACTTAGGGGTATGGAAAATAGATAGTAGCCGATTCTCAGACCTACTGAATGCACATATAAAATTTGGTAAAAATCGGTAAAGCCGTTTCGGAGGAGTACGGTAACAAACATTGTAACATGGAAATTTTATATATTAGATACTGCGTTCGTTTGTAGTGTTCATTCCGTACACGTCACATATGCATTGCTACCGCGACGCAACTCGTGTTCCATAATTACTCGTAGTTTTATCGTGTCCATATTGATGAAAAATATACAAATGTAGTGAAAACACAACAGTAAGCAAAATGATTGAATTTGAAAATAGAACTCCATACTTTTAAAATAAAATTTATTTGAATTTAGAATTTATTGCCGGCCATTCATAAATTACATAAATTCATAGGTAAAGACGTAATATTTAACAATACTTTTGAAAACAGAAACGATATTGAAGAATATATGTATTAGTAGCTATTGATGATTCAGGTAAAATGATTAAATCATGTCAGCAAATGTCTTGTACAATTTACGAGCTTATATTTTATAGTATTTCATTCTTGAGTCCGACTCAATGGCTTACGACATCATACTTTAACTAATGCAATAAAGGGATTGATAGGTAATTTTAAAACTAATGTAAGTTTTATCTTGTCAATATATATATATATATTTTTCATTTGCCTTAGATGACAAATCAGCTAAATCTACTGTCGCCTTTGTAATCATTGTGGTCTTTTCTAGCGAATATTAGTCGTTAGAGCTTTATTGTTTTTAATAGATATATTAAAATATATAAACAGATATATTAAAATATAATGCCGTAAGAATGTATTTTTCAATTTTATAATTTTTTATTTAAAATTTTATATTTATTCAAAGTTTAACTTCAAAACTTGTTTGAAACATTTAATCTTATCCTATACCGTTTAAAGTTTCATTTTATGCGAAAATTTTATTTGAGTTCTCGCCCGACATTAGCAGATACGATTTTTTCTTATTTTATTTTAAGAAACCTAATTTCTTAGCTCCTTTCCTCATTTAACTTTAAAGTGAAGCTTTCACAAAGCGCTTCTTTAGTAACATTTATGACTTGCTCATGTTTCATACTTCAACAGCCATTAAAATTGTTTAATTTTCATTTTAAAATCATTCAATATAATAATGTAGAGTAAAAAAAAATGGGTGGAGCTGTGTCGGGGTACACTGTCGTTAGTTTAAATATAGGAACGTAAAGAATGTCATATATGTCGGTTACTTTTTTTTTTATGTCGGGAAATGCATTTACGCATACCACCTGATCCCCCAGGTGGTGATGTGGGGCTCACTGGCTAGAAGAGCCGGTACTACCCACTAAAACCCGACATTCCCCTCCCCTCCGCCTTAATGGGACGCCGCAGGATCGCTTGCGCATAACTACTACGGCGCCCCGGCGGCAGGTCTGCCATCGGCTGACCACCACACCGATGGGGCTGGTCCACAGTCAACTCTGCTACACCAGAGAGGTACCCGGAGCAGCCCCATTAATCCGAACCTCCGCCCACCGAAGTGGGCCACCTCCAATCGGCTGCAGAGGACAGGGAGAGCGGCAACGAAACACCGACACTCCTCTTCCCCTGCAGCCCTACCGCGTCCGCCATCAAACGGTGGCGGCCCCGCTAGGCCGCGGGAGATAGGGACGAGCGGCGCATCGCCATACCGACACTCCTCTTCCCCCGCGGCCCCCCTACCGTCGGCCCACTTCCGGACCAAAATGGCTGCCGACACCCCACGCCAGACGCAGGACCAGAACTGGCCCCGCTCCAGCCGCCGCACCGACGGGCTAGCCCCGGCAGCGCGGCCCGCACAGCGCCTCCTACCGCGAAACGGCCGGAGACACCGCGCTACCTCCAAGAAGGAGACGGCGCCCTCCTGACGCCGCTCCCCCCTCCCCTCCTGGCTGTTGGTCCGCGCCGGATTGCTCCGGTACCACAAGCTCCTGTCGGGTCCAAACAGTCGCGAGTGGCGTTCCCCTATCCGCCACCCGGGGACGCGTTCGGTAGCAGTCAGCCTCTGCCCCGGAATATATGTCGGTTACTATGGCAACCTCATACAACCTATTTCATAAGCAACCTATTTCGTTACTGTCCATTTTTCTGAGAACCCGTATGTTTCGGTGTGATTTTAAAGACGTTCCCCGTCAAAATATTATTTTCAACATATTATAGGCATATTAATAGCCTAAGAATAATAGGTACAACAGAACAATAACCTCTCGCCTTGAAGGGAGGCCCGTACCCAGCAGTGGCACGTTCATAAGGTTGTATATTGTATACTACTACTACAGGTAGAAAGCGAATACAGACTTATCTCACACTATCCATATCTGTCCCATAATATATTGTGTAAAGCTACAATATAAATTAGTATGGTCTATCGTCGAACTATGAGCAATTGTGCCTTATACTGCCTCGATATGTTGCTAACATGAACGAATTAACCACAATTCGTCCATGGTTGCTAAGTTACCAGAACGCTTTTCTTTAATTAGTTAATGCAATTTGTATGGACAAATAATGTAGATTTTATTTATTTTGCCTATAATTTGTGTGCTGCATAGTCAAAGTTCTGTAGTAAAAAGGCAAAAGAGGAATCTCATATTTTCGTCATGTCCGTCTGTCAAATATCATATTGTGAGAGGTTATTACAAAATTAAAATATAAAATTTTATTTTTGATGCTACGGAACCCTCGGCCCATGAGTCATATTCGCACTTTTTAATTTTTTATTACTTATGCGGAATTATGCCATATAACCTATTAAATGAATAAAAAATTTGAACTAAAACATTACAACATTTTTTTACTGCGTATATATTATGCATTATATAAAATAATTAAAGGTTTAGTACATGGACTAAAATTTTGTATCCAGTTCCAGTTTTTCGAACATTTCCGATTATCAGAAGATGATTCTGCTTACTTTAAATGTTTATTTATTTATATAGTAAATTATAATCTCTATCGTTAATCTGCATAGTTTGAAATTTGAATTTTTAGTCCAAAACAGTATAAAATTACGAGCTGACGTGCAGGAACTTTACTTTATTATTGAAGAAAAATTAACACTCTTCTTCGTCTTCTTATATTATATTTTATGTGATATCATATCATCCAGACCTTTGTACGCCAAACACGTCCACGCACACGGAGGGTCCCCAAGGTTTCACGTTAATATATAAACTAAATGATCAACATTTTTGGCTAATTTCAAATAAAGAGAAAGGTTTCAATGTGGTTGTTTCTTTATGTGTATTTTAAGCGATATGTTTGCCAAATGTGAACCGATTTTTATGATTATTTTTATTACATATATTTATATTCTGAAATTGTCAAATACGTCCAGGATATAGATTCTAAAAATCTCAGATATAACTGGGCTTATTTATATCTATACTAATATTATAAAGAGGCAGAGTTTGTTTGTTTGTTTGTTTGGTTGAACGAGGTAATCTCAGGAACTATTAATCCGATTTGAAATAGCTGGTTTATTGCAGAAAGTTATAGGGATAATTTGTTTTTATCTAGGCACGAACCCGAAGCGTAGCGAGCGCGTTAAGATTTTGTATCTATGATTGGACTTTATAAAAATACTACTTTAATAGCTAAATTCAAGTTATCTTTATCTATACATATAATAAAATTGTAACAAAGCCGAATCTGTACATTAAATATTTTTTGAAAAATCTTATACAGAGGCCGAATCTATAGTTTTTAGAATTTTTGTCTGTCTGTCTGTCTGTCTGTCTGTCTGTCTGTCTGTCCGTCTGTCCGTCCGTCAGTCCGTCCGTCCGACCGTCCGACCGTCCGTCCGTCCGTCCGTCCGTCCGTCCGTCCGTCCATCCGTCCGTCCGTCCGTCTGTCTGTCTGTCTGTTACCGCATCACAGAGAAAGCTCAGGTCTGAGCAAGTGTACTGAAAAAAACTTAAGGAACAGTAAAAAATATTCAACTTCATTCAGCTTCAGTGAGCAATTCAGGTGTCGAGTTACGTAAAAGTGCACCCAGTATATAGACATTGGTTATAGATTGGTCTTAAAAAATGCTAACCCCATAACAGGTATTTGGTTTTATTATTCTCTTATTTGAGACAGGAAGTTTATGATTTTGAGACTGGAAACTCGTACTAGACTTATATTTTTTATTTAATATATTTTTCACATTCACTCACATCACTATTTTACAGACTAAAATAAATGAACATAAAAAAATTTGTACTATAATATATATGTCTGTGCTAAGCCAATTATTTATTTTCAGAACACAATATACTTTAAATTTTGAAGGCCTGAAGACTAGGCCTGTATTACCTACTTAATTTAAGCTGATGACTTGCAAATGTTAAGATAAATTAAATGTCACTATGAACGAGATGAATGTTGAAAGTGACAAATTTCTAATGACACTATATTAAAGCGTTGTTGTTCTATTTAGCACAGAACATTTAATTTTTTTTTTTAATGTATACCTGTATTGTATATAACAAAAAGATTTTAAAAATACAAAATAAATTCACGTTACAATAATTATGTATCTTTCTTATATATTATAATACTTAGTTATTTTGAACAGCTTGCTTACATATGTACTATAAGTGAATAGTTTTTTTTACATTCCTTATTATTTTCTTGGGACATAGCGACCGCAGCGCTCTCTGCGCGCCTACTATTATTTTTTCAAATTTTTGGGACAACTTTTACATACAGAGACTGGACTCCTTGTCTATATTATTCATGGTCGGAACTTATGACGACAGTTTACAAAATGATAGCTACATATCCATACTAATATTATAAATGTGAAAGTATGTTTGTTTGTTTGTCCTTCTTTCACGTCAAAACAAAGCGACAGATTGGCGTGATTTTTTGTGTAAAGATAGTTGGAGGGCTGGAGAGTGACGTACGCTACTTTTTACCGCGGAAGATTATCTCATTCCCACTGGAAAACACTTTATAATGCAACCCAAAAAATATCAGACTTACTTGAAATTTGGTATTGAGTCTCTTCAATACAATTAAATAAATAAGTTTTTTAGCATTTTTTCGAAATTCATCCTGTAAGGGGAAAAAAGGGGATGAAAGTTTGTATGAACCTACCTTTTTAGATTTTTTTATTGTTTTAGCGCAAGCGAAGCCGCGAGTACTGCTAGTCTATGTATAAATAGGTAAAAAAAAACAATTCGTTACCTTTTCCTCGTCTGTTTGTCAACCAATTTTCTTTTCTTACGTTTAGTAGCTTTTGAGTAGCTTTAATATTATCAATAAAAGAAATTAAAACTTAAATTCCATCTTAAATTATGATTATGGTAGAATTTTGACCACTGTACGAACACTAGTAAATATGAATTTACAGATTACATTGCAAAATTTCAAATACTTCAAAAGTGGATAATAAAAATGAAATACAAATGACTATTCAATTCGCAAGGAGTTTAAAGATATTAAAAAGCGATAAAAAGTGGTCTGAATTATTATTTTTTTGAGCTATGTTGTGATAGAGTGCTTATAAATAATATCTTTTATATGAAATAAGTACAGACGTGTGATTATTACGTGAATATAATATACTTGCTTTCTCTTACTCGGTTGTGTCCGTAGGTGTTTTTTTGCTATACATTTTCGAACTGTTTACTCAGTGTGCGCCGATAAGGTAACTCAAGGGCAAATTTTTTTTCGACATTTTGGATTAGTACTCGTAGTTGCAGGGATTACAGCCAAGTATTTAAATAGCATATCAATAACCGCTATAGCTGATTACATAAATAGTATATTAATAACTCTGAGAATCGTATCGGTAACCTTCACAATGAAGATCCATAACGCTGTCTCTATGTCAGTAATTTTCATCTACCAAGGGTATAGTTTTAATATTTTTGTTTAAATAATTATTTTTACTGACATTAAAGTATAAAAATATGAAGAAAGAAAAGAAAACATAATATCAGAAAAGAAAATGAAGCACTTGTTAAATATAATAAAGCTTTGTGCAGGTAACTATAATTAATTTTATAAGTTCTCGTCGTTTTTATGACTGTACTGATTTTATAAAGGAGATTTAAATTAATTAAAAAATACACCTATTTTAAATAGTTTCATACTTTCATTCTTATGAATATTTTAGTGTAGATATGCTTGAAAAATTATTATAGTATTATTTAGAGTTTTGACTAAAGTCTCTAAATTTTTTTTATAAATTTTGATTATTTTTCATTGAGATGGATATTTTAGCGGGAATTCTGGCTTCAAATTTTTAGAATTCTGTAATCAAATGTTCTTATAATATCGTTATATTTCTGTTTGACCTTTTGTAACAGTCACTTTATTTTGAAAAAATTGACACTAAGTTGTTGAAATTTTAAATGTCACTGTACATAAAATATAATGTCCTTCTGACCGATATCTGTTACGACGGCCAGTCTCCCTGAGTCTAACTTACTGCGTAGGAGATATGATATTACCACAAATATACGGACACACAAGCGCGCTCTCGATTCCTGTCACTCTCATACTCCGGTTTTGTACAATTCGATGCAATTGGTAAGATATAAGGCGCAGGACTGAAGGCTATACGTATGTGCGCGCCGGAGCATCGGAGTGTACTACTGCTTCCTACCTTACCAGATGTTACTGAAAATTTCTTGACACAAAACTTAATAACTCTTCGATCAATAATACTACTGTTGATCGAAGTAATAACTGAACTTGACCCGACCCAAACCCAGGATCTCCGAATCTGAAGCTGTATGATAGCCACTATTTCACCGAAACATACACATATAGTTTGAGTTGAAATCTATATTTTGGATATATAGCTTCTTTTGAATATCAAGCGATAGGTATAGGTACGAGTATAGGATCAAATATATGCTGCAAGCCTGAATCTAATTTTCGACTTCCTGCAATAAAGTCGAGATTTTCAATACAAAAATGAGGTCAAAGAAATTGCCATACACATTATAATTTGCATATACACGTGTGACAATCACACTCTCGCTTATTTGGAATTTGATATGAGAATGCAAATTAGGGACGTTCTCCTTGAATTTTCACTGCCTTGAATGTTCCACTTCAATCAACGTCACTCATAAGATTTAACATCGTTTTGAGTGTTAAGTTATTCTGCGATAACATTTTATCGATCTTTTAAATGCTCAATCTTAATAATATTTATAATTTTTCTGTACGAATGTTTGTCACCTAACTCTTCCTAAAGGGCTGGACCGATTTGGATAAAATTTTGAGTCTATATTTAAATGGATTCCTAGATGGTTTGAAAATACAATTGGACTCGGTAAATTGCGCTGCTTTCGGTATTTAACCGATCTTCTCCTAAATGACAGTGACAATTTTAATGATATTTTTTGTGTATGTTCAAGTGAGTTCTTGCAAGGTTTGAATTTACAAATGGACCCGGTAGGTGGCGTTGCGTCGGTATGTCATCAAATTATTATTAGTTAAAACATAAAGCTAATGGATTTTTCTTAATAGTTTGAACACGGGCGAAGCCGCGGTTACTGCTAGTTTAAATATAAAATACTAGTTATACGCTCTTGCTGTACCCAGGTATATAGCTAGTGACAAACAGACATACACAAAGTTCAATTACTGGTTGTTTCAGTTAGTATTTAATAGATATTAATAGCGATAATTTTAAATGGAGATTATTCTTAGTCAGGAGTAGTACATGATGATGTTCTCCTAGCCGATTCCGGCTACGGCGGCTAATCTCGTTGAGACTAGCCAACTGCGCAGGAGATATTATAGTGCACAAGTGTACGCGCAGACATAAGTGCACTCTCTATTCCTGTTACTCTCATACTCCGGTGGGACGACTAATCGACACGACCAGTGAGAGTTAAGGCGCAGGACCGACGGTTTAACGCGCTCTCCGAGGCACGGGGGTGAAACACCGCCAACTTCCCAACTCCGGGCTGTTACTGAGACTCAGCATACAGAAAGACTCAATAACTAAACTTGGCCCGACCCGGGACTCGAACCCAGGACCTCCGAGTGTACAGCCGTACATGCTAGCCAATACACAAGTAGTACAATTACCTAAGTTAAATATGAAAATATTTTCCAAGCCAAATTTACTTGACTATTTCTATTATTAATGCTCTTCTATTCTGTTAATACAACACGTATTTAAGAAGAACACTGTATATATAATAAAACTGTAGAGGTCGAATGTCTGTACATAGAAAAAAAAATGCTAGAAACCGAGTCAAGGGCATGTAATTAGAGAAAAATAACAAATCCAGTTTTTTTTCATTTTTTTTGTTTCTCTGACTGTTTGTCTGTTTGTACGGGTTAATCTCCAAAACTGTTGGACCGATTTAAATGAAATTTTGCATGGTGGTACATCAGGTACATCCCGGAAAATTAAATACTTCGCGTGGGATAGTTAAAAAACTATAGTAACTTATACGCAACAACTTATGCATCTTAATTAGTAAGATTTAGCATGCTGTTACCTTATATTACCGGTCAAACAACAGATTACTTTTTATCCCGGAAAAATGAATGGTTTCCGTGGAATAGATCTATTTGTGCTTTCCTAGAGGCGAACCCGAGCGAAGCGAAGGTGAGCTGCTAGTTTAAAATAAATTTTAGATTTAAGATCTAGGCAAAGCCGCGGAAAGCTACACCCAAATATTGTAGATTATCAAATCGATATTTTCATTTCTAATTTGGACATTAACTTCAATAAATATTACATAGGAAATGTTTTATCTGTGGAAAAATTCATATAGGTACCTACTACATCCGTTGACAAATTGGCCTCCCGCTAAACGGCTTATCTCCGCAAATAGCCGTTAAACCCTCATACTGTTTGCGCTAACTGCCATTAAAGTCTGATATTCGTATGATTAAGAATCGTCTTATAATAAAAAGTGTTATATCAATTTTGTCAGCTTTTTTGTCGTATTCGTCATAATTTTGTAACATCTCTATTTCCATTTGGTAGCCTATTTACCATTGCTAATCATGTGTTGAATATTTACGAGGATACTGGCCACAATGACATGCGTTGGCTTTGTATTGATCCTAACTAGACCACGTGTAAAAATTTCACTTCCATCCGGATTCTTCTCCTTTTCCGAGGATAAATCGTATCCAAAGAAATAAAAATTTAAGTTCTTCTCACTTCCTACAAACAAAAATTATTGATATAGCATATGAATAACTATTTAAATAAAAAAAGTACACCGATAAGTAATTCACTTATCCTTAGCGGATTTTTTATTGATTTATAAGGGATCTCCCTTATCGCGGTCTCAGTGCTTATTTGTCCAAACGACCAATTTACCGAAAAAGTTTTTAATACTGAATTACTTCCTTTTAAATATTAATTATTTTGGTATAATGGCTAAAAGAATAATTATGAAAATCGGTCCATAAAGCTCTAGGGGCCTACAGAACGACCTTTTAAATTCAACGCTTATTTTTTTAATTACACTTGCCTTGGTTAGCAAATGCTCAAAATAAAGTAAAAAATCAAACAGCAAAAGATTTAGATAGAAACATACGTTTTAAAATCTACTTTACTTAAAATATACCATTGATATATAAAAACTCAAGATATATAATTAGCGTCTCAAAAGTGTTCTCAAAAAAAAGCGCAAAATTCGAAATCATAACTACGGTTTTTTTCGTGTGTCCATTTCTTTTCAGGTGACAAAATTAAAAGGCGCATTGTTTCGTTTAAAAAGCAAATTTTTAAACGAAAATGGTTTAGACAATTAAAAATATTTTTAATTGTCTGAACCTTGTGTTTGTAGAAATAACCAAATATGAAATCAACATGAGGCATTTTTAATTTTATTTATGTAAATTATGCCCATTTACATCGTGTACTTAAAATAAATTATTTAAAGGCCCAAAATTTTATTTCAAATATTTTTGAAAAATACTTTTGAAGATTTTAGATCATAATGGAAGCCAAATCTTTCATTTTCTGTTTCAAACACGCGGCACTGTTTAACTGCGTATAACTCGAGAACGGTTAAATGGATTTCGGTGGACTTTTTTTATTGAACTTGCTTAATAAAGCAAGTCTTTAATAAAAGACAAATTTAAGTATCGTTGTAGTTAATCTATACAAATAAATAATATTGAAGTATCTGTTTGTAATATCAAAATAACAACTTTTTATTAAATGAATATATAAGTATGTATAATGTATACGTAGACAGAAGCCATAAAAAAACAATTTTTAATTTTTTTGTCTGTTTGTTCCGGCTAATCTCCAAAACGGCTAGCCAAACCTATTTTGCCGGGCCTTTTACTGGCAGAAAGCTATTGTCATATGGAGTAATTTAGGCTACTTTTATATTATAATAAGAATTAGGGTTCCGAGCAAAAAAATAAAACCCATGATATTGTGCCAAAATCCGCGTAAAAAATCAAATGAGACTAAATCTTTACCTTAATATATAACCAAAATATATATATAATCAAAATGTACACATAATAATTATAATATTAGCTGTATTTATTTTTAAAATATCATTTTTTTAAATATAAAATACACATTATGGATGAATAGGAGAAGAGAATAATTTTTTTGTATAAAAATAATTATAAATTTAAATCACACAAATGAGTTCTTTTAATGTAAGCTCCTCCATTTCTATGGCATTATTAAGCTGTAAAAATAATTGAACATTTTATTAATATTTACTCGATTTAACCTTAAAAATCTATAAAAATCTTTTTGTTTGAAAAAAAAATTACCTTTTACACGTCATTAATCAGGTATTAAACGTACGCTTGATTCATCGCAATCTGTAACCAAACCAACTCATATGGGAAAATTTATCAAGCGTGTACGTCGCAAATTATACGTACCAAATGACGACGAGAAATAAAATTACAGAGAAATTCATAAAAATATTATGCTAAAAATTTTTAGTTACAATTTTTATAACTTATGCTAAAATGTAAAATGTAAATGCGGAAAATAAATAAAAAAATGAATTTAGCCATAAATTGAGAGAAAAGAAATGAGGAAAAATTGTCAACTTATATTCTGGTAAAGCAGACAAGTTCTATGAAGTCCGATCGTTGAAGTCGCCACGTCTTCCTAGACTTTTTGCGATAAGTCGCCATTTAATAATTTAGTTGATTATTTATGATATTGCATTTATTCGATACGCTTAATAGAAAGGTAGGCCGATTAATATGAGTAGAGCATAACATCTGCTTATATACAGGTGGTTATGTGGGACTACCCCGGATGGAAAATCTTACTATCCACTTAAACCAAACGGAACCTTTCCCGTTTTAATGGGGCATTGCAGGATCGCTTACGCCTTACTTACCTTAATCGGAAAATTATTCTAACAGAGTCACGATCCCATTTGTATTTTCCAATATAAAAAACAGCACTGAAGGTACATTTTTAAACAAATCTTTTAGTAAAATGGTGTTTTTACATACATTCATCGCTCGGTGTAGGAAATAGTTTAATAGGTTATGATCCATTGGCGACAATGTAAATACCACCAAAATTTATGAGATGGCGCTGCTATATGACATTATCAGCAAAAGAGCAAATAGAAAAAAGCTCTAATAATTAGTTATAAACATTTTATTTTGAAAAAAAAAATATGCTTTTTTCAGAAACTACACCTATACAGATAAACTTAAAAAGCGCAAAACTTTATCTAAATACAAAATTTGCACACTAACAATGTGCTTTTTATTCGCAAGAGTCATTTTTTCAACGTTAACACTAAAATAAAATATTAAAATCCATATCCATACTAATATTGTAAATGTGAAGGTATGTGTGTGTTTATTTGTTTGTTTGTTTGTTTGTTTGTTTGTTTGTTTGTTTGTTTGTTTGTTTGTTTGTTTGTTTGTTTGTTTGTTTGTTTGATTGTTTGTTTGTCCATCTTTCACGTCGAAACGGAGTGACGGATTGGCGTGATTTTTTGTGTGAAGATAGTTGGAGGGGTGGAGAGTGACATAGACGACTTTTTACCGCGGGATATTATCTAATTCCTACGCGTATAATACAATCCAAAAAAAATATTATAATCAGAATTACTTAAAACTTGGTATTAGTGCTCTTCAAAAAAATTAAATAAATATGTGTTTTAGCATTTTTCGAAATTCATTCTATAAGGGGGTTAAATAGAGGATAAAAGTTTGTACTCAACTAACTTTTTAGAGATTTTTTGCAGTTTTAGCGCGAGCAAAGCCATGGATTCTGCTAGTAATATATAACTGAATAAAATATCTGACTTAAGGACATGATGAAATTATAAGAAATTATAAGTTTTGTCTTTTATCTAAAGAACCCTAAAATTTAATATTAAAAATAATAAATATGCACGTTATATCTTGCACCTGTTAAATTGATATTTTATATAATACTCGTAAACACAATCAATCGGCACACAAATAAAATTAGACATCGTTCTTCGTATCCGAGGGATTGTTTACAAAATCCTGAAAGTGTGAACACGCCTTATTCCTAATATCACGTCAGTGCATCCGCGAACAGCGTCGAGGAAGGACGTTGCTCTCGAAAGTCAATATTTATAAAAGAACGATAAACTATTTACAACTTGATAAATGAATATTTTGAATCTGTTAAATTTCAGAAGATATTTAGATGTGGTTGGGTCTTTATTAAATATATTTTTTGGTGTACTTAAATTTTAATGTTATCATTGTTTCCAAGACTATAATACCATGTGAGAAGTTTGGACCATCTACTGGCTTACAATAGGCTGCAAATGTCGCTCTTATAAATTGGTGAGTGATCAAAAGAAATATGTATACGACATCTATTACGTCAACTTTTATTGATGGAGCTTTATATTTGTACGTACGCTCTGGAAAGTGGAAAACTCTTCTAAGCGATTGTTGTTATATATGCAAGATAGAATAATTAATACTTATTTTTTTAAATATATATTATACTAGCATTGCCCGCGGCTCTGTCCGCATTCAGATGACCAAAAACCAAATTCTTAGGTTTTACATATTAGTATACTCTTACATTGCAGTTTTTGTATTTTTTCTCAGAAATGAGATATTTTACCGCGGTATAAAGCATCCTATATGTTGACCCGGATAACCAGCTATCACCATACCAAATTTCATTAAAATCCCTCCAATGGGTTTTCTGTGATGCGGTAACAGACAGACAGACAGACAGCCAAAAATTCTAAAAACTGGCCTCTGTATCGATAATAATGTTTATTTCAATAAGATTTTCCAAAAATTATTTAATGTACAGATTTGGCTCAGTTACAATTTCATTATGTGTATAGGTTATATTATATATGTAATTTTAAAATTTGGTATTAGAAAAATATTATTATTCATTATGATGAATATAAAGTTATATGTTATATATTGTTATGCATATAAAGTTGATTCTAAGACTAAGTTTTTGATTCTGTTATACCAATTAAGTATATTTTCTAATTAAAAAGTAAATAAAAGTCATCGCAATCTTTTGTGTGCAAAATATGTGGTATGTGGAATTAAATCGATTTCTTACCAAATATGTATTCATAGCATCTATCACAATATGTTATACGAGTAATACAGGGCATTTTAGAACAAGAATGAGCCAATATAAAAACAAACTAGTTGCGTCGTAAATTATTATTACTCATATGTGCTATATATTAATACAGATATGTTAATATATAGCACTAATGTTTATTTTGTTTGTGTAGCTACGATCATCTCTGGAACTATTAGAATTCATAAAAAAAATTGCATTACCTATTTATGTAAAGGAGGTGATATTCTATCTAACATCACTATTCTTAGAGGCTGAATTGTACTTTAATTAACTATTCAGACGAAACTGCAGCTAATAAGTAGTGTTATACTATCAGTGATCCATGAAATTTTTTATGTTAGCTAAAGCACGTGTAGCCAATTCGCTAAAATAAACCTAAATGTTAAAATAATATTATATGTATAGCTTTAAATTTAAATGGCATCTATACAATATTGGACACAATAGAACTCAGGTTAAACTCGCAATATCCAGTCTAAAATTCTATTTTCATTTTGTTAGGTCCTTATGTTTATTTTTCTAATAGCCACTTATTTAGCGTTTGTTTCGCACCCAGATATAACTTTTATATTAGAGAAATAGACACCAGATCTTAAAATCTCTCTTAACAGCTTGTGAGTTAAATATATAAAAAAAAACTTTCAAGATGCATAAATTGGATCCACCATCTTAATTTTATATGAGATATACGAGTATATACCCTACGACACTTGCAGTATTAAGACAAATCCAACGACGTATAAGTCTTCAAAATCGGTTAAGCCGTTTAGTAATTGAGGAAACATAGGGTAAGACATACATACATAGTACATACGACGAAACCCACACGGGGCTATATGTTTGACCAGTATGTAACAGGTTAAACACATAGCCCTCCTGTGGGTTTCGTCACAGTCGGCTAATAAAATAACTGTAGTGGCTACTAGAGTTCTTTTATCAACCGACTTGAAAAAGGAGGAGGTTCTCAATTCGACTGTATGTTTTTTTTTTATGTTTGTTACCTCAGAACTCCGTCATTTATTAACCGATTTGGACAATTTTTGTTTTGTTTGAAAGGGTATACTTCCAGATTGGTCCCATTTAAATTTAAAAAAGAAATACCACCCCTAAGGGTGGAAAAACAACTAGTGATGAATTTAACCTACTTATAATTGTCATATTGACTTGAAACTTTGCAAATATTTCTATTTCCGTTGATAGTACAGTGGTTCGGTGTTGTTGACCTGATCTGATGGCAAGGCCAGAAGGTGGATAGGTGGAACTCTTCAACGGCTAATAGTACATACTTTGAGTTTGGGCTTATTTTGTTTGATTTGACAAGCCTAACACGTTAGAATCCTTACTTTGCTACTACTGTCTACACTAAAAAGGGAAAAATAAAAACTTTTTAACAAAAAAATAAAAACTGACTTCAAACAAAAGCACTAAAAAGTAAAAAATAACTGATTGGTAGTTTTCATTTACTATACATACCTAATCAAATATTTTCGAAGTCGGTGTGCTTTGGCTAAGTAATTAAAGCCTACCTATTAAATACATACCTAATCAAATATTTTCGAAATCGGTGCCAGCCCATACAAAGCAAAGCACACCGACTTCGAAAATATTTGATTAGGTATGTATAGTAAATGAAAACTACCAATCAGTTATTTTTTACTTTTTAGTGCTTTTGTTTGAAGTCGGTTTTTATTTTTTTGTTAAAAAGTTTTTATTTTTTTAAGTTTAATTTATTATACAATGTATTATTAGAAACAACACAAGATGTCGTATACGTATATTTTTTTAAATAAATAACTTTCTACGCAAGATGCGTTTGTATTTAAAAAAAACATAATATATAGAATAAAATATATAAAGGCGAAATGCAGCTGTAAGAACACCACACATCCTCTCCAAATCACCGGAAATAGGTGCACGTAGTTCACCAAATACATTCCCACGCTTTTATTTGCAAATAGTAACAAAAGTATAATAGCTTTGACTATTATATTGTTAATAATATTAAATGCAAAAATAGAATAATGTAAATTAATTACATTTAAAAAAGTTATACGAAGTAGTGTTCGCCCGATGGTCGAAATTTGGTCATAATCATTATTGGAACTGAACTATTTTTAACCCCCGATGCAAAAAGAGGGGTGTTATTAGTTTGACGTGTCTGTCTGTATGTGTGCCTGTCTATGGCATCATAGCTCCCGAACGGATAAAGCAATTTCAATTTATTTATTTTTTGTATTAAAGGTGACTTATATGCGAGTGTTCTTAGACATATTTGATGAAAATCGGTTGAGCCGTTTTAAAGTTGTTGGAAGTTGAAAGTGGGGAAGAATAACCGAATGTCTGCAAATATACTCGAGTGGGGACTCAAATGAAAGCGCACTGAAAGAGAATATTGATGACTTAATCGAGAGTGTTCTCAGCTTCGTTTGATGATAAAATTGGTGGTGGGAAAATTAGGACATGGAAATCCCATTCTCAAGTGAGAGTATCAATTACTACAGTCTTTGCAATTCTGCTAAAGATGATTTGTCATGTAGTTTATGGCGTATGACTATTCGATTAAGTGCTTCACGCGTGCCAGTGTAATCCTTAAATGACAATTAATTTCCGTAGGGGTTTTTTTTTAAATTTATAGTTACGTATTATCATCTATATAAAATAAGCTGTTTCCAATTTTTTTTATTGATAACACTAAAGCTAGATCATTACTAATAATGAACTCCTGACCGATTTCGCCCGCGACGTCCAATCTCACTGAGACTAGCCAGATGCGCAGGAGATATTGTAGTGCACAACTCTATTCCTTTTACTCTCAAAGTCTGATGGGACGATACTTTAACACGATCGGTGATAGAACTAAGGTGCAGGACCGACGGCTTTACGTGCTCTCCGAGGCACGGAGGTGCCGGGCCACTGACAATATTTTTACAGGAAATCTCAGTACTCAGAAAAGTGAGATATTTTCCTAAAATAAAAAGTATATATGTTGACCCGGATAACCAGCTCATGCCAAATTTCATCAAAATCCCTCCTATGGTTTTTCCGTGATGCGGTTATAGACAAATAGATAGACATACAAAAATTCTAAAAACTATATATTTGGCCTCTGTATATCTAATAATGTCTATTCCAAGAAGATTTTCCAAAAAAATGTTTAATGTACAGATTCGGCTTAGTTACAATTTTATTATATGTATAGACTAAATTTTGACAGCATTGCCCGTGTAGTTCGATTACTCTATGTCTAAAGTATGTAGTGTGATGCTGATCTTTACCCTTCCTCAATAAAAAAAAAACACTATAAAATACAAAAAATTAACAGATTTGCGTGTTTATACAAATATACAAACACGTTTTTCAGGTTTATAAAGCTACTAAGATAAGTTACAATTACTAAAAGAAATATTAACCATTGAATATCGTAAAACTCAAGTACTTAGTATTTTACTTAAACTTCATTATTTAACAACTCATTTATAATCGAGAATTACGCGAAGGTGAGAGGAGATTGCAATAGGAGGAAAATGGAACAGTTATAATATCATTCATAGCGTTGAGTCAAAGTTGTTCCCAAAAAATAAACTTTGTAAAATAAGTTAACGTTAAATAAACACAAAAAATGTCCTTACACAAATCGATTTAACCAATTCAATTACAGATTTAGTTATTGATGATGCTAATGAAATGGACCGAGTACAGATAATACACACAATATGTACACATTATGTATTTATATATATATATATATATATATATATATATATATATATATATATATATATATATATATATATATATATAAGTATATTATATGATTCCAATAATCTTTTCTAGCTCTTAGATTTAGTTAGGGTAATATTCTTTAAATTCAGCCCTTTCTTAACGTCCCACTGCTGAGCACTTACTGCAAGTGGAATCTGGCCATACTTCATCACACTGGCTAAGTGCGGGTCGGTGGACTTCACGTGTCTTTCAAAAACTTGCTAGGTTCTCTCATGCATGCAGGTTTTCTAACGAAGGTTTTCTACACCGTAAGACAAATAATAAACATGTTGGAAATGATTTACACATGAAAATATAAGAGTGATTCCCGGCCACAGGATGACCCGGGATTCGAACCCGCTTCCATCGGTTTCCTAAGCGAGCGTGTTGCCACTCTGCTACCACTAACTTAAACTTTATTAACTTAAACTTTACTTAAGAGATATATCTATTTTGTCAAATGTAAACTCGTCTGAACGCAGCTGCTCTTTTTTTTAATAAGAGAAATGTAAGTGTATTTTTTAACGTAGACACTGACATATTATGGAACTTTGTCAAAACTTGTACTAGAAGCAAGATAGAGCTAAGTTCTTTAATAACAAAAAATATTATGGTGATTTCACCTCTTTGTCTATGTTTAGAAAAAGTAAAGAAAGTGACATTTCTTTTTTATGTTATTGATTATATTTTATGTTTACCTGATTTCGACGAAGCATGAAAGGAGAGTTATGTGTTTCACAATGTGTATATACAATATGTTCCTGTGTTAGCTTGTTTTTGTGTTTTTGTAATTCTAATTCGTAAAAATTCCTGAAATTATGATCCTATTTCTTTGTTAAATATTTACTTTGATTAAAGTTGGCAAATTTGTTCTTATGAACGAGCTAATTTTTTGAAATATACGCTACATTTTGGAGCGGAGCAATTACACATAATTCATAAATAAACTACAAGGACGGAGACGCGGGCAAAACTAGCCTTCGATATTCAATTAAAGATAAGTGTATTGAGAATATAATTAAATAACTAGATCGTACACAATAGAACAATAGGTTCGAATGCAGGTACAAACATAATACTCTTGAGGTCACAATACGTAAAATGACAAGAGCTATCGTAACATACGAGACCTACTTTATATTACAAAATATATACATATCTTGCTTGCCCCGATTAAGAAGAATATCCATTTTATGTGGTGTTCATTTTTGTATACAACACACATAATTCTATAGCATTTATATGATACCCTTTTTATCTTCTTACTAGCGACTCGCCCTCGCTCCGTTCAGGTTCATTCCTAGTTGCGTTTTAACGTTTAGTATAGTTTCTCAGAGGAGAGCTATTTTCCGTAGTAAAAAGTATCGTATATGTTGACTCGGATAACCAGCTATCATCGTGCCAAACATAAAAATCTGTCAAGTGGTTTTCTCGTGATGCATTCCTAGATAGGTGGATAAACAGACAGACAGACAGACAATAAATCTGAAAAGTATGGATTTGGCCTCTGTATCGATAATGACATGACTGATGATAACAGATTCATTTTGACTTTTTAGTGCAGCACTATGAAAGTGTGTTTTTTAAACTATAATGACAGTACCAAGGCACAATAACTTATATATATACTACATTTTAATTTCAACTTTACACTTTCCTACGTCGTTATAAAATGAATTTGACAGAGAGACGGATGGACGGACAGACAAAGAATTGATTCTATATATTTTTCCTTTTCAGGTAAAGAACGCTAAAAACGAATTATAAAATATGATATTTATTCGCTGCCTGGTTTACAACATCCCTAATGTAAATTTTATTAGTCCAATCAAATAATCTCGAATTGAAATCGATGATAAAAAAGTGTGAGTGAGCCATATTGTTAAATTAAGATAATAAGAAAATTTTTGTACAAAATTCCTATTCGCCTTTTCGTAAAAGCCTATTCGCCTAAATAATATGAGATCACGGTCAACGTAGAATGTTCAAACAATTTAATTTTCTGGTTAATGGTTCCAAAACGTGTCAATAGATCACAGATTACTTCGCCAATGTTGACGTTGACGACACGTTTGGCTCAGTTTGTAGTGACCCTACTTGCTCTGCCAACGGTCGCGGGTTTGAGTCCCGCTGAAGGCATTCATTTGCGTAATGAACACGAATGTTTGTACTCCGGTCGTGGGTATTTGTATTTATAATAAGTATGTATTTAAAGTTATATTATATGTGTAGTGTATCAACTATCTGGTATCTATAACACAAGCCTCGTAGCTTACCATGGAACTAGATGGTGTTGTGTGTTAATGTTCCAACATATTTAATTATATTTATTCAATTATGTAACATGAAATGGATAAAACTTGATACATTCGTCGATAAAATAAATTGTTCTTATAATAATCCATATCCATTATTATGTTTGTGAGGATAGATGGATGGATGTTTGTTACTCTTTCACTACAGAACGGCTGAACGGATATGTATGAAATTTGTCACAGAGATAGATTATGGTCTGGGATAGCACATAAGTTAGTTAAAATTTACCATTCCCGTGGGATAGATTTGTTTTTATCTAGGAACGAACCTGATTCGTAGCAAGGGGAAGTCGCTAGTAAGTTATAATATTTAAAAAAGAGAGTAAATACTAAGTAAATCTTGAACTGACGGTAAAAAACAGCACAATTAAACATATTCATCAAAACAGTACAATGATAATCGTGTATCGTAGTAATAATTATCATAACTACGCTATACTTTTGCTACGATTATAATCGTAGCAATATTGTAGCGCGCGTATACATCTACATATTATGTATTTGTTTTTGGTTTACCTTTAACGACTTCTTTCTATTATCCTTTTATTTATCGACTTTCGAAAAGGAGGAGGCTTTATGTTCGTTTGTATCTATTTTTTTGTGTATGTTCATCGATTACTCGAAAACGCCTAACCCATTTGGATTTTTTTGTTTCTAAGGGTATACTTTCCAGGTAGTCCCATTTAAATTTTATCGAAATCGGTCGAGCGGTTTTAAAAAAAATCAACAATAAATTATTTTTAAATAAATGGCTTAATCGAATATGTTATTAAAAAAACTTTCTTCTTACAAATTACCTGCTTATCACGTCTACACTAAAAATGGGACAATAAAAATAAAACCGCTGCTTGGTTATTTTTTAGTGTTTAGTACCTGGAAGTAAGTTATTATTGTTTTTTTTTTTAAGTTTTCTTTATAGCAATGAATGATGATAAATGATGAATTAAACGATAAAATTTATTACATCTATGGTATTTCATAAACGTGAATAACTATATTATATATATATATATATATATATATATATATATATATATATATATATATATAATAATATAATAATTTATTTTACTTTTTCATTCGAATTTGTGGGAATTATATAGAAATACTAGTGACTCACCCTTGCTCCGCTCAGGGTCGTCCCTAGGTGCGTTTTCACGATATATTTCTCAGAGATGAAATATTTTCCCGCGTTAAAAAGTATTCTATATATAAAAACTATGGAGTCGGCCTCTGTATCGATAATAATAACTATTTTAATACGATTTTCCGAAAAAATTTAATGTACAGATTCGACTCAGTTAGTGTTTTATTATATTACTAGCATTTGCCCGCGGCTCCGCCCGCGTTTGATGACGAAAAACCACATTCTTAGGTTTGACATATTAGTATACTCTTTTACATTGCAGTTTTTATATTTTTTCTTAGAAATGAGACATTTTCAAACAATTAAAAGTATCCTATATGTTGATCCGGATAACCAGCTATCACCATACCAAATTTCATTAAAATCCCTCCAGTGGTTTTTCTGTGATGCGGTAATAGACAGACAGACAAAAATTCTAAAAACTATAGATTCGGCCTCTGTATCGGTAATAATGTGTATTTCAATAAGATTTTCCAAAAAATATTTTATGTACAGATTCAGCTTAGTTACAATTTTATTATATGTATAGATATATAGATTTTATTTATTAAATACACGTCAAAACATGGGCGGAAGACATGGTTTCTTATTTTGTTTCGTTGCTATATTTTGTTGTACGTTACAGAGCGACAAGTTGAGATCATTATTACTATTACAGTACATGTAGATATGTTGTTTGTGGCTCCATATTAGCTGCTTTTATATAATGCCAGCGACCCGCCTACGCTTCGTTCAAGTTTTACGACTTGTTTTCAGAATATAGTTTTTCTTTTAAAATTATAATATGCATGTTTTTAACAATGCTCCTGGACGAAAGTCTCTAATGAAAAATTGAAACCATATCAAAACCCATTGCGTAGTTCAAGTCGAATAAATTGTTTTCCATAAAGGCGTAGGTGTGGAGTGACGTATTTTGCCGTATTGCATCGTTATGTTCAACATGCAACCGGGCGTCTCCAAACTATACGGGCCTAAGTCTAACCTATAATATATTTTGAAAATAGTTTTTTTAACACAAACTTTGTTTTAATATAAAAGATTTAATAAATATCTGTCTTAGATTTAACATACAAGAAATACAGAGGGTAACATGACTGTGGATCGAAACTGGCAAGCGGGTAGAGGACCTCGATTTCTATCGATTAAACCTCCATGTATGTATGTATGTATGTATGTATGTATGTATGTATGTATGTGTGTATGTATGTATGTATGTATGTATGTATGTATGTATGTATGTATGTATGTATGTATGTATGTATGTATGTATGTATGTATGTATGTATGTATGTATGTATGTATGTATGTATGTATGTTTGTTTGTTTGTTCAGCGATTTTTAGCGATTCCGAAGTTATTTGGATTTTAAAATATACATTTTGAAAACTTGATTTTGGACTAAACTTCGTAAGTAGGTATATTATATAAGAAATATGTGACCGAAATACAGTATAAATTAAATGTAATGAAATTTTAAGAATAAGGTATACGTAAATAAGATTTAGATAAAATTAATTCAAGTAATGATGATCTAAAATATTGCTAGAAGATAGTTTTGATTGGTCCTCTTAGATGCTATTATAAGGTAAATTTCAAAGATTCTTTACTGATCTTAAAAGTGCCTTTGAAGACGATTTTCGGTTTACAGTAATTTTGATGAATAGGTACCTTTTACTTAAGTGAGATAAATAACAAATCGGAACGCTTTGAAAAGATTTTGACTTATATTAAAATTTGCATATGAATTAAAATACTACTTTATAAAGCTTTTGGGCTTTATAAAATAGTTCTAAATAGCCTAAGCTAAAGAACTAAAGCTAACCTTTAGACACTAATATAAATGATTATATTAAAATAAATCATTCAAGGGCTGCAAAAGTGGCTCAAACAAATCGCAATTTTAGCCTCATATTTATATCACAAAATTGAGAAAAGTAAGTACATGAGTATACGTGTGGTATTCGTGAATTTATAGAAGATATTATTTAACTTCACTTGTACTGAATTTATTTTCAACCAAATCTTGAAAGTAACTTTTGAAGCCGTTCCTCGTATTGAAATTGATTTAAAATTTGTATTTGTAACACATAACCGATGACAATTCAAAAGCTAATCTAATGATAACAATTTATTTTGGCTCAGTTTGTAGTGACCCTACTTGCTGTGCCAGCGGTTGCGGGTTCGAATCCCGCTGGGGGCATTTATTTATGTGACGAGCACGAATGTTGTACTCCAATCATGAGTGCTTAAATTTATAATATGTATGTATTTAAAGTCATATATGTGTAATGTATCAACTATTATCCATGACACAAGCCTCGTAGCTTACCATGGAACTAGATGGTGCTGTGTGTGTTAATGTTCAAACATATTTATTTATTTAATGATGAAGTGCCAAAGCGTTATCATTATACTTCTGAATTGCCGCTACTTTAATTGATTTTAAAGAATAGTTTGGGGATAAGATGATATCAGGGTATAATAAGAGAGCTTCTGCATCTTTTGTTTTAAACAAACTATTCGAGAATCGAACCCCAAATCTGCCTTATACTACAATGGACAATAACTCAATAACATTGCGCTATATTATACATCATAACATACGAAAGCTAAGCAGATCATTTCAAAGCCCCGCTTTTGATCATAATATTTAATTCGCATTTGGCTTTTCCTGTATGAATAAAATTAATTCCTGAAAGTAATATTATTTTGTTTCTTGAAAACGAACATGATTTAAAAAGTATAAATAAAATTATAAATTACGCATAGAAAAGTAGATTCTTAATTTGTAACATTCGAAGAGAGTTTTATCTGCTTATTCGCTACTGATAAAACACGATGATTAATGATAACGCAAAATGAAGAGATATGCGATAAGGCCGAGTAAAAAAGGAAGTGTGATTGTCAAAAAATCGCGCTTAGACGATACGGAGGAAAAGAAACTGATATAAAAATAACAGTAAAAATTAGTTGCGACGATTTTACGTAGGTTGTAGATTCGATTCTTTGACTATTTTTTCTAGTTTTAACTAATTCTCTGGGCCTGGCTAAGATTTAATTAGCCTGAGTAGAACTGCCGTCCAGAAATAAATATGTAACTTGCGAAAAGCAAAAGGCGAAATAAGTAATAAGATACAAAAATTTTACCTACGTACGGAAATAGGCGCTAATATCTAACTTTTAAAGATAAGTAGCCGTGACTTTAAAAGAATCAAGCGTCAGCCAAAAGCTGGAAGTAAATTAATATATAATTACTGCGTTGATAATCTAAATATTCTTTAATCTTAAATATTTTTAGAGAATTTAATTGATTATTATCAATACAGAGTCCGAATCTATAGTTTTTACAATTTTTATCTGTCTGTTACCGTATCACGAGAAAACCACTGAACAGATTCTGATGAAATTTAGTACGATGATAGCTGGTTATCTGGTTCAACATATAGGATACTTTTACCGCGGGAAAATATCTCATTTCTGAGAAAAAAATACAAAAACTGCATTGTAAGAATATACTAATATGTAAAACCTAAGAATGTGGTTTTTGGTCATCTAAACGCGGGCGGAGCCGCGGGCAATGCTAGTCTATTAATATTTATGAAAATCCTGCCCTGATATCTTTCATAATGTTCGGACATATGTTACCAAATTACCATTAAAAGATTAAAGAAATCTGAATATGTAAAGAAACTTGCGCTTAGCAAAAATAAATTATTGAAATTTTTAGACATGAATATATAATGTGTTTAAATATTTATTCGCTCGTAGCTACGAATATATCACAGAAAGTTCAAACTGAGACACTTCAGAACAAAGTAAGTGGAAGTCATCTGACATTTTAACTTTAGTAAAATATGAATAATTAAAAGTAGCTAACAGTTTTGTTGCTTAATTAAATATTTTAAGCAAAATTTATATTTTATGCAAATCTCGTAGCAAAAAATATGATGAGTATAGGTTCTGTTTGGGTTTTTTGACTAATTTGGTCAATATGGCTAAGAGTGTATTGTTAATGATGTATTTATTCAAACAACATTATTAATTAGAATTACCAGCAGAAATTAGTTATATAAAGTTTATATAATTTATTTATTTATTAATGGATAATCAACAAAATATACATTAATATAGTGTGATACTCATATCATATATGCTAACAATTTGATAAATTTTCTTTTATTTACATGTTATCGCAACATCCAATATCACGTCAGTTATGTTAATAAATTTTAAAATAATTATGTTATAAAGTACCAAATTAGTTAAAAAATCATAAGTTAATAGATAACTGAAATCTTTACTAATACTCGTAGTATAAGGAAAATATTTTTTTTGTTTGTTTGTTTGTTTGTTTGTTTGTTTGTTTGTACCAAATCAGATGCGAAACTACTGGACCAATTTAGATATTTAGTAAGGAGATAGTTTTAGACCCTGGAACAGGACATAGGATAATTTTTATCCCGGAAATCATCCCTTAAGAGGGTGAAAATGGGGATGAAAGTTTGTATGGGGAATAAATCTAGGGACGAATTCGAGCGAAGTGAGTCGCTAGTTAAACAATAAAATCATAATATAATTTGTGAGTATGATAATACAATGTTAAAATTATAAAATTAAAAAAGATGCCAATTGAAAAATAATTTAGTCGATGTAATTAATTAAATTCATTCAAAAATTGATAATATAAAATTAATATTAAGAAAAAAGTAATCAACAAGATTAATTAAAAACAGAATAAATTAGATAATAAAATAAAATTTGATTGATTGGTTGGTTAATACTATAATGTCTATAATATGACATCTATGCTATAGACTGATATGCACCATGTAGGTGTTCAATATACATAGGTCTTTAGATCCACCATTATCGTCATAAAAACTTAAAAAAAAAACTGACCTCCAGGCACCAATATGTAAAAAATAACTAAACGGGGGTTTTCATTTAAAATAGATACCTAATCAGATATTTTCGAAGTCGGGCCTGGGAAGTATACCCTTTGAAACAAAAAAAATATATTTCCAAATCGGTTCAGGCGTCTTCGAGTAATCGGTGAACATACATTAAAAAAAAAGATTCCGACGAATTGAGAACCTCCTCCTTTTTTGAAGTCGGTTATAAGTAGAGTATGGAGTTATTATATTTTATTTGCAAGGGAGTGAGTGAGGTATATAAGAAATCTTTATCATTTTTCTTCTCAATATAGGTTAAGAATGTCATTGAGCGAGAGCGCGCTAGTGATTTTTGTCAAACAGTAAATTCATAGTCACTGTCATGAAGATATGCTCGTTATTATAGTTACAATTCGATATTTCAAGTGTTATATACATATACAGGATGGAACAAATAGAAGAATAATACCTTAAATATTGAACCTATCAAGTTTATTCGAAGGAAACATTTCAACTATTACAAAAAAAAACGAACCTAAACAAGGAATCAAACCAACTAAAAATACAGAACAAATGTTCCAACTAAAAATACAGAACAAATATTAAAAGTAGCAAATTCTATATTATTTTAATAAAGCTACTAAAGATTTGGCTTTTAAGGAAATTTTTCTACTTTGAGTGACCCTAAGTTTGTATATTCAATTCAATTTAGTGATAGGAAAGCAAATTTGTTGGGAATAAAAAGAATAAAAATATAAAAAAACCGTAATTAATTTTTTGTAAGGGGATGATTTACAATGCAAAATAGTGTTTTAGAATGCAACATTTTATTATTTCTCTTGGATAATGTAAGTAAATATGTATCTTTTATGGAGGTGCATTTTAATAAAATTTCACTTTAATTTGGTAATTCAACCCAATTTTCAATGCTGTGATAATTAAAGTCCCACTGTTGGGGTATATCATTCCTCAATAGAGGAGGATCAGGCCAGAGCCCACCACGCTGGCCAAGTATGGGTTGGCAGGCTTCACATATCTTTCGACAACTAGGTAGCCTTTTTAGATCTAGCAGATTTTCTCACTCTTCATTTCATTTTCACTTCATTTTTTTTTCACTGTAGGTATTTGTATGTACCAGTCATGTTGAAAATGAAACAACATGGTAAAAATATCAGACATGTGAAAGATTTCTGCCCGTTCCACTTAGTCTTTCGTGAAAACACTTTACAAATACAACACTTATTTGACATTAAAATGAAATAGCATATTACTTGACAATCTGCCGAGTGCCTTAATATGTTATCACTGAATTTGATGCTCATAAGAATATTTATTTTATGCTGCAAAAATTTCATTTTTAAAAGGCTAAATTTTCAGAAATACCTTTGAGAACTTTTTTATATATTATAACAGTTATTACATACCCAACCCCACAATAAAATACACCCAAGAAAAAATATATTGAAAGTGAAGTGTAGCATGAGTACGTAAGGGTGGGTATATTGACCTGGCATGAATAACAGACATTTGGATATAATTGATGTTTCAACATCAAGATCTAACAGTGAGAAGATTTTTATTCACACAGTAATCTTCGCTTAAGTATAGTATATCTTGAGTAAATTCGGTGCTAGGAGCGAACTCCACTATACCGCGTATAACATACTATATTTTAACAATGTGATTTTTTTGATAGCTTAAATTTATTTAGAAAGAAACTGTATTTAAATATTTACATTAGAATTTTTTTCTTCTTTTGTTTATTGTACAACTGAAATGGCTTCTTATATACTCGTATTCGTAACGACATAAAATTTTAACGAAATACATCTACAAAAAGCTGTGCATACTTTTAAATTAAGTTTATATAAAAATAGCGAAATATTATAATGTTAAATTCATGTTTTATGTAAATTTAGTTAGTAAGCCTTTATCATTAATAAATAAATAAGTAACAAAAATATTTAATCAATGCAGTCGCTCAATTGACTTTTTCAACTCTTCTATTTCGATGTATTAAAAGAATGTTTTGTATCAACTTTTAAAAATAGCAAATAAGCACATATAATGTATTTTTTCTTCTTCTCTGTTGTACTATTTCTGAAGCATGTTGTGTTTACCTTAATATAGATTTACAATTTACCAATGTCATCTATGATATTAATAGCTCCTTGCAATCGAGTGAACTTTCAAATCTTTTCATATTGGATAAAGGAAAGCAAAAGGAGACGTCCGAAAAATTGCATTTACATCTACTAAATACTATATAAATAAAATTGAAGTATCTGGTTGTAATGTGAAAATAACAGCTTTTTACTAAATGCATATCAAAGTTTAAATGGTGTTTATAAGAAAAAAATAATTTTAAAATGTTTGCCTGTCTGTCTGTTCAGGCTAATCTCCGAAGCGGCTGGACCGATTTTGACGGCATTTTCACTGGCAGATAGCTGATTTTATCAGGAGTAACTTAGGATACTTTTATATTTGAAAAAGAAAAATGTTTTCGCACAAAAAATTAAAACCCTTCAAATTGTGAACAACCTGTACCTAGCGTACCTAGGAATGCACTAAATGCGAAAGTTTATATGCATCTGTATGTTTATTACACATTCACGCTGAAACGGCTTGACGTACTCGAATAACATTTATTTTACCGATAGATTGTGGCTTGTAGTATAAAACATAGACATAAGAATCTTGGTCGCACCCGAGCAAAGCGAAGTTAGTCGCTAGTATAAATATTTTCCAGGAAAACGAAACAAGACTTTTACAAGGTTTTAATTTAATTCCATATATAATAACTGCGTATATAATTATACTTAAAGGATACTTAGAAAACTAGAGAAGTAAACGAAGAAGGAAATTTGTGAAAGGACCGAATTAAGGGAGGTATAAAAGCTTTCGTAAGCTTAAATAAAAGTTCAGTGCTTTTTGTTGATTTGAGAGCTTTACGTCGAGACATTCTGGTTACACATGAATCAACTAATGTATTATGGTAATAAAGTCAAATTCACAGCATTTTAACTGCCACGGGTTTATACAAGAAATTAATAAAATAGAATATAATATGTAAAACAATTCATATTAATGAACAATAGCTAATTAATAATATTTAAAATACTAATAGTCTGTGATAAATCCCAACTGATGATAAAAAAAGTAATATAATAGATCACTACTAGTTGGTTTTACAAGCACACAAAATGTTGAAACCTCCCCAAAATCGAACCTGCTATTTTCGCCACATTACCAGATACTATATGTCTTCTGTCTTGTATCTTCTCCCTTAGATTTGTATTTTAAATTTTAAATAAACATGCTTAGCTAGACTCCCATGTGACACAAGTACCTTACAAAGTAGATATTGAAGCGCGAATTTAGAGACTGTTTACATAAGCTTTGTAAATAAAATTATACGAATCAGAACTCAGAAAAAGTATGTGTAAATACTTGTTTGTGTAACTTTGCTCTGAGAATAAATATTTTATGTTTATAAGCACACTTGTCACGTAAGTCGAGTTTATTTGCAAAATTATGAAGTATACTTTAGTAAGTTATATGCATATAAAATCCTTATCGGGCTGCTATTATAATTTGTTAGTATATTTACTGTTAGAAACCATAATAACTTTAAAGGAAAAATAATCTATGAGTAATTGTATCTGCTATTGTTGGGCATATAAGGACACACTATTTTTTTAACATTGGTAAATGCATTTAGTCATACCACCTGTATATATACAGTTGGTTATGTGGATTTTACTGGGGTAGACAAGCCAGCACTACCCACTAAAACCCTATGGAACCTCCCCCGTCTTAATGGGGCGTCGCAGGATCGCTTACGCACTCAACCATGACGTCTCGACGGCAGGTCTGCCAAGCAGACCATAACAACCAAGGTGTTGCTACCATGGGCCACTCTGCTATCAGAGAAGTACCAGGAGCAACCCCCATGGTACACCACCCACCGTGGTACGCCGCACGTAAGTCACTAATATAAAATAATTTTAAATTTACAATATTTAAACATCAGATGTTATGTTGCGGGATTCTTTTATACAAAATTTCAATATAAGCTAGGTCAGAGTTAAATGCTGTATAAATTAAATGACTTTGTGTCGTTTTCATCATACGAGCGGCACAAATTTTTTTAATAACTTGGTCTGGTGAACGTGAAAGCTTTTTTTTACCAACAAACATTTATATGCTACTAAAGTACTAGTAGTAGGTATTTAAAATCTGTACACCTATAAATCTTAAAACCTTTGCTTTTGTATATGTATAACTGGCGAATCACCCTAGCTCCGCTCGGTTTCGTCCCTATGTTTTAAAATTTAGTATAGATTTCTCAGAGATTATATATTTTCCCTCAGTAAAAAGTATCTTATATATTGACCCGGATAACCAGCTATCATCATACCAAATTTCATCAAAATCTGTCCAATTTCTCCTGATTCGTTTCCAGACAAAGAGACCGACAAAAATTCTAAAAACTATGTATTTGGCCTTTGTGTCGATAATAATGACTATTTCAATAAGATTTTCCAAAAAAATACTTAATGTACAAATTCGACTCAGAATTGTATGTTTAGATAGATAGTATATCTAAAATGTTATTATATGTATATAAAGATAGCATATCCAAAGAGTTTTACACAAAAGAACCTAAAACCTCGCTTTGCCCTTTTTAAATAAAACTATTTTTTCGGATTATTTCGTGGATTTATTTCGATTTTTGGTTCCCGACGTTTCGAATGCTTTATAGAAATCATGGTCACGAGAGAAACTAAGGTTATAGACGTCTCAAACACATATATACTTGGTACAGTTTTTGTAAAATAGTGGGTAGGCACATGCAAATATCAGGGGTGCAAGAGCCGAGATTAGAACCCGCTTCACGCGGTTCCCCAAGCGAGAGAGTTGTCACTGGGCTACCACTGCATTAACTATACATATAATAAAATTGTAACTAAGCCAAATCTGTACATTAAATATTTTTTGGAAAATCTTATTGAAATAGACATTATTATCGATACAGAGGCCGAATGTATAGTTTTTAGATTTTTTGTCTATCTGTCTGTCTGTCTGTCTATTACCACATCACAGACAAACCACTGGAGGGATTTTGATGAAATTTAGTATGGTGATAGCTGGTTATCCGGGTCAACGTATAGGATACTTTTAACCCTGGGTAAATATCTCATTTCTGAGAAAAAATGCAAAAACTGCAACGTAAGGGTATACTAATCTAAAACCTAAGAATTTGGTTTTTGCATTTTGGTATATATTACAAATAAACTTTCTTCTTTTAGCGAGAACTTTCCTGACATATCTATCCTAGATATGATCAAGTATCAAGATAAAAAGTAGCCTTCTTAGTAATTTCTACGTAAAAAACACATTGATCCATTGTTTCCTTGCTGCGTTCAAAAAGGTCGAACTAATAAACACCTTGCTTTTATAATGTACTAGGATGGCCCGCGGCTCCGCCCGCGTTCAGATGACCAAAAACCAAATTCTTAGGTTTTACATATTAGTATACTCTTACATTGCAGTTTTTGTATTTTTTCTCAGAAATGAGATATTTTCCAAGGGTTAAAAGTTTCTTTTTATTGGCAATGCTAGTAATTAATATTATTAATACATAAAAAAACAAATGCGTAACATTAAAAGGTCTGTACCGTCACTAATGGAAATAATAACTTTTAGAATGCTTTTTAGAATCAATTAAAACCCCACCGAAACTAACTGTGACAATAAATTGTGGGCAGTTCGGTGCGTATCTCGAAATTAATATACTCTAGTTGTCTAATATTTTAAAAAGAGTAAGAGCGTGAAAACAAATGAAGGGGAAAAGATGTGAGTCGTTAAAGAATAATTCAAATAATACATATTGGAATGACATGTTATTTTATGACACAACGATTAAATTTCAATAATTTAAAAATGTATATTCTGTAATATTGTCTAAGCCTCTAAAAACCTAAAAATAGCAAATTTGTTGTTTATTGGCACATTGTGATATTTTGTTACCTAGACCTACTTACATATAATCTATATATAATAAAATTCGAACTGAATAGAATCTGTACATTAAATATTTTTTGGAAAATCTTATTGAAACTGAATTATTACTATCGATACAGAGGCCGAATCTATAGTTTTTAGAATTTTTATCTGTCTGTCTTGGAAAGCATCATGAGAAAACCACTGGATAGACTTCGATGTTTTGTATGATGATAGCTGGTTATCCGGGTCGACATTTTAGACATCTATACTAACCGTTAAAACAAGGGACGAAGCCGAGCGGAGCGAGGGTGAGCCGCTAGTATATCTATATATTAAACTCTATGAAAGAAAAGCGTAAATTCGTCTAAAGTGTCCCAAACCAATTTTGAGACGACGATACAGGTAAAAGAGATTCGATACAATACGTGTTTATATTAAAGGAATATCTTTTATGTGTTTTTTCCCTACTGTTTTTTCCTTATGGATAAAGATAGAAATATTCATTCATGTAATACTTATATAACTTTGACGCTGTAACGTATTTCGATATTGGTATTGTTATAACTTTTTAATACAAGCGCTTTTACTTTTAACTAGTTCTGTTGCTGTTACGTATATATAAATAATAATGAAATGTTGTGCGTTGTTTAAAATGGCTAGGCTTTGTTTAAAAAAAATGAAAAAAATATATGCAAAAGTTGTCGGGAAAATAAGGAAAAACTGAAAGTGGTTTTAGCTATGAAATTTTGAATGAATTAAATGATCAGAAACATTCACATTCGGACACGAAGCGTCAGTCGGGTCAGCTAGTATATAACAATAATAATTTATTAAACCAATGTTTAGAAGATGCTATTAAAATACTAAAATTACATTAAGCCATATATGTACATTGTACATATCTATGTAATTACTCATTTTTTAAGTCAGTCAATTACGTTTGTTACGTGTTTGGTCTTTACTAGAAATGGCATCTATAGTTTTTAGAATATTGTTTCTCTGTTACTTACTGCGGCTTACTCTCCAACTCAGCTGGGTGTTAAATGTGATTTTTTATTATGAAAGAGTTTTTGAGACCTTCGCTGCTTTAACCTTCCTATTTCTTTTAGTACAATAGTTGTTCTATTTTTTCCTTTTCTGGTGCCTTTTCTTTCACTACTTCAACATCCTCTTCAAATGACTTACAAATGTAATATATCATTTGCAATCAGTTGTAGATGGTCTTGTTATACTACGGCTTGTTAGGCTTATTTGTACCTTGAGTAATCATGCATTTTGTTCAACATTACAGATTTTCTTAGGTTTATTACCACTTTTACTCTTTTTACGTTTCTTGTCCATTTCCGGTGAAGGCAGTAACTCTCGAGTCCACAGTTATACAGGCAAATAAATAAATAAATATTCTACTTGTTTAAAGTAATACATTTCTTTAATAACACCTCCAGGTAAATTTCTAAGAAATTAATTAAAATTCTAAGAAATCTATTGTTGACTGACACGCCGGCGTGTCCGCGGTCGTTGAGGGATTAGCATTTTTTAATATTTAATATTTTCAAGTACAAATATGCATCGTTAATCCTTTATAGGATATACATAGAGCTGTAGACTAAAGCCAGCAGCGTACAACGATTCACTAAAGGAGCATAATATTATGTACTCGTATGAGGCCATATCGGGATCCATTTAAGCTGCGGTTTCAAATTCAGAGCACGCAATGCTATTTGTCCACTAATCTTCAATCTCGTTGAATTTTATGACATAGAAATAAATTTTAACGAAATCTTTCTTATATTTATTTAAATTCACATAAAAATTCTATGCTATACTAACTTCTGCTTACAGCTTCTTACGCGTGTATTTAGTTTGCAACAGCTATAAATACCTCATACTTCACATGAGTCCTCAGGAATTCAGTACGAAATTTTATGATATATATGGCGCAATATTGTTTTTTATACTAATTATTATTATTTATATGTATACTAGCATTACCCGCGGCTCCGCCCTCGTTCAGATGACCAAAAACCAAATACTACTCTTACAATGCAGTTTTCGTATTTTTTCTCAGAAATGAGATATTTTCCCAGGGTTAAAAGTATCCTATATGTTGACCCAGATAATCAGCTATCATCATACCAAATTTCATCAAAATCCCTCTAGTAGTTTTTCTGTGATGCGGTAACAGACAGACAGACAGACAGACAGACAGACAGACAGGCAAAATTATAAAAATCATAGATTCGGCCTCTTTATCGATAATAATGTCTATTTTAAAAAGATTTTCCAAAAAATATTTTACGTACAGATTCGGCTCAATTAGAATTTTAATATATGTATATAGTATAGAGTTAAAGTAATAAGAAGAAGAAGATAATTTTATGAGGGATAATAAGTAAATATCTGTTATATATTTCCTTACTCGTCTTGTCACCCTCTTCGTTAGGCTTGAAAAGAAGAACCTTGAAGTTTTTCTCATTTATGTATAACAATACCCGTGTATTATATAACATTTATTTAAAAAGAAAAATGATGTTTTGTTATTCCATCACAAAGTAACAAGCCTAGCACATTTAAAAAAATATCCGTAATAAATGCGTACCCACTTTATTTTAGTTACTGTCTAATACTTCTACTTAAGAACTATATATAAACTGTGATTATTTTCACTAAGAAATTAAACAGAGAAATAGGTAAATGCGTGTCATTTGACGACACGTTTGGCTCAGTTTTAGTGACCCTACTTGCTGTGTCAGCGATCACGGGTTCGAGTCTCGCTGGCATTTGTGTGATGAGCACGAATGCTTGTACTCCAGTCATGGATGTTTATATTAATAATATTATATATGTATTTAACGTTATATATGTGTTGTGTATCAACTACCTTGTATCCATAAAACAAACCTCGTAGCTTACCATGGAACTAGATGTTGATGAGTGTTAATATCCCAACATATGTATATAACAACAACATTGATACACGAACACACACGTACAAACACTACATCATACAAAATTTATCTTAGTGCGCAACATAAAAACTATAAGCAGTTTACATAAATGTGTGTTTGTACAACCAAATGTTTATTACCCAACCATTATAGTTTATAGTTATATAACTATATATAACTATAAACTTTGTTAATAATGTATGTATGTAATATGTATTGTGGTTTGTAGCGAGAAGTAAAGAATTTTACTATTATTTACAAGCGGATCACACTCGCTTAGCTCGGGAAAACGAAAACAAACCTATCCCACGGAAACCGTACATTCTTCCGGGATAAAATGCCTCTGTGTGATTCCAGACTATAATCTATCTCTGTGCTAAATTTCATCCAGATCCGTTCCGCCGTTCTGGCGTGAAAGAGTAACAAACATTCACATTTATAATATTAATACGAATTATTAATATTTATTTATATTATATTCCTTTTTTATTATCTACTATCAAAACCCGCGACTTTGCTCGCGCTAAAACTACAAAAAATCTTTGAATAGGTAGTTTCATACAAACTTTCATCCCCTATTTAACCTCTTAAAGGACGAATTTCGAAAAATGCTAAAATTTGATTGAAGAGCATTAATACCAAGTTTCAAGTAATTCTTATCCTAAATATTTTTTTGGATTGCATCATAACGTGTTTTCCCGTGGGAATTAGATAATCTCCCACAATAAAAAGCAGCCTATGTCACTATCCAGCCCTCCAACTATCTCCACACAAAAAATCACGCCAATCCGTCACCCCGTTTCGACGTGGAAGAAGAACAAACAAACAAACAAACAAACAAACAAACAAACAAACAAACAAACAAACAAACAAACAAACAAACAAACAAACAAACAAACAAACAAACAAACAAGCAAACAAACACACTTTCACATTTATAATATTAGAATGGATAAAATGGAATTTGAATTTGATATATGCTTAAAACTACTAGCGCAAATCAATTCACATTTAAATAATATTATTTTGTTGAGTCCCCTTATTAAAATTAAAGCTTGTAGCAAACAGATGGACATATTCAAATCTGGATTTTACCCTCGAAAACCACGAGAAAAAGGTAATTAAAATTAAAATTTCATATCCCTGTGTTACATGTTTCCATTATGCATGGAAAATGTGAATAAAAAGACGAAGATTTATATGATGAACACGTCGGGACGGGTCGTGAACTAATAAAAGTATCTGCTGTTATTCAAAGCTTTTCATCAAATTTTACATTCCCTCATATTATTATTTCGTGTGAATTCCTTTTATTGTTGCGTTGAAAGTTTAAATAAGATATCTAAACTGTATACTTTACTGTGATGGGTAAAAAATATTGAAATATGTAGCTTGTAGTCGGGTCTTCTTAGTTAGGTGAGAGGTAATGAACGAGTCATCATTCCTCCTTGATGTCCGTTTATTATGACTACCGATACATTATTATTATTATTATATTTCTTTAAGGTGAACTTACTAATTACTATATACATATTACTACGTAAACAGTTTTTTGAGTTCATCGAACGATGTGCTGCGACATGTCGCATGTTTCTAAAAACTGTTTACTAACTATTATTTATTGCATAATACTTAAATAGGCTAGATTATTATAATTTACATACTACAATATCAAGGGTTCGATCCTAGCATAGAGTGTAATGAGTAGTGAAATAGCGTCATGTTGTTTAGACCTATAGATTTCGTGTCGATCAGCGTTTAAAACTACCAATATTAATGTCCTCCAGACTGAAAATAACTTTGACCATGATTTCAAATTTCTTCTTATAGGAGTGATAGTACATGTATCTTTTTTAATACAGTTATTTTTTTTTTAAATAATTAAATCATGTACAATATTATTATTAGAGTACGAGTAAGTACGTTTTAACAGTTAGTATGGAATAGGTGGACTATTGATTTATTTATTAGATTGAAATAGATAGATTATGAAGTAGCATGATGATACATAGCCTTCCTCAAGAAATGGGCTATCTAATACAAAAATATTTTTTTTAAATCGGATTAGTAGTTCCTAAGATTAACGCGTTCAAACAAACAAAGAAACAAACAAACAGAAAACAAACGAACAACAAAAAAACATACAACCAAACAAACAAACTCTGACTCTTTATAATATTAGTATAGATTTCAGCAATTCATTCAATATCTTTTCAAAGTCACTTAAAAAATTTGGCCCTTTGGCATACTCATATGCCTTAAAAGAGGCTCTAGGTAACAAAATAATAAGTGGTTTAAAGCATAACAATATATCTAAGTATGTTGTAAACTTTTAAAATAATAAATGTGGTATAGAAAATTTTTGAATTTCAGTATTCAATAGGAATCTTGCAGGTTAAAGAAAGTGTATTCTCAAAGCTCATATTTTTTATAGAAATAATTAAATATAAAAAGCTTGTAATCTCTTCAAGAACCGTGTAAGAAGACAGACCCTGTTTAATAATGATGCCTCCGAGCGACACAAGTACATTAATTATATTACTATAATCGTAAAATAATGATTTTATTAAGTGAAATATCGTTTGCCCGTGTTTCGGCTCGTTTTAATTTATTTATTTATAATTGCTTTGCTTCTAAGCATCTAAAAGTAACGCTGGATATTCTTTAAACTTCCTAAATATGCTATTTAATGCAAAAAATATTTTCAAACCGAAATAGCAGTTCTAAAGATTAGTATGTACGAATAAATAAACAAAACACGAACTCTTTAGCTTTATTACTATATATAGTATCGATATTATATGTACATATGTACTTAATATATTTGAAGGTTTATTTGGTACTAGCGACTTACCTTCACCTAAACGTTACTTCAGGTATAGTTTATACTAATATTATAAAGAGGTAAAGTTTGTGAGTTTGTGACTTTGTAGGGGGTAATCTCTGGATCTACTGAACCTATTTAGATTAGGTAAGAAGGTAGTTTGAGACCCTGGGAAGGACATAGGATACTTTTTATCCCGGAAGTCATCCCTTAAGGGGGTGAAAATTGGGATGAAAGTTTGTATGGGGAATTAATCCTACATATAAATTTCATCCGTTCAGTCGTGTCAGAGTGAAACAGACACACGCACATACAAAATCTTGCATAATAGTAGTCCACCATTTAGTATAGCTTATAATAATTACTACTCGGCCCATAAACTATTAGAATTTGCCTGTTCTGCTAGTATCATAACTAACTCCGGCTCCGTGATACCATACCTATACCTACATATTATATCCTTTCTAAATATCGACATCGATTAATCAGTCTATATATGAAAAGGTAACAAGTAGACAGAAAAATTTGATTTTAAGCTTATTATGCTAACCAAAAAATCTCATCGATGCATTTTTTTTTTAATAATATTGATAATTATTATTTTATATATTTTCTCATCACAAAAAGCTCGGTAAATAAAAGCGTGTAATGTAAACTTAACTAACACTAATTGTTTTTGAAGCTTTAACTTTTATAAGCTTTTAAATAAATATATTAATCACTTTTGCACAAGATGAACTACGAGTTTCATACTTTGTTATAAAGCATTCGAAACGAAACCAACCAAAAATCAAAATAAATTCGCGAAAATTTCGAAAAGACAGTTTTATTTAAAATAGATGAACTTATGTTAAGAATGTTTATATATTTACTTACAAAAACAACATTATTTTTTCATCAAAATGCAAATTTTATGCAGTTTCATTTATAGTAGTCGAAATGACTGCCGATGATGAATGTCGCCGTATCTACACTAATTGTACCTGATTCACAAAGGATTCACAATAGAGTACTCTCGAACAAAAATATTTTCTGTCATTCTATATTGATTTTATTAAAATACTAGGCATTTCCCGCGGCCCCGCCTAAAAACCAAATTCTTAGGTTTTACATATTAGTATACTCTTACAATGCAGTTTTTGTATTTTTTCTCAGAAATGAGATATTTTCCCGTGGTAAAAAGTATCCTATATGTTGATCCGGATAACCAGCTATCACCATACCAAATTTCATCAAAATCCCTCCAGTGGTTTTTCTGTGATGCGGTAACAGACAGGCAGACAGACAGACAAAAATTCTAAAAACTATAGATTCGGTCTCTGTATCGATATTAATGTTTATTTCAATAAGATTTTCCAAAAAAAATTTAGTATACAGATTCGGCTTAGTTACAATTTTATTATATGTATAGATGTGTATTATAACGATTTATCAACTAGTCTTTGCCCCCGGCTTCGCTTGGTATATGAAGAGAGGGTCAAAGGTAGCCTATAATCATCGAAATCTGTTCAGCGGCTTGGAAGGGTGCAAAGCGTGGAAAGGTAACAGATAGACTTTCTTTCACATTTATAATTTTAGAATGGATTTGCATAAAAAAATGTGCACACCAGTTTTTCTTTTTATTCTATTATGGAATCCAATAGGAAGAAAAGAAAATAATCAAGTAGACGCTATTCATTAATCTACACATAAATTCTGAGTCGAATCTGTACATTAAATACTTTTGGAAAATCTTATTGAAATAGTCATTATTATCGATACAGTGGCCGAATCTGTAGTGTTTAGATTTTTTGCCTATCTGTTTGTCTGCCTGGAAACGCATCACGAGAAAACCACTAGACAGATTTTGATGAAATTTGGTATGATTATAGCTGGTTTTCCGAATCAACATATAGGATACTTTTTACCGCGGAAAAATATCTCATCTCTGAAAAATCGATACTAAACATTAAAACATAACTAAAGATCGATCGAATAGCTATTCTAATATCTATATCTATCGCTATTCTATTATACTGTCGCTAAATCGCTAGTTTAATAATAAATATTCTATCATCCTACATATCGTTTCCTTTTTCACTACTAGTAAAAACATTATTTCATTATAATTAAGTAAATAGAGAAAAATGTGAATATTATTTTAACATACACTGAAATATTACGTACATATTTTCATACGAACCTTCATTTCACCTCACGGGAAATACTTGTTTTCTTGGTCATCGAATGGTTTCAAATAGCTACCGTATAAAATATATTCTTTTGTATACTTTGTATTCCATATATCGTGTATTTAATTTAGGTTTTCATTAAATACAGTATTGCCAATAATGTATAAGCCTTTCTTAACATTCGTTTTTCTAATTACATGGTTATTGTCAACTAGCAATACCCGCGGCTTCGCCCGCGTTCGAACTTCCGATCTTTACCAAACTTTACAGGATCACCGGGCTAATCTGAAGATTCGTTCTATTTTGATTTCATCAAAATCGCTCGAGCCGTTTTGGAGTCCATAGGGAACATACATAGATAAATCAATTTTTATATATATTATATAGATTAACTTATTGCTGCTAGTTATAAATACTAGAAAGCGACTCATCCTCACTTCGCTCGGGTTCGTCCCTAGGTTGATTCCCCGTACAAACTTTCATCCCCATTCTCAACCCCTTAAGGAATGATTTCCGGGATGATAAGTATTTTTTGTCCTTCCCAGGGTCTCAAACTATCTTCTTACCAAATTTCATGTAAATCGATTCAGTAGATCCAGAGATTACCCCCTACAACGTCACAAACTCACAAACTTTACCTCTTAATAATATTAGTACATATAGATTGGCGACTTATCCTCGCTCCGTTGGTTGGTTTTACTTTATGAGAGTTTAGTTTAAAAAATATCATGTTCTGGTGAAGAGTATATATAAGAGATACTGTGGTTTGAGTTGCAATTTTAGGAGTTAATCAAATATTGCACCCCACAACTCACAAGTATAGTTTTTAAGTAAATTGTAAATAATGTACTTAAAAATATTTTTGACGTTTTACTTTAGTAATTACGTTACTTATGAAATTTAAAAAAAAATACGATTCATACCAAGAAGTAAGAAATTTAAAAAAATATTATCTTCTAGATATACTTTACACATTTTAAATATACAAATGGACATTCATGATCAAAGTATTTCAATAATGAATCTTGTTAATTTTACTTTAATTTAGGTATTAATTACAATTAATGAGTGCGAATAATTAAATATTAAAACTGTAGGTAGCTTTGGAATGTAATGTATTGTAAGGCCCATAGTTCATCGCGACTAGTTTCAAATAGCTTTATATATCTTAGTAAAACTATTTTATTATGATACTAGCATTGGCCGCGGCTCCGCCCGCGTTCAGATGACCAAAATCCAAATCCTTAGGTTTTATATATTAGTATACTCTTACTCGTACATTGCAGTTTTTGTATTTTTTCTCAGAAATAACATATTTTCCTGCGATAAAAAGTATCCTATATGTTTACCCGGATAACCAGCAATCACCATACCAAATTTCATCAAAATCCCTCCAGTGGTTTTCTGTGATGCGGTAACAGACAGACAGACAGACAAAAATTCTAAAAACTATAGATTCGGACTCTGTATCGATAATTATGTTTATTTCAATAAGATTCAGATTACAGATTCGGCTTGGTTACAATTTTATTATATGTATAGATTTTAAGCTAGTAAAGTGTAGTTTGAATTAAATAGTTTTATTTTTAAATTTTTATACTGCATTGTTATTGTAAATCCTACTATGAAATATTATACATGAAAATATGACCTCGCCGACGTCTATTTTGCACATTTATTCTATGAGTATTATTTTTCGTTGTGTTTGTTTATTTGTTTTGTAAGGTATATATATACAAAGAAGACATTAATCATTATTGCGAGTATTATTATTAAAGAGGTAAAAAACCCAATAGGTACTTTATGGGCAATGTATACGTTTTAAAAGTGGGACTCGATGACTAGAAAATATAAATCGCTTCTATCTATACCTACTAATACTATAAAGAGGTAAAGTTTGTGAGTTTGTGACGTTGTAGGAGGTAATCTCTGGATCTACTGAACCAATTTGGATGAAATTTGGTAAAAAGATAGTTTGAGACCCTGGAAAGGACATAGGATACTTTTATTCTGGAAATCATCCCTTAAGAGGGTGAAAATGGGGATGAAAGTTTGTATGGGGAATCAATATGGGGATATGGTAAATAATGGGGAATATTAAATAAAAAAGTTATAGAAGAACGTTTGTATGTTAAATGCTGTTCTAACTTTTTATACTGGTCTAAGGAGTTAATGCCAAGTGAAATATTATTACTTATTGTAGTTATTGTTATTGTAGTCTTTATACAATTACATACTTTGAAAAGGCAATATTATAATTATAATATATTTAAATAACATTAGGTATGTCATCGCATTTTTTAAAGAAAAAGATCCTTACACAGCGGTGAAACGTTAACTGTCTGTCAATTTACTTTTTAATCCCATTAAATAGCGCTACATATTCCATGGAGAACCGGCCTAATTTAAATTAAAAAGGGAATCGCGGTTTTGCCTCGATCCAAACGATTTCCTGTCGGGTCTCTGAGGGTTGGAGGTGGCAACTATGCAAAGTGCGCCTCCAATTATCCGTCATAATGTACAATAATTTTGAAGTAGCAAGAATACTTTCCTTTATTTTTACCATCTTAACATAAATTTAAAGTGGTAGCCTAGTGGTAGTGCCTTTTCTTGGGAAACCAAGTGAAGCAGTTTAAATTTTACAGATTTTTTCGCGGATTTATTTTGATTTTTTTGTTCCTGACGTTATCAAATATTCGCGTTAATCTAAGAAAGTATTATTTTGGATCTTATAGCATTTCTGATAATCTCATTTGCGACCCATTTTCAAAATAATTACTTACCTTACGGCTTACTGTAAGGTAAGGTATTAAGTCTTTTAAACCTTCATGCCTGAGAGAATCTAGCAAGTTTGCGAAAGGCATGTGTAAATATAATCCATAAACTCACACTTGACCAGCGTGGTGGACTATGGCCTGATACCCCTGGCACTGAAGGGATGACGTGCGGACTGTACAGCAGACTACTTAATACGAACAAGCAGACAATTTTTCAACTTTTACTAATATCGCTGCCTAATTACTATTCGTAGTTAAAAAAATGCTCAATCGTATTTGCTAGGCATAACGACAATTGGATGCCTAGCAGCGCATCTATCTAGTATGAAGCTGCATCAAATTACAGACATTTACAAATAAACAGAACAAAACATCTACTAAATACAGATATTTGGTTCATTTACTAAACCTATACGATATGTTAAAAAATAAGCTTTTCTTTAATTGTAAAATACAATGTTTGTTTAAGAGATTTCTTCTTAGATTAAAAAAACAAAGGAAGTCCAGAAAATGAAATAGATATTTGCTATGGCATTTGTTATATAGTGCTTTTAATATTATTATAATTTATTTTGATGGAACGCGGTCAAGGTGAGTATTAAAAGCATGAGTTCTGATAGTCGTGGTTGTATTGAAAAACAATAAATACGCTTCACATAAAAGTATATTACACTATTTTATAGCTTATTGTTATTTTATTTATTTACCTAGTGGGGTGAGCTGGAAAAATAATGTCATATATTGCTACGCTTTTTCTACTGATAGTGGCTGTGTATGATTTATGGTGGCTTCAAATAGTTTTTTACTAAAATCAATTAAAAATAAGTAAATGTATAATTTTCTAAACTATAATCTATACTAATATTATAAATGTGAAAGTGTGTTTGTTTGTCCTTCTTTCACGAAACGGAGTGACGGATTGCCGTGATTTTTTGTGTGAAGATAGTTGGAGGGCTGGAGAGTGACATAGGCTGCTTTTTTCCGCGGGACATTATATGATTCCCGCGGGATACGTTATAATAGGTACAATCCAAAAAATATTTATGATCAGAATTACTTGGAACTTGGTATTAATGCTCTTCAATAAAATTAAATAAATATATGTTTTAGCATTTTTCGCAATTCGTCCTAGAATGGGGTTAAATAGGGGATAAACGTTTCCCCCCCAACGTGCGTTCACCTTGTCGTGGTGGGGGGGCTCAGTAGTGCCCGGCAATCCAACCGGGCGCGAAGCTAAGAAACGCACAGGGAGGTTGCCCACTTCGGTGGGCGGTGGGAGGTGGCCCTCTTTGGGGGGCGGTGTACCATGCGGGTTGCTCCTGGTACTTCTTTGATAGCAGAGTGGACTGTGGAGCAACCCCATGGTTGTGGTGGTCTGCTTCGGCAGACCTGCCGTCGGGGCGTCGTAGTTGAATGCGCAAGCGATCCTGCGACGACCCATTAAGACGGGGGAAGGTTTTGTTGGGTTTTAGTGGGTAGTACTGGCTGTATTACGCCGGTGAGTCCTACACGTCGTGCGTAAATGCATTTCCCAACGTTAAAAAAAAAAAAAGGGGGATAAACGTTTGTTTGAAACTACCTCTTTAGAGATTTTTTGTAGTTTTAGTATAAGTAATAAAAAAGTTAAATAATAAAGCGTCATTATTTTTTTATACAAATATATATTTTTAACTATTTTTATAATAAACAAAAGAGGGGACTGAAAATAAAAGTAATAATTCTTCATAAAAAGCCTGAAAGTAGTCTGTGTGTGTGTGTGTGTGTGCTTTTATCCAAATCAATCCATCCGTTTTAGAGGAAGGAATGAAGGAGGAGGAGTAAAGGAGATACAAAAATACACATTAAATGCATATGTTTATACTTTCGAAGGTACTGGTAGCCCAATAATAGCGCGCTCGCTTTGAAAATCTAGTGAAGCAGGTTCAAATCCCGGGTCTTGCATCTGTGATATTTTCATGTGCGAATCATTTCCAACATGATTACCACTTGCCTTGCGGTGAATAAAAACGGTAATAGTAGTCCGATAATAATTTATCGTCATATTTTTGTGATTTAACGACCGCCTTCAATAAATAACATGCCGAACGAACGGTTTTAACACTAATTGGCTGCCCAAGAGTTTGCCTCTGGGGATTTTCCTTGATTTTATAACATATCTTTCAGTCAAGCTACATCTATTATGAAAATAAATTTGTCTTGTATATCTTTGATCCCATTGGAATATTATTTTTATATTGTTATTATTTCATAACTTTATTTGAGGCCAACCGTGGGATTGGGTTGAGGATACTCCGTGAGTGTTAACTATACTCCAATGATATAACTAATAGACATTTTAAAGCTCTCTTTCCTAGTCTTTCTTAATAAATGTCGTGAAATATAATTTTATATTTATATAATTATTATAAATTTCAATTTGAAATTAGGTAAGAACATAGCTTGGGACCCTGGCAAGGACCTATGATACTTTTTATCCCGGAAATCATTTCTTAAGGGAGTGAAAATGGGAATGAAAATTTGTATGGGGAATCAAGCTAGGGACGAATCCGAGCGAAGTGAGGTTGAGTCGCTAGTTTATTATACTCCTAAAGGCATTTTCAATTTTTTTTTAATTTAACATTCGAAAATATTAAATCCAAAAAATATATAATATGCATTAAAAAAATAACACACATTGCAATCACTTTTCACCACATATGCACATATTGCGTTTAAAATAATTCTTTCGTATCTTAAGCAATAACAAGATAAGATTTATTTCTCAGTACCCTTCTTTTCATCTCGCGCGGTTCACGCGAATGATTACCGGCATATCAGTTGTATGCTTTTTTGATAAATAAAAACAAATACTAATATACATATTTTCAAAACCAAACCAAAACTCTTTTACTATCATAAATATAGCTAGTATCAATTAAAACAAATTTCTGTTTTTTTGCCCCGTCAATATTTTCCACATCCATGGGTTGACTGGAAAAAATCTCTTTTAGCGATATCGCCACCTTTGCTAACTAAATTTTCTGTTAACAAATTTTGTCATTTGTTTTGTAAGTGCAATAACAAACATAATAAACACCTCAAGCAAATAAAACCCGCAATTTAAATGAAAATAGTATATCAAATTTTCCATGATTATTTTTAATCACTTAACATGAAAATATATGTAAATGAAGTTGGGAATCCAAAAACACATGCGCACGAGGTGAATGCAAATTAATTAATAGAGCACTCGGCTATTCGACGGTCGTTCACACACATTCCCAGTTTATTTACATAATTTATATGTTTTTATTTAGTCATAATAAGAAAATTAGAAGATATATTATTCCATTATTATTATTATTAATATAAAAACTCAAATATGTACTAAAAAGTTAGTTTTTGTACGTCGATCTATATGTCCATATCCATACTAATATTATAAATGTGAAAGTGTGTTTGTTTACTTGTTTGTTTGTCCTTCTTCCACGTCGAAACGGAGCGACAGATTGGGGTGATTTTTTGTATGGAGTTGAAGAGTTGGAAAGTACTTTTAATCGCGGGAGATTATCTAATACCCACGGGAAAACACGTTATAATAGAATCCAAAAAAATATTTATGATCAGAATTATTTGAAACTTGGTATCAATGCTCTTCAATGAAATTAAATAAATACATGTTTTAGTATTTTTCAAAATTCATCCTATAAGGGGGTAAAATATGGGATGAAAGTTTGTATGAAACTATCTTTTTAGAGATTTTTTTGTAGTTATAGCGCGAGCGAAGCCGCGGGTTCTGCTAGTAGGTATATTATAAATAAAAATGAATCACCGGAATGTATGTAATTAAATTAAATAAATGAGGTAATTGGATAATTCTTTTTTATGTGTTTGTATTTCGCGACAAGTTTTGTACAGAAGAAAATTAAAAGATTTTTTTCACTTAAATAATTTTTTTTTAAATCTCATGATATAAAAAATGAGTGAGTGAAATAGTTTTTACCCGAAAATCATCACTTAAGGGGGTGAGAATGGGAATGAAAGTTTGTATGGGGAATCAACCTAGGGATGAATCTAAGCGAAGCGACTGGTATTCTTAATAAAAGGCTGATTTCTGCAGTAGTCATTACTTTCTAGGGCAAATTTGATTTCCGTTTGCGATAAATTATAATTTTTTTACTTTGTATTGTTTATGTAAAATTAATATAAAAGAATGTCTGATTAGGTCTGTATTGTTTTTAGAATGATAAAATAAGTCTTAAATACAGTATTCCAGTATTTATAATTATAAGTATCATAGGTTATCAATATAATTCATAAATGTTCTTGGAAACTGCCGATTTTTGATCTAACCAATTCTAAAATATCTTAGGATCCAACCTTAATTGAATTTAATTAGCCAAATTTAGATTTATGAACTCATAAAATGTATTTTTAATATAATAAAAACCCTTAAATATTATACGTTGAACAAAATCTCGCAATTTCTGTCCTCAACAAGCAGGATTGTTATATTTTTTAAACATTCTTAATACTCATTTCTTTTGATAGCTCTAGAACATGTTCTGTAAGACTTATTTTACTTTTTACATATCAGTTAATTCAATGGTACATATATATTTTTATATTACAAACATATTAGAAATACATTTAAGCAAAATACTTGGAAAATTATATTTAATTTTCTTTTAACTTTGTACTAATGTTAATAATATTTAGTATACAGTTCCTTGAACAAAGACGGAACAGCATAATCATTTGAAACTGGCTGTCAGCCAAGTACTGTGGTCTTACTGGCGCCATCTGAAAGATAGACTAAGATGAATGTCCTGAAAGATCGTAATTTAAACCCTCCACGACCGCAGACACGCTGGTGTGTCAGTTAACAATAGATTTCTTAGAATTTAAATTAATTTCTTAGAAATTTACCTGGAGATGTTAATTTAAATCGGTACTTACTAATTGCAAAATATGGATGTTTTTAGACCAATTGAATCTGTAACAAGGTATATAATACTATTATATATGCATTTTTTATTCATTTTGTTAACTTCGTCACAATAATAATAATCATTGTAAAATTTTCAACGTTTCAAGCAAAGGCTACATTTTGAGCTGTTTAGAAACCACCATTTTGTAATAAGTATATACCAGCAGGTGACATAAATATGTTTTCTTAATCCAAAAAATCCAAACCAAATTAATCCTCATCTATTTCACGGAGATTTATCGTCTAGACTGAGTATGTGAATCAAAATATTTAAAGAATATTAGACTAAAAAATAATTTAATTGTATTACTTTTTAAAGTTATACTCCTTTTAGTACGTTTGAAAAAAATTATGAGAGTAAAATTTTTACACCGACAGACAAAAAGCGACATGATGAAATTAGCTGAAAGTAACATGATTAAGTTAGCTGCATTCCTCTTACAAACAGAGAGTTGTAACATACGGGATGAAATCTTTAGCTATTTTCGTTCTGTTACGCCAAAGAAGTATACTTCTTAGTGCGTACATAAGTACACAACACATTTTTTTTTAAATCTACGTATATAAAACAAAGTCGGTTTAGTTACACCATTTATAATTCAAGAACGGCTGGACCTATTTCTATGATCTTTAATTTGTTGAATTTGTCTCCGCTCCGAATAGCAGAATAACTGTTAAACCATCAGAAAAATTCTTGAAAAAAAATTATATGGTTAACGCTGGCTAATAACTATTTATATCTATTTAAAACGTACCTAGCGACGAACCCGAGCGAAGTGAGGGTGAGCCGATAGTAAAGTATATAACTAAATTAACTAACACTAACGTGTCAATGGTGAATATGATGAATATATGAATGATATATCTTCCCTACTTATGTTTTAACGTTTAGTATAGATTTCTCAGAGATGAGATATTTTCCCACAGTAAAAAGTATTCTATATATTGACCCGGATAACGAGTTATCGTCATGCCAAATTTCATCAAAATCCTTTCTGTGGTTTTTCTGTGATGCGGTCACAGACAGATAAACAAAAATTCTAAAAACTATAGATTCGGCCTCTGTATCGATAATAATGATTTTCCAAAAAATATTTAATATATAGATTCAGCTTAGATACAATTTTATTACATATATAGATCTTCACTGGCGCGCCGTATTCTATATTGCTGTGTTGGGCATTAGTGAGTTCTGCGGGTGACAAGACTTTAGATAGCTCGAATGTTAAAACTTTATTTTGCCTCCTTAATACACCTTGTTCTCTAACAACAGCTTATTCTTTAATGTCCCTGGATATGTTGTAGATACTTGTATATCTATAAGTACATATAATAAAATTGTAACCAAGCCGAATCTGTACATTAAATATTTTTTGAAAAATCTTATTGAAATAGACATTATTATCGATACAGAGGCCGAATATATAGTTTTTAGAATTTTTGTCTGTGTCTTTCTGTTTGTTACCGTATCACAGAAAAACCACTGGAGAGATTTTGATGAAATATACTATGGAGATAGCTGGTTATGCGGGTCAATATATAGGATACTTTTTACCGCGGGAAAATGTATCATTTCTGAGAAAAGATACAAAAAATGCAATGTAAGAAACATGTAAAACGCTAGTTGTGTTGTGTTGTAGCTAGAAATGCTAGTCTATTAATGATAATTGATGTTTAGTCCGAAACACGTTATAAGTAAGATATTTATAAAAGTTGAAATATTATTTTTAATTATAATGTTTTCAATTATTATATTATCACATTTTATTGCGCGACAACCTTAAAAAAATTAAAACAAAAAAAACACTAAAAATAAAACCAAAACTTAAAAAAAACACGGACAAAGTCTTTGGTGTTAGTATACTTATTTAAAAAATTATGTGTAGTATCTATACATATAATAAAATTGTAACTAAGCCGAATCTGTACAATAAATATTTTTTGTAAAATCTTATTGAAATAGACTTTTTTATCAATACAGAGGCCGAATCTATAGTTTTTAGAATTTTTGTCTGTCTGTCTGTCTATTACCGCATCACGGGAAAACCACTGAATAGATTATGATAAAAATTGGTATGGTGATAGACGGTCAACATATAGGATACCTTTTACCGCGGGAAAATGACTAATTTCTGAGAAAAAATACAAAAACTGCAATGTAACAGTGTACTAATATGTAAAACCCAAGAATTTGGTCTTTGGTCATCTGAACGCGGGCGGAGCCGCGGGCAATGCTAGTAAGTCCATATTTCTTTTGCGTTTTGACTCATAGTAACCGTACCGTATTATTTGAATCCCACCCTGACGTTATATCCTGACGTTATTTCCGACTAAACGGTATTAGAATGCTTGATTCGGCATTAAATGGAGATCGAAGGAAGTGTTCTCTCCTCGTGAGAAGACACATATCATTGGATTCAATTAAAGCTTGACTGAGTCGATACAGGAAGCTGCAGTATCACTGTTTATGTTAGAACGCTTCTATACGTGATTGACTTAATTACATAGCTGATTTTAAATAATTTTGGATAATCTATACTAACATTATAAAGAGGAAAAATTTGTTTGTTTGTTTGATTGTACCGAACAAGCTCCGAAACTACAGGACTGATTTAGATGAAATTTGGTAAGAAGATAGTTTGAGACTCTGGGAAGGACATAGAATAGTTTTTATCCCGAAAATGATCCCCTAGGGGGTAAAAATGGGGATGAAAATTGGTATGAGGAAGCAACCTATGGAAGAACTCGAGAGAAGCAAGGATACGTTGCTAGTAATATATATTTCAGCCCTTTTACGTCCCTCTTCCGCGTCTCTTTAAGTGCATGGCACGGGCCATTTTTCAAATTAAGCGAAATCAGTCTATCGTACACCACGCAAGCCAAGGTGTTTACTTACGATGTTTTCCTTTACCTGAGGCAAATGTAAATCATGTTGAAAATGAATCGGCGAATTAAATGCCCAATGCCTCTTAATTGTAAGATAATTAAATAACATTACGACGACTAATATACTTTCAATTTTATTAAAAAAGGTTAACAAATGAAATTGACTTGTAAAAAGTTGTTAGAGTAAAGTTTGAAGGTTTGATTTCTTGCAAATTAAGTGGGAAGTCAAACTTTTCCACTTATTGTCACGCATGGTTAGCGACGATGAGCGTTATTTTTTTATTCGTAGATATATGTATGTATCTATCTATATCTTTATGGGTATCTATCTACCCATACAGATGGTTAGTAGGATTGATAGTTTTTATTCATCTTTTAGTACATATATTGTTAAAGATTGAAACTAATTTAAAAATAAGAACAAACTGCTCAAATCTTCATTATTAAAAAAATGAAAGTGAATACCTTCCCTTAGATGCATAAAGAAAATTTTCGAGTTTCAATTCTTAAACCTAACAAACTCTAAAAATATATAATATATTAAAATGTAATTTGATGTAAATTAATTGGTTTTAATTAGGTATAGAAAGGTTAGTTTTTATTAGCTTAGTTTTTCCGGGATAAATAAGTTTAATCCCAATTGACTGACTTCCTATGCCTCAACCCGTCACTGAAACTGTTAAAAAGATCGAAACCAATATTGGATATCTTTTATCTCGAAGATTTTCGTATATTTCCTACAATAAAATAAATAAGAAATATAAAGGTGTAGGGACATTAACACACAGCACCATCTAGCTCCATAGTAAGCTCCGAGGCTTGGCTTGTGTTATGGATACATATATACCTTTAAATACATATAAATTATAAGTATAAACACTAATGATTGGAGTACAAACATTCGTGCTCATCACACAAATGAATGCCCCCAGCGGGACTCGAACCCGCGACCGCTGGCACAGCAAGTAGGTTTACTACAAACTGAGCTAAGCGCATCTTCATATAAAAAGCAGCATATGTCCTACTTGCTAGAATTTTCCATCCACTACTGAAAATCTTTTTAAATTGGGTAGACCTATTCCAGAGATTTGAAAGGACATAAAAAAAATTCAATATTTTTGTAACCTGTAAATTGCCAGATATTTTGAAATCAGAGAAATATTAGTCAGGAGAAATTAGTATATTACTCCGAAGATATAATTATGTTGGTCTGAAACAAAGCAAAGATTATAACCCATTACGTTTGTCTTACCTGATGTCACTGCCATATGAACCCTTGTCATCGTAACACCCATGACAAACGTATTCATTTGTTATACAAAAATATATTGTATTATTCTTACAGAAAATAAAATAAATAGTTAGTATAGTAGTAATATAATAAAATAAATAAATAGTAGACGCTACTTGCTATGTCAGCGATCGCGGGTTCGAGTCCCGCTGGGGGCATTCAATTATGTGATAGCACGAATGTTTGTATTTATAATGTGTATGTATATGTATATAATATAATACATAGGTGTTTATATGTGTACGTATATATAATACATGGGTGGTTATATTTATAATATGTATGTATTTATAGTTATATATGTGTAGTGTATCAACTATCTGGTATCCATAACACAGGCCTCGTAGCTTACCATGGAACTAGATGGTGGTGTGTGTTAATGCCCCAACATATTTATTTTATTTTAAATACAAAATGAGGTCCTAGATAGAACTGCTTTTTAATATTGGTTATGAAAATGCCAAAAAAGAAAACTGAGAGAAGGTAACACAAGGGTCTCTTGAATCTTGAACTTGCAAATCCCAATAATTGGACTGTGAAATGGACTGCAAAATCCCGCAAATAATATAACAAATTCTCAAATGATCACTTTTATTTTATTCATAAATATCTTTTTCAAATAAATAAAAAATGTATATTAATATTAATATTTTTTACCAAATTACAGTCGTTTTATGAAAAATAACTTTTCATGACTTCAAAGAAAATATATTAATAATACCTCAAAATGTTGATTCTGTAGAAGAGCCATCATAATATTCAAGGGACTTGCAAAAGCTTTAATAAAAATTAAACAATTTTAAAATTGATTTTTTGATCTTAAAAAAGCCAGTAAGACCGAATGTAGATTTTTTATTTTAGCTTGTCAAGATTTTTTGAGGTTTTTTTTGTCTTTAGTTTTTTTCTGTGTTTTAAGACTTTAATTACTAACGTAAATCGTAGATAGATAATCAAAAGACGATAAGTAACTCAGCGCTAGGTACTCCTTTACATTCTGACATTAGGATTGTTGAGTAAATGTAATCGGACTACAATATTATTAAAGCGAAAGTTCATGCGTGTATAGTAGTTTCTCCTTAATAGTGACGGCTGGACAGATTTGTATGAATTTTAGCTTTACCCAGAGCGACTATGTTCGACCTTATAAAGCATAGGTTAGTAAAATATCAAAATAATGAATTACATAAAACTAGCATTACCCACGGCTTCGCCCACGTTCAAACTTTCGATCACTACCAAGCTTCACAGGATTACCCGCTCGTCTAATCTGAAGATTGCCTGGAAATTTCATCAAGATCGTTTCAGCTTTTTTGGAGTCCATTGAGAACACACATACACACATCGATATTTATATACATACTATGCGGCTAGGGTTAGTACATTTTTTTATGCACTATCTAACGATGTATGAATAATCAAAATCGGCCTCCGCGTTTAGCCTCTAGAAAGCCATATAAGAACAAACATACATACACAGACTAATAAACACATTAACCTCCTTTGCGTCACACAGTTGGGTAAAAATGGTGAAGTTCTGTTGCTGATGAATATAAATACACTAGTTCTATCAAACTGCAAAAGGCACCTAGCGACAAACGTAAGCGAACAAAATGATCCACTAGCACTAATAATAGTATAATATAATAACCTAATACTTACTAACTGTCTGTAAGAAAGAATAAATAACAGAAAGAGCACCATCTGTAAAAAGAGGGAAAGCTTATGAGATTACATATATATTTTTTCATTTAAGAGTGTTTTTGTGCCGAAATTTGTTTTACTTTTGGTACCGTCCTTACTTATCATAAACTTTTGTCTTAAAATCTCTTTATAAACAAAACTGAAAAGTTTAGAGATATTATTATTATGCTAATATATAATAATTTTGTTCTAAAATGTTCTTTCAACAAACGAAATTTGCTAACATTAAAAATATTCTTTACATTTACTAAAATGTATGTACAAGTAGCAGTACCCGCGGCTTCGCTCGCGCTAAAACTATAAAAAAAACGCTAAAAATGTAGGTTTCATACAAACTTTCATCCCCTATTTTACCCCCTTATGGGATGAATTTCACATTTATACACACTTTCATATTTATAATATTAGTATGGAAGTATGGAATACATACATAGGTGTTATTTTCACACTAAAAAAATTACGATATTATTTAACATTTTACATATGTATATATTTCTTTAAATTCAAAATTTAACCTTTTTTTACATGTTCGATTTCGGAAATGCCTTTTAAAGTATTTGCAGGGACTTTGTCGTTAAAGAAGGATTTTTAATTCTGCTAAGAAGCTTATCGAGGAACGTGTCATAATGGCCATGTTTTAGAGCGGCAGTAAAATCTATACATATAATAAAATTCTGAGTCGAATCTGTACATTAAATATTTTCTTGAAAATCTTATTGAAATGATCATTATTATCGATACAGAGGCCGAATCTATAGTTTTTAGAATGTTTGTCTGTCTGTCTGTCTGTCTGATAAAGCATCACAAGAAAACCACAGGACGGATTTTGATGAAATTTGGTATGATGATAGCCGGTTGTCTACATTTAATAATAAATAATAAATATGTTGGGACATTAACACACAGCATAATCTAGTTCCATGGTAAGCTACGAGGCTTGCGTTATGGATACCAGATAGTTGATACACTACACACATATAACTTTTAAATACATACATATTATAAATATAAACACCCATGACTAGAGTACAAACATTCATGCTTATCAAATGAATGCCCACAGCGGGACTCGAACCCGCGACCGCTGGCACAGCAAGTAACAACCTACAAACTGAGCCAAACGTGTCGTGTCGATTTAGGATACTATTTAGTACGGGAAAATATCTAATCTCTTTGAAATCTATACTAAACGTTAAAATATAACTACAGACGAACCCGAGCGGAACGAGAGTGAGTCGCTAGTGCTATATATTTTCTTACTTCAATCTCTTATTTACCTTAATAAGCTAAGCTTTATATTGTGAGATTTAAAAGGGTATATCATAGTGTTAGCTTGGTTTTGTTTCATCGCTTTACGACACATAAATCACTTCTACGGAACAAAATATTCGTTATCACATGAGAATCGTCACTGTTATCACAAATAACATTATTAATAATTCGTCATATATCACTTTAAAGTTCAGTAAAATAAGCTATAAAGTTGCCATTTTTAAAATCGCTTTTCTTTCTAAGCCGATTCGAAAGAATAAAGAATAAGTGGGCCCAAAAAATGGCGTCAATTTTTCTTTAAATATATCCAAAACAGTAATCTAGTTAGATTAAAATATGTACTAAAATAAAAATTGTAGTAATACATCGAGTATTTATTTCACGTTTTTAACTTAAAGTTAAAATAGATGTTTGAGTGTGTTTAAAAAATGTTGATGTGTTTAAAAATTCTATAAAATATAACTTTATAGAATAAAGTATAACTTTATACAATAATATTCTATAAAATATAAGTTTAAAAATTCTATAAAATTCTATAAAATATACCTATAGAATTTTTGATTTAATAAAATTTGAAACATCTTAAATTCATTTTAAAGTATAAAATTGTTATCAACCTTCATTGAGAGCCCTCCATTATGAATAGAAGGATTTAATATTACCATAAAAATAAGTCAAGAACGGCGAAGGATAAAAAAAACTTTTTAAGTGGATACTTTCGTTTGTTATCTTTAAGGAATATATAATATTTTTCCTGCAATTCAATTAATAAACGTAAAATATTATAAAATTGAAACTTTATTTAATAATACTTTCTTAGATAACGCGAATAATTGGCATCTATACTAATAATATAAGAGGTAGTTTGTGAGTTTGTTTCATTGTAGGGCGTAATCTCTGGATCTACAAAACCGATTTAGATGAAATTTGTTAAGAAGATAGTTTGGGACCCTGGGAAGGACATAGGATACTTTTTATCCCTGAAATCATCCCTTAAGGGGGTGAAACTTGAGATGAAAGTTTGTATAGGGAATCATTCAATAAAACTAACTTTTCGGATTTTTTCGCGTATTTATTTTGGTTTTTGTTGTCTGACGTTTCGAATGCTTTATAACAATCATAGTCACAGGAGAGGCTAAGGTTTTAGACGTATCAATGGCATTATATAGTTGTTACAAATTAAGTATATAGATCATCATTTTGAGCTTTCTAAGCTATAGTAATTAATTATATATAATATACTTTTAAAATATTAATTATATATAATATACTTTGAAGCATTTAATTACTCTTATAATATATGAAATTAATTCCAAACAAATATATTTTGCTCTCACGTACTGAACCTACTTAAATGAATTTGTTGTTGGAAAATCTTTCCTGAAAGGAATCCCCGCAACATCTCTAGTGTGTTCAGGTTAATCGGGGCTTTACATTTAGATTACCCTCCCTATACGCCCTGCATTTGTATAGTAAAAGCGCGTGAGTGCTTGCTGAAATATATTCTAAAGAGCTGTACACGACGATTTTTGTAATAAGAACTCTATTTGTCGGTCCTTCGTTGATACTAAGTTCTATATTAAAGACGTGCGTGCATTTTATGAGTGCCATATTGTCATTACTTAGAATATAGTTGTGTATTATATATGAATTATGATTTGCTTATTATTATCGTTTTCTAGTTGGTCCCGAGTTGGACTATCTATTGTATTGTATTCAGCCCTTTTTACGTCCCACTGCAGGGCACGGGCCTCCCTTCAATACGACGGGGATCAGGCCATAGTCCACCACGCTGGCCAAGTGCGGGTTGGCGGACTTCACATGTCTTTTGAAAACTTACTAGTTTCTCTCAGACATACAGGTTTTCTCACGATGTTTTCCTTCACCGTTAAGACAAGTGGTAATCATGTTGGAAATGATTCGCACATGAAAATATCAGTGGTGCGAGACCCGGGATTTGAACTCGCTTCACTCGGTTTCCCAAGCGAGCGCGTTACCGCTGGGCTACCACTGCCTTTTTCGACTATCTATACTAATATTATAAAGAGGTAAAGTTTGTGAGTTTGTGACGTTGTAGGGGGTAATCTCTGGATCTATTGAACCGATTTAGATGAAATTTAGTAAGAAGATAGTTTGAGACCCTGAGAAGGACTAGGATACTTTTTTCCCGGAAATCATCCCTTACAGGGGTGAAAATGGGGATGAAAGAATAATGGGGATAAAGAATATTCTATAATAAGATTGAAGAATTCGAAATGGAAACTGCAGAGTGCGATAAATTACGTGCGATAAACGTTTTGTAATCTGAACTTGGGAGTAGTAAAGCTAACAAGCGAGTTTATGCGACTGTAGATAATGAGGTCTTGGGTTCGAATACCGAGTTAGGTAAGTTAATGAATTGCTTTGTTAAAGAATTCTCAATAGTGTAGAAAAGCTTGTTACACCCTTGCGCATCCAATATCACGTCTAGGCGATGCTTTTTGGATAAACATAAATTTGCGGAAAAATAGATTGTCAGATGTATTACAATTGACAATAAAAGAAAATGTTGCCATTATAAAAATACCAAACACTATTTCCTTATAAAACATCACATCAATCTTTTGAATGTCACAAATGACAAACCAAATGATGAATGAATGACTTAACATTCAGTTTTACTTTTAAAGCTATATTGTGTTCTGTCTATTTTTAAGCAAGAAAATATTTAATATTTCGTTTATTTGTTTTTTTTTTGTATTCAGATCTTTGTACAGTGTCACTGCAAAAAATATTTGCACATGAAAATATCAGAGGTGCGAGACCCAGGATTTGAATGCGAATTAAACGAAAACAAAAACAGCGGAGATAATTACTGTTATTTTATTATGCTTAATGGTATTATATAGTCCTTGCAAATACTAGAGAAGTCGCTACTTGTGTTTATCTGTTTGCTTAATTATTTTTACAAAACCGGTTATTTTTGATGCCCACTATCATTATATTTTAGAGATTTCTCTTATAAAAGTTTTTGTAGCCGTGTTAACGTTACGCACAAAAAACAATGAGATATACGTCATAAATTGTCACTCAGTCATATATTGTCTTTAAAATTGCAACACTCAATTTTGGTAAGATCCTTAAAGGGTCAATGACATTATGTAAAAATCGAATCTATGAATTTGGAACACCATCATTCTATGACGAATGACGAAGTATATTTTCCACAAGTGCAAAAATTTAAAAAAAGAGCTTTTTTCCTGTTTATCCATAATTTCTATAAAGCTTAATCGTATTGCCGAAGCAGCTTTAATGCAATAGCACTGAGTCGACTTACGGATAAATTCGAATGTTTTTAATAAATACTACATTTGGAATAAGTAAAAAAATACATATTAATATCTAACATTTTATATATGACTAGCGACTCACCCTCGCTTCGCTCGCGTTCGTCCCTAGGTTGATTTCCCATAAAAACTTTCATCCCCATTTTCACCCCCATAACGAATAATATCCGGAATAAGAAATATCCTATGTCCTTCCCAAGATCTCAAACTATCTTCTTACCAAATTTCATCTAAATCGGTTAGTAGTTTTTGAGTTTATTCATTACAAACATACAAAAACACAAATCTTTCCTCTTTATAACAGTAGTGTAAAATTGTAGATGTAGATTTTGAATAAAAAAGGTATCCAAATTACACAACAAATCAAATGTACATTGAACTTCTGTCAAAAAAAATTGTTATAAGAAAGATAGAGCATTAGCTTTTAGCCAAAAACTATAGGATAAATGTTTGAATTTATGTAGCACAAACAGTGAACCCATTGGGATTCCCCATCGGCGTGTAAACAAAAGCTTAAATATTAGTTTTCCCATTTCTAACTTCAAAAGTAAATAATGTCCATACAAATTTTCATTCCTCTATTTAACTCAGCAGTTTTAACATAGTTGTTTGTCAGAAATCCATTAGTAAAATCTAATCGTCGTCAACAGCACATTAACTACGGCTATATATACAACTAGCGACTCACCCTAGCTCCGCTCGGGTTCGTCCCTACTTACATTTTAAAGTTTAGTATAGATTTCCCAGAGATGAGACATTTTCCTGCAGTAAAAAGTATTCTATATGTTGACCCAGATAATCTGCTACCATCATACTAAATTTCATCAAAATCTCTCCAGTAGTTTTTCCGTGATGCGGTCACAGATAGACAGACAGACAGACAAAAATTCGAAAAACTATAGATTCAGCCTCTGTATCGATAATAATGTCTATTTCGATAAGATTTTCTAAAAGTATTTAATGTACAGATTCGGCTTAGTTACAATTTTTATTATAAATGTATATACTATACGTTGTCAAAACAAAGTTTTTCACAAAAGTATAGTTCCATCAATGGGGTGGTAATATTTCTGAAATATATGTGGGTCTTTCCTTGAGGAATGGGATTATCTACTAAAATAGAGTCGTCGAACTTAATTTGGTAAATTATCTTAAAGAGACAGCTCTTCACAGTTTACGGTTTCATGGAATGACATTATGTTTATACTTAATGCTTAATGGCTGTGGATGAAGAGATATGCGAATGAAGGAGGTGGAAACCAGTTCATAATAGTTATAACTCTAACAAAATAAAAGAATCACATAAATGTGAAAGTTTGTATGTGTGTATGTTTGTTACGTCTTTGCGCTGAAATGGCTGGAGCCTGGATCAATTTAGATGAAACTAGGGATAATATATAGCCTTATAGCCTTCCTTAATAAACGGGTTATCTAATGAAAAAAGAATTTTTCAAATCCGATCAGTAGTTCCTGATATTAGCGCGTTCAAACAAACAAACTCTGTATCTTTTTAATATTAATATAGATATAGTACATACATAGACTACGACCTAAAATAACACATACTGTTAGGAATAATATTGCAAAAAGGTGACGCGACATGTATAAAATATTATCTATAAGTATTAAAGACCCAGGGAAACACTCGAGCGAAGCGAGCGCAAGTCGCTAGTATATAGTATATACATTTGCTTTGGCGATTTCTAAAAACCTTCTAAGCCACTTAACCTAAATAATCGTTATAGGAAATGCAGGATCATTCAACTCTGTTGGCACGTTATTTGACAAGTTGATTTATTTTCATACTAAAGTTATATAAAAGGTTCGTTGAACCAGCTATAAGTTTATCCTTTAATATATAAATTACTAGTTTTTGCCTGCGGTTTCGCTCACGTGGTAAGCGGGGTGATCAAAGATAGTCTAAGTGTGTTCTCAGGATGCCATTTATGTCCTTGCAAAATTTTATCGAAATCTGTTTAGTCGTTTAATCGTGAAAAAGTAACAGACGGTATAACTTTCAATAGTATAGAATAATATATGAAATCTTTTATGAAGTTAAATAGCTTAGGTGGTAAAAGTTTTCTACAGTTATTGTATTTGATGTGACATTTGACCGACTTCAAAAATAAGGTAATTTGTTTTATTTGTTATATACGTACATATTATTTCAAACGTTGGCTCTGGCAAGTCCTATACATTACAGTTACTTCTAAATTGATTTTTAATACTTTACGTTCAATTAAAATACGTATTCAGAGTAGTATTTAATATACATCTATTTAAAATATTTTAATTAAAATATGAAAAGCAGAAAAGTAATATATAACTAATAACTTAATTATTATTATTATTATAATAAAAAATATATAAATTCTAAATATCTTAATACTATAGTGTTACGAAAACACAATATCAATTATTTAGGGTTTATTTAACAAAAGAAATATAATACACTAGCGACACCCTCGCTTCGCGTCGGATTCGTCCCTAGACAAAAATAAATCTATCCCACGGGAACCGTACATTTTTCTTGAATAAAAAGTCACCTATGTGCTATTCCAGACTATAATCTAACTCTGTGCCAAATTCCATTCAGATTCTTTCAGGCGTTCTGGCTTAAAAGAGAAACAAACATCGATCCATCCATCCATCTCCACAAACTTTCACATTTATAATATTAGTATGGATAATATCTGGTTCTTGTCATAATAGATACATATGTCCTCGTAAGCTGGACGTATTCAGAAATCAAATTGGCGAGGGCCAAACGACTTGCTCTCAGCATATAAATGACTTAGATTTATTTTCCGTATTTATTTTGTTTTATTTGAACTAGCTCTAGCGCGTACGGAATATAATATAAATGCTTTTATTGCGTCATGGGAATTTTCCTTACTAAAGTAAAGTAATTGTAATAACCTCTGTATCGATAATAATGTCTATTTCAATAAGATTTTCCAAAAAATATTTAATGTACAGATTCGGCTTCGTTACAATTTTATTACATCTAGACACATATAATAAAAACTTTTTAACAAAAAAATAAAAACCGACTTCAAACAAAAGCACTAAAAAGTAAAAAATAACTGATTGGTAGTTTTCATTTACTATACATACCTAATCAAATATTTTCGAAGTCGGTGTGCTTTGCTTTGTATGGACTGGCACCGATTTCGAAAATATTTGATTAGGTATGTATTTAATAGGTAGGCTTTAATTACTTAGCCAAAGCACACCGACTTCGAAAATATTTGATTAGGTATGTATAGTAAATGAAAACTACCAATCAGTTATTTTTTACTTTTTAGTGCTTTTGTTTGAAGTCGGTTTTTATTTTTTTGTTAAAAAGTTTTTATTTTTCCCTTTTTAGTGTAGACAGTAGTAGCAAAGTAAGGATTCTAACGTGTTAGGCTTGTCAAATCAAACAAAATAAGCCCAAACTCAAAGTATCTACTATTAGCCGTTGAAGAGTTCCACCTATCCACCTTCTGGCCTTGCCATCAGATCAGGTCAACAACACTGAACCACTGTACTATCAACGGAAATAGAAATACTCGCAAAGTTTCAAGTCAATATGACAATTAGAAGTAGGTTAAATTCATCATTAGTTGTTTTTCCACCCTTAGGGGTGGTATTTTTTTTTGAAATTTAAATGGGACCAATCTGGAAGTATACCCTTGCAAACAAAACAAAAATTGTCCACATCGGTTAATAAATGACGGAGTTCTGAGGTAACAAACATAAAAAAAAAAAAAAAAAAAACATACAGTCGAATTGAGAACCTCCTCCTTTTTGAAGTCGGTTGAAAATTCTAACTAAGCCGAATCTGGAAAATCTTATTGAAATACGATATATTCCTTATTATCTTATTGAATAAAATACAGAGGCCGAATCTAAAGTTTTTAGAATTTTTGTCTGTCTGTTAACGCATCACAGAAAACACCATTGAAGGGATTTTGATGAAATTTGTTAAGGTGATAGCTAATTATCGGGGTCAATATATATAGGATACTTTTTAACGCGGGAAAATGTCTCATTTCTGAGAAAAAATACAACTGCAATGTAAGAGTATACTAATATGTAAAACCTAGGAGTTTGGTTTTTGGCCATCTGAACGCGGGCGGAGCCGCGGGCAATGCTAGTGTATAATAACCTACCGGAATCATTTGTTTTAGCGAAATAAAAAGTAATTAATGGAATTACTGCCTCAATGATTGTAACTCGCTAATATATTAATATAAAGTAGATTAATATATATTATATTAAATAAAAGGTTTTAGGATTTTAAATAAAAGTATCTTTCCGGATTTTTTCGCGGATTTATTTTTCATTTTTGGTTCCCAGCGTTTCGAATGCTTTAGAGCAATCATATAGTGCTTTTGAGACGTCTAAAACCTTAGTTTATCCTGTGACCATGTGCGCTGTAAAGCATTCGAAACGAAAAGATAGTTTTAATTAAAATGTCAAATATTCGCGTAAATCTAAGAAAGTATTAATAGATTTAAGATTCATCAATTTGGATATACATATATAGGACAACTGCCTCGGTGGTGTAGTGGCAGGCATGTACGGCTGCACACTCGGAGGTCCTGGGTTTGAGTCCCGGGTCGGGCCAAGTTTAGTTATTGAGTCTTTCTGTATAGTAAGTCTCAGTAACAGCCCGGAGATGGGAAGTTGGCGGTGTTTCACCCCCGTGCCTCGGAGAGCACGTAAAACCGTCGGTCCTGCGCCTTAACTCTCACTGGTCGTGACGAGCAGTCGTCCCACCGGAGTATGAGAGTGACAGGAATAGAGATTGCACTTGTGTCTGCGCGTACACTTGTGCACTATAATATCTCCTGCGCAGTTGGCTAGTCTTAATGAGATTGGCCGCCGTGGCCAGAATCGGCTAGGAGAACATCATCTTCATCATATAGGAACCATCAAATTAAACCCTGGGAACTATTAAAAATACAATATTAAGTAACGTGAAAATTTCATATCACATTTCACTCGTTCTTCGAACTATCTCCAAGCGATGATAAATCATCTTAATTTGGAGCTAAGTTTATGCGTAAAGGAAATTTAAGTAATCAAACAAACTTAAATATTGATATAATTAGTAAGGATTTCACTAATTGCGGAGAATATTGGCTTTTCCTACGGTTTAACCGACGTGTATGTTTCTATTTAACTTACCAATGCCAAATAATATATGGATAATCAAACTCCAGCTAAAGCTAACTAAATCACAGAAAGTTTAATAAATTTTGTAATATTTATTATTATTTATGTACTTTGTAATATTTATTATTATTTATGTTCGCTCAGGGTCGTCCCTAGGTACGTTTTTACGCTTAGTATTGAATAGATTTTTTTTCATTTTTTTGTTGTCATTTTTTTCGATGTTTTAATCGTTTTTCTGCTATTCGGGCTGAAAACAAATCCAACAAAACAAATATAATAAAAATCGGTCCAGCCGTTCTCGAGTTATAAGTGTTATAACAAACTCAACTTTGTTTTATAGTAGATATTATTATAGATATTATTTAAATAAAAAAAAATCGGTGAAGTTTTTTCATCGAGCGAATCAAACTTTCTCATATATTTCAAATCTTAAAATGTCTTTAACATTAAGTTACAATATTGTTCCTTGCTGTTCTAGAGCTCGAGAGGCGAAAAATTATTAACGTACATCCGAAATAAATCCGTACACAAAAATTCTCGACTATGAATAATGGTCTAAAGGCCTTCTTACCTTATTATATCTAAAGACTTAATGTAAATCGAGTTCTCCAGATTGTAGAACGTACCGCGTTGTGCGTACCGCGAGTGGACTACTGAAATTAATTTGCTTGAAGAGTTAGAACATCTTTAGTGCAAGATTTTTTGACGACACGTGTGGCTCAGTTTGTAGTGACCCTACTATCTGTGCCAGCGGTCGCGGGATCGAGTCCCGCTGGGGGCATTCATTTGTGTGATGAACAAGAATGTTTGTACTTCCGTCATGGGTGTTTATATTTACAATATGTAAGTATTTAAAGTTATATGTGTGTACCCAAGTAGCAAAATAATGTTGGCCAAAGTAATATATAAGAACAAAAGCTTTACAAAAGGTTTATAAGTGTCCTGATTAAGAAGGGACCTCTTATAGAGGCATGTATAAAGACGTTTTGAACTATAAGAACATAAAAACTTATAGTGAACGCTTACAGATATATATAAGAACTCCTTGTATAGTACATATAAGGACAAAAGTTATATAAATACACTTTGTAAGACTAATCACTCTTGTTGATTTTTTACACTCGGTAAAGCAATTTATAAGATTGTTTGCTCTTATAACTGCCTTGGGTGAGTGTAATATAAGAGCATTGCTGTTACTAAAGCATGGCATACAACTGTTGAATAACCTAAAAATTGTAAGTGTAATTTGTCTTAGGCAGTGCGTTTTAAAGAGAGCAGCATGTAGGAAGATGTTTTATAGGAACACTTGAATTTACAAACGTCATAAGCATGCTTTATTAAGTATTTCAACGACCTCACCTTTATAATTTTACTCAGTGGTTTGTTATATGCATAAATGTTTATTTATAAATATAATATATATATATTTTTTTAAATCAATGAAAATCCACTTCATTTTTAGGTATATATGTGGGAGATAAAAAGCCATCTAACTTAGAAGCGACGTTAAGTAGAGTTATTATAATTTGAAAAAAATATATATTTAATAATATATATGTTGTGATATTAAAGTTATTAAGTAAACATTGTGATTTTTGGTTTTTCTTTTTTACTAAGGAACCCTAAACATTATGAAAAATGGCCGGCGAAAATTGTTTAGACTAATGTTTATTTAAGAGCAATTGTCTTAAAACGTACTTAACTATCCTTAAATAAGAATATTACGTCTTACGGTGGATTTAACTAAGAGCGATTGATCTTTTAAATGTTCTCATAAAGTAACCTGTAAGTCAGATTTGTAATAATGTAAAAAAATGGCGATATTTTCTTTTATTTCATATTTTATTAATTTAGCAATTATTATTTAAAACAAAATTTAGAAATGGCCCGAGGGTGTAATGTTATTAAAATTAAAATTCCTTCGAATAAATCGACTCCGCAGGTAGATCAACATTATGATAGATACGTAGAAGCAGCTAAGAAGTATATTGGTATTAAATGAATATCAAGTAAATACTTCCATTTTTAATATAGTTTATATTAAAAACACAACTTAGGGTTTTCATGATTTTTGACACAAAAATACTCTAAAATTGGGATCATAAAGAGACAAATAAGACGAATTACACTTAGAACGACATTAATAAGACTACAACAACGGCATTTTGCGCTTACACCATGCCAATGTAAAACACTTGTAAGACTTATTTGTTTTTACAACAGCATTAGGCAGATCAGAAAACACTCTTCATATGACCATAATACAATAACAGTAAGGGTAAACGCTCTTATTATGTGCGCCCAATTCCATCCACACTTACCAATGTTTGTAAGTATACTATAAGAGTAAGAAAAATGTACTCTTGGGATACCTGTAAGACTAAATTTTGCTAGTTGGGTAGTGTATCAACTATCTGGTATCCATAACACAAGCCTCGTAGCTTATCATGGAATTAGATGGTGATGTGTGCTAATGTCCCAACAGATTTATTTATTTTTTATAACATCTTCATTTTTAATTTCCGATCCAGCTCATAACAATATTTAAGCAATATATTATATACTATACAAATTATAATAATATATCGAGATAACGGTGTAATCCTTCAAACGCTGCGTTTTATGAGGGATAAATATGTATTTTAAACCACTGTTTACATTTTACCTTTGGTTGTGCTTCCTTTACTTCCCTAGGGCACTTACTTACTCTTAATAAAATATTGTTAGCTCTGGTTCGAAATTTAATGTTGTTTCATTCAATATTTATTTAACCTGAATTTTGTACCTACAAAATCGAACCAGTGACCTCCGAGGTAGTACATAACAAGTATCACATACATAGATGATTCTATTTACTAGAAAAAGTTACAATAGGAAAATTTCCCATTCTTGCAAAAAAATACGCAGAATTTTTTGAATTTTATCAGCACTTTTCATTCATCTGTCGATTTATTTACCTCATTAATTTGGTTCGTACACCTGGCATCCTTTCTTAGGAGTAGTCAATTATTGTAATATTTCTTTTCCAGATCTAATCAAGTACCTAGTTCCACACAATATATTTTTTTTTATTATAATATTGTAATAAAATTTTAGTGAGTACATCTTGCTTAATATAAAAACCATTAAATTTTCAGGAGTCATTATATATTTTGTAAATTAATATATTTTACGAATAAAATGTATGTATAATCTATACATATAATAAAAGTGTTACTGATCGCTGTCTGTACATTGAAAATATTTGAGAAAAACTATTATTAGGCGTCCAGGAGGAACTCAAAACAATGATTTTTAGAATATTTGTCGGTTTGTATGTGCGTTTGTGCGTGCCAATCTCAGAAACGGCTTAACCGATTTAGGTGAGGTTTTCACTAATCTATTGTGATAAGCTGTCATTTAATATTTGGTATTTGTTTTATTTCAATTCGGTTCATAAATAAAAAAGTTATTTCAATTTTAAGAATCACCTACGGGCGAACCCGAGCGAAGCAAGGGTGAATCGCTAGTACTGTAATTCTAAGATATAGGATCACGATAACTTTACTGGTATTAATATTCAAAAGACCCTTGTACACTTCTATGCAAATAACATAGATTGTATGAGAAATATATGTACATACTTGGGCAAGATACAGATATAACTTTAGTGACCTAAATGTAAATACCACCAATGTACCAGGAATAATTGAATCAAACGACTAAATTGGGACTAAATATTTAATTCAAGGTTTATAGTACACTACAACTAAAAGTGCTTTTTTATTAATATCCAAAAACTGTTTAAACCAGCAACCAACTTTTACACTAAACTATATGTTAAGATCTATCTATCGATCTATTTTATTGACAAAGGAAACTATTCACAATTATTATGTAACCTTTTCTTGCTGAGTAGCAATCGTTAATGAACCATACTCGTATTTACACATACAATGAATAATTATTAGTCCGGTCAAATTAGACATAAAAATAGTGATCTAATAACAAAAACTCCGATAGAGCTGAATTTTGGTAGAAACTTTGGGTACACCAGTAGAAATAAAGTCCCCCATAAATCCCATGTGTAGTAAAAAAGTTATTGAAGGTTAAAGATCATTTTTTTTTGTTTTTTTTTTTGGATTTTTCTTTTTATTTATTTCTACTGGTGTACCCAAGGTTTCTACCAAAATTCAACTCTGTTAGTTTTTGTTATTTGAAATGTCTATTATTACTGGACTTTATACGTACATATAATTAATGTATGGATATTTATTTTGGGGCAAAAAAGATTTATATAGATAGACTGTTAAATTATATCTATTTGGAGATTATAACAATAAAATTACGTTATTGATCTCTACATCTATACTGACTTTATAAAAAGGCAGAGTTTGTTTGTTTGTTTCTTTTTTTATTTGAACGCGCTAATCTCAGTAACTACTGATCCGATTTGATTTTTTTTTACATTAGATACGCCGTTTATAAAGGTATAGGCTATATATCATCATGCTACTACACAAGGGAGCGGAGTAGTAATATAATATATAGTTTATTTATTCCACACTAAATGTTAAAACCTTTTTGCACCTAAGTACGAGCCCGAGCGAAGCAAGAGTTAGCTGCTAGTTATTATTGATATTTGGCAAAAACAATAAATATGAAGTAAATAATGAAAGATATTTAAACGATTTGTATACATATTTTTGTATAATATATGAGAGAAATACATAATATATAGATTTGGACATCTGTATGATGTATGTATATTGTATAATATGATCAAAAATGGAACTTTTCAATATAATTTCCATTACTTTTTGGGTTCCGAAGCTGAAGGGTCTATTATTGACGTTTGACCCTATTACTTAACCCCCCGGCGGCCACTCTGAAAATTTTTTATAGAATATGTAACATTGCGGTACTTGTGGATTTGCTTTATCAAATAAAAAAAAGTAAATAGTTAAAGAAAATTAAACGTATTTTTATGGTTCCTAAGGTGATATAAAAGTAAAAATTTATAACTGAAATAACAAATAATAAAAATTGCCCACAATGCGTCATATTTGTGTCAAGAGTTGCAACCGTGATTCAAAAAGATATCAGGTATACGAGAATAGTACAAAACTTTCCGTAAATGACTTTCATTCAATTGTGTTTGTATGTTTTCAGCCCTTTTTAACGTCCCACTGCTGGGCATGGGCCTCACTTCAATACGAGGGGGATCAGGCCATAGTCCACCACGCTGGCCAAGTGCGGGTTGGCGGATTTCACACGTCTTTCGAAAACTTACTAGGTTCACTCAGACATTCAGGTTTCCTCACGATGTATTCCTGGAACGTAAGCCAAGTGGTAATCCTGTTAGAAATGATTCGCACATGAAAATATCTGAGGTGCGAGACCCGGGATTTGAACCCGCTTTACTTGGTTTCCCAAGCGAGCACGTTACTACTGAGCTACTACTGACTTCAACTCAATTATTGAACTTCAATTAAGTGAAAAGCAGTAATTAATCTTGGTTCGCTGTTACCAAAGTAATCTTATCTCTTTATCATAACATAAACGTCGTTAGACTCCACTGCTTTATACAATCAAAGCTCAGTCAGATAATCATAGCTTTGAATGTAATTTAGTGTAAGAGATAAAGAAGATGTTTCTTGTTTCGGCAAAATAATGAGAAAATTTTCTCAACAATACGACCAAGGCTAAGCTTGGACTCAAATTAGAAATAATTCAAAAGCTATTTGTAACCATTGTTTCATGGAAAAAGAACACTTAAAATAACAACCATAGTTTTATAGGTACTTAAAACACCATCAAATATAACAGGTTCATTTAAAATCTTCACTGCACGATTAATTGCTTTATTCTATTATAAATATGTATGTATAAAATATTAGTTATTCGTTTAAATATAAATATGTGAAGTATTTTTTTTTATTATTTATTATTAGTTTTTCTATTAAAAGATAAGATAAAGTACATAGCTTAACATAGTTCCTTACAGGTATTGTATTCAGTCCTTTTTTAATGTCCCACTGCAGAGCACGGGCTTTCCTTCAATACCAGGGGATTAGATCGTAGTCCACCACGTTGGCCAAGTGCGGGGTGGCGGACTGCACATGTCTTTCGAAAACTTGCTAGGTTCTCACAGACATGCGGGTTCTCTCACAATGTGTTCCTTCACCTTAAGACATGCAGTGGTAATCATATTGGAAGTGATTCGTATATGAAAATGTCAGAGGTGCGAGACCCGAGATTCGAACCCGCTTCACTCGGTTTCCCAAGCAACCACATTACCACATGGATACCACTGCCTTGCCTACCGTATATATATACAAGTATATAATATGTATACTCTACTTTATATTTATTAATTTACGTTTAAGATGCGAAACTATTTTTGGTTTTTCAACGTAATGACATTTAAATAAATTAATTATTCAGTAAACTTTGCTTATTACGTACTCTTGTTTTGGTAATGAAATTGGAGCAACTCATTTCTAATTTATACCTTGTGTCCAAGTGTCGTGTTCGTGTGAATTTTCAAGGACTATTTGGTTTCTTTAAAAAATTACTGTATTTTTTATCTTTTTCACACACACGCACACACAAACAGGCACACACACATGCACGCACACGCGCACACACACACACACACACACACACACACACACACACACACACACACACACACACACACACACCCAAAGAAACAAACAAACACACCCACACACATACACATACAAATTGAAATTTGACATTTTTGATTTTTTATTGAAATTTTAGTACATAGCAAAAACGGATAAACATGATAATATTTGCAGAAGGTAATGAACTGTGTTGCAATTATTACCATCCACCAGAATAGACACAAAAAAAATATGTCCAACAAATAATAAAAATTATAAAATATGTATTTTCAGAAAGTTATACAAATCCTATAAAAGGTAGATAGACGGAAAAATACAGTTGAGAGAATTGGCGGTTTCTAACTCTACACTATAACTATTGAAATAAACTATGTTATTTTTACTCCATCAATAGAACAAACAAAGCTCCACTTCTGTCGGTCGGTTTCCACTTGGGTTTTTGCACTTTACACTTATTGTCTGAAAACATTCCCGGCGACTTCCGATAGAATGTTTTGGCCTATAAAGGTTAAAAAGCCTTGCATGCCCGATTTCGCTCATTCTGAAACATACTTTCATTCATTAATAAACAAATGCACTAACTATGCAAATATATCCAGCGTATTTTGTGCAATTTCCATTAGATCTGCATATTATTGTGAACAAATTCAAACAAATTATGAAGCAACTACAAATTCGGATTAGTTTATTACGTTTGAGTGTGAGTTGGATGAGTTCTGGGATCGGAAATTAAAGATCGTCTTTTGCACTACGGATGTTTTATTGCTTTTGGGTCATTCACTTATGGCGATTTACAAACACATACAGTATATGCACAGACTCACTCAGTCTCTGAACACTATATATATATTCCACCACTATGACTTTACTTCACCTTTCCTCACTTTTCAACCGACTTCAAAAAGGAGGAGGTTCTCAATTCGACTGTATGTTTTTTTTTTATGTTTGTTACCTCAGAACTCCGTCATTTATTAACCGATTTGGACAATTTTTGTTTTGTTTGAAAGGGTATACTTCCAGATTGGTCCCATTTAAATTTCAAAAAAAAATACCACCCCTAAGGGTGGAAAAATAGCTAATGATGAATGTAACCTACTTCTAATTGTCATATTGACTTGAAACTTTGCAAGTATTTCTATTTCCGTTGATAGTACAGTGGTTCGGTGCTGTTGACCTGATCTGATGGCAAGGCCAGAAGGTGGATAGGTGGAACTCTTCAACGGCTAATAGTAGATACTTTGAGTTTGGGCTTATTTTGTTTGATTTGACAAGCCTAACACGATAGAATCCTTACTTTGCTACTACTGTCTACACTAAAAAGGGAAAAATTAAAACTTTTTAACAAAAAAATAAAAACCGACTTCAAACAAAAGCACTAAAAAGTAAAAAATAACTGATTGGTAGTTTTCATTTACTATACATACCTAATCAAATATTTTCGAAGTCAAGAGCCAGTTAGTTACCATGGAACTAGATGATGATGTGTGTCAATGATATTGATTTATTATTATTTATTTATTGAATTTGTTACTATACACTTCAACATAAGAATGTTGAAGTATATAGACTTGGAACACGTATCCCACTTTTAATCGCCTAGGATACATACCCATGCAAAACATTGTGTACAATTCGCTAGTGCTTAATATTTCAATCAAAAGATAAAAAAGACAACCAAAAGAAAGGATTTATAAATCCGCATCTTCTCCGCTATTGACTTCTCCCACTTAATCTCCATTTCTGATGTACACGAGTGAAGCCAAAACTATGGCTACGCTTACTACCATCAGGCTCATCTACTTATTGATTTCCTTTGTAATTTTAAAAAGCCAGGAACAAATCTACAACCAATATTAATATAGTGATATAACAAACAACTGAAGACTTCATTAGCAAAAATGCTGAAACATCTTTTTTATATCACAAACTCAAATCCGTTCTGAGTCTTTTTCTCCTCTATTTACCGATTTTCTTCTTTTTTCTTTTGCTTAGCAGCTACAGAGGCTTCATCGTGACGAGATCAATAAAAAAATTGTTGACAGTTGTTTTTTTTTAAATACATAGATAAATTCTATTCATACATATATGTATTTGTCAATAATGACTAACCGAATTTCGACCTCTGTATGAACACTGCTTTAAATAAATAAGTACCTGGGCTACCGAGCTTCGCTCGGAGTTTTTGGCCTAAGGTACAATTTTCTTTTTTATTTTAAAACTAAAAACTTGAAAAAATATAAAAATAACAAAATCAAAACAAAAAATATCTTTGTATCCAACCGAGATTCGAACCTGGACACCTATAATCGTCGATCTTGCGCCTTGGCCGCTTGATCACGATGCTTATTCCCGAGCGTGCAAATTACCGACCATATTTTGCGTGGAATAGCAAAAGAAAACTGCATGAAAACTCGAAAACACGCGTTTTCTCAGACATAAGACTAATCTAGACCGATTTATCGCCCCCGAAACACCCTGTATGCTAAATTACATGAAAATCGTTGGAGCCGTTTCCGAGATTTAGATTAAAATAAAATAAAAATAGTATAATAATTCGCCAATAGATGTAAGAAAGAGTCATTTTTCAGTTTATGTTTTCAAGAATTGCTCGTTTAAATATATTATTAGATAACATGAATATTAAGAAAATACGTATGTTATACAATCTGTGCTAAATGAAACGTCGAGAGGCGTGACTCATGTTCAGGCCAACTAAATTATGTACTAACTAGTCCAGCAAACAAGTCACTAGGAGGCGAGGGAGATACAAAGTTGTAATGTTCTATCGAGACATAATGAAGGTCGGTGGAACTTCTTTGGTCTTCCTGTTACACAACTGATCTATCTTTGTAAAAAAATATATAATATATTATAACTCAACTAGTTAATATCTAATATATATAAAATTATCGTGTCACAGAGTTTGTAACAAAACTCCTCCGAAATGTCTCGACCGATTCTTATGAAATTTTGATCTGACTGTATGTCTGTCTGTCTATCTACCTGTCTGTGACCACATCACGGAAAAACCACTGAAGGGATTTTGATGAAATTTGGTGATGATAGCTGGTTATCTGAGTCAACATATTATAGGATACTTTTGACTGCGGGAAAATATATAATCTCTGAGAAATCTATACTAAACATTAAAACGTAAGTAGGGACGAACCCGAGCGGAACGAGGGTGAGTTGCTAGTAAAAATATAAATTTTAAAATTAGAAATCATACTACTATGTAATTCTAAATTTAAAAATGCCTTCTCTTCTATCTAATTTTAAATATAAGAGCATTATTTAGAAAATCTTTATCAAAAATGTGGTAAGAAGATCAAAAGTTGTTAGCAGCTTAAGCTCTCCTTGCGATCCGATAAAACCGCTTGAATACAAATAAGCCACATCAAAGTTTGTAATCTGTTATAATAACCCTTTGTTCTCAAACTTTTGCTGATTTTTGGTGGTGGTTTATTTACTAGGAAGATCCGTTAATGTGATCGATTGACAAATCATTGTACTAGAAAATTCATAATAAATCATATTTTCCGGTTACGCTGTATATATTATGTATATGACGACACGTTTAGCTCAGTTTGTAATGACCCTGCTTGCTGTGCCAGCGGTCGCGGATTCGAGTCCCGCTGGGGGCATCCATTTGTGTGATGAGCACGAATGTTTGTATTCCAGTCATGAGTGTTTATATTTATAATATGTATGTATTTAAAGTTATATATGTGTAGTATATCAATTATCTGGTATCCATAACACAAGCCTTGTAGCTTTCCATGGAACTAGATGGTGCTGTGTGCTAATGTCCCAACATATATTTAATTTCCCGTCATTGTGTATCTTTTTGTATGAAATAACTAGCGGCTCACCCTCGCTTCGCTCGTGTTCGTCGTTAGGTACGTTTTAAATAGATATAAATAGTTATTAGCCAGCGTTAATTTTTTTTTTGTTAATAATATTGACAAATATTGACATTAATATTTATTGTTTTTCCTTTTTTTTTTTGTATGGTATTAAAGTTCAAATTGACTTTTAAGTATTATTACGAATCTTTTGTATGGGAGTATAGAAAAGTGTTGTTTTTAGACTTTTTCAGGCAATTTTTTAAATTTTTCCCTCCGTAAGAACCATCTTCGTACTTCAAGGAATATTCTAAAAAAAGAATTAGCGAAATCGGTTCAGCTGCTCTCGAGATTTGCGCTTACCAAAACATTCAGCGATTCATTTTTATATTATAGATGTTACGAAAAGCACTTCATATACTGACAATTTTTATAATTCTGTCCAATTTTACGCCTCACTGCTAAGCACTGGTCTCCTTTCAATGCGTAGAAAAATAGGATATAGTCCACCACGCCGACCGAGTGTGTCTTCCCGAAATAAGTTACGTACTGAGAGTATCTGAGATTACCATGCAGATTTCCTCGCAATGATTTCCTTCAATGCAAATCCAGTTGGAATCATTGAAAATGATTCGTTTATGAAATACATATGTGTTCATGTGCCAATATCGGATTTTCTATCTTATACCCTATATTTCTATGTTATAAACTATGTATTTCTGTGCCAAAATTCGTTGCATAGTAACAATAGTATATCCAAACAAACACGTTCCTTAGTTTTAGTATGGATTTATATAGAACTAGCAGAACCCGCGGCTTTGCTCCCGCTAAAACTACAAAAAAAAACTAAAAAGTTAGGTTTCATACAAACTTTCATCCCCTATTGAAATAAATTTCGAAAAATGTTAAACCACTTATTTACTTAATTGTATTGAAGAGCATTAATTCAGAGTTTTAAGTAATTCTAATCATAAATATTTTTTTGGGTTGTATTATAACGTGTTTTCCCGTGGGGATAAGATAATCTAACACGATAAAAAGTATCTTATGTCACTCTCCAGCCCTCCAACTATCTCTAAACAAAAAATCACGTCAATCCGTCACTCCGTTTCGACGTGAAATAAGGACAAACAAACAAACAAACAAATAAACAAACAAACACACTTTCACATTTATAATATTAGTATGGATATACTTTAATCGAGTAAATAGTAAAAGGGACAGATGCTCGCAATCAAGCTTAGCATTATTACATAAATGATCAGCCCTTCAAGCCTGAACTTCATTTACTCGTACTACGGTTAGTTTCCTACTAGTTCGCTCGTACCAACTTTTATTTACCTTTTCAATTATAAAAATAAAATCTTTCGTTTAAAATATACTTTTTATAGTACATGTAAGTCAATACGCAATATCAAAAGGCATAATATTTAAAATACATTATAATAAATAAATAATCAATATGTTGGGCTATTAACACACAGCACCATCTAGTTGGCTCCGAAACTTCAGAAATATGTCAGTGAAGCGCTAATTATTGAAGAGAAACTTCTCTAGGCGCGCTATGAGAGGGAAAAAAAGGATTGGCGTTACGATTTTTGTAACGGAAACGATTGTTGCAATAGTGAATAAATAGTAAATTAAAAATTATTTAAACTATTACATAAATATTTTAAAGAATTATTTTACAAAACTTATCGGTAACTCAACTATTTTTTTATTTACCTTATTATTATAATTACTTACCTTTAACTTATTATTTTTACTTCGACTTTTTTTAATGTACCGAATATGGACGGCCGCGTTATTTTTTATTTTCCAGATGATAATATACCCTATAAGCGACATTTACATACGAAAATATGTATAAATGAAATTGTATTTTTTTCAGTAGAGTTGCTGAAAAAATATTTTATATCATATCGCTGTTTAAAAAGGCTTTGGTTATCTTAAACACCTAATTACCGTATATTTAAAACAATACTAGTTTAATAAAATTAAAATCATAATTTTTTTGGAGATACTTTTGCATACATTTCAGAGCAAAAATAAACTCAATAGCAAATAATGACGTAATATTTAAACAAAAACGGAATCAATCTCATATGAAGTAACAAATAAGGCAATTTGCGAAAACCACACTAAGAATCGATCATACTATGTTTGGTAAAGAATCGAGGTCAGGGTCATCTGAAGTCCAACAATCCGAAGGGAAGTAAAATCCGAGAAATCGGACAATCGGATCTCCTTGCGACGATAAACCCTTATATATTTGAAGCCCTAACAGAAGACGAGAGCGAAAGATTAAAGTACGTTTAAATATTTCCTTCAACGAAAATTTGTGGGATATCATTAATTTAGCGAAATTTATGCGAGTGTTTTAGAATAAACGTGAGATGTCGTCAAGAAGATGGATGAAGGATAATACAATATAAGAACTTTATCTAAGTATTGTAAATAAACTTGTGTAACATGTTTCTAATCTATAAAAATATTATGAAGTGGTAGAGTTTGTTTGTTTGAACGCGCTAATCTCAGGAACTACTAATCCGATTTACAAATTCTGTTTGAATTAGATACTTATAAAAAAAACCAAACCACTAAAGAGTGAAAAATAACTAAATGGGCATTTTCATTTAAATAAATCTATACCTAATCAAATATTTTCGAAGTCGGGGAGCTATAATATGTATCGGCGTTTTTGAAGAAGTCGGTTGAACTTAACCTAACCTACCCTAGGCTTCATACAAACTTTCATCCACTATTTTACCCCTTTATGGGATGAATTTCGAAAAATTACATTAAAGAAGAGTATTAATACCAAGTTCCAAGTAATTCTGATCATAATTATTTTTTAGGTTGTATTATAACGTGTTTTCTCATGGGAATGACATAATCTCCCGCAGTAAAAAGTAGCCTATGTCACTATTTCGACGTGAAAGAAGAACAAACAAACAAAGAAACAAACAAACACACTTTCATGTTTATAATATTAGTATGGATGTAAGTTACGTCTTCCTCTTCTCCAAGTTTAATTTATATTTTATTTAATGGACTTCCAAAAAGGAAGAGATTATAAGTTTGCCCTGTTTTTATCTTAATAATATGAACTAAGTCGAACAATGTCGAATATTAAAAATATACTTTTCGGGGAGAACTTTCTAAAGATTTCCTGTTAGGTATTTTTATTACTTCCTTTATTTATAGGAACTATGTAGTATTCAGCATTTGTCGAAATTCGACCATAACCATTCTTGAAAATTTAACAAAATATATGTAAATGAATCAGATCGGCTCGTCAATAGGCAAAAGCTACTATAAAAAAGCGGTTGACAAAGCGAAGAGGTAAAAGGTACTGAACTGTTTTGTCGTTGCATATTTATAATATTATTATGAATTGTTAATTGTTGGGTTAAGTAATAACATTTTACAAGCTCAAAATTGTATACAAAATATTTACAATACGTTTTATTTAAACATAGCAAAGCATAGCATAAGTATAAATAAAGTTCATAGAGTAAAAGTATATTAAAAAGTAAGATTAAATAATTACTTACCTTTTTTAACGTTGGTTAATGCAAAAACGCATACCACCTGCATACATCCAGGTGGATAATATGTGGGACTCACCGATTAAAAAAACCGGTACTACTAAAACCCAAACGAACCTTCCCCATCTAAATGGTTAATGAAGGTTGAAACATACCTTTCGAAACCAACTAGGTTAGATATGCACTCCCCCCCCCCCCCCCCAACGTGCGTTCACCTTGTCGTGGTAGGGGGGCTCAGTAATGCCCGGCAATGCAGCCGGGCGCGAAGCCACGAAACGCACGGGGAGGTAGCCCACTTCGGTGGGCGGTGGGAGGCGGCCCTCTTCGGGGGGCGGTGTACCGTGTGGGTTGCTCCTGGTACTTCTCTGATAGCAGAGTGGACCTTGGAGCAACCCCATGGTTGTTGTGGTCTGCTTCGGCAGACCTGCCGTCGGGGCGTCGTAGTTGAATGCGTAAGCGATCCTGCGACGCCCCATTAAGACGGGGGATGGTTTTGTTGGGTTTTAGTGGGTAGTACTGGCTTTGCCGGTGAGTCCTACACCTCGTGCGTAAATGTATTTCCCAACGTTAAAAAAAAAGGTTAGATATGCAGCTCTTCTCTTCATTTTACTTACTACTAATAATTAACTTAATCACTTGCTACTACTTTAAACAAGTGGCATTCAGGTTAAAATTTAATTTTGCAAATGAATAAGAGGTGATGAAGAGGTTTATACCGGTTCACTGTTTCCAAAGCTAATGATCTCATGTTACCAGTGCTTTAACACCTCCAGGTAAATCTCTAAGAAATCTATTGTTAACTGACATGCCGGCGTGTCCGCGGCCGTGGAGGGTTATTTAGTAACATACCTTCAAACCTAATATATCTCTTCGACGACATAATTGGCTCAGTTTTTAGTGACCCTACGAGTACTTGCTGTGTCAGCGATCGCGTGTTCGAGTCCCGCTGGGGGCATTCATTTGTGTGATGAGCACGAAGGTTTGTACTCCAGTCATGGTTGTTTATACTTATAATATGTATGTATTTAAAAATTATATATGTGCAATGTATCAACTATCTGGTATCCATAACACAAGCCTCGTAGCTTACCATGGAACTAGATGGCACTGTGTGTTAATGTCCCAACATATTTATTTATATTTATTTATTATCTCTTTACTAGTACCGAAATATAAATTTCGTAAATTTATCTCATCTCAAGCCTTCGCAGCAGAAGGGATTATTCTTAAATTTCCATGTAAACATAGCATATCTATTACAACGTAATAAGTTGTTTTTCGATTAAATAGCAATTTCAGCGTACAGGCAATGAAAAACAATGGATCAATAATTCTTTAATGTAAAAAAGATATTTTGGGTACTTTTCATTCAAGACGTTCAATCTCTGTCATTATATTTTCTCGTCTGTATAAAAGTTTTAAAAGATCGATTACCACGCCTTCGGCGGTTATTACATATTAGCTCACTCTTAGTTTTGTCTTATTTTAATATTTTACGACAAGAATTCTCGCTCCCTTGAAATCCCTTGAGTGTTTAGTAGTAACTAGACTTTGCTTTTTTCTACTTTCTTCAGCTAATGGCATATAAAACATCTACTTAATAGCTTAGTTACAGATAGTGGTAATCTCCGAGAACCGCTTTATAACCTATCGTAAAAAAAATTCCTGTAAAATTGTACAAATTTAAATTTACTTTAAAAAAATAGTTATTCAAAAATGAATCATGAAAATAGTTTCGAGTTATGTACAAAAAGTAAAATGTTAATATTTTATGCTCTATGCTATATTTTTCTGCGTATATATATGTATATACGCAGAAAAATACCTGGCTTGAGTACACCTTTTTCAAGTCGAGTAATAATATACTGTAAACCAGTTTTGGCCGCAGCTCCGCTTGCTATGATGCTTCTATCTAGCTTTAAATACAAATAGTCCAATCGGAATTCGGTTTGGGAATAAAATATTGAAAACCTGAAGTTTTATGATTTTAAAATGTTAGCAGGTATATAAGGAATAGAAATTTTCGTTCAATCTCTGTCATTATATTTTCTCGTCTGTATAAAAGTTTTAAAAGATCGATTACCACGCCTTCGGCGGTTATTACATATTAGCTCACTCTTAGTTTTGTCTTATTTTAATATTTTACGACAAGAATTCTCGCTCCCTTGAAATCCCTTGAGTGTTTAGTAGTAACTAGACTTTGCTTTTTTCTACTTTCTTCAGCTAATGGCATATAAAACATCTACTTAATAGCTTAGTTACAGATAGTGGTAATCTCTGAGAACCGCTTTATAACCTATCGTAAAAAAAATTCCTGTAAAATTGTACAAATTTAAATTTACTTTAAAAAAATAGTTATTCAAAAATGAATCATGAAAATAGTTTCGAGTTATGTACAAAAAGTAAAATGTTAATATTTTATGCTCTATGCTATATTTTTCTGCGTATATATATGTATATACGCAGAAAAATACCTGGCTTGAGTACACCTTTTTCAAGTCGAGTAATAATATACTGTAAACCAGTTTTGGCCGCAGCTCCGCTTGCTATGATGCTTCTATCTAGCTTTAAATACAAATAGTCCAATCGGAATTCGGTTTGGGAATAAAATATTGAAAACCTGAAGTTTTATGATTTTAAAATGTTAGCAGGTATATAAGGAATAGAAATTCGTAAAATGTCCCCGATGCCCAGCTACCCCCGAAAAATGGAGGGACGCAAAGCGTTGAAAAATAGTTTTTTTTTCAATTCCCGGCTTACTGTGACGTTCTATCGAAAAATATTTTATACAAAAGTTGTAGGTGTAGTAAAAATTTACTACTTTTATTAAAAACACTTTTTACAATAACCTCAAAGTTTTCGATATATATTTGCAGAAAACTCGGTTTTTTTACTTTTTCTTGGTTTTGATTTTTAATTTCTAGAATAATCTATTCGATTATCATGAAACTAAAGGAATGTTATCTTCGAAATACAAATAATAGAAAAAAAATTGAAATGTTTAGCCATTTCCGAGAAAACTATGTTTTATTGTCTCGAGAGGTTAAAAATCACCCCCAAATTCAATGGATGTTTACATTTAAAAAAAAAATTTTTCAATTTTCAAATACGACTCATTCTTTTCGTCTTGAACTCTACTTTTTGAAAAATAAAAAAATTGTATAGTCATCCTGTAAAAACATCCTTAAAAAATTTTAAATTAGGGAAATTGATAATTTTTACTTTGTAAACTATATTTTTTTTAATTATCATTGAAGAAGTGTACTTTATTGACCAAAATTTTTTAAACTGATTATTTTTCTGGTATGTTGGTAAATTTATTTTTCTGGAAAAAACGAAAAAGATGGTATCCTTAAATTTTTAATTTGACGCTTATTTTTTATACAATGTCGCCGTAAATATTCCAAATTTGCAATTTCAATAAAGGTTTGCATAAGAAGTGTACTAAATTAATTAAGTTATTTTATACTTTATAATTTTTGAAGTCGGTTTTTTTAAACGTAGTTTTTTTTATTATTTATATACATAGATAGAAGATAGATATACATAAGGGTTCCGCACGAAAATTAAAACCTATGAAATCTCACGATTTCATAGGTTTTAATTTTCGTGTAGGGTAGGGACAAATCGTCCCTAGGGACGCATCCGAGAAAAACGATGGTAAGTCGCTAGTCATCTGTATAGTTAATTTTCTTACTATATCATCATCTTAGTGCTTATTTGTTCAAACTACACATACTTGTTTTACTTTACAGTAGACAGATTTTTTCTGAATTTTAAAAACAACGCTTCATTTCTAAGATTTATATAGGTACATGCCTATAAATATAAATATTTTCGGCTTTTTTAAAATAAAATGTGTATTTTATTCCAATAAAATTGACATTTAAATAACTCTGTATTTAAGTGTCTTTTGGACAAATAAACACTTACGAGTAATACAACGATATATGTATGTATCTATATTCTATATCCTTTTAAAATGTTGCGTATTTACAGTAATCGTATCCCTTATAGCCAGTGTTCTTAGGTATCGTATCACTTCGTTAAAATAAGATATCGGTTTTCGCAGAATCTGGGCAGCAACGTATATAACATTTAATTAATTGAGTACATTTAAAATGGCTTAGGAAAACTCACTCTCGAATTTCTCCAATTCGGATTTATAGTTGCTATATTGAAATCATTTTCTAAAACTCATTCAAAAACAATGAATTCACTTGTAAAGTAAATATCGATAATTACCGATTGAAATTAGAAAACATAATCTATAATAATATTATAAATGCGAAAGTTTATGAGTAATGATGTATGATGTATGGATGGATGTCTGTTACTCTTTCACGCCAGAACGGCTGAACGGATCTGGATGAAAGGCACAGAGATAGATAATAGTCTGGAATAACACAAAGGCTACTTTTTTTCCGGAAAAATGTACGATTCCCGTGGAATAGGTTTGTTTTTGTTTTCCTAGAGGCGAATCCGAGCGAAGCGAGGTTGAGCCACTATTCTGTATATAAAGGCAAAGAACAACGTATGGGTACATTTTTGTCCTCCGTTTGTCAACCGAATTTCTTTTTTTTTATTTAATTGCTATTGACGAGTCTTTATTGTTATCACTAAAAAAGTTTGAAACTGTTAGTTTTTTTTAATATAGATAAGTAAATTCTATTCATATTTGTATTATATGTGTGTTTTCCTCATTTTTCTTTAAATGATCAAGTAAAATTTCGACCACTGAGCGATGACTACAATAAATAATACCAATTGGAGAATTAAAATTCAGACTCGCACAGTTAGGCTTCTTTGCTACAAAACGAATAAGGTATTTTGTTTTTACTTTAACAATAAAATATTATTAAATAAAACTATCTTTTCGGATTATTTCGCGGATTTATTTTGATTTTTGGTTCCCGACGTTTCGAATGCTTTACAGCATCCATGGTCACGGGAGAGACTGAACCAAAAATCAAAATAAATCCGCGAAATAATCCGAAAAGATAGTTTTATTTAATAATGTCAAACATTCGCGTAAATCTAAGAAAATAAAATATTCTTTTATTACATCGATGTTCAAAATAAGTTTGCATTTCTTAAAGATACTATAAAAAATAGAGTTATTTTTACCACCGTTAAACTGTTTTAAATGAAAAAAACTTAAAAAACCGACTTCCAGGCACTAAAATGTAAAAAATAACTAAACTGGGGTTTTCATTTAGAATAAATACCTAATCAGATATTTTAAAAGTCGGTGCCAGCCGATGCAAAGGAATTTTAATATAATATTTCGATATGTAAAATACATCACAAATTGAGGAATAATATTTTAACTATAATTAGAGTCCATACCTAATCATATTTACCTATTAGATATTCATATTTTAAAATATTGTCGGCTGGTATCTATACTAAATGAAAACCACCGTTTAGTTATTTTTTACATTATAGTGCGTGGAAGTCGGTTTTTTTTAAGCTTTTAATTTTTTCCATTTTTAGTGTAGACGTAATAAGCAGGTAATTTTTAAGAAGAATGTTTTTTATTCATCAATTTTTTTTAAAATAATAATTTATTGTTGATTTTTTTTAAAAACCGCTCGACCGATTTCGATAAAATTTATATGGGACCACCTTGGAAGTATACCCTTTGAAACAAAAATAAAATTCCAAATCGGTTCAGGCGTCTTCGGGTAATCGGGGAACATACATAAAAAAAAGATTCCAACGAATTGAGAATCTCCTCCTTTTTGGAAGTCGGTTAAAAAAGAAAATTTAGAAATGTTAAAAAATATCCCGCATACTTATGCATAATTTTTTCTCCTCTTAGTTATAAATAGGTATAGAGTGCCGCCGTTGAATTCTATTTTTCTTAATTTGACTGACGTTTCAAGTAATATGTTATACAGCGATTTTTACTTCTAAATATCTCGAAAATATGACACTTTAAGGCACTATATTGTTGATATTTTTTGTTTAAGTATTCTCTTATCATATTCGTATAATATTTTCTTGTACTTACTTTGTTACTTTGTAAAAAATCAAAATGAAATATTTTAAATATGTCATTTAATTTTAAAAAAAACATATTATTTTTAATATTTTAAATTTAAAATATTTCATAGCGAATTATAATATCTTAACTTATATTATATATAATTTAAATATTTAAAAGAGGTGATAGAACAACCGTAATAACGGATTTACTTGCAACTTTCACTTTCATTTATGTTGCTTGACAGTCAACATTATTTTTGGTGGTTAAATCACAAGCTCCGATAGCCGTGATCGTCTAGTGGTTAGGACCCTACGTTGTGGCCGTAGTAACCCAGGTTCGAATCCTGGTCACGGCAGCGCAAGCTGTTACGGCGGAGCATATTTTTTATACTCATTTTAAAAATTCACTTATAGGTTATTTAATTTAAGTTAAAATAAAAGATCGGCAAATAATTACTTTTTATATTTCAGACACCTTTGAAAGTTAAAACCTATATCATTGTTATATTATAACGTCCTTATGATCTAGTACAGACACAAAAAAATTATTTAAATGTTACATATTAGAATACATTGTAGGTGTGTCCATTGCAAATCCAAATTTCTTATTGCGTGCCTATTCGCAATCAAATCATAATGAAAATTTATTATCGCCGTAAAATCTTCGTAAATACTCTCACAAATTAAACTTCTCTTAATGTAATAAATTCCTTCTTTTCAATTGTCGTCAAAAGCGTAGCAATGACTTAAGATAAAAGTGACCTAAATAGATTTTTGTTTATTTAGTTCGAAATAATGAAAACGTTTCATAAAACGTAAATATGATTTGAGGTAATACCACCAATATCTTTAAGATAAACCAAATTTCTTTTCATTTTTGTTAATATCCATACTAATATTATAAATTTGTGAAAGTGTGTTTGTTTGTCCTTCTTTCACGTCGTAACGGAGTGACGGATTAGTGTGTTTGTGTGGAGATAGTTGGAGGGCTGGAAAGTGACACATAGGCAACTTTTTACCGCGAGTGATTATCTCATTCCCACGGGAAAACACGTTATAATATAACCCACAACTACTCATCATATATACTTTATCTATTTCATACTAACCGTTAAAACTTACCTAGGGACGAACTCGAGCGAAGCGAGGGTGAGCTAGTAAGTGAATAAATGTTACGGGAAATAAATTTAGATATTAACTAATCAATAATAATCTAAGTTCGTTAGAGCAGATTTCAATTTTAGATTGTCAAAAAATCAAGTTGAAAATTTCTATGCATCAGCGCAAAGTGACAGTTAACTTAGTCGATCACTCCTAGTTTTTGAAGTGAAAACTTCTATAGGCAGGTTTTGATGGGGAGTAAATTCACGTAAATCGTCATCGACATGGTCACGTGACGTGTTAACTTTTAACACTCAAAGTGCCGATAGATGTCAAAACCAGATAAATGTTAACAGTTTTAATTTACAAATTTTAATTTATGAACAAACAATTAATTTGAATATCCAAATATAACAACTGTTTGTTTGTTGTTTGTTATAGTTTTAAGTTTTTACTTCTGTCGGCAGTCCTTATGATTGCTTTTTTTAGAACTTTTTTTAATTACAACGTATTATTAATTAAAACTTATTTTTTTTATATTCTAAAGGGAAATGTACCTATATTTAATGACGACACGTTTGGCTCAGTTTCTAGTGACCCTACTTGCTGTGCCAGCGGTCGCGGGTTTGAGTCCCGCTGGGGACATTCATTTGTATGATGAGCACGAATGTTTGTACTCTAGTCATGGGTGTTTACTTTTGTAATATGTATGTATTTAAAGTTATATATGTGTAGTGTATCAACTATCTGGTATCCATAACACAAGCCTCGTAGCTTACCATGAAACTAGATGGTACTGTGTATTAATATCCGAACATATTTATTTATATTCATATTAGATGAATTTTAATGATAACTATGATATATTGAATGTACGATGTCTCTTATTATCAAACGCAGTCCGGGGGTAATGGCTTGCGGCCATCATCTCCAACTTGATTGACTCACGAATTGGATACTAATTAAATAAACAAGTTTACGCTTCTATAGTGTTATATGGCATAGTGAAAGATAAGTTTTACATATATAGTATTACTAGTTACGAGGTCTTTAATTAAAAATAATATGATCGCATAATATGTCTCTTATATAATTGTCCGTTTTCTAAAAGTGTACACCTTTATTTAATCAATTTGTCTAAGGAAGAAGCTTTTTAGTAAAAGCTTTTCACTGAAAGTCCTAATATTCTAAGATTTTTAATATTGTAACATTTTTAAAATATGTGCATATTAATACTTAAAATGCCTTCATATAGCACTCTCTCGCTTTCTCGCGCTTTTGCTAAGTTAAAAAGAAGTAAAAAGCCACAAACGCATCTTTGGGTTATTATTACCAGGTTATTGAAAACCAGCGATGGTATGTTTTAATGGTTAGTATGAGATAAATAGGCTATATATTATATATGTATATTTTATATATACTACATAGCTACGATGAGTTTTATATCCCTTACTTGAGATATGATTGATTCCCTATACAAACTTTCATCCCCTTGTTCATCTCTTTAAGGAATGACTTCCGGGATAAAAACTATTGTATATCCTTTCCAAGGTCTCAAACTATCTTCATACCAAATTTTATCTAAGTTGGTTCAGCCGATTTTTAATTTATTCATTACAAACAAACACAAAAAAACTATTTTTTTCTATTTATAATAGTAGCGTAGATAATAATAATAATAATCACATTAAAAATATAAATTAAATAGAAAAACTATATCAAACTGCTTAATTAAGTGCAATGAGTGTTCACGCTAACACCGCGTTATGAAAATAAGTATCTGTACATATATTTGTGCTTGGACAATCTATCTCGATCTATCACTCTAAGCCTGACACTTTACCTAACTTGTCACTTTACGGTATTGAAGTACCTATTAATTTTGCTGATTTCTGTAAACATAGAACTTTATCACAACGTTAGTTCGACTACAATTGGCGGTTCGATTCTTAGCTATAATAATGGTTTTCTTGACCACAGAAATGGCAGTTGGAAATGATTCACACCTGAAAATATCAAAGGTGCGAGATCCGGGATTTAAACGGGCTTCATTTGGTTTCCCAAGCGAGCTCGTCTCCACTCGACTACCACTGCCTTAATTAAATTATATTAATGTCCAAATTAAATATAATTATATTGTAATTTAAATATAGTTATATATAAAACATTTTAACTTTGACGACTGACACTCCACGAGTGTGTCACGTCATTACACCAAAAATAATAATTAAAAATGCACGCCTGAAGCATGCTTTATACATCCCAAGACACATGACAATTAACAGATAAGGACATTTAATCGTAAATTACTGTGTGTAAGAGAGAAACAAAACATTTTCCAGAAAGGAATCGAAAGTAGGTACTAGAAAGTTTTGAATACTAGAATGTTATTTGTTTATACATATAATATGGCCGGTAGTGTGTCAAGAGATCAGTTTTTCCGAGCTAAGAGAAGACTAGAAGAAATACGTAAAAGTTAAAAAGTAAAGAAAAGTGGAGTGAAGTTATAGTGAAAGTGTAACTAGTGGTGAAAAATAGTGTTCAAAGACTGAATTAGGCCAGAACTGTGTATGTATACCTATACTGCGTGTATTGTTGATTTTTTCCGCCATAAGGAACTTTTGTGTTGCAGAAATAATAAAATATCTGTAGTGCAGAAGACGTACTTTACTTAACGAGCTCAAAAAACGTAACAATATGAATGAGAATAATAAAATGAATTTCATATTTATGATTGATCAAGGAAAATCGAAGTTACAACACACCTACTGACTGTGTTGTCTAACGAGATAACAATCTCTTACAGACTTGTTATTGGCTTATCGCTTGTCAAAGAAGTTGTGGCAGCTGCAGGAAGTATAAAATGTAAGCGTCTGGATTCTTTTATTTTGCTAATATTCTATTCAATGAATCAATAGATAAATTATAATCAATGGTAGCTCAGTGGTAATGTTCTCGCTTAAAAAACCAAGTGAAACGAGTTCGAACCGGGGCTGCACCAGTGCACACTGATATTTTCATGTTCATTTTCAACGTGATTACCACTTGTCTTGGTGCGAATATAAAGAAATTGATGAAACTTGAATGTCTATCTAGTTTTAGAAAGACTTGTGAAGTCCACGAACTCACACTTGGGCAGCGTAGTGGACTATAGCCTGAACTCCTCGCATTAAAGGGGGTCCACCCCCAATGTAAAAACGATATCAGATGTCAAATATTAGTGACTGTAAATGTTATAACAGAAATGAAAAATAAACGGAGTCACGTTCGTTAGATAAAAGGTTTGTTGACTAAATTGGAACAACAAAGGAAATTTTAACATTGTTTTTTGATAACCCGTATCTACGTATAACTTTATGATTGAAAAATTCAATTTTATCTATTGATAGCAAATATTTTTATTAAAAGCCTACGTAGCAAAACTTTTTTTATGTGCTGAAATTAAGTTATACTTATTACATTTATACTAATATTATAAAGAGGAACGGTTTCTTTGTTTGTTTGTTTTTTTAAGCTCCAAAACTACTAGACCTATTTAGATGAAATTTGGTAATAAGATAGTTTGAGACCCTGGGAGGCGGCACATAGGATTTTTATTTCGGAAATCATCCTTTAAGGGGGTGAAAATGAGGATGAAAGTTTGTATGGGGAATCAAGCCTGGAACGAACCCGAGCAAAGCGATGGTGAGTCGCTAGTTCTTAATATAATAATAATGCACAAAATGCACGCACAAAAATAGTTATACAAAAAATACATAGAAAGTGATGTGGACAAAGGTGGACTTATCTCTGTAAGAGATCTCTTCCAGTCAATCCATGTATGTGGGAAATAGTGTTAAGTCGCTTATATCTTTTTAGGCTAAAAATTCGATGAATAAGCATATAGTATAATCTACGTAGAATCTTACCTCAATGTATATAAAACGAATTCTGTAATGTACTTATTCTGTAAAATAATAACAAGAGTATTTGTAGCTCAGTAATATAAACTAACTAACAGCAGTGCATACAAAATCAATGCGCACTAGAATGTTTATAAAACAAAACCTAAGCAAATAGAATAAACAAGATCCCACAAAATCATGTATCTGCATATAGGGGAAGCCCGGGCAAGAAGCATAGTGTGGGTAAGAAGAATAAGTGATTTTTCTAGAAATATATAATAGATAGCGCTATAACATTTTCTCAAGTCGTGACATGTGCGACCAGTAACGCCATGACAGTTTGACCAAAACAATACGCGAGTGCATTTGTTGTAGAAGGAGAAAAAAAGGATTATCGTTGTTTTGTTACGATTTTTGTGAAAATTTGTACACAAACTTTTTGTATTAGTTATCAGTTGCCTATGAATATTTTTGTTTATTTATTTTGCACGTTTATTTAAGTATCATTAATTGTAATCGTTACTTTTTGTGTACCTACTAAAACATTTCAAGTCTTGACTTGTTACTAATATTAGCGTGTTGGGCAAAACGGATATGGGCAAAACGGATAGATATCCGTTTTGCCCGTTTAGTTATTTCATTATCTCCATTTTAAGTAAGAAATATTTTAACAGTTTTTTGTCAACTAATGTTAATTTTATACAGATCTCATCTTTAAATGCACCCAGGCCTTATTGTAAACCAGTGATATGGCAAAACTATTTAGCGTAGCATACGCCAAAAGTGCTTTGGTTCAGAATGCAGATGATGGATTTAAAAAACCTGCCCCTATGATTCAAATGTTTTTGGAGAAGAAGATCATACTCACTCCTTCACCTATGACCGACCGTCCTCTTCATGACGCACGGTCTACTAAGACTGAAGGTCCTGTAAATGATGTACCGTCGACAATGACCAACGATCTTTTTAATGCCACATCGACTACTATGATCGACTGAGCTTTAAATGATTCTCCAGCAACAGCAATAACGACTGACCCGTTTCTTCTTGAAATCGCATCTGTTATCGCAAAGTACTTACGCAGTAGCTGAATCTTCCACACAGTCCGTTATCATTGTAGAAATAGAGACTAAACGGCTTAGCAAACTACACCTTTGCCTGATTCCAATATACTGGAAGAAGGTTCAGCTCATTCACTAGGAGAAAATCATCTGCAGCGCGCCTTACGCCATTTCAGATTAGATCTATTCCAACTATGGCTACTCCTAGAACAGGCCGCAAACACAAGAGGCAGGAATCAGAAGGGTTGACGTCTACTCCCGTCAAAGCTGAACGAGCATTGAAGTTTAAGAAGGCAAATATTAAGAAGACCAAGATTTCTGAGTTAGAAGGCCCCAGAAAAACAAAAACTAAAAGATTTACAGTCTAGCAACAAAACAAAAACCCGAAACCAGATTTTTACTGTTTAGTGTACGCTGACAAATACACTGAACCACCAGCGGAAGATTGGATTCAGTGTAATGAGTGCAAAAGTTGGGCACATGAAGATTGTAGTTCTTATGTAGAAATTGGCAGCTACTTCTGTGATGAATGCGAAGACTGATCTGAACTAATTTAACATATCCTTTTTGCCCTTGTGGCGTATCCGTTTTGCCCGACCCCTCCGGGCAAAACGGATAATTTATACTTTTTGTAAAAGCTCATAATTATTATAGAAATCGTCAAAGTTTTTTAATTTAAATGTTTATTTTCCAAAGATGATTAAACATAGTACAAAATAAAAGTACAAATAATGCAATTGAATATTAAAATTGTGGTTTTATTTACACTATGCCTTAACATATGCGTCTTGCCCGGGCTTCCCCTACACGTTATAATTAATTAATTTTACCTATTGACCCATTTTCGACTCTCTTTGTTTAGAATTTAGATGATCGTCGAGAAGCTCCTAACTTCTGATATACGTATATAGTGTGTTCAAGTTTATCTATAGGTACATATAATAAAATTGTAACTAAGCCCAATCTGTACACCAAATATTTTTTGGAACATCTAATTCAAATAGACATTATTATCGATACAGAGGCCGAATCTATAGTTTTTAAATTGTCTGTCTGTCTCTCTGTTACCGCATCACAGAAAAACCTTTGGAGGGATTTTGATGAAATTTGGTACGGTGATAGCTCGTTATCCGGGTCAACATATAGGATTCTTTTTACAGCGGGAAAATGTCCCATTTCTGAGAAAAAATACAAAAACTGCAATGTAAGAGTATACTAATATGTAAAACCTAAGAATTTGGTTTTTGATCATCTGAACGCTAGCGGAGCGGAAAATATATTACAAGTATCCGCACATGCTTCTAATCCCGTAAACACTCGTTTGCCCCTTTTAACTATAAAAAACATGGTTTATTCTCGATAGAGTTTAACAAAGATCACAATTTTGATTTTACTTTTGAGTTTCACTCAAAAATAATCGAACCTGCAATGAATAGCTAAAATCCTACATTTAATTAACATACAGCTTATAAAAGACCTATATATCAATAAAATAGAATTTACATATCTAGCTATTTGTATGTATAAAAAAACTTTTTCTAAAGTTTTTTTATTGATTTATAAATAACACTAAAGCTTGTCAATAGTCACTAAACAAAAAAAATCGGTTGACAAACAAAGGAGAAAAAGTCACTGGACCGTTTTGTCATTGCCTACTTATTACTTATAAAGATTACAGTATAAGATCCGAAGTGAATTCGTCCTTTATAAATCTATAAAAAAGAAACTTATACATACTCACAGCTATTATTAGTTGTATTTTTTTTGTATTAATACTGTGATATTATTGAAAGTATCAAATATAGGGGTCTTGCAAAAACACATTTCATCCCGCAAAGATTTGGGTAAAGAACGGTCTTGTTCTGGATCTTAGACTATTTTGTCATACTTCATTGATCTTTTGCTTAGATTTTAATTATTATCTGAAGTCTCATCTTTATCTAAACTTGCTGATGACATTTAAATTAAAATTTATTATTATACTAGCGACTTACCCTCGCTTCGCTCGGGTTCGTCCCTATGTGATTCTTTAAATTGACATAACTATTTTATTTATGAACCGATTCAAATAAATCAAATACTTAATATTAAGTGAAGGTTACAATTAATACATTAGTGAAAACCGCACCGAAATCGGTTAAGCTGTTTCTGAGATTAGCACGCACAAACGTACAGATAAACAGAAAATATTCAAAAAATATTGTTTTGGGTTCTACTGTGTTAATAAAGACCCCCAATAATAGTTTTTCACAAGTATCTTCCATGTACAGATAACGATCACTTACAATTTTAGTATATGTATAAGATGAACAAATGATATGATGATGATGAGCAAATTATTTAAAATTTAACCGAGTCCTAATAAAAGTATCGAATATTATAATAATACTAGCGACTCACCCTCGCTCCACTTGGTTCGTCCCTAGGGTGGACCACCCTTATCGCTTAAGGGTCGGTATGAAAAATAGTTTACGTCCTATTCTCAGACTTACTGAATATGCATATTTCATACGAATCGGCCAAGCCGTTTCGGAGGAGCTTTGTTACAAACATTGTGACACGAGATTTTTATATATATATAATTGTAAGAAAAATCAACAAAAGTACACTCCTATTTGACCTAAAAAGTAGCAATGCTCCTTCTTAATATTGCAAGGAAGTCAGGTACTTTCGCTTCCGCAAACATACTCGATACACTACAATATCTTTAAAGCTTTTTCATGAGGATTCTTTATATAGGATAAGTATTTCGATTCGTTCTTAACTTCGATTAAGGCGATTAAGCTAACTTTGATTAGGGTGTTTGCTTCTTTCTATCCCTTATCTCCCTTTTTATATACCTACAGTAAAATTTACAATAAAAAAGAAACCTTTGATAACATGTAAATTATCAGCTATTTAGGTATAAGTATAGAAATAGCCATGGACGAATTGTAGTTAATTCGTTCATGGAAATAGCATATCAATAAAGCGCTCGCTTAAAAAAAAACAAGTGAAAAAGCCATCCCGGTACTCTCACTTTTGAGGTTTTTGAGTGCGAATAATTTTCAACATGATCAACAACGAAGATGAGAAATCTGCACATTTAAGAGCACCAAACTAGTGTTCAATGAAAGTGTCAAGCAGTGCGGTAAATAATGGCCTCATCCCATATCCTTAAACGGAAGCCCGTGCCCAGCAGTGGAACTTTAAATGAAATGAATTATTATTATTTTGCTACATATAAATATATTATACTAGCAGAACCCGCGGCTTCGCTGACGCTAAAACTATAAAAAAAACTCAAAAGGTAGGTTTCCTACAAACTTCTATCCGCTATTTTACCCTCTTATGGGATGAATTTCGGAAAATGCTAAAACACATATTTAATTAATTCTATTGAAGAGCATTATTACCAAGTTTCAAGTAACTCTGATTATAAATATTTTTTTGGATTGTATTATAACGTATTTTCCCGTAGGAATTAAATAATCTCCCGCGGTATAAAGTAGCCTATGTCACGTTCCAGCCTTCCAACTATCTCCACATAAATCATGCCAATCCGTCACTCCGTTTAGACAGAAGGACAAACAAACACACTTTCACATTTATAATATTAGTATGGATTACGCACGAATTATTTGCTATCTAATGTACGATGATACGACACACAAATTGTCAATGATGTGGAAACAGATGTCGATTTACATTTGACTCCAGGGCGGCGGTGCGTGGTCAACAATTGAATACTGGAAAATTAGGACCTGAAAATTACTTAATATACTTCTAATATATAAAATATTTTTAACGTGAAACCTATTGTAATTTATTGTATATTGTTTTATTTACCAAAATGTATTACATTGTGACGCTATTTCCAAATAATATTTTTCACGCAAAATGTAATTTTTAGCATATACTAGCGACCTCACCCTCACCCCGCTGGATTCGTCCCTAGTTAAATTTTAAGGTTTAGTATAGATTTCTTAGAGATGAGATATTTTTCCACAGTAAAAAGTATTATATATATTGACCCGAATAACTAGCTACCAAATTTCATCAAAATATGTCCAGTGATATTCTCGTGATGCGGTCACAGCCAGACAGACAAAAATTCTACAACTATAGTGATGACTACTTCAATAAGATTTTCCAAAAAATATTTAATTTACAGATTCGATTCAGTTAGAAGTTAAGAAGCTAGTATAATATAAAAAATTGAACAATTTTCTTGGTAAAGTGGCGGAAATATGTTATTATTACGTATGAGTGCACCACTCCATTACCACACAGTGAATGGAACAATAAAACACGTTTGTATATAACGAACCATTCTTATTATAAATTATTGGATTATTAGGGTCTGTTCTTATATTCTGCAAAGTAAGGAATATTTTAACATAAACATATTCTAATAAAGATACATATGTACATATGTATGATTAAAACTAAATTTTACTCATCGTATTAGAAATAGAATTAAACTACCAATTACCAATAACTCGAACAAAATACGGGATAAATAAAAAATATACTCTTTTAATAGGGAAAACCAATAAGAGCAGCTGGAAAATCGAAAAGTTTATTTTGTTTATTTTTATGGAAATAACTACGAATTACGAAAATGCGTCAGCTTAAGTTGAAAAAAATAATATATATATATATATATATATATATATATATATATATATATATATATATATATATATATATATATATATATATATATATATATATATATATTCCACACTACCACCGTTAAAACGTAGCTAGCGACAAAACCGAGCGAGGTATAACGTAAGTAGCGTATAAAGTTTATATTTATATTCAGTTTACCGTGTATTAAATAAACTCTGTTCTTTTTGGGAAATAAATGTCTTTAAATCTATAATGAATGACGAACAATCCAATAAATTTAGGATCATGAGCTTTAATATAAGCATCATTCTACGTTCCATAATGAAATGGCAAACCCAAAAAATGTTTCAAGAGATTAAAAGCTACCTAACTTGGTCCTATTAAAGAACAGTTTCATTACCAGGTATTTTTATTCTCTACTCATTTGTATTCCGCGTTGCATTTTGAATCGTTTTTGTACACAATATCTAGTCTTTTAAGCTTTGTTAAAGCATTTACTCCTCCGCATTACAATGAGTGTTGTAGCGGAAATTATTAACATCAAAAATCTTAGATTTTCCTTCCTATTTTAGATCTTTGCTTGCTTATTTGCACAGTTTTTAATAATAAAGATCAAGAGTCTTTAACTATTTAGGAAATAAAATGCCTCAAGCCTGAGAAATAATGGAATGAAAGAAACTTAACGGGACGAAGTATCTAGGCTTATTCGAGTAAAGCACGATTAAAACTTGTTGCATATGTAAGGGGAAATACATTCTGTTCATTTCTTATGTTATCATTTTTTGGTTTTTTTATTATTGATTTTTATCCGACCGACACCGACTTCGCAAATATTTGATTAGGTATGTATAGTAAATGAAAACTACCAATCAGATATTTTTTACTTTTTAGTGCTTTTGTTTGAAGTCGATTTTTATTTTTTTGTTAAAAAGTTTTTATTTTTCCCTTTTTAGTGTAGACAGTAGTAGCATAGTAAGGATTCTAACGTGTTAGGCTTGTCAAATCAAACAAAATAAGCCCAAACTCAAAGTATCTACTATTAGCCGTTGAAGAGTTCCACCTATCCACCTTCTGGCCTTGCCATCAGATCAGGTCAACAACACCGAACCACTGTACTATCAACGGAAATAGAAATACTTGCAAAGTTTCAAGTCAATATGACAATTAGAAGTAGGTTAAATTCATCATTAGTTGTTTTTCCACCCTTAGGGGTGGTTTTTTTTTTGAAATGTAAATGGGACCATTCTGGGTATACCCTTTCAAACAAAACAAAAATTCTCCAAATCGGTTAATAAATGACGGAGTTCTGAGGTAACAAATATAAAAAAAAAAACATATTGTCGAATTAAGAACCTCCTCCTTTTTGAAGTCGGTTGATAAGTAACTCGTTTACGCAGTGCACCAAATAAACTATTCATTTTTCATCATACATTTCCAACATAACATCTATTCGTTTATAATTTAGTACCGTTCACATTATATTGTTGTAACAATCTACATATATCATTTGAACAATTCATCTATATCTGCATATAATAAAATTCTGAGTCGAATCTGTACATTAAACATTTTTTGGAAAATCTTATTGAAATAGTTTTTATTATCTATACAGAGGCCGAATCTATAGTTTTTATAATTCTTGTCTGTCTGTCTGGGAACGCATCACGAGAATACCACTGGACAGATTTTGATGAAATTTGGTAGGATGTCAGCTAGTTATCCTAGTTATCCGGGTCAACATGTAGGATACTTTTAACTACGGGAAAATATCTCATCTGCGAAATCTATACTAACCATTAAAACGTATCTAGGGACGAACCGAGTAAAAGTAGTAAATATTCGTAATAAGGAAATAAGGTCTACTTTCAACGTTCAATATTTTATAGACATGTTTAGAAGATATAAGAGCAACAGGTTTTAGAGTAAGTATTTGAAAAATGATAAGCTACCTTAGATAAACGTATTAAGCTAGCTTAAATTAACACTTTATTATTTGATAGATGGGTAAATGATATAAAAGGCCTTATCGATGGCTAAGGATGTTTTATTGCCATGACCCACAGCAGTATATTGACCTGATTGATGTTATCATTTATGATACAGTTTGATCACGGTCTTATTACCCGTTAAAACTTGAGATTACTTCATGTATAAGGGAACTGGAGCGACTTGAGCTTCAAAACCTATTATATTGAACCTGTTACGATAATATATTGTGTATAATGAAAACTGGATACATATTCGTATACTATTGTTGGCATATACATAAATAAAGATACCTTTATTTATTTTAGCAGAAATGAGTATTGGCTTTATTCTTCTTCCGAATAAACTATAAAAGAATAAAAACCAGTCTTGGAACCTTAAAAAAGACCAATTTAGAGATTTTCATCATCAAAACTGCATCCTGAGTTGGTGGTTGGTAGCTTTTTTACAAAGTGGACTAGAATAACCTATTTATAAATTACATCGACAATTAATACACAAAGCAAGTTGTTTAGTTTAATAACTGTTTTAAATAAATCTCACCACCACCCTTCACAGTTAGCTACCGTGGGAAAATCTTATCTTTGTTTCAGAGAGCGCGCGGGATCTGTGACGAGCAACACCTGGCCGGAGAGCTGCAACATGTCAAGCAAGTTCTGCGAGACAACAAGCTGCAAGTGCCGCGCCTACGTCACAGGGACCGAGTGAAACCAGCCACAGTCGAGCGCGTCCCTGCAGTCCTACCTTACATGAGAGGCGTCACTGACAAGATTGGCTACATTCTAAAGCGAGCTTCAATTAAAACTTACTTCAAGCCGCCAAAGAAAATTAGTCAGTTCTTACCACCTGTCAAGTGCCACATCCCTCTATAAGATGCAGGAGTTTACAAGCTTGATTGTGATTGTGGGCTTTCTTACATCGGATAAACAAAGCGATCCATTAGAACCCGGGTCAAAGAACACATAGCTGATGTGAAGCACCGTCGCAATACAACATCTGCTGTCTGCAAACATAGTTAGGACCGCCCAAGCCATTATATTCGCTTCGATAGACCTCAAATCCTGGCGAAAGAAAACCGATATCGCCCTAGAATGATTCGAGAAGCCATAGAAATTAAAAAACATCCAAATTTCAATAGGGAAGATGGCTGGGTACTACCATCGTCATGGGATCCTGTTATTAATATAATAAAATCAAATAATAAATATAAACATAACAGACAGATAGATGTAGTAAGTTCTTACTGTGTAGATCAAAATGACAGCTTATCAGATTAATATTTTTCATTTTTCAATTTTGTAAAAGTATATAGTAATAGTGTTGCTTAGTAAGTTGTTTTTACATAATAGCAAACTAAATTAAAATGATTATCCTTAATTAACTTTAACTTTTTAAATTACACATAGAACAATTATATGGCTTAAATAATTAATACGATATTATATATTTTTCTTTATGGTTATAAATATAATAATGGCAACACTAAATATAGATTACTAATTAATATTTTTAAAATTGTAATAATTATAAAAATAATAGCAAAAATTAAATAAATAATATTCCATATTCAATTATAATTAAAATTATAAAAATGTTTAAAGTTAAAAAATATTGTAATGTAATTGGTGCAATTTTCATTTTGTTAATTGTGGGTAGGCTGTCTGTAACAACTATACCTTCAAGACATGTAACACCTCAGTCTCTCCCGTGACCATGGATGCTGTAAAACATTCGAAACGTTGGGAACCAAAAATGCAAATAAATCCGCGACAAAATCCGAAAAGATAGTTTTATTTAAAATGTCAAATATTCGCGTAAATCTAAGAAAGTATTATTTAATAACTGTTGTTAGTAATACATATTTTTTTAGTTATTGTTAGTAGATAAAAGCAGTTCCTAATTGTTACCGTAGGTTAAATCTCGTTTTTGTAATATTAAGTTTTGTTTGTATATGTTTGTACAGTGCATGCTGTGTCTGCATCTAGAATAAAAATACAATTCTGTGTATTAATTTTGCAAGCAATTGTCATTTTATAAGTGTTTGATTGTCATTTATTAACCGATTTGTACAATTTTTGTGTTGTTTGAAAGTATACTTCCAAATTGGTCCCATTTAAATTTCAAAAAAAAGTCGATACAAATCAAAGCACACCGACTTTGAAAATATTTGATTAGGTATATCGTAAATGAAAACTACCAATCAGTTGTTTTTTACTTTTTAGTGCTTTTTTTGAAGTCGGTTTTTTTAAGTTTTTATTTAACGTCCCACTGCTGAACGCATGGAGGCCTGTACAAGAATAGGGGGGTTCGGCCATAGTCCACCACGCTGGCCAACTGCGGGTTGGCGGACTTATCAAGTCTTTCGAAAACTTGCTACGTTCTCTCAGACATGCAGGTTTCTTCACGATGTGATAATCATTCGCCCATGGGAATATTATAGGAGAAACCAGACTTGAATCCACACTTCACTCGGTTTTCAAAGCGAGCGTGTAACCGCTGACTGGGCTCTCACTGCTTTCACTACCCGTACTAGAGCTATTAATTAAAAATTATTAATTACTAAATTTCAAGTAGTTAGAGAGCACTTTGCACTTATAAAATTTAATTAAATTTCATTTGAAGTTTAACTACGCTAAAGAAGAACATTTTAAGAAATAATAGGCCAATCAATATGTAAATGTACACGGGTGTACTATCTCTTGTCTTCATAGCTCGGTATAGAAATTATTACAAAGGAACTCATCAACTCTTCAACGAACTTTAACACTTCAGTAACACATCGAAAATCATTTTCTGTAAACGAGATTTACACAATCATCATACAAGTCTAAATTGAGTTAACCCCGGCAGGCCTATTCCTTGGATGAAATGCATGACTTTGCAATCCCTTTGCCTTGGGGTTCATTTAAAAAGGCCCGAGATAAATCGACCATAATGACGGATGATCCTTTACTGGAAATATAAAATTTCATTTGCCTTTGTCTCAATGACTTTAAGCTACTGGATTTCAGAATCCAATTCTTTTCTTCTTTAAATTATAGTCTTAAATGCATATATAAAGCAAACGGTACAATTGGTCGTGCGAGTTTTGATGCAATTAGTTCTTATTATTTTATTAAACAGTTGGTAGTTCTATCAAAACGATCAAGTTAAAATCTTAATATACAAATTATCTTACTTCATATATGATAGCCATGAACGAATTAACCACTGGACTAGACATATAAGCGGACGTACCTTTATCGGTCTTCTCAGTAACCAGGAGATTTTAGGCTTGGTCGTTTGTTTTTTGCGTCAGTCTCAAGCACTTATTTGTCAACAAAACATCTCCCAAAAATGACTAAATGTTTTGTTAAATGATGTAAAAACTATAACGACGGAAGCAGCAGTATTTCTTTTCACTTGTAAATACATTATTTTATTACATTTATTGTTATTTATCACACAATTTAATTAAATGTAAAATAAAATGTCATATTATCCAACTATGTTAAATATAGTCGATATTTCTATGTATTGTTGACATCTGACAACCATCATAAAATCCCTGGATTATACCATTCAGAACAAATGACTAAACTGTCGAGTGAGTCCATTTGACATCGACTAGTGCTTGACAATGTCGAAAAATATATCGATATTTGACGAAATTACTAAACGAATTGTGTTATTTGTACAGTACAATAACATAAAATACTTTTACCACAGTATCCTACAATCTGATGACAATAAATTTATAAAAATATTTTCTAAATCAAATAAAAATGTAAATGCAAAAATTATAATTAGTATGTGTACTTAATTTTTTATTTTATTTTATTCCACATTTATATACTTTGGAATATTATTCCATTGTAATAATAATAAAGATCATTTTATTTCAACACATAAATTACACAAAATCAAACAATAATGTTTTAGCACTAAACTTCTGGGTTGGCGATTTGTAATAAAACACTTTACCACTTGCACTAATTATTTTACTTTCACGATCCAACACTCACTTTAATTTGCAATCTCTTTTTCTTTTTCCTAATTTCACAAATGTTTATTTAGAACTGAGCAATATTAGGACAGTGTCACATTTTTATAACTACCCGAGACAATCAATTGCCAATTAAAATAGTTCAATAACAGAATCAACAAAAACACTTTATTTAATTAAATTAGCTTAATATTTTTTTTTAATCTTTACAAAATAATATTTATTATATATTAATGGAATATATACCCGATATTCATTTGTTCATTAACATTATTATAGGCCAACAGAATGTTGCCATCAATGCCATCGTATTTATATAAATCAAATTAAAAAATAATTATTATTTGACACATTATTATTGAATCTTTAATTCATTTATTTTAATTTATTAAAATTAAAAGAAAAAGAATAAATTAAAAGATGTAAAATATGATGACTATGCTAACCAATGTCTAAAATGTCATTCATTGGTTCATCGATATATGTATTTTATCGATTACGTTCAAGCGCTAGAAATATTGTATTGTGTATCAGTGTTTATAATAATGTAATAAAATCTTTGTGTGCGTTATGCGTCACTTGGTTGAACTAGTTTTCATACATTTGTATTTTATGTCAGGTCCAGTCTCTAATTCGTTCATGATGATAGCGTATGAACAATAGTACACCACTCTTTTAAAAGTTTACTAACGTTAAAAATCTACATAAGTTTATATGAAAATATCAGAGGTGCGAGACCCGGGATTTGAGCCCGTTTCATTCGGTATCCCAAACGAGCGCTTTAGCACTGGGCTACCATGGTCATACTCGTTAAGCTGTCGGTCCTGTGCCTAATCTCTGACCAGGCAAATTGTCTTCTCGTTTCCCAGAGTTAAAGTCTGCGAGTAGAATTTGTGTTTGCGTAAATACTTGTGCATTATATTATATTCCTCGTTGACAAGTCTCAGCAAGATTGGTCGCCGTAATACACATAGATAGATTATAATAAATCAAATCTATACCTATATAATAAAATTTTAATTGAGTCGAATCTGTACGTTAGATGTTTTTTGTATAATCTTATTGAAATACTCATTATTATCGATACAGAGGCTGAATCTATAGTTTTTAGATTTTTTTCTGTCTGTCTGGGAACGCATCACGAGAAAACCACTGGACAGATTTTGATGAAATTTAGTATGATGATAGCTGGTTATCAGGGTCAACATACAAAAAACTTTTTACTGCAGGTAAATATGTCATCTCTGAGAAATCTATACTAAACGTTAAAACGTAACTAGGAACGAACCCGAGCGGAACGAGGGTGAGTCGCTAGTGTATTCATATTAAAATTGAAATTGTGATATTAACCATTACTTTATATTTATTTTTTCTTTGAAGAATGAAATCTTTTTATTACTTAATATAAAACGTTTTTATATTAATCTACAGCTTAATTTCAATTAGACTTTATAACAAATATTGTCATTTCTCTTCTATGAAAAATATTGTGATCCATCAAAATTTCTACCGAGAAAACGCTTCCATCAGAACTCATTTAAATAAGACCTAATAAAAATAACGTTCTGGTATTTTCAATTTACAGACGCTCTTATCAGTCGCAGTGGTTGACATTGTATTGTAAATAGCTTTTTTGTAAAAATACTTTAAATAATATACTTCAAATAATAATTTCTATTAAAATATTGGAAGTTTTAAATTTGATTTTAAAATATATAATACTGTGGAGATTGTAGTGTGTAGATTGGGACCAAACACAACAGTTATAGGGACATGAACGAATTTCCGATCGAATTTCAGGAAAAATCGATAATGAACATTGTTTTTAATTTTTTTCCAAAATCACACATTGTTTTTTATCTGAACTTGTTTAACCTAACGGTACTTGAACCGCCTTCTACTTAAGAGGCTTTTCCAATTACCCCATAAAAATTTCTAAGAAAAATCTGGAAAAAGAAACAGTTCTTAACATATACTCGTAATGTTAGAATTGAATCGCTTTGACATTCAGATATGCTTTTATTTATTTGGGTAACTTTTACCGCAAGATTGAGATAATTAGTAAAGTTTTACAATCTTAAACACTTCATTAGTAATATAAAAAACGTAAATAATATAAAATATAAAATAACTCCGTCGTAACAGCTTGCGCTGCCGTGACCAGGATTCGAACCTGGGTTACTACGGCCACAACGTAGGGTCCTAACCACTAGACGATCACGGCTATCGGAGCTTGTGAAAATTTAAGTTAAATAAGCCTTTAATTCTCTTAAAATATACTTTCACTTACACTGTTTCCACTGTACCGTGACAGTTAGTAAATCAAATAGTTGCTTCAGTTTTTTTAGTTTGCAACCTAGTTTATTATATTTAATCTTACTTCGACCAGGTGTAAAGTGATTCAAATATAATATACCAATAAATATACATATACATACATACAAGAAATAATAAAAATTCACAGCTTATTAAGTTTAACCCCCAACTGCTGTCTTAGGGTGAGAATCAGGCTCGACTTAAAGTTGGCTAACTTCATAAATCTATCAGGTTTCTTCAATATAATATCACAGGCTTGCTCACAAAATTTCAGCAAAATTTCATCACAATAGGATAAATGGTTTAAGAACGCAGATGTTACAAACATGAATTGACATTTTTTATATGTATATTAATATTAGGCTCTTTTAGCTGCTTTATTCATATATGGCAATGAGATAATCTCCCGCGGTAAAAAGTAGGGTACGTCACTCTCTAGCCCTCCAACTATCTCCTCACAAAAAATCACACCAATCCGTCCCTCTGTTTCGACGTCAAAGAAGGGCAAACAAACAAATAAATACACATTCACATTTATAATCTACATATATAAAAATTAATTGCTGTTCGTTAGTCTAGCTAAAACTCAAAAACGACTGAACCGATTTGAATAATGCTTGTTTTTGTTTTGTTGGAGGTATATCAGAGATAATTTAAAATTTAAAATAAATATAGGACAAACCCGTAACAAAAACTGGAAAATCGAAAAGTTCAGAACTGGTTATTTTGTATGGGAATCACTACTTCGGATTACTTTCAATAGTGGTGGACCGGACCTTCCATCTACAACAATACGTCAAGCTTAAGTTAGAAAAAAATAATATATGTATATAACAGTATATAGTCTATATATTCTATACTAATCCTTAAAACGCACCTAGGGACGAAGCCGAACGAAGCGAGGATGAGTCGCTAGTATTAAATATAGATAGATATCTTTACTCTTAGTGGTCGGCTAAACTTTTTCGTTCTTATGCATATAATTATATAATTATCCAATTCACAAAATAGCTATGTATTACAAGAGCTTACTAGATCACGTACTGACTTTAACAATCTAAGTTCGACGTATATTTGAATTTACTGAAATAATGAAAGTAATCAAAACTTCTAAAGCTAAATAGATGTTTAAAATAACAGTGTGTTTGTTTATTTGTCCTTCTTTCACGTTGAAATGGATTGACGGATTGGCGTTATTTTTTGTGTGGAGATAGTTGGAGGGCTGGAGAGTGAGATAGGCTACTTTTTGCCGCGGGAGATTATCTCATTCCCACGGGGCAACACATTATAATACAACCCGAAAAATTATTTATGATCAGAATTACTTGAAACTTGGTATTAATATTCTTCAATACAATTGAATAAATACGTGTTTTAGTATTATTCGTAATTTATCCCATAAGGGGGTAAAATAGGGGATAAAAGTTTGTATGATACCTACCTTTTAGAGATTTCGTTGTAGTTTTAGCGCGAGCGAAGCCGCGGGTTCTCCTAGTATTACATAAAAAACATTAGATGGAACACAAAATGTCAATTGTCTTTTCGTTCGTATTCACTAATTAAAATTAAGACAATTAATATAAATTCTATTAATGTTTTTGTACCGTTTATTATTCATGAATTTTACGCAGAAAATTGGCGTAGTTAATTTTATAAAGAGCTTAAGACCAAAATGAAAATATCAACTCGGATTATTTTGTAATGAAAAGAAAATTGAATGTGTAATTATATTTATTGAAACAACAACTCAGATGTCATCGATACAAATATTATAAAAGTGAAACTAATTCTGTCTGTTGCCTTATCACGCTTAAGCCGCTGGACAGATTTTGATAAAATTTGGCAAGGACATAAACTGCATCCTGGGCCGTCCCCAGGATGGAGCCATGTTCATTATATCAGTCATCTTTTAGTAGAGAGAAAACTCTCCTTATTACTTCAACGACTTACATATCTAATTATAGCAACAAATTAAATTTTTTGGTTACTAATTTGTAAATGATTTTTTTTAATTTTAGAATTACATTATAATAATCCACAATCTCTAAGGAGTACTACAAAACCTCTATAGTAGTATGTATATATTATTTAAATTAGATAAATTATTAGGGCACACGATCAAAACTGCACACAAGCAAAACTGAAGAAAAAACTAGTTTTAAATGCTATACATTATGTTGTCTTTAACATACGAGTCCAGTTAGAGTGCACATCGCACACTAAATAGCTACTTTATCTAATCTGCATAAATCGTTAGACCAATTATTCGTTTAAGTGAGTATAATGGGTCCTTTGTTTTAATAACACATTCGTGTTCGTGAAAATGGTGTCTAAAATACCTTTATTTTAACGTTAAGAAATATATATAAATAATCATATTATACATGATTAGCCAGAAGCTAAAATTAGGTAGAACTATATAGAGACTAGTAACACCCACGAGATAGAGTAAAAATGTTCGCATCTTCACCTATATTAATGAGACTTTCATTGAGTAGAATATTTGGGATAATATATTACAATATACCGTGCAATATGAACAAAAGTTAGCAGGACATTAAAATTCAATTTATTTATAACTAGCAACTCACCCTCGCTTCGCTCGGGTTCGTCCTTAGGTACATTTTAACGGTTAGTATGAAATACAAATCTTTGAATTTCTCGGCCTTACTGTACTATATATGCATAAATAATACATATAAACCCTCCTTTTGAATCACTCTTTCTATTGCAGAAAACTGCATTAAAATCCATTGTGTAGTTTAAAAGATCTAAGCGAACAGACAGCGGAGCCGACTTCATTTTATACTATGTAAAGATGAAACTTAAGTAGTTTAATATATTTTTAATATTCTTCAAATTTATAATCATTCGATGCTTAAAAATTTAATATTTTCATTAATAAATCAAAACTAATAGGGGAGACATTAAAATTTACTAGCCACTTTAACAACACTTGCGACATTGTAGAGAGCACTCAGTTATCTGTGGCCGCTGTAATCTGCGGTGAGTGTTCTAATTACACTCGGGGATAAAATCTCTATCCAGAGGCAACAACTTTACATAATTTAAGAACAGAGTCATTTTTTTATTAAAAGAAATCTAAGGCTAACTATATGTTGTAAATCTGTCCGTTTGTAACGTCTATTTACTTGTAGGTATCAAACTTGATGTATTGTATGTATTCCGCCCTTTTTATATTTTATATAAATATTTATATAAATTGGCCATATGTGGGACTCGAGCCAGTAACTTCCAACGTAATAGGACTTACATTTTATTCAATTTAATATATAATATTTCACACAAAATACACCTAATTTAATATGGGGTAGACACCCCCACTGTAAATTATAGTTGAAGAGTTTTTTTCACCCTGAATGCGGAAGGTTAATAAAGTGATGTTATTCAACTCAATAGTTGCAATATTAAACGTCCGAGTGGGGTGGGTTAAGAACCATTGGGTTTAAAGAGAAAGTAAATGCTCCAGATTCTGATAATTCTGTTAACTTAAGACCACTCTTATTCCACTTTAATGTCATTGAATTTAAAACTTTTCAATTTAACAGTATTATTTTAGTTTAAGAAGGCAATTGTGTTTTAAATGCTTACATCACAAGCTCCGATAGCCGTGATCGTCTAGTGGTTAGGACCCTACGTTGTGGCCGTAGTAACCCAGGTTCGAATCCTGGTCACGGCAGCGCATAGCTGTTACGGCGGAGGATATTTTTTTTATTTCCATATTAAATTATTAAAATCCTTTCACCTGATATCTTTGTCAATATTTAATGTATTTTATTATTTTTTCTTATAAATCTTTATGAGTTGTGTGTATGCCGACCCCAAGTGATTGATAAATGAGCTGGGAGATGATGAGAAACCTTCATGGGTTGTCTCATGAAAATTAAAAATAAATCTATCCCTACATGTGTACAATTAATACAATGTACTTTTTTAGCAAAATATTATTCTTCTACGTCTTAAGAGTTAATATTATCAAAGTTCTTAGGAATTTAATATAAGATATTAATATTTCTTTCCGCAGTAAAAAAATCCAAGACAAGATAGAACTTACTTCGAAGCTCGTATCTATAGCCGTGTCAAAAAACATATATGTATGTATAAACTAGCGACTTCGCTCGGGTTTATCCCTGGTTACGTTTTAATGTTTAGTATAGATTTCTCAGATATGAGATATTTTCCACAGGCAGACTAAAATACAGAGGCCGAATCTATAGTTCTTAACTATAGATTCGGCCTGATAATAATGACTATTTCAATAAGATTTTCCAAAAAATATTTAATGTATAGATTCGACTCAGAAATATATTATATTGTTCTCCTCATCATCATATTGTTCTCCTGACCGATTCCGGCCACGGCGGCCAATCTCATTGAGACTAGCCAACTGCTCAGGAGATATTATAGTGCACAAGTGTACACGCAGATACAAGTGCACTCTCTATTCCTGTCACTCTCACTGGTGGGACGACCACTCGACACGACCAGGGACAGTTAAGGCGCAGGACCGACGACTTTATGTGTTCTCCGAGGCACGGGGGTGAAACACCGCCAACTTCCCAACTCCGGGCTGTTACTGAGGCTTACTATACAGAAAGACTCAATGACTAAACTTGGCCCGACCCGGGATTCAAACCCAAGACCTCCGGGTGTGCAGCCGTACATGCTAGCCACTACACCACCGAGGCAGTTCATCTCCTGGCATATATCGTACATGGGATACATTATCTCTATAATTTCGTATAATTAATTGTTATATTTAAGTATGTAGTAAGAAAATTATTAGTAAATTAAAAACCTAAGCTGCTAAACTCAATAACGTCGTCTAGACTTGGCGTAATGCCTTTTGTTCTGATACCAAGATATCTATAGCTTGTAGTGCTTTGAGATAAAGTTCATAATGTACTTTATATTTTAAAATAAAGCAGCAACTTTTATTAGTCAGATACTTCTGCAAAGCTGTAAGTTTTGTACGTGAACAAACAAGATACAGACATCAAACGTTTCACGACATATTCGTTAACAGTGAGAGATCTGACGAAGCTAAATTAATGTTTTTGATAGATTTCAGAGGTTCTCTTGTATTCAAATAAAAACTTTTTAACAAAAAAATAAAAACCGACTTCAAAAAAAAGCACTAAAAAGTAAAAAATAACTGATTAGTAGTTTTCATTTACTATACATACCTAATCAAATATTTTCGAAGTCGGTGTGCTTTGCTTTGTATGGGCTGGCACCGATTTCGAAAATATTTGATTAGGTATGTATTGAATAGGTAGGCTTTAATTTCTTAGCCAAAGCACACCGACTTCGAAAATATTTGATTAGGTATGTATAGTAAATGAAAACTACCAATCAGTTATTTTTTACTTTTTAGTGCTTTTTTTTGAAGTCGGTTTTTATTTTTTTGTTAAAAAGTTTTTATTTTTCCCTTTTTAGTGTAGACAGTAGTAGCAAAGTAAGGATTCTAACGTGTTAGGCTTGTCAAATCAAACAAAATAAGCCCAAACTCAAAGTATCTACTATTAGCCGTTGAAGAGTTCCACCTAACCACCTTCTGGCCTTGCCATCAGATCAGGTCAACAACACTGAACCACTGTACTATCAACGGAAATAGAAATACTTGCAAAGTTTCAAGTCATTATGACAATTAGAAGTAGGTTAAATTCATCATTCGTTGTTTTTCCACCCTTAGGGGTGGTATTTTTTTTTTGAAATTTAAATGGTACCAATCTGGAAGTATACCCTTTCAAACAAAACAAAAATTGTCCAAATCGGTTAATAAATGACGGAGTTCTGAGGTAACAAACATAAAAAAAAAAAAAAACATACAGTCGAATTGAGAACCTCCTCTTTTTTGAAGTCGGTTGATAAATAATATTATTTAGTAACAATTGTAACGAATTGAATAAACCTTTTTTCGCAAATAATCCCCAAAACCTTTTGAATTATAGTACCTACTAATATAAAACTTGATTAAAACAGCAACATGCATTTATTATTTATTACTAACGACTTACACTCGCTTCGCTCGGATGCGTCCCTAGGTAGATTTAATTTTTTTGGACTGAACCCTAATTCTTTATCTAAAATAAAGCCAAGCCCAGCCGTTTTGGAGATTAGCCGGAACAAACAGACAGGGAGACAGACAAAAATTTTAAAAATTGTATTTTTCTTATAAGTTATTTGTATATACTTTGATATGACTTTAATAAAAAGCTGTTAGTTCGATTTTACAAAGAAATACATTATAAATAAAATAGAATTTTTATTTATAATGATACCTACATATAAAGTTGAAAATGGAAGAGTCAGTCGCTTACTGCCTGTTTGTTCCAATCGAGGGTTATAGCTAAGCCTAAATTAAAAAAAATTAAGGTAATTACTAAATTATTAAATTAAAAGATACAAACATATAATCCCTCAAAAAATCTATAATTTTAATAGTAAACTTTTTATATTCTATAGAGGTTTCACAGAAGGAAATAAAAACTTTATTATTATAGTAAATCCTCTCTTTTCTTTAGAAATAGGTATCTATTTAAATTTATATTTCACACGTCGGTGCTATAAATGCTCCATTAATTATACCCTACAACCTGCTTTTACTACGGTTAAAGGAATTTCTTATATATGAAATTGTTATCACTTTTGATGTTTCACATAATTCATGAAATTCTAATATAACGTATAAAATTTTAACTAAGAGATGAAAATTTAGATTATCTCAAAGCATTATAATTAGATTTTTGGAATTTAAACTATTAATAGAATAGTGAAATCTCATTTTATTTAACACAATCGAATAACTACAGAATAACCAGAGCTTCATCACAATTGGATTATCCATTTCATTATTTAGGAACGCATAAAAGTACAAACATACGAACATTCATTTTTATTCTTATAGAAGATAAGTTCTATGTGTCGAATGTGTAAACTTTTTATTTTACCACATTTATAATAACTAAGTTAATAATTATTAATTATTTTCTTAATTTTGATTTCGTCAAATTAATTGCATTTTAAACTAGAATTTACTGTTAAATACAAAAATTACTAGAAAATCAAAAATTCTTAAATATATATTTTGTTTAGAGAGTTGTTATATTATGTACATATATTACATTTGTTTTATCATTATTGTTCCAGCAGCCAGTGATGTAGCGTGATGTACGAAAATAGCACTGAGGAGGGCGCTGGCGAGTCGCGTGCGCAGGCGCATGTAGCTGTACTCCTCACACTCTACGTCCTTGTCTCTGTCATCGGTATAATTGGTGAGATAATTTACCTAATAAGGGTGTTTCTTTCAAATTTCTTTCAAATTTTCTATAAGTAGTGTTAGCTCTACGCTTATAACTGGAATTATAACGGACGTATAAGTATGTTAAATCTCATAAAAATATATCATTTCATATTATAACCACATTATGTGACGATGATGTTCTCTCGATGTCCTGAACGATTTGGGACCGACTCCCGACCACGGCGGCCAATCTCACTGAGACTAGCCTACTGCGCCGGAGACGTTATACACGAGTATATGCGCAGACCCAAGTACACTCTCTATTTCTTTCATTTGGTGAGAGATCATGCTCTTCAAAGCACGGGGGTGAAACAACGCTAACTATCCTTAACTCCTGATTGTGACGGGGACTTTCTTAACAGAAAGATTCTAAACTAAAATTGGCCCAACCCAGGGCTCCAACTCAGGACCTCCGAATGTGCACCCGTACAGTACATGCTAGCCACTACAGTGACCACACCACATACCACATATTTATTTACAGACAAACACCAATTAAATTATGAATTTTCCTAAACTCCAATTAACTATAGTACTTCAAAGTAATTAATAGCTCAAAGTGAATACCTAAGAGCTTTGTAGTATATATGTATATAGTGCATTATATACGCGTCTAGAAACGCAAACAGCATATTGAAGGCGCCACAAACAGTTGCAATAACACTGAAACTTGGTATGAATAGTCTCGTTTATTAGGTGTTTTAGTGTTATGACGCTGTTATGTGGAACAAATAGTGTTCAGTTTTTAGATCACGACCAGTAACGTTGAATAATGTATAAAAAAGCTTACGTGTCAGACTGGCGAGTGTGTGGCGAAGTAACTGTTAGTCGTCAGACCCGTAAATTTAAAATTTACAGAAAAAAATTCTTGAGAAGATTGAAGATTTTCTTGCGGAAATTAAGAGTTAATATGTATTAAAAAGGCATTAAAGTAGTAATTATAAATCATAACAAATTATATAAACAGTACATGGGTGACTGAGCTTCGCTCGGCGTTTTTCAGTAAACATATTATAAAAATGGCGTCTTTTTTCAAAAAAGACATCTATATAATAAATAAACTGTAAAAAGTAAACCTTATCTAAATACAAAATTTGATCCATATTGTTAGAGCCGTTTTAGAGATATTCGAAATAAATGTATAATGTTTATATATATACAAGTATAGCTCATTTAATATCATAAAATTTATGATATTTGGTCAAAGACTATTATGAACTCTCTAAATCTTTTTATAACAGGCTAAACGTGTCAAAGCATTGTTGAGCATTTTAATTGGGTACCTACTTGTCTTTTTAATTTGGACTTAAGATTGACTTAAAAGATACGTAATTAAAACAGGGAAAAAATTTGCGAAATAAAAACCACTAAACAAACATATAACAAGAATTAAGTAACACTTCAGTTTTTTATATTCCTTTTAAAAACCAAGATAAATAAAATTGAAGTATCTGTTTGCAATGGCAAAATAACAGCTTTTTACTAAATACATATGAAATTGTATGCAATATTTATAAGGAAAACATTATTTTTAAATTTTTTGTCTATTTGTTTACTCCGGCTAATCTCCGAAACGGCTGGGCCGATTTTGACGGGACTTTCACTTTTGGGTCTCGCACCTATGATGTTTTCATGTGCGAATAATTTTCAACATGATTGGGATCCTCTTATTGGGAGTCAGTCTTATGTAACGTGTGTTGGGCACGGGTGCCCAACACACGTTACATAAGACTGATTACAAATAAAAAAAATCATTCATACGAATAAAATTACGATACATTAATGTTAAAAATAATTTAATTTAAAACTCAAACTATTGCAGGTAATGTAAGTTTAATGGCAGTGTTGGCATCAAGCGGCGCGTCCCGATTACGCACGCCGCAGCTGCTCAGTGCGTGTGCCGCGGACTTGCTGGTGTGCGCCGCGAGTGCCCCACTCGCTGCCACCAGAGCCGCCAGGATACACCACTTGCCGTGTCATGTCACACATTATATTGAGGTAAAGTAACTTTTATTATGTATTACTTGCCACTTGCCCTTGCTTTGCTCGGGTGTTCTTTAAATTATTATATGTTTCTCCAAGTTCTCTATCTGTGTGCCCACCCAAATCCGTTTAGCCATTTTATCGTAAAAGAGTAACAAACATACAAACTTTTGTATTTTTGGTCACTTTATTTTTAGTATAACATAATTTAGCCATTTTAGTATAACATAATACATAAATTTTAATACGTGACTTCGACGTTGGAAGCCAAGTTCTATCTTAGGCTACTTTTGACCACCAAGCTATATCTATTTCCACTCAATTCCATTGAGCTGATATACTCTAGCCCACTCATAAACTCTAGCCTAGAATTAATTTTATATAAAATATTAAGTTATCGTCATACTCTATCTTCTAAATTAAACCAAATAAGTATCTTTAGTCATAAAATAAGAGAAATAAGAGAAAAAAAGAACCAAACCCTTACGCTGCCAGGCCACACATTCAGTATACAAATTCTAATAAATTTTAATTTTTACAGTCATTCCCAGTTGCCGCGAGTACGTTATCTCTAGTAGCGATGGCAGCAGACAGATGTGGCGCAGTACATCGCGGCCGCAGTTCTCTATGCGCCAGACCATTCTTAGCTGTTGGCCTTGTATGGATGACGGCATTATTACTAGGTATATAATTTAACACACATCCAAACAATTTATGATATACATTATCCAGAAATAGATAAGTAAATCTCAAGGGATATGAACATTTACATATTGTTTTTACACCTAATTTTCCTTCATATAGGTAGTTACAATTAGGGAAAATTGCTCAAGGCAACCTTGACGTATGAAAAATACATTAGTACACAAAGCTTTAACATAACAACGTTATTACGCTAATATATAATTATTTTAAGCGAATTACATTTTCTTATGAGTATCGGAAGCATTAATATATTATTTGAAATAATATAAATATAATTATAATGCAAAAGTTAAGAGAATTAGAATTGCACCTGTGCATAATATACAGAAATCAATCGCAAAAATTAAAGCGAGCAGCCATCACCAAAAATTCACGTTTACAAAGTTCAAATTCACATTAATATTCACAGGTGCTGTAACAATGATAGCAACATGTCTATCATTTCCGCCACTCGCTGCTGCCCACGCAATAATCACATATTGCGTGCCAGTGGCTGCAGTAACCAAATGCCATTGGGCAGTGCGAGTCAAACTCACAGCACTCTCACTCACTGCCCGCGCTGCACATGGAGAACTACCTCTACCAGTCCCCCTGATGCGCAGACCAACTCATGTAATCATAGTCGCAGGTGTTGGACCGAGGGAACGTCGTGATGCTGTTGACGTCGGAGATGTTAGAACAAAGAAATTACAACCCAGCCTCCTTGGTCCACAGCCTCCAACATCCACTCTAAGATCAAGGCGGCGTCTTGGGAACGTACTTATTGGTATCGCCGCAATATTTGCAATCTGCTGGTGTCCTCATGCGGGAATAGTCATATGCAGCACATTTGGATTAAATGCTCCAATGATTATATCACAGTATGCGCTGCTACTAGGGCATGCTCATTCAGCACTAAATGCAGCAGCGTATTGGCTATTGAATCGCCACGCTCTTACTGCTGCGTGTGCAGCTTGGCGAATCCCTCAACTGCGAGTGCGGGAGGAACGGCCATCTTCCACCAATGAGGCTGCACTAGGAGCTTTCCACCCTAGACTTGCACGACCTGCTCCCTCTCCCCGCCCTCCACCTTCCAGCTTTCTTTATTGATGTACGTCTATCTTCTAAGCTCTCTCGATCTGTGATTCCTATCTCTCAGTGCCTCGTATAGTCTACAAGTGCGTCTCGCTTCGTCGTTATAAACGTTGTTTGAGATTTTATTGAATATCCGTCAAGCAATAAAGTGTATAAAACTGTTGAGTGTTTTATTACTGGTTTTTATTTTTTGAACCTATCAGACTGTATTTTAACTGTATGCTTATATAACAAAAAAAATATATAATTCATTTAACATTTCCAACGGAAGGGACATCGTAATAAATTTGCACTAAGAGGGTTCGAAGTAGCGCTAAAGTAGTATTAAAGGTTGTAAGACATAATGTAAGATTTATATTATGTTAGGTCAATTCATTTTATTGAAGAAGGATTAGCACTTATAATTTAACTAGCGGCTCATCCTCGCTTCGCTCAGGACGTCTCTGGTTACGTTTTAACGTTTAGAATAAATTTCTCAGAGATGAGATATTTTCCCGCAATAAAAAATATACTATATGTTGATCCGGATAATCAGCTATCATCATACTAAATTTCATCAAAATCTGTCCTGTGGTTTTCTCGTAATGCAGTCACAGACAGACAGACAAAAATTCTAAAAACTATAGATTTCTATCGACAATGATTATTTCAATAAGATTTTCCAAAAAAATATTTAATGTACAGATTCGACTCAGAGTTTTATTATATGTATAGATGTGGCAATAATAAATGGCATAATATGTACATACTTGCTTGTTTTTGTTTTACGCAAGTGATATACCCATTTTAACTTAATAATATAAAAAAAGTGATTTTACTTAACGCAAGATTTTCAAAACATTGTTCTCTTAACCTCTCCTTGAGTGGATTATTATTTGCTTGTAATAATTTAGACTTTACCTATATAAAAATTCATTGAGATATTACTGTGTAAAGATATTACAAAAAGACTAATTTTAACATTTATATTTTGAAGGAAGTTTCTTGAACAAATAAATTATACGTTTTTCCACAGTAGAATATTAAAAACAAATAATTTTTATTCAGTTTGCGATTTTGTTTATTGAAAGAGAATGATTGAACTTCGTCTAGAACTGCCGAAGTTAGATTTTACTTACTAAAAACGTAAAAGCATTTGCCGATTCAAAATTACTTTACCACACCTTGATATAGAGAATAACTTTATATAATACTAACAGAACCCGCGGCTTCGCTCGCTCTAAAACTACGAAAAAACCTCTAAAAAGGTAGTTTCATACAAACTTTCATCCCCTATTTTACCTCCTTATAGAACTAATTTCGAAAAATGTTAAGACATGTATTTAGTTAATTTTATTGAAGATCATATATACCAAGATTCAAGTAATTCTGATAATAAATATTTTTTTGGATCTTATTATAACGTGTTTTCCCATGGGAATTAAGTAATCTCCAACGATAAAAAGTAGCCTATGTCACTCTCCAGCCCTCCAACTATATCTAAACAAAAAATCACCTTCTACGTGAAAGAAGGACAAACAAACAAACACACTTTCACATTTACAATATGAATGTCTACTACATAAGCTTGATATATAAATCAAATGATTTACACAAGTCTTTATGTAGGTACTGTCTGGGTACGTTCAAAAACACAAAAATATTCTACGTTTTAAAATACTTATCTATACAGATAAATAAAATTAAAGTGTGTGTCATGTCAAAATAACAGCTTTTTACTAAATGCATATGAAAGTATATACAGTACTAATAAGAAAGAAACATTTTATAAATTTTTATCTATCTGTCGGTCTGTCTGTTTGTTCCGACTAATCTCTGAAACGGCTGGACCGATTTTGACGAGACTTTCACTGGCAAATAGCTGATGTTATACAGAGTAACTTAGCCTACTTTTATTTTAGAAAAAGAACAAAAAAATTAAAACCTATGAAATTAAGAACAAAATCCGCGTACTAGGGACGCACTCGAACGAAGCGAGGGCAATTCGCCAGTGTATACGAAATTTCATCGCAATCGTTTGAACGCTGTAAAATTGATCAGCTGCAGCGCCATCTAGTTACAGTATCATTACATTCGGAGATTTGAATTTGCACAATATTTAAAGTTTTATGTAAATATGAATAAATAAACGAATATTGTAAAATATGAAACAAACAAACATTTGCTAAAACCTTTTACAAAACCAATCTTAATTACCAAAAAGATTTCAGTTTATTTGATGATAAATGATTATTTATAGGCTAAAAAAGTAAGCTTTGGGTAAAAAATTAGTTGACCGCAATCTTTTCATAGAGGCTTATTCATTCTAAAATAGTTTTAGTGATTCGTCTGGGCTGTATAACCCAGGTTCAAAACCTGGTTAAAGCACGGCATGGTTATAATGCCGCCCTTTTTGTCAATAATTAACGTGGTGGGTGTTAATATATCCATCTTGAAACATAATTATAATAATAACCATAGTCAATTTTTATTACTGACAGTCTAACAGACATCCTGTCTGTATGTCAAAAATACAATTTCATATTCTCCACGAAAACTTTTTTCCTGAATCCGATATTTTCTAACTTTGGCAAGGAACAATCGGACTAATCTGTCTATACATATCTATAATAAAATTCTGAGTCGAATCTGTACATTAAATATTTTTTAGAAAATCTTATTGAAATAGTAATTATTATTACCTATATATTATTATCGATACAGAGGCCGAAACTATAGTTTTTAGAATTTTTAACTGTCTGTCTGTCCGTCTGTCCGTCCGTCCGTCCGTCAACGTTTAGGATACTTTTTAACGTTGGAAAATATTATATCATCTCTAAAAATCTCTGCTAACCGTTAAAACGTAAACGGTGAATCGCCAGCTAATATTATAATTGCGAAAGTTTGTGTGCGTAAGTGTGTGCGATTGCGTGTGTGTATACAACGTATATGTTTTTGGTAACCTCTTACTTAATATATACCTACATAATACTTCCTACTTTTTGAAGACAGTTAATAATAATACGCAGGTCAAAGCCGAAGTGGAAATATAAACAAATATGTAAAAGAGGCAAAGCTCTTTATATTCTCATTTAAAGCCTCGAGCCTCAAGCCACTCGCTTTCCCATTCCCAGGATAAAAGAATTCCTATACCTTCGTATGAGTAAGTACAAGATACCTCGACAATCGATATCGCTAAAAGTAAACTAAAAAATATACGAAAATTACATATCGGACCACATTTGGGTAGTCCATCTACCCTTTTTATATACATATAATAAAATTCTGAGTCGAATCTGTACATTAAATATTTTATGGAAAACCTTATTGAAATTGTCTTTATTAAATTACCGATACAGAGGCCGAATCTATAGTTTTTAGAATTATTGTCTGTTTGTCTGTCTGTCTGCCTGTCTGTCTGTCTGTCTGTCTGGGAACGCATCACGAGAAAACCACTGGACAGATCTCTGGAAATCGCAAATCTCTGGAACTGCCAATCGGATTTGAAAAATATACGTTTTTATTTAATAGACCAAATTTTAAACAATTAAAACAAGAAAGCAGGAAAAGTTGCTACTCATATAATCTTAAATATTTTATTTGGGCTAACATTTGTAGAATATAGACATTTATCTAACATGAACAAACACACATACATGCACAAACAGACTCTGCAGAAAACTATATCTAAAAACATGCTTCTAAAACCATAATTTAGTATAGTTATACGATTAAAAGCTGAAAAGTTTGTTTGTTTGAACGCACTAATCTCTAAATCTACTGGTACAACATGAAAACTTCTTTTTGAGTTGTATAGTCTATTTATTGAAGATAAAGTTATAGGCTCTCTTACATGATACATCATACTAATTACGGCGTATAAAAAGCTGAGTATTTTAAAAAAATAAACGATCCGGATTGCGAGAGTTATGGCCGATTTCACCAACGTCACCTGAGTTTAAGGGATCCCCTAAGTATGGTTAGGGGGCTGTTAGGTGACAGTTTCTGTTTCACCGACGGCTAGGGGTCACCTAAATGTTAAAATGCCACCTAAATATAGGTACTAGAAATACGGGCTCTGACGATGGTAAAACGAAATTTAATTTAGGGACTAGTTTAGGGGAACTTTTAAGCCAGGGATCCCATACATAGGTGGTAGCTTAAGTGATGTTGGTGAAATCGGCCATTAGTGTTACAATAAAGATTTATTTTATTTTTATCTAAAACCGCTAGCTGTCTCAGTAGTGTTAATAAACGACTCTATTACAGGAGCATTATGCAGAAAAATATTTTTTTTAATGTAAATGACATTTTAGCGCAGTTTTACGTCTCTTAAATACTTTAAATCTAATGATTTACTTGATTATTTTTAATTAAACTATCTTTTCGGATTGTTTCGTGAAATTATTTTGATTTTTGGTTCCAGACATTTCCAATGCTTTTGATTACCCATAGTAAGAGACAAAGTTCTTTGACGTCTCAAAAGCGTTATTTAAAATACCCTCCTTTATGTTTTATTTTTATTTCTTATTAGTTTTGACGTTTACGCCTACTTAAAAAAATTAGTTACAAAGGATAAGTTCAGAAAAGCTATTAAACTGTTTGTTATGAGAAAATTTCAATTTCCACCCACATTTCTTTACTTTAGTTTTCATAAAACAAACACTAGCCGGCTAGAAGTAATCCGCTTATATCGTTGAGAATATTATAAATTATAATAGAAAAATGATCTAAAGTAAAATGAAAATCATGTAATATTAAATTTAGAGCAATTCTTGTTTATATATAACTAGCGACTCACCCTCACTTTGCTCGGGTTCCCCATACAAAATTTCATCCCCATTTTCACCCCCTTAAGGGATGATTTCCGGGATAAAAAGTTTTCTTTGTCCTTCCCAGGGTCTTAAACTATCTTCTTACCAAATTTCATCTAAATCGGTTCAGTAGATTCAGAGATTACCCACTACAACGTCACAATCTTACAAACTCACAAACTTTATCTCTTTATAATATTAGTATAGATAAATTATCGTTTATCTTGGAAACGGCACTTACGACTTAGATCAAATTTTGTATTTAGATATAGTTTTGTTTTTCAAATTTCCAATATATAAAAATTTTATAGAAAAAATAGTTTTATTTTCCAAAAAAATACGATTTTACGAATAAAATGCCGAGCAAAGCTCTACTATTTTATTAAAGAAAGTCGTATTTTACTAAATTTTTTGCCATAATATGTTATTATATATTTATATCTATTTATATATTAAAATTAATATATTTGTGGACTAGACAATTTAAGTTATTTTAATCGGCTGAAACACCACAAAATATGCGTCCACAAGTTACTGCATGCCGTTACTTAATAGTGAAAGTAATGCTCCAGTTTCTTATACTGCGACAAAATTTAAACGTAATCTAAACTCATTTAATGTTCATGTAATTGATAACAATTATTTTTGATAGTATTACATTTAAGAAATGAACGGAGTGGCGTTTTTGAACTGCACTATCACAAGCTCCGATAGCCGTGATCGTCTAGTGGTTAGGACCCTACGTTGTGGCCGTAGTAACCCAGGTTCGAATCCTGGTCACGGCAGCGCAAGCTGTTACGGCGGAGTCTAATTTTATTTAGTAGTCTATAGTAATTTTTATTTTTTAATTGTTTGTTTCTTAAATATACGGTGTGTAGCTTATCATATTACTATTATAAATGCTTAAGTTTGTATGTGTGCATGTTTGTTACTTCTTCATACAAAACGGTTGGTCAGATTTGGATGAAACTTAGTACACAGATAAGACCTGGAATAACAGATAAATAGGCTATTATTAGTACAAAAATTTGCCAAAATGAAAAGGCAACGCTTATCGTTTGCCAAAAGATAAATAGATACATAATATATTATATGTAAATATAAAGAAAAGAAAGAAAGAAAAGTCTATGTTTTTGTATAGAGTCGCAAAAAGTCACATAGGGACGCACCCGAGCGACGTGTGTAAGTCACTATTACTTATAAAAGCAGTCCCAAATATTTAAATAACTAAAGTACATATTTATAAGCTCATGAAGAAGCAAAACTTTCTTAAAATATTTGACATTTTAAATGACTGTCTTTTTGAACTTTGTCGAGGTTTTATTTTATATTTTGGTTCCCGACGTTTTGAATGCTTTATATTAATCATGATCACGGGAGAGAGGTTTTAGACGTCTCAATAGTTATAAAATAGTGGTTACAGACAGTATCTACCCACAAAATTATACAATAATTTTTAAAGAAATTCATTCGAAATGTCATATAACATAACAAAATCTATACTAATATTATAAAGAGGCAAAGTTTGTGAGATTGTGAGTTTGTGAGTTTGTGACTTTGTAGGGGGGTAATCTCTGGATCTACAGAACCGATTCAGATGAAATTTAGTAAAAAGATAGTTTGAGACCCTGGGAAGGACAGAAAACTTTTTATTCCAAAAATCATCCCTTATCTTTAAGGGATGATTTCCGGGATAAAGACGTGAAAATGGGGATGAAAGTTTGTATAGGGAAGCAAGCTAGGGACGAAACCGAGCAATGCGAGGGTGAGTTGCTAGTATAAAATAACAAAAAATCAAAAAAAGATACTATTTAAGAGCAAAACTATTTAAAAGCCAGAGAACTGCTTAAAACCAAGCAAATGTACTCTCACTATGCTCTTACAAGTCAAGTGTGTTTCTAACTGGTCTCTAGAGATTGTTACGAGTCACTGAGACCCTGGATAGCAGTTCCGAAACGGACAAACACCTTTAGTCGGGCAGAGCTTCCAAAGTTTTTAATTGCCCAAGTTTCAACATTATATCCAAAAAAACTTTGCTCATTTGCTAATTCAAATACTTAATACTCGTAAATAAAATGAAGCGAAATCTCCAGTTAATGCTAATTGGTTTAGTCCAAATACAGTTCGATGCTTAAAGAATTTAAAAAATTGTGAAAAAAAAATATAATAATAATATTAAAAAAAATATAAGTTGAAACTTGACTTTAAATTTTGAATAGTATATAATTGAAACAATTTAAAAATCTATTAAATATCTAAAAAAACCGTACAGCACTTATTATAATTACAGCTTAGCCAATATATTCCTAGCTATAGATAAAGCCCCCGTCGTGTTGAAGGAAGGCCCGTGCCAGCAGTGGGACTTTAAATAGGGCTGGATACATACATACAATATATTCTCTCAAATTAGTTTGTTTATCCTTTTGTTGAGATGCTACGTAAATACTTATTATCAAAGCATAAATATTAACTATAACAAAGAGATCAGGCCATTGTTTATAAAATCGTTTAACGAATGAGTTGCTTATATCTCTCATAAATTAATATGCCAAAATTAAAATTATAGATAATTAATCAAAAAAATTATCAGAAAATTAAATAACAAATTGTATTCCAAAGTAAGATTTTATTTAAAATTATCTTAATCGCTAAATTAACATCAGAAAAAATATTATAATCATAGTAAATTGTGTTTTGTGATAACCCTTTATCAGTAACCGATGTTCACGTGGCTCCTTATCTTTCTGACCGCTTCAATTCATTGGGCTGAGGCACGAGGTACGTATTTACTATTTACATATACATACATCATATGTATATAAAATTTAAATAAATACAAAGACGTAAAAATCCTAGAGTTTTTTTCTTATTGAGTAGTTACATCCAGAGCATTTATAAAAAATATTTTTACTTTTAAAATTTATGAGGTTAACAATAATACATTGTCTAAAGCATTACAACTTGATTCAATTTTTAACAAATTTAAAACTTAATTAATATCATAAAAACATTATGAAAATACAAGTAATTACAAACATTTTTTTGCAATAAAGTGACTGCAGAGATCTGCCAAGTGAAGCCTCCAGAGAGACACTGTCAGATAGAATGGGTTGTACGAGACAGGTGGCCACATAAGGAAAGGTACAAGATATTAATAAAAATACTGTTTTATATAATACTAGCGAGTCACCCTTGCTTCACTCAGGTTCGTCCCTAGGTACGTTTGGACTCTTAGTATGGAATAGATTTTTTTCAATATTTTTTTCATGAATTTTCCGATGTTTTAATATATATTCTGCTATTCGGGGTGAAGACAAATCCAACAAAACAAAGATCATAAAAATCGGTCCAGCAGTACTCGAGTTATAAGTGTTGTAACAAACCCGACTTTGTTTTATATTCTAATAGGTATTATAAACGCGAAAGTTAGTAAGAATGTATGTTTGTTACTTTTTCACTCAAGTAACTACTGAATGGATTTTGATGAAACTTTGCAATAATATTGCTCATACATCAGAATAACACGTAGGTTACTTTTTCGTACGGAAAAAAGTACAGTTCCCGTGGGTTAGATTTGTTTTTGGAGGCGAACCCGAGCAAAGCGAGGGTGAGCCGCGAATACCTATATAAGATAAGGTTCTACGTATTTATTTAAAAAATAGATCCGATTATGTTATTATCTTCCCGTAATATTTTATTATTTATTTTATCTTATTTTCTACTAATATTATTAACGCGAAATTCTACCATCTCCACATCCTCACAAACTTTCGCGTTTTCCTTAACTCTTTCATGAAACTTTACAGTTATATAGCTTATAAATAAAGCATCAAATTGCCACATAAATGCTATAATTTAATGAAACCGGGAAAACGCCAGTTTACAACCAATAATTTTAAGCATTTCATAATATTCAATGTCAATATTCAATCTATTTAATACTGGAAATGAAACTGACAACGAAATGCGTATACTAATTAGAAATACAAGGGTATTTATACACTCAGAGGAATTTTTCCATAAATATTACAATCAAATTGTAAACAAAAAAATATGGTCAGATGGTTTAGGCATATGGAAAGATTGATGTTAGGAAATGTTAAACGATATATGTAGTTGGAAGTAAATTAGAAGGAGACTTTAAAAGACTTATTATCATAAACATAAACATAAAAAAACGTGTAACGTACGATATATTGATATAAAGTATTAATAAATACAGAACCGTTTAGGCCAAGAAAATATATAAATAATATATAATTATTCACTATTGTAATGTTAATGGCAACATGCAATTGATCATTAATGTTAATTTTTATACAAAATTTTGTAATATTTTTTTATGTATGTTAAATAACAAGAATTCATCGAATGTACACACGCCCTAATCTTGCGTTCGCTTGTAATTTTACTCAATAGTCTTAGGATGAAATTCTCAAAATTCACAAAGTTAATTGAGTTGGTGACATCCGCATTTACCCAGGGGTTACTAAGGACCAATCCACACCATAGTGCCGATCATGGTTCTTTTCGGTTACGTATCTGTAGTCTGGTTTTTATACAATAAATTTATACAATGTTTTTATACAAGAATATTTAATGTCTAACGATCGGTGCATTCATACTATCAAAGTCGAGCTCCGGTCGAATCACACTCCAGCAACGTTTCTTATAAAACAATACCATACCGATATCGAACACAGAACAGACTGGGATAAGATTGTGACTTCCTAGATTGTTCCTTATTATTCAATTTCTTCCATACGAGTCTGTTCACGTGCCAAATATATAAATTAAAAAGAACCAATAATTTAACACTTCAGAATTTCAGCTACCTCCATGGATGGGTAAACCTACCAAATCGTACAAGGAGTAACAAACATACACTATAATTTTTCTCATTTATAATAGTAATGCGATGATAATATATATAATATTATCAGCACTTTCTTATCTGAACATTACTTAAATCATATTTTAGATGGGTATACGATTGGCGTCTCCGCAAATGCCACACCATCCGTTGGGCGAACCACTGCCCCGACCCGAAACCGGATACCAACAACTTTGCATCAGAATGTGACTGCCTGCTGGAATGCGCTGGATGGGCCTAAATGTTACATTACAATAATAATAGATCTTGTATTATTGAAATAAATTTTATATTATACTTATCATTAGTTATATATTTTAAATAAAACTATCTTTTCGGATTTTGTCGCGGATTTATTTGTATTTTTGTTTCCCGACGTTTCGAATGCTTTACAGCATCCATGGTCACGGGAGAGACTGAGGTGTTACATGTCTTAAAGATATAGTTGTTACAGACAGCCTACCCACAATACACCGGGTTCTAATGGATCCATTAGAACCCGGGTCAAAGAACACATAGCTGATGTGAAGCACCGTTGCAATACAACATCTGCTGTCTGCAAACACAGTCAGGACCGCCCAAGCCATTATATTCGCTTCGATAGACCTCAAATCCTGGCGAAAGAAAACCGATATCGCCCTAGAATGATTCGAGAAGCCATAGAAATTAAAAAACATCCTAATTTCAATAGGGAAGATGGCTGGGTACTACCATCGTCATGGGATCCTATTATTAATATAATAAAATCTAATAATAAATCTAAACATAACAGACAGGTAGATGTAGTAAGTTCTTACTGTGTAGATCAAAATGATAGCATTTCTGATTAATAATATTTTTTCACTTTTTCATTTGTAAATGTATGTAGTAATGTGTTGCTTAATAATTTGTTTTTTAAATAATAGCAAATTTAAATTAAAATTATAATTTTTAATTAATCTTAACTTTTTCAAATTACACAGATCAATTGTGGCTTAAATAATTAATACTATATTTTATATTTTATATTTTTCTTATGGTTATAAATATAATAATGGCAACACTAAATATAGATTAGTAATTAATATTTTAAAATTGTAATAATTATAAAAATAATAGCAAAAATTAAATAAATAATTTTCCATATTCAATTATAATTAAAATTATAAAAATATTTAAAGTTAAAATATTGTAATGTAATTGGTGCAATTTTCATTTTGTTAATTGTGGGTAGGCTGTCTGTAACAACTATATCTTTAATACATGTAACACCTCAGTCTCTCCCGTGACCATGGATGCTGTAAAGCATTCGAAACGTCGGGAAACAAAAATGCAAATAAATCCGCGACAAAATCCGAAAAGATAGTTTTATTTAAAATGTCAAATATTCGCGTAAATCTAAGAAAGTATTAGTTATATATTGTCATCAATGTCTTAAATATTGTATGACTTTTGCGTCTTTATTTTATACTTTATAATCACACATAAATTGCCTTTTATTTTATAATATATTCATAAATGCCTTATATTTATTTATAACATGGACTGGAAAAGTCCCTTTCAATAAAATATTTATAAAACTTGAAAAAGCACAACATTGAAAAACACGAACTCGTCTCGTCTAAACGAATCAAATAAGCAGAAATTCTAAGGTTCTGCTTATAGTAGGTAGCCTTCAATACTTGAAGAGGTCCTCAATACTTATTAGCATAATTCACCTAACCTTAATTCAGGATGCACCTCCTGGCTCCTTCATCAGATTAGCAAAATGGTATCAAATAATTGTATGTTCACCCGAATTGCACATATCCAGAAAAATTTTTATTGACATGACTATTAATAAGGTTAAAATCAACTTTTTAGTTTTAATTACATAATTATTGAATATTAAGTTTATTATAATACAAGTCAAAAAGTCAAGCTGCTCTTAAATCATGCCAATTTAAACAAACAAACAAAACCCCAAACCTTGTTGATTTAAATATTTTATTTTGATTTGAATTTAATGTTAATTTTGCTATTTTTTGATAAAGTATTAAAATTTTGAGGCTGTTAAAATTTTGTTAAAATCAAAGAGAGAGAGATAGAGAAATATTGCAAGAGACAGAGATTGCTTAAACTGATAGTCGCAATGATATATACGAGTAAACTAATTAAAGAATCATATTTTATTCCAAAATCGCTTTACAAAATTAACGACGAAGTAAATTATTTTGTCATTCAACTTATTACATAGAGATAAATTGATTTTTTAGGTTACCTGCACTACAATAATATATTTTTTTAATTTTTGTCAAGAATGCCTTAAACTAAGACCTTCTCCATTCTTTCTTCTAAACGTCTTCATCAAGTAACTATAATATATTGATCTTTAAATTTAAAACTATTAAATTTTTTTTATAATCTGGTATGAGCATAATGGTATTAAATTATTGTATTGCCAACCAAATAACTGATAAATACTTATATTATTTATACTAGATAAATATTTATCATTGAAGCTTAAAAGCGTGTTAAAAATTACAATAAGTCCGTCCCTTGTAAAACTTTCGCAACTTTTGACCCGCTTAATAACTACCAATAAAAGTCACTGTTTTGAATCCCGCATAGTGCTAATATATTATGTATCAGTACTATTATAAAAACAAATTGTATGTGTGTTTATATTTATTACTCCTTTCTGAATCGACTGTATATATATATATATATATATATATATATATAGACTTCGACCTGGAATAACAAGTATTATAGTCTGCTGTTACGCACCTACGAACACACCGGATCCGGAACGAAGCCAGGTAAAATTGCTAGTTAATCTACACTAGTTTAGAGTTTGTTTGTAAGAAGTAATCTCTGGAACTACTGAACCGATTTAGATGAATTTTGGTATGAAGGTAGTTTGAGACCCTGGAAAGGACATAAGGTTTTTATCCCGGAAATCATCCCTTAAGGAGTTGAAAAGGAGGATGAAATTTTGTATGGGGGTTTATTTCTCAAATAAGGGATATAAAGATCATCATACGAAGCGAGGGTGAGTCTCTAGTATGTAATACACACAATACGTTAATCTGAGCGGTGAAAGAAATTGAAATTATAATAATAAAAAAAAATTACTTTTGCCAGCGAAATATCTCTATTGGTATTCATAGACGCAACTTTTACCTTCAAGTGTAGGAATCATAACTGAAATTTGTTATTCCTGCCATAAGCAAACGAAAAGGACATGTCCTTAGACTTTACTTCTCTTAATATTATCCCGTGAACTCTTAAACGCTGAATGGATTACTTCTTAATCCCTTTTATTTTTAACTTCTCTTAGGAAATGTAAATCATTTATTTGAAGGCAATTTCACTTAAATTAAAATACTTAAGTAAAAGTATAAAGTCTATCAACACGTAAGTATATTTGTCTATATGTAAATAATATAATTTTTGTATATAAAACTGTTGGAGATTAAATTGTTAGCTCATACTATTAACTATTATTCGAAAAAAAAAAGAATTGATTGTGAAATAAATTAATGAAATGAAAAAAATTAATATAACGAAAGGAATAATTGTGTAGCTAGTGAATAAAATTGTTATATATTTATGTGTGTGGGTAAACCTTAAAAAGATACTTAGTGGCTGCGTCCACAACGCGAAGCTTGTCGAGCAATAAATCAGTGCGTATCCAACTACCAAGCATTTCACTTGTCCCCGTCAGTATACATAACAAAAATAAATGCCGCTACGAAGATTTCCGATGTCAAGCTCACTGAGACTAGCCAAATTCCGATGGGACGACAATTCGATACGACCGGTGAGAGATCACGCGCAGGACCGACGCGACGGCTCTACGTGCTGTCCGAGGCACGGGTTTGAAACATCCTAAATCCAGGCTTTTACTGATAGTTTCTTAACAGAAAAAGCCAATAACTAACTTGGTCCGACACAAGACTCGACTCCTGCACCTGCGGATGTGCAGCCATTACACCAGCGAGGCAGTTCACTTGGTACATACTATAGTACATACAAAACATAATATGGTAAATAATACGAGCGTCCACACTCTTCAATTTGGTTAAAATCCGAACAAAGTTCAACAGAAAAACACATAACTCTTTATAAATAGTAATAACTACTTGAGGAATAAATATTACATTGTCCAGCCTTACAACTTTAATAAAAAAATCTAAAATATAAATAACTCATGCTATTACAGAAACAAATTATGTTATCTGGTGTTTGTCTGATATGATGAATAAAACTGTACCCGATCTCGAACCTGCTACCTAAGGTTTAACACAAAGCACATTTTAAACAATTCAAACAATGTATTACACGTGTAGATGCCACTCAGTAGGTCAGTTAAGTTGCTTTCATAAAACAAACAACTAGGTTAATACTTACATGGGTTAGGGATAATTAAACTGTAAGAACTCGTTCACACCGAAATTCTCATTAAATGTACATAGGTGTAAATGAAAATGACTGAATATTCACGAAATAAAAGCCAATATTCAACAGAAAGAGAAGTTAAATTAAGATAAACCATTTGGTGCCTTATTAGTAGATGATATTATGTGACTTTTTTCTTTTACATTCTTTCATTTTACTTTCTTTGCTTCATCATCATTACATAGTATAAAACAAAGTCGCTTTCTCTGTCCCTATATCCCTATGTATGCTTAAATCTTTGAAACTACTCAACGAATTTTGATGCGGTTTTTTTTAATAGATAGAGTGATTTAAGAGGAAGGTTTTAGTATATAATTTGTTAAGTTTTTGTATACATTGGCTAAAATATAGCGATATTTGTTGGAGGTGTCGGAAAAAATAAGACGTCCGGGAGCTTTCAACGAAAACGCTGCCTAAACCCTTTGAGATATAACAAAATAATGTATGGTGGAATTGTGTATCTTATATAGGTCTACAGAAAAGTCCGCGATGGCATATATCTATCTCTTAGGATAACATACAATATCCATTTTAATTTAAAACGTACCTATAAAATATATAAAACACATATACCCAAATTAAGTACCTCTTCCTTTTTAAGTCGGCCAATTAACTAAGCACAGCCGAAAATAGATTTAAGCTTCCGTTTAAGCTTCCAATCCCTTGTGGACCCTTATAAAGTTGATGCCATGTTGTTTCGTGGTTGTAAAGTATACTAAATAAAATATCACGTATATTATTTTTTGCCATGTTTATAAAATTAAATGTATACAAATATTCTTAATGTAAAAGTAACTTTGTCTATTTGTTTATTACATTTTTACTACATGTTATCTCTGCCTCGCTTACCGTGCAAGTGCAACGTCTATCAAAAACAAATAAACTTATAGAGCTTTAAAATAAAATCCTCATTATATCTGTCATTTTCAGAATTCATTATCGCCCAGACCAAGCCGTTGGAGATAGCTGGGCTAAAATTTGCATATGTATCTATAATAACAGACTGTGGGTTAATTTGACTGCTAAAAGAATCAAAAGATCGGGTGGGGCTGTGTCGCACACCGTCGTTGGCTTAACGTAAAATGTTTATTTTAGCCAGTCGCTGTGAGTGTTTTTGTTTTTTATAAATGCTTTGCATATTTTAAAACAAATTAATAAATTAATTAAATAAATTAATAATTAATAGTAACAACATAAATATAACATAGCAACGGAAAGAATAGCAAATATATTATTATTCAGACAAAAACAACGGTTACTATGGCAACCTAATGCAACCTTTTTCTTTACGGTCCACTTTTCTGATCCCAAAAATGATGGTACCCATATATTTCGGTGTGATTTTAAAGAAGTTTCATATAAAAAATGGCGGCAAAAAGAAAGATTAGGGCTGTACGGAGAACAATATTATAAATTAAAATAAAAACATCAAAGATGGAGTACATTTCTAGTGTTACAATAAATATTAAATTATATAATGTAGGATAGACACTCTACTCAATGTGACACTACAGTCAATTATGCGGGACATATCTCAAACAAAGAGGGTGTATATAATATAATGTACATAATAATTTAAGCACTTGAATTCAAATGTGGGTATTACTATATGATATAAGATCGTAGTTTGACCTTAATGGTCCACTTTGGTGCCTATATAATTATTATATTCTATATAGGATACTAAAGTGGACTTCTTAGGATATTCTAAGAAGAGCCTCCCATCATATCATAACAAAATTAAATATGTAACTTGGCAAATTTTACTATATTATTTTATTGCCACTAATTTCTAGACCTTTTCTGAATGATACTCGAAGACAAGAGGTCAATTTGTGTATAGAATAAAGCGTTTTGTTATGCATAATTATGGTGCGTAGGTCATATTGTACGTAAAATTATTATTTTTATTATCAAATGTGGATAGTGTAATGTAGAAACGGTTAGATATCTATTTTCCTAAATATCACATAGTAAGACAAGGTCGGGCGCGGCGTCAATCTGCCCCCGCCTAACTATTTTCATAGACTACTCATGAAACAGAGGCAATTACTCTATAATTTTTCAAACTGTTTATGACTGCTTATCTGAGTTACAAAAATGTTAATATTTAGCAAAAGAAATCACTTCAAGTTATAATTTTTTAAAGACTATTTAATTCTCAAAAATCTATATATATAAAAGAAAGTCGTGTTAGTTACTTCGCTTATAACTCAAGAACGGCTGAACCGATTTAGCTGAAAATTGGCAGGGAGGTAGTTTAGAGCCAGGAGAAGGACATAGGATACTTTTTATCCCGTTCGACCGCGTTCCAATTTTTATGATATTTTAATTTTTGGATTTCTCTTAGTCCGGAATAGGTAAGTATTAAAACATATAATTAAAATGTGAGAAAGAAAGATTTTTTCTTTTTATATCTATTTAAAACGTACCTAGCGACGAACCCGAGCGAAGCGAGGGTGAGCCGCTAGTATCTTTTTAAAAAGTATATTAATAAAATTTTGCTCATTTAATGATCTCAAGGAAAGTACGATAAATCGAAATCCAATCAATATGCTTTTCATGTATTTAGCCCTTTTTAACGTCCCACTGGCACGGGCCTCCTTTAAAGGCGAGGAAGATCAGGCATCTTTCGAAAACTTCCTAGGTTCTCTCGGACATTCATCGTTAGGCAAGTGGTGATCATGTTGAAAGCGATTTGCACTCAAGAATGTTAGAGATTTGAACCGGCTGCACTGGACTATCTTAACATGATATATAATATCAAAATTCATTGAAACAAACAAACAATTTAACAAAACTACAGCTATCTTTATCATTTATTTTACTTACTTTCTTTATGACATATTCTCTCGTCCTAAATCATTTTATTTTTTTATTAAATTAATTTATTTTTTTACTTTCAGTTCTATCTTTTTAGTTTTGTTCTCAGAGCTTTATATTATTCCTTTAAGATATTTAAATAAAAGCAATTATAATATTAATATGTATAACAATACTTCGAAATAAAATTACTTTCAATGCTTTCAAAGGAAAAAATAATAAAAGCTCTAGTAAAATTACTCTATACAAAACACTCCCTTAATACGATCGTGCTAACAACGCCAGTGCTTGGCCGTCGCGGCAACAGGCTGGCTTTGGCCTCCTTTTTATTTTTTTACTACATTTAAAATAAGAACATCTTTTATTCGAAAATGGGGAATAAAGTAGTAACATTCACAGAACAACAGCTAGAAGATTACCAGGTGAGGTAGCTTGAATCTGAAAATATTATATTGCGGATATAATAAAACATATTAAAGCATATCTTCTCCTCTTGAGCGACTTGACCGATTTTAATATAATTTTTCTATGTACTTATGTTGGGTCACTGGTATAGTTCTTAGCTATAGTAGAATCCAGTAGATGGCGCTGTCAATTTTTTTTTAATTTGCAGACCAAACTGGGACTCACCGGGTCCTATAGACTAGCTATATATATAAATAAAAATGAATGTTGCTAAGCGCAAAACTCGAGAACGGCTCGACCAATTCAGCTAATTTTTATTTTTCGAATGTTCCTTAAGGTACACAGAAAGTTTTAACAATGAGAAAAAATATAATATATATAAAACAAAGTCGTGTGAGTTACACCATTTATAACTCAAAAACGGCTAGATCAATTTTTATGATATTTGATTTTTTGGATTTGTCTTAGTCCGGAATAGGATAAAAAGTATTAAAACAAGAAAAATTAACGAAAAAAAAATTAAATTTATATGGCTAATAACTATTTATCACTATTTAAAACGTCCCCATCGAGGAACCCGAGAGAAGTGAGGGTGAACCGCAAGTTTAAAATAAAAATAAATCGTATAATACGATTTCACGTTCAATTTTGATAATTGATAATGACCAATCAATTATAGAGCAACTGTATTTGTGCAAATATATGCAGGTCTATGAATATTTACGTACGAATATAACGTTAACATTTGTATTTGTAATGAATATATACATATATTGTAATAATATTTGTATACTATATGCAAATAATGCATAAATCTATTACAGTTGCAGGTACGTTTAAAGTCAATATTTATACATAACTTATATTATAAAACTATTGAAACACTTGTACTAATGGAAGTAGAAATCGAGTCTGTGAGGATACTTTGACAGGCTTAGAAGGCAGTTCTACTAGGACAAGCCGGCTAGAAACTCAAGAGTTGCTCTTTCTATATTAGAATATAATAATTTAAAAATATTTGGATGATTTTGCAGCCATTTTTACGTCCCTTTGCCACAAGACGAATCAGGCCATAGTCCAGCACGCTGGCAAAATGCGTGTTTCCGGACTTCATGTCATGTCTATCGAAAACTTACTAGGTTCTGTTAAACATTCAGGTTTTCTTACCATGTTTTCCTTCAACGTTAGACAAATGGTAATCATGTTGGAAATGATTCGAACATGAGAATATCAGAGGTCGGTCAGACTGAGATTTGAACCCCCTTCATCGGTGTCCCATGCGAGCGCCTTACCACTAGGCTTAGGCGTTTTCGTACCGACCATACTTTGATTAACCAGCCCTAATTTCTTACCTTTAAAACGCTTTTAACTCTAAATAATAATTTATAATTTTTATGTCAACAATAATTCAAAAAAGCATCACACTTGATATGATTAGGATACAAACTCTTTAAAAAATGCATTGAAACTAAAACTGGAGTCTCACGCTGTGGTTTTTTTTATTGAGAAAACAGCAGCAATTAATTAATAATTATTTGCAATTATTTGCAAATATTAGTAAGTTCTTACTGTGTGGATCAAAATGACAGCATTTCAGATTAATATTTTTATTTTTCATTTGTAAAAGTATATAGTAATAGTGCTGCTTAGTAATTTGTCTTTTTAAATAATAGCAAACTAAATTATAATTATTATCCTTAATTAATTTTAACTTTTTTAAATCACACATAGAACAATTATATGGCTTAAATATTTAATGTTATATTTTATATTTTTCTTTATGGTTATAATTAAAATAATGGCCACACTAAATATAGGTTACTAATTAATATTTTTAAAATTGTAATAATTATAATAATAACAGCAAAAATTAAATAAATAATATTCCATATTGAATTATAAAACTAATTAAAATTATAAAAATGTTTAAAGTTAAAAAATATTGTAAGGTAATTGGTGCAATTTTCATTTTGTTATTTGTGGGTAGGCTGCCTGTAACAACTATACCTTCGAGACATCTAACACCTCAGTCTCTCCCGTGACCATGATCGCTGTAAAGTATTCGAAACGTCGGGAACTAAAAATCCAAATAAATTCGCGAAAAAATCCGAAAAGATAGTTTTATTTAAAAAAATATTTAAAATAATAATTATTACTTTATTTCTACTTTTCGTAATACAAAGATCTATACACAAAAATCACTCATGAAAAACATTAAAAAAAACATTTTTACTAGTTTTAACTATTATTGAATATAATCTGATATTTTATTCATAAATACAAAAGAATAATTGAGAACAGCATACGGGAGACTCGCACTTGGCTAATTTTTCATATATTTATTTTATTTAACAGGACTGTACATTTTTTACGAGGAAGGAAATACTACGGTGAGACATCTTTAATTATTCTCCTTTTTTATAATTATGACACTCTAACCGAATTGTAAGCTACTTTCTGTCAATTTTTATCTTAATTGGGAATTTTTAATAGTTTTATACCCATTAAATTCATACTAATATTATAAATGGAAAGTATATATGGGCGCAATAAAACTCAATCAGTAATGAATAATTCAAATCTTATTGTAACTGGAAATAATTGCTTTGGGTGATTATATTCATATTTAATATTGTAAATGTGAAAATGAGTTTGTTTGTTTGTTTGTGTGTTTGTGTGTCCTTCTTTCACATTGAAAAAGAGTGACGGATTGGCGTGACTTTTTGTGTGGAGATAGAAGGACGGTTGGAGAAAGTGATATAGGCTACTTTTTACCGCGAGTGGTTATCTCATTCCCACGAGAAAACACTTATAATACAACCCACAACAATTCATCATACCTTTGCATATACATCTATATAATATATAGTATATATATGTACCAGCTTATTTAGAGTGAGTTGCCACTCTCTTAGATCATATAATAATTAATGGTAATGCTATATTCGGTTGGGGGATCTCACTAAAAGTGATTCAATTTTCATGTATGTATGTACTTGAAAATTCTTCAAATCGAAAAATACCTTTTTTGGCTTTTTATTCTTTCAACAATTTTCAACATTTGTCCAAGTACGAGTCTGTTATGGAACCTGGTTAGTAGAATACAGTAGTATTTATTAAAAAACTAGCGACTCACCCTCGCTTCGCTTTGTCGCTCTGTTTGTCCGTAGCTTGCTTCCCAATACAAACTTTCATCCCCATTTTCACCCTTTTAAGGGATAATTTCCGGTATAAAAACTCAAATTCTACGACCTTTCCAGGGTCTCAAACTGTCTTCCTACCAAATTTCATCTAAATCGCTTCAGTAGATCCAGAGATTACTATTACAACCTCACAAACTCACTAACTTGATCTTTTTATAATATGTATTAGTATAGATAAATATAATTATCATACATTTTGACAAAACTGCCAATTTCATTTTTAAATATTGTTGACATGATGAAGAAACTGAACAACTGAAAGTCAATCTGTCAACTAACTGTTTTATTTTTTAACCCAAATTTTTCACTTTTCCATACAATTTTCAAATATTTCTTGTACCCAAACCTTGTCCTGTCAATTACAAACACAGCAAAAAAAATAATTAGCTAAATAGGTGTAGCCGTTCTGCAATAGTTCGCTACATAGGTACATTTGATAATTGATTTTAACGCCTGATAAAAAATATTAGCAACAACGCTGGTTTGTTACGGTTTAGCGAGTTCGTTTCTTCTTTAATAGACTTCTAATTCTACTAGTTTTCTATGATCTAAGTTTTACTAATGGCAAAAAATGCCACCGGTTGCATTGTCTTTTGGTTTTTTTTTATAATATAATCGAATTTCGAACACTGAGCTAATACTGGTAAATGCTAATTATGTTTAATAATAATATCTAATAATCGTATTTGGTCAGTTTTGGACATCATATTAATTATCTAGTCGTTTCAACGCAGATATGTGGCTTTTGCTTGTGGCATTTATTTACAATAAATAATTGCTTGTATTGTTGTGCGAATATTGCAATTTATTATATAATAATACACTAGTGACTTACCCAAACTTTATTCGAGTGCCACCTTACGTACATTTTGTATTTAAGTATAACATTACTAGCGGCTCACCAAAAAAAAAAAAAACAAAAAAAACTATCCAACGGGAACCGTACATTTTCCCGGGAAAAAATACTTTTTATATATACTTTTTTTATAGCCTATGTACTATACCAGACTATAATCTATCTCTATGCTTTTCATTCAAATCGTTTAGTCGTTCCTGAGTTCGAATTCGGCGTGTTTGAGCAACAAGCAGCCAAACATCCATCTAAGCTTTCACATTTATAATATTAGTAGGAAGTAAGATAGAGGTATGTACATGTGGCGCTAACAAACGACTTGGATTTGGATAAAATTTAGTATACATGATGTCTATGCACTGGACACAGGCGCAACCGAAGAAAACAGGGTCGCTAGTGTTACATAAATAGCACAAATATATATATATATATATATATATATATATATATATATATATATATATATATAATATTTGTGCTATTATATATATATATACATATTAGACTGATTCAAAAAAACCGACTATTTTTTTTTTTTTTTTAATATTGAAAATATTGTCAGAAATGACGAAAAAAAATCCTGTGAAAGTTAGAGCTCTTAATATTAATATTAAGAGGTGCCGAGTGGAAAATTTCGATTTCCCATTTGATTAACGTGGGAAAATTTTTTTTTCTTACTTTGGAATTCTGTAGCTCTTTAACAAGTCATCGGATTGGTTGAGTCAGAACATATTCTTGTAGAGAATTGAACGCTCTACAAAAAAGGTCTCTTATGATTTTTTGATATATTTACTTTTTCAAAAGTTATTCAACCCTAAAGATGAAATGATTCAAAATTTTTACATTTTTCTAATTTTCCGACGCAACCATCAACTTTATGAGAAAATTTAATAGGACTTTTTTGTAAAACATTCAATTTCCTATAACTTAACTTTTTTGAATCAGTCTAATACATATATATACATATATATATATATATATATATATATATATTATATTTGTGCTATTATATATATATATATATACATATATATGTATGTTGGCACATTAACACACAGCACCATCTAGTTCCATGATAAGCTACGAAGCTTGAGTTATGGATACCAGACAGTTGATACACTACACATATATACTTTAAATACATACATATAAATATAAACACCCATGACTGGAGTACAAACATTCATGCTCATCACACAAAAAAATGCCCCCAACGGGACTCGAACCCGCGACTATTAGCACAGCAAGAAGCGTAACTGCAAACTGAACCAAACGTGTCGTCTTAATATCCTTAATAGTAAAAAATTGTGTTAATATCCTTATAAATCCTGAGTATATACGTAACAGTATTTCGCCATCTTACCTGACGTTCTGGTTTTACGGCACGTAAATTGTTACGATGCACGTGACGTTTCACACAAAAATCTGATTACATATAAATAGAGCTATTCCCCTATATTTTGTGGTACACTTTATTTTGCTTTGAACTAAAATAAACAATGTTGGGATTTTTATTTTTATATTTTTATATATTTACTAACGAATCACGCTCTCTCCGCTCGGTGTCGTCCGTAGGTACGTTTGAACGATTAGTATAGATAGACTATTTTATAGTTATATACATATTTTATTTGTTTCTAACTTAAACTTGACGTATTGTTGTGGATGGTTGGTCCACCACTATTGAAAGTAATCCGAGGTAGTGATTCCCATACAAAATAACCAGTTCTGAACTTTTCGATTTTCCAGCTGTTCGTATGGGTTTTTCCCAATTGTTTTTTATATTTAAACCATCTCTGATATACCTCCAACAAAAGAAAAAAGAATTATTTAAATCGGTTCAGCCGTTTTTGAGTTTTAGCGATACTAACGAACAGCAATTGAATTTTATATAAATAGATTTTTATTGATTTTAAAAGAAAAGGGGAGCCACAAGTGACCTGACACCGCAATTGTAGAATAATAAAGAATGATGATGATGATAATATTAACACTAATTACTATGGATTATATATTGATCTGAAATAAATACATATTATTATTATATCGAAACTATCGATTTACGTCGCTTTATCAATACAATTTGTGATACTCCAGGACAGACTGTGATCTTTGTGTACTAAGTTTCATTCAAATCCTGTCACTTCAGTTTGAAGGAGTAAGAAACATACACAAGAGCACAAATAAGTAGAAATTTTTGTATTTTCATTATGGACTAAGATCCGGCTGCAAGATTGCTACGTTCGTAGCGTATTTAATCAAAATCACTTTTTTATATACAATAATAAAAGGGACAATAGGCAAAAAAGTAGAACACAATTTTATCAATACTAATATATATTCTTTATTGGATAGTAACAGAGTAACACAGATAATACAAAGAACAATGTGGGCAAAGGTGGACTTATCTCTAGAAGAGATCTCTTCCAGCCAACCTAAGTAAGTGAGAAATAGTGTTATATGACGGGACTAAAAGTGTGCAATTGATTTAAGATAAAATTATAAATAATTATACAATTAAATAAGATAAAAAAAACACATATAATGATAAATATACAATAACTTATATATTATGCATACTATATACACATATACATACATATATACATACATATATATACATACATATTAAAGTATAAATATAATATTACAAATGTGAAAGTAACTCTGTCTGTTTTTTCTGTAACTTTTTCGCTTTTTAACCACTGAACAGATTTCTATAAAATTTGGCAAGGTCATAGATTGTATTATGGGATCGGACATAGGCTACCCTTGAGCCAGCCCGATCCAGCTACCGCCTCAGAGCTATATTCTTCTATACAGCAAGAATAAGAAAAGAACAAAAGAAGAATATTCTTATCGAAAAATATTTGATATTTTTAAATATTCAACCAGTTTTAAAATTTAAAAATGCTTATTTTCTTACAAAATTATAAATTCCAAATTCAAAATTGTCCTGCCACAAACATTAGTATTCCACATTCGTAGTTTGATATTCTATTTGTCATTTTAAATTCAATTTCAGTGATATTTCAGCGATGTGATAGGAATAAATTAAACAAGTTCTATAGACACTGATAAATGAACATTTGTTTAAACAACATTAGCAAGTATCTTCAATAGGTAATAAATTGTTTCAAAATATACTTTTTAGTTCAGAGAAAATCTACTGTAAAGAAAAAAAAATTAAATCCTATTTTTAATATTTCATCCTAATAAATGAAAAATAGATACAGCCAGACAAACAGACAAACATTAATGTTTACCTCATGCAAAAATCGAACCACGACTTTGGCTATAGTAGCAGTTTCATTGAAATAATTTACACTAAACCACCATGATCTATAATTACAATCATTATTCGTCAAATAATAACAAGTTTATTTATTTAAAACTAACGGCTCAAGATTTTTCCGGGATAAAAAGTAGCCTATGTGTTATTCTGATGTGATGTTCTCCTGACTGATTCCGGCCACGGCGGCCAATCTCATTGAGATTAGCCAACTGCGCAGGAGATATTATAGTGCACAAGTGTACGCGCAGACACAACGTGCACTCTCTATTCCTGTCACTCTTATACTCTGGTGGGACGACCACTCGACACGACCAGTGAGAGTTTGACGACAGCTTTACGTGCTCTCCGAGGCACGGGGGTGGAACGCCGCCAACTTCCCAACTCCGGGCTGTTATTGAGGATTAATATACAGAAAGCCTCAATAACTAAGCTTGGCCTGACCCAGGACTCGAACCCAGGACCTGCGGTTGTGCAGCCGTACATGCTAGCCATTACACCACTGAGGCAGTTCAATTCTGATGTATGAACTATATTATTGTAAAGTTTCATTAAAATCCATTCATTGTTTTTGTGTGAAAAAGTATCAAATCTACTCATATACATACAGACATCCATACATCCTCACAAACTTTCGCATTTATAATATTAGTAGGACAGTAGAACTAGTAGGACTAACTAGCTTATTTATTTCAAACTCCAACTGCTAAAGAACATGTTTTTAAATTGCTTATTATAAAGCGTTGTAACTCTTTTATCCGGTGTTTGTTTATGGCATGTTGTATACAATAATGTAAAGGCATTTATCGTCTGGGAGAAATGTAGCATTTTTACTTTACTCTGCAAGAGCAAGTTAGGGTCGCAATGATTTTTCACCAGTATAACCAAGACAGTATGTGATTATTTATAGAGTAACTAGCATTGCCCGCGGCTCCGCCCGCGTTCAGATGAACACATACCAATTTTTTAGGTTTTACATATTAGTATACTCTTACATTGCAGTTTTTGTATTTTTTCTCAGAAATGAGACATTTTCCCATGGTAAAAAGTATCTTATATGTTGACCCGGATAACCAGCTAACACCATGCCAAATTTCATCATAATCTCTCCAGTGGTTTTTCTGTGATGCGGTAACAGACACACAGACAAAAATTCTAAAAACTATAGATTCGGTCTCTGTATCGATAATAAAGTTTATTTCAATAAGAATTTCCAAAAAAATATTTAATGTACAGATTCCGCTTAGTTACAATTTTATTATATGTATAGAAAAATTCACATTCATTTATCTTGTATGTATGTACATTGTATAGTAATTTTATATCTTGACGTTAGCTTCTATTCGCTGGGGATTGGCGCTATATAGGTACCATAGTACAGGTTTCCTTCTAGGTACAGCATGAAAGGCTTGAGAGACCATATCTGTTGTATTGACAATAGCCTAAAATAAGTTGCTATAATGTGTATATGTTTGTTTTTATTAATATTATTTTTATGTTTTTTGTGATTAATTATTATTATTACGGATTTTCGTGAAATAAACTGTCAACGTATAAATAAGCCTACAATTTAACATTGCGAGCTCTTATAGATATTACTTGATGTGATAAATCAATAACTGACAAAACTAGTATATGTATAGCTTCATTTTCAGTTCGACCTTTCAAACACTTTTCAATTATCCAAGCAAATCCATTTAAAGTAACCTTAGCCATTCTATAATATATAAATGGAAAACTGAGCCTTCGAATTTGTTAGCCATTTACTGGATTTCGCCACACGTTTTCTTTTCAATTTAATTAGAGTATAAACTTATATTACCATTACCTTTGACTTACCTAATTGAGTCCATGTCACGAGCTGTGGCCTAAATAGACTATTTTATTAGAAACTTAAGGAATATTCAAAGAAAATATATTATTATTTATAAAATCTGTATCTCAAATCGATCTTAATATACTCCAATTTCAATTTTAAATAGGCAATCTTCTCTATGATTTAAATGATGAAAGTCTTCGCATAGCCAATTTTGAGCCGTTTTTACCACAGAATCTTAGAAAATTAAAAAGTTTCTATTGCTAGATTTAATTAAAATGTCTAAGAAAGTAAATGAACTAAAGAGTGATATAATAAATTATTTTCTAAAAGATTGCAAATATTGTCTAGTCTAATCTCCAGACTCTTTTAGTTAATTTTTAATTTTATTTCAAGAAAGATATATTACATTTACTAGCGACTCACTCTCGCTTCACTCGGATAAATAGTCGTTGTGGAATAGATAGACTATGTAATATATACTACAATATACAGATATACATAGGAGTTATGAGTTGTATTATAAGGTGTTCTCTTGTGGGGTGAGAGGGTCTCCCGTGGTAAAAAGTAGCCTATATCACTCTCCAGCCCTCCAACTATCTCCACACATAAAAACCACACCAATCCGTCACTCTGTTTCAACGTGATGAAAGGCAGACAGACAAACAAACACACTTTCACATTTATAATATTAGTCACGAGTTTGTGGGATTTTTTTCGGCAATTCTTACAGGACTAAAGCATTTTTTCTGACTTTTATCAAACAGCGTATCTTTGAAATACCATTATTAAAGAAAGAATTTCATTGTATCTGCTTGATACGCTACCACTATAGCACACAGTTATCGATTAACTTCACGTTATTTCAGTCGAGCTCCTTTCTATTTAATTATTGTATCACGTGCGCAAATATTCAGTTGTAAGTTATCTAGTTTCAAAGTATTTCGTAATTTAGGTCGATTATAAAGCCGTTAAGCCGATTAGTAATATCATACTTTGTAGGTAATACTACGGAGCTATTTTAACGCCATTGAAATAATATAACAATTTTGCAACAAAATTGCGGTGCTTCATTCATCATACTACGATTTTCAAATAATTTCATATCACACACATCATATATATGTACATACTGCACTATAATCTCGATTTACCAAGTGTATTCTATAAGATTAAAAACTTAAAAATTTCAAGTGCAATATAAAATGTAATTCTTATCAATCTATTTCAGAGTATTCAAAAGGTTTAGAGAAGTGAATCCAGAGCTTGTACCAAAGCGAATGACTGAAAATCAAGCTCACACGATAGCTGTTCCAGTTGAGGAAATAGAAAAACTTCCGGAACTAAAGGTAATCCTCTTCCTGTCGCGTTGCCGAGCGGCGCATTGAAATCGGACTATAGGACTATATACATTAAACATATATATATATATATATATATATATATATATATATATATATATATATATATATATATATATAGTCAAAAACAAATCAATTCATTGCCTTTAACTCCTCTGTTTGTCCACCGATTTTTGTTAGTAGCTATTAACGAGCTTTAGTGTTATCAATAAAAAAAATTGGAAGCAGTTAGTTTTTTTTCCTTATCGAACGTTTTATTCAGCACAATTGGCGAATGAGAGTTATACGGAAAAAAGTGTAACATTTCAACCGTCACGACACTTTTTATTATTCACTAAAAGCACCCCTTGTGATATGATAAGACGTCATTTATAAGTACCAGCGATTGTAAGTGTTAAAAAATATATGTAGTAAGTAGTTCGTATGCACTCTGATGACAGGGCATATTATAATAGGCATTTCTTGAGGCTTGTGATTCCCACTGTGTGGTGACAATTAATCGCCAGATATTATGAGCTAAGGCTAATAAAGCTAATCACACACATACACACGCACACACAACATAAATTATAAATCGAGTAATGAATGGCCGTATCCCTAATATGCTGTTTTTTTTCCTTTTGTCTTTTTTATTGTTTTTTTGTAATGTATTTCTGTTCTTTAATACCTATATGTAAACTTTGTCTACCCATCTATATTGCATAAATAATGAAAATCCGAAATTGGCTTATATAAGGACTTTTCTTTTTATGTACTTTCTATCTCTGTATGTAGCTGTGAATTTTAGTTTAAATAAATAAATAATGATTATGGTCGAATTTCGACCAGTATGCAAAATAGTAGGTATATCTATAATATATAGTTTTATTCAAAGAATTAGTATTAGTAGAATTAGTATATAAATTCTTGTTTTGTATCCTATACTAAAAAGTGTGAAATGTAAATATTTGTGTATAACATTTATAAAATGTAACCATTAAAATTTGTTTTTACATATTGGTGACTGTAAAAAATTGGCCGTTCAGGGAAAGCCCAATAGATGTGAAACATCTATGTTAATATTAGAATTCATAGTTAATAAAAACCAAAAAATTAAATATGAACTAAAGTAAAGAAACATTAAGCAGCCCACACAGAGAAGCAGCAGTGTTTAGAATACACGCGCGCGCACACGTGGGAGATGAGAGCGGTGGCGTAGAATGGGCATGATGGTATGACAGCGTCATGCCGTTTGCCGTCACGCTATACGAGTCGGTTTTACTGCCAAGGCGCGCCAATAGATGTTTCACATCAAAAATAAATTGTGCAAAATTTAAAAACAGAAACAACACTAGTCTAATTTCAGTACAAATTTTATTTCTCGTCTTCTTTTTACAAACTAGGTTAAGTCTCCCTCGCTTCGCTGGGGTGCATCCCTGATTACATTTGCTATTGAGATGTTTTGCTTTATTTCAAAACTTTGAGGTAGCGCGCGCTGATAAAGTAATTCAACAGTCAGTTTTTTTCCGACATCAATAAAAGTTATTATGATTTCTGACAGCAAACACTTTTTATCAAAATAATTGTACAGTTTCACGTACATTTTTAATTAAGCTTACTTTGCGTGATATCTTTTCGAGGCGATGCATCACTACATTTATTATGAGTGCACTCAAAGACACTGAGCCGAACAGACGTGGCCAGTTAGAATCGTCAAACTTACACTGAAACTTCAGTAATTAAAGAACTTCAAACTTATAACTATTTTAACTTGTGCACTCCGAACAACTAATAACCACTACACTGTACTATTCTAACTGGAACGGTATAATAATATATGAGTATTTTTTATCAAAATAATAATATAATAGCACCTGAAGAATTACCCGGGCGAAGCAAGGGTAAGTTGCTATTTTTATAAAATTAATTCATTTAATTATTACTGAATCTTTAAAAATTATTACTTAAGATTGAAAAAATAATATACCTGTTACTTAGATAGATACACTGACATTTTAGATTTTTTAAATATAATAATATAATAACTTGAAAAGTGTCTCTGAAAGGATACAGAGATCTTCTGTAGAATACAAATTATTCAATGGTAGTAGGTACAATTGCGTAAACTGAAGCAATATTTCATTCATTCAACACGAATGTACGAGTCCATTATTCTTCTGGAGGTAGGTAATAAAATAAATGTAGCTGAAGACAATGTAAAATATGGTTGTGAACTTGTATACAATGTTCATAAGCATACATCGTTTTCAATCTTTCGTTGCTATATTGTTAACGTTCACTAAAAATGGCTTTAATGTGGTTATAAATTAGCCTTTTCGTTCATTTTTGCAATGTACGTTTAACGTTACTCATATTTAAGAAAACATATGTACACCCCACTCACCCCCCCCCCACTCCCCCCCCCCCCCACTCCCCCCAACCCCCACCTACACACAAACATTAATGCTGCCTCTGGTGGATCTTTTTGAAATCTTCAAAGAAAACAGGCTAATTGTTACACAAACGGTAAGGGAACAACGATTTTATAATTGCTTAAAAATACATATAAATTTAATTCATATTTATAGGTATATATATCTACATTCTACATAGTTATATAGAAATATTTCTTTTCTGTTTTTTTTTGTTTAGTATCAGCTAGGTTATAGGTAAATTCTACCCAAAGACCTCCCTCCCCCTATTTTCTAAAATAAAAGTAGCCTAAGTTACTACTTATACTAACATCAGCTATCTGCTAGTAAAATTGATTCAGATGTTTCAGAGATTAGCCAGAACAAATAGACAGACAAAATTTTAAAAAATTATTCTTATCTTATAAGTACCGTAAACACTTATGTATTTAGTAAGAAAACTGTTATTTTAACATTATAAACCGATACTTCTTTTATTTATTTGTGTAGATCATACAAATAAAGTAATAAGTAACATAGCAGAAAACATTTAATATATTTTGATTTTATCTTTTTAAAGGAAAACCCTTTCAAGAGGCGTATTTGCCAAGTCTTCTCCCATGACGGAACCGGTAATTTGACGTTTGAAGATTTCTTAGACATGATGTCGGTGTTCAGCGAAGCAGCGCCACGAGATATTAAAGCCTGGTATTGCAGATATTTCATAAAGTATTTTCCACTTTGACACAGAATGATATCACTTAATATAAGCAATTTTAAATTTATAATATAACGTAATATATAAATATATAATATATATAATATAATAAAGTATAACCTACATAAAAACTAGTAAATGTATGTATGTAAGCTTTTGAAAAAATATATTTAGAGTTTCAGTAAAAGAATATTGTTTATATTTAGTTATTTTTTAAATAGCAAAATATTTTTAATCCACTCTTCCTCTTCATTCAAATATAATTAATTACAGTAATATAAATATGTAAAAAGATATATGTATGAATATATGTAAGTACCTACATGCATAAGTATATTCATTTTGTGTGTATATTATATTTGTATGTAGATTTAATTATTTAAAACTTTTCGATATAATAACAACAACAATTATTGAATAAAAATGTAAGCGTAATGAAGTAATGAAAGAATACCCTGTGATGTGTACGTCTAACCCTCTTTAGAACCCCTTTATCTAATTAAAGACAATTGCTTAAAATGACGAACACTTGTAGTTACATATTTAAAATTTTAGTACCAATACTCATTTTTATGAAGATATTTCTTGAAAACATTACTCATGCTTTGTCTACGTTTTGGTTTTTAATCTTAACAAATATATTTTTATGGTACCTACATAAAAAAATATATAATAAATAAAAAGAAATGCTTCTGCTCGAAACGCAAACATAATTTACAGTATCATTTCAAAATTCCCTGAAGCACTTTACCTCGTCTCAATTCAGTACTAATATAACTTTTAATGAAATATTTAAAGTAAAACATTTGATATACTTACTCTTTTATAACAATTACATGACGAACAATAAAAAATAAACTTTTGAATAATATTTTTAGCTTTACATTAAATATAAACGATATCGATTATTTCAAAGCCAAACTCGCACGTCAGTAGTGTCAGATCATAATATAAATGACTAGCGACTCTCGCTTCGCTCCGGTTCGTCCCTAGGTTGATTCCCCATACAAACTTTCATACCCATTTTTACCCCCTTAAGAGATGGTTTCCGGGATAAAAAGATTCGACGAGTTTAGAAGAAATACTGTGACAGATGAATATAACACTCTATTTTTGGCTTAACCTTAGCTGACTATTGGCTCTTAATGTAGAATAAATCAAATTTCAACTCCCACATACTATATTGTTTTAACAATAGCTATTAATATTTTTCATTTAACTTTTCATCCTATAAAAAACCTAAAAATTTTCCAGTTTCACGGTTAAATTGCTTTATATATTATTTAACTGTGGAAGCTGTGTCAATCGCACACAATAGTTCAAGTGAACCCAATTCGATCCTAAACGATTAAAAGCTAATCCTATCTCGAAGGAAGGTCAGAATCAGCAACCCCGAACAATACGAATTAAGGCCTGGCCGTCACTGAGACATATCTCTTAGATAACGAATACTTTTGACTGGCATTTACTTTGGATTTATTTTGTTAATTAAAAATAGTGCTCGCTAAAAATATTTTAAAATAGTAGATAATTTGAGTTACAATTGCTAAAATTAAATTTGTTTTCCATAATATCTTTAAGAAATAATATGAAAAACGAACATACATATATACCTACTTGTAGATGAAAGGTTTCGCTCACGTTTTAGTGGCCCTACTTGCTGTGCCAGCGGTCGCGGGTTCGAGTTCCGCTGGTTCATTGGTTCAGTTGTGTGATGGGCGCGAATGTTTGTACTCCAGTCATGGGTGTTTATATTTATGATATGAATGTATTTTAAGTTATATAATATGTGTAGTGTATCAACTATCTGGTATCCATAACACAAGTCTCGTAGCTTACCATGGAACTAGATGGTACTGTGTGTTAATGTCTCAACATATTTATATATTTTATGATTTATTTTTTGCAAATAATAAAGTATGTATTGCAAAAACGTAAAAAATATATGTTCGTTTGTAAATATGTTAGTAAACACAACATGATATTCGGAGGTACGGAACCCTCGATGCAGGAGTCAAAATCATACTCGTGCACGTTTGAAAATGATTACAGCCATCAAATTATTAGTTATAACAAAAATCCAAAGTGTTTGTTTTTCTTTGTACTTAGTTTGAACACGGGCAAAGCCGCGGGATATTCTAGTTGTAATATTCAGATTAAGGAATAATATAGCCAGAATGTGATAGAACTAAACATGAAGTCAAACAATAATACTCATTACTGTGATAAGTAAAAAAAATTAAAAAATAAAAATAGTTAAGGGATTTTATTATAATAACTAGCATTGCCCGCGGCTCCGCCCGCGTTCAGATGACCTAAAACCAAATTCTTAGGTTTTACATATTAGCATACTCTTACTTTGCAGTCTTTGTATTTTTTCTCAGAAATACGATATTTTCCCGCGGTAAAAAGTATCCTATATGTTGATTCGGATAACCAGCTATCAACATACCGAATTTCATCTAGATCCCTTCAATGGTTTTTCTGTGATGCGGTAACAAACAGACAGACAGACAGACAAAAATTCTAAAAACTATAGGTTCGGCCTCTGTATCGATAATAATGTTTATTTCAATAAGATTTTCCAAAAACAATCTTATGTACTGATTCGGATTAGTTACAATTTTATTATATGCATAGAAAAAAAAATTAAAAAGCTATGCTTTAAGCTTATGCTAAAGCTTTCAAGGCGATAAGAACTAAAGCTTAAAAATATATTATACTCAAAAAAAATATAGTATTATTTTTTCTATTCACTATTATTCATATTTGTCGTTAATTTATAACGTTTGAGACGTTATAAATTAACGACAAATATTTTAAAATAATTTTTTCCATAATATTTATTTTGTCAACGTGAACATCGCAACTGCAATTGAAACTGTATTTGCCATAACCATGTATCAAAATTTCAGAATACCTAGATCAAATAGTGTAGTATACCTTATAAACTAAAAAGAAAACCTTCGTCTTCTTAGGGTTCCTAAAGACAAATTCGTTTTATCATATATATTTATCATATATATATATATATATATATATATATATATATATATATGTATATATATATGTAAATATCTTATAGGAACCACTAGGTTATTTTGTAGACAATGCAAATACCTAAATGAGGGCTGTAAAAATTTTCAGTACACATACCTAAGCGTGTAACATCTTTTAATAGGTCTTTTTAAATGGAGTTGTTTCTGAGTGACTTTTTTGTTCAATTCAATTGTAGTAGGGTTGAACTCGTACTTCTAAAGCTATAAGCAGTGTTTTTATTATTAATTCCATTTTTTTCTAGGTACGCCTTCCGTATTTACGACCTAGATGACGACATGTACATCGGTAGAGAAGATTTGCTTGAGGCTACAAGACTTCTAACTAAAGGGGAACTGCAAGCCCAAGAACGTGATGAAATAGTGGCCAGTGTGTTGGACGAGGCCGACGTCGATGGCGACGGACGACTCTCGTTCATGGACTTTGAACACGTCGTTGTTCGTGCACCAGATTTCCTATCTACGTTCCATATAAGAGTGTAATAAAAATGTTAATTAATATTAAATATTATTAAAAATTAGCGTGTGGTCAACCGTTTTAATTAAAATAATAAAGTTAGGTACCTTCTGTAAAAAATACTTATTTACCTATATGCTTGAAAGAAATTTTAAAGTTAAATATATCGTCTTAAATGAAAATTACTTTAGTCTCGTACCTAATCACTTACATACTCCTTTTAAGGAAGTTACCTGCTGTCGCTATCAATTTAAAAATATCCTGAAAAATCTTAGTGAATGAATTCGTGAAGTTTAACACTAGCTTTAGTGCTAAATAAGCAGAACGGCCAGACTTTTCTTTTGCCTTCTTATAGATTATATTTTTATTTTTTTATTCTAAAAGTCAATGGTAACAAATTTGATATTTTATTACCTACTAGCAAAACCCGCGGCTTCGCTCGCGCTTAAGTTACAAAAAAATCTCTAAAAAGGTAGGTTTCATACAAACTTTCATGCCCAATTTTACCCCCTTATGGGATAAATTTTGAAAAATGCTAAAATACGTATTTATTTAATCGTATTGAAGAAGATTAATACCAAGTTTCAAGTAATCCTGATCACAAATATTTTTTGGCTTGTAGTATAATGTGTTTTCCCGTGGGAATGAGATAATCTCCCGCGGTAAAAAGTATCCTATGTCACTCTCCAGCTCTCCAACTATCTCCACACAAAAAATTACGCCAATCCGTCATTCCGTTTCGTGAAACGTGAAAGAAGGATAAACAAACAAACAAACAAACAAACAAACAAACAAACAAACAAACAAACAAAAAAACAAACAAACAAACAAACAAACAAACAAACCAACAAACAAACCAACAAACAAACAAACAAACAAACAAACAAACAAACAAACAAAACAAACAACAAACAAACAAACAAACAAACAAACAAACAACAAACAAACAAACAAACAAACAAACAACAAACAAACAAACAAACAAACAAACAAACAAACAAACAAACAAACAAACAAACAAACCAACCAACCAACAAACAAACAAACAAACAAACAAACAAACAAACAAACAAACAAACAAACAAACAAACAAACAAACAAACAAACAAACAAACAAACAAACAAACAAACAAACAAACAAACAAACAAACAAACAAACAAACAAACAAACAAACAAACAAACAAACAAACAAAACAAACAAACAAACAAACAAACAAACAAACAAACAAACAAACAAACAAACAAACAAACAAACAAACAAACAAACAAACAAACAAACAAACAAACAAACAAACAAACAAACAAACACACTTTCACATTTATAATATTAGTATGGATATGGATGTGATGTTCGATCAAAATTCAAACATCACGGAATTATAACCGAGATTATTTACAGTTGGATGTTGGCGCGACTGTCAACTAGCTAAATTTTATATTCACTGAAAATGTTACGTATATATTTTTTAGGGTTGACATAAAATAGTATTGTAATGAATTATGAGGTTGGATCTCATAATTTTAAATCGCAGGATGAATGTTATAAGTCGAATATAAAAGTTTGATAACTAACAATAAACAAATTAAAAAAAAACTTTTTATCCAACTATAAATAATAAATGCGAAAGTTTGTGGAAAATGAAGATGTGATGTATGGATGGATGTTAGTTACTCTTTCACGCAAATGAATGATGGGGCTGAAGGAAATCGCTAGTTAATAATATTAAATTTTTATTTTGATAGCTTTAATTATTAGTACATTTTATCTAACGATTAAAATATCAGCCTTAAATATGTAAAGTTATGTACATATATATGTAGGTATAACGCAGCGAATGTAGAATGTGAATGAAATATATGGTAGTGCGGACACGCCTACTTATATTGGTACATACTAACAAAATAAATATTTACCACATGCAAGAATCGATCCCGTATAAAAGGCAATGGCTATGCGTGGCATAAACATGACTATAACTAATACACTTAAAAAAACCAAGGTCGTGAGAATAAATTCTGATTTTTAAAATTAATTAAACCTTATGACATTAATTTATTAAGATTTAAAAAACCCATTTGAATTCAAATTAAATTAACCCTCGCCTGACTAATTTAAAAAAGGCAAATTTTAAACGTTATTAAAACAGCCGACGCGCCAACCCTTGTATTTGAGGAAAGTTGACAGCCGTCGGCTTAAATGTAACGAGACAGGTAACTTATTAAAGAATATATTATTACCTTATTTTTATCTTATCTATACATATAATAAAACTCTGAGTCGAATCTGTACATTAATTTTTTTTTGGAAAATCAAGTTATTACCGATACAAAGGCCGTATCTATAGTTTTTAGAATTTTTGTCTATCTGTATGTCTGTCTGGGAACGCATCACTAGAAAACTACAGGACAGATTTTGATGAAATTTGGTATGATGATAGATGGTTATTCGGATCAACATATAGGATACTTTTACTGCAGGAAAATGTCTTATCTCTGAAAAATCTATACATATAATAAAAATGTAACGGATCGCTGTCTGTACATGGAAGATATATGAGAAAAAATATTATTGGGACTTTTATGAACGCAATAGAAACCAAAACAATGGTTGTTAGAATTATTGTTTGTTTATCTGTTTGTCTATGCGTTTGTGCACGCTAATCTCAAAAACTTAACATTTAGTGTTTGTTTCATGTCTATCGGTTCATAAATAAAAAAGTTATGACAATTTAAAGAATTACGTCGAACATTTGTTAAATCTTAACCATTTTTGTACGTACTAATCTCCAAAACTGTTGGGACCAATTTAAATAAAATTTTGCATGGTGGTACCTTATATCCCCGGTCAACATTTTAGAAAATTTTCATCCCGAAAAATTGAAGAGTTCCCGTGGGATAGTTAAAAAAACTATAGTAACTTATGCAGGTTATTGCACAACAACTTATGCAGCTTATTACACAACACGGCATGCCGATACTTTATGTTGCCAGTAAAACAACAGGTTACTTTTATCCCGGAAAACTGAACGGTTCCCGTGGGATAGATCTGTTTGTGTTTTTCTAGAGGCGAACCCGAGCGAAGTGATGGTGAGCCGCTTATCCATACTAAACGTTAAAACGTTACTAGGGAAGAACCGAAACGGAGCGAGATTGAGCGCTAATTCATAATAAAATATATTAAAACCCATGAAAGACATAAGTATATCATATCCTGCCTTATTTATATGCTTTGCGCTGTACAGTCACGAGCATAAATATATTATGACTATGGAAAGTTCGGCAATAATATCTGATTGTATGGTTCATTCATTAATATCTATTCATACGATGACAGTAACGCCGTGCACATATGTATGACATCGAAAGAATAACAAAACTATCTGACACATAATGTAAAAATATAGGATGCCACATCGACTTTTAAAATATCTAATAGGTACTTTCTTAGATTTACGCGAATATAACGTTAAAATGTAATTATAAAATACATTAAATATTTATCACATGCAAGAATCGAACCCGTATAAAAGGCAATGGCTATGCGTGGCATAAACATGACTATAACTAATACACTTAAAAAAACCAACGTCGTGAGAATAAATTCTGATTTTTAAAATTAATTAAACCTTTGACATTAATTTATTAAGATTTAAAAAAACCCATTTGATTTCAAATTAAATTAACCCTCGCATTTTAAATAAAACTTCTAAAACTTTAATCTCTCCCGTGACCATGATTGCTGTAAAGCATTCGAAACGTCGGACAAATATTAAAAAAAAGGAAAAACGTGAAATTCAAAATAAATCCGCGGAATAATCCAAAAAGATAATTTTAATTAAAAATATCTCCACCTCTTAAATGCTTTGACCATACAACAATGCTCATGATTGTACGTCATATTATATGCAATAACACGCTATATTTTAAAAGAGCGCTCTTACTTCAGAACTCTAGGTTCTCATAAATATTAAATTGGCAATATTGTTTTCGCGTAAAATTCGGACTTCGGATCTTTCGCTTAGTCAAAATAAACAGACAATGAACCTATAGGTACGTGTTTTCAAAACATCAATAAGCTTTGCTTTCTAACGTCATTCTCCAGATCAAATTTTAGTTATTGTGGCCTTTCATGGAGCCTATTAAAATGCACGAATATGTCCGCAGTCACTGCTGTCACTTTCAAAGTATAATTATTATTTACATATATAACAAGTTCGGTAGAAATACTCCAAGACCGATGAGAGATCAGGTACAGATAAATACAGAAAGGTTGTAACCTCATCAACTTAAAAATAAAAAAAAATGTACAAAAACGCCCAAGAACTTAACATGACCTAACCTGAGATTCGATCCCAAGACTTCAAAATCTACCGCCATAAATGTTAACTAAACAAACCAAGCAGTTATACGCTAACCTCATGGTTTAATATAAAGATCTAGCCAATTTATTACTACTTGCAGTAAAAGCAGTAGATCTTTTAGAACTCTATTCTACTTATTACTGGAGAAAGGGATTACTTGAGAAGAAACTTTTACGGCGGTTATTTTATATTTAACTCTTGATTCAAAAAATTCAAAACATTTAAGCTTAGACGGAAATAATAAAAAGCTTTTTAAAGTGATAATATAAATTTGATTATTATTTTTTTGTTTTCGAATATTGCATCTATCTATTTCTCAAATCTCAGAGGACATTTTGTAATTTACAATTTCTCGTACACTTTCTGTAAACAAATGACTCAAAGAAATTGTGAAGAAAACACAGCTCTACTTTTTTACATTAAAACAAAGAGTATCCCAAGTACTCTGACGATATAATAATACCAAAATAACATTATACGCATAATTTATTAAACGGCTAAAATCTTAGAAAAATATACACAGCATTTTCCTTTATTCATCAGTTTTAAGTAAGCCCCAACTGTGTACTGTGTGCCTGTAACAAGTACATATATATTGCCTTTTAAACATCTAAAATCTTAGTCTCTCCCGTGACCATGTGCCCTGTAAAGCATTCGAAACGTCGAGAACCAAAAATCAAAATAAATCCGCGAAATTATCGGAAAAGATAGTTTTATTTAAAATACAAATATGTAACATTCAATATTTCTAACTGTATTTTTATGTGTAATAAATTATATAGTTATAAGTCTTTCGTAGTTTTCAACTTGGTTCATAAATCAACATAACCACTTCTATTTCTAATGGAGCCGCTGAAAAATCGCTTTCTCTGTTTTCTATTAGTTCATTTATATAAAATATATCTAATATTTTAAAAGATGAAAGAGAGGAATATTTTTATTGTCTAGTTTGTAGGGTTGTAAATAAGGTCGTTGATAATTTTTCACACACATAGACACACATATGAAAAAATGTACCTATATCAAATTGAGAACTTCTTTTTTTAAATCAGTTAATAATGCACCGGTAATTACAACATGATTCCGATACAAACTGTCCTAAAAATAAAATGGGAACTCGTTAAAAGATTGTGGTTGGTACGAATCTTAAAGGAAAATGCATAATCAATATCCACGAGACGATATGTATTATGTTTTAATTTATATTCTAGTGTCGATGTAGTAAACATTAAGCATGATGCTGAAAATACTTTATTTTGTCTACGAAAAGCTGTGAATGAAGCAATTATTATCACTTCTTTCATATATTGGCATGGTGAGTGTTTTTTTTATTTTTTCTGTAATAAAAAAAATGGTTTATGAGTGTTTTTTTGTATTTTTTTTATATATTTTTTGTAATAAAAAAAGATAAGAATTATTTAGACAGCCCGCTAAAATAAATGTCAAAGTCAAAAACAATAGCATGTTTTTGCTGTTTATGCTACTATTCTCGTTATTGCCATACTTCGTTTACTTTCTGTAAAGAATAAGGGATATTATTTTTTACTCTTTTAGTCCTTACGATAAGCACATAAGTATATATCTATCTATACTAATACTAGCAGTACCCGCGGCTTTTCCCGCGCTTAAACTACTAAGAAAAAACAAATTCTTTGGCTTTATGTTATAAATAATAATAATTTGATGATACACCGACTGCAGCGCCACCGGGTCCATTTGCGAATTCAAACCTTGCAGGGATCCACTCGAACGTACACAAAAAATATCATTAAAATTATCCCTGCCGTTAGGAGAAGATCAGTGACATAACGACAGCAGCGCCACCTACCGGGTCCAATTGTATTTTCAAACCATCCACGAACCCATTGAAATACGAGGTGAGGGTGGGTCGCTAGTAAATAATAAAAAAGAAAAAGTAAAACTTATTACCTATGGGCTATGTTCCATTAATGGGTTATGAATTTAAAGTTACTAATAAAACGAAACACTTCTCTTTATAACTTTTTATATATTTGAACTTTATAATAAACACTAAGAAGGTATCCACACGACCGAATATTAACACTACAAGAGACAGATAATAACAGAGACAAAATAGCAAAGTTACACAGTTTATATACTATTAGCCAAATAGTCATAGCAACTACTTATTGCATTAAGATTTTTTTTCTTTTTTTTTTTCTTTTAGCACCTGTTCAAAAACTTGAAACCAATATCTAGCTGCTTGTTAAGTACGTACAAGGTTTTATTTAATTTACACACATAATTATTTTACTTTCATATAGACTTCCTTATTTAGGTTACCATTTAAAAGTGCAATTTTCACGTCTAAGTGGTGAATTAATAAATAAAAATGGTTAGCAAAGGCAACTATAAATCTAGAAATAGTTATTCTTGCAACCGGTGTGGCTGTTGTAGATATTGTTGATTGAATCCTCTGGCAACTAAACGGGCTTTAAATCTTATGGGTTTCCCAAATTCATCATTTTTAATATTAAAAATCCATTTGCAATCTATATTATTTTTATCTTTTGGTTTTGGAACTAATGTCCAGATGTTATTTATTAAAAAGTGATTTTGTTTCATCTTAAATTGCATTTTCCCATAATATTCTATCATGAAGAGATTTTACTTCGTTATACGAATTAGATATATTACAATATGAGAATTGAGCATACATAAATAATCATTATCAGTTTCATCAGGGTATTTGTTTTTTAATCTAGCACTCCTAAGCTCAACTATATTATCAGTGTTTTGATTAAGATTACTATCTAATTGTGACGTTAAATTATCATCAACTCAGCCTATTAAAATAATAACAATCTTTCTTCATATGTCCTTTTCGTCCACAATGGTGACATTTTTCAATGTAGGATTTCTTCCTTTTATTGACTTTATTGTTTTGTTGATAATAATTATTTAACGGTTTTCCATTTTCAAATTTTCTTTTTTTATAAGTGTGGTTTATATGTTCTATTTGTAAAATCTTATTATTGGTATTACAACTTTCATTTTTTAAATTTACTTCATGATCCAACAGTCTGGTTTTAACAAAAGATAAGGTTAAATTGTCTTCAGACAAAGTTTCTATAGCGGTTATAACACCATCGTAGGTATTTGGAAGTGTAAGTAATAAATGTGACACTTTATCGATTTCTTGTAACTTAGCTCCCGCTGCTAGCAATTCCGTGATTAAATCATCGAAAATCACGAAATGTCTTATTAATGGTGCATCGCCTTGTAATTTTAATCTCAACAATTTCTTTCTTAATGCTAATTGCATAGCAATACCTTTACGTTCGTATATTGCATCAAGACTACTTAGAATTTCTTCAGCTGTCCTGTTTTCTTTAGCAAAACAAAGAAATGAATCGGAAAGATATTCAACTATAACACTCTTCGCTATTCGATTATTTTTCTCCCAATCGAGATGCATACGCGGTCCATCAATCACTTTTAAAACGTCCATTTCGTCAAGTAGTGCGCGTATTCTAAATTTCCACACGCTATAGTTTTCTCCGTTAAACGGTGCAATGTTCCTTTTCATCTTTAAATTTTCCATTGTTAATAAATCGATATGTTTTTTAATGTAGGTATTTCAATATCACTTTTTAAACAGTTAACACATTGAAGGCTCTGGGCGCATAACCTATTGGGTTATATACTTAAAGTTACTAATAAAACGAAACACTTCACTTTATAACTTTTTATATATATTAACTTTATAATGAACACTAGGAAGGTATCCACACGACCGATTGTTAACACTTCAAGAGACAGATGATAACAGAGACGAAATAGCAAAATTACACAGTTTATATAATATGTACGCTTAGCCAATTAGTCATAGCAACTATTTATTCCATTAGGATTAATTTATTTATTGAACATTAAAATGAAGTCATTTATACCAACAACCATTAATAATCAATTAATTAATTAAGGTCCTTCTAGACGATTTCGGTTATGGCGACCAACTCAACTAAGTCTAGCTAAAGGCTCGGGACAAAATACAAAATTGCGTGCGCAGACGCAACATGCACTCTCTATTCCTTTAACAAGTTCCAATGGGTCGTCCCATTTTAACACCGCCGGTGAGAAATCAGACGTAGGACTGACAGTTGGACACGGCCGTAGGTGTAGATTTCGAATTGCTCCAAACGACAAAAAACCCCAGTATCTATTTTAGTCCGACCCGGGAGTTGAACCCAGAATCTCAGGATATACGACCGCAAATGCTAGCCACTCGATTATTATTTATATACAAAACAGAAAATATACTTAAATACATAACAAATACAAGAATAGTGAAATATTAATCTCTATAAAACAAATCTTAACATAAAAAAGGAAAAAGTAATATAATCGCTCTTCGAACCTAAAATTAATTTAAAGGTTATTGCTCTATAAAACTTTTGCAGACGCTTTTTATATTGTACCGTAAAGTGGACATAAGCGTTGCGTCATAAAATTATTAGGAGATGAGACTTTACCAATGTTTTGACGTAAAACCTGAAGTTATGGTGCCTTTGAAAATGTTCTTTCCAAATCTTTTATTAGGATCTTCTTTACTGCCTCGGTGGTGTGGCGGCTAGCATGTACGGCTGCACACCCGGAGGTCCTGGGTTCGAGTCCCGGGTCGGGCCAAGTTTAGTTATTGAGTCTTTCTGTATAGTAAGCCTCAGTAACAGCCCGTTGGGAAGTTCTCAGTAACACACAGTTGGGAAGTTGGCGGTGTTTCACCCCCGTGCCTCGGAGAGCACGTAAAGCCGTCGGTCCTGCGCCTTAACCCTCACCGGTCGTGTCGAGCGGTCGTCCCACCGGAGTATGAGAGTGATAGGAACAGAGAGTGCACGTTATGTCTGCGCGTACACTTGTGCACTATAATATCTCCTGCGCAGTTGGCTAGTCTCAATGAGATTGGCCGCCGTGGCCGGAATCGGCTTGGAAAACATCATCATTAGGATCTTGCGGTGAAACGTTTCCTGAATGATTAAAAGTATACTGTTCATGATTTGCTACTTTGTTTGAGCTGTTTTGTCTTGGCTTATTTATATATAGATTAGTTATAAAGTAAAAAGTTTATTACAAAGAGTAACAATCACATTAAATAAATATATTGGGACATTTCTACACCACATTTTGAACTAACGACCAGCCCTTTGTTTACTCCGGGCTTAACTGCAAGTTCTATCCCAATTAGTAACCCCAAAAATTTACTTACTATATTATAGAAATTATAAGAAAGAATCAAAATTTGGAACAACAAAGCGCGCAAATAGACAGAAATAGCAAACGAAAACAAACCGTTTATAAAATTTTAACAAAAATGTATGTAGTCTAATGATAGAAATATCAGTATGTATAAACATTACATCCTTAATTGCTTATTGACAATACAGATTGCCATAGACGAGGATTTATTTAAAAAAAAAACATCTATTTATTAATTATTTTTTTGCATTGTTCAAAAAATTAATAATTTAAAAAAAAACTTTATCCATTTAACGAAACTTTATCCATTTAATGCAAAATTTCGGTAACAGGGCGGCCTTTTTTTACAGTGCTTAGGGTCAGCGCTAAGGTTGAATTCGGCACTGTTCTATTAAACTAAAAATGAAATCCAAACTCAATAAAAGACACGGATATAAAGTAATTTTGTTACATACAAATACAATACATAGAAGCAAAACCAATTGTGCAATGATCATAATTTTGCGTTCCCCTCTAAATCCCCGTCACGAATATGTACTGTTATCAAAGGCAAAAGGAGATACGGAATTGCAATGGAAATGTAAAACTTTGTGTATTCACTTGTAACATCGTATTGCAGTTTAAAATTTCATGTGTTATTGCTTATAATATCTAATTAATTAATTAATTTTAAATAATGATTTATCGATGATGCTTTACTTGGCGCCATAGTATCATTTACCCAGCAATGGCAATAAGAATTATATATTATATAGGTACATATGTTACAGTCAAAGTAATAAATGTGTTTAGTATAAGTAATTACCGGTTCTTATTAATAATAATTACAATAATTGGTTGATCTAATAAACATTCCAATACACTGTTTCTAAAACAGAATTTTATTCGATATTATTCCCGCATATTTTACATTAAATTCAAACTCAGTGACAGATCCCACTCGAATTGTAATTACTCTCCATTGGTTATTTTCAACCAGCAAAAACATAAAGAAAGTTAGAAGATACCAACCAGGATAACGACTTCGCAAATAAAAAAGTGAAATCTAACTGGATACCAAGTTCTTTCTAAGCTCCGTGAATCATGGCTCCTGTCATGCACAGAATTCATATAATTATATTTGCTTTGCATTTATTTATAATTGCTTTAAAAGAAATTCTGTTATACCAAGTTACCAAATTTTTACTCGCCAAGTAATTTATAAAAAAACATTGTTTGTACTACGAGGATGATAAGTTCTACTTCAACAAGAACGATATCACAAAAGAAAACTTGCCTTAAATGATTCTTGTAATATAAGTCAATGCCAGTAGGTATACCGCCCGTTGGAAAGTATATAATAAATATATAAAAGAAAGTCGTGTTTTACAACACTTATAACTCGAGAACTGCTGAACCAATTTTCGTGATTTTTGATTGGTTCGATTTGTCTCCACCCTGAATAGCAGAATAATTAAAAAATCGGAGAATTTCACGAAAAAAATAATATATTTATATTTAAGCGAGCGAGAAGTACCTGAGCGAAGCGAGGGTGAGTCGCTGGTTATTAATAATTTTCAAAGAATTAGGTACCAACAGTAACATATAAATTTCCTTTTTCACACATATTTTGTTGATAATACGATCTTTTGCAAACAAAATCACAAATAATATGGCTATCTAGTTAATTTCAGATCAATTCAACAAGATTTATTTACTCTGAAGGCACGCATTCTTCAATGGGTTCAATGTGGTTTTCATTTAACAAAGGAAGATTTAAATGTAACTACGCAAATCACTTTTATCTAATAGCCTTTAGCAAGCAAAACTTTATTGCAAAGTGCGACTTAATAATCTTAATAAACAAAAATTTTATCTTTCCACAAATTATTTTACAAAAAATTAATTAATATCTTACGCTTTCAATATTTAATAAAGAGGTAAATTGATAAATATCTTTTGCCAATTGCCTCTGAGGCTCGGTCGTCTAGTAGCTGATATGTACTGCTACTATAGTTACAGATCCATTGGTTCTGGGTTCAATTCCCGGGTTGGGCAAAGTATAGTTATTGAGTAATTCTATAATATAAAAAGTCTCAGTAATAGCCCGGAGTTGGGAAGTTAGCGGTGTTTCACCCTCATGTTAGGGAGAGCAACGCTGTCGGTCCTGCGTCTGATCTCTCACTTGTGGTGAATTGTCGTTCCATCAGAGTATGAGAGTGACAGGAATAGAGAGTGCGTTGTAATATCTCCCGCTTGGCTTCTTGGTTAGTTAGTCTCAGTGAGATTAGCCGACGTGGGCAAAATCAGGAGGCCACCATCACGTATATGACAACACTTGTCTCAGTTTGTAGTGACCCATGAACGAATTAGAGACTCGTTCATGTAGTGACCATACTCGCTGTGCCAACGGTCGCGGGTTCCAGTCCTGCTGTGTGATGAGCATGAATGTTTGTACTCTAGTAATGGATGCTTATTTTTATAATGTGTATGTATTTAAAGTTATATCAGTGTAGTGTATCAACCAACTGGTATCCATATCACAAGCCTCGTAGCTTACCATGGAACTATATAACGATGTGTGTTAATGTCCCAACATATTTAATTATTATTTATATATACCGTTTGAATCGTAGTAATATAGTAGGTAGCAAGTCAGGCTTGAGGTCTCTGGATAACGGGTTAATAGAACCTCTATGATTTACTATATTCAAATCACAAATGAATAAATTGCGTAATAATACGGACCCGTCAGTGCACGATTCCTTTTATTTATACATACATGTCTTACAGAATCTATCACTATCAAACGAACTCAAGTTCGCAGCATCAGGAGCATAAAAATTTAGTTCAAATAAATATCAATAGATGGCGTTATCCTATAAAGCCAAATTGTAAAAGAAAAAATAGATTCCAAAAAAGTATATTCTTATACTAGCGGCTCACCCTCGCTTCGCTCAGGTTCGCCTCTAGGAAAACAAAGACAAACTTATCCCACGGGAACCGTACATTTATCCGGGATAAAAATATTATTATTATATAATCATAATTTTGTATAGACCATTATTATGAAGTTAAGTAAAGTTTCAGTCACTGCTACTGAACAGAGAAAGAATAGATAGATATAAATAGTTCAACAAAAATGTTCTTTTTTATTTATGAACCGATTGACATGAAACAAACACTAAATGTTAAGTGAAGCTTACCACAATATATTAGTGAGAACCACATCTAAATCGGATAAGCCGTTTCTGAGGTTAACGTGCAAAAACAAACAGATAAACAGGCATAAAATCTAACAATCATTGTTTTCAAGGTGTTTTATTCAAGGTCCCAATAATATTTTTTCTTAAAAATATCTTCCATTTACAGACAGCGTTCCGTTACATTTTTATTATATGTATAGAAAAGTAGATAAATGCTTTCTGAAATCAAAGTTCAAATCGTTATTTCATTAACCGTAGAAATGTCAGCCATTAATTACTCATTAACTAATTTAAATAGTTTTTTCCACTGAGCATTAATAAATATTATTGTTTGAATTTTTTTAGTTATTTAACTACCACATTTAAAACTAGTTTAATTAATTACCTACTTTATTTTATGACATGCAAAATCTATACATATTACATACTAGCATTGCCCGCGGCTCGATGACCAAAAACCTATTTCAACTTATGTCTACTATGTGGTTTTATTAGTTCAAATAAATGGGACGTATAAAAAAGGATCCTAAAAATTGAAAATTGTAAAAAAGCAAAATAAGCAAATGAAAATGATCTAAGTATTATACTGCTGATTGAAAAAGAATCCGACGACCTTTAAAATGGTTTTAGTAGGTATTTGGCGTATCCATTCTCTTTGTTGTTCATTCCGTTTTCTAAGAATCAACCAAAATTTTATTATATTTAAATAAAATACTAAGATATATTTTAATATTTTTTTATCTCCACTTTGTCGGTGTCGGACTAAAAAATAATTCAGATTAGAGCTTAATTTACGAAACAAAAATCTTTAAAGGTTTAGCGCCATCTTACGTTAAATAGCTAAACTACTATAATTTTTTTGAATCTTCATTATTACGATAATTTTAGTAAACAATATAATATAAATAAATGTTGCTACTTCTTTATTTCAATTACGAAATAAAATTAATTTATTATTATGTTTTATATTTTACAATATAATTTCAATTTACGAACGCGTAATGGTCATCTTGGCACAACATTTATGGCACACAAAAATTCTACATTGTCTATGCTTCACAAAAAAAATTGAAGTTGGTACTTTAACATCGCTTTTGTAGTTGCGTTTTCAGCATTATCATGGCTAATATGCTGTTTTAATTAGTAAGTCTATAGAACGTGCCTCAAAAATTTGTTAATTACACGTACAGTGCAAAGACTATTTGATATTTTAAACGATTATATGATTACCTGCTTTCATTTGACAAATTGCGCTAGACCGCATAAATAAAATGGCAGCCCTACCACGTAGAATAATCAAAGAGACACAGCGATTGATGCAGGAACCTGTGCCGGGAATTAGCGCGGTGCCTAGTGAGAACAATGCACGCTACTTTCACGTTATCGTCACCGGTCCCGAGGACTCACCGTTCGAGGGAGGACTTTTCAAATTAGAACTATTCCTTCCAGAGGACTACCCTATGTCAGCGCCTAAGGTTAGGTTTATAACAAAAATTTATCATCCGAATATAGATCGACTCGGTCGTATATGCCTTGATATTTTGAAAGACAAATGGAGTCCCGCACTGCAGATCCGCACGGTTCTACTTTCGATTCAGGCGTTACTATCTGCTCCTAACCCCGACGACCCGCTCGCGAACGATGTTGCTGAGCTGTGGAAAGTTAACGAAAGTGAAGCTATCCGAAACGCAAAGGAGTGGACCAGGAGATATGCCATGGATAACTGAGCGCCCTCCGTCGCATCCAGTGCCTCCCCCACGCGCTACACGAAGTGGACGTAACTAACATATATATCATGATTTTAAGAGTGCAAGTTATGTTTTACAACCTAGATCGAGTAACTTGTGAAGAGACAATTGTGGATAAATTTTTATTATCGGCGGAAGCCGCCGTTGTGGCGCCCCGGCCTAGCGCCCACTCAGGTCAACCTCTTGCATTTCCTTATAGCCTCGCCCTTCATTGTCTCAGTGTAGTCCAAAAATCCCACAGATTATTGTTTACCTTATCACATGTAGCTTCGTTATGATATTAGGTATGCATATTTTTTTACTATAATTATAATAGCTAAATAATGAAATTCCCGAGACCTTAATGTATATATTTCATAGTTGATCAAATTTGGTTAATTTTATACAAAGGATAAAAGTGTATCGTCACAAAGTTTAATGCCTTTGTAAATCTTATCAGCATATATGCAAGACAATGCAATATTATCTGTTTTTGATCTCTATGGATATTGAATTTTTTTTATCATAGAAAGTGGAATATTCAGTAATTTATTTTCCAGTGATTATCTCCATTAACATGATTTAAAAGTGAATCTTGTGTACTATTTACGTCTTGTATAAAAAGTTATCAATAAATTGTATTTATGTAAATTTGATTTGGCTTTGTGAGCAACTTGAAAATACATAATAAACAAATGCTAATCCCTATTTTATTTCACAGAGAGTTCTCCCTGTACACAATAACACAATACTCTATGATTTGTCTTCGATAAGTGCTTATTTTCCCATTAAAAGAAAAAAATTGCTGCTTTTGACCTTTATATAGTACTTGGGTAATATTCGAAAATTTTATATATTGACAAAAAGACACCTCTTAGTGACAAGCAATTTTTTTGACTAATATATAAAAATCTAAGGGTAGAAGGATTTATTGTTAAAGAACTTCATGAGAATTTGAATAAACTAGTCTTCAGTACATACTAATTTGCACTATAAATGTGTGATTGTGTTGTTGCATCTAGTTAATTTAATAAAGGTAGGTATGTATTATATAAAAATGTCTTCTGAAGTGTGTTGGCTTCTTTTATATGAAAGAGATTTTATTTGATAAGAATGAGCTTATTTTAAAATGTAAAATCTAATAAAAATTAGCTGAATTATTAAGAATTATAATAATAGAATTTCATTATTGATTAGTTGAACAGTAAATATTAATATTATTTATTAATAATGTAGCAATGGTAGCACAGTGGTAACACCCTCGTGTGGGAAACTAACCGAGTGAAGCAGGTTCAAATCCCAGGTCTTGCACTGATATATTCATGTGCAAATCATTTCCAACATGATTACCACATATCTTAAAGGAAAGACATCACAAGGAAACCTGCATCTCTAAGAGAACCTAGCAAGTTCTCCAAAGATATGTGAAGTCTGCCCACCTGCACTTAGCCAGCGTGGTGGACTATGGCCTTATCCCCCTCATATTGAAAGTAGGCCTGTGCCCAGCAGTAGGATGTTAATAAGAGCTGAATATAATGAAGCAATACATGCCACAATAGAACTATAATTGAAATTTAACAATTATAAAGTATATAGTTTTTATTTAGTTTATTGTATATTTTACGTGCAATTTACACATAATCCCTTAAATATTTAAGTAAAATGTCTTTAAAAATCGATCAAATAATGAGTCGTATGTTGTTTACATAAAAAAATGCTGATTAGTTTCAATATAATATTCTATACATTTAATTAAAAGTACAAATAATGAGGTCAAATCTTTAAATAATGGTTACTGATATCGTATGAGTTATCATTTTGTTGTTTTGTTCATTGAGAAATAAAACTACATTGATATTAGAAAAGTTTTTATTTTGTGTAAAAAAATATTGTTTACATTCAATTCAAAAACAATATTTCTTGTTATTGGTTTCATTATTTTCATTACATCCGTAAGATTTTTTAAATTTTAATTTAATCATAAGTGTCAACTGTCATCAATTAAAATTTAAAAATCACCTCGTTTCTAATTGACAACGAGGTTGCCATGTATTAACAGTATCAATACATGGCAATAATTTGGCAGCATCGACAAACGAAAAACACCATTCATGACAAGAAGAAGAAGAATTTGTCATTTTCTTTCGCCAGGTGTCGCGATCACTATAGCCCTCAGTATAATATTGTAAAGCTTTATAGCCTGAATGAATTTTTTCTCATTTTATTTAAAATTTAATTAAAATGACAAATTGTGCAATGCCAGGATGCAAAGAAACTGAATATCATTTGTTCCCAACAGACAAAAACTTAAGAAATTGTGAGATATAGCAATAATACGACCAAAATTGGTGACATCACATTATATATGTGAGGCTATGTGGGCATCATTTTGAAGAAAATGATTTTAAAACTCTTAAATCATCTACAAGTTATATTTTATTACTTTTTCATACAAACTTTCATCCCCCATTTTACCCCCTTATGGAATTGAATTTCGAAAAATGCTATGACACGTTTTCATTTAATTGTATGGAAGAACATTAATACCAAGTTTCAAGTAATTCTGATCATAAATAATTCTTTGCCCATATAACCTTTATTACCCCCTTTATTATTTTTACCACTTTAAGGAATGTATTTCGAAAAAAACCAAATTAATATTATTTCTTATTTTTTATCTTAAAACTAAACACCACTCTCTGTGTATTTCACATTAAGAATGTCCCAGTTTTATACAATCTTTAATCCCCTATTTTACCCATTTAGGGGATGAATTTTGAAAAATCCTATCTTATCAGGTGCCAACATTATATATAAGGAATACGTTCAAAGGTTTCCAGCGGCAGCTGTGTGTTCATCCATCAAGTCAGTCAAGACCACCACAGTATGCACCTCTCCTTTTCAATTCTTTCTGTAGCTGGTCTAACTTCCAGGTACAATACATTGCGCAGATAAGATGCTAACACAATAGAAGCAAAAAACCAGGTATAAAAGATTCTCACAATAAATTGCTTAACCTCAAACTGAGTGTAAATAGGCTATATTTTTGACGCCCTACTTTCGAGAAATCTTCCTCATTACAGTACTAAAGCGCATTATGCAGCAACACAGAGCAGAAAATAACTGGGTTTTCGTGTTGTGCGTTAAAATGCGGTATTATGCTCTGTAATTGGAATTATACATTGTCGAAAATAAAGTAAATTGACTGTTGGAAGTAAAATCTTACCTCTAGCCTCTAGGTCATTGATTTATAGAATTTTTGTATATCAATGCTGTAGGTAAATTAGGTTTTATTTATCTTAGGTCATATTAGCTCAGTAGCAGCCGATTCATTTCGAAGATTAGGGTTCGTATTGCGCAACTCTCGGGAGTTCAGTAGTCCTGTAGTAATACGGTAACTATATTACGCTCTAGTCCGAAGCAAACTGGAAACAAGCGCCTGCGTCTGGCACCCATACGAGAAAAAGTATGGGCTTATATTGGAAAAAGTACAAAAGGCCTTCCTGAGATACCTATTCAAACGATGCTATGGATATTACCCATTTCTATACCCAACCAAATTTCTTTTAGGTTGCTTAGGTTTCAACTCCTTGGAAGTCAGTTGGACTTGTGACCAACTAAAAACTATGTGCCGAATTTTGCGAGGAGACGTTGATGCTCCGGATCTTCATGCCCAACTGTGTCGCATTCATGCCCCAATTATCAACAATCTCCGCCCCCGAAAAAATAAGTTATTCGTTGTCCCATATTGTCGCACTATTGCTCGAACCATGGCACCTATACCGCGTTCATTGGCATCGTTCAACGCGCTCTTGGACAAGAACACTCATTGGGACCCATTCAATGACAAGTGGTCAACTTTGGTCTTTGAGTTGCTGAGGTATGCTGAGAATATTGAATAACCCTGTTATTAAACGGGGCTATTCGATGTTCTCAGCATGCTCTCAGAACCCAAGTAAAATTTACTTATGTTTTGTTTGTGTATTTTATGTTTGTAATAATTTATAATGTATAATGTGATGTAAAATATGTATAGTGGATGTAAAATAAATAAATAAAATAAATCTTTAGTGTTCTAATAGTTCTTACTGGTTCCTAATATATTTATTAATATATTAGGAAGCAGTAAGAATTATTAGAACACTAAAATATATTATATAATTTATATTTTATCTATATATATATATATATATATATATATATATATATATATATATATATACGAGCGTATTATTACGTTTTACAAAAAATGTAAAAACTATATTTTTATGGGATCTGTTTCTATATTTTGTTACACAAACTCTTATAATAAATCGATCCATACAACGCCATCTACTGACATTTATTTGCACTAGTTCTTCTTTATTTCTGATGACCCCATGATATTATCCTCTATAGTCTATACATATAAAATAAGAAAATATGTTATATCACACCAACGTTGTTGTTTGTTGTACATTGTTGTAATATGTTACTTGTTATTCAGAACCAGCGACTCACCCTTCCTTCGCTCAGGTTCATCCCTAGATACGTTTTTACGCTTAGTATAGAATATCGTTCCCTTGCTCTGCGAAAAACAAAAATATCCCACGAGAACTGTACATTTTACGGGATAGAAAGTAACCATGTGACTATAATACCCAGACTATAATTTATCTATGTGTCAAATTTCATATAGATCCGTTCAGCCGTTCTGGCCTGATTGAGTAACAAACATTTATCCAAACTAGCATTTATAATATTTATGGTATTACTTCTCTGGGCATTCCTAAAAGAGAACCTATTAAGTAAAGAGTATTGAGCCGCTTATGAACCTGATTCCTGTTTAGCTGAACATATAATCGAAATTACTGATTGAAATTATATGAAATTTTATACCTACCTTAAAGGTAATGGTTCCGAACCTCGAGGCGAACTAAAATGATGAATTTTATCTGTTAAGAAATTTTCAGTTTCTTATTTTCGACAAAACATTTTTTGAATACTTGATGGTGTTAGTATGGCCTTGTATCATACCGTTTCCGCCTGCGGCTCTTACTTCATATATTTCTATTAGTGAAATAATTATCCACTCATTCCTCCACTTAAAAACCACAAAGAGTTGCCATTTTTAAATTTTTCTTATATTTTTTTGGAATCAGTGTAATAAGTTATTATTAACAGTTGCATAAATCGAGAATCCTCTCCCATCTATGCACCAATATATTTTAAGTATAATTTTCTTTAAATTTAGTCTCTAAAGGATAACATCAGTGGAAATAAAAGGCAATCATTGTAAGTACTTATTTTTATAATAATTATAATACTATAATACTACTGCATATTCCGAGGTCCTGGGTTCGATTAATCGGGATCGGCTATATATTGGTTTTTCTCACGTTGGCAGTGATCTCCCTCCTAATCTCTCACCGGCCATAAGAAATTGCTCTACCGCACGTTGGCAGTAAGAGATAGAGAATTATAGAACATAACTAGTATCAGCGCAGATAATTTCAGAAAAATTGGTCGCCCTGAACGAAAAACAGCCAGAAAGCCTATTATTATAATATAATTCAGTATATACATTCAGTTTAGCATAAAAATAAAACAAAATAATAAATTTGTTCAGTTTATTCTTAACTTTAATGCAGACTAGAATAATACTCTTAGAAATGAGAACAACAATAGTTATTTCACATGTTAGTGTACCTACAATATATCAGCTTTCACAATAAAATGCTATTTATTATCTGTGTCTCCAATGTAAATATAAACAAATCTTATTCACAACAGCTAGCAATATAAAATTACATCAGACTGTACTATCTATATATATTTAACACAGGTGATAAAGGGCGTGACCGGTGACTATCAATTGAACAATCGAATCAATTTTGATAATCGATTTTTTTTCAAGATATTAATCAATGAAAGTAATAGACACCGGTCGTAACAGCAACACAACACAAAAAGGGGTTAAGTTGATTACAATTATACTACAATTATATAGAAAGCATCAAAACTTTGGATATAGAGAAGCGGAATGAAAATACTAAAGGGGTGGTCCTTATATTATTAGGTTGTCAAAATATCAATTTTCATTTATTTATACATAAATAAAACTCGTCCTCAGAGCGCTAAGCTTAGCTAAGGGGACATACAGGTTACACAGTTACCGCTATAGCCACACTATAAAATTTACAAAATATGACATTTTTGAAACGCTACACGAAATAATGCTTTATATATCCACTAATCAATTCATATATCAATGATCACTTCCGAGATTCAACTCGACCGAGACTCGAATCCCGACTATATAAGATACGTCACTACGGATAGAAATCCATCAGTCGCACTAATCAACTATTTTCTCAACTTATATTATTTATTGGTGTTTTAAACGTATAAAAATAAAAAAAAAAACGAATTAAAAAAAACCACGACTAATATGGAATGATATTTTTCAAATTTCTAAATAATATGGCAACACTTGAACTAAAAGCTATGACAAGAAAGATACTTATTGTCTATGGCAGAAAGGCAACGGCTAGTGCAATGCAGATCAATTTATATTTGATTTTAACTTATTTTAATAATATCTAAGCGGATATGAGCGATTGTTTCTCAAATATAGGTATACAATTAATAAATTATTAAATGGGAATAATATGTATACACATTTGATAATAACTTCTTGCGGTTTTTGCACTTGCTTGATTTTTCAAAAATATTATGCATTCATAGTGCTTTATTCAAAAAAAATACTTACACAGATGTAAAATAGTTTTTAAAGCTTAGGTTTGTTCCTAAAAACGAAGCCTACAGATTATTACAATTCATTTTAAACACAAATTACATGTTTTTGTTTTTTTTTTATTTCTTTTTATTTAGAAGCAAATGATCGCAAGCAAGTGCAAAATTTTTCCGTCCAAATACATTAACTTATAACTAATCTTATTTAGCCACGTAAGCATTGTAAGCATTCCGAACTTAGACATCACATCACTTATTTTATGAATTTGAGTATTCTTTTAATAGCTAAACTAAAAGTCCAATGAACTTATTATTACAAACTTCATTTATTATTATCGAAATATAGTTTTAAATTTCATAAAATACATTAAAAAATTTATTCCACAACGACAAATGTCATTTGACACATAAATATAGATAAAAAATTAAAAAAAAATGGAAAACGAAGAGAGTATTTTTTGTATATTATTTGCAATATTAAATAATATTTTGACATAATAAGTTCGTATGGACCTAACTTGGCTATTTAACGCAATCCAGGGCAGTTACACACGATATGTATATCAAATACAAATTAGTATTACGAAATGATATCTATCACATCGTTATAATAGTGAGCAATAATAAAATACTATGTTACATCTAACTATTCGAAACAGAAATAAGTCGATTAGATGTCTTATTAAATGAAAACATCGATTTTAAATATTTGTAAAATAAACATATTCTAGTAAAACTTTACATTTGTGTTAGGATTTTTTTAAATTTAAGTAAAAAAAAAAAAGTTTTTTATTCAAATATACATTTGTTAAACATTTTATTCCATTAAATATTGCATTATGACGTCTAATTCCAATTTAGCAATCTGAAACTAATCGTAGATAATATTGCATATTGTAGACTTTTTCTTTAATAATCGAGTATAGAAAGCATAAAATTCCAAAGAAACAATTTGATATGATGCGAAGGGAAATAGTTTAGTTCAAAAAATTCTCTACGCCATAATAATGATAATTTAAGCTGGATATATTTATCGAATACAAATAATTACTTTTAACTAAAATGAAACCAATTTCAAAATTAAATTAATAATAATTATAAATTATAATTCTTTCTAAACACAGCTCCTCCTTCTTTAAAATCGGTCTAAAACGACAAAACTTCGACTCAACTTACGCATCGGATATTATATATATTGTTATCGGATATTATATATATACAAAATATATTGTTTTATTTCTCATATCGTGGCATTTCAATACATAATTTCACGTAATATTATCACTACGCTATTATTTAGTTCGTTATAAGACAATAAACAAAAAGTCTACAATACTGCCATTCATAAGAAAAACGAAAAATATAATATCACTTAGATAACACTCTTTATAAAATACGATATATTTCAATTTATATAAAAAGTTATACATTCGTAAAACAACATACATTATATTATAGATAGTGCGTATCGGATTACACGCATTGTTAGCTAGGCCTTTTAAATACAAGGATTACTTAAAAAAAAAAGAAATTAAACGTTTTTTTCTACATTCCAATTTTAAACGTCATTTGTATGGACAAAAAAAAATAAAAAAAAAACAAAACCCTTTCTATAATATATAATCTGTCCAATAAAAACAATTCTCGCACAGATTATATACATACGTCGTTACATAATATATAATCTGTGGAATGTCAATAAAAATATAAGAATAGAAGGATAACAAAAGCGATATAACCCGAGGCGCACAGTGTACGAGTATACATACTTGTGTAAGTGCCCCGCGCAGGCACTTGTGGCGCGTTAGATGAACACGGGATTCTCTTGGCCAGTCAGCAGCCGGAACATTGATGTCGGCATAGTTTTCATTAGTATCTGAAACACGTAGAAATTATATAGACAAACAAATTATATATTTTTTTTGACTTCGTTATAGATTTAGTTAGTTACGAGTCTATGGGGTCTAATCCTAATTACGAATCTGAAATCAATATATCACATTACACAATTATAATAATCAGGTAAAAAATGGGACCCAATCAATAAATCCAAATATTCCCCACACATACAAACGTTTTGTTGAGCAGTATCCTTATCTAGTTATTTGCTTTATTTCTGAACAGAGCGAATGGATTTGTTTTAGAATCTCATGAAAGAAATAATATGACGATTTTAATATTAGTTATATTATTTTAATTTATTTATTATAATCTTATAGTTTCTATTTCTCTTTCTTTAATACAATTTGTTAATTATTGTTATAAATTCACCTGTATTGTATCTTCACTCAAAACTTTGATATATTATGTATTTTTGTACATATTAAACTATTATTATGCTTTATAATGTTTGTTATTTCATACATTATAATAAAAGTTCGCTTCCACAAAAAAACACATAAATGAATTAATAAATAAACTGATGGATTAATGGATCAACGAGTGAATGAACGAACGAATGAATGACCGAATGAACGTGTAAAGCGTGAGAAGAGTACCTCCCCGACGGAGGTGGCGAGCAGGTTGACGATGCGCTCGTGCGGCACCGCCACCACGCTCTGCGAGTTGATCTCGATGATGCGGTGTCCGACGCGCACGCCGCCGCGCTCCGCGATGCCGCCGCGCAGCAGGCTGCAGATCTGTTACAACACACTCCCATCTATTATACTATATACTACTCTATAGCTCCGTTCGAGCTAAGTTTAATTATTGAGTTTTTCTTTTAATATATTCTCAGTAATAACCCGGAGTTGAGAAGTTGGCGGTATTTCACCCCTAGACCTCGGAGAGCTCGTAAAGCCGTCGGTTCTACGCCTGATTTCTCTACGGTAATGTCGAAGTATCACCCCATCGGGGTTTGAGAGTGGCAGGAATAGAGAGTGTACGTAGTGTGTGTACTACGCATACACAGACACACGCGCTGCACTATAAAATCTTCTGCGCACCATTCATTCATACAAATATATGTATTTATAAATATGCACTATGACATATAGGCTAACGCACGGGGTTACGTGCTGGGGTCATTGAGAAGGTATAATAATTTTTCATTTTCCATTAGTTTCCAAACGAAAGTTAAAATTTTGACAGAATATTTTTATATACACATCTTTTTAAGTTTTGACTACAACCACGTACACCCACTTGTGCACTGTAATATTTGCTAACTGACACGTTGGTTTAGTGGCTAGCATGTACAACTGCAGATTCGGAGGTGTTGGGTTCGTGTACCTGGTCAGACCAATTTATTTATCGAGTCTTTCTGTTAGGGAAGTTGGCGGTGTTTTACCTCCGTGCCTCAGAGAACAAGTTAAGCCATAAGTCTGTGTATCTATATCTCACCGCGATTATCGATTGATTGATTTTGAAGTTTGAGAGTGAAGACACGAAAGGTACACTTGTATTTGTTATTTACATATGCTCTGTAATATAATATATAGATAGATGGCTAATCTCAGTTACTGTTGTCGTCGACACCAAAATCGGTCAGGAGGCCATTATTATTATTATACACTTGCGACTCATCCTCGCTTCGCTTGGGTTAGTCCCTGCTAAAGTTTTAAGGTTTAATTTTGGATTTCTCAGAGATGACATATTTTCCGGCAGTAAAAAGTATCCTATATGTTGACCGGATAACCAGCTATCATCATACCATATTTTATCAAAATACCTTCAGTGGTTTTTCCGTGATGCGGTAACAGACAGAGAGACAGACAAAAATTCTAAAAACTATAATTTAGCATCTGTATCGGTAATAATGTCAATTTCAATAAGATTTTCCAAAAAATATTTAATGTACAGATTCGGCTTAGTAACAATTTTATTATATGTATAAATATACATAATATATGTATATACCCACCACACCGTTCTGCACACTGAAGCCCAACTGATACTTGGTGTCCGGCCGTTTTATCTTGACCTCCACAACGGGGGCGCACGGCACCACCGTGAGTTTTACCACTGTTTGGTTCTTCGAGTTTTTTATGTACGTCTGACACGTGGACAGAGGTAAGCCGACCAGACTGACACCGTTGATTGCTATTATTTGATCGCCTAAATAGAAACAAATAAAAAACGTTATTAAATATTAACAAAAAAACGATTATAGGTTTATTTTTAAAAATACATATTATGTACAACATAACTTACTAATATTATAAATGTGAAAGTTTAGATGGATGTTTGCATGTTTGTTACTCAACGCCAGAACGGCTAGACAGATCTAGATGATATTTGGCACTGAGATAGATTATAGTCTAGAATAGCACTTACGCTACTTTTTATCCCGGAAAAATATACGGCATGGACGAATTAGAGACTGGACCTGACATAAAATACAAATGTATGAAAACTAGTTCAACCAAGTGACGCATAACGCACACAAAGATTTTATTACATTATTATAAACACTGATACACAATACAATATTTCTAGTGCTTGAACGTAATCGATAAAATACATATATCGATGATCCAATGAATGACATTTTAGACATTGGTTAGCATAGTCATCATATTTTACATCTTTTAATTTATTCTTCTTCTTTTAATTTTAATAAATTAAAATAAATGAATTAAAGAGACAATAATAATGTGTCAAATAATAATTATTTTTTAATTTGATTTATATAAATACGATGGCATTGATGGCAACATTCTGTTGGCCTATAATAATGTTAATGAACAAATTAATATCGGGTATATATTCCATTAATATATAATAAATATTATTTTGTAAAGATTAAAAAAATATTAAGCTAATTTAATTAAATAAAGTGATTTTGTTGATTCTGTTATTGAACTATTTTAATTGGCAATTGATTGTCTCGGGTAGTTATAAAAATGTGACACTATCCTAATATTGCTCATTTCTTAATAAACATTTGTAAAATTAGGAAAAAGAAAAAGTGATTGCAAATTAAAGTGAGTGTTGGATCGTGAAAGTAAAATAATTAGTGCAAGTGATAAAGTGTTTTATTACAAATCGCCAACCCAGAAGTTTAGTGCTAAAACATTATTGTTTGATTTTGTGTAATTTGTGTTGAAATAAAATGATCTTTATTATTATTACAATGGAATAATATTCCAAAGTATATAAATGTGAAATAAAATAAAATAAAAAATTAAGTACACATACTAATTATAATTTTTGCATTTATATTTTTATTTGATTTAGAAAATATTTTTATAAATTTATTGTCATCAGATTGTAGGATACTGTGGTAAAAGTATTTTATGTTATTGTACTGTACAAATAACACAATTCTTTTAGTTATTGCGTCAAATATCGATATATTTTTCGACAATGTCAAGCACTAGTCGATGTCAAATGGACTCACTCGACAGTTTTGTCATTTGTTCTGAATGGTATAATCCAGCCAGTTTATGATGGTTGTCAGATGTCAACAATACATAGAAATATCGACTATATTTTACATAGTTGGATAATATGACATTTTATTTTACATTTAATTAAATTGTGTGATAAATAACAATAAATGTAATAAAATAATGTATTTACAAGTGAAAAGAAATACTGCTGCTTCCGCCGTTATAGTTTTTACATCATTTAACAGAACATTTAGTCATTTTTGGGAGATGTTTTGTTGACAAATAAGTGCTTGAGACTGACGCAAAAAACAAACGACCAAGCCTAAAATCTCCTGGTTACTGAGAAGACCGATAAAGTTACATCCGCTTATATGTCTGGTCCAGTGGTTAATTCGTTCATGATATACGGTTCCCGTGAGATAGATTAATTTTCGTTTACCTAGAGGCGAAACCGAGCGAAACGAGGGTGAGCCACTAATTCATTATAAAATAAAAAGAATCATGGAAATCAGATCACAATTAGCGAAAATATCACGTCTCATCCATATCCAAACCTATGGGTTTGTAGTAGTAGTATGATGTATGTAGATGTATGCATCTACATACATCGTTCCAAAGTACCTCCTCTATTTTTGTATTAAGCCAAAAATAATTCAGAAAAAAAAACAAAAAACACATTTTTATTGAACACAAAAAATACACCAACAGCGAAATCACATGAGTAAATATCTGATCCACTTCTACATAAGGCGACAGTGTATGCGTTTTGAGCGTGACGCGATCGGTTCGAGATGTCAACAGTTGAGTCGGAAAAAATCGTTTTGTCAACGGGCAACATACGTGAACTATATGGCGGAATTAAGTGCCTATTCAATTTTTGAATTCAGTCATAGATAACTCAGTATAAAGCTCTACTAACATATGTTTTAAATTTTAAATATCGGATTTTTTCGCGTATTTATTTTGATTTTTGGTTCCCGATATTTCGAATGCTTTACAGCAATCATGGTCACGGGAGAGACTAAGGTTTTAGATGTCTTAAAGGCAGTCTCAAAGGCATTATAAAGTTGTTACAGTCAACCTACCTACAAAATAAAAAAATAATAATTTTCGATTCGATATAATTATCGAAAAAAATCCGAAAAGATAGTTTAATTAAAAAGCCAAATAAATATTCGCATAAATCTCAGAAAGTATTATTTGTTTTTAAGCTGAGTTGGTTAGTATTAAGTTGATAAATATTTACTAAGAACAGCTTACCAATATTAAGCTGTCCGCACCTCGCGGCGGCGCCGGCGGGCGCGAGGTTGGCGATGACGACGGTGGGCAGCATCGACCCCCAGCCGGACTCCACCACCACCACGCCGAGGATCTCACCCTTCGTTTTGGGCACCACCACCTCTTTTTGCAGTTCCTATTCAAAACAATGTATTTTTTTAACGTCCCATGTTTATATATGTCTCTTTCATGACCATCAATGTCCTATTCCAGACAATGCCGTCATGAATGGGAAATATCTTAAGAATTTTCGAATTTGACTGATATTGTTTGATATTGTTTTTGGTTTATATTTTAAAACATGAATAGATAAAGTTACGTAATATACAAAAGATTTTTTATTATACCTCATTTATTGCTCAAAACCTTACACTTAAAAAAAAGGTCCCATTCATGGCACCTTTCCCATATATCCCGAAATACATTAAGGCAGTGGTAGCCCAGTGGTAACGTGCTCGCTTGGGAAACCGAGTGAAGAGGGTTCAAATCCCGCGTCTCGTACCTGTGATATATTCATGTGCGAATCATATCCAACATGATTGCCACTTGTCTTAACGGTTAAAAAAAACATCGTGAGGAAACTGCCATGCCTAAGAGAACCTAGCAAGTTTTCAAAAAACATGTAAAGTCCGCCCGCACATGGCTAGCGTGGTGGACTATGGTCTATTGACCTTCGTATTGAAGGGAGGCCCGTGCCCAGCAGTGGGACGTTAAAAAGGGCTGAATACAAATCACGAGTGATATACTAAGGACACATTACATAAGCATTTTTAAAGTTTTTTTCTTTACTTAATAAATACAACATAATATAAGTATAATTTAATGCTGTCTCCAGCAATGGTACCCTTTCAGTTAACTTAAAAAACATATATAACTTACCTTTTTAGCAAACATCTGAAGCTCATCACCGAATATCTCCTGACTGTTCAGAACTTCCTGATAATCCATTTCCTTAACAAAACTGTGGTCCTCGATACCATTTGCTTTAAGAAATTCCATGTAGGCGACTTGGAAAGCCTGTCCAATGGACTGGGCTATGAACTGCGCCTGAAACGCGGTCGACACCATTGTTAAGAAAAAAAATACAACTAAAAAAAACAAGAATTATTAAAATATTTATATATATATAAACATGCGCAAGAGTCAAATGTCGGCCATTTACTAAATTAAATAATGACTATCGATAAATGCCAATTAAATAGTAAGATTATTTGAAAGTCGTTAGGCGATTTGTATCGTTTTTGCGGTTTAATATTAAATTACACGTCGTACTATATTTCTATAACAACTAAACTCATATTTGTAATTATTGTTTGTTTGTAAATATTAATTTTACATTCTATTCATGTATTTTAATTGCTAAAAAATATGTAAATTCTAGACAAACTATAAATGAAATATACATGCTAAATCCTATTTTTAATATTATAAATGGTACTCAATCATGCCAGAACGGCTGAACGGATCTGAATGAACTTTGACACAGAGATAGATTATAGTCTGGATTAGCTTTTACTTCTTATCACGGAAATATGTAGGGTCCCCGTGGGATAGATTTATTTTCGTAAGTCACTAGAGACGATTCCGAGCGAGGCGAGGGTGAGTCGCTAGTAAATAATAATGTTAGTAATGACGTTTAAGTTTTCTAGTTGAGCATTATATTTATCAATGTACGTTATAAATAATAGCCGCAATGTAGCTAACGTCGAGGAACTGAATTAAACGGTGATTATATTTTAAATTATTGTATATGATTTTACTAGCGTTGCCTACGACTCTGTCCATGTATTTAATGTATGTACTTCCACTCCTAAGTCTAATCTTTCTCAATAAACAGGCTATAGGATACAAAAAAAAAACTTTCAAATGGGATCCATAGTTCCAAAGATTAGCACGTTTATACAAACAAACAAAATACTTTTTTCTGCTATAGCATTGATATGCTATTGTATATAGATTTTATCTATGTATAGATATAAAAAAAAATGAAAAAAAAACATTTAACATGTCCTGAGACTTTGAACTGCCTTTAGTATGTTTTCAAACCCAAAACTAATCGTCCCATTAAATGTCACATATAAACAATCTTACCTCTTCACTTTCAAAAACGTGACATATCATCTTGGGTGTACGGTTCAATTTGGGTTGGTCCGAGTCATTTTCGTGTGGAACAAAACGCCTTCTCGCCATCAACACTACCAAGTCCCCAATATCAGCAATGTAGGAGATAGTTCTTAGAGCGTGATCCATCATTATCTCTTTCAGTTCAGTATTCAGAACCATTATCTTCTCTGTAGAAATGAACAAGTCCACCTCCGTACTTGGTTGGTTCTCACCTTCTGGTGCCTGAAACGAAATAAACCAATGAATTAATACTTTATAGAAACCAAAAAAAGAACTATATTTCTACTATATTTGGAATATTTTACATACTATTATATATTTGACTAAATTATTTTAAAAGTAAAATGGCTTCCAAACTTACCAGGGCCTAAACGTTCCAATGAAAGCATGTGAGAAGGTGTTTACAAATTAGTAAATGTCATACAAAGCATGCAAATAATGTAGGAGTCATGCACATTAGGTTTAAAATAATTTAGTTTTTTGAGATGGCTAGTGTGATTTGTGTATTGACTTGAAACTACGCTTTTTGGTATCACTACAACAATGTAAACTAGCGTTTCGTGAAGCCGCAGACGGACAGACTTCGTCCACAAACAAAAACGATAATCTTAAACAAGTTAAATTGAAAATATGGACGGACACGTTCTCAAAAATCGTACATACATATAATGACAAAATTGAATAAATTACACATCAAAATTTTAGCAAAAACATGTAGGTACTTTATAATTTACCCTACTTTAATTATCAACAATAAATATTACAATCCCACATAACTAACAAAAACTAGCCTGACATAACACAATTGGTGTGATTGAATCACGTGTACGACCTTAATTTTAGTGACGGCCTCTTCCACCATATTCTTTTTGGGCCTCTTCTTGCGCCGCCTCGAGTCCTCCTCGACCTCGACCGAGCCGAGGAAGGCGAGACGGAAGACGGCCGCGGGCGCCGCATACACGCCCGAGTACGGGCCCTCGCAGCCCCACTGCGGGACACACCGGCTAACCTCCTCCGCTCTCACATACCGAATACCGTATAGTGCTGTCTCTCTCTCTCTCTTTCTCATCTCTAACTACCGCGTTTGTAACGTACTTTAAGGTGCTATGTTTTATGGCAGGTCATATATCGATTTGGTTGATTGTGATGCCTTGATTTAGTGTTTCTTTAAAGTGATGATAAAATCGGTATTTGACGCTTCTATTATTTAGGTACTGTGATTGTTGAATTAGCCTTAAAGAACGTTTCTGAATAGACCTCTTTTTTATAGATATTCATTTAGGACTTGTGACGTTTTAGTGAAGAGACAGCTGCCGAACCGTTTTGCTTGTTTTGAGATATCGCATATAAATATTTTTTTATCGATACAAATACAATCGATATTGATAACCGACAGAATTCACGTAATTAATCTTTTATCTTAATCCCTTTGGATTTCGCGCGTAAGTTGGCATAAGCTAAGCCATAATAAAAGCTCGGTAACAATTTCCAAAATGCCAATCAATATGTAGTGATAAAGAATTTAGCATACTGCGACTTTATTAGCTATTGAAATATTAGACGATTTTTAAATTTCCACACCATACACGAAATTGCACCAAAAAAGCCAATTCGTTTGCAAAAGCAAGCAAAACAACTCGAATACACACAAATTGACAATGATATGTGAGAAGCGAGTTCGTCATTGTGAAGCTGACCTAACGACCTTACACGATAAGACCAAGGTTCGATATTGTGCGAAGCTACCGTCCGTGGACACCTTGCCGGTGTGAATCGGGTATGTTCATGCTGTACGTGCGTGTATGAATAACGTGCGTGGAAGCGCGAGTATTAAAATTAGCGGAAGCGAATCGCGCTGTAATAAAACTCACCTTTAAATGATCATGCTAATTGAACGCACACGTCAACTATCATGTATAACAAAATCAAAAACTACCGAATTACACTCGATTATGAATCGATTTTTTAAGAGACAATTTAAATTGTGGAAAAATAAAAAAAAACATATAATGATGAAGACACTACGGCTTTATGTACCCATGAAATCTGAAAAAGAAAGCAGTCATGAGGACTGCCGAAAGAAGTGAAAAACTATAAACAAACAGTTGTTATTTTTGGTTATTCAAATTAATTGTTTGATCTCAAATTAAAATTTGTAAATTAAAACGGTTTACATGTATCTGATTTTGACATCTATCCGCACCCTGAGTGTTAGACTTAACACGTCACGTGACCATGTCGATGACGACTTACATGAATTTACTCCCCATCCAAAGCTGCCTATATATAAGTTTTCACTTCAAAAAAAACACAACGTCATTTTCCACCTAAAGGAGAAGGGTGCATTCAATAAAGCATAGCAAAGCACAAGTTTAAATAACAAACATGTCCAGAGGAGGCTAGCCGGCCAATACATCCGATTCCTGGGTCAGGGGTGAGGAATACACTGAAAAAAATACTCTAATGCGAAGTAAATCAGGCCGTAAACTGTTTGGCGGGCCACGTAAGGAGCATAGGTTTTCGTTACTATATGACTATAAATTACCATATTTATTCGGGCATAAGGATAGGAAATCCCACTAGCATTCTCAAAACACTAATCCTAGAGAGCATGAAATTACCAATATATCAGAGCTGCGTGCAAATTTTGCATCGGATAAACAATTAGTGCTAAAATCACACAAAACAAGTATGGGTATTTGACATATGAGGACTTATTTAAACAATACGGTAGGGATCAATTAATCCAAGTATGCAAGTCAAAGTTTATATGGAAAAGGGAACAAGTAAGGGCGTAAGGAACAAAATTAGAAAAGACAATATGATTTAAATATCCCACATATAATAATACATGCATTATTTCCAAAATAGCCAACACAACATTTTTTATATTTGATAAAACTTTTATTTACTTTACCATAAGTATAATCTCTTAGTTAATTATTTTAAACCCAACATTTATCAATTCGTAACTATTTTTGAACTACAGTCAGATGCCCAAACTTTTAAACTTAATTAGTTAATGCGATTTCTTGACAACTTTTGATATAACTAATCGATATTACAGGAACGAGACAGATGCGAGATAGAGCGAGACAGAGATAGCATTGAAGTTAAGAAACGATTTTCTCGATATAGTTGAAAACATCGATCTATCGAATAAATGTGCTAATTTTACAATATAATATGTTTTTGAATTAAGAAAATCGTCGAGCCAATGGAAGACAAAAGGAAAGGGGACAGTAATTTCATGCTCATTTGAACTACAGATAATATTTGTATGGTATGTAACCGATTCACACGGGCAATGTATGGGTCCGTATTGGAATTATATGAGAATGCCTGTTATTTATTATTAACAATTTATCATATACTATATAATAATTATTATATATTAAAATATATCTATATACTAATTTGTATTCGCTTAAAAATATTGTAGACCTTATTTAACTTTAAATTAGAACTAACCCAAAAATAAATAAACCCAAAAAGAAGAACACCCTGAGTATATCAACATTTGCATAGCATGCAACATTACGCTAACTGTATCATGTTAAAAAATATATGCAAAAACAACTTCTTTTAAATTTATTAGTATACTTTAACCAATAAACTATAAGAAACATAAGTTGCCCCATAAATAAAACAAAAAATATCCCTTTCAATAACAATAATTTATAGTAATTCTATACTCAAACCTAACACCCTATATATGCCATACCTTGATTCTGGATACGGCTTCTTCGGCCTGTAACATTCTGGTTGCCTTTGTGGGCTGACCTTCGCACGCCAGTTGGGTCGAGCCGAGGTATCGAGCTCTGAATAGAACTCCCTCAATAAGAACTGATGCCAAATCTGTAAATATTATTAACATATGTTTTTATTACTATTTAAATAATATAATATATATGGTGTGAAAATAGATAAAATTTACTGAATAATAAGTAGATTTGAAACTAAGTTTATTGAGGCATATTTTTATTGCAGGCGAGTAAAAAGCCTTTACATACTTTTAAAAAATATATAAAATATTAATTTTATTTTATTTGACATTTGTTTGGAATAAATGTCAAAAATAGTTTATTAAATTTATGTCATTTCCTTTTCAAACTCACCGTCAAATATTCCAATTGAAGCACGAGAAAACAGATACAAACATACAGTAATCATATATATGTATATAAACACTTTATATAAACATTTATTTATATAATACTTTTCTCACCTTCTTTATTCTTGCTTTTCTTTTTTCCATCTTTGTCCTACAATAAAAATTAAAAACCTAATGTTAATATTTATTTGCAAGGTTTCAAAGTATATTTGTTTAAAAAGAACTAATAAATAAATATATTGGGACATTAACACACAGCACCATCTGGTTTCATGGTAAGGAGGAAGAGAGTTGTGCTATGGATACTATAAATTTGACACACTAGACATATATAACTTTAAATACATACATATTATAAATATAAGCACCCATGGCTGGAGTACAAAAATTCGTGCTCATCACACAAATGAATGCCCCAAATAAAGGACTCAAACCCACGACCGCTGGCACAGCAAGCATTACAAACTGAGTCAAACGTGTCGTCTATAATTATAATAATACTCAGACTAATATAGACTTGAGTCTCATGGAACTAAGCATGTCAAACCAAAGCCAAACAATGATTTAAAATAGTACACAAATGACAATTAGTATACTGTGTGATAAGTAAATAAATGTTTTTTTTTTTTATTAAACAATGTTAATGCTTGCTAAAAAATATGCTTAAAAAATTCAAAACAATATAGATTATTTTAATTGTTCATATTTTATTCCCAAAAATTTTATATTACCTAATAACTACATAATATGTACCTTATTCTTTAAAGAAAGTAAACGATCTGTATGGCAAAATCGAGAATAGTAGCATACACAGCACTATGGCTGAATAAAATTAGTTAAAAATAAATTAAATTACTATATATTGATTAATTATTGATACATATATTTATTTTTTACTGTTATTGGTAATTTTGTCGAGTTATTTTCATTTTACCGAATAACTTTACACAGAATCTCTAGTACTTTTAATTACTTTATTAATTTTGTCGTTTATTTCCTAAAACATAACCATAGGTATGCCTAATATTATAAAGAGGAAAAAAATGACGATATTTTTGCCTTTGACATTTATTTAGGCGGACTCCGTCTATATAATTCTTTAATCTGAGATTTGATTGGAGTATATTGTACATATATACTACTTACTCATATTACTTCGTATACATCTTACCTTTCCATTATGCAACGTGTCATCATCTCTGTGATCTGAGGCGTCGTGTGAATGGTCACGGTTGGTGCCGGTCGACCCGCCAGAGGGCATCACCGTACGGGACTTGGGTTTACGCCATCCCTTTGAACAAAATTAAATTTTGTTAGAAATTAGTTTAAATTATATAACAGAAAAAACTACATATATAGTGGGATGTGTATTTTTACATTACTAGCGTAGGAGCTTGACTTCGCTCGCGTATACTGTCGAAGAATCATAGACTGATGTAACGTAGCGATAACCTATACCAATAAAGACTGTAAAATGCAAAAATAATTTCTTCAATTGGATTGGTAGTTCCAGAGACTATTACATTCGACAAAACACTTCATTTTTATATATCACTAGCGACACACCCTCGCTACGCTCGGGCACGTCCCAACTTACGTTTTAACGTTTCGTATAGATTTCTCAGAGATGAGATATTTTCCCGCAATAAAAAGTATCCTGTATATTGACCCGGATAACAAGCTATCATTATACTAAATTTCATCAAAATCAATTCAGTGGTTTTTCCGTGATGAGTTCCCAGAAAGGAAGACACACAGACAGAAAGACGAAAATTCTAAAAAGTATAGATTCGGCCTCTGTATCGATAATAATGAATATTTCAATAATATTTACCAAAAAATATTTAATGTACATATTTGATTCAGTTAGAATTTTATAATATATGAACATAAAATAATTATTTTTAATCTATATTGCTATGCTTATATAGTGATTATTTTTAATCTATCAATAAAATGTTATCAGTATGTCTTTATTTGTGCCGCATAGATATGTAGCGTAGCGATACAAATAAAACTCTCTCTATAATTGTTTTTAAATAATAAAATATAAAGGTAGCTACTACACTCAAAGGCTCGACTAGATTTACCTGTGTATAGTTGGATTCTAAAGGGCTTCACCGATTTTGATTACTTTTTTGTGTACCTATTGGATACCTAATTGGCTACACAATGCAAAATGAATATCATCTTCGACTGGTTGGCCTAACGCTTAAATCGTTCATACAAACAAATAAACAAACAGCCTGTCTAATAAAAAAAAACGAGTGTGTGTATTTATGTACGCACATAAGAAGTTATAATACGTGGCGTTACAGAACAAAAATAGCTAAAGATTCCGTATGTCACAACTCTGTTTGTAAAAGGAATGCAGCTAACTTCATCATGTCGCTTTTTGGCAGTCGGTGTGCGCGCGCATCGTAAAAATTTTATTCTCATATTTTTTACCCAACGTGCCAAAAAATTATAACTTCAAAAACACCAAAATATAGCTTGATAAATAATATTAGTATAGATTCAAACCATACAAACCTTCCTCCTAACTTTATCCCTTTTGTCACACCTTTCATCACTCACATCGCTTATTGAATCATCTCCATTGACTGAATCACTTACACTATGCTCTTTTACTAAAACCTCATCACTTTTATTATTTGCATGATTCAAAACAATCTCATTAATAAATTCATTACAATTATTATTTACAATATCAATACTAAGTTCACGAGATTTTTGTAACACATCGTTTGTTTCACTTAAATCACTGTTTTCTTCCACCAAAAAAGATTTTTCACTAGGAATTTTATTATTATCGACATTTTCATCAACTATTTCTATATTTTCCTCTTCATCCATTACGTTATTTTTAATATAAAAGCGTTTCTAATGAAATTGATAAACATTTGTTATTTTCCCAGAGATAATGTTATCGCCTACACGTATATATTAGCGAAACGTTATGATAGTACTGACTGTCGGCCACCGGTTGGCGCGGTGACTTAATACTTTATCAAAGATTAAGAAAAATATGTGATACAGTAGAAACAACATTTTTAACACGATTTAGTTACAAATATAACACATATTATGCACTACTTATATAGAATATTTTTTTGGATTTTCTCAATCTGTTATGTATCTAATTAAAGTTTTAATATTGTTGAATAAACTCGAAATTTTACAATTCTTCGTTAAATAAAAAAAAATATGGGACACAATAAATCATTGAAATATTAAATGTTCAATAAATAATAATATATAGAACAAAATCGATTGACATTTAACATGTCTCCAAGAGACACCACAACAGTGAGGCAAAAACTAACAATCTCACACATGAATAATCTTTGACAAGTGTAATAGCAGAGCAAGGTCGAGCATTACGACTCGAACCGAACTCACTCGCGCTGCACTCGACAGTAGGCAATTACTTCACGCACTGAATCATCGCCAATGAAACGGTAACTCCCAATTAGGGCATATAAAAATATTTACCAGAAATTCGGACTACTATTAAAAATGCGAAAGTATGTATGTATGTGTGTATATTTGTTACTTATTAACGCCGAAACTGCTGGACTGATTTGAATAAAATTTTGTATACAGATAAGCTATATATGGAGTGACGTATAGAATACTTGGAGAGTACCGAGTACCGAGTGAGTCGGTTTAGGTTAGTTTAGTTAATAATAAAACAAAACTGGTGAATATATTTATTCTTCGCTAGCGACTCACCCTCGCTTCGTTTGGGTTCGTTCCCTGGGTTGCTTCCCCACACAAATTTTCAACCCCTTAAGGGACGATTTCCGGGATAAAATCCTATGTCCTTACCAGGGTCTCAAATTATCTTCTTACCAAATTTCATTTAAATCGGTTCAGTAATTTCGGAGCCTATTCGATACAAACAAAGTAACAAAAACAAATTTTTCCTCTTTATAATATTAGATATATGGTTATATTTTAGGAAATAAACGACAAAATTAATAAAATAATTAAAAGTACTTGAGATTCTGTGTAAAGTTATTCGATAAAATAAAAAAAACTCAACAAAATTTCCAATAAGAGTAAAAATAAATATATCAATAATTAATCAATATATAATAATTTAATTTAATTTTAACTAATTTTATACAGCAATACTTTTTGAATAATGGAATTCGGAACCCAATTTACATAATAAATATATATTATATATACCTATCTATATAACATATAAAAGTAGGGTATTGTTTACGACGTTCTTATCGCGGTCATTACAAACGAGTTTTGATGTGTGTACTGCTTAATGGGTTTCCGCGTTTAAAGTTTATAATTTAATATTAAAATATGTCATATTTATTTTGGTGTATTAAATAGCTTTTTTTCCTTTATTACTTATTTTGTGTTTGTCCATGACTCTATTTATGTACTACTAGCTCTGCCCCGTGGTTTCACCTGCGTTAATCAATACTGCTCCGGTCTTTTGGGAAGTAGTATGATGGTATTTAATATATAGCCTTCCTTAACAAATGGGTTGTATGACTATATATATGACTTTCTCCGGCATTGGTTGACACAGCAATGCGGGACCGATTTTGACGGGACTTTCACTGGCAGATAGCTGATTTTATAAGAAGTAACTTAGTACTACTTTTATTTTAGAAGAATTAAAGTTAGGCTCAAAAAATTAAAATGAAGCGAGAGTAAGGCAAAGTAAATAATAAAACCGCCAAGGTGTTATTTTAACTTTAGAAGTAGGACGAGACTTTACAAGTGTGAGTGTATTTTTTTATCTCGGATTTATAACTAATTTTTCCCTAAAATATTAGTATTCAGGAAAATGTGACTTAGTCATTTAATTATTAAAATGTCCGTATATTTTCAATCACTCTTCTTATTATTAGCATAATTTATTTTAATCTAAAATATTATTGAAAATAATTATTGTCTTTCAATGCATATGAAATTAATTATATTTCAAAGATATGCCTATAATAATATATTTTAACTCACTTTATCGTCGAAAAAGCCCTGATCATCTGTCCTCTGCTGGCCCAGCAGTCTATCAGTCTCCAAATCTGTATCCGCTTCATCTGGAAACGTACAAAAAAACTGATAAAAATTGTATTATATGATTATTATTACATTACTATAAAAATTTATAGTTACTTGTAGTTTATCGTTACCTAATCAGATAATTTCGAAGTCGGTGCCAGCCGATACAAATTAAAGCACACCGACTTCGAAAATATCTGATTAGGTATCTATTCTAAATGAAAATCCGTTTATTTTTTAAATTAGTGCCTGGAAGTCGGTTTTTTTAAGTTTTTATTAGAATTGTCCTTTTGTGTTTTGTAATTAAGTATTTATATACATAATATAATACAAGCGCTTTTTATTATTATACTTATAACTAATAAATAAATTTACATTTTTTTTATAATATTCTTTTTTTTTTTACTAAAAGTAAATAAGTAAGGTACCTTCATCGCCACTCGCAGGTTTTATTTCAACGGACTCTGTACTTTGGGCTGAAGAAGGCCTTTTTCTGGAACAGAGAATATAAATTTAGTATTAACTATTCAATTTTTATACTTTTTAATAGTAGGTGGTTTAGTGGCTGTACGGCTGCAAATCCGGAGATCCTGGATTCGAGTCTCGAGTCGGGTCAAGTTTATTTACTGAGTTTTTCAGTTAAGAAATTCTCAGTAGCAGCCAGGAGTTCCACTTCGTGCCTCGGAGAGCATGTAAAGACATCCTGCGACTTAACTCTCACCAGTCATATCGAAATATCGTTCAATCGAATTTGTGAGGAAAAACAATAGAGAGTGCACTCGTGTTTGCGTGAACATTTATGCACTATAATATCTCCTGCGCATCTGGCTAGTCTCAGTGAGGTTGGCCGCCGCGGCCGAAATTGGTCAAGAGGGCATTACGTGCATATAGGGGGCATCACCCATTTATTATCCATAGACTTGTTTAGAAAATTTATTCATTATATGCATGTATAATATAATCTTATTCTTATAAATGTAACGAAATTGTGGAATATTTTTTTGATATCTCCACGCGTTCCTGAGAAAAACAAAGAAAGACAAACAGTCAGACGGACAAAGAAGTGATTGTATAAGGATTCCTTTATTTCTTTTTAGATATGAAATCTTAAAAACAGGAAAAGAACCAGCTCACCTGGGGTACACGTCGTCGCGCGGCGCGTGCGGCGCGTGGGGAGTGCGCGGCGTGTGCGGCGCCGTGTCGGGGCGGTGCGGCGCGGGCGCGGGCGGCGGCGGCGCGGACGCTACACAAGGATAACGATTAACACACAAAAACAATCAGTACCTCCAATAACCATGATTGCTGTAAAGCATTCGAAAATTCGAGAACTTATACATTATCTATATATATAATAAAATTCTAAGTAGAATCTGTACATCAAATGTTTTTTGGAAAATCTTATTAAAATAGTCATCATTATCGATACAGAGGCAGAATCTATAGTCTGTCTGTGACCGCATCACGGAAAAACCACAATTGATAAAATTTAGTATGATGATAGCTGGCTATCCGGGTCAACATATAGGATACTTTTTACTGAGAGAAAATATCTCATCTCTGAGAAATCTATACTAAGCGTTAAAAAGTAAGTCCGGACGAACCCGAGTGGGGCGAGAGTGAGTCGCTAGTACCATATATAGATATTGAAAATTCAATTCATTCTAATAAAACAAACCTTTTGACACAATATGAGAGAACCAACTTTATGCTTATAAAATACATATTACGCTTACCTAGTGGATCTAAAGAGTGTAAGTCGGCGTCAGATAACATGTGAGGGTCTGTATTGGTTCCGCTATCTACAATTTCTTCTATTGTCACTGAATGTGTCTGTAATGAAAATATATACACATTTAAACATTAAACTTTCAAATATCTCGCAAAAGAAATATTTTATGACATAATCATAGCCCGCATAAGATAATAGCCATATAGTGGAAGGCGAATCATCGTCCGCCAAATATTCAATCTGAGACTGTTGAGAAGGCGGACGTCGGGTAGTCTCATCCAATGGCCCACTTTTTTAGCAAATTCAAACACCATTTCATTACACTATTTAATTTTTCGTAGCCCCTCCACATTAATCGAAGGCCAACTGTGGGCAATTCCCTATGGGTTACTCAGAGATGCTGTTTACATACTGTTTTCATTTCCACTGTTCACTATCTTCTATATCAATAAAAATGAATGTTCGTATATTTATTTGCCCCTATCTGTTCCTAAGCCATGAAACCGATTGCAATGAAACTCTGGTGGATCATGGCGGAAAAGATGTTCGTGTTTGTTGAAAGTTAAAAAGAAAGTTTTCATGCATTCCTAAACCATTCAAGCATCCGAGCGAAGCAAGGGTAAGACGGTAGTTGTTATAGCAGATATATCATTGAAAAAGTATAGCCGAGTAAATTATAACAATAATAAAAGACAAAACTATACCTGTAATATCGGGTTATTATTGTCTGTGTCGGACGCGTGTCCCGAGGACAGACCATCTTCGACGATGGGCAGCGCCCTGCGGCTCGGTTCTGCTGCAAATAAATTATCTGAGTACTTTTATAAATGCAAAAATTTGTGAGGATTTACATATTATGTTTATTATGCAAAACCCTACCCTACACTTTCATGCAAAAATTACTAAACAGATTTTAATTAATCTTCACATTAATATTAATATTTATAATATGTATGTATTTAAAAGTTATATGTATGGTGTATGGAATATCAATTATCTGGTATCCATAACACAAGCCTCGTAGTTTACCATGGAACTAGATGGAGCTGTGTGGATGCTGATGTTGGGACATTAACACACAGAACCATCTAGTTTCATGGTAAGCTACGAGGCTTGTGTTATGGATACCAGTTAGTTGATACATTATACATATATAACTTTAAATACATACATATTATAAATATAAACACCCGTGACTGGAGTACAAACATTCATATTCATCATACAAATGAATACCCCAGCGGGACTCGAACCCGCGACCGCTGGCATAGCAAGTAGAATCAATACAACTGAGCCAAACGTGTTAAGTAACTACAGTCTACATTAAAGTGTTAAAGAGCCACTACACAACATCCGTACCTTTCATCTCAACGAGCTCAGTCTCCATGATGGCCATGGACAGCTCGCTGGCGGTGTCGCTGGCGGTGGAGAGCGCGAGCGCGGCGTGCAAGTCCGCATGCGCGTGCGCATGTGCGTGCACGTGCATGTCCGCGTGCGCGTGCATGTCCGCGTGCACATGCACGTGTGCGTCGTGCGAGGGCGACGCGCACGCGCTCGTGTCGTGCGCGTGCAGCGCCTGCAGCGCCGCCACATCCGGCGTAGGGAAGCGACCACGTTGTTTTTGCTGAGGACGTTGAAATTAATAGACATAAAAATAGTGTATTTATTGCCATAATAAAATGACATGTTATAATTTAATGTTTTTACAGTTATATACTAGCTAATAATTATACTAGCTTTCTTGTTTATATTACTTGCTAAATATAGTTCATGATATGATGTTGGATGGCCTATAACGAGTTAACATATTGTTTATTGAATGTAAAATATATTTTTTTAATTCAACTGAAAGTTTCAGAGATAAGCTCGTCCAAACAAACAAAAAGTTTATTCTTCAATTTTACATGTTATTAATAAAGCTAAATGTAATAATTATGCCCGCCTGACCCGGCTAGGGCGGCATTCCCAACACAAAAAAAAGGGCGGTTAATCTCACAAAGACTAATCATCTGCGCAAAAGTTATTGTAGTACACAAATATGCGGGCAGACATAACGCGCAAATCTTTTATGTTATTATAATTTAATACGTTTTAATATACCTGCAATCCTAGAAAATCCGTGTGGTTATTGAGCGCGTGCGGCGAATCGATCCCCTCGTTCTGAGGCCAGTCAGACTCACTGCCCTCGATACCGTTTTCCGAAGGACAATCGTGGGTTTGCCTCCTGAGTTCGTAGTCTAGTTCCTATAAATGTTTTAAATAAGGAAATGATCCATTTTCAGTTTTCCGTAACTAAAAGGCAAAACGGAATCCTTATAATTTCGTCATGTATGTATGTATGTTTTAGGGATTTTACTCGGAGACTATTTGAAGCTATATGGCTGAAATTAAGTAAGTATTAAATAGGTGTATATGAAACATTGAATAATTTTGCAGCCAAATTAAGAAAAATAATAAATAGGATAGCTTTCCATTCATTCAACTCGCAATCGAGTAAGTGCAAGTCAAATTCGTACTTTTCTGATTTTTATTAATTTGATGACTTCGGAACACTTCTTGATTATTAAGTAAGTAAACAATCATGATAATTGCTTTGGATTGTGGATTCGGATGCTATTGTAGGAGGGAGGGCGTAACATATTACTACATAGTAAAAAACAAAGTCGCTTCCCGCTGTCTGTCTGTTCATATGTAGGTATGTTTAGATCTCTAAAACTACGCAACGGATTTTGATGCGGTTTTTTTAATAGATAGAGTGATTCAAAGGGCAGCTTTATATGTATAATACATGCATATGTATTATACATATTTATATGTACAGAAAAGCTGAGAAATTTAAAGATTTGTATTTCGTACTAACCGTTAAAACGCACCTAGGGACGAACCCGAGCGAAGCGAGGGTGAGTCGCTAGTATAATATGTATACACAAAAATCGATACGCTTTAGAATGAGAACTGATAGATTTTTCTACTTTTTACGATCTTTTTAAGTAGTATTCTTATTATTAAGTAGTATTATACCCGCTAAAATACAAGAGTTCGCTTTAAGGCCATAGAAATGTTCTTATAAGTAAAGCAAATTCTTGTACACTATAAGGTACATGTAACATCTAATCAAAAAATATTATCTCTTAATATAAAAAGGTATAAATTACAAAAATCATACTTGAAAGTTAACAATTTCATCAGTGCTATTTTTATGCTGGCCGGGCAGGGTCGGGCACCTGAAGAACTCCTCCAAGACCTTTCTGGTCTCTGAGAATTCGTATAAGTAGTCGAAAGCGGCAGAACCAGGCGGTGGAGAGTCATCTCTGCTTTCTGTTACCACTCTCTGGAAAAAAATAACATTGCATTTGGATACATATGTACATTCTATAACGTATCTTTCTGTATTTCTTTAAAATCGTCTAGCTTCGATTCTTGCTCGAATCAAATATTTATATATATATATATATATATATATATATATATATATATATATATATATATATATATTGGCCACAGATATTATATACGGTCAGTGTATTTTTCTTGAACTTCCGACATAAGGCCTCAATAATGTATTCAACATTATATTAAGCATTACATTATAATTGAACATCATAATTCTACTAAGAGTTCGGAAAGAAAATAAGCTCCAACCTGAGAAGAAATAGCGTAAGAAATGCAGGGGGATAAAAATATCTCTTTGTAGTTATATTATAAATTACAATATTCCTATAAATATTGTGCCATCTTCTATATCATTAATTGTTTTCCAATAGTGGAAATATTAAGTGAGAATTTTTATTTACTTACTTCCTCTTTCTTTAATTTATTACATTAGAAAAAAAATTAACTCCTCTTCTATTTACTACCTAAATGTAGTCAATGTCCAAAATCAAATCAGAAAACAACCGAATGGCCCACACAACTTATATGTATACCAAGCAATTTGTGACTCAGATAAAAAATATAATTTACAAACCAATATTTTCTTCACTCGATTCATGTAGCTATCTAAAGATCGAGCTTCAATACAGTAGATAATTAATGCTTATTTAGAAAGTTTATAATCATGTTGCTATTGTGCTAAACTATTAAAACACATCAACGGCAACATTCAATAATAACCTAAAAAGATTACACATTTCACAAACCTGAGGGAAGCCAGGCCTGGGCGATCTTTGAGTCTTCTGCGTGCCAATACCATATCTTCTTGGTGAACCCTCATATTCTGCTATCGGTAATTCCCCGATCACCCTTGTGACCCGTTTATCCTCATCTCCCGATAACCATATCCCCGTGGGACTCCCCTCACTCAACCGAACATCTTCTCTAGACCGCGTAGAATCACTATCATCACTCATCTCACTTTTATTGTTCAACACATCACTATCACCGTTTTTCATATTGCCTAAAGTCCTTTTAACACTTAAATCGATCTCGTCGTCACTCGCGTCCGGGTCCATCCTCAAACCTAGGGACACAGAATTCAATATAACTGAAAATAAAAGAAGAGAAAAAAAGTTTCATGAGTTATGGTTAAAGGGATGGATGGAGATGTTAACTTCTGGTTAGTTCTTGGAAGAGCTCTGATTTTGGTTATATCAAAAATATATTGACATATTGTAGAACTTCCCACAACAACCATTTTAATGTATGAAATTAAAAAAAAATCTAACAGTATTTATTCTATAAGAATATACTTATTCTTATAAGATTATACTTTTATTTAACACGACAACTAAATTCGTGATCATACATTCGCTGATTCAGCTATCGAGTTACATAAAAGCTCTTATAAAAGATCGCTACAGATATAAAGTTCAAATCATAATACGACGTTAAAAATCTGAATAATCAACAGAATTACTTATAAAAAGGATAATGATAGATGATATCAAAAACTAAAAGCAGTTACAGTAGCTAATAGTTATTTGTAGATATATAGAAGCTAATAGGTATTTCTGAAGCGATACCTGAAAGGAAAAACATTGTTATTCCGAATCGGGATGGTCTAAAAATGGAAAATAATTTCCCTTATATTCCCTTATAAGTTACTATGTTGTTCCTTGCAGGCATCGATATATAGTGTTGTATATGTTACTCATATAAACCATGCGGTCAGTGGAGTAAGTTTCGTTTGCGATCAAACTTCATATCCAAAGACAAGCCGTCTTCGTGCAAATTTCATATAACTTTTGTGAATTCTATTAAATCATAGCAAAGCGGTTGTAATTCTGCGCGAAACTTGTAGTGAATATCGCAAATTGGTATCGGTTCATAGTTTGATAAACTAATTTATCTATAATAAATGTTATTTGTGAGTCCCGTCTATTAAAAATGTTATTAGACTTAAACCAAATGAAAAATAAAGTATTTTGTAAAATTTTTGAACATTGAGGAATGTAGAAAATACTAACTGTTCAAATACAAAACTGTAATTTATATAATACATTCTCTTGTTTTATTGGAGGTTCAAAACACAATTATTAAGCCAGGTATTAGATTTATGATTAATCAAATGCTTAGCAAAAACAATATATTGGGAAGTTACTGACTTGAGAAAAAAATCTGAAAATTATCCCGTTTAATAAAGATAGCTAAACAAAAAGAAAAGTTGCAAAAGAAATGATAAATAAAACAATCACTGTAAAATATACTTAATTTCAAAATTACCTTTCCAGTCATCATTTTCATCGAACACCATAACTTCACCGTCGGCTACGACGGCGATGGGGCTGCTTTTCGCACTGACGTCATTAGTTTTATGAGGGTCCAGAATAGGGGAACTGTTTTTGGGTATTCCCATTGTGTTTTGCTCCAAAATCGATTCCCGGTCACCGTTCGTGTACGTAACCGTAACAGGCGATGTATGTCGAGATATCATTTTTTTGGGCTCATTGCTTATTCTGTGTATAGGTATCTGAAGTGGAAGTCGAATAAATAACTGTGGATGTAGATTTAATCTAGACATAACATTTTTGTGTAAACAAAAATATAGCTGCGATATTATATATTGATTCATGAAATATATGGAAATGGAATTAGTTGAGGTTTACTAAGAGCCATATCAAAATTCTCAAACGTTCAGATTAGTCAATCTGTTACACCGACTGAATTAATTTCATTAAATACTAAACCTATCTATCTTTATCTAACTTATCTATCAAACTTCAAATATACTCACTTCATTATTAATATTATTATCTGTATAGTCGACGGAATCTTTGGTTAGAGACCGCACTTTGTTCCTCAAGTTGTGCTTGTGTGTGTTGCTGTGCCTCAACTTGCGCACGGCTTTCGTGCGACTTTGAGAGTATAACTCTCTTCCACCTGCTATTTCGATTATCCTGGTGAAAAATATTTATTAAAAAAATGTAAATCTTATAATTTAAACGATATGTATATATAATATATAAATTTATTTGGTGTATCTCGGCAACAGCTGTAACTACTTAAATCAATTTGTGTATTTAGATAAGATTTTAATTTTTAAGTTTATCTAAATAGGTGTCTTTTTCAAAAAATACGATTTTACACAATGATCAGTGAAGCTCTGTCGTCCAGGTATTTTATTTTTATCCTAGTATAGGAACTAGGCGTTTTTAAATTAAATCAAGGTTAAATTATAAAATGGGAAGTTTTGTTAATTAAATTAATAAGACTAAACATTAGCACTCAAGTCAAAGCCTCAAGTGGAATTATTACATAACACAATGTAGCTATATATCCTACTAGCAACTCACCCTCAAACTTTCATCCCCATTTTCACCTCCTTAAGGAATGATTTCCGGAATAAAAAAATATCTATGTCCTTCCTAGTCTCTCAAATTATCATCTTACCAAATTTCATCTAAATCGGTTCAATACTTTTGGAGTTTATTCGTTACAAACATACCAAAATGCAAACTTTCCGCTTTATAATATTATATTATAATTATATATTAGTGTAGATAATTCATTATTCATAAATGCATAGCGTGTTGTACGCCATCCTAATGATGTGTAATCAGTAATATCATAATAAAAACTTTTATTTATTGTGAGAAAGACGTAGATAGATCGATTCTACTAACACTGCGTCAAACGGTCGTAAATGTATACATACGAGTATAATTTTATTTCTTTAATATCTACATTTTATACCCGTGTATATTTATTTAAACTTTTAGCTACAACGTTCTGTGAACTCGAATTTCAAAATTGCAAATCCGCAGCTGTTACACAAGACGTTCAACGTAACACCAATACTATAACGGAAACCTAGCAAATATTAAAATAAAAAAAGTAAAAGATATTGATATACCAAAACTAAACTAATAGAAAAAGAAAGTAAAACGAATATACCTATATTGTAGTTCACAAAACCGTGTTTTCGGAGTACTTATAAATGTACTGAAGACCTAAATAAACTTGTGAAAATGTTACCCATAAAATTTTAGCTGCAATATTGCGTGGCTGGAATACGAAAACCCGTCTCGACGTAATTTGCACGACATCTGATTAAACAACTGTGATTATATCTCAAATATATGCTGATACAGAGTTCGAGGTATTTCGTAGATTGAACGGATTATAGTGCTCTATTAATTTGAACTTGTAAATAACAAGATATTAACAATCTCATTCAAAATATCACTCAAACTAACAGTCCTTTTAAGAGTATTTTTAGAAATTGAACAATACACTAATAAGTAGATAGGTTTATTCTAGGTATATATGTATTTGGGGAGAAAGCAAAAACAACATAATAGACCCATTTTCCGCAGCCCATTGTTGATCCAGACGTATTTTTTCCTGATAACTCTAATTTTTGCTTTTAAGATGTGAACAAAGATCCTATACCTATGTTTGTACGAAATGATCGACTACAATATGTATTATCGATCTAAACTACATAATACACTATTTCCTATGAAATGTTTAAAAAGAAATGATTATAAGTTTTAGAAACCATGCAGTTTTTAGTCTTTTTGCCTTCAAAAGAAATCTATACTAATATTATACAGAGGAAAGTTTGTATGGGAAATCAACTTAGGGACGAACCCGAGCGAAGCGAGGCTGAGTCACTAGTATTATATTATATCTAGTATATGGACTATAATTAAGTTAATTCATAAATAATAATAGTTTAAATAATAGTTATTATAATAATCCCTGCATTATTCTTAGTTAAACATTCCGAAATACAAAGCTCTTTTCTGAGATAAAAATGAAAATCATACAATACGCTCACTCTACCTGCAACATAGCTTTGCAATTTTATTCAAATTTTTACCCAATTCACGTGCAAATATAAAAACAACCGCCACCCTGTACGAGTATAACTAGAATATTCGTCACTTTGTCGCAACAATTCACATGTTGTCTGTGTAAACAATGCCATCTGTGCAAATGTTTATGTCGGAATCCGAGTGTACGGGCGCTTGGAAGAGCTGTGCCTGAGGCTAGAAGTGGCGCGACTGGGTGACTAGAGACCCACAACTAAATAGATTGTTATTAGAGGATTATCCTACTATATCCTAATATTATAAAAGTGTATGAGGATGTGTGGATGTCTGGATGTATAAGATGTAGGGACGTTCGTTACTCTTTCACGCAAAAAACAACTGAAATGATTTTAATGAAACTTTACAATAATATAGCTCATAGGCTACTTATTATCCCGGAAACATGTACGGTTCCCGTGGGATAGATTTGTTTTTGTTTTTCTAGAGACCAACCCGACCGATGCGAGAGTGAGCCGCTAGTATACAATATCCCCAGGTATCAGACGGTCGCCTGTTCAAATCGCATTACGAATCACAGACTCTACATTTGTACGTATACAGGATACTTTCATTTATCCGGTGGACATTTATCAAGATTTTATAGGACAGTAAACAGCTACTCTTAATATATATAAACGTCCAAAAAACTACCTCCATTGCAAGGGATAAAGGACGAAATCAAATTTTATTACCCAATGCATTATACAAATTGTGATGCCATATACTTTTTTCCTATTACATACTTATTTTATGATATGATATAAATATACTTAGTTTGGAAATGGTCCAGCATTTCTCTCTTCTCTATCTATACTTTATATTCCATATAGAATCATATACTTAAAGAATCGAGTAAAAAGTTTCAGTAGACAAAAAGGATTTAATATTAAAAAGACGTACCTAGAGTCTCTAAGCTTGTACGTGCCACCCTTCGTGTTGAGAATGACCGGCTGGTCGTCCCTCTCGTCGTCGGAGGATGCGTTGTTTACACTGATCATGTCTCGACCCTCCAACCCGGAGTTCAGTCTGGAAACATAAGAAATAAACTCTACTTTATTTCTTTATCTATATTCATACATAAAAATAAAAGTTATTCACAAAATCGATTTGATTGAGAATGATTTTTTTTTAATAAAAGCAATAAAAATTATTTGCAGGATAACATTTTCTCCAAACCTGTCCGTCCCATTTTTTACACGTGACGAGAATACTTTGATAACAACAATATTATATTTCACTAGGACATTATTGCGAATTCGTATATTTTATTATTATAAACTAGGTGTGCCTGGCGGTTTCACCCGCGTTAAATTAGTTTGATTATAAACATCAGTTTTACAATAATGTATGGAAGTCTGCCCGATTTGTCGACATTTATGATTACTGCTCCGCTCCCTTGGGTAGTAGCATGATCATATATAACCCTTAAGCCTTTCTCAATAAACGGGCTATCTAATGCAAGACATTTTTTTCAAATCGGTTAAAAAAAGTTATAGTTTCTGAGATTAGCGTGTTCAAACAAACAAACAAACAAACAAACAAACAAACAAACAAACAAACAAACAAAAAAACTCTGTCTCTTTAAAATATTAGTATAGATTACAAGAGGAGTCAACATTAAGAACATACTACATATATCTGAGGACAACGATAGGCACACTTTTTAATTTACCTTACACAGTTGCGAGCAACTTATGTAGGTTTGTACAATGTACACACATATCAATTAATTGAGATGAATGATGAATGTAAATGTTTGTAACATAGGTACAGATATTTTTTTCTCAATGAGTTTTTACTAGTTGTGGTGAGGTGGCTTCGTCAAAAATTAAAAAAAAACACACTGTAAATAAAAAAATATGATATTAAATCTAGTATTATAAAAAGCCTATAAGCCTAAAAAAAGTATATTTTTAAGCTTAGGTACTTAAAATATTTAACTGAACACTCGCTCTAACATAACCTTGCAAAAAAAGTTTGATTCATTCGTGGGACAAAGCAAACTGTCTTTACATCAGTTATTAAGAGCACATGTTATTTATAATAACTATTCTCTCTGTTTCCGTGCAAGGCATAAAACTCAGAGCTGTAATAAATAATACATATAAAAGCTCCGACTGCATCTTTAATGAGATGTTAAACATTTATGTTAGCAATTTAGCGCACTAAGCTAGCATCTAGGCTATTTATTAAACCCAACAGCTCTAACTGTACCCATCGTAAGATCGCGAGTTCAATTCCCGTACCATGTACATATTGATCTAACCACTAGACTAACGAGGCTCTCTCATATTTAAAAAACAAACAACAGATTCTTCCGCAAGGAACATGAAGTGGAAGTATAAACATATATATAAAAAGCTTAAGTAGTTTTAAAAAAGCATTATCATGAATTTTCCAAATTTTCTAAAGTTATTCGTGAATAAAGTTTAATAACAACCAGTGGTCATAGTAAAGTGGGTAGCGTAAGCTACCGTTAATCAGTAACGAACGAAGCGGAATGTGTAATTTGCTAGTGCAGTGCTCACAGACAAAACTCGTTAGTCATTAATAAAACTTCATCTACCTACATAAATCTTCAAAAACACAATTTAGTTCATCCAATAGTAGGACAGATGCGCAAACATGTTGAATATTTGCCAAGATTTTAAGTAAAGCAAAGCCAAAAAGCCATTAAGTATTCTTTTTCATGTTCCAAAGTAAATCTAGGAGTTATCTCTTAAGCCATCATGTGTAAGTTATATTATACATATACACACATACATACATACATACATATCTATATATAACACCATATGTCTGTAGAAGTTTTGCATAGCGATTGGTGATTCACATTTCACCGAGTAAAGTATACAAACGGGAGGAACTACAAATTACAAGGCACACTCCGTCTTGCATTTTGCATCTCACGTACTGATTAAAGGGCTCCCTCGCCTTGTGGTTAGTTGAAAATCGGAAAGTTAGAAGCAAGTAGGTCGTTACGTGCGGCGGCAGTTAGTTATCGACACGCGAAAAGGTGATTACGCTCATTTTCAGCTACGGTATAATGGCTTGGTCTGGCAATGGATCGATAGTGGAACGATCAGGGGTCTTAGACTTTATAATAACCGGTTTCTAGATTTGATATTGTGTAGACATTTTTAATTTACGCCGCTATAGAGAAAGTTTTAATAAAAACAAATTATAAAACATCAAAATATAACAAAAGTTAAATAATATATCAATGTCAGATGAATGAGGAGTATTTAAGTAAGAATGAACGAATGAAATAAACATTTTTGGCTGGATTTATATGTTTTGTAACGTTGAATATACATTACATATGAAGGTGATTTGGCTAAAATAATTGTTTTTTTTTAAATTAATGAGTCCTATGAATATGCATCAATTGGCACATTTTCTTTTTATACATACTTTCTTTTATTATAATTAAAGTATTGGATTATAAAATCTTTAATTGATATTGGTTGTAGTAGTCCAATGTAACATCCTGGTACTTCTCTGATAGCAGAGTGGACCGTTGGAGCAACCCCATGACTGTTGCTTCGGCAGAGCTGCCGTCGAGGCGTCGTGGTTGAGTGCGTTAGCGATCTTGCGATGCCCCATTAAGACGGGGAAGGTTTTGTTGGGTTTTAGTGGGTAGTACTGACTTTTTTAGCCGGTATGCATAAATGCAGTTCCCAACATTAAAAAAAAAGTCCAATGTAGCACAAAGTACAATGAACATCAATCACTACATGGTTATTTTAACTCTTAGGTACATAAATTGTGCAATGTCTGCTCAAATATTTTTCAAGTTTCATCCGACATTTTTCACCTTAAACCAATACAAACTTTTAATATTAAATAATTTTAGCATCTTAATATTTCTGGGCGCTAAAACACACCTTACAAAAGGAATAGACAACTAGGCATAATAATTAATCGTCAGAACTATGGAAATATATTTTCCCCCAACAGTCAGATCGCTAGTACTTCGAACACGCTTTTACACGCCTCATAAATATTATGGAATAGATATGACCTTTACTGTTCGATCGTACAACATCGATATGATATACGTTAAATGTCTCATAAGATTTAGATTATTATCTGAAAGAACAAAAATGAAGACATGGTGGTATGTTCATTTAAAATCAATAAAAGCTATTTTATAACACTTACTAAAAAATTTTTGTAATAAGAAGTTATAATTATAAAAAATATATATATTATAAAATACTAAAATTTGTACATAATTATGCAGTTTATTTGCCACTGCTTCCGCGCCTATTTGATTCCGATTACAGTTTGTTTTCCAGAAAAATCTTAACTAATACAAAAGCCGATCTATCCTTCCGACTCATCCCGTTTACTATAACGCTAAAAAATAAACAAAAAAATATATGGTAAATATAAAATATCTATCCCCTCTATATTTTGGCTTCTATTAGCGATAGCGATGCAGGACATCATAGGAGGCCTTTAAACTGCTAATGTGATAGCACGCGGCACAAGAACAAACCTGCGTTCGACAACAGACCTGTCGTGCTGATGCTGCATCTTGGGGCGGCACTTGGGGAAGAGACGCGTAATGCGCTCGCCGACGTCCGAGCCGGGCGTGGAGTCGCCCGCGGCGTCCCGGAGCGCGGCCGAGCTCATGTCGCCGGCGCCGCCGTCACGTCGCCGCCGCCTCTACCGGCAACGCCACTCGTTTAGCAATCATTGCTTTCGCTATTGTAGAGCTTAATTACGTGCAAACACTCGTATTGTGAATATTTGCGATATATCCATTGATATGAAATCATTACGTACACAACTCGTGTACTTAAGCACGTACGTACGCTTTTGTATAAGACCAATAAAATTGATGAACATGATCAGTATAAGAAAAGTTCAGAATAAAAATAATGATAAGCGAAAACAATTCCTCGTAGAAATATGTAAAGAAGTGAATTGAGAGTGATTTTGCTACGATATGTAATATATCAATCACATACTCGCTTAACAAAACTAAAAAATAAATTATATATATATATATATGTTTGAATTATAAATTATTTTAAGTCATTCAAAGGATGATAATCAAAAATTACGATAACAAATTAACAAAGATATCCCTAACATTTGGCTTTAAAATTACACATTACCATAAGACGCAAGAACTAAAGTGTTAAAGATTAAAGTATGAAATGTAGCTGTTAAAGAAAAATTCGTAATCAAAACGTAAAACATAACCTATTTTGCCATCCCTGTTTATATTACTCAAAGCAAGAGAACAGCTACGATTAATGTGATGATCAACACAATTTATAGTAGGTGAGTTAATCCATGAATGTATGTTTATGCGTTCGATATTCCTTCGTACTAAAAAAATTGACAGATTTTGGTGAAGTTTAGTATAATATAATCAGATAAACTATAACTTAGACTTAAACATAGGCTACTGTTAGACACCTAAGAACGCATCCGACCGCAGTGACTCTCCGACTGCTACCTAATCTATAGGTACATATAATAAAATTGTAATTAAGCCAAATCTGTAAATTAAATATCTTTTGGAAAATCTTATTAAAATAGACATTATTAGCGATACAGAGGCCGAATCTATAGTTTTTAGAATTTTTGTCTGCCTGTCTGTTTGTTTGTCTGTCTGTCTGTACGTCTGTCTGTTACCGCATCACGGAAAAACCACTGGAAGGATTTTGATGAAATTTGGTATGATTATAGCTGGTTATCCGGGTCAACATATAAGATTCTTTTTACCGCGGAAAAATATCTCATTTCTGAGAAAAAATACAAAAACTGCAATGTAAGAGTATACTAATATGTAAAACCTAAGAATTCGGTTTTGGTCATCGGAACGCGGGCGGAACCGCGGGCAATGCTAGTACCTAATATTATGAGAGCGTAATTTTATTGGCAAGCTAAAAAGCACCTGTCGGCGTTACCACAGAAAGGGGACCAGCTGTCGAATGTAGTAAAGTAAGCGACCGGACACTGCCGACACTTGTAATAACCCACGTAAGCTATTCTATTTTATATTTGAAGAAAATAAAAATAAAAAGGCCTTTTTAAACCTATACAATTTCATTTAATTCAAACACAGAAATATAGATCACTGTTTAATAGTTATAATTTGACAAATATGTAAATATCCGTAAAATAATTCATATCTGAGGTATGTATATGAAAAACCTATTAAGTAAAAATGTACTCTTGTTAAAATGTTTCCACGCATTTTTTAGATTCTGTGAAATTGTTACTGACGCCCACCACACGGCACAATGGCTGGCGCTGCCAAAAACAAAATCGATCCCACATTAGCATTGTGGCTGTCCTTTCAGGGTGGAAAAGTGAACATTCACATGTATACTGTAATATTCATGGGTTTTCCTCAGAACTGCCTTGTTTTACATAATTATTTTGCTTTATATGTATACTTTAGACAAATATCGTTCATTTTTAATAGTGTTTATTTCTTTCCTTACCCATTGTTATTACTATATAATATAGGTATATTATATTCACAACTAATATAAATGCGAAAGTTATTAGTATATGTGTATATGTGTAAGTTTTGATACTCCTCAACGCTGACACGGCTAGACAGATTTGGATTCAATTTGGTGCACAGATTATGACAATAAGCAAACTCTTAGCAATAAAATTTGCCATATGGCAACGGTAACTGTGTGTAATATTATAAACTAGCATTGCCCGCGGCTCCACCCGCGTACAGATGAGCTATAACCAAATTCTTAGGTTTTACATATCAGTATACTCTTACATTGCAGTTTTTATATTTTTTCTCAGAAATGAGATATTTTCCCAGGGTAAAAAATATCCTATATTTTGACCCGGATAGCCAGCTATCATCATACCAAATTTGATCAAAATGTATCCAGTGGTTTTCTCGTGATACGGTAACAGACAGACAGACAGACACAAATTCTAAAAACTATAGATTCGGCCTCTGTATCGATAATAATTACTATATAAATAAGATTTCCCAAAAAATATTTAATGTACAGATTCGACTCAGTTAGAATTTTATTATATGTATTGATAAGTGAAACGAGGGTAAGACGTTAGTACATAATAATATACGAGTAATATATTCAACAAACGTAACTGCGACTGCAAATATCAATAACAGCATTTATACGTGTAGAATGTTAAATAACAAAGTGTTGACACAAGAAACATCAATTTTAGCAATTTTGTTTGCAGAAAAGTGCAACTTCGTATTAAACCCTGCAGGCGAACAAGCGTGGGTCATGGCACGACCGCTGACGTTGCCAAGCTTTGCGATCGATAATGTTGTGGATTAAACTAGTGATCAAATTACATACTTACTTAAAATCTTGTATTTTCGTCGGCCTTTGCGATATAATATTCTATTATTAATTTTAATTATTAATGCAATATTCAATAGATTTCTTTTTATATTCAGTCTTCTGCCAACACTATAAAATCTCAAACACACCGCCAGTACGAAAGCCATACACAAAAGAAACGTAGAGACTGAGAATTTGCCCCCTTTGGTGTAAATCTAGCATTACATTTATATAGAACGTTTTTATTGCCTCCACCTAACCCTGGGTCTTTGTCGCCAATTTGTTCTTTTAAATACTCCGGGGAAATGTTCTCTTTTACTGCTTGCTAATTTTACTCTATACGTAGGTTTTTATGGCAGTGCAATATGAAAATTCTTCGAGCGCATACGGTTTGTTCATAAAACTGAAAATTTACAGTTTACTTTCCATCGTTTCATCATAAAAAGCATAGGGAAAGTGTCAAGACACAATCAAAAAATCCCTAAAACGTGGCTTCTATTAAATATTTCCTAATAATAACAACAATTCATTAGTTAAACTAGTTATAAAACAGAGTTCATCCTATTTTATATTTGCTCCAGAGAGTTACCTGTTTATTATTCATGATCTCGAGTAATTGCTGTTTGTTAGTGAATCTTAAGTCACTTTGGCAAGCATTGCTTACCCAACTTATTACTCAACTGAGAATAATGAATGCAGGAAACTGTATTACAGCACAATATTTGAAGTCAAACTCCCAAATATTTCAAGATTATCCTCAATTTTCTGTAAGAAGTCAGTTATGGATTGTATATTTAAAAATCTCATATCCGTAAGTTTTATGCGTCTTTAGATTTCAGGTTTCTAACATCGTTTTATTAATTTTTTCATACATAAAGGAAGTTTCTAGTCTAGACAGGAGGATTTGCGTAAAATCTTGAAATAACATGGAAAATCGTAGAAAAGAGTATCTTCAAAGGATGGATAGTCGATTCGGAAAAGAATATTGAGCGTAGTCGTCTTTGAAAAATAAATTTTAAGGGTTGACTGAGCATTATCAAGTTCTCTTCTAGTCGAACAGTTTAATGAAATTAAGAGTTAAAATCATAAGGATATGATCTAATTTCGCTTGGAGCACGTTAATTGCTGAGTGACCGGGATGATATCTTAAAAGACCTTACACTTCGCCAATTAGCGCGTCTCCGGTAGGGTCGCAATTTAAGCTATGGACTTTGTAGCACGCTTTTATGTTATCTACCTATTTTGCATTTTGTTTCATCATTCATGAAAATAAAGTGAGAAGTTAAAGTTCCTAACCACTTAGGTACTAACATTTAAATAGTTTTGAATGAAAGATAATTCCTCAAGAAAATATATCATCTCTTACTTTAAAGTCACTGTAGTATTGTATGTTTTGATTCAGTACTCATAAAACATTTAAAAAATATCACAAAAATTATAACTGAAAAAACTTGGATTAGACAAAAGCAATCATAAAAAAATTGGTTTCTTAAGAAAGCTAATCCTTTATTTGTGACTTTTTGAACAAGGAACAGGTTTGATTTTTTAATCCATAATACTTTCTGAGATTTACGCAGATATTTGACATTTAAAATAAAACTATCTTTTCGGATTTTTTTGCGGATTTATTTTGATTTTTGGTTCCCGACGTTTCAAATACTTTACAGCGCTCATGGTCACGGAACTAAGGTTTTAGACATATCAAAGGTTATACTTTTTAATCCAGTTATCTACTTTTAAACACTTCCTGATTTTTCCTTATAATTATTAATGCAATGTGTTTTTAAGCGTGGAATTAAATTTAATTTACCAAATGTTTACAACCAAAATTGTATGTACAGTAGGCAGTTGCGATGCTAATCATCTTGGTAAAACCTATACTTGTATATATATATATATATATATATATATTTTAAGAAGTTATAGAGCAATAACTCTAGGCACGTGCAACTCATAAACCAAACAAAGGTATAAACATCTTGTTTATTATTATAGAAACTTATATTCATACCAATGTGTAAACATCGAAGAAAGTTTAGAGTAAATTCTATCTCTAATTAAGCAGTTGCGATTAAACATTGTTTCATAACTTCACAATAATGGAAGGTTGGAGGAAAATGCAAAAAATAATTATTTCTTATGCCCACTCTGGCGTAGTTGAGTTAATGAAATGAAACCACGACGGTTAGTCCGCGTTCCGCATTCGTACTGGGAAAGATATTAAGGCATCATTTTTAAAGAATTTGTTATATGTATAAATTCGTATATAAAAATTTGTATTTAGTAAAAAATAAAATAAACAAATACGTTGGGACATTAACACACAGCAACCATCTAGTTCCATGGTAAGCTACGAGGCTTGTGTTATGGATACCAGATAGTTGATACACTATACATATATAACTTTAAATTCATAGGTACATATTATAAATATAAATACCCATGACTGGAATACTACCACTCGTGCTCATTACACAAATGGATTCCCCCAGCGGGACTCAAACCCGCGACAACTGGCACAGCAAGTAAGGTACACAGTACAAACTGAGAGAAACGTGTAAAAAAATATTTATAAAATACTAAAAGGATTGTGTAACAAACATTATTTGAACGAAATACAGTTAATTGAATAGTCAAATGAATCAAAATAAGTATTTTGTAAGTCCTAGGATATACATACATACATTAATGCAATTATTATTGAATTCGCGGCAAATTGCTGAGAGAAATTGAGAATGATCATAGATCATACAAATATATTTATCATTCAATTTGTAATGTAATAGGTTTGATACAATTTACTTCTACAAGCACATGTTCCCAGAGAAAACATTATATACTTCATTATATATATACATCTAAAATATTGTTTTAGTATGATAGGAATCTCTATTACATTTAATTAAATAAAAAAAATAGTAGAATTATAGTTCACTTGAAACATTCACTCATTTTCGCGATGTTTTTCTCTTAACGGGTCTTGTGTTTCGTTTATTAATTCACGTAATCCATCGTACCGCTAGATTACATTGGAAAATTATTTCCCCGGGGACACTTCGCTTTGAAAATTTGAGGAAAATTGCGTCTTCAATACGAAGTTTTAAAGCATTTATTTAAGCATACTTTATTGATATTTTATGCTTTACATTCATTTGCCGTCGGACCGAAGACCCTTAATACTCGTACTAGGAAGAGGTTGCGACTTAATATAATTTTTAAATAAGTTAGTTCTACAATATTAATAGAGCTTATGACACACAATTAAATCTTTAGCTATCTGTTACTAACTGTAAACTGTGAAAAAGCCTTTTTTACCTCTTGATCCTTTATCTCTTTAATCGATGGTATATTTTTCCGTAAAATAATCTGTGGTATGGAGACAGCACAGACTAACTCATTCTAGTTCATTCGAAGGACCCCATAAGATATGAGTATATTTATATAAGACTAGCATTGCCCGCGGTTCCGCCCGCGTTCACATGAACAAAAACCAAATTCTTAGGTTTAACATATTAGTATACTCTTACATTGCAGTTTTTGTATTTTCCCAGGGTAAAAAGTATCTTATATGTTGACCCGGATAACCAGCTATCACCATACCAAATTTCATCAAAATCACTCCAGAGGTTTTTCTGTGATGCGGTAACAGACAGACAGGCAGATAGACAAAAAGTCTAAAAACTATAGATTCGGCCTCAGTATCGATAATAATGTCTATTTCAATAAGATTTTCAAAAAAATATTTAATGTAAAGATTCGGCTTAGTTACAATTTTATTATATGTACTCGTATATAGAATTCCATGCTGTAAAACGAGCATGATGAAGTTAGAGCAAGCAACGACGTGTAGCTACTAGCTATTACAAACGATAGTACGCTGCCACTTTCAAAGTAAAAATAAAAAACTTTTAACTGCTTGCAAAATATATAACGAAATTGCGTTTAGAATACAAAATGATGAGTTGTAGAGTAGCTACGTGCGACTAAAATTCACGTAACGAGTCCTTCTTCCCCTTGTTAAATTGCAGACACTTTTCGTTTAATTTAAAGATAAGAACAATAAAGTTTGAAGGTAACTTCAATAAAATATTTTACGCGAATTTAGTATTACGAAATATCATTTATTTAATAATACAAAATTATTTTATAATATCATTTTTATGACAGTGTTTTTTTTACCAGAAATTTATTTCGCGCTTATTATACTCACTATAACAAATTTGTATTTATTTATTAATCTGTATTATTTATTAATCTGTATTCTTTGTTATATTTTTATTGGGAGTGGTGCCGAGGTCGGCCCTAGCTACGTCGACCAGCTGTTATGGTCCATTGTAGCTCCCTATATATTAATCTGTAATGTATTAACGCTATTATGTATAATATTCTCTCATCTGTATGACAGCAGCTAATTAATTATTTTCTTGTTAAAAAATTTTTTTGGGCTGGAAGAAATTTTGGTCAGCCTGATTGCCTTGCGCCTCAAAATTAAAGAAGGATAAGGTGCAGGCTAGAAAGTGAGAGCGGTAGAACAGATCATTCAAGCTCAAATATTTTAATAATTTTTACCATATACACAATAATATCTTTTTGTTTTATGTTTTCGCTTTTGACTCTAATTAGGATGGTTGATCAAGTAACTATTTTTGGCGGACGATACTATCATCGGTAACCTATATCATTGCCAGTTACAATCCAGTTTAAAAAGGCTCAATTTTCATCATTGAGAGCAAATCTGTGGTGACTAATATGTGACCGACTTTTCGTATTTTCTCCAGGTAGTGGTTCTTTTGATTGTAATGTAACAACTTCTTTGCTATAATACTTCTTGATTGACGTAGATTTTGCTCCAAGATTGTCTATTAAAGGTTGTCATCATCAAAAGTGGGAAAAACGTCCAGGTCTAGGCTAACCTTTAAAAAGTAGTATCTCCAGGACGGAATATTATAAACTTAGTAACGACTCATTCTCGCTCCGCTCCGGTTCGTCCCTAGTTATTTTTTTACGTTTAGTATAGATTTCTCAGAGATGAGATACTTTTCCGCAGTAAAAGTATCATATATGTTGATCCGGATAACCAGCTATCATAATACCAAATTTCATCAAAATCTGTCCAGTGGTTTTCTCGTAATGCGGTCACGAACAGACAGACAAAAAACTCTCATATAGTGAATACATATATTTTTTGCCCATATTATGATAACCATTTTAGTATATATTTTAGTACATATTTTTTTCAAACAGCGGTCGTTTTGGATACCTAATAAAATCGATTAGAACTGTCTACGTCTTTTACTAGTAAAGGTTATGTGTCTACGACTTCGACCTTTTAAGCCCCTAAATGACGTATACCTAATTTAGAACATGAACTTTCGTCGTAACCTGTCTTGTACGTATCTACTGCGAAAATATTTATAGTAAAAATGTATAATTAAAATATTAATAATATTTTTTTTTGTTCCAGACCGACAATCTGTCATTGCAGCCAACTTCATAGGTACTATCTACGAGGGTGATATTATAGAGTTTAACATGTGTATATTAGAGAGAGTGTGGTAAACACGCACTCTTTTACTCTGAATGTTATAGCCAAATAGGACTATTAGATATAGACCTCAAGATTTCCTTCAATTTAAGTAACCCCACCCTATAATAATGAGACAGAGCGGCTATTTCAACCAAAACAATGCTGTAATCTTACGCGCAGTAAAAGTACAGAAATATTTTTTAAGTTTTTTTTTAAGTTTTAAAATTAATATATACATACATATATGTTAGTTATTAAGGTATATATGTTATGGGCCTCTGTTTACATATTTAAGATCTTTTTGTAAATATTGCCTGAAATAAATGATTAAATTATTTAAAAAAAAATTACCAATACTAAAAAAAACAACAAAATAATTACGAATGGTTTACAACCCAGAATAGAATTAGGCCATTTTGAAAAAAAATGTTTGTTTTATGTTAGCCTGTAGGTACGTTTCAGTAATAAAATGGGCTCATTACGCGCACGTGGGGTAAGTCGGGGGTAGTAATATACTTGAAATGAGGGTGAGGAAATTATGCTTTACGACACCGTCATATCGTGAAACTTTGCTATAGCTCCACCCATAAAACCGCAATGGAACTGATTGATTCGTTATGTGGAAAATGAATTTTAATACAGGTGTTAACATTATAGGGAAAAATAATATATTACTTGCTAATTTTATTAAATACCCACTTTAGTACTTGTCGAATTTATCTTTACGTTCTATAAAGTATAGGTCTATGTGACCTCGTGTTCTGTGTATAGGCACCAGTTATATATGCAAATATCAATCAATCAATTAGTGAGCAAAATTATATCTCAATAGGTAAATATAGTGCGTAAGTTATGAGATATAAACTTTACTGAAGTAGAATGTTTATAATGTACATCATATTAAAGCCAATTAATTAAATCGTAGAATTTAAAGATTTCCATTTTTAGGGTTCCATACCCGAAGGGTAGTAAGTATTAGGTAGTTTCTAGTCTACAGTCTAGTACATCGTTCCATATAGATAAATAAAGCCTATATATAAGTAAATTTTATTGACAATTAAAAATATTATTAAAAAAAGGGGCTGAATACAAAAAAAAAATGTATATGAAAAATACAAAAAAGTAATATATTCCTTCCTTTTATCGCTGAATTTTAAGCATCGTTGGTTGTTATAAAATTTCGATATTATTAGAGTAAAAGCAAATGGGATATCGCTTTATGTTCTTAAGTGGTCCTGGAGTTGAAGGACTGCTCAATATTGACTCCAAATTTTCAACACAAAAACCCCTTTAACTAAATATTTAAGAAATTGTTTCGCAATTAAAAAAAAATTAAGCATGTTTTTTCACTCTTCCTTTTGACTTGTATAAATTGAATATTTACATTATTATTATTGTAAATTTATATTATTTTCAAGTTAAACCCAACAGAAGGGGAACCCTTCGAGACTGGAAGGTAGTTTTTAACACTGTACTAAACCGTGTCTCTTCCGTGATCATGATTGCTGTAAAGCATTCGAAACGTCGGGACCCAAAAATCAAAATAAATATGCGGAAAAGCGTATTAAAAATTATATACATAAATACAATTCCCATATGGTTTAAATTTTCATATAGGTATCGATGCTTTCACAACGCATAAGATGCTCGCAAAAAAAACTATTAAAAAAGTTACAAATACTTTCGAAAGTAGCAAAGAGTGCGCGTCAAAAATAATGTAAAACCTAGTCGGCGCCAGTGTTTTGGAGGAGGTGGCACTTAGCCAAGCAAACAGGTGCCTATCATTAAAAGCCACTCACGGAAGCGTTGACAATCCTAGTTCCTAATTGCAGATTTTACTTTGCTAAAAAATCCAATGTATGTATGTACTACAATCATGTTTAATTTTCTCTTCAGTCATATATGAAAAGCTATAAATTTTGACGCAATTTCCATTAGACTTGAATAATTCCTTCTTGCTTCCCCATAGACTGCATCAGATCTGATGTCGTAACTTAGTGCTTCGTGTTGACCTTGACTCAATGCTTAGCCCGTCCGACCCTGTCGCTTTCTGTGTCGGACTTAGAAGAAAAGGCAGTGGTAGCCCAGTGCTAACACGCTTGGGAAAGCGAGTGAAAGGGGTTCAAATCCCGGGTCTCCCACCTCTGATATTTTAAAGTCAATTATTTCAAAAATGATTACCACTTGTCTTAGGGCGAAGGAAAATATTGTGAGGAAACCTGCGTGTCTGAGAGAATTTAGAAGGTTTACAAAACACTGATGAAGCCCTTGTGAAGTGTAAGTGGGACGTTAAAAAGGACTGAATACATTTCCTATAGAAAGAAAATATATCAGTTTCTGTATTTGGCTTAGTTTAGGATACATTTGTATTTAATGTTATCTTTCCTATTAATATTACATTCGTGATAGGATTATTTCAGTATTTAGTCGCATTGCGTCGTAATTCTTCGAAACTTGGACGCTGACGACCGCCTGGCTTAATGGCTTTACATGTCTCTCTTTACAGAAAAGCGGTTTTGTAAATACTTCGAATGTGCCTATCTGTCGAATTCGAGTTGGGTTTGGTACATATGTATATATATTGTATATGTATACATATATTTTATATGTTTTATGGATAAACAACACATGGTACTCATAATAGGAACAAGTCGCTGTCTGAGTAGCAATAACTTTTATTTATTTCACTTGCTTTTTTCAGATTAGTTCATAATTGTAAGGTACGTAACATTGCAATAATTATGTCTTTAAAGTCAATTTAGAAGTAATAAGCACAGCCTTTTTTTTATTTATATGAAACGACCTTTGGTTGGACAGTAGATATAGTCCGTAACGTCCGGTAACAAAACCTGGTGTAGTGCCAAGACATGCACTTGGTAGGCAGCCCACATCCATAGGCGTCGGGAGTGTAACTATGCTGTTGGCTAATGGAACTTCTAATATAGGGTACTATAGATACGGAACGTGTAAGCAACAACTTGGTTATCATGAACTGGAAGCAAGACAACCTCTTTTAAACATTTTCAACCGACTTCAAAAAGGAGGAGGTTCTCAATTCGACTGTATGTTTTATTTTATTTATTTTTTTATGTTTGTTACCTCAGAACTCCGTCATTTATTAACCGATTTGGACAAATTTTTTTTTTGTTTGAAAGGGTATACTTCCAGATTGGTCCCATTTAAATTTCAAAAAAAAATACCACCCCTAAGGGTGGAAAAATAGCTAATAATGAATTTAACCTACTTCTAATTGTCATATTGACTTGAAACTTTGCAAGTGTTTCTATTTCCGTTGATAGTACAGAGGTTCGGTATTGTTGACCTGATCTGATGGTAAGGCCAAAAGGCGGATAGGTGGAACTCTTCAACGATAAATAGTAGATACTTCGAGTTTGGGCTTATTTTGTTTGGTTTGACAAGCCTAACACTTTAGAATTCTTACTTTGCTACTACTGTCTACACTAAAAAGGGAAAAATAAAAACTTTTTAACAAAAAAATAAAAACCGACTTCAAACAAAAGCACTAAAAAGTAAAAAATAACTGATTGGTAGTTTTCATTTACTATACATACATAATCAAATATTTTCGAAGTCGGTGTGCTTTGCTTTGTATGGGCTGGCACCGATTTCGAAAATATTTGATTAGGTATGTATTTAATAGGTAGGCTTTAATTACTTAGCCAAAGCACACCGACTTCGAAAATATTTGATTAGGTATGTATAGTAAATGAAAACTACCAATCAGTTATTTTTTACTTTTTAGTGCTTTTGTTTGAAGTCGGTTTTTATTTTTTTGTTAAAAAGTTTTTATAAATAAAACTATCTTTTCGGATTTTTTCGCGAATTTATTTTGATTTTTGGTTCCCGACGTTTCGAATGCTTTACAACAATCATGGTCACGGGAGAGACTGAGGTGTTAGATGTCTCTAAGGTATTATATAGTTGTTACAGACAGCCTACCCACAATTAACAAAATGAATTCAAAAATTGAAAAATGGCACTAATGTACCTTACAATATTTTAACTTTTAACTTTAAACATTTTTATATAATTTTAATTAGCTTTATAATTGATTATGGAATATTATTTATTTAATTTGAGCTGTTATTATTATAATTATTACAATTTTAAAAATATTAATTATTAATCTACATTTTTTTATACTTTTAAACCGTTATGTACCCTAAGCACAAAATTTAGGAAGTCTTGACATATGTCGGGGGGCAGCTGGATTTATTGCTCGATAGGTTTACCTTGGTATGCCAGCCATCAAGACGTCGTGGTTTAATATGGATAAAAAACTATAAAACCTATTCATTAAAAAGCAAATTATTATTAAAACCAGTTCACAGTTGGCAGATATCCCGTGACATACATACAAAAAGAACACCCGAAAAAAGTACCTCCTATTTATAGTCGGACAAAAATCATTGTAGGTATATTTTTCGTATAAATAAAAATAAATCTTTAATTTTTCTTCAAACCCACTCCAATTTCGTTAACATAAACTTTTAAAGTATTTTTCCCCTAATTTTTCGCAACAAAATAAGAGAAACAACGGTAAAAACAACACTCGAAACATAAAGTAATAAAGATGAATCAAACATTGTTTAGAATAAAGGGAGATAACTGAAGTCTTGAAACTTTGTAAAATTTCAGTTAATTTTTTGTATCGAAACTCTTTTTAATTGCAAAGTTTGAAGAAATGTTGAAAAAGACGGCTGACTTGTTTTTGCTTAGTACTGGCATCCCGGACAGCTTTCTCAACCGCTGTCACTTGCCTTTTAGTGCAAAATAACCAAAAAGTATATTAAATACGTTTAGATATGTTCACAATTTCTGTTAAACAGCGTTGTTTTGGAAAATTTACAGTAGGGACTAGTGGTTAGATAAACAATAATTACTATACATTGCTATAGATGATCGCTTATTGGTTTAGGTGTGGTGTTTTAAAAACTTAAAAGGGTCACAACTGTAAGATTACATGCAAATTAAGGATCCCCTCGGATTGTAGGTTCGGACATTATAAATAATAAAAGCTTTTAACGACGGTATGCAAATTTCTCAATTACTATATTAAGGTCAAGATACGTAGGTGCGAGTATAACTTTGAAAGGAAATCTTTTTGTTTTTCCTCCAATTAATTAATAGCTTAAAACTCTTTAATAACAATTATAACAAAATCCAACTTCTTTTTCTATTGTTTTAAGTTTTTAATTAATGAAAAAAAGTAGGTACATACAAATACATACATAATAAAGTCATTCATTTTAAATTCCTCGGAGTCTAACACTAACTATCACGTCGATGGTTGTAGGTTCGATTCTCTTAAATTGCATATGTCATATCACATAGTATGAATAATACTGTGTGATATAACATAGATGTCTATGAAGTATTTATTGTACTAGGGAATTGCATTTATATGAAATTGTTTATTTAATAAGAATACATTGATATACTTAGTCTATAAACAAAACAAAATCATGTAAATTATACTAACCTTTTTTTAACATTCTTCTTGCTTTATTTCTGAAACAATAACAATAAAATATTAAATTAATTATTAATCAATCACAAGCGACATACACTTCCAACAGATACCTAAACTATTTTTACTAAATTCAATGCGATTATTAAAATTAGCGATATTTTTAATGTGACGATGACACAGTTCTAAAACAGTGTGTATGAAACTCAGAAAGTCGCTCCATTTCAAAGCACAATAGACAGCAGAAGACAAAAGGCTTTTCATTTTCAAAACGTCCTGTATATAATACAAAATTATGTATGTCATTGGCCTAATTTTCCAATGCAATATTAAAGCGTAGGCGGCGCTTTATTGTGATGTAAATGCTGTTAAAAGCTACCAACTATTTGTGAGAATTGTAATTTTAAATAAAAGAGCCTAAAAGTGCCAGAGATATAACAAAACGTAATTATATTTTATTACTTTTATTATTTAGACAAAGTTTAAGCCGTCTGAGAAATATTATTATACTAACAGACCGTTGTCATGTCCAAATTTTAATAAGTTTTGAGTTCATATAAAAGTCCTATAGATAAAGCACCAGTTTTTCCCGAGTTCTTCTATTTTTACAGGAAACTTTGTAAATTTTTCAAAAAACCTTGTTTGGACTATTATGCACGTTTTAAAAAAATAGAGCTAAATCAGACCAGCCATCTTCATGTGATGCACTTACCCGACAAACATCGTTTCATTTTAACTCGTATCTCGAAATAAAACAGAAAATAATCAATTTTAATCAAAGTTGGTATTTCACACAGTATTTGTGAAGTTTCTGAGAAGTTCTAAATTTTTAAAAGCTTTTCAATGCTTTCTTGGAAATTCTAAACACGAAAGTTCGATTTTCTTTGTTTTTATCTATAAAACATATAGCATCAACTAAAGTGATGGCGCTACGTATTGCGCCTCGTATATGAAGCGCTTTAAGCTTAAGTTTCTGTAACAAGGGCTCGAGTAGGTATGCTTTCCTATAAGAGTTGTACGTAATGCAGTCAGCGTAGTAAAATTCACTTACAGGCTATAAGGCTTCTATAAAGTTTACATTTCATTTTGGTTCAAAAGGATACTTATATAATGTTATAAACAAGCTTGTGTCTACGTCTACACGTGCATATATAAAAAAAACTTACTTAGCTACTGACCACCATATCATCGTGATTGCCACTTTTTATGGTAAACACAAAGTAAGAGAGCGGATCTTTTGATCTTCTCCGCCAATTTAGATTACTTTAAATAAAAACATTAAAACATTAATTTCGGAACACCTCTAAACTTGTGTTTCTTCAGTTTTTGACGTTTTTATAGCTCTTTTCTAAATAATAGTAATAATAATATAATAGCTTTTTTCTCTCTTAAAATTTAATAAATGTAATATACTTAGATAATTTTTATTTTTTATAGTACGGATACAAAGGTTTTCCTACTTAAACTCCTTTCCCTAACCCTCTGCGGTTCTACTTTCGTTTTGTGGTTCGACCACAGATAATGCTTCGGATATTTTAATATTCGCAACATCCGGATTAAAATTTGCCCTAGCTTAGTCCAGCTGCTGAGGTCAGTGCGGTTTGTATTTACGAGATATTAAAGAATCTTCCATAGAAACTATAGTTGTATTAAACATTTCGGTCATCTAGTATTAGGTACTAATCAGTTATATTTATTCTTTCAAAATAAGTATCAAATCAAACATGCAAGATGACCAAAAGGTAAAAATTTGGGGAGTAGAATAACTTTTTATGAAACAAGGTAGTGACTTCAATACCAGTTTAGAAGTATAGAAGTATAGAAAAAATATTGCGTAACACACTCGGAGGTCCTGGGTTCGAGTCCCGGGTCGGGCCAAGTTTAGTTATTGAGTCTTTCTGTATAGTAAGTCTCAGTAACAGCCAGGAGTTGGGAAGTTGGCGGTGTTTCACCCCCGTGCCTTGGAGAGCACGTAAAGCCGTCGGTCCTGCGCCTTAACTCTCACTGGTCGTGTCGAGCAGTCGTCTCACCGGAGTATGAGAGTGACAGGAATAGAGAGTGCACGATGTGTCTGCACGTACACTTGTGCACTATAATATCTCCTGCGCAGTTGGCTAGTCTCAATGAGATTGGCCGCCGTAGCCGGAATCGGCTAGGAGGACATCATCATCATCATCATCACTAGCGACTCACCCTCATTTCGTTCGGGTTCGTCCCTAGGTACGTTTTAACGGTTAGTATGGAATACATAGAATATATATTATATGATAATTAGCCTATAGTCTTCCTCAATGAACCGGGTATCTAATGCAAAAAGAATTTTTCAAGTTGGATTTATAGTTCCTGAGGTTAGCGCGATCAAACAAACAAAAAAACATACAAACAAACTCTACCTCTTTATAATATTAGCATATATCATAAATTAAAGACAGATGTATTTTAAACTTAACTGAATCATTGATACTGTTTTAAAAAATATCTTTATATATGTAATTCTTTTGTGAGTGTGTATGTCACTGAACTTCTCTCAAACGACTGGACCGATTTTGATGAAATTTTTTGTGTGTGTTCAAGGGGATCTGGGAATGGTTTAGATTCACAATTTGAATAATAATTTTCATCAAAATGGTCCAGAATGTTTTAGCTTATTAAAAAAAGTTTGAAATTTTCAAATTAAAGACGTGTAGACAGGACAACGTCTGTCGGGTCCGCTAGTAGGAATATAAAAATCTAAAAGAAATTTGTGAAATCTAAAAAAACTTTGAGTTTTAAATTCTTCTCAAACTCGCTTTGGCATTTTAAACATTTCAATAAAAAAAACACGAATCTTCGTGCTTACATAGCTTAGGCACGAAAATGTACCGGTGGATAATATGTGATGTAAACATATGTTATTTACAAATTAATTACATATAAAGGTCAGCGAAAATATTTCTAATTTCATTGTATTTATATAAACTAGTAACAATAACCTGCTAAATTACTGTCTAATATTTGCACAAGAGCATGGTACAATCGATAACGACAAGCGTAGCCTATCATGCTCCACGGTACTTAGACTGGGGTAATGTATAATCAATTACTTGGCGATATCAGGCCAGGCAACTCTGTTAAATGATAGTTTGATAGTTTAAAACATAAACTATGAATATTTCACGGAATCGTTCATTCAATTTTCAAACAGCTTATATATTTCAAACCCAAAACCCCTAATATCATGAGTGCTATGTTATTTTAAATTTAATGGCAATTTCGACTCGAATAATAAAGATGTCGGACAGTGTCAGAAGAATTGGAAGTGTCATAATGACAGCAAATGTCATAATAATCTAAGGAAATATTGTAACTTTATGTCTCTATAAATAATGACTCCTTCATTTCCTTTTGGCTACTTCATAATTTTTATATATTAAAAAAGAACTTTTTTTTTGAGTATCGATACCAAGAAAAAAAAGCGAGATATCGAAAAATTTTATTCTTATTTTTCGTTTTATTTTTTCAAGACCTACCTATAAGAGTTCATGGTCAAATTATGACGCCACAGAAATTAAAATATCCCCAAACAATCATACCATAAATGATGTGAAAATATTTTTGTGAATTTTGGGTATAATTAATGACGGTTAATACAAATTTGGTCATACGTGATAAAGGCCTAGCAGTTATGGCTTCATAACGCTGATGCAGACTAAAATGTTTGTCAGCAAACACCGACCGTGTACTCTGCCCAGACTCATTTACATACCAAGTACTTGCTTTAAATATTTTGTTAATATTAAGAGATAAAATTAATACCTAAATGTATGGTGTTGGGAATCACAATGGGATGCCATTATGTTTGCAAGGCGTTTGTAAAGAAATGCTGGCATTTCTATGGAGATTAAAGCTATTATTTGCCCTCATATTATATCTTTATATTCAAAATGACTTTTATTAAATTAAATTATTGTTTTTTTACAAAAATGTAAACAGTCTTTAAATAGGAAAATTATTTGTAATAATAAAAGTATTGCTCTTGTTATCTTTTCGTATTTTTGTAGACTTATTTTATTTTTGGTTCTGACGTTTCGAACACTTTACAGAGGTCTCGTGACCATAATTGCTAGAAGAAGTCCGAAAGGTAGTTTTATTTAGCAATACTTTAATTAATAAAACATAGTTTTATTTAAAACTAGCGACTCACCTTCGCTCCGCTCTGGTTAGTCCCTAGATATATTTTAACGGTTAGTACAGATTTCTCAGAGATGAGATATTTGTCCGCAATAAAAGTATCTTATATATATATATATATATGGGTACATAGGATATATATATATATATATCCTATGTACCCGGATAACCAGCTATCATACCCAATTTCATATATCATTACATATAGATGTCAAATATTCGTGTAAATCTAAGAAAGCATTAAAGTATAGGTTTTATGTTTTACATTTTCATCTCATTTATTTAATCAAAGCATTGCTTATTAGCAATTAAGTTTTATCATTGTCCAAAGTACAAAATTCAGTTAAAGTTATATATTTTAGATGATTCCATTTCGAGGGGTAATTCAAATCTAAACGATAATAGAACAAGGGGTTTTGGGCATAAAAATAAAAGGTGCAATACGCACCCTTCGTTACGACCTCCCCGTACGTCCTAATAAGCCCGCGCTAACAGCACTTATCTGCTTTAAACCCTTAAAATGAAGCAATAAAAGACAATCCCACACGTGTGTTCCGTAATGTTTACCCGCTCAGCAATCAGTGTTTCGTTTTATATTCGAGCGCCATTTTTTTCGATTCCCATTTGCTCATGTAATATTTGTAAAGTAAATATTACAAATTTAAACGGAAAAGCGTTTATAGCGGGAATTGAGTCTTAAAAAAAGGTACATTTTGGACCCCCGACGCAAAAAGAGGGGTGTTATAAGTTTGACGTGTCTGTCTGTGTCTGTGTAAGTGTGTCTGTCTGAGGCATCGTAGCTTCTAAGCGAATTGACCGATTTCGATGCGGTTTGTTTTGTTTGAAACCCGAAGAGACCTGGATGGTTCTTAGCTATAATTTATGAAGATTTGTTTGTTGTGCTTTTGTTGCGGATTAACAGATCAGATTGATTTGAAATTTGGTGTACTGTTACTTCGGCGGTGTTTTCAAGACAAATTCGTACAAAATAGTCTGAGGGATGCTCATATCCTCAGAAAGTTACAGCAGATATACAGTGTTTGGACTCACAAGAATAGTCTCAATGAGAGTTATCTGGTTAAAATTAGTGTCTGCGAGTACTTTGAAAATGATGAAATAAAAATAAAACTATTGCTGAAGTTAAAAGGTCAAGAAAGAAAATGTATTTTTTACTTTTTAGATTTTTTTTATGTCGGGGGTAACTCAAAATTATTATATTAGAGCATATTTCGTTTCACATATCGTTAAAAACCTTACAAGATTTGCAGCCTCAATTACGATATTATATTAGCAACTTTATAGTACCTCATTTTTTAAATAATTATCAGACATTTAAAGATATAAAATTAATGTAAATAGCTGAATCGATTACTAAGAAGAGAATTGTAGATAGTTAATCGATTACTGACAATAAAATTCTTCCATAATTGCAAGGTAGATAAAGCCTTGAGTTTCGCTAGTGTAGTAATAGTGCCGCCCTGAGTTCTCGTAACAGTTATGGCATGCAAATGAAGCTAGCCGAGCACACACGGGGCGGTGTTTGTGCGTAAACATTTTAGCCTGCATCAGCGGTATGAAGTCATAATTATCAAGCTCATAATAACATATTTTCACTGAAACCTAAAACGGGATATAACCGTTATTAATATCAAAGAACTTGGGCATTATTAAAATGAATATATTAAAAGGCAAAGTTGTTTAATCCTCGTCCCAACTAACAGTATTTTTTTTATACGTACACGTATACTTATTAATCTATAGATACATACTCGTATAATAAAAATGTAACTGATCGCTGTTTGTACATGAAACATACTTGAGAAAAATATTACTTGCGTATCTTTATTAAGCAATAGACCCGAAACAATGATTTTTCTGTCTGTGTTTGTCTATGTGTTTGTGTGCGCTAATCTCAGAAACGGCTTAACTGATTTGGGTGCGGTTTTCTAATGTATTGTGGTAATCTTCACCTGACATTTAACATTTATTTTATTTCAATCTGTTCATATATTAAAGTAATGTCAATTTAAAGAATCATCTAGGGACCAACTAGAGCGAAGCGAGGGTGAGTCGCTAGTGGTTATTATATATAATTAATGAGTCTTAGTAGGTAATGTTTTGTTGTTTCAGGACTTCAGATGGGTTACTCTGAACTTTAATAAATAACGTAAATACTTAAAATTACAGCGAATTAATGATCAAAGGCCAATCAATTCATCAAGTTGAGCTTATACGTTAATGTGAATTTTAATGAAGCGATTTGCCACGAGGGGTTATAAACAAATTTATTTGAAGTTACGTTGGGAGCATGGGAGTAGGCCGAATAAATTATAACAAAATTATCATATTATCATCATTTACTGTGGTAAAAATGGCTGAATCTCATAAGGTCTTAATTTTTACAGAAATTTTTATAATGGCATATTTTTTTATCGGACGTCTATACTTATACTAAATTCTTGCTCAGATATCAAACTAAGAAGCGAAAAACAATACATGAGTGTAACACAGTTTAATGTTACGAGCAACGATGAATCCAAATTAACCAATCTGGATTTGGACGTTATGAGGGCGATAGAAGCTGTATTTATATACATACAGATACAGCTTTATGCACAAAAATGTAGATATGTACATACAACAATATCGGTTTCTTTGTATTATCGTTTAGCAAGAAGCATTTGATCGTGTATTGTATAACATAAAACAAATTAAATTTATAAATAGCATATGTAGAGCAATGGCAGTAGGCAGTGGTAGCCCAGTGGTAACGCGCTTGTTTGAGAAACCGAGTGAAGCGGGTTCAGATCCCGGGTCTCGCACCTCTGATATTTTTATGTGCGAATCATTTTTAACTCGATAACCACTTGTCTTATGGTGAAGGAAAATATCGTGAGGAAACCTGCATGTCTGAGTGAACCTAGTAAGTTTTCGAAACACATGTGAAGTCTGCCAACCCGCACTTGGCCAGCGTGGTGGACTATGACCTGATCCCCCTCGTATAGAAGAGAGGCCCGTGCGAATAATACAGAACGTGCATTTCAAAAATGAGTAACTTTTGCGATTTATGAGTGAAAACAAAGCGAGCAGTTCGGCATAGTTATACCTATTTTATCTCTTTTTTTTTCTAGCAATAATACAAGGAATTAAAATGTGGCATCATGATTAACAATCTCACTGTTAAGTGATAACCTTCATTATGCCCATTACGCAATTCCAAAATCTTTTGCAAAACAAGACGTGTGTAGAGCATTACTGAACAGATGTAAAAGTTTAGTATTAGAGCCACAAACAAGTCTAATACTAAAATCACGACGGTTATGTCGAAAAATACCATTTTAGATCTTGTGGTAAAGGAGATGAGGTAACCGACCAGATCACGTCCATTTGGTAAGCATGTTTTCTTTTACTTACTTATCTATTATTCTTGCAATATTTCAGAGCCGACAATGTTTGGATTTTAACTAAAATATTATGGTTGGTCAGCGACGGATCGACTGGAATCTCCCGTATCATTCAAGTCAGATTTTTTTTGTTGTCACAAAGTTTCATTTTCAAGTCATTAAAATGGTTTAATTTTTATTTTGTACCAACGTTCCAACATTCATCTCTATAAAACATACATACTCGTAAATATCTCCGTTTCAAAAATGTTGCATACTATCTATCATCATCATCATCTACTCTATAAAATACCTTAAAAAACGGACAAAACCGCTAGAAAAAACATTCTGTCAAGGATTTTTATTTTTAGAAACATTCATGTTATGCAAATATAATGCATTCGTACCCTTATTGTCTTCTAAAATTTCATGATTTCCATAATTTTAACGCAAGAGCCACTCAGTAAAATTTCAGTATTATTTAGATATTTAATTTTTTGCATTATTTTTTATACTTATTACTTAGTATCCTACTAATTTCACAACTTCCAACTATCTCGAAAAGACCACTTTTTCCACGTTTTATTTTCAGTAAAAGCTCAGTCTTTTAAATAACTTACTATTTATTATATCTGTTTAACCAAATTATAAAATATGATGCTTAAAAATGTTAAGGTTCTCTTCATTAAGACAGTTTTAATTATGAATAAGAGATATCACGGTGAAAATGTTTTATTTTTATGATATTAAATATAAAAGGGTCACTAAATCTTAATTTGATTATTAATTTGAATTTTTAATATTTTAGGAAGTTGAAGAAAAGGAAGAACCCTCACATAATATGTACCTTAATATTATATGTAAGTATTTAATTCCGCCTTCCTACTATTTTAGCTTACTTTATTTATAGCATTAAAAAAACTGTTTAAGAAAATAAAGATATTATATCATATGTATAATATAAATGGTGATAACATAATACTGGCACTACAATATAAAATCCCATTAATATTATAAATGCGAAAGTTTGGATGGATGAATGTTTGTTATCCAATCACGCCGGAACGGCTAAATAGATATGGATAAAATTTGGCACAGAGTTAGATTATATTCTGGAATAGCGCATAGGTCACTTTTTATTCCGGAAAAATATACTCTCTAGTAGAATAATAAGATTGCAAATATAATACCTTTGCAACACAAATTAACCATTTATAAATGTCACTGAACTTTGTCTCTACATTACCACTGGCTCTGTACATTCTGCTCAGAATAGCGAAATCTAAAATTCAACAGTTTCTCTTAAGTATTTTAATTTCCATAATATTTATTTATATAACGAGTTATATTATTTTTTAGTTGTCACGCATAAAATCAAATATCATTGTCTTCCTATAGTAGCTACCATTGTAAAATGATTTTTAGGTGTTGGTAGAGCAGACTCAAGCAGAAAGTCTAATAATAAGGTACGTACCTACATACATTATTATATGAGTAGCCAGTCAGCACCACCTTTTGACGACTTTTATTACTAACAGCAGCAATATATATTACTACAAGTAATACTCTAGCCAAACCCTCCGCCCCCCCTACCCCCCATCCCGATGGATGTGTGTTCACCTCGTCATGCAGAGTGGACCGAGGGAGCAACCCATTGGTTGTGTGGTCTGCTTCGACAGACCAGCCGTCGGGGCGTCGTGGTAAGGTAAGGTGTGTAAGCAATCCTGCGACGCCCCATTAAGACGTGAGAGGTTCTTTGGGGTTTTAGTGGATATTATTGGCTTTTCTAACCGTTCTGGTGAATCCCGTATAACCAACCACCTATATGCGTAAAGGTGGTGTGCATAAATGCATTTCCCAACATTAAAAAAAAGACAGTATATGACTCCGAGTCCGTCTCTGAGTAAAGGAGTAACAAATATACACACAAAATATCGCATTTATAATAGTAGTGTGGTTAATTAGAATTATGTTATTTAAGTTTCACTTACCAATGACTGAAAGAATGACCTGAATAAATGCTGTTTTGAGTCCTGTATTCTAACACAGGACTCAGACTTTGCAATAGCTATTCAACTATAATATATTATAATATAGAATATTAGCCAATATTCAGGTGAAAGTTTGTATGTGTTATAGTTGTTTTATGATAAACGCATTTTGTAGCAGAGTCTGCTAGCAAACACGTTCAGAAGGAAGTAAAATGTTAGCAACAAATTCTACCTATCTCGTAAAATATATTACAACATAAAAGCATGAAATCTCATAATATCCTAAGCTAGTGCGATATAATCCCGACATAAAACACGTAAAATATTACAAGTTTTTAAATATACGGAGACGGGTGCAGTCGAGATTCAAAGCTTTTACTAAGCTAGGTAGGTACCTTATAAGCATGTGTTTTACACATAATGCCACGATGTAACATCTACATACATGAAAGTTTTTAGCATCCATTAAAGTACCTAAATATTGTGAAAACAAAATTTGCAAATAAATAATAAATGTTTGGAAAGCTTCAAATTGCGCATATTTTGTGCCCTCTGGGATAGCGAATTGGTATATTTTATGCTGTCTACGAGTAGGATGTATTTGAAATGTCAAAGTTGATGTCAGATATTAAGGAATTCAGAACAATACAATATGATAAAACTTTTACTTTTAATATAATATTTTGCACTTTACATTACCATAATTTACATTACCTAACAAAAAGCTTTATAAAGCTTCTAGAGATTATATTATAGCTAATTTACTATTTATAAGATAGCATATAATACTCTTTTTTTTTTTTGATAAATCGAAATAAATACAAAACAAGATCAAACCTATCCCACGGGAACCGTACATTTTTAAGAGATAAAAAGTAGCCTATGTGTTATTCCAGACTATAATCTATCTCTGTGCCAAATTTCATCCAAATCCGTTCAGCCGTTCTGGCATGAAAGGCGTGGCGTTTATAATATCTATATAGGTGTATATTATATGTATGTACAATGTATTTAAAGCCAACATAAGCCATTCGTCCTATTCGAAAATGGAATCCACCACTGGCATAGATAGCATAAATAATACCTGTGAAACACATGCCACTTTGCAACGGGGGTCTAAATAGTTTAATATATTGCAAATATTATCAAATAGCACTTAAGAGCAAACAATGAACTCTGAAACAACAGTAGTGGCCCTCGACCCTAGCGCCGGAGCTTGACCCAGGCGAATATGTACATCAATTTGTACAAATTGGAGTTAACCATATTGATCGTAGACAAATTATAATTAAATTATTATTTGATCAATTTATTCACACTGGACTATGACTATGATATTGCCTTAGACTTTTAATTAACATCTTTATTTAAAAGCTCCTATTTCTACATTTTATAAAGTGTTTAATAAAGTGTAATTTTTTGGTTAAACATCGAGATATCAATAAATTAAAGGAAAAAGCTTTTATTTTCACAGATTATATCTGGATAACGATTTGGTATTTTTTTAATTTGATCTAACCCAGAGATTGAACAGTTTCCAAAGTTTTAGATGCTACGTCTTATCAAAAACCCTTGTAAGTTGTAACAGTTAAATAAAACGCTATGTAAACGAAATTGCAGAAATAACCTACGTATAACTGAGAATCTGTCAATCAAATCTATACAGATAAATAAAATTGAAGTGTATGTTTGTAAAGTCATAATAACAACATTTTACTAAATGCACATGAAAGTATAGTTAAACGGTACATATAAGAAAAACACATTTTTTTAACTGTTTGTCTGTCTGTTTGTTCCCGCTGATCCCTGGGACTTTCACTGGCAGATAGCTGATGTTATAGGGAGTAAATGAGGCTACTTTTATTTTACAAAAAAATTAGGATTCCGCTCGAAAATATTAAAACGCATACGAAGCGAAGCGAGAGTAAATTGCTAGTAAAAAATAAATTGTAAGCAAGTTTCTACACATAGAACTTTTGTCACAGTAAGAAATGCATGGTAAAATTATAAACCCAAAATACAGGTTTTTAACTGAGTTGAGGTAAGTTCCAAATTAAATTATCTGTCCCAATGTATCTTATTTTAACTTATTTTTAACATTGTTTATCTTATCTTAATTGAGTTAATTTATAATTAAAGGATCTATATAAGTATAAGTAAGTTTTCGTTTCTCGTACATAATATGTAACATTGTAAAAGTATATGAATAAATTATGTATTATTATTATTATAGAATATTATAGACCGTGTAAAAGCGCAACGAAGACACAAACTGCACCGCCGATGCACTCGACTCTTCATTTTAAACGGCGTCGTCGCAAATGAAGTGCCCTATCAGATGCAGTTTCCATTTTATTCTTTTCAACATTCTTTTAAAGCACTGTTAACATATTTTATACGCCCTTTACATGTGTTGTTTACTTGTCGTCCATTTGCATCGGGAACTGAGTATCAATTGAAAATGAATATAGGGATTACTGTAATTAATGACTTTTTTCTAATGCAAAATGGCCGAATAACAGAGGGTTCTGTATATTAGGACAATTTTTTCTTCAATAATTATTTTATAAATTGGTAATGAAGAAAAATAAAAATTTTAGGTTTATATTATATTTTCCTATACCTAAACTAGTTAGATCCTAATATTCGACTAGACTTATGCCCGATTTCACCAACATTACTTAAACTACCACCTACCTACGTATGGGATCCCTAGCCTACGTTCCCCTAAACTAGCCCCTAAATTAAATTTCGTTTACCATCGTCAGAGCCCATATTTCTAGTACCTATATTTAGGTGGCATTTTATTTATTTTTTTAATTTTTAGGTGACCCCTAACTGTCGGCGAAACAGAAACTGTCCCCTAACAGCCCTTTAAAAAGCGACATATTATCTACATACTGTGCAGAGAATAAAAGGAAAATTACGTTATAGAATTAACTAATACATCTCAATTGTTTACCGATAGCCCAATATGTTTTAGTTAATGTATTTATAATGATTTTTACTACTTTCTTAGATTCTTAGATTTTTAGTATACCTATTATTAAAATATCATTTAGTACTCAGAAAGAACGTTATAAAGCACGCTTTGATAGCAAAAGTTGATCAATTATATTTTCAATATTTCTAATCTGTAAAGGATCCTGTATTTGATAAGCTTACAATGTGTGTGTTCAATTTATTTCAAGTCAAGTTTAAAACGACAAATAAGCGACCCTATTTAATTAAATCTAACTCCTAAAGGGGCTAAGCACCGCGATACAAACCGCCCACGTTACCTTTACTACGACGTTTAGTTTTAGAGATTTGGGTCGGAAATATTTACCTTTAAAACGTATATTTACGTGTAAATTCAATCGAGGTTAGAATGTGATCTTAATTGCTGTATCCTATGTTGACTTTTAATTTAAAAAAATAATATTTATTTTGCCTTTTAGCACTCACCTTTCAATTTGATTAAGTAAAACCATAATGAATTTAAATTAATCAACTACATATTATTTATGAACGAGTATTTAAATGAATAAATATGTTAGGACATTAATACACAGCACGCTCTAGTTCCATGGTAAGCTACGAGGCTTGTGTTATGGATACTAGATAGCTGATATACTACTCATATGTATATAACTTTTAAATACATGCATATTATAAATATAAGCACCCATGACTGGAGTACAAACATTCGTGTTCATCACACATATTAATGCCCCCAGCGGAACTCGAATCCGCGACCGCTGGTACAGCAAGTAGGGTTACTACAAAACAAACTGATCCAAACGTGTCGTCTATAATACGAAAGAAATGTTGTTCGTTGGTCGAGTCACTAGAGAACGGATGGACCCATTTGGCATTATTATAAATGTTCGTAACTATCCGGATAAGGTTTATATGAAAAATAATTGGAAATATTGCCCGGAAAATTACGAAAGGGTAAGAAATATAAACTCTTAGCGAAAACCAAAAATACATATTATGTTGAAAATGAAAGACAGCGTCTATCGGGTAAGACGAAACTTATATCACAAAAATAATATGACGATTAGGTACATATTCTATAATGACTATAACAGAAAATATATATTTCATTTAAATATAGGTCGAATAGTAAAGCTTATTTTACTTCATCGATACTTACATTTACGCATATATTCCCTCCACGACCGCGGACACGCCGGCGTTACAGTTAACAATAGATTTCTTAGAAATTTAATTAATTTCTTAGAAATTTACCTGGAGGTGTTAATGATATAATGGGAATTGAACTCACGACCTTAGACTTAGCAAACATCTAAGCTTTCAATATTATAGAAAACAATAAAGCCCACAATAACCGCAGCTACCTACACAATTACAAGTTATTTTAAACTTGAAAGAAATACACCATAATTTTGACGAGGTAATTAAAAATTTCAGGCTTTATTTTGGTCGCTCTGCCGCCAACCACAATAGCAATGTAATTAACAGCGAACATTTCTATTAAAACTAATTAACAAATTAATAATTGCTCAAAGCAAAATGCTCAAATTATAGTGGCTTAAAAGTTCACCAATGGACCGATCTCACAGTACGAGTATCTTTGTTAACTTTGTTTGTTGTTGTTCTGTATCACTTCAGATATTACTAAACTTAATATTTTTATTCCAAAGCGCAATCGTTAACTATGGCATTTATTAAGAAAAACATGTATGATATAGGTATGTAAAATCATAGATAAAATAGTAAATTTTGATTGTAGAAAAAAGACTTTTTTTTCTAGTGTGAAAAAAACTTAAAAAAACATGAAAAAAGTGTTTTTTTCAGAAGCATGTTACTTTTCCAGAAGTTTTTCCGTAAAAGAGTTATACTTATGAGTTCATATGAGACTTTGCTGTTTATTTAACACAATTGTAATTTAATTCATTGATACTGATATTGACACAGAGGAAGAATATTTTTTATTTAATTGAAGTATTATACTTTATTTGATTTGTAATTTTAGTATAATGTAAGAAATTAGAATATAAACATCGATGAAACATTTAATTTCCTATAAAAAAAAGCAAAATTAGAAACATAATCAATTTTTGTTTTTCATGTTACATCACTATTTTGATTAGTTCCATTTACAATATACATAGATATCTTTAACTTGGTCATACGTGATATATCTGCTGAGTTTTACCTGTACAGAAAACTTCAATAGTTAAGCTCGAGCGGACAATTAAAAAAAAATGTACGAGTGACTGCCATTCACGCTCCAGTTCACATCCACAATTTCCCTGTACAGGCAAAATTGTGCAGGTACATACATACATATTATATATTTTAAAAATATATTATTATTTAATTAAATAGCTACTGAAATATTAATCTATAGGTACATATAATAAAATTCTAACTGAGTCAAATCTGTACATTAAATATTTTTTGGAAAATCTTATTGAAATAGACATTATTATCGATACAGAGGCCGAATCTATAATTTTTAGAATTTTTGTCTGTCCGTTTATTACCGCATCACAGAAAAACTACTGGACGGATTTTGATAAAATTTGGTATGGTCGTAGCTGATTATCCGGGTCAACATATAGGATACTTTTTACAGCGGAAAAACATATTATTTCTGAGAAAAAATACAAAAACTGTAATGTAAGAGTATACTAATATGTAAAACCTAAGAATTTGATTTTTGGTAATCTAAACGCGGGCAGAGCCGCGGGCAGTGCTAGGTATTATTATAAGATGCATGATAGGAACAGAGATTTGAGGCAGATGGCTAAAAACATTAGCGACCATTGGGATGTCAAATAGCAAAATCAATAATATTCCAGAATGAAAAGCAACAAACGATTTAGCAATCATAAATTTAATCTCTGCTAATACCGTGAATCTATAAAAGTTTCATCTCTGGTGGTTTTCCCCTAATCCTCCTTCACGGTTGATTATTTATTTTTTTCGTATTTGAAGGAAAATTTACTTCGGTGGGTATCAATTTTCTTCATTTTAAAGAAATAATTATATGAAACAGAATTCTTTTTTGGAATTTCCCTAAATTCTATATGAGATTGGATGGCTTGTGTAAAAGAAAGCAAGATTTCTTTATCAAAGTCATCTTAATATATCTTAGAGAAATATAAAAAAATCTATAGTATTAATTATTTACTTGGCTAACGTTATGTGTCTATGTACCTATTACAAATACGTGTAGGATATTTTAACAAATAGATTGTCTATAATCGATATCGGTAATAAACTAAAACTAAAAATCGTATGACCTTGTCATTATTATAATAATTAATTATTAGACTAAACCAGGACCACAATTGCTTTTATCTATACATATATATCAACCATATAATGTTGGGTACAAGAAAAAAAATCCTACTATTTTTTCCATTTTCTTGTACATATATTAATGTAGTTATCAATCTATATCAATATATTCCTGTTGTGTAAAGCAGAAAGGAACTCAAATAAATACTGCGTAAGACACTACGAAACAAGCCAGTTATAGGCAATACAAACTCTGAATTATTGTGTTCAGCTTTTATAACGTCCCACTGCTGGGGGTGGGCCTCCCTTCGATACGAGGGGAATCAGGCCAGATTCCACCAGGCTGGCTAAATGCAGGTTGGCGAACTACACATGTTTTTCGAAAATTTAATAAGTTCTCTCAGACATGCAGACAAGGCAAATGGTAATCATGTTGGAAATGATTCGCACATGAAAATATCAGAAATGCGAGACTCGGGATGTGAACCCGCTTCACTCGGTTTCCCAAGTACGCACGTTACCACTGGGCAACCACATGCCTTATGTACCTACCTATACACTGCTGAATTATATGACAGTCATATTTTAATCTTATAAACTAAGATTTAACATTACATAATACTGTAGGTACCTATTAACAGCCTTCCTACGTTGACGATAACGGGTAGAAAGCCTGATAACCCAAAATAAATTTTACAGGGTTATCATGGCTTTCTACCCACACACTAAGTAACTTATAATTTTATTAGTTTGTTTATTAATTTACTTTAGTTGATGGATATTAAATATTATACTAACTGTATGCACTTAAATATAATTTAACCCTCTTAATGTTCACAGCCGGACACGAGAATTCTATTAACACCTCCAAGTAAATTTCTAAGAAATTAATTAAAATTCTAAGAAATCTTTTGTTAACTGACACGCCGGCGTGTCCGCGGTCGTAAAGGGATAAATGTGATTAAATCCATAGTTTTACTGGCTAAATACCGGACATGTACAATATCAATCTTTTGAAAACTTACTGGGAACACGTAGTAGTCATAAATGAAGTTTTAAATGCGCAAAAATCGAATAAGAACCCTTTTTACTCTACTTCGCTCCAGTCTCGTTGTGGCAATGCTAACCCATTGGTGACGCACTCTTACATGCATACATACATATGTTATGTGTACACTTTCGTGTACAAATGCGAGGACTACGAGCTGTTCGCTCTTGTGTAATGCCCAATAAACACGAACGAGACGCAAATTTACTTTGAATTAAACCACCCTACGCCGATATTGTCTATACGCACAATAAATTTCTTCGCAGGCGTGAGAGCTAAACACGTTACGTTAAATTACAAACACAGAGCAAGTGAAAATTTATGACACAATAAGCCCGCCGTCATTTTGCGGTAATGAGCTATTAATTAGATTGAAATTTTATTTATTATAAACGAAATTATTATTACATAATATCATGTCTGCTCAAATAATTTATGTATACATTATAATAAAATTGTACCAAAGTCAAATCTGTACATTAAATATTTTTTGGAAAATCAATTTGAAATAATCATTATTATAGATACACAGGCCGAATCTATAGTTTTTAGAATTTTTGTCGGTCTGTCTGTTCCCGCATCACGGAAAAGCACTGGAGGGTTTTTGATGAAATTGGGTATGGTGATAGCTGGTTATCTGGGTCTACTTATAGGATACTTTTTACCGCGGGACAATTTGTTATTTCTGAAAAAAGACAAAAACTGCAATGTAAGAGTATACTAATATGTTAAACCTAAGAATTTGGTTTTTGGTCATCTGAACGCGGGCGGATCCGCGGGCAATGCTAGTAATAAAATAAATAAATTATATACATATGCACTTATTTGTAGCTGAAAGTCTATTTATAAATAAATATAAATATGTTGGGACATTAACACAGCACCACCTAGTTTAATATTAAGCTAAGAGGCCTGTGTTATGGATGCCAGATAGTTGATACACTACACATATATAACTTTAAATACATACATATTATAAATATAAACACCCATGACTGGGGCACAAAAATTCGAGCTCATTACACAAATGAATGCCCCCAGCAGGACCCGAGCCCACGACCGTTAGCACAGCAAGTAAGATCACTACAAATTATTATGTATGAACAGATTTACTATCTTTAAATCACTTAAGATTAGGCAATATTTTTTTTGTGAATTAGAAATAACATTTTACATACATTGTAGAATATAAAATAATAACAAAATCTTGTAGCATTACCGTGTTAATCCAAGCTTTAAAAACTAAAAATTATACGAAGATATATAACATACGTAAGACCTAGATATACGCTAATTCTACATGTACTCGTGAATACTAATATTAGTTTTTCACGCTGTAACGGCAAAAATATGTTAACAATAATACCGATAAAGAAGTAAAGTAAAACATATACGAATACGATGTAAGTAGGGTTTAAGGCAAGCGCTTTTCTATAAATGCATAAATCCCTTTATACTGGCGAGACTTGAAAACGCGACACGCGAGTGTGAAGTGAGTGGGGGTTAGGTGGGCAGTGGGAGGGAAGACGTGTTGATAGTACACGGATATGCGGATAATCTTAGATACGATATAAATATACTTACTTATAAGGGCGCAATAAAACTCAATCAGTAATGAGTAATTCAAATTTTATTGTAACTGGAAATAATTGCTTTGGGTGATTATATTCATATTTAATATTGTAAATGTGAAAAAAGTTTGTTTGTTTGTTTGTTTGTTTGTTTGTTTGTCCTTCTTTCACGTTGAAACGGCGTGACGGATTGGCGTGATTTTTTGTGTGGAGATAGTTGGAGGGCGGGAGAGTGACATAGGCTACTTTTTACCGCGGGAGATTATCTCATTCCTACGGGAAAACATGTTATAATATAACCCAAAATATTATGTATCATCAGAATTACTTGAAAGTTGGTATTAATGCTTTTGAATATAATGAAATACGTGTTTAGCATTCTTCGAAATTCATCCCATAAAAGAGTAATAAATAGTGGATAAAAGTTTGTATGAAACCTACCTTTTTAGTTTTTTAGTTTTTTTCGTAGTTTTAGTGCGAGCGAAGCCGCTCTGCTAGTAAATTATGAATGACAAATATAATTTTATTTATAAGAACCTTATTTCAGTTACAGCTTTATGTTACCGTAAACACCTTTATATCATATGTATCTTACGTTTAAAGTTGTTATATTGTAAACAAAAATAATGTGCAAATTTTTTGAATTATTTCATAAATAGGAAACTCAAGAGCACGACATTAAGGTAAACTCTCAAATGTCTTTTTAATATCATTAGCATTTATTACATACCTTGTAGGTTAAAGTAATTTACAAGATAGCTGCGGTGCCGAATTTTCCAATACTTTTACTTACCTGAAATTAAATAGAATATATTAAATATTATGTTTAAGCGAATGAAAATTTATTTATTTATATAAATATATAGACACATATTATAAGACTTCTTTATATTTTTAAAGATACAGTTTTATACCTATAATATGCTTACCAAATCGCTTTAATTATTTCTTACTAGCGACTTACCCTCGATTCGCTCTAGGTTCGAATAATTCCGTAATACATGGTTTTCATGTACTTATATTACATAAGTTATGTAACTCTATTAGTTTACGCGGCCCACGCCAGTAATGCTCCCAGTGGACTCAGATATCTTCTATATTCATGGTCATATTTCAGCCAATTTACATAAAACCTAATGAATTATACACCTAAATCTTCCCTATGAATCACTCCGTCCATTTGTGAATAATGAAACCGTATAAAAATCCGTTCGGTGGGTTTGAGTTTATCGCGTTCAGATTGACGGATAAGACGAACAGACGCGTCGAAAGGAATTTGCTTTATAATATGTAGTGATTTCTACAATTACATAAATTTAGTTAAAAATTATCATTCCACCATTTCATCTATATATTACAAAATGGTAACGGCACCTTCAACCACGTTACCATATTTTCTTTTATTACTTAAGAATCAAAGATCACACGTTAACAAGATATATATATATATATATATATATATATATATATATATATATATATATATATTAATCTTATAGGTACATATATTACGTATAAGATTAATCAATATTTTTTATTATATATTAGGTTCGACCAAATTTTCCATTATTTCAGAGATAATAGGAATCTCTGAAAAATTACAATCAATTTCTTTTAAAACTAGTAACAGCAGATAGCGGCCTCAAAAAATATAAAAAAAACCGGTTGAGAACATTAGGAATATTACTTTAATCTCAAAGAGATTCTAATCCTTTATACTTTTCCATGGCAACGAGCACAAAAGGAATTGTTCATATTTTCCACACTAAACAGCCATGCACTGGGAGATTAGTTCCATACATATGTATCGCTTCCGGGTAGACAGAATGAGGCGAATGATCATCTCATGCTTTTTGCTTTTTTCATAGCTTTGAAAAGTTGTAGAAATAAACACTATCAATTCGTATTTTGTGATACATTGATAATATTTCTGATAATATCGATTCAGTAATTTAAATTATAAGTATTTCTATTAGACCTCTTTACCGAGTTCAAAAAATGTAAACCTACCTTCTCGATTCACGTATACTTTGGAGAATCATTATTTTTTTTTAAATTCTTTCTTTGATGAATTTTAATAATGACTCGAGATTTTTATAAGTCTATACGAATTTGTTGAGTTTGAGTACGATTTGATAGTTTATATGAACTACGTAAGCATAATTTATAATGTTACTAGCATTGCCCGCGGCTCCGCCCGCGGTCAGATGACCAAAAAACAACTTCTTAGGTTTTACATATTAGTATACTCCTACATTGCATTTTTTGTATTTTTTCTCAGAAATGAGATATTTTGCCACGGTAAAAAGTATCCTATGTGTTGACCCGGATGACCGGCTATCACCATACTAAATTTCATCAAAATCCCTCCAGTGGTTTTTCTGTGATGTGGTAACAGACAGACAGACAGACGGACAAACATTCTAAAAATTATAGATTCGGCCTCTGTATTGATAATAATGTCTATTTCAATAAGATTTTCCAAAAAATATTTAATGTACAGTTTACGGCTTAGTTTTTTACGGCTTAGTTACAATTTTATTAGGTATATGTATAGATTTACAACCAGTATAAATTAATTGCATGTTAAATAATTAAAAAATATTATTACTTATTCAATACGATTTCCTTATATTTGTAATTACATACAATTAAATTTATAATCGTAGACGTTATATTATAACTTATTGATATTACATAACTTCGTATACTTTTGAACAAAGTTTTACACAGAACCAAATTAGTTTCACAGCGCAGTAAAGGAAATGAATTTAATGTCAAAAACGAAAGATTTTACAAAAAACTAATTAAATAAATCATCAAATCTATACATGGGGGTATAATAAAGTTCTAACAGAACCGAATCTGTACATTAAATATTTTTTGGAAAATCTTATTAAAATTGTCATTATTATCGATGCAGAGTCCGAATGTATAGTTTTGAGAAATTTTGTCTGTCTGTCTGGGATCGCATCACGAAAAAACCACTGGACATTTTGATGTTCGGTATGATGATAGCTGGTTCTCTGGGTTAGTTATCCGGGTGAGTCACTAGTAAATAAATATTAGAGTTAGAGAAAAAAAAACTATTTCTTTAATTTTTTGCCAACTGTAACGTGAAATGTTAATTTATAATAATATGTACATACATATGAATTTAAAGTTATAATATAGCTAATGTATCAACTACCTGGTATATAAATTATATTATAGATGGTGATGTGTGTTAATGTCCCGACATTTTTATATATATATATATATAAAATAATTTATTTACATTACAATAAGATGAGCTTTTTGGAAAATAAACTAGAGAAAATCTTCGAAAAAGAAAATTGTAGGTTAAAAGGTAGTATTATCAAAGATAACCAACACAAAAGCGGGCACGGCCGCACGAATTCTCGGAATAAACCAAAACAAACAACAAATATAAATTAAACCCTTTTAATTATAAATGAATATCACTTCAACTCAGTTACAATGACAGACTACACGACATACAAATCTACTTTAAGAGAACACTTAGCATAACACTAACAATTTACGGTTTCATGAAAGGCTTTTTGTTCGTGACAACGAACTATTATATTAGATATTTCTTACATATATAAACTTACTAGCAGAACCTACGGGTTCGCTCGCGCTCAAACTGAAAAAAAAATCTCTAAAAGGTGGGTACCTAGGTTTCATAAAAACTTTCATCCCCCATTCATCCCCTTATAGAATGAATTTTGAAAAATGCTAAATCACGTATTTATTTGTATTGAAGAGCATTAATACCAAGTTTCAAGTAATTCTGATCAGAAATATTTTGGATTGTATTATAACGTGTTTTCCCGTGGGAATAAGATGATCTCCCGCGATAAAAAGTAGCCTATGTTACTCTTCCGCTCTCCAACTATCTTCATGCCAATCCGTCACTCCGTTTCAACATGAAAAAAAGACAAACAAACAAACAAACAAACAAACAAACAAACAAACAAACAAACAAACAAACAAACAAACAAACACACTTTCACATTTATAATATTAAGTATGGATATTATTGGAGGCATCTCATATAATCTGTATTATATTTTTATAAAACCGAAATACCACTAAAAAGGAGGAAAGATTTTCGGAAATTCAACTCCTGTTTTAGGGGTTGAAGTTCCCAAAGGGGTTTAAGGATTTGTATGAAAAATCTGCTTGTTATTTTCAACCGACTTCAAAGAGGAGGAGGTTCTCAATTCGACTGTAGTTTTTTTTTTATGTTTGTTACCTCAGAACTTCGTCATTTATTAACCGATTTAGACAATTTTTTTTTGTTTGAAAGGGTATACTTCCAGATTGGTCCCATTTAAATTTCAAAAAAAAATACCACCCCTAAGGGTGGAAAAATAGCTAATAATGAATTTAACCTACTTCTAATTGTCATATTGACTTGAAACTTTGCAAGTGTTTCTATTTCCGTTGATAGTATAGAGGTTCGGTATTGTTGACCTGATCTGATGGTAAGGCCAGAAGGCGGATAGGTGGAACTCTTCAACGATAAATAGTAGATACTTCGAGTTTGGGCTTATTTTGTTTTGTTTGACAAGCCTAACACTTTAGAATTCTTACTTTGCTACTACTGTCTACACTAAAAAGGGAAAAATAAAAACTTTTTAACAAAAAAATAAAAACCGACTTCAAACAAAAGCACTAAAAAGTAAAAAATAACTGATTGGTAGTTTTCATTTACTATACATACCTAATCAAATATTTTCGAAGTCGGTGTGCTTTGGCTAAGTAATTAAAGCCTACCTATTAAATACATAACTAATCAAATATTTTCGAAATCGGTGCCAGCCCATACAAAGCAAAGCACACCGACTTCGAAAATATTTGATTAGGTATGTATAGTAAATGAAAACTACCAATCAGTTATTTTTTACTTTTTAGTGCTTTTGTTTGAAGTCGGTTTTTATTTTTTTGTTAAAAAGTTTTTATTAAAGTTACAATGGCAAAAACCGGAAATAATCTTACTAAATAAAAATGACAACTGATCAAATTTAAATTTTAACGCAGTACATTTTTGAGGGAAGATGTACAAATAAACCACGCGAACAGAAGAAGACATCAGTAATATATAATACAATATTTAAAACAATTAATTATAATATATAATACAATTATGATTACATCAAATTATTTCAATCTATAAATCAAAAGCTTTATGTAAGGAGACAGACAACGAAGTGGCCCCAATACTATTATCCTTTTTGCCGATTTTTAGAAGCTTTTATTGAATTATGTGAGCTTTAACAACAACGTTGCGAGCGGCGCTTTCCAATACTTACTAGACCTAAACAAACATCTACAAGACTACTTCTAAATTGTAATCTCCCACAAAATACATAGATGCCAGTCAAACAGAGTTAGACCACTAAGATATAATACTTTGGCATCGTTCGCAAAAGTAAATATGTTACGTTATTCGTCAAAATATGTATATAATTTTACTATAAGCATTTAAATGTTAAAAGAAAAACATGTTGAACGGAACCATTTGTTTTTTAATATCCACACTGCAATCTTTAGAGCGTCAGATTGACAGGAGATTAAAAATCACGCGTCCGTCATGTACTCGTAGTTAATATAGAGTCGACGATTAACTTCAATAACAATATAAGAGGTATTGCACGTTATAAACAGAAAAGCATATATCAAATATTCTATTTATTATATTACTAGGTAGTACTCTAGGTATGTTTTAACTTTTAACGGTTAGTGTGAAATACAAATCTTTGAATTTCTCATATTTTCTGTACTATAATATACATGTATTATACATATGAACCTTCCTCTTGAATCACTCTATCTATTGCTGAAAACTGCATGAAAATCCGTTGAGTAGTTTAAAAGATCTAAGCAAACAGACAACGGAAGCGACTTCATTTTATACTATGTATATATACTCGTATATAGACTTTGGTTTTTCGAAAAGAATATAGATCAAATGTTTATTTACAAATATTATAAATAAATACGCAATAATTTATGTTAAATTAATACTTGAAAATTCTATCCAGTATTTATTATCTGCTGAAAATAAATAGATAATAAGAGATATTTTTTAGTTTGAGGACTTTGTAAAAAAAGAAGGCAGATGGAGAAATATTTTTTGCGTCATGAAGTTGTTCATATCAATCTAGCGAATGGTATAGGTTAATAGTTTCGATTATTTCCGTGAGTTAGGGGGTGTTAAAGTTCCCAGAAATACACATGACATAATAGAGAATTCCAAACATTTCGACGCTTACGTTGGTATTAACACTTAGGTATATATAATACTAAACATTATATATGTCGTGTTATCCATATACTACGAACTTCATCTTTAGTGGTTACTAATCTTGTGGGCGTTATCACTGCTAAAATAATAAAGTATTTAATGCTCAATAAACAATTTAATCAGAGAAATCACAATGTTATAAACTTGAAACGGTAATTCTAATGATTTAGAGCCAGCGGGTTTCAACTACAACATAACTCTCTATGATCTACCAAGATCAACCAACTTTACTAAACCACGTATTTCCAATGAATGTCGTGATGGCGCGGGCGTCTCGACCCCGCTCGAGACGTAATCTCTGCTCTAAATTCAAAATAACTTTAAAAGCCAAAAAAACTAAACTAAATAACATAGTGACTTTAAACAATAAGGTTTCACATTCTAGCATAAAAAGGTAACTAAATCCTCCTCCGTCATATATAAACAACTAGTATTGCCCGCGGCTCCGCTCGCGTTGACCAAAAACCAAATTCTTAGGTTTTACGTATTAGTATACTCTTATATTGCAGTTTTTGTATTTTTCTCAGAAATGAGACATTTTCCGCGGTAAAAAGTATATGTTGACCCGGATAACCAGCTATCACCATACCAAATTTCATAAAAATCCCTCCAGTGGTTTTTCTGTGATGCAGTAACAGACAGACAGACAAAAATTCTAAAAACTATAGATTCGGCCTCTGTATCGATAATAAAGTTTATTTCAATAAGATTTTCCAAAAAATATCTAATGTACAGATTCGGCTTATTCACAATTTTATTATATGTATAGATTATAGTGTATAGGTAAAACAAAAACATCACATGTACAAATAATACTGCACGACGCACGTAGATTTCGATCAATTCAAAGTGGGCATTCCATCTTAACGCTCAGACTGGTCGGGAGTTAATAGAGTTGGAAGCACGTAATATGCAGAATAGAGAACAGCACAATCGAAATGGGTTGTTTGCCAACCCCGTAGCGCAGTCAATGACCCTGTTAACGATCGTAGGCATATCGTGTGGTAGATACACTTGACTAGACCAGCTAACTGTTAATAGTTTCTATACATATATATATTTATAAACAATATATGCATATTATATAGTTCTTGATATGTATATGTATGTGCTATGTACTATGTGCTATGTACAATTAGAAAAATCTTTAGGTTAAAAAAATACATTTCGTTGTCTTCACTTAATAAAGTTATAAGGAAACTAGCAGCTCACCCTCGCTTCCCTTGGGTTCGCGTCTAGGAAAGCAATAACTAATCTATCCCACGGGAACCGTACATTTTTAAAGGTTCAGGTTCCAGGTTAAATAGTAGCATATATGTTATAATGATGTATGAGCTATATTATTGTAGTTTCATTAAAATGCATTCAGTAGTTATTGCGTAAAAGAGTAACAAACACCTATACGTATATAGAATTACATCCAGGCGGAACGAAAACGCTGCCCTTTGAGATATAACAAAATAATGTATAGTGGAATTGTGTATCTTATACAGGTCTATAGAAAAGTCCGCGATGGCATATGTCGGTTTCTTGAGGATAACATACTATATCCATTTTAATTTAAAACGTACCTACCTAGGGACGAACCCGAGCAGAGCGAGAGTGAGTCGCTAGTTTATAATATTATAATTACGACGACCAAGTAGAACTGAGTGGGTATCTAGAGCGATATGATATAAACATTAAAAATCTAATTTATAAGAAAAAATATATACTTAGATCGATTACTCGTAAATTGGTACTTTATTATAAAGTTTAAATATAAGTCTATCACTCCACAAGGTAATCATTGCATGTTGAATAATTACCTAATGACACTTTCAACTTTCGAGTCATTCGCTCAGCAACCACTGGAGTTCCGTACCGTAACAGTCTAAAGGTTTGGACATTTGGATATACATATTTTTATAGATAGTTAAAGAGCTTTTTGTATATTTTGAAGCTTAACACATAAAATTGACAAAAAGCAGTAACTGAAAACCCAAAGTACAAATAATTATCTTTTTTTATAACATTATAAGGTACCTATAGGTGCATCGAATTTAACAACTTGATCGACTAGATAGTACTATTAAATACTTTATGATATTAGATTTGTTATTTAACACATAATTTTCAAAATCATAAGCAGCTCAAACTCAATACTTTAAACACGTACCTACTTTGTTTCTATGAATTATAATCCACAGTAATCCACAATTCCGCAATCTCCACTGCATTAAAACAACTGGACTGAAAAGTCAATGGCACTAATATTTCCAAACGATTTACAAGGAAATGCACTTTGAATAAAAGCTGTGAGCACGATGGTCGATGAAATGTCGACGCCACTGTCGAATTTTTTATTTTTAATATAATCTCAGTTCAAAGCAAATGTTGAAGCTGGTTGACCAATAAATAAAACGTTTTGTTGTCAACGAATTACGTACAATGTATTTAGATTTACTTTATCAAAATTGTTTCTTTTTATATTTTTAATTTCAATCTATACAGATAAATAAAATTGATGTGTCTGTTTGTAATGTCAAAATACGTATAGTATAATGTTTTATGTATAATATAAGGTTTTAATAGTAACGCTTAACAGGAAATAGTAAAAAATACAAAAAAAAAGTTAACCCAAGAATACCAAATAATGTCTTCATATTTGTAATGTAATTACATTTTTTCCCATTATTATCAACTACCTATAAGTTAATATTTTCATTACTACTTAAATTGCTTCAGTGCTTTTTGATTAACGACCAATAAAAAAACCGACTTCAAAAACTAAAAAGTATAAAATAACTTAATAAAGATTTAATTTAATACACCTCTTATGTAAATCTAATACCTTTAATATTAATAAAATACTATTATTTGTATGTGCTACCTACTGATAGGTTTGAAGTCGGTGCTAAGCCATATGTAATAGTAGGAAATCTATAATAAATGCACAGACTTCAAACCTATTAATAGGTAGCACATACAAATAAAAGTATTTTTTTAATATTAAATGTATTAAGGTTTGCATAAGAGATGTATTATATTTTTTAGTATCTGTAATAAGTTGTTCTGAAAACTACAGTAGGTAATAATGTAACGATTGGTTATAATATTTCTCAGTTTCTCTACTACGCGCGCTCGCTCCGCTTCAATGACAGGTATAGCCTAATACCCACTTATCGGGACACGAGTTAATCTATACATATAATAAAATTGTAACTAAGTCGAATCTGTACATTAGACATTTCTTGGAAAATCTTATTGAAAAAACATTATTATCGATACAGAGGTGGAATCTATAGTTTTTAGAATTTTTGTCTGTCTGTCTGTCTGTTACCGCATCACAGAAAAACCACTGGAGACAGATGAAATTTGGTATGGTGATAACTGGATATCCGGGACAACATATAGGATACTTTTTACCGCGGCAAAATGTCTCATTTCTAAGATAAAATACAAAAACTGCAATGTAGGAGTATACTAATATGTAAAACCTAAGAATTTGGTTTTTGATCATCTGAACACGGGCGGAGCCGCGGGCAGTGCTAGTAATAATATATAATTAACCTAAATGAAAACTCCTTAAAAAAGCCGTACACAAACTAAAATAAAATTGCATCGTCCACGTAAACAAAAATTTTCATAAAAAAATGTTCACAACATGAAAACTACTGGGCCAAACTATTTAAAATTTTTATGGGACCAAATGTCAACTATTCCGCATCAAAGTAAAGAATAGTAGTAAGAATCACGTAAATCGGATCATAAATCTCAGCGTAATCGGTGTACATATATAAAAAAACACCAATCGAATTGAGAACCTCCTCCTTTTAGAACTCGGTTGAAAAAAAGAATTAAGAGTTTTTTTCTTCCATTTCAAAAACATAGCTTTATTTCAAAGATTTATAAACATACGAGTATATAGATAAAATATACATACATTTTCGACTTTATTGAAGTAAAGTGCCCATGTAGTAATACCATTTAATTTTTTGTAAATTGGTCGTTTGTACAAATAAGCACTGAGACGACGAATTGATTATATATTTGTGGGCTCGATGCTAAAAGATACTCGTAATACTCAAGCTTAAGCTTGATTATATGTTTATTATATAAATAACTCAGCAAGCCCGCAGCCAGGCTGCAATCTATAGCCGTATTACTGATATGCAAATTTCCTGCTTTCTAGGTCAACCGGTATCTCCTACTTCCAATAGGCACTCGCGTGAAATGTTTCTCTTAGGAATTTTAAATAAATTCTTGTGTATATCAGCTGTTCCCTTCTCCGTTTTCCTCATACATAAAAATAAAATGGTGACATATTTACACACGTATCTACGAGTACTATCTTTGACGAGTTACTAAATATGAAATCAAAATTTATTAAATTTTATAATACATACTTTCAAAGATTTACTCGAATATTTGACATTTTAAATAAAATTATCTTTTCGTATTATTTCGCGGATTTATTTTTATTTTTTGGTTGCTGACGTTTCGAACGCTTTACAGTTTACAGTAATCATGGTCACGGGAGAGACTAAGGTTTTAGACATCTCAAAAGCATTATATAATTGTTACAGACTTTGATGATTGATTTAAAGCATTTGAAACGTCGGGAACCAATAATGAAAATAAATCAGCGAAATAATCCGAAAAGATAGGTTTATTTTAAATTATAACATTTTCTTATAAATGTAAATAATATTTGAGGTACATATATTAACAGATACAGATTTCACATTCCACATTAGGTACCAAATTTTTTGTGAAATGAAAATGTACTTCTATAATATTTTACGAATCCAAAAATTACTTTGTTATACGTTGTTTCTGGCCCTATACAATAAATTATTGAATTATGAAAGCCCTCTTTGCGACGAAACTCACGTACCGCTTAAATTGCATTGCCCTATATTTCTCCTATAACTTGAGTTTGATATGAAATGTCTTATTAAAGCAAGATATATAAAAGCAATCACTGTTTGAAATTTGAATGAATAAGAACGAAATTAATAAAAAATAGAAAAAACATAGTTTTAAAAAAATTGAATATATCATATTGTAGAAGTTGGAAGATAGGAGAGTGAGGAAAACGTATAAAAGGCAGCGCCAGCGCCCGGCGCTCGCTTTTGCTGTTCGGCTGTCATCGGGTCAACATCTCGGCAACGTCATTCTGTCCGTCAGGTTTTTCGTTAGATTGTTACGTAATTGTTATAATTGTTTTAGAGGTCTTACATTTTTAGTTTTCGTTTCATTTAATTTTGGTTTGTTAAAATTAATTGTTTTCAAAGTAAATTTGATTTGTAAATTGTTTTCTTGAGGGTAGTAATAAATTTGTATTAAAAAAAATAACTTCTGGTCTTATTTATAAGATCAGAAGTGGGATAGGTCTCATTTAGCCCACTTCATTTGTTGTTTTACTGTTGTTGATTGATTTTCTCAGTTCGGATTTTTTTTGTTTCTTTGTTTACGTTCTATTTTCGCGAGTGTACAAGTTAGTTGCAATATTTGGTGGTGGTTAGTGAATACATAGGTATTTGTGTAGTGATTGTGTTTACTAATAGGTTTTGCGATTCTGTTTTTATTTCGATTTAGTTACAATGTCAGATCGTGAGCGTGATCGTAGTGCGAGCCGTCGCGGTAGTCGCAGCCCCAGTCATGAGCGTCGCAGTGACCGTGATCGGAGTGATAGTAGACGTCGTGAACGATCTCCTGACGAGAATACTCGGTTGAGGCTCGAAATGAGAACAATGATAGCTCGTCTTAGTGCGTTAGAAAATAAGTCTAGGGCTACATCTATTCCAGCGCGTTCGAGTGAGCACATGGCGGGTTCTGGTGTTCGTGATGTGTTAGTGTCAGAAAATGTGCACGATAGATCGCCATCACGGCGCCGGCAAACACGATTGTTAGGGCGTAATATCTCGCGATCGCCTGATCGCACGGTTTCACGTAGTGTACGTCGTCCGTTGTCGCCGCGGTGTAGGTCAAGATCCCCTAATAAGTATACGACATCGCGGTCGCATGACTACGTGTTGCCTACTCGAGAAGTTAGTCAACGCCGACGTTCTCGATCCAGATCGCCACGTCGTGGTAGCGAGGTGGATGCGTCGATGCATTCTACCATTACTGATCGTATTGTAGATGTGATTAATTCTATTAATAACGCGGGTAGATTTAGCCAACACTTTTACATTTCTAATTTCGATCCCGATCTACACAACATTGATGATTGGTGTGCGGAGGTAGATCGAGCTAGGGCCCTCAATAACTGGAACGATTTTGAATGCCTTTCGCGAATCGGTAATTGTTTAAAGGGTGATGCACGATTGTGGTTGAACGAGTGGGTAACAACTGATCGTACATGGAGTAATTTTAAAAAGGAATTTAGGCCATTGTGTCCGAAAACACCTGATATCGCGGGTATTTTAGCGGAGGTAATTAACACGAACTCCGATAAGTACACTACTTATGCGGACTACGCACGCCGTTCCTTACTCCGCTTACGTATAGTACGTGGGCTGAGTGACGAACTGATTTCGGCTATAATCATACGCGGTATTACTGATCCTAATATTCGTGCGGCGGCAACAAATGCCAAACTGCTACCAAATGATTTAGTTGAATTTTTCTCGATTTATGTTAAGCCGGTGAACAATTCGAAAAGTTCTATGTCGCGTTCGGTTCCGTATAATAGAACCAAAGATAAACAGAGCTTTGACGTTGCTAGACGACGTAGTAGTGATATAAAGTGTTACTTATGCGGACAGTTGGGCCATAGGCAGGCTTCGTGTACTAAACGACCTAGAGTTGATAGAGGCTCGAGCAGTTCTGCAGCCACTTCTAATTCCGCGACTCCGAAGCCCGCTTTTGTGCCGACTAGATACGAACCGTGCTCGTTTTGTAAGAAACCAGGTCATAAAGAGGACACTTGTTTCGCCAAACAACGGTCCGATGTAGCAAGCAAAGATACAGTTAATTTTTGTAATTTGTTGGTGACTGCTAACAATAGCGACGTAGTGGTAGCCGTTGTTCAGGACATCCCTGTAGATGTCCTTATTGATAGCGGTTCAACTGTATCGCTGATTGCTTCCTCTTTGCTGAAATATTTTAACTGTCCGCGAAAGCCAGGTCTTCGAATTTTGAAGGGTTTAGGTAGTCAGGAAGTGGAGAGTACCTCCTATGTTACTTTGCCGATTGAATTCGATGGTTTAACTCTCGAAGTAGATTTGTTCGTCGTGTCATCCGAATACATGAACGTCCCGGTTATAGTAGGTACGGACGTCTTAAATAGAGACGGTGTTAAGTATGTTCGCACTAAGGGTCGTCAGTCACTAACTAGGGTTAATAATTGTTTAGATCAAGTAATGACGATTCAGTCTAAAGCTATTTCAATTAATACACCTCTCGTTGGTATTGAGTTACAAAGGCTGCTACAAATAGTTAATGACTTTTCAACATTTTTTATTTCCGGTACTGCTACTTCGACAGTAAATACAGGGTGTATGTCGATTAAATTAAATTCCAGTACCCCAGTTTACTACCGCCCGTACCGTCTTTCACATGCCGAGACGCTTCGTGTTCGTGAAATAATTAAAGAACTGTTGGACAAAGGCATAATTGAGGAATCTGAGTCGGAGTACTCAAGCCCTATCCTTCTTGTCAAAAAGAAAGACGGGACGGATAGGATGTGTGTAGACTTTCGTAAGCTCAATGATATTACGGTTAAAGATCGGTTTCCATTACCGCGGATTGATGACCATATAGACCGCTTAGGACACAATAGGTACTTTAGTAGTCTAGACATGGCTACTGGATTTCATCAGATTCCACTGGACCAGGACTCGGTACCGCTAACTGGATTTGTTACGCCAGAGGGACATTATCAATATTTGAAAATGCCTTATGGTTTGGCAAATGCTCCGGTAGTTTACCAGCGAATCATCACTAAAACACTTCGCGAGTTCATTGAATCTGGCGATATTCTTGTTTACATTGACGACGTCCTTATTTTAAGTAGAACCGTGGATCAGGGTCTAGTTCTGCTCCGCAAAGTTTTGAGTGCATTAACTAGAGCCGGTTTTTCAATAAATTTGAAGAAGTGTTCTTTCTTATCAACTCAGATCGAATACTTAGGGCGTACAATTTGCGAAGGTCAGGTTAGGCCGAGTCACGAAAAAGTTAGGGCTTTGGTTGATACACCTGAACCGCAGAATGTTAAGCAGGTTCGTCAGTTCATGGGTTTAGCCAGCTATTTTAGACGTTACATAGCTGACTTTGCCCAGAAAACTGCTTGTATTGCCGCGTTAACTAAACAGGGTGTGAACTTTAACTGGGGATTAGAACAACAAGCTGCTCGAAAGTACATTGTTGAATGTCTGACGAGTGAGCCAGTGCTTGCTATATATGATCCTTCATTGCCAATAGAGGTCCATACGGACGCGAGCTCTATTGGTTATGGAGCTGTTTTATTACAAGTACACGAAGGTAATCGTAAGCGAGTGGTATCTTACTTTAGCAGACTTACACAGGGAGCTGAAGGTAAATACCATTCGTATGAACTGGAGACGCTGGCTGTAGTTAAGGCTCTCCAGTATTTTAGGCATTATCTTGTGGGTTTACGCTTTACTGTGGTTACCGACTGCAATGCGTTGAAACTTACCCAGCGTAAGAGAGACTTATTGCCTAGGGTGGCCCGGTGGTGGGTGTACCTCCAAGACTTTGATTTTGTCCTACAATATCGCAAAGGTACCCTTTTGTCCCATGCCGACTATCTTAGTCGAAACCCAGTTAACATGGTTACCATTCGAAAACCTCTGAATTGGGCTCAGATTGCTCAGGCTTCTGATGAAGAGACCCGGTCCCTTATTCAGAAATTATCAGATAGACAATTGGATCCTTCTCGCTACGAAGTTAGGAACGATGTACTTTACTTCAAGTATACACCTACTGGTGAAAATCCTAAAATGTTGTGCTTTATCCCTAAAGGCCACAGACTCAGCCTTTTACGTATATTCCACGATGAACATGAGCATCCTGGGGTAGAGAAGACAGTGGATCTTATTATGAAACACTTTTGGTTTCCGGGGTTGAGAGCTTTTGTCTCCAAGTACGTAACGCATTGTTTGGTGTGCCTCTCATACAAGAAAGTTGCCCGCGCTCCCCTACAGCCCATTCATTCCTGGGAGAAACCAGACGTGCCCCTTGATACGATTCACATGGATGTACTAGGTCCATTGCCTGAAGCTGACGGTTATCGTTATGTTCTCATCGTTATCGATGCATTTTCAAAGTTTTGTCTATTGTACCCAATGTATCGACAAGATACTGACGAGTTAAAGCGTCATTTCACCAACTTCATTTCCCTTTTCGGAACACCCAAGCTAGTCGTAGCTGACAGAGGCCGAATGTTCCAATGTACCGACTTTATCAATTGGGTCAAAGACATGGGTGGTGACACGCACCTGATAACGCCTGAAATGCATCAATCCAACGGGCAGGTGGAACGTTACTGTCGCACGGTGCTCAATATGGTGCGCATAGAGTGCAATTATCGACAGCGGAAGTGGCCGCATGTGATGTGGAAGTTGCAGTTGATCCTCAATATCACTAAGCATAGTACAACTCAGAATTCAGCCCTAAACTTGTTGACTGGTATTGATGCTGCAACACCACTCATCCGGAGTCTGGTCCGTGACGTCGCTGTTGAGGGTTCCAGCCCGAACAGGGAAGCCCTACGTGAAATGCGTCGCCAGAGAGCATCTGAACTACTGCGTTCGAATCAAGAGCGTCAAGATGCATACGTTAACCAAGGTCGTAAGCCGCCTCGTACTTTTGAAGTCAACTCATTGGTTTTTGTTAGAAAACAGGCACAATCGACTGGGAAGCTGGATTCCTGTATGCGAGGGCCCTACCGCGTGGTGAAAGTTCTTCCCCACGGTCGCTATGAGCTTCAGCTCGTGGCCGGCTCGTACGGGAAATCAACGCAAGCGGCTGCGGAATACATGATTCTGTGGCAAGGAGAGTGGACTCCCGATGTGTGCTCTGCTATGTTTAATGGTGGGTTAATTCATTCATTTTGGCATTTAGTTAATTTATTTTTATTTGAGATTTTGCGGACATGTCTATGCCGGGACCTCTGTCTACTGTTACGTTTAATCTGTAACTTTTTCTGTTTTTATTTTTTTTGTGTGAAAGTTTTTTTTTAAGGGTTGTTGTGCTTTGTTTGTGTGCTCGGACACTGTCTTGGAGTTGCTCAGACATGTGGTCCTGGAGCTGTGTACACGCAGGGTCATGCCACGAGTTGGCCTCTGACGAGTCGTGGTGTGTGTGGCATATGTCTGCAGGGCAGACATTGTCCGTGGTTTTGTTGTTGTTGGTTTGGGTTGAAACATGTTTTTATGGGTACCGATTCAACATGCAAAGTTATGTCTCATGTAAGCCCGCATAGACCTCTATCGAGTCATGAGGGTGCACTCCCCCGACGGGAACTGCCCCGGGTGATTGGTACTTATATTTGTATGTTTTATATCCGCTGTGTTTAGACTGTTCTATTTTGTCAGTTTAGCTTACAAGTACATAAAGTTGGATGATAACCTTTTGCGCTGACTAAGAATTTTCTAACTGGGATAATTTCCTTTTGTGAATTTATTCTGTGTTGTTATTTCGTTTTGTGCAGATGCAGAGGACGAGGAGTCGACAACTCCTAGCGTTACCCAGCCTTACAATGTTAACGTTCCTGGTGACGCGAGTGAGCCGCAACCTAGCACGTCAGGGACGCAGATACATGGCGAAGAGCCTGCTGCGTCACCCACCTTCACGTCGAGCGATGACAGCACAGAGCCTTCGATGCCAATGCTGGAGACTGATCTCCAGAGTTAGAAGATGGAGGAGGCCGAGGGCGGTCTCCCGTCAGGAAAGGCCGTGTAGAAGTTGGAAGATAGGAGAGTGAGGAAAACGTATAAAAGGCAGCGCCAGCGCCCGGCGCTCGCTTTTGCTGTTCGGCTGTCATCGGGTCAACATCTCGGCAACGTCATTCTGTCCGTCAGGTTTTTCGTTAGATTGTTACGTAATTGTTATAATTGTTTTAGAGGTCTTACATTTTTAGTTTTCGTTTCATTTAATTTTGGTTTGTTAAAATTAATTGTTTTCAAAGTAAATTTGATTTGTAAATTGTTTTCTTGAGGGTAGTAATAAATTTGTATTAAAAAAAATAACTTCTGGTCTTATTTATAAGAATATAATTATTTACCACTGATACGCAGTGCAAGTGTGACTGGCAATTGTTAGAAAAACTTAAGTTACAACTTGATGTCGTGTTCGATTAAAATGGTTGAACATATGTATGTAAGCTATACTCAAAAATGCAGCATCCAAAACATACTTTATACTAGTGAAAAAGAAGATATAAGTGGCGAAAACTAAAAGCTTATAAAAAAAATCGAAATGCATTTATTCATTGTGAATTCTTATTCGAACATCCTCACACTTTTTTCTTTGAAATAAATAATATAAGATGAACAATCCCCTCATATTACCACAGCATTTACCGGCCGCAGTGTCCTAAACCCTCAAGGATCCACCCCTCACTATTCGATTCATATTGGGGTGCCCCCCTATGTACACTAGGTTATGAGTCACCGTCGAATCATTCCCACTTAATTTAATTTATTATGTCCTTGTGAATCTATATAGATTTTTTATTTATTATATGTATTTGAAAAAAGTACATCATGTGTTATTTTATCAATATAATATGAATTTTATTAATAACTAGCGAGTCACCCTCGATCCGCTCGGGTTCGTCCCTAGATACGTTTTAATGGTTAGTATAGATTTCTCAGAGATGAGAAATTTTCCCGCAGTAAAAAGTATCCTATATGTTGACCCGGATAACCAGCTATTATCATAACGAATTTCATCAAAATCTGTCTAGTGGTTCTCCGGTGGTGTTCCGGAAGACAGACGGACAAATATCTATTTCTAATAAACTATTTCAATAAGATTTTGCAAAAAATATTTAATGTACAGATTCGACTCAGAATTTGAATATATGTATAGATACAAAATATCTACGAATATAATAATTTCCATTGATAAGATTAACGGTAAGTACAACGGTGTCGAGCGTAAATACAAAGTACTATCGACCCGGCCTCGCTCCGCTCAGGTGTACGCCTTAGTTTCTTGCAACAAACGAATAAGCTACCAAAATTGTTGATCAAAAAGTCAATGTATCGAGTTAACAAGAAGTCCTTGTCACTTTAAAAGTTCAAAGGACAAAAACTAATTCTATTCAAAAAACATTACTTATAGGTACCTACTAGTATCTCCTGAATTACACTGTCGGCAGACAAATCCTATAGAATTTCCCATCAACACAACTTCAATAATATCAAACGTCTACTCAAAACTTTCGTACCCTATTTTAATTAAGGGGACGAATTAAAAGAAATTGGAGATATTGGGAGGAGTTTCTTAATTCCTGTACTAATTTTTTGATTCAAAAAAAGAAAATTTCATGATTCTATCTAACTGGTTGAGGCCGTGTATTGCCTCTCAGTCAATCAGTGTTTAGAGCTATATCAAGTAGATGAAAGGAAAACAATATATAGTATGTTTAGTACAAATATATATTTAAAAAAAACTGCAAGCAGTAGCTAGATTTTCACTACAATCATCATCTTAGACACTACATCTTTTTCCCTACCAAATAATAATCCATAAGGAAAACTAATTCATGTTTTATATGAACTTCTAGTTTTTTTCTAGATTTAGAATATATCTTTACATAGTATAAAATAAAGTCGCTTCCGTGGTCTAGTCGCTTAGGTCTTTTAATCTACTCAACGGATTTTAATGCAGTTTTCAGCAATAGATAGAGTGATTCAAGAGGAAGGTTTATATGTATAATAAATACATATTTTAGTACTGAAAAGCCGAGAAATTCAAAGATTTATATTGCATACTAATTAAAACGTACCTAAGGACGAACTCGAGTAAAGCGAGGGTGAGTCGCTAGATTAATAAATAAATTGAAATTAAAATAACTCGATTGGATAACATTTTGCTAGTAGTGAAGTATGAATTTGTATTAACGATATTACAACTTCGTGCAGCTAGAAAATAAGTTATATAAATTCAGAAAGCCATTTGTACGATTAAAATGCATCATGTCATATCGAATTTTAATATTTCATCGTGTGAGCATCCAGGGCACGTAAACAACAATCTTTTGTAGCGTACAGTAGAAGAGATGCAAATAATCTTCGTTGAGCAAACTTACATAGCATTGTAAACTTTTTAACACCTAAACCTATGTATGTTTATTGCTACGTTAATTTATGGCTTTCCAAGATTGTGTAACGGTTGCATTATGTGAGTTTCTACTCAATTTCAAAATCTTAAAGTGCCATATTATTCTATAGAAAGAAGTATTAGTACAAAATGCCAATCTTGAAAAGAAATTGTGGAAACTCAGTACAACTATAGTCATCTTTCAACTTATTAAGCTATGTCTTTTGTATTCAGTTACAAAAACACTTGCGTAAGCTTTGAATTTATAAAACATCCTTTTATATAAGTTATTTATGTCACCAATCAAATAGGTTGTCAAAATCAGCCCTTGCGTCGTTTTCATCTGGGCGTTTTGTTTTTTAAATACAAGAAAAAACTTTATCCTATCCGTAAAACATACTAACTCGATGTAATAGAATGGAAAAGCAACTATAGATACCAATTTTTTAAAAGATTAAATTTGTTATGATATTCATAACAAATTTAATCTGTGAAAACGTAATAAATCAACCAGATTATGATTTTTTTCCATTTTCAAAAGGTTCAAAGAGTTGGCAGTATGACAAATCTAATCAACGAAACAAAGCCGCCTGATGTAATTACTCCGCCTAAGAAAACGTCTCGGTTTCTTTCAAAATAAAACTTACTTATGTATGAGATACATGTACGGCAAATTGAGTTCAAGGCCTACACATATAACGGATTACGATTTTGTCGCAATTTCTGAAGGTCATGAAAAGTCGAATATCTTATAGCTTATAAAAAACTACTCTTATAAAACATAGCTTGATATTTTAGCAACCATTATTAAATAGAAGAAATAATTATATATTATTGTTATTTTATTATATAAAAATATTCCAAACGGATTTTAGTTTACGTCATGATATGAGCCATATGTACTCGAATCGATGTTATAAAATTTACTATGTAATTCTTAAATGACTCCTCCTGCGTGTAATTGCTACTTAAAGTAGATGAAATTCCAATTACATTTATAAAAAAAGCATGTTAAAAAAACAATATTGATATTACAAAAAATCGTAACGAAATGCGAAAAATCGCATATTCAAATGTGGCCTTGAAATTCTGGACGAGATTGTCCCCAAAAAAAAAAAAAAGCAGCCCGACGTCAAGCTGTCACTTGCACATGTAATTGAAAAACTTTACATAACATTGGTCATATTATGAGATATAGACAGCTCGTAACTTACATCACATGGGAACTCGTTCAGTAATCCATTCAGTTCAGCATTCATCACTCGTAACACAACACCAACACGTTTCGATTGTCGATAAGTTATCGAACGTCACTGCGTCAACTGCGGCAGGGTAAGATATGTTAGCGTGTTCTCTGGTGACGTGTTCCGAAGTAACTGCGGGCGGCGCGGCGCCGGGGGCGCATGCGTAACCCTGCGTAGGGGATGGATTCGCATAATGGTCTTGTCAAACCTTTCTAGGTTTCCGAATTCCGATAGCGTGTTGAAGGGTGCCCGCTTGATAGAATTCATGGTTGAATACTTGATGGCAATGCCAAGCTTACGTAACCTCTTCGCTTTCATAGTCATTTATTGGGGTCATCGAAGCTACTTTACGATATCAAGACTGATACGATTTGATATATTGCCGACGTTTAGACAAATAAAAAAATAATAATAAACGACTTCAACTCTCTATTTATTACTTTCGATATATTTGACGATACGGAAAATAATATACCTATAACTGCAGTGACTTCATAGCAGTAGCACAATAAAATAACTTAGGGGCGGTATATAAACATCAGGAAACATATCCATATTTCCGCACTCCGTCACAATAGTAAACATATAGAGATGAGATTTAGAAAAGTTTTCACAATTTTCGCTTGTTGCGCTTGCTAGGTTACTTGTGTTCTTTATTTGAAAATAGTATGTTGAAATATTTACAAATATTTTATACTGGCAACCAGAGCTTAAATAATCTAATAGGATTCGCGCACCACCGCCATCATACATTCATGGTACTATATAAAAAATTCTTAGGCATGACTTACCAACGATTCATACCAATCAAATAAAATAATGATACAGGAATACTTTTTAAATTATATATCCTTCACGACTTACGGACTTAATCACCTCTTATTATGATGGGCGAGTGTTACCCGAAACTCTTACTTGTTCTGTGTAAATCTTTGTATTGCCTTAAACACAGCGGAATATTTTGCAATATGAAACTGTCCAAAAGTAAAATGAGTCGGAAGAAAAGAAGTGAAAAATGGGCGCCATCATTCTCAGGGAACGAAATAGACAGCATAGTTAAGTAAACCCAAATACTTATTGCTTTGAGAATAGAGACTAGATTAAAAAATAGAAAACGTGGACGAACGTGCACATATGTAATATTGTGCGGCTGGAAGGAAATCTCGACGCTAGACACGAGCACAGCTGAAGCGACTAATGATTCAGTGACAGACAAAACAATAGCTACCAAAGGGTTTCAAGTGTCTATATGTACGTCTTCTATATTGGATTAGATTAGATGAGATTATTCTATCCAAAATAAAATTTAAATTATTGCAATATAACATAAAATTATCGATATCGTTCTCAACAATCTTCCTTTCATGTTATTAACAGCTAGAAACTTTAAATAAAAAGGTAGCTCCAATTTTTTTCGCTCTTGAACTTCCGAATGATTTACTAAAAACATGACCACGTTATATAATTTTGAGAGTAAACACTTTCTGTACTAATAACTATGACTTTTGCCACGTCAAAAATTTTCCGTGACCATGAAACAAAGAAATTTAAAATGACAAATATTCGCGTAAGTCAAGAAATTATTCTCTAATTCAGTAGTTTTTAATGTCCAACTGCGCAGCATGGAGGACCTCTCTCATTTTTTAATATTGCGATGGGATCAAGCCATAGTTCACCAAGCGGGCCAAGTGCGAGTTATCTGACATATCTTTCGTAAACTTACTGGGTTCTCTCAGACATGCAGATGCTTATTGTGTTTTTCTTCATCATGCAGCAAATGGTTATCATGTTGAAAATGATTCAACATGCAGTTATCAGAAGTACAAGAACCAAGGTATACACCCGCTTCACTAGGTTTTTTTCAAGTGAACGCGTTACCAATGTGTTAGAACGCATTGCACATTCTAGAACACTGCATTAAGAGAGTATTAACAGTTAAAAAATTAGTGGACTATATATATGTATATGTATATATATATATATATATATATATATATATATATATATATATATATATGTATGTATATATATATGTATATATAATACTAGCGGCTCACCCTCGCTTCGCTCGGGTTCACCTCTAGAAAAGCACAAACACATCTATCCCACGGGAACCGTTCATTTTTCCGGGATAAAAATAAGTAACCTGTTGTTTGACCTGCAATATAAGGTATCAGCATGCCACATTTTACTAAATTAGGTGCATAAGTTGTTATGTACTAAGCTGTATAAGTTACTATAGTTTTTTAAATATCCCACGGAAACTCTTTAATTTTCTGGAATGAAAAGTATCTTAGATGATGATCGGAGATATAAGGTAGTACCATGCAAAATTTCATTTAAATCATGTCAATAGTTTCGGAGATTAGCCCGTACAAACAGACAGAGAAACAAAAAAATGGAAAAAAAACTGGATTTTTTCTATTTCACTTCTTTCGGGATGTAAGAAGAGAACTGACACGGTTTTTAGCATTTTTTTTCTAACCTCTACAGTTTTATTACGTATAGAATAAATAACGTATAATAAAACAGTAATATATAATAATGAAAATAGTTATAGCGAGTGTACCTGAGGAGATAGACATATACTATGTAGAACTTTTCTATAGACATTTTTAAGACTTACAATTTTCTTGTACAATGTTTTCATCTATCTCTTAAGGTTGAGCTAACGTAAGCCATATAAATTTCTAAGGACAATTCGGTAGAACCAGTTATTGTATTTTCCCGTGGGAATGAATAATTTGCCTGTCGTAAAAAGTATTCTAAATGTTGACCCGAGCACTAAGTTTTATTACTATACAAAATTAAGTTAAAATCGGTTGATTACTTTTTGCGTGAAACGTGCACATCGATTTGACTAAGTTTTATTATAGGTATAGATAAGAATAAATATTGCGAGTGTAACTTAGAAGATAGACATATACTATTCAGGACTTTTCTGTAGGACTTTTCAAGACCTACAATTTTTTCGTATATTGTTTTGACTTATGTCTTAAGGCTTAGCCAGTGGAAGGTTTCTAGGGAGGACTCGATAAAACCAGTTTTTGCATTTTCCCGTGGGAAAGAAAGATTTTCTTTAAGTAAAAGGTATCTAGGCAGTGGTATCCCAGTGCTAACGCGCTCGCTTGGGAAACCGAGTGAGGCAAGTTCAAATCCCGGGTCTCGCACCTCTGATATTTTCATGTGCGAATCATTTCTAACACAGTTACCACTTGTCTTAACGGTGAAGGAAAACCTGCATATCTGACAGAACATAGCAAGTTTTCGAAAGACATGTGAAGTCCACCAACCCGCACTTGGCCAGCGTGGTGGACTATGGCCTGATCTACCTCGTACTGAAGGAAGGCCCGCGCATGTGTTAAGAAGGGCTGAATACAACATACATACATACATACATACAAACAAACAAAAGGTACCCTAAATGTTGACTCGAGTAATAAGTTATCACTTCACCAAATTTCGTTGAAATTGGTACATTACTTTTTGCGTGAAACGCACACACAAAAACAGACAAACAGGCAAACAGATAAACAGGCATTTTTTTTAATAACTATTGTTTTGGGGTCTATGTTGTGTACATAATACGTTACAAATAAACAAAAACATCTATCCCACGGGAAAAGTACATTATTCCGGGATACACAGTTACCTATTTGTTATTCTGATGTATGAACTATATTATCGTAAAGTTTCATCAAAATCCAATCAGTGGTTTTTGTTTACTAAGCTGTATAAGTTACTATAGTTTTTTGACTATCCCACGGAAACTCTTTAATTTTCCGGGATCAAAAGTAGCTGATTTGTTTTGTCATGTATGAACTATATTATTGTAAAGTTTCATTAAAATCCAATCAGTAGTTTTTGTGTACTAAGCTGTATAAGTTGTTATAGTTTTTTAACTATCCCACGGGAACTTTTTAATTTTCCGGGATGAAAAGTTTCTAAAATATTGCCCGGGGATATAAGGTACCACCATCCAAAATTTCATTTAAATAGGTCCAATAGATCCGGATATTAGCCCGTACAAAGAGAAAAACAGATAAACAGCTCGCTCGGGTTCGTCCATACCTACGAATATGTTGTATTATCTCTTTAACCATTTCTCCAAATTATATGCAGTAAAAGGGAAAAGTCTTTTATTTTAAACATTTTAGACGATAAATTTACTTATTTTGATAATAATTCATAATTGTTGATAATATGACCAATAAACATGACCTACCGATTTAAATGTTTTTTTTATTATAAAAAGCTACTTTTTGTGACTTAAATATAAAAGTTAGACATATGCTGTCGCTGACTTTTTTGTAGGCATTATTAAGCTCTACAACTTTTCTCTAGAACATAATCATATATCTCTCATCGTTAAGGCAGCGTTCGTAAGAAACGTTTTCGTCCGACCGTTTTTTCTCCGACTTACTTTGCAAATCCGACTACCACGAAAAAGCCTTTTCATTTTTCGGGTTAATATATAGCCTATGACACTAAGAAAGAACGTGGCTTTCTATTGGTAAAAGAATTTTGAAAATCGGTTCAGTAGATCCAGAGATTACCCCCTACAACGTCACAAACTCACAAACTCACAAGATCACAAACTTTACCTCTTTATAATATTAGTATAGATTGACAAAATAAAAACAGCAACCGTGCACAAAAGCAAACGCAACGTTTAGTTTAGGGGCGAAATAGTTCAGGAGATAGAAATCGATTCTTCCGGTTCAGAGCGCGGCGGGTCGGCATTCTTTTATATCAGCGAATTGAGTTTAATGGAGCTTTATTGATCACTGAATAAGCTTCATCTTACAAACAAACCTCATCTTGATTTACTTAATATTTTTTGCGTTAATGAGTTTCATGTACAAAATATTCTTTACCTCCTTCCTTGGTACTCCCGTAATCTTATAAAATTAATACGACAAAAAATGAATAAGCATTCTAAATGGAAAAAATACCGAAATGACCGAGATTATCAGTTGTACTCTGCCTTACGTTCTCGAGAAAAACGAGTTGAACGTGAATGCTACGAACGATATATAATTTTCTCTGAAGATAAGATTTCAACCTTCCCAAAATATTTTTGGTCATTTGTCAAATCTAAATTTGGCTCCAATAATATTCCTGCCGAAATGAAATTTAATAATGTATCTTCCAATAACCTAGAAACAATCACTAACATGTTTAACGAATATTTTAAGTCAGTTTTTGTCCATCAAACTGACACAATTAACAGCCACATTGCCGTTGATGACGAGGTCAATATGTCTTCAGTTAATATATCGACTGTAGATATTCAACGTGAAGTTGTCTTAAAGCACTTTGAGCAAGTTAATGTAAATAAACGTGCCGGTCATGATGGTATTCATCCAGTTTTAATAAAAAAACTTTGTTAAGAGCTTTCAACTCCACTTACTATTATTTACAATAAGTCCATAACTGAAGGCTGTTTCCCGAGTATATGGAAAAAAGCTATCATCACCCCCATTCCGAAAGGGGGTGATATACACGACGTAAAGCAATATAGACCCATATCAAAGTTAAACATTTTTGGTAAAATTTTTGAAAAAATTATAACTAATATACTTACCTCTCACTTGTATCATGTAATAGCTCCCGAACAACATGGATTTTATCGTGGTCGTGGTGTAAATTCAAATCTTGTGATGTACACTGACTTTTTGCTTAATACTCTTGATGTAGGTCATCAGGTTGATGCAGTGTATACTGACTTCTCGAAAGCGTTCGATAAGATTAATCATTCTGTTTTAATAAGGAAGCTTTCGAGAATTGGTATACACGGCGATCTTCTTAGATGGGTATGTTCATATATAAACAACCGTAGCCAAGCTGTTGCACTCAAGGGGTATGTCTCTAATTTTGTGGAAATTTCGTCTGGAATCCCTCAAGGCTCTCATTTAGGGCCGTTTTTATTTACTTTATATATAAATGATATGAACTCTTGCATTAGAAACTCTCATCATTTGTTATACGCTGATGATACCAAGATTTATAAAATTATCCGTTGTGATGATGATTGTCTTGAGTTACAGCAAGATTTATATCAATTTGAGCAATATTGTAATAATAATCATTTGTTCCTTAATGTTGATAAATGCTGCGTAATAACTTTTTCTAGAAAACATCAGCCTCATATTTATAAATACAAATTACTAGGAAATACTCTGAACAGAGTCACCGAAGTTCGTGACCTTGGTGTCACGCTAGACTGCAAACTGCACTTTAACCTTCATGTTGACAAAATTGTAGCTAAAGCTTTTAAGCGTTTAGGATTAATCCTCCGTCTAAGCGAACCTTTTACTCGAGGTAATACACTAAAAATACTATATAACGCGTATGCGAGAAGCATTCTCGAATTCGGAAGTGTTGTCTGGAGTCCTCAATATATGGTACACATCCAAAGAATTGAAAAAGTGCAACGGAAGTTCGTGAAGTCTCTGGACTATCGTACTGGTTTTTATTATACCGACTACGAGGAGAGTTTGGCAAGACATACTATGCAGCTTTTGCACTCCAGGCGTAATTATGTAGATACCATATACTTATACAAAATTGTTAATAACTATGTAAACTCCACAGATTTATTAAACCTCATCTTTTTCAAAATTCCCCGCTCCTCTTCCTCTCGTTCCAAAGATACATTTCATATACCTTCATATCATACTAGGTATGCAAAAAATACCTTTCTCAGGCGTTCTTGTTCATTCTATAATAATAATTTAACTGTTGTTGATATTTTTTCGTGTAAACTAAGTATGTATAAAAAGCAAGTGTTTCGTATAATATTCTAACTATGGGCTTTTATTGTTTATTGTTTGTACTATGATAATATTATTAAAATTTATTTGTTACTATTACTATAATTGCTTCCTATATTTTGCCAGTAGGTACAAATCAATCAATGTTTTAGTTTTTCGGAAATTTTGTATAAACTTATTTATTTCTAAATATTGTATAAGACATATGTATTTTTGTTTCTTTTTTAGTAGCTTCAATTTAGTTTTATTTAATATTTTTTTTATTTAATTAGTTTCACTTATTATTTTGGTAAACATACTTATTTAGCATCCGTCACTTTTGATGACAAATCAGTTAATTTGTAATAATTTAGGGTAATATAGGTCTAATTGTACCCTTATTGTTTTAGATTTTTTGTTTACGACTGTTTTTACCTGAATGAATAAATAAATAAATAAATAAATAAATAAATAAATAAAATAAAAATATGCAAATGTAAGAAAAAGAGTAAATTAGAAGTAATTCACTATAATTATATATCTACTCAAATAGGTGTAAGTGTCCTAAAAGTTGTGCATATACAAGTATCTATACGCAATATCCCTTGCGGGGTTACCAGAGAGCTAGCCGCTTTCGCTTCTTCAGTTGATTCATATAAAGAAAAAAACTAAATAGTAGTAAACAGAAGCAACATACAATCAATTAAAAGTTAATAATAGGTGCGTTAATTACTACTTTCGTTTTTTTTGTCATTAACACACAGCACCATCTAGTTCCATGGTAAGCTGCAAGACTTGTGTTATGGATATCAAATAGTTGAAACACTACACATATATAACTTTATATAATACATACATATTATAAATATAAACACCCATGACTGGAGTACAAACATTCGTGATTATCACACCACACGAATGAATACCCCCAGCGGGACTCGAACCTGCGATCGTTAGCACAGAACTACAAACTACGGATATGAAATATGAAAATGAAATGAAATATGACAATATGGAATATTTCCTTTGTCTGAATCTGAATGTAAAGTAAAATATCCCCCAGGTTAAAGAAACATCTCCATAATGAGTGTGCAAGTAGTCCTCTTAATTAAAAACAAAATAGATTCATATTTTAATTTAAGAGTCATTGTAACTGACAGCTTGCCGGAGTTTCCGTACACAGGATAAAAATACTGCGAAACGAACGTATTTTAAACAATTCATATTATATTTATAATAACATAAACTTGAATGTAACTGTCTGACTGTTACCTCTTTACGCCTAAATCACTGATCAGATTTTGATAAAATATGGTAAGGACATAGAATGCATTCTGGGGACGGGGGCAACGCGGGGCGAGAAAAACCGAGAACAAAAACAAGTAAATAGAGAAAAAAATCTCTAATTATTATTATTATTATATTTATGACATATGGTCAAATGATTAATGGTCTAATTAGCAGATTAGAATATTATACTGTTTAAATAAACACTTGCCAATATGAAAATTAATCAAGTAACGTTGTAAGGTTTTTTAGTGTTGCTATCTATACTAATGTTATAAAGAGGTAAAGTTTGTGAGTTTGTGACGTTGTAAGGGGTATTCTCTGGATCTATTGAACCGATTTAAATGAAATTTGGTAAGAAGATAGTTTGAGACCCTGGGAAGGACATAGGAAACTTTTTATCTCGGAAATCATTCCTTGAGGGATCTCAACCTAGGGACGAACCCGAGCGAAGCGAGGGTGAGTCGTTAGTAATATTATAAAGAGCTAAAGCTTGTGAGTTTGTCACGTTGTAGGGGTAATCTCTGGATCTACTAAGTACGATTTAGATTAAATTTGGCAAGAAGATAGTTTAAGACCCTGGGAAGGACATAGGATACTTTTTATCCCGGAAATTATCCCTTAAGGGGGTGAAAATGGGGATAAAAGTTTGTATAGGGATTCAAGCTAGAGACGAAGTCGCTATTGACTCGCTAGTTTTAAATAAAAAATAAAAAGACAAAATTATGTAATATGTTTTTTCTGTAACTTTTATTGACTTTGCGAATATTGGCATTTTGCCAGTCGGCGCTTTTGTCGCCATGCGACCTTTCTATCTTAGTAATTAGGTTTTGTATCACCTGCATTCAAAGACGTTCTAAGAACATACGTTTTATTCCGGTTTAATGATATAACCTCTAAATAATAAAAAATATTAATAAATATTTTTGTGTGTGCTAAATAATTTTAGAATATTTTTTGTTTGAAATATACTTACATATTAGATTTCTAAAATTTTTCAATAATTTCTTATTTTTTTGCATGTTTTCGCGTTATATGTATGTACACGAGAAATAAAATTTAGTAACTTAAAAAAAAAGGAGTACACTCGTTTTGTTGTTATACTGTTATTCCCACCCTGTGACAGACTCGGCCACATCCAACGGATTTTAATTTTCGAAATGTCTTTTGTCTGGAGAATTTCCCAAGCTACTATTACAACCATAATGAACTGCAAGAGTAGGTCGTGAACGCTTTGGAATGAAGTGCAATAAAAGGTCCTCAGGTTTTTATTTTGCTGTAGGTAATAGAACAATTGCATTTGGATCGTTGGCAGAGAGACTGTCATTACGGATTCATGAGAAAACAATGGACGGACTATATTGTTAACTTACATAAACAAATTACATTAATAAGCTAAATAAATAAATATGTTGGGACATTAACACACATCACCATCTAGTTCCATGGTAAGCTACGAGGCGTGTGTTATGGATACTAGATAGTTAATACACTACATATATTAGAAGAACTTTAGATACATACATATTATAAATATAAACACCCATGACTGAAGTACAAACATTGGTGCTCGTCACACAAATGAACGCCCCCAGTGGGACTCGAACCCGCGACCGCTGGCTCAGCAAGTAGGGTCATTCCAAACTGAGCCAATCGTGTCGTCAAAATATATAAAATTGGATACTATTATTGGGATTCAATAAATCGTACAAGCGGTGATGTTGGCTTGACGACGCGGCGTAGACATCGTAAACAAGAAAAACTAACTTGGGCCTGCGATCTGAGGAAAATTGCCTCATATGATGAGATTATTTCCCAAGACGCATTACTTCGCTACATAGATGTTAATTAAAATTGTTGAAAGAAAATTATTTAATTCAATGTTTTTAATGGCTTCAAAACGTGCCACTGATTACTTCGCCAATGTCAAGTAAAATGGATAAAAAAGAAAATTATAATTAAATGCTTATGACATCTACAATAATAAGTAAAGTAAATATGTATATAAACAAGCACAGGCAAAACAATTCAGTATCTTTGTCTCCTCTGTTTGTAAACCGATTTTCTTTTCTTTTTTAGCAGCTATTGAAGAGGTTTATTCTTATCTATACATATAATAAAATTGTAACTAAGCCGAATCTGTACATTAGATATTTCTTTGGAAATTTTAATGAAACAAACATTATTATCAAGACAGAGGCCGAATCTATAGTTTTTAAAAATTTTGTCTGTCTGTCTGTTACCGCATCACAGAAAAACCACTAGAGGGATTTTGGTATGGTGGTAGCTGGTTATCCGGGTCAACATATAGGATACTTTTTACCGCGGGAAAATACTTCATTTCTGAGAAATAATACAAAGACTGCAATGTAAAAGTATACTAATATGTAAAACCTAAGAAATTGTTTTTTGGTCATCCAAACTCGGGCGGAGCCGCCGGCAATGCTAGTCATCTATATAAATAAAAATGAATGTTGCTAAGTGCAAAACTCAGGAACGGTTCGACCAATTTAGCTAATTTTTAAGAAGCTAATTTTAAAAAGAAGCGAGAGTGAGCGCTGGTTATTAATAAAAATATGATAATGCTCGCGCTCTAGCGCTTGACAAAAACCAACAAAACAAATGTAGGTTTATAATACAAAGACAATGATATGATAGAGCAAGTTAAGTTTACCAAAAACACACTGGCCAGATTAACATTGGATTGACAGCGCGAAATGAGAACCGAAATCGATGCTGATACGAGACGTTTACTCCACATTTACTCTTATAATGGAAACAATGGACGTTTCACTATCTCATAGCTGCTAGCTGCTTTGTGGATGAAATATTATAACAGGGGAAAATAATCTTTCATATTGAACAGAAATGAACATGCGATATTGATGAAGTATTATTTGAACGAGTACACAACTGTTAGAATGTTTTCATAAAGAAGTAAGTCAACTATTAATATATTAATTAACCTTTAATCACAAAACAAATTCATACTAATATTATAAATGTGAAATTATTTGTTTGTTCGTTTGTCTGTCCTTCTTTCACGTCAAAATAGAGTGCCAGATTGTCGCGATTTCTTTGAGTGGCGATAGTGGGCTGGAGAGTCACATAGGATACTTTTACCGCGGGAGATTATTCCATTAAAACACGTTATAATACAACCCAAAAAATATATATTAATGATCAGAATTACTTGAAACTTGGTATTAATGCTCTTCAGTACGATTAAATAAATAGGTATGTGTTTTAGCATTTTTCAAAGTTCATCCCATAGGGGCGTAAAATAGGTTATGAAAGTTTGTATGAAACCTACCTTTTCAGAGTTTTTTTTGTAGTTTTAGCGCGAGCGAAGCCAAGGTTTCTGCTAATCATATATAAATGCGAAAGTGTGTTTGTGTCACTTATGTATGTCTGATACTGCTTCACGCGGAAACGACATTGTTAGCGAATTTTCGATTTTACGCATTTTTGAGAATAATAATAATTAATATACATTGAATGCATTGTATGTATTTGAATGAAATTTTGTACCTACAAAGTAAAATTTTTACACATATGTCGTAATGAAATCGAAAGGGTGCCACTTCTTATAATATTATAAATACAAAACGCACCCGAGCTCTCACACACGAGAATCACAATAATTAATAATATAAGTAATTATAATATTTAATTATGAGGTTGCCATGAAATAAAACATAAAAATGAATTAAAAGCGCTCTTAAACGTAGCAGACAAAGGATGTACTAGACGACAAAAGGAGGATATTCTATACATGTAGAATGAGTAAGCGTCTGCAGAAAATGAAAACTCCAACGGACTTTTAACTGCCGACACACGTATATATTAACTACATACATATAAAACGTTGTGGACTCCTCGATGAAATTTCTTTAATTCACTGCATTCTGTCCTATGATAGAAGTAAATGATATTTAAAAAAAAATCACAGCACATGTTAAGTGCGCAATTTTACGCCATCTTTAGAATCCTATTCAACTCTCAAATTTCCACTAGAATTTCAATTACGTAAATAACATTTACCATCCCTTGCATGCTAAACTGCGACGACTCACAAATTTATACGCATTTAGTTTGACTATATAATATACAGTCAAAGTAAATGTATTATATACCATATTATATACTGTATTATATACTGTCTATATAAAGGCCCTACTCCTGTAATTGTCAAACGCGCGACATATGTAGACATCGTCTACTACATACACAGTATCTCTAATCTAAACAGAAATACATAAAAGTGAATTTATGAATTGGCGCACTATTGGCTACGCAGACCTTACTGTGTGCAGCAACATTGGCACCGAACACATCCGACCGCACGCGATTAGATTTCCTGTCCACACTATAGCGGATATGGCGCAATCAGGGATAGATTGAGCTATCCAGCGGTCCTCTCATTGTGTTTACGGAAACATCATATTACTTAAGATGCTGAAAGGCGAAGAACAAAAGCCTTACAATGGAGGTAAGCTTAAGCTTCAATATAAATATTCGGAGCTGAAGTGAAGGCAGTGGAGGCTGTTGAAAGTATCCTTTTTAATTTATAATTTTAGATCCCTTTTTATCACACTATAATATTATAACTCCAAAAAGTGATTAAACGACTATATTTGTTACTTCACCATGTAACTTCTGAATCGAGATATAAAATATCTTAGATTGTCACACAGGTTATTTTTCATCAATGTTAGGTAAAGAAGCAAGCAATGCCGAAAGCAAACACTAGCTAGATATGTTTATGATGACCCAATATTCCTCATTTACATTTTAGCTTATATAACGCTTATTGTTTAAATATCTAAATACGTACTACATTTTCTAATTAATATCACGATCTTAAATTTCCATTGACACAATAAAAAAGTAACTCATGACCAAACAACGAAGAACAAAGGGCATATTGCGTAAATTTGAAATTTAACCCGATGTAGAGTATGGAAAAAGAGTAGTTGTGGCAATGAAATGTGAGACACTATAGGGTTGTAATGTAATAAAAAATTCAAATTAATCATATGTAATATAATTTTTATTTCGTTATTGGTTTTATTTTACTATACAACTCATTTACACTAATATCAATATTATAATCATGTCATATTCGTATTTGGAAAATTTTCAAGGGGTAGAATTTTAGTAACATTAACAGGATTTGTAGTAGTTTGGCCTAGTTTGTAGTAACTCTACTAGCTGTGCCAGCGGTCGCTAGTTCGAGTCCCGCTGGGGGCATTTATTTGTGCGATGAGCACGAATCATGGGTGTTTATATTTATAATATGTATGTATTTAAAGTTATACGAGTATATGTGTAGTATATCAACTATCTAGTATCCATAAAACAAGCCTCGTAGCTTATCATGGAACTAGATGATACTGTGTGTTAATGTCCCAACACATTTATTTATTTATTTCGAAACTTTGCATACTACACTCAAAACAAACAGTTAATCTTCTCAAATTATCTACAGTTTCTATCATAAATTTTTACTGGCATACAATATAAAAATTGCAAAACTAAATTATTAAATCGACTTAGTCATAATGAAATTTCAGTCTAGCCTAAACCCTAGTATTATTTAGATCAGCCCTAGAGTAGTTGGTGGCGTGCCGGCGAGGGTTGTACGGTCGTCGTCCGGCCGGCGCCGCGCCATCGATTCACGCGCCCCTACTTATTAGTTACCCACTACATGAACAGGCTTCGTACGGATTTTTACTTTGAATCAACATATCAAGAATTTCGTTATAATTCAACATATAAATGCAAATGTTTTGTGTGTATGTGTGTTACTCCTTCGTGGTGAATCGATTGGACGGATTTGGATCAAATTTAGCACACAGATAGACCTGGATTAACATATAGCCTAATTTTTTAAATAAAACTATCTTTTCAGATTTTTTCGCGGATTTATTTGGATTTTTGGTTCCAGATGTTTCGAATGCTTTACAGCAATCATGGCCACTTAAGAGACTGAGGTGTTAGATGTCTCGAAGGTATAGTTGTTACAGACAGCCTACCCACAATTAACAAAATGAAAAATTGCACCAAGTACCTTACAATATGTATATTATAACTTTAAACATTTTTATAATTTTAATTAGGTTTATAATTGAATATGAAATATTATTTATTTAATTTTTGCTCTTATCATTATAATTATTACAATTTTAAAAATATTAATTAGTAATCTATATTTAGTATTGTCATTATTATGTTTATAACCATAAAGAAAAAATATAATATTAATTATTTAAGCCACATAATTATTGTTCTATGTGTAATTTAAAAAGTTAAAATTAATTAAGAATAATAATTATAATTTAGTTTGCTATTATTTAAAAAGACAATTTACTAAGCAACACTATTACTATATACTTTTACAAATGAAAAATGAAAAATATTAATCTGAAATGTTATCATTTTTAACTACACAGTAGGAACTTACTACATCAATCAATATTATAAATACCAAAGGTTTCCACTTTCCGGGGACGCAACTGAATGAAGCGCGAGCAAGTTGCTAGTTATAACAATTTGAACTTATAAATTTATAATACGTATATACCTAATCCGATTTAAGCTAATATCGTTTAAAATAATGTTCAGAAAACAATAAACTTACTTAAATCATTTACAGAACAAATTAATTATTAAAGGAGGTGGTTTTAAAACGATTACAACACGGTGAACAGGACAAAATATAGTCTATACATATAATAAAATTGTAACTGAGCCGAATCTGTACATTAAATATTTTTTGGAAAATCTTATTGAAATAGACATTATTATCGATAGGTATAGAGGCCGAATCTATCGTTTTTAGAATTTTTGTCTGTCTGTCTGTCTGTTACCGCATCACGAAAAAACCACTAGATGGATTTTCATGAAATTTGGTATGGTGATAGCTGGTTATAGGGGTCAACATATAGAATACTTTTTACCGTGAGAAAATATCTCATTTATGAGAAAAAAATAAAAAAAACTGCATTGTAAGAGTATACTAATATGTAAAACCTAAGAATTTGGTTTTTGGTAATCTGAACGCGGGCGGAGCCGCAGGCAATGCTAGTATATTATAAAATGCAATAAAACTCTACTAGTTTCATTGGATATTACATAAAATTACAAGTTAGGTATATATACATAAAATCTAATAAAACTAGTCGGTCGATTTTGAGTTTTGAGAGAAAGGAGTTTAATCAAAAAAATATATTTAATTAATTACAAAGTTTAAAATAATTAAATATTTTACAAAATGTTGTTTCGCAACAAGTATTTATATTTTCTTTAGGATATAAGTTTACACACAAGACTAGAACAATTTGGCCATGTTACGTAACTCTTTATAAAAGTTCAGATCACATCAACATAATATGCGAGATGTTTCAAACTTTGACCTGGCTATGCTCATATGAAGCCAGGCGTCAAGTTTTTCTTGACTATATTACACAACTTAGAAATTCTTCGCAGCTAGCTATATATTATACTATATAGTATACTAGCGGACCCGACAGACGTTGTCCTGTCTACACGTCTTTAATTTGAAAATTTCAAACTTTTTTTAATAATTTTTTTGATGAAAATTATTATTCAAATTGTGAATCTTAACCATTCCCAGATCCCCTTGAACACACACAAAAAATTTCATCAAAATCGGTCCAGTCGTTTGAGAGAAGTTCAGTGACATACACACTCACAGAAGAATCTATATATATAAAAGAAAGTCGTGTTAGTTACTTCGCTTATAACTCAAGAACGGCTGAACCGATTTAGCTGAAAATTGGCAGGGAGGTAGTTTAGAGCCAGGAGAAGGACATAGGATACTTTTTATCCCGTTCGACCGCGTTCCAATTTTTATGATATTTTAATTTTTGGATTTCTCTTAGTCCGGAATAGGTAAGTATTAAAACATATAATTAAAATGTGAGAAAGAAAGATTTTTTCTTTTTATATCTATTTAAAACGTACCTAGCGACGAACCCGAGCGAAGCGAGGGTGAGCCGCTAGTTATATATATAAAGAAGTATTTAAAATATATGTCTTTCTCTATAACTTCTTAAAAAGTTTCAGCATTTCATTCTGTTATTTTTTTAGTCAAATTCTGTCAATTGTAACGCTAATTCTTCTACTATGTTTTGTTCCTAAAATAATAAATACTTGTGTGATAAATATACCTTATGCCGGAATCCGACTTGTGAACATTCACTGTCATTCAATCATGAGAATCGTCAAGTTATATTAAAAAACGTATAATAGTTTATCATAAACAACCAAACAAATCAACAAAACATCCCACGGGAACCGTACATTTTTTCGGGATTAAAATTCGGCCTATTTGATATTCTGATGTATGAGCTATATTGTTGTAAAGTTTCATTAAAAGCCATTCCGTAGTTTTTGCGTGAAAGAGTAACAAACATCTATACATCCAGACATCCATACATCCTCACAAACTTTGGCGTTTATAATATTAGTGTAGATTATTAGCATAAATAACTAAAGGACAAATTTTTCTTTTCCGATTTGGTAGTGAATGTTGCACCCATTACCTGGCTTAATATATTTCTATACCTAATTTAAATATTTATTCCAGCCTGGTATTGAAGCCGCACCTCGTGCCATATGCCTTAGTACCTGGGCTACCGAGCTTCGCTCGGAGTTTCAAGCCTAAAGTTCAATTTTCTTTTTTGTAAATAAAACTAAAAACTTGATTTATTTAATATTAAAAAAAACAATAGTAAAAATTTTGTATCTGATTGGAATACGAACCCAGACACCTGTGGTTGTCATACTTGCGGCTTGACCACGATGCTTATGTCCTAGCGTGCGAAATAGCGACCATATTTTGCGTGGAATAATGCGAAACACAACCGCATAGAAACTCGAAAACGCGCATTTTCCCAGACATAAAACTAATCTAGATCGATTTATCGCCCCCGAAACCGCTTTATACTAAATGTCATGAAAATCGTTGGAGCCGTTTCTGAAACTCAGATTATATATATACAAGAATTGCTCGTTTAAATATATTAGATATGTCAAATTGTTTTATTTACAATCCACTTGTCTATAAAAATAATAATTTTGTGTACGAATATCTTGATTAAATATACTGCTTTCCAAACACAAGTTATTTTATCGAGTACTTTAGAAATCAATTTAAGTTACTTTATACTCCGCTACACATTTAAGCAAGAAAAATGTTTTCTTAATGTTCAATTTAAGTTTTACATCTTTGGGTGACATGTACAGCTCTAAAACTAATCCAAGACTCGGTGCTTCGGTTTGATAGATTTTGTATTTTTTTTCTCCTTGAGCCTTATAAATGAAAGAATAAAATTTTATTTAGATTATCTATTATCTATTTACTAAATCAAAACTACTGGTACTTTATATTGAAGCATATATATGTATTCATCCCTTTTTTAACGTCCCGCTGTTGGGCACGGGTCTCCCTTCAATACGAGAGGACAGTCTATAGTCCTTCACGCTGGCCAAGTGCGGGATAGTGGACTTCACGCCTTTCGAAAACTTGCTAGGTTCTCTCATAGAACATGCAGGTTTCCTCACCATGTTTTCCTTCATCGTAAGACAAGTGGTACCTAATCATGTTGGAAAATGATTCGCACCTGGAAATATCAGAGGTGCGAGACCCCGAATTTGAACCCGTTTCACTTGGTTTATAGGCAGCACTGTATGAAAATAGTCGGTAGGATTATTATTGCGAAAGGGTGTTTGTTATTTTGTCCTCCTTTCACGCATCAATGGAGTAAAGGATCAACGTGACTTTAAATATTTATTCTATGGGCCGCAGAGTCACATACATTACTTTTATCCCGATAATAAACTCGCTACCGGGGGATAAGTACGGTACCTAGATTTAAATAAACATATGTACTACATATATAAATTATTTTAATATCATAATAATAAAATATATATAAAGTCTATTAATAACCTGCAATTCAATCAAAATACCGATAAAAAAATAATACACAAATTATACATAAAATAATTTTAAAAAATGGAAAATTGCGTGTATCAATGTGTACACGCGCAAGAAGTGAAACTTCTGTGGGTTATCGGTACTTTTTATGAAGTTCAATTTATGTTTTAAATAATTAGGATAGGAGAGATACTAATAAATAATAATACAAGGATGCAAATTTTTAGTGAAAAAAATAATATTCATAATGTATAAAAATTATTTCAAGTACCTAAATAATTTTTAACCATTTTCATTTTATGTGATTTGAGCGCTCATTTAAAAATAAAAACTTTTTAACAAAAAAATAAAAACCGACTTCAAACAAAAGCACTAAAAAGTAAAAAATAACTGATTGGTAGTTTTCATTTACTATACATACCTAATCAAATATTTTCGAAGTCGGTGTGCTTTGCTTTGTATGGGCTGGCACCGATTTCGAAAATATTTGATTAGGTATGTATTTAATAGGTAGGCTTTAATTACTTAGCCAAAGCACACCGACTTCGAAAATATTTGATTAGGTATGTATAGTAAATGAAAACTACCAATCAGTTATTTTTTACATTTTAGTGTAGACAGTAGTAGCAAAGTAAGGATTCTAACGTGTTAGGCTTGTCAAATCAAACAAAATAAGCCCAAACTCAAAGTATCTACTATTAGCCGTTGAAGAGTTCCACCTAACCACCTTCTGGCCTTGCCATCAGATCAGGTCAACAACACTGAACCACTGTACTATCAACGGAAATAGAAATACTTGCAAAGTTTCAAGTCAATATGACAATTAGAAGTAGGTTAAATTCATCATTCGTTGTTTTTCCACCCTTAGGGGTGGTATTTTTTTTTTTAAATTTAAATGGGACCAATCTGGAAGTATACCCTTTCAAACAAAACAAAAATTGTTCAAATCGGTTAATAAATGACGGAGTTCTGAGGTAACAAACATAAAAAAAAAACATACAGTCGAATTGAGAACCTCCTCCTTTTTGTAGTCGGTTGATAAATGATAGAAGTGTTTTTTGTAAATATTTTTATTCAATTTATTCTGTGAAATAATCTTGTATTAGTTTAAATAATTTTTAATTGAATTCAAAATTCAAAAAGCTGTTACTGAGACTTACTAAACAGAAAGACTCAATAACTAAACTTGGCCCGACCCGAGACTCGAACCCAGGACCTCTTTATGTGCTGCCGTACTTGCTAGCCACTTCACCACCGAGGCAGCCAAATAATAATAATAATAATAACAACAGCATGCACAAAAATTTGCATTGTCGCTAAGAAAATAGTAAACTCTTATGTAACTTCAAGATATCTTTGCCAAGGCGCAAAAGTTCGTATCAGCAAATAAAAGCTCATTGAGAGTCCATTTGTTAATTGGCAGATGCACCCGACGCATGTTAAACACATTTACATTCCGCATACACTGCGCTTTTAGACAGAGTGCTTTCAGTCGTAATCATTTGCGTCATTTGCCTTTGATTATGTCAAAGTATATTTGAGTATTAGCAGGATGTTAATACAATTTTAATCTATACAAAATATGAATAAAGCTCTAGTTTTGTTTTGTTTATTCGAAAGAGCTTACCTCTAGAACTACGAAAAAGTATTTTTGCATTATTTAATAGCCTATTTGTCCAGGAAGGTTATACGCTATCTATTAATTATCTAACACTCCGACCCTCAGGAGCGGGGCAATTCATACTTATATTATAAATGTGAAAGTAAATCTGTGTGTTACCTTTTCACGTTTAAACCGCTGAACAGATTTCCATAAAATTTGGCAAGGTCGTAAATGGCATCCTGAGGATGGACATAGGCTAACTTTGAACTTTCTCCGCCCCACCTACAAAGTTAGTGAAGCCGCGGGCAAAAATTAGTTCTACATAAGTAAATTACGTGAATATAGCCACGGGTAAATATTAGTAAAGATATCCCGATTATTATTAAGGATACACTTCAAGAAATTAGGGAAAAGCTGCATACCTATATTATAAATTATAACTTTATTTTCAGTTATGTAAGTTCATAGATATTTTCGTGACAAATTCTATGTTTATCGACCATCGTAAAGAACATCATCGTAAATACTCTTTGCGAGCTTTTTTCTACACTACACTAATATTATACACATAACACATTGTTCCATTCCTGATTATTACGGCTCAACAAATATTATTGTTTTAAAATAAGAGTTAAGAAAAAGTCAATATTTTATCTATTTGGCTTATTATATATCAATTATTTGAAATAAAATCATGATAAACTGGTGGCCCGCTAACAATATTTTTATTCTTATGGTCGTGCCGCACTAAGAAATACTTTTTTAACGACAACGATAGGACTTACTCGCCAGTGGCGCCAACTGGTGCCGCCAGAAAGGATAGCCCTCGTTAGCTTAAAATTACCTATAATATTAACTTGTGAGTATTAAAAATTTAAAGCAAATTAGGCATCAAATTATGCATATACCTACTGAGAAGATTATTGCCTACTAACGCGAATGCATAATTCAAGTAGTTACACAGTATACCCGCTCGCACGAGTTTACAGCCGATTAAGCCTTCATACGGGACATCAAAGTGATATGACGTCATCCATTAAGTTTAGAGCTCCATTACATCAATTCATCGTATTTTTTTTTCTTTTTAATTTCATTTATTCAGGCTGTAATAGACTTGTATGAACATTTAAATGACCACTATTGTACTCAATTAAATCTACTTGTGTTCGCCCAGTGGTCGAATTTCGATCATAATCATTATTGAAAATTCATATTTAACTAGCTACTCACTCTCGCTTCGCTCGGGGTTCTTCCCTAGGTTACATCCGCATAAAAAAAATTTCAGGATTTTCACCCCTTTAAGGGATGATTTCCGGGATAAAAATCTTATGTCCTTCCCAGGCTCTCAATCTAACTTCTTACCAAATTTCATCTAAATCGTTTGAGTAGGTAGTTTCGGAGCTTATTCGGTTATTGACTTGAAACTTTGCAAGTGTTTCTATTTCCATTAATAGTACCGTACCTACCTATACCTAATATACCTAATATGTGACATTAACACACAGCACCATCTAGTTCCATGGTAAGCTACGAGGCTTGTGTTATGGATACCAGATAGTTGATACACTACACATATATAACTTTAAATACATACATATTATAAATATAAACCCGATGACTGGAGTACAAACATTCATGCTCATCACAAAAATGAATGCCTCCAGCGGGACTCGAACCCGCGACCGCTGGCACAGCAAGTAGGGTCACTACAAAGTGAGCCAAACGTGTCGTCAAAGTGGTTCGGTATCGTCGACCCGATCTGATGGTAAGGCTCGAAAGCGAATAGGTGGAAGCCAGTACAAATCAAATACATCTACTTAGAAAATATCTGATAAGACATATTTTATATTTATTTTTTTATCGATTTTAAGTCATTTTATTAGATATTTTAAAAGTTTTTATGAACAGTTTTGTTTTTACTTTTCTAAATATAACCATTAAAAAACTGTTTCTTAATTTTTGTTACTGATAACACAAAAGCTCGTCAACAACTACTAAACAAAAAAAAAAGAAAATCGGTCGACGAATAGAGGAGAAAATGGCACTGAACTGTTTTGCCTTTGCCTATTTATGTATAGTAATAAGTAAAAAAAAAAGTTGTACCATAATTGTATTCTAATAACTCTAATAACGTTCAAATTAAATGAATTATGGTCGATTAACGACCACGGGGCGATCACAAGTTTTTAATTAATACCTGTTAAATTGTTAACGACTAACTTTTCCGTTGGATCGGCTTGCGTGGTAGACGATATCTTAGCATACGAGCTAATCCAGGATATAAGAATTTACCTCAACTTTAATATTTTGTCACAAACTCAAAAAAAATGAAATATATTAAAAAGAAAAAGTAAGTACCCTAAAAAAAAGAACCAAAAACAATATTTCGATATAATATAAAATACCATTGATTGCTTCACTATCCAGAGTTTTATGTTCATAATGTAAAGCGAGATGCAGTTTTTTTGTGCGACCGAAGCTTTTATACACGGTATAATAGCGTATTTCATGCTAATGGTAGTAAAGAGTAATAGAAACTTAACCTACATATATGGGAATGTATGAAAATATGATGTCAACCTACTTCAAAGACCTCAAGTCAAAGTCAAGAGGGTAAACGACACTCGTTTCACCTCTTAGAGCAAGAATCGCTCAAACTAGGTATTCAACATACGATAAAAATAGTATATTGGAAAAAGTAGTCTTTTATAATTAGGTACTTAAGTTATAAGTATAAAAAAACCACCAGAGTGCACTCAGTACTTATTTTTCTTACTAGCGGCTCACCTTTTTTTTTTTTTTTTTTTAATTTAACGAGGGGGAAATCTTCTAAAGATATCCAACCAACGTACGAGATGGTTAGGATATGCAGGATTTTTACCTACTAAAACCCCCTCGGTTACCATCTACTGCGTATAACGGAAAGCACCGGGATCTCTTTAAGAACGCACCGGTACTCTCCTTGCGCTATGCTACATTAAGCACATCTCTAGACACAACAGTCCCCTAAAAGTTTAGGGATGCTTCCATGGTCCTATGTCCATTTAACAAAGCTACGTTGTTAATGTACGGGAAAGTGTATTACCAGCGTCCCGTCGCCTTCGTCTTCGTCGAGCGGGATCGGCCCTCTCTCGTTCTCGTTCTGAAATCTCCTTCTTAATAAGGACTGTCTCACAAAAAGAGGTTACTGCATTCCATACATTATCGTCTGCCAGCATACTCGCCACTATAGACGACAAGGAGAGATCTCCTCTAACATTTTGTATTAAATTACTCCGCTCGGAATTCCACGCTGAACAGTGCTCTAGCGTATGTTGTGCGTCATCCCGTTCACCATTGCAGTGGTGACACTGTGGGGTCGTTTCACGTCCAATCCGATGAAGATAATAATAATAATAATAATAATAATAATAATACCTTTATTGACGTAATACAAAAGGTTACAAGACATTTATTTTTAAACTATATAATTAGCACAATCTTTGTTTAGGTATACTAACGTCTGAACTAGGCCGAGCCTGTATCTCAGACGCTAGCCTCTTCCTATTACACAATTTGTTTATTGCTAATAAATTAAATGTAACATAATACTAAAAATATAGGTATATGTTATACAATGTGAACAATTTCGAGATACATCAGCGTAGGTATTTGTTTAATTTACTAAAAACATCTACCGTCATTGTGTCATTTTTAGTTATTATTGAAGTTAGACCACTAAAGCTATGAGTTTAAGCATTAAGAAAAATATGTATATTGTTTAATTATTTTACGTAAGATTTTTTTTTAAACTTTTCCTATAGATATTTTTTTTTTAATATGATATATTTTGAACCAGTTTTATATTATTTGTAGATGTTCATTTGTAAATAATTTGAATAATAAATTTGTATAATTTATATCATTTATGGTTGTTTATTTGGAAATATTTAGGTATATTTTACATTATCTATAGTTGTATATTTAGGCATATTTTTTTTTATTTGTAGTTTTCTGAATTTAGGTACCTATATATTATATCTTTATAGTTGTTTATTTGTAGAAATTTAGGTATGTACTCGTATATGTAATTTAGCAAACTAGTTTAAATTTAAGTCTTTGTTTTAAATTTTGTTAACAATCATTTATTATTTTTGATTATTATGATCACGGTCATTATTAATATATATGAAATTTTTACTATTTTGTAGGAATTTTTAAAGACTCGGTAATATAACAGAAAAAAAAGCACTTATTTTATTATTTCAATTAATTTCTCAGTTTCTTCGTAATTTTTATTTTGTAACCAGGCTACCAAGATCTTCTTACATTGATATTTATTTTTTGAATAGATATTTAAAATTTGGTTGATTTTATTGTATAACATAGGACCCAGAAAGATACTCACTAAAACATCCATGTCCAGTAAGTATCTGAGTTAATCTGAATGTAATACTACCCTTCTTTCTTCCTAACCAAGTTTCAAAGTTTGGAAGGATAGCATTAACAGCGCGTGAATTATTCTCACTCTCCAGTCGTGCACGCCATTCAATAGAGACTTGTCTGTGTGCCTGCTGTCGCATTTGCTCGATCTCTGCTCTGGTAATAGTTTCGCCTCTCTGATGAAGCTCTCGAACACTGTTGTATGTTTTGGCATCCATATTCGCTAGAATATCTAAGGGTGGAAAACGAGCCAACACAGTAGCCGCATTAAATGAAATTGTGCGGTAACCTCTCGCAACCCTTATAGCTAGCCGACGCTGAACGCTATGGAGCTTGGTCCTGATGCGTCTACTGTCAGATAGTTTTTGTGCCCATATGGGTGCTCCATAAAGAGCCATTGATCGCACCACTCCTGTATACAGTCGTCGGACTCCCTCTTGTGGACCCCCAAGATTAGGTAGTAAACGATGTAATGCACCAGCTACTCCTTGTATCTTGGGGATTAGTAGCTCAAAGTGCTTTTGAAAGCTCCAGCGGCTATCTAAAATAAGACCCAGGTATTTAAGATGGTTTCCTACTTCGATATCTACGTCACCCAGGCGAATTGATGTGCTGGGCGGTTTCATGCGATTTGAAAGTTTATGAAACCATACTGCCTCCGTTTTATGAGGGGCTATTTTAAGACCCAGATCCTCAATTCTGTTAACTACGCATCTTACTCCGATTTCGGCAAGTCTAGCAATCGTTGCAAAGTCAGATCCTTCTGTTAGCACTATAGTGTCATCCGCATAGCAAATAATAGTAACACCATTAGGCAGAATACTACGTAGTATCACATCGTAAGCTAAGTTCCACAAGAGCGGCCCTAATACGGATCCTTGTGGGACACCGCAAGTCACTTCTGTTTTATGTAACATACCGTCCCGACCAATATATTCTATTGATTTGTCGTGCAAATATGCCCCGACTATATCAACTAGCGGCTCACCTTAGCTTCGCCTCTAGAAAAACAAAAGCAAATCTATCCCATGGGAACCGTACTTTTTTCCGGGACAAAAAGTAGACTATGTGTAATTCTGATGTATGAGCTATATTATTGAAGTTTCATTAAAATCCATTCAGTAGTTTTTGCGTGAAAGAGTAACAAACATCCATACATCCTCTCAAACTTTCGCATTAATAATTTAGTAGGATAATAATTACTATAATATGTAAAAATATAATGGAGTAACCAAACAACTTCCAAAAAAGAGGAGGTTCTCAATTCGATTCGAAACTTTTTTTTAATAATATATGTTCACCACTTACTCGAAGACGCTTGAATCAATTTGGAAAATTCTTTTTTTGTTTCAAAGGGTACTTCCTAGGTGGTCAACAATAAATTATTTTTAAATAAATGGCTTAATAGAATATGTACTTAAAAAACTTCTTACACACACTACACTTAAAATGGAAAAATAAAAACTTAAAAAAACCGACTTCCAGTCACTTAAAAGTAAAAAATAACTAAACGAAGTATTTCCAAGTCGGTGTGCTTTGATTTTTATCGGCTGGCACCGACTTCCAAAATATCTGATTAGGTACCTATTCTAAATGTTGTTTTAGTTTAGTCATATTTATTTTACTTTTTAGTGCCTGGAAGCCGGTTTTTATTTTATTTATTTTTTTAAGTTTTTATTAACTATATTTATTACACCTCACTATTTCTGCAATAAAATCTTAAATGTTCACAGAAGTCATAGGAATGAAACCAAAAGTTTCAACTACATACATAAACTCCAATCAACACATCTATACATATACTAAAATTGTAACTAAGCCGAATCTGTACATTAAATATTTTTCGGAAAATCTTATTGAAATAGACATTATTATCGATACAGAGGCCGAATCTATAGTTTTTAGAATTTTTGTCTGTCTGTCTGTTACCGCATCACAGAAAAACCACTGGAGGGATTTTGATGAAATTTGGTATAGTGATAGCTGGTTATCCGGGTCAACATATAGGATACTTTTTACCGCGGGAAAATATATCATTTCTGAGAAAAAATACAAAAACTGCATTCTAAGAGTATACTAATATGTATGTATGTATTCAGCCCTTTTTAACATCCCACTGCTGGGCACGGGCCTCCCTTTAATACGAGGGGGATCAGGCCATAGTCCACCACGCTGGCCAAGTGCGGGTTAGTGGACTTCACATGGCTTTCGAAAACTTGCTAGGTTCTCTCAGACATGCAGGTTTCCTCACGATATTTTTCCTTCACTGTAAGGCAAGTGGTAATCATGTTATAAATGATTCGCACATGAAAATATCAGATGTGCGAGACCCGGGATTTGAACGCGCTTCACTCGGTTTCGCAAGCAAGCGCGTTACCACTGGGCTACCACTGCCGTTATATTATACTAATATGTAAAACCTAAGAATTAGCTTTTTGGTCATTTGAACGCGGGCGGAGCCGCGGGCAATGCTAGTCTTTAATAATTAATTCAAACGCAACTTTAACTACTCCCTTTACGATCCCTGAGCAATTATGTAATGTAATATTTGATTTAATATAAACATAGAATATTGAAATAATACATTTGTCATTTTTGTAATAGTTTAAGCTTATAGAAGTACACATAGAAGCACTTTCTCATATTTTGAAATTGGTCTATATACTCGTACGTACACCCATCTAACAGCAAACAATATGTCAGCGTAAAATGTTTTTATATGATCATCAATACGTTAATTGGAAAACAATTTCCGTTTTTATTAGCTTGTAGTATTCCATCAGTCACGAGTACATATTGTGCACATAATTTATTATTATCAAACTAGCAGAACCCGCGGCTTAGTTCGCGTTAAAACTACACAAAAAAACTCCAAAATGGTAGGTTTCATACAAACTTTCATCCCCTTTTTTACCCCCTTATGTGATGAATTTCGAAAAATGCTAAAACACGTATTTATTTAATTGTATTGAAGAGCATTAATACCAAGTTTCGAGTAATTCTGATAATAAATAATTTTTAATTTTGTATTTTTATTATATTTGTATTTTGTACATATTTTAACGTGGAAATGAGATAATCTTCCGCGGTAAAAAGTAACCTATGTCACTCTCCAACCCTCCAACAGTCTCCACACAAAAAAACAACCCAAACCGTTCGTCACTCCGTTTCGACGTGAAAGTAGGACAAACAAACTAACAAATACCAAACTAACATATAACAAGAAACAAACACACTTTCACATTTATAATATTAGTATAGATACTATCAAAAGCACAAATGAAAACGTTTTGAAAATTATAAATTATTGTGCTTGGAAAATCATAGGCATATTATCCTATGTATATTCTCGACATTTTTCAAGCCAAGCCAAGCCAGTATTTAAAAAGAGCGTTTAACTAAAAATAAACGATTTTAAAACGAGACCCAATACTTTTTTTATATTTAAATTGTAGTTCCCCAAAACTTTCATTTTCATTGTAACAATGATCGCGGTAGTACCATTTTTAATTGCTTTCAAAAGTTTCCCTTTGTTCCGCCCAGCGATTGTGTAGGATAATATTGAATGCGTTTTTATGCTGCAGATATTACGTCTATTGTCGGGTTTAAATCTATGCAAGCACACGACAGCAAAACGATTTCGTTTATAGAATATTTTTATAGTGAAATGGAATCCTTCGATATGAAAGCTACGATTTAAGCTTTGCATTGTGTTTATAATTCATATTCAATCAAACAAGAGCATACAGCGCATTTACGAATTAATTTTGTAGCGCTACTTGTCTGTATAGTCTTGCTTATCGAAAATTCACAACTACTAGCGAAGTGATTACGATATATTTAGCATTCATTTAGTTATCTATTTAATATACATCTTTATTATCTATTTAATATATATAATACCTTTAAACGAGCAATTCTTGTATATTTATTTATTTATAACGGCGATCTCGGAAACGGCTCTAACGATTTCGCTGAAATTTGGTTTATGGAGGTTTTCGGGGGCGAAAAATCGATGTAGATTAGTCTTGTCTGGCAAAACGCGTTTTCGAGTTTTCATGCGGTTTTATTTCCATTATTCCACGAAAAATATGGTCGCTAATTTCGCACGCTCGGTCATTAGCATCGTGGTCACGCGGCCATGACGCAAGATTGACATTCACAAGTGTCCGCGTTCGAGTCCCGGATACAAAGTTTTTATTTTGTATTTATTCAACTAGGTTTTTTTTGTATTTATTCAAGTTTTTAGCTTTTTTTTTGTTTTTAAGCCAAATATTAAGAAAATTGTACTTTTGGTAGAAAACTAGATCATCATCTAAACAATACGATATAACAACAAAGAACTCCGAGCGAAGGTTGAACGCCCAGGTACTCTATTATTATGTATGCTGCTTGGAGCAATCGTGTATATCAATACCGGAATGAGAGAACCATCTGTTGCAGTTTCTATATAGGTATAATTGATTATTAATCAATCAAAATACCGTACAATCTAAATTTTTTTTTTGTCCGCTTTACTTAAACTATACTCAATTAAATAATTGAGATTTCACTAACATTTCCAACAAGCCGTACTGTAGTAACCAGGAAATGTGGAAGATTTTTAGTACGAGGCAGGCACTCGACTTAATTTTATGCCGCAACGACACTTTCTTCTACTTAAATCGAACCTGCAACCCAAGCCTAGCTAACCTAAGTAATCATTACACCATAATACATATAGTCTTTATTTAAATTCAATTTCTTATAAATTTCGTAATAAATGTAATGAAATAAGAGACTGAATGTTTTCTATTACATAGAGAGCAAATACCCGCCCTCATAACTTAATTTCCAGAAAGTTCTAAGGAAAGGGCATCAAAAGTTGCAAGCGTCTAACATAAACTGAGCGGGCGTTATTTACCCTCACAGTTATTATTAGAGGGTCCCGAGAACAGTCCGCATAGGTCAACGCCCAGACGCTTGAACGATACCTTCTTTGTTTCGCAGTTGGGTAAAACCGTCCCGCGTCGGTCGTAAATAATGGTTAGACTATTAGTACCCTTCTCGACGTTACGTGAGTGACTTTCAAAACTAACTTATAGATATCATACTCGTAGATGATATGGCGCGTTTAAATTAGTGGTAGTAAGCCTATGGGTGTTAGCGAGTTCAATTCCAGTAGGGGACAAATGTTGGTCATAATCACGGTAATATGTATTACATTACCGTGTCATAATTAAAATTTGTTTTAGTCACATGTTGATCATAAGTATGTTTCAGTCAGCTAATAGTCTATCTGTGTACTATAAATTCAAATTCGTCCAGCCGTTTTAACGTGAGGAAACAACAAACATACACACAAACAAACTTTTGCTTTTATAATAGTTACTATAACTTAAGTACATGTTAAGGAAGATTTCAGGAAAAAAGCAGCAGAGGGCGACACTAGCGAATTACATACGTAGAGGGGAAAAATAATTAGATATAAGTACATTTTTATTTTAAATTTTATATAATACAATATTCACTCATGTAAAACCAAAAGAAGCTCAGACAATTTAGCAAATTTGAAATTTTTCTGACAAGTGACATGATAGAACATGTCATTTTCCATATACATAATAACACGTTTTATAGGTACTTGTGGCGCCACCACCTATAAGTAGTACCTTGCCACCTATTGCCTGATATTAGTATAAGTGAATAGTAATTTATTTAACATCCATAAAATATAAGGCCTACTATGAGAAATACATATTATTATCTTCATATATTTATCCTAGAAACATAACCCACGCTTACAATCAAATGATATTGAACTTCGGCAACTTAGTTACATTAATTATGAAAGGTTAAGCTTAGAAGAGGTTTCTAATTAAGTTCATTATTTGGATTTGTTGTCTTTATATATGTTATTGTTAGTATTTGGACCTTTTTGCTGTCCGGCCTTGAAAGGTCGATATAGAACTCGCGTATGTTATTAGTTATACCTAAGCCTATTATTATGATTTTAAAAACTATACCACAGATCACATAATACTATACTAGTACAGATGCCTCATCCCATGCATCCTCAGGCTATTATTCGGGCTATTTTTGTTTGCTTGAATAGATAATAGATGTTGATTCAACGTTGCAAACTAACGAATACTAAATATTGTAAAATCCATCATGCATTTGAATAAAAAAAAATCTGTGACTATTTTTAGCTGATAAACAATTCATAAAAAATAAAAGCGCCATCTGTGAACATATACTACAAACCATCTGATTGCTGATATTACAATAATCTTCTAAACTTATAGTACGCGAGTCTCGCGCTTGACCGTGTTTTTTGGTATTGATCGTAAAATATGACCTATAAAATATAAGTTCTACCTATTCGAGCATGACCTATCATGCTTCTTCAATCATATCATATGTATAACTATAACTTCAAAATGTCATAACAATCCAAAAACGTGCACAAGATACCAAATCTTGTGAATCTATACTAATATTATAAAGAGGTAAAGTTTGTGATCTTGTGAGTTTGTGAGTTTGTGAGTTTGTGACGTTGTAGGGGGTAATCTCTGGATCTACTGAACCGATTTTCAAAATTCTTTTACTAATAGAAAGCCACGTTCTTTCTGAGTGTCATAGGCTATATATTAACCCAAAAAATGAAAAGGCTTTTTCGTGGTAGTCGGATTTGCAAAGTTAGTCGGAGAAAAAACGGTCGAACGAAAACGTTTCTTACGAACGCTGCCTTAACGATGAGAGATATATGATTATGTTCTAGAGAAAAGTTGTAGAGCTTAATAATGCCTACAAAAAAGTCAGCGACAGCATATGTCTAACTTTTATATTTAAGTCAAAAAAGTAGTTTTTTATATTAAAAAAATCATTTAAATCGGTAGGTCATGTTTATTGGTCATATTATCAACAATTATGAATTATTATCAAAATAAGTAAATTTATCGTCTAAAATGTTTAAAATAAAAGACTTTTCCCTTTTACTGCATATAATTTGGACAAATGGTTAAAGAGATAATACAACATATTCGTATGTATGGACGAACCCGAGCGAGCTGTTTATCTGTTTTTCTCTTTGTACGGGCTAATCTCCGGATCTATTGGACCTATTTAAATGAAATTTTGCATGGTGGTACCTTATATTCCCAGGCAATATGTTAGATACTTTTCATCCTGGAAAATTAAAGAGTTCCCGTGGGATAGTTAAAAAACTATAACAACTTATACATCTTAGTACACAAAAACTACTAATTGGATTTTAATGAAACTTTACAATAATATAGTTCATACATGACAAAAACAAATCAGCTACTTTTCATCCCGGAAAATTAAAGAGTTTCCGTGGGATAGTCAAAAAACTATAGTAACTTATACAGCTTAGTAAACAAAAACCACTGATTGGATTTTGATGAAACTTTACAATAATATAGTTCATACATCAGAATAACAAATAGGTAACTTTTTATCCCGGAAAAATGTACTTTTCTTTTTATGTTTTTGTTTATTTGTAACGTATTATGTACACAACATAGACCCCAAAACAATAGATATTAAAAAAAATGTCTGTTTGTCTGTATGTCTGTTTGTCTGTTATTGTGTGCGCGTTTCACGCGAAAAGTAATGTACCAATTTCAACGAAATTTGGTGAAGTGATAACTTATTACTCGAGTCAACATTTAGGGTACCTTTTGTATGTATGTATGTATGTATGTATGTATGTTGTATTCAGCCCATTTTAACACACGCACGGGCCTCCCTTCAGTACGAGGTGGATCAGGCCATAGTCCACCACGCTGGCCAATATCAGAGGTGCTAGACCCGGGATTTGAACTTGCTTCACTCGGTTTCCCAAGCGAGCGCGTTACCACTGGGATACCACTGCCTAGATATCTTTTACTTAAAGAAAATCTTTCTTTCCCACAAAAAAAATATAATAACTGGTTTTATCGAGTCCTCCCTAGAAACCTACCTCTGGCTAAGCCTTAAGACATACATCAAAACAATATACTAAAAAATTGTAGGACTTGAAAAGTCCTACAGAAAAGTTCTGAATAGTATATGTCTATCTCCTAAGTTACACTCGCAATATTTATTCTTATCTATACCTATAATAAAACTTAGTCAAATCGATGTGCGCGTTTCACGCAAAAAGTACTCAACCGATTTTAACTTCATTTTGTATAGTGATAAAACTTAGTGCTCGGGTTAACATTTAGAATACTTTTTATGACAGGCAAATTATTCATTCCCACGGAAAAATACAATAACTGGTTCTATCGAATTGTCCTTAGAAATTTATATGGCAAACGTTGGCTCAACCTTAAGAGATAGATCAAAACATTGTACAAGAAAATTGTAAGTCTAACAAAGGTCTATAGAAAAGTTCTACATAGTATATGTCTATCTCCTAAGGTACACTCGCTATAACTATTTTCATTATTATATATTTCTGTTTTATTATACGTTATTTATTCTATCTGAATATAGGTACATATATGAATAATAAAACTGTAGAGGTCGAATGTCTGTACATAGATGGTAGAAAAAATTGCTAAAAAACGAGTCAGTTCTCTTCTTACATCCCGTAAGGAGAGAAATAGAACAAATGCGATTTTTTACAATTTTTTTGTTTCTTTGTCTGTTTGTCTGTTCGTACGGGCTAATCTCCGATACTATTGAACCTATTTAAATGAAATTTGATACTTTTCATTCCGAAAAATTAAAGAGTTCCCGTGGGATAGTTAAAAAATTATAGTAACCTATACAGCTCAGTACACAACAACTTATGCACCTAATTTAGTAAAATTTGGCATGCTGATACCTTATATTGCAGGTCAAACAACAGGTTGCTTATTTTTATCCCGGAAAAATGAACGGTTCCCGTGGGATAGATCTGTTTGTGCTTTTCTAGAGGTGAACCCGAGCGAAGCGAGGGTGAGCCGCTAGTAAGGAAATAAAACTATACATATAGGTGCCACTTAAATTGTCCAGTACCTACTTTCTAAGAACGCCGCCAAGTTTCAGCGTTTCCGTCGACATCAGAATTAACGAGTTCGAGATAACTTCAAGTCTTGTACTTGTTTTACGACACTCAACTACTTGGCTAGGTGTAGTTTACCGTGCTTTCTAATCTATATAAGCTTATCTGTATCATACAAGTGCTTATATCGTAATAGTTTCATAATAGAAATAGAGCACCCTGCTCTGTGGTTTCAACCAAGGTTTTTATAATATTAAAAGAAAAAAAGATATTAATAAAAACGAAATCTTCCAGCAGTTATAAACACGTTTAATATTTTTTTTATGTCAGAGTATAAATAATATACATTACCTATACATATAAAATTCATGCCCTAAAGTAACCTAAATCAAGCCATAGTGAATTTTTTATCGAATATACTGGCAATGACAGTACATTCGATAATACAATAACTTTGAGGATCAATTTCATAAAATTGTTAGGTACATTGGTTCCATTTGTCTTTTCTTCCAAACTTTTTTAATGTATAATTTTCGGTAAATACCTTCTGTAAAAGATTCTGACGAATTGATATCCTTCTCCTTTTTGGAAGTCGGTTAAAAACTATATAACAACTTTTGTCACGTCAAACACCTTAGTCTGTCCCATGACCATGATTGCCGTAAAACATCTGAAACGTCGGGAAACAAAAAAAACGTAAAAAAACCACCAATTTTTTTTTGTAATTAAAATATTAGATATTTGTGTAAAATCAAAGCCAAACATAAATGTTGGCTTAGGTTTACACAAATTTATTGATTTCTTTAATGTAATCGATCATGGTACTAGCATAGCCAACGTTGACCAAACCCTTTATTAATTTCTAACAAACTTGATCTTTACATAACGCTATTTAATAAAATATTTTAGAGGACATTATGAAATTGCTTGTGCTTTGTTGCTTGCCTACTTTTGTGCTCAGACTTGCGGAGTTATTCTATTGCCGTGTTTTTCTATTGTCTTCTTATACAATACGCCATTTATGTTCTCTTATATTAATAAAGATAGTTAATATTTAATGCCATTTAAATTAATATCTTAAAATCTAGAATTCGCGTTCTAAGCAGAGCAATATCCCGTAGGTTGTTAATTAGACAACTACAAACAGAGCACAACTAACACAAATTTCACTGGAGCATATATTTAATTGATGTATATCTAAAATAAACTCTACATCACAATAATTAAGAATACTAACATGTATTGATGAGATATACCACGACTTGTGTTTGACTAATATTATTATGACGGATTTGTTATTGAATTTCCAAGAAAGTTTTAATTTCGGTTTATAAAATTTCTGTGGGTTCTTTCTTCTCTTTTGTATGTTCTGACTTGTTGATATATGTATATATAAATGATATTTAGGATGCTCTTTGTTTTGTTTTTGTATAGTAGAGCGTCGTTGGTGTTGCGTCCAGCTCAACCGGGGAAGTATTATCTTGTCACAGATTTATATATATATATATATATATATATATATATATATATATATATATATTGTTGGGATATTAACACACAGCTGTATCTAGTTCCATGATAAGCTACGAGGCTTGTGTAATGGATACCAGATAGTTGATACACTACACTAATATAACTTTAAATACATTCATATTATAAATATAAAGACCCATAACTGGAGTACAAACATTCATGCTCATCACACAAATGAATGCCTTCAGCGGGACTCGAACCTACGACCGCTGGCACAGCAAGTAAGGTCACTACAAACTGAGCCAAACGTGTCGTCAATCGTCAAGATTACTATAAGAAGTAGTCTCAACTTACTATAATTGGAAAGTTGTGAAATAAAATTCAAAATGAATAGAAGGAAAGCGTAAAGAATTATTAATGATGATATAAAGGGCTATAACAAAAACAATGGAAGAGCAAACAACAACCTGTCGGCATATTACACCGTCATCACAATTTTCCAAATTGGTAACAATAGAAAGATGCTCGTCACGTCATAATTTCTCCTGGGGGTTGTCATGACTGAATAGAAAGCAAGGCATCTGTAGCTTACAAGTAGAAAAAACAGTAAAAATCTCTTTTGGGTTAATTTTTTTAACTTCTTGATCTTAATTTCTTCTTCTTGATTCTTCTACTTTACTAAAAATATACATACCTACATAATAAAAAGAACAGGTTATATACATACATAAAAAAACAGGGAATATAACATTACAAAATTATGAAAATTATAATTTCAAAACATATTCAGTAGGTACAAAGTAATATCACTGGGAACAATTTTGTGGAATTATATTCAACGAAGTCTCCAACAGAACAGGTGTCCGTTATGATGCAATTGTAGAGTTCTGAAGGATTACTCTGAATATTGTTCTTGAATAAGTATAAATATTCACCCAAATTATAAAGGAGAGGGAGAGATAAAAATTATAAAGATGTTGTGTCTCACAAATGACAAATGGGTTTCAACATAATCTTCTAATATATAAAACTAGCGGACCCGACAGACGTTGTCCTGTCTGCACGTCTTTAATTTGAAAATTTCAAACTTTTTTTAATAAGCTAAAACATTCTGGACCATTTCGATGAAAATTATTATTCAAATTGTGAATCTAAACCATTCCCAGATCCCCTTGAACACACACAAAAAATTTCATCATAATCGGTCCAGTCGTTTGAGAGAAGTTCAGTGACATACACACTCACAGAAGAATTATATATATAAAGATTTCCATGTCACAATGTTAGTTACCGTACTACTCCGAAACGGCTTTAACGATTTTTACCAAATTTTATATGCGTATTCAGTAGGTCTGAGAATCGGCTACTATCTATTTTCCATATCCTTAAGTGATAAGGGTGGCCCACGTTAGGGACGAACCCGAGCGGAGCGAGGGTGAGTCGCTAGTCTATAATATAAAAATGAATCGCTGAATGTGTTGGTTGAATTTCTTTTTTTAGAATATTCCTTGAAGTACGAGGATGGTTGTTACGGAGAGAAAAAATTAAAAAAAATTGCCTGAAAAAGTCTAAAAACAACACTTTTCTATACTCCCATACAACAAATTCGTAATAATACTTAAAAGTCAATTTGAACTTTAATACCATACCATAAAGGTTAAGTGTTAGTGGAGAGGTTCCAGGAAGGCAAAACAATTGAGTAACGTTAGTATCGTATAAATATTAATGTCAATATTATTAACAAAAAAAACTATATGGTTAACGCTGGCTAATAACTATTTATATTTATTTAAAACGTACCTAGCGACAAACCCGAGCGAAGCGAGGGTGAGCCGCTAGTAAATGACAAAAATCATAAAAGAAATTGAAAGAAATTAATATGGCGTTAGTAAAATTCCACCAGGCATACTTATATCTACTATTGGTAATACACATTACACATTATAATAATAAAATTATAATATTGTGAAATGCATACAGGTGGTTATGGGGCCTCACCAGCAAAGCCAGTACTAACTTACTAACTATGCACTAAAACCCAAGGAAGGGAACGCATGGCACACATGGCACACCGCAAAACGAGGTGGGCCGTCTTCTAGTGGGTTTTTGGCTTCGCGCCTGGCTGGATTGCCGGACGCTAATGAACACAAGGCCTGGCACAAATGATCATGACCATCGGTCGTTATATCTTAATTCGTATGCTTGAAAATAAGTGTGTCGCAGCACACCATGAATTAAGTATTTATTACGTTTCCATATTGATATTCATATTTGATACCTATTTCACTAAAATCAAATTTTACTCAATATGGTAATAGCTTACTTGTTAGATAATAATATGTTATAATAGCATTACAATTATTTTAATCAATGAACAATAAAAATAAACAATAACTCGCTTTAGTATAAACAATCTTGCCGGCAACTCGCACATCTGGAGCATAGCTCCGCAAGCAGTAGCAATTGAGAAGATGGCCGTCATACTGTGATTTCCCCAGAGCACTGTAGTAGCCGGCAAAAATCGCACCGCACAAGCGTAACGATATATTGATAGCTGTTCCCGCCTGCGATACGCATATCGGATTTTCAAAAAAAATTATGCACATTATTTTTATATTTCCGTTGTATCTAAAGTTTTTTGGGAATAGTTCAATGTTTTCAGAATTTATAGTGGGTAAAAATCTTTCCACACTTAGTGAACTCAAACCAGTTTACATATGAGAGAGGTAACTTTTAAAAGCGCTTGCTAACCAAACAAACTCTTCAAAGCCGAAAACAGAAATATATTAATAATACTTTCTTAAATTTACGCGAATATTTGACATTTTAAATAAAACTATATATCTTTTACTAAATTAAAATTATTATCCTTAATTAATTTTAACTTTTTAAATTACACATAGAACAATTATATGGCTTAAATAATCTATATATATAAAAGAAAGTCGTGTTAGTTACTTCGCTTATAACTCAAGAACGGCTGAACCGATTTAGCTGAAAATTGGCAGGGAGGTAGTTTAGAGCCAGGAGAAGGACATAGGATACTTTTTATCCCGTTCGACCGCGTTCCAATTTTTATGATATTTTAATTTTTGGATTTCTCTTAGTCCGGAATAGGTAAGTATTAAAACATATAATTAAAATGTGAGAAAGAAAGATTTTTTCTTTTTATATCTATTTAAAACGTACCTAGCGACGAACCCGAGCGAAGCGAGGGTGAGCCGCTAGTTAATATTATATTTTATATTTTTCTTAATGGTTAGAAATATATTAATGGCAACAATAAATATAGATTACCAATTAATATTTTTAAAATTGTAATAATTATAATAATAACAGCAAAAATTAAATAAATAATATTCCATATTCAATTATAAAACTAATTAAAATTATAAAAATGTATAAAGTTAAAAAAATATTGTAAGGTAATTTGGTGTAATTTTCATTGTGTTATTTGTGGGTAGGCTGTCTATAACAACTATACCTTCGAGACATGTAACACCTCAATCTCTCCCGTGACCATGAATGCTGTAGAGCATTCGAAACGTCGGGAACCAAAAATCCAAATAAATCCGCGAAAAAATCCGAAAAGATAGTTTTATTTAAAAAGCAGAAATATATTATTTAATAATACTGCTACGAAAGAAAAACACAGTTTTACACAAGGGAATGTATTTTTAAGTTTTGTTTACAACAAAATCAGGTAGTTTAAGTATTTTGAAGAAAATATTTCGCAGAAATCAAACCACAGTTGAGCTTCAACCACAGACAAATTACAGTGAAGTCTTGTAACTTATCTCGAGGGGAAAGACCCCATCGGATTCGATTACAACAAATCAAAGATTCAGATTGATTCGCATATTTGGGAATGTAATAATAATAATTATTATTTATCATAGTAAGCGACTCACCCTGGATTCGCTCGGGTTTGTTGCTAGGTATATTTTAATAGTTAGTATGGAATAGATAGACTATTATTAGTATATATTTTTATAGTATACATTATCCCTTACTTGGGAAATGATTGATTAAGCATACAAACTGTGATCCCCCTTTTCGCCCTCTTAAGGGACGATTTCTGGATAAAAACTCCCAGGGTCTCTAAACTATCTTCATACAAAATGTCATCTAAATCGGTTCAGCGGATTTTTAGTTTATCCATTACAAACAAAAACTTTTTGACTTCTATTTGAATGTGACTTTTTATACATTTTAAATTTTCTTTTTACAGCACATACCGAAGTACAAACACAAAAGGACCAGGTGAAATATCACCTCCCTTATCAAATTTAAACACTGGCTTCAGACTTATAAAGGAAGTTCAAAAGAAGTTTAAAACAAGAGAAGCAGAAGAGAGGGAAAAGGAAGATCTCGTCAAACAGTACCCGTAAACCGTAAAACAGTATCCGTATTCATTAAATTATATATGGAAAAGTCACTTTATCCTGTTCTTTTTGCGGTCACTTACTAGAAAAGTTCAGGGGCTGGAGTGATATTAGCTGTAACAACACATGAGGCGATTCCCGTGAGATACCTATTGCAAAAACACTTAAGAATGTGAAGTATTATGAGGGTCAGAATTGAGTGAGGGCAGGTCACTTGTCATTTATCTTAATACCATATGCCACAAAGCCATAGTATACAACGGCTACATCATACTTTCTTAGCGAATATTTGACATTTTGTATGCAACTATCTTTTCGAATTTTGTCCGGTTTTATTTTGTATTTTTGTCGACGTTTGGAATGCTTTACAGCAAACATGGTCACGGGAGAGACTAAAGTTTTAGACGTCTCAAAACTTATCATATAAAAACTTAAAAAAACCCGACTTCCAGGCACTAAAATGTAAAAAATAACTAAACGGGGGTTTTCAATTAGAATAGATACCTAATCAGATATTTTCGAAATCGGTGCCAGCCGATGCAGCCAGCAAATCTAATATATTTCTATAATTATTATAATCACTTAAGCTACGATACATCATCAACGCGTGCAATTTTGTATAATAAAATAAACAAATAGAGACTATATTCGCATATAAATTGTAAGTTTCTTATTAAATTCAACATAGCCATAAATTAGGGAACGTTCTCGCCTCGAGACGCCTAATGAAAATATATTAGGGCGGGAAATAAAGATAAGGTGCGCATGGAAAATTTCAAGTGTCAACGGGAATGCCTTTCCCTTCACGTACATATTTAAAAGTAACAAATAAATTTAACTTTCCAGGTACTCGTAAAAGTCGGGTTAGAATTTATTATAAAACAGGGCTATTCAAGGAAGTGAAATAAAAATACAGACGGCCATTGGAGATTCTGGAGGCGATGTAAGATATATATCATAGATATATAAATAATAGGTACGTATATAATTCTGTTAACGAAAACTAGTGGTACATAGTAATAAAATTTATTACCTATCTATATAAAAACATATACCTACGTTTCCAATTTGTTTATTGATAACGTTCTAAAGCTCGTTGACATACAGACAAGAAAGAGGTACTGAACTGTTTTGTCTTCGACTATTTATATATAAATATAAATATGTTGGGACATTAACACACAACACCATCTAATTCCATGGTAAGCTACGAGGCCTGTGTTATGGATACCAGATAGTTGATATACTACACATATATAACTTTAAAAAATGCATAGTTATGGGTGTTTATATATTGCAAATATTTAAACACCCATAACTAGAGTACAAACATTCGTGCTCATCACACAAATGAATGCCCCCAGCGGGACTCGAACCCGCGACCGCTGGCACAGCAAGTACATTACACTACAAAGCCAAATGTGTCGTCACATAAATAGATTACATCTATCAATATTGATATAAAAATTGACTACGAATAGGTTTCCTGAAGATGAGGAACGTCAAGGAAAATTTTCTAAGCTTTTAAACTATGAATAAATAAATATTCTCCGAGTCGGTAGCACGAACCCTTTTACGTATAAATATCTCCCTTTTACAAAAAGTGGTATCGAGTCCCGGTTGTAAATTTCAAAGATATTAAGGTGAAAATAATTTGTAGAGTTCCAACTTCAGTTAAAATTGGCTTCGTTTACAAAAGTCATGAGCATGACTGCCACTTCTCAGCGATGATGTACGTATCTATTGATTTGAAAGATTGAATATTAGAATAATTGTATACTGCGAGTTGGTACAAATGATATTGATAGATTTATAAAATACATTTCAATTATGCAGAAAACAATGATAAGAGATCGGTCTTCCAACGCATATAAGAATTAATACTTAGTAATACCAATATAAATTCCTTGAAAATTTTTACATAAATTACTAGACATTATATATAAGAGGATACAGAAATTAGGTATTATTCCGCAGTATAAAAAGTATCCTATATGTTGACCTGGATAATATATCCTATCCCTAATTTCCTCCTACCTATCATCATACCTAATTTCATCAAAATCTGCTCAGTGATTTTCTAGTGATGCATTCTCAGACATACAGACAAACAAACATAAATTCTAAAAACTATAGATTTGGCCTCTGTATCGATAATAATGACTATTTCAATAAGATTTCCCAAAAAATATTCAATGTACAAATTCAACTCAATTAGAATATTATTATGTGTACAGATATAAAACGTTTTCATATTATTAATAAATTATGTTATTCAACACTGCACTTTTGTCTGCAGCATACGCAACAATTAACAACGTGAACAGCGAGCGGGCGTCAACATTAATTAAAAATTTATAATCTCTTCCGACGTAACATACATGCATCAAGTATTAAGGCACTGGCGTAATGCGTTTTTGTCTCGATTAAATTCCCGAACAATAGAGCTCATATCGAGTACGACAGAGGCATTAGTTCAATTTTACGTTGGATTATATGCAAATCGCTGCGATTAATTTAATATGCTCGTAGACTTCATCCCGATGGTATTACGTCACATGCTTTTGTACACAACATTAGCTACTTTTGGCATTTTGAGAATATACGTAATACTCGTAAGATAAAACAAGGTCATATAGTTGAATAGACGAAAGCAGTAGACAAATAATATGACAATATTGCTGAAAACAAAAATCTATTCAACCGACTTCAAAAAGGAGGAGGTTCTCAATTCGACTGTATGTTTTTTTTTTTTTTATGTTTGTTACCTCAGAACTCCGTCATTTATTAACCGATTTGGAAAATTTTTGTTTTGTTTGGAAGGGTATACTTCCAGATTGGTCCCATTTAAATTTCCAAAAAAAATACCACCCCTAAGGGTGGAAAAACAACAAATCATGAATTTAACCTACTTCGAATTGTCATATTGACTTGAAACTTTGCAAGTATTTCTATTTCCGTTGATAGTACAATGGTTCGGTGTTCTTGACCTGATCTGATGGTAAGGCCAGAAGGTGGATAGGTGGAACTCTTCAACGGTTAATAGTAGATACTTTGAGTTTGGGCTTGTTTTGTTTGATTTGACAAGCCTAATACGTTAGAATTCTTACTTTGCTACTACTGTCTACACTAAAAAGGGAAAAATAAAAACTTTTTAACAAAAAAATAAAAACCGACTTCAAACAAAAGCACTAAAAAGTAAAAAATAACTGATTGGTCGTTTTCATTTACTATACATACCTTATCAAATATTTTCGAAGTCGGTGTGCTTTAGCTAAGTAATTAAAGCCTACCTATTAAATACATACCTAATCAAACATTTTCGAAATCGGTGCCAGCCCATACAAAGCAAAGCACACCGACTTCGAAAATATTTGATAAGGTATGTATAGTAAATGAAAACGACCAATCAGTTATTTTTTACTTTTTAGTGCTTTTGTTTGAAGTCGGTTTTTATTTTTTTGTTAAAAAGTTTTTATTTGAGTCTGTCTGTATGTTTATGTGTAACAAATAACTGCACTATTTGTGAGCTTTCATTTGCTTTTTAATTATCAAATATCATTTCTATACTTTTCGACTTAGGTCTGTTTAAATAAGATATCACGTAAAGTTAACTAAAAATCTGTAATCATGCCTGAATTAAAGTTTATCGTTGTTAAACACTACATTTATACAATTAAAAAATAAAATTAATATTGTTTTATTTAAATTCTTAAAATTTAGTATAGATTTCTCAGAGATGAGATATTTTCCCGCAGTATTTGGCTCAGTTAGAATTTAATTTATGTATAGATATTTATAAAAACTGATATTTTGTGTTTAGAGAAACGAATGTTTATTATGAAGTATTCATGCAAGAAATAAAATTAAAATTTGTAAGAAACTCCAGTACAAAGTAAGTCGTTTCAACTTTTAATATGCTTAACGGCCCTTGAGACTCGACACCACAAAGGAGACAGTGTTAAAAATTTAAGTATGCGACCTCCTTTACTTGTTTATATAAAAATCTGAGGTGGTAATCTTTACATTAAAATCAATAACGGCAAATAAATATCAACCTTCAACCCTCACAAATACACTTTGCTTGATATACATACATTGGGGAGCTCTTACGTTCGTGCGTGTCTTTAACACACCAACCTTAATACTGTTTGATGAGCTTGTAGGAAGTAATAAAATCGAGGTACCTACGCGTTGTGACCGATTCGACGTCGGTGAGCAAGTTTCTTGGTGATCCAACCAGTCTGAAATTTTGCTCATAGCCCGCATATCTAAAATGTCGCGAGCCACAAGCCGACGTTGTTATATAAAGTCTTTAGAACAGGTAAATAGAATTTCAGAATTGAAGAAATTCAAGATGTTATTTCAGCAAAAGTAAATATAAGGTTATAATACATATATACATACAATACATTATATGTTCAATTCTGTATATATTATGGTAAAATAACTATAGGTACTGTATGATCATTGATCATTCAGTATAAAATCTATATTTTTAAAATGATTGTTTAAATTATTTTGCTTCTGTTAAATAATGCACGCGGACGAAATGTTGTTTGATCAACATTTATACATAAAAAGAGCTGTAGCATAGCAGACTAATGATAGTATACAAAGCTCTCTAGAACTCTTCTCTTGACTTCTTGGAATAGTCAAAGAAAACAGTGACTTACCTATAATACGCGCCACGCTTTGCCTTAACCATAATTTGTCAGTTTTTGGACGAAATTAATCCTATATAATGTTACTTGAGTCCGTCATCATCTTCCTTTAGAGAGAGTACGTCATCAATCCATTCTCATTATCGTATTAGTTACAATTTGTATCCTATCATGAAAATCCAAATACCATGTAAATGGACCATCCTTTTTCTCATAGCTTCCTATTCGGTATGTTATTAAAGTGTCGTATTTTCAGACCACATATGTGGTAGTGACAGCATAGTGATATAATGTGTCAGCGTGCGAAATGAAATCTATGTGACGAGCCTCGCTGACGGGCATTCGGTAATAAAGTTATAGACTGAATACAAATGGAGCTGGCGTTTTGTAATCGACAATTATTGCGTACGAAATCATGTTGATTGATGACATATCTCCAGTTATTGCAATTTTATTACATATTAGATTTTTATTTATCATATTTTATGTATATCTAATATTATTGTCGAAAATTTTACTCAAAATATCCAAATGATGAAAATGGACGAACAATGTTAGTGATTGAGTAAAGTCGTTCAGAGGAATTAATAGATCAAGATATTTTCAAATGCTATTTAAGGTAATTATTTAATATTTATTGTTGACATACTTTTAAGCGCTACCGCTTAAAAGTATGTCAACAATAAATATTAAAGTGGTAACGCCCTGGCTTGGAAAACTGAGTGAAGCGGATTCAAATCCTGGGTGTCGCACCTCTCTTATTTTCATGTGCGAATCATTTCCAACATGATTACCGTTTGTCTTACAGTGAAGGAAAACATCGTGAGGATACCTGCATGTCTGAGAGAGTTTAACAAGTTTTCAAAAGATCGAAGTCCGCCAAGAATGTGAAGTCCGCCAACACGCACTTGGCCAGATGGACTATGGCCTGATCCTCTTCGTATGAAGCCCGTGTTCAGCAGTGGGACGTTAAAAAAGGGCTGAATACGTACATTCAGAGGAATAAAACAAAATATTTACAAAAGCTATTTAAGGTGATTATTTAACACATATTCTTGACATACTTTTAATATATTACGCTTTGTATGTCGTAGCGCAAGTACGTCGTTATCATAGTCGTGCAGATGGAAAGTGGAAAGCGAAGCGCAATGACGCGCATTACATTTTTACTGTCGTACCGTTTATGGATGTAAGAAGTACCTACACCAGAAAAAATGAAATTGATATTTTATAAGATATCCTTATGAATCATTACATAGCATGAAACAAAGTCGCTTCTCGCTGTCAGTATGTCCCTATGTATGCTTAGATCTTTAAAACTACGCAACAGATTTTGATGCGGGTTTTTTTTAATAAATAGAGTGATTCAAGAGGAAGGCTTATATATATAAAACATGCAGACACAACAGAATAATCGAGAATTTCAAAAATTTCTATTTCATACTAACATTTAAAACGTAACTAACATTTAATTCATAACCTTGAAGAAGTTAATTGTACAGTTTCAAAATTTGACTCAAAAATTCCTATATATGTATATTTTACAAAATAATAACAATCTACATATTAAAGATGCCCATTTTCTGGCATATTTCTTTTAATATCTATTAACGTAAAGATAAATAATCAAATCAAAATATACTTTATTAAAATAGACTTTTACAAACATATTTGAATAAAATAAATAATTACTTTTAAAGGACAATGCAACCTTTTGTATAGACCGGTGAGTTGCGTACCCTTTTAACACCAACTTCACTAATAATGCAACTTAGAAAATCACCATAAAAGTAATTAAACAACCGTTAGGTGAAGAACCATTTTTGGCAAATTTATATGGGACCATCACACCTCATCACCAGATTATAACATTATCACCAGATTATAGCCTACTTACATAAAAAAAAATCATTAAATTCCGTTCACAAAGGAGAAGATATCACGTATCGTACACGCAAGAAAACACACATTTGTATTGAGAATTTTCCTCCTTCTTTGGAGTGTGCGTCACCACAGCACAGAGACCTCTATTTTACATATTTTTTTATAATTCCATTTATATAATATGTACATACAATATACATTCATGTATTCATTAATTGAATAGAAAGAAAGCAAAAAGGAACATATCTTAAAAGATAAGCCTAAAAAATGTAATTATCCATGAAGAGATTTTTTTTCTCATTTATTATTTTGATACTATATTTTTGTAAATAAATCGAATTGTGGTTTCGTAGACAAATGAACGTAAAGAGTTTTGCAAAATTAGACATGTGAGAGATTGCTAAACAAGTTTCATTTAGTTTGGCGCGATGTATACTCTCAACAAGATAGTTAACACGTCATTAGCAAATCCAATACTGCGATTTGGGGTTCCGGCACGATTTTCCGGTATTTGAGTCCATATTTAGAAAGCGTAGGATTAGCGTAGGAGTATAAATTGCGTTTTCTCCGCAATCGTTGAGAAACGTTCATTTCAATTATACTTTAATAAAATTGTCTCATCTGTGAAAAACGAATCTAAACAGCAAATTTAGGCAAGTAAAATTTTAAATTATTTTCACTTGATTAAAAAAATATATTACATACAATAATTTTCAAAAAAATAGGTACTTTGGTGATCTTCAGATAAAGTTACATTAAACTGATATGCTAATATTTAACAAAACGCCACTCACTAAAATTGCTTCTGAAATTGCTATTGAAATAAAATATATATATAAATGTATGTTACAGATATATCTATACGTTTGTATAATCCATTTAAAGAGACGTTAGCAAAGATTCAAGTAGGCGCTAGTCTTCAACAAGCAGCACATACGTTGTTTAATAAAGCTTCGCATAAGCTCTTACTTACATAATAACATCATCTACTTTTTTATGTATTTGTCCTTATTCTTTATGAGTTGTCTACTGCGGAACGAAATGCCTACAATCAACATTTTAGCCTATGAATTTACATACCTACTACCTACATACAAGTTGTGATCTCTTGATTGCATAAAATAATCTATTTCTATCTTCTATACATATAATAAAAACAATTTTATCAGTTACAAAACTGATCTGATAAAACAATGATTTTTACAATTTTTGTTTGGTTCTCCGTTTGTCTGTGCGTTTGTGCGCGCTTATCGCAGAAACTGCTTAACTAATTTGGGTGCAGTTTTCACTAATATACTAATGTATTGTGGTAAGTTTCACATAACATTTAGTATTTTTTTTTATTTCAATCGGTTCAAAAATAAAAAACTATGTCAATTTAAAGAACAATCTAGGGACGAACCCGAGCGAAGCAAGGGTAAGTCTCTGTAATATAATAAGTAGAATAACAAAATAAATACCTGTAGTTTTTTTTTTTATTAGTAAAAATCTCTTACTTTGTGTACATCTTTATGTTGTGAATCAGGTTGTGAATCAGGTTCCTTTAGGAAACGTTGGAAGAATAAAAATATAAAAAATCGTTTTCCATTACTCAAAAGGTATTCACCAGGCCACCAGAAGAAATAAAAATGCATTCCAAGATGCGTCAAAGCGACGCGGCCGCAGTGGCGGATCGGAGCAACAAAACACAAAGGAAAGTAGTGGAAAAGATTGGCTGAATCAGATATCTGGTGGACTCGGTGGTGTATATCGAATTGCTTACTGTATTTTTGATTTTCTTCAAGTAGATATGGCGATGTATTTTAAACGTCTTAGAGAAAATATTATTTGTCATAGATAACGAAACATACATATGTTTGAATTTAAAAGTAGTCTTACTAAATTCTTATCGTAACTTTATGTTTAAATGTGTTGTAATATGATTTGTTTCTTTTTTTGTATCTCTATAAATAGTTTCACATTTGTTTCTAGACGTTAAATTTTTCTTAGTTTAAACTTAGTTATAACATAAAATACATTAATTAGCAAGCTGTGGTCTCCTATAAGTGAAGGAGCACACGTGTTGTGACTCATATTTGCTTTTTGTTTTTATATGATGTTGTATATTGTGTGTATCTTTTGTTGGAGATCCTAATTAAAATAAAATGAAATAAATAAACCATGGATAAGTTTTAAGTTTCGTTGCTTGCAATTATCGCTGTAAACTTATACTCCTTGACGCAGAGGAATAAACGAATCCAATCCAAAAATCCATTCACAAAAAACATACGAACACAACAATATAACAAAGTTAGGCAGCCTTGTAATCCCCTTAAATTCAAACTAAAATATGTTGAGTGAAACACATGAGACACGACGCAAATTACTACCAGTTTCAAGCATTTAAACTTTCACAGTCATATTACCAACATTAATTTAAAACACAAACTGCTAGAGTAATCTAACCCTGGGGAGAACTATGGAAAGTTGGAAAGTTTCATTAGAGTGGCTATTACAGGTAGCTGCTTTTATATCCCTGGTCGGTATTGACGCCTAGATTTATGGCTACGATACAATTTATAGAGGACACGGCAAGAAACGCGATCTAATGTGGAATACAAGCTTGGGAAAAAGTCCAAATACCTATAATTGCTTTTTCTTTGCTACACCTGATGCTGTACTATGTACTGTACTGGCTTTTGTATAAATCATTTGTAAAATAGGGGAAAAAATATATTTGTTTAAATTGTAATTTTACTCGTCTTTCATTGGCTTTGCCCATTTATTGTATAAACATTTTTTCATTTTTTTTTTATTGAAACAGATAGTTTACAAAACATAATGTTTTATTGTTAACAAGATTTATTATATTCTTTGTTTAGATTCTATCATCTCATTTGCGCAGTATATGCAATATACATAATATAAAAAAATGCAAATTGTATGGATTTTTTCTTACCATATCAATACACGTGGAAAGTTTATTTAAAAAAACGTATTAAAAAATTAAAGCGACGTTTTTGATAATTGAATAATCCAAAACTACTCTAAAATATTTACTTGATAAGAATCTTCTATACTGGCAATACGATGAGTTTTCAAGCGCGTTAAACCGCGACAATAGCTCCCTCTTCAAACCTTATCATGTACGTCTAAGAGTGAAATTCTTCAAGGATATAACGCATTCCTTCTGTGAAATTAAAATTTAACAAGCAATATGAAAGTTTAACAAGCAAGAAAATATGACAAGCATGTTCAATAATGGGAGAAATGATTGTATGAAGAGTACCTACTTTGAGCCTAAATACAGGTGACACTAAAGACTCTGTAAAGAAGGCATAAAAGGAAAACAAAACAAAAATTGTCCTGGAGAGTTAATAAGCGATGTGATGATGATAATGATGATGATGTTCTCGGCCACGGCGGCCAATCTCATTGAGACTAGCCAACTGCGCAGGAGATATTATAGTGCACAAGTCTACGCGCAGACACAACGTGCACTCTCTATTCCTGTCACTCTCATACTCCGGTGGGACGACTGCTCGACACGACCAGTGAGAGTTAAGGCGTAGGACCGACGGCTTTACGTGCTCTCCGAGGCACGGGAGTGAAACACCGCCAACTTCCCAACTCCGGGCTGTTCCTGAGACTTACTATACAGAAAGACTCAATAACTAAACTTGGCCCGACCCGGGACTCGAACCCAGGACCTCTGGGTGTGCAGCCGTACATGCTAGCCGCTACACCACCGAGGCAGCAAACATAAACTATGTAGACTGTAGGTAACAGAAAACTAAAAAAATATATTGGATTGACAACTTATTCTGACTATGTGACGCACGCGACACTACGTGTGTCATTTTCATATCCATACTAATGACTAATATTATAAATGTGAAAGTGTGTTTGTTTGTCGAAACGGAGAGACGGATTGACGTTTTTTTTTGTATGAAGATTGTTGGAAGGTAGGAGAGTGACATAGGTTACTTTTTACCGCGGGAGATTATCCAATTCCCACTGGAAAGCAAGTTATAATACAGTTTTAGCGCGAGAGATCTGCTAGTACTGTAGTATTTCCCCCCCCCCCCCCCCAACGTGCGTTCACCTTGTCGTGGTGGGGGGGGCTCAGTAGTGCCCGGCAACCCAACCGGGCGCGAAGCCAAGAAACGCACAGGCCACTTCGGTGGGCAGTGGGAGGCGCCCTCTTCGGAGGGCGGTGAACCATGCGGGTTGCTCCTGGTACTTCTCTGATAGCAGAGTGGACCTTGGAGCAACCCCGTGGTTGTTGTGGTCTGCTTCGGCAGACCTGCCGTCGGGGCGTCGTAGTTGAATGCGTAAGCGATCCTGCGACGCCTCATTAAGACGGGGGAAGGCTTTGTTGGGTTTTAGTGGGTAGTACTGGCTTTGCCGGTGAGTCCCACACATCGTGCGTAAATGCATTTCCCAACGTTAAAAAAAAACTGTAGTATTTTGTTTTCTATGATTGATAGCGATTGTGAAATGTTATCTTGTTTCCACATGCAGAACTTACGTAAGCTAGTTAGTTAGGATAATACAATTAGAAACCATATATACCTATTATCATATATGACAAAAACTCGCAGATTATTATGTACAATATAATCCATCAAAAATCTTTGTGGTCTATACAACTTATACTGAGTTCAGATCGCTTGTTGTTGAGAAATCACGATACATAGACACTGCATACTGATTTGCAGTGCAATGTGTCAGTTGCATATAATATCCTACTAACCGATTTCGAATGCAGTAATTACAGCGTGGATACTCAACGCACAGTCTCAATTTGATTGATAACCTGAATATCTATAGGTAAAATGTTCGCTATTTAATACTATCCATACTAATATTATAAATGTGAAAGTGTGTTTGTTCGTTTGTTTGTCTTTTTTTCACGTCGAAACAGATTGACGGATTGGCGTAATTTTTTGTGTGGAGATAGTTGGAGGGCTGGAGAGTGACATAGGCTATTTTTTTATCGCGGGAGATCATCTCACTCTCACGGGAAAACACGTTATACAACCAAAAAAATATATTATAAGAACTACTTGAAACTTGGTATTAATACTCTTCAATACAATTAAAGAAATACGTATTTTAGTATTTTTCGAAATTCATCACATAAGGGGATAAAAGTTTGTATGAAACCTACCTTTGTAGAGTTCTTTTTTGGGAGTTTTAGCGCGAGCGAAGCCACGGATTCTGCTAGTATATATATAATACTAATATGTAACTATATAAATCAACATGAACATTAATCAAATTTTTTTTTTGTTATAATAAAACTTTTAATGGCACTTATACAAAAAATGATAATATTTAAGTAAATATTATAACAAAAACAGGATTATCGTGCTATCATCACAAAGTACCTACAATACTATACTTTTAACTTAGTACCAGTTATTTATTTACTTTTAAATAAAAATAATGAGAGTAAATTTAAAACTACTAACTTATTAACCATTTATGCACATTGATTAAATATAAATAATATAATTATTATCATCCAAATATTAAGAAGGACATTTTATTAACCAAATCACGCATATATAACTTTTTACTAGAAATAACATTTTAGAAGCAAACTGTTCTAAAAAAAACGACCTACATGTTTTATAAATCGTTTTAAGTCAGTAAACTAAGAAAGCTCTCTCTCTCTCTCTCTATACAATATATTCATGTCGTGAACATAACACTTTACAAATATCTTTCAAAGAACCAAAAAGTTCAATTTCTATATATATGTGCACACAATTATTGCAAACCTTACCAACACAACAAAGGGCGAATCGATTTTTCAGATGCAGATTCCGAGCAAATAAAAATACTCATAAGCAAACAATCTACTTTCGAGTTGAATACGATTTTATATGAGAAGTTGGACGATTCTATGCTTTCCGCAATCGCTTAAGTTCCAAGAGATAAAACTTAAAACTAAAAAGATCCTTGCTTAGAACGTTGAATGTTGATACTATCGCTTTAGTGAACGTTTCTCAATAATATTATTAAGCACATTAAGTTACATTTTACTTGAAAGACATACAGTGGAAACCGAGCACCTTTGAACTTTAAATAAAAGGCTTTGTTATGGGCTAAGTAAATTAAAAAGTCTTTCTATTCTTTCAGGGACGGAGAGTAAAATACATTTTAACATTTACTTTCATAATTAACTCTAAGTAAAAATATGTTGGTTTTTATGAAAAAAATATTTTTTTTTCTTATTTGCACAGATGTGTTTCATCTTTACTAAGAAGTATATTAAATTTTAGTGTTAAAATGTTTTACGTTTTAACAGAGATTTTAATTACTAAAACCATCAACAGTGACTAACGTAAATTGCCTTCAGCAACACTGCCATTGATCAACCCTCGCTAACCTACTTAAAACCAATAACTGAACGAAACAAAGCAGCTGCCGGTGCCATTTTGTTAGCAAATCTAACAAACCCAGAACCTAAAACATTATTAGCTGTAAAATGACTTCCTATTTCAGTAGAAACAAATAAATTCGGGAAACTCAATTCGTCTTCAGGGTTTGGAAACTGGCGAGGATAAAATTTATGGGCAACATAAACCACGCTCACCGATTCGTAAAGAATTTTGAATCGAAATACTCGTAACATATGCTTTTTGATTTGGGAAACTTTTGGTTGCACCATTAGCCAGGAAGAAAAAGCCAATGGTTTGTGTTTGCAATCTGTTCTGCTCCTTTTTCCGTTCATTTTATGCGTATGTGGTTCATATGTAAAATATGTATTTAATTTCTTTAAACTGCCTTCATTTTGAGCCTATGCAAATTAATAGAATTTTTTTTCGAAACTAAGAGCTAAATAAATCTAGATACCAGAGTTTTGTATTTTAGTCATTAAAATAAAAAAGTCTTGACACCTTATAAATTACAGACAGCAGATTACAATTTGTAATCTAAAATAATATTTCTAAGCTCTCCAATATCTTCACAATCATATTTAAATATCAAATAATTATTATTTTAAAGTAGAATATAATAAAATCAATAAACAAATGACCCGATGAATGATTTCGAAGCCTATTCAGTACAAACAAACAAACATAAAATCAAATCTTTCGTCTTTATAATATTAGTAATTATATAATAGATGTCAAATATTCGCGTAAATTTAAGAAAAAAATCAGTATCTGATTTCGTGTAGAAAGATATCTTCTATTGATTATATTGTAGACCTCTCTAATAAAATGATTTCATTACTTAAATCTCATGTTTGAATTATAAATTTAATAATATATTATTTAATAAAATGTTTTAAGTTTAAGAAAGAAAAGACGTAAATTTGTGAGTAAAATGTTCTCAAGATTTTTTACATATATGTATAACTAATTAAGCAATGTTTATTGACTAATAGCGACTCACATTGCTTCGCTCGAGGGCGACTCTAGGTGCCTAACAGAAGCCTATGTTACTCTAAGTCACTACATATGACCCACTAGTACTAACGCTGTATAAGGATTCTACATTTTACAAACATGGGCAGCTATGTATCATCAAGTATAAAAATATTTGAAAAGAACCTGCTACATCTTACCTAGCTTAGGTATTTTTACCATTACACCATAGAAAATAAAGTTAAACTCTACTCGAAAAAACAATCATTTAATACATAACGTTCCAAATCGGATAACCGGATTAACATCAACGTTAGATACGCATGTCGTTATTTTAGAGCATACATGTATGCGTTTTTTAGGATTTATAGAAGATGAAACATTCGCGACGCTTTTTATATAAACCAGTCGAGTGATAAGTCTGAAAGGGTGCTTTTATCCCTTTTATAGGTCCTCCTCTTCGAAAATTATGAGGATCTCTATAACGCGTGCTTGAAAATTAAACGAATGGCTATAATAATCATAATATTGTTCTTTTTATATATACGGATAAAAAAATATACAAAGCTGGTTGTGGTTAAATTAAAAGTAGTTCGTAATATTTGCCCAACATTTTCTTCTAACATTAAACTTTAAGATTTATATTTTCAAATATCCATTTTATATAGGCAACTGCGTAATTATTTTTTTACAAAACGATTACAGTTATGAAATATCCATAATAATATAATAAATGTGAAAGTGTTTTTGTTTGTTTGTTTGTCTTTCTTTCACGTCGAAACGGAGTGACGGATTGGCGTGATTTTTTGTGTGGAGGTAGTTGCAGGGCTGGAGAGTGACATAGACTACTTTTTACCGCGGGAGATTATCTAATTCTCTCGGTAAAACATGTTTTATAATACAATCAAAAAAATATATTATCAGAATTACTTGAAATTTGATATTAATTCTCTTCAATAAAATTAAATAAAGACGTGTTTAAGTATTTTTCGCAATTCATCCTATAAGGGGATGAAAGTTTGTATGAAACTACTTTTTAGAGATTTTTTGTAGTTTTAGCGCGAACGAAGCCGCGGGATCTGCTAGTATTTTTATAATTCTCTTTTCAAATCTTACAACTTGGTAACATAAAAGCTACGAGTTATCCTAAAAATTATTCGACTAGATCGCAAGCACTTTACACTAGAGCAGTTATTTGATGAAAATATCACGCGACACGACGCCGGCAGCGGCAGCAGTCGGTAACCGGTAAACCGGATTACATTTTGTATTTTTATTCGGATTTCACTTCAGGACATAAAACTACTTCTATCAACAATTCCACGGGTTGTTAGAGCTTCAAATAATTTTGATAGTACATTGCACTAAATAAAACTTTGACATAAAAACATAGATTGTAATTTTCTATATTGTTATATAAATAAATTAGTCGCTGAATGATAATGATCTTTCCTTCAAAACGTAAATGCATCAACAACATCTATACATATAATAAAATTGTAACTAAGGTGAATCTGTACATTAAATATTTTTTGAAAAATCTTATTGAAGTAGACATTATTATCGATACAGATGCCGAATCTATAGTTTTTAGAATTTTTATCTGTCTGTCTGTCTGTTACCGCATCACGGAAAAATCACTTGAGGGATTTTGATGAAATGTGGTATGGTGATAGCTGGTTATCTATTATATTTCTGGTTTTATATTGTCTGGTATTATATTGCTGGTTATCGATTATATATATTTCTGAGAAAAAATACAAAATCTGCAATGTAAGAGTATACTAATATGTAAAACTAAAGAATTTGGTTCTTGGTCATCTAAACGCGGGCGGAATCGCGGGCAATGCTAGTATTTACATATAACCTACGCAGTAGTAGCATTAGCGGTATGAAGACGTCAAATCTATTAACGCAATAAGAATTAAAATACAGAATACAACTTGGTTTTAGATACAAAGGCGTAAGAAATAATGAATTTACATGAGTGTCCTAAAGTTAGGGACGAAGTGACACACTCGCCTGATTTATTACACGCCTTATACGATTTAGAGACACGTTTCGCTTTAATGAGAACTTTGAGAAGAATACTGGTTAATTATATACTGTGCACCCAAATCTACCATATTTGTCTCGAGGGTTTGATATTATCTAATTAATAATAAACGAATATGATAAAAACATGAACATATAAACACAGGGTTTATATTGTATCGAAAAATAATGATATTTTTTTAACATTGCCTAATTTTGCGTGGATTTTAATAATTTTTAGATATTTTCGATTTTTTTTTCGAAATTTAGAATCGACTATAAATAAAAACAATAATTGTAGATAAGATAAGTAGTTCCTTTCGACAATTTTTTTTTTATGGTATTCTGAATTAGTGCTTGACTACGTTCCACCTGGTGGTAAGTGGTAACGCAGTCGTAGATGGTAAGTCGCACTAATTCAGTAGCCACCTATTCACTCTTGCCTTGAAGACACCCATGTTGTAATCGGACGGAAACACCGACGCCGGCAGGTTGTTCCAATCCTTAGCCGCACGTATAATGAATGACGTAGCGAAACGCTTTGTCCGGACGGGTGGAATGTCCACAACATAAGGATGGAGACCAGCCGTTCGTCGGGTTGTCCGATGGTAGAAAGGAGATGGAGGAATCAAGCCGTGTAGTTCCTGCGCACACTCTCCAAAATGTAACCTATAGAATACACAAAGGCTGGCAACCCTACGTCGGTGATCGAGGCTTTGTAAGTTAGCTTTGGGGAGAGATGAAATTCTGCAATAAGTCCAAATTAAACCGAGCTCCTGTCTCTCGATTTGAAATAGGCACTTAAGGCTCGGTAAAAAATGCTTAGTGTGATAAAAATTTTTATTAGAATCTTGGAATTTTAAAGTGCAAAACTCTTGAATAAGAAATGCGTCGGTGATCGACCTATATATTTCACTAGGCTGTGCTAAGACTCTTCAGTCTATGCATAATCTCTATCCCGACAACTTTACAAAAGTTTTAAAACTAAAATTTGACTTCTGTTATATACAAGCTCAGAAAATACGTCCCATTTTATTTTCATTTCTACCGTGTCTAATGTAACTTTGTTAAATAATGTATAAGTAAACTACCTATAAACCACCACTTGTCTTACGATGAAGAAAAATATGGTGAGAAAACCTGCATGTCTGAGAGAACCTAGCAAGTTTTCGAAAGACAGTGAAGCCCGCCAACCCGCACTTGGCTAGCGTGGTGGACTATGGTCTGATCCCCTTGTATTGAAGAGAGGCCCGTGCCCAGCAGTGGGGCGTAAAAAAGTTCTTAATTACCTAAAAATTTTACAAAAAATATTTAGTTAATAAGAACATAAACAAATATTATTTGCACTTTCCATAGATAGACATAATTACCTAAATAAGTATAATTAATTAATATCTCCTTTTTATGATCAAATATTCTATAAAACTTGTATGAAGTACCGTAAATAAACAAAGTAATTCAACATGAAGGAACGTATAGATAGATGCATTGGCATACAAAATCTCTAATCAATGAGTGCCCAATACTAATAAATCGTTGGCCAGCGTAATTACACAACAAGCGATCGTGCACTGGTCTGCAAATGACGGGGCTGCACACGATACCATCGCGTTCACAGACTAATCATATTGGATGTCGTACTATAACAACGCAAACCGAATTATTATGTCTACACTAAACATGGAAAAATAAAAACTTTCGCTTTGATTTATATCAGCTGGCTGAAAGTAGTTTTTTTTAAAGTTTTATCTAAATATATTTTTTTTTTACTTTATTAAATAAAATACTAACTTGGAAAACCGTATTTATATGCTGGCTATATTTAATTTCATAATCTAAAGCTTGTTTACTGTACTGTAAATTACATAATAAAAACTTACAAAGAAACTTTATTACGTATTTCATTCATTTAATCCATTTTATAGTAAACAAAATCACTTGTAGTAGTTTTTATGTAACAAACAAATTTCAGACGCCTGAAAATGACAACACAATTATAGATCGTATCAAATATCATCCAATAATTGTACGATTAACATATAATTATTTGTCCAGCTACTTTATTTAGTTTTTTGTTTCAATTTAAAATTTAAAGCACCTATATAAAATATTAATTATTATTTATAAGTTATAATTCTCTAAGTGATAGGCCGGACTTACATAACGTTGATTAAGAAGGCTAAGGCGTAGCGTAGATCCCGCCTTCGCCTTTTTGGTTTTTTTTTTATTATTTCAAACCCAGAACCTCGAATATCATTATTGCTTTATATTATTTATGATTTCATGACAGTTTCGACACGAAAATTATAGATATCGGACATTATCAGAAGAATTGGAAGTGTCAAATATATTTGTTTTTTTGACGATACGCCCCAATTTTTAAAAGAATGAGACCATTATTTGTTTTGCTAGAAATCTATATTTATTAAAAATACAATACAATACTAACAAAATTTCCACTACAGTTTGGATTTTTACATCAATACATATTTGTTTTTATTGTATAAAAGGTTTGATGTAAAACTACATTTATGTTTCGCGACAGCGAGCTGTATGCAACAAAAAATACTGATAAATTCTGTTACGTTATTATTAATTCATTAAAACCAAAAAGTTTTACGTTTCTTATTTTATTAATATTTAAGAAGAGAATTTAATTTATTTTACACTTCATTATTCTAATTTTGAGAAAACTGTGAAAAGAAATACATTAGGTACAGTTTACTTCTTTCTCCGTTGCATTAGTTCAGTGGCAGACTACACCTTTTTCTTTATAATATATTCATCAACTTAACATAACTTGTCGCTTAAGTGTTTTATCGGAAAAACTTAGTTCATTACACTTTTAACAAGCGGAAACTTCTGTTAGAACTAGTGTCCACAAGATTTTTCTAGTAATTTTCCTTCAAAGATTATTGAAAGTCTCTCGTTATGAATTTTTATATATAACAATCTTAACTTTTAAATAAAACTAAAGTAACTTTAAAAAACGACCTTATGTTGAGTTACTTTTCAGTGTGGTATCAATGAAAAATTTTTTTTGAATGTTTGTTACTTGTGCTGCCAATATGTGGAACGGCCCATCCAATTTTTATTAAACTTTTATTAGCAGACAACAGCAACTAAGCTGATAACAGAGGAGAGACATTATTATCTTAATTTTTGCCCCGACAAAGAAAATGATTGCCAGGGGGATATAATAGTAAAAGAAATATATTTTAGCTTATACGCTTATTTAAATATAAGTAAAACCCGCGACCTCGTCTGCGTTCAATCTACAAAAAAAACTCTTTGGCTTTATGTTATGTTAGCGACTCACCCTCGCTTCGCTCGGGTTCGTCCCTATTCATTTATATTATATATATATATATATATATATATATATATATATATATATATATATATATATAGTTTTACAATAATGTATTTAAGTCTGCCAGATTTGATTACTGCTCCACTCCCTTAGGTAGTACTTAGTACCCTATAGCCTTCCTCAATGAACGGGCTATCTAATGCAAAAAGATTTTTTCAAATCGGATTAGTAGGTCTTGAAATTAGCGCGTTCAAACAAACAAGCAAGCAAGCAAGCAAGCAAGCAAGCAAGCAAGCAAGCAAGCAAGCAAGCAAGCAAGCAAGCAAGCAAGCAAGCAAGCAAGCAAGCAAGCAAGCAAGCAAGCAACCAAATTATCATTAATTATTGTTATTTCAAAACAAATTATCTATCGGTTTGACCAAGTTATGACTGACAAAAAAACTGAAAATAACAGTGAAGTTTAACTTTCGTAAACCAACAAGTGCAAAACCATTACATTATCGAATAGGAGAAATTTTATTTTTATAACTACGTACGGTACGATCGGACTTTTAAATTAAAACAAACTGAAACAAAATTTTACATATCGCGTCGAAACAAACAAAGGGTATTGCTCAATTAGTAAAGAAATACAACCTTATTTTTACGTTGTTTGTTCATGTTATCGAACATATCTATGTTTGTAGCCTTTTGACCTCATCCCCGGCGAAACAAAGAAAAATCTATTTATGTTGCGTTCATTATAATATGTTAGTGTGATAATAACTGGTAGCGTAGAATAAAAAAATGGATGAGATTTGAATCTTGGATTACGTGTGTTGTTTAAATATAGATATGTGTTTGTTGTATACAAGGTGTATTTTTATTTTTATTTTATTTATTTTTTCCTATACGAATATTTAAAAAAAATAAAAACCGACTTCAAACAAAAGCACTAAAAAGTGAAAAATAACTGATTGGTAGTTTTCATTTACTATACATACCTAATCAAATATTTTCGAAGTCGGTGTGCTTTGCTTTGTATGGGCTGGCACCGATTTCGAAAATATTTGATTAGGTATGTATTTAATAGGTAGGCTTTAATTACTTAGCCAAAGCACACCGACTTCGAAAATATTTGATTAGGTATGTATAGTAAATGAAAACTACCAATCAGTTATTTTTCACTTTTTAGTGCTTTTGTTTGAAGTCGGTTTTTATTTTTTTGTTAAAAAGTTTTTATTTTTCCCTTTTTAGTGTAGACAGTAGTAGCAAAGTAAGGATTCTAACGTGTTAGGCTTGTCAAATCAAACAAAATAAGCCCAAACTCAAAGTATCTACTATTAGCCGTTGAAGAGTTCCACCTATCCACCTTCTGGCCTTGCCATCAGATCAGGTCAACAACACCGAACCACTGTACTATCAACGAAAATAGAAATACTTGCAAAGTTTCAAGTCAATATGACAATTAGAAGTAGGTTAAATTCATTATTAGTTGTTTTTCCACCCTTAGGGGTGGTATTTTTTTTTGAAATTTAAATGGGACCAATCTGGAAGTATACCCTTTCAAACAAAACAAAAATTGTCCAAATCGGTTAATAAATGACGGAGTTCTGAGGTAACAAACATAAAAAAAAAAAAAAAAAAACATACAGTCGAATTGAGAACCTCCTCCTTTTTGAAGTCGGTTGAAAAATTCATTACTTTTACTACATTAAGAAATCTAAGAAAAAAAGTGTGCGTGTACTTTATGTACGCACGTAAAAAGTTATACTTCTTTGGCGTAACAGAACAATAAGTAAAATTAAAAAATTTAAAAACCCCGACCATCTTGGACCGATTTTCATCAAACATAGCTAAGAAAACTTCCGACTAATTCACCTTTCAAACAAAAAGACCAAATTCAAAATCGGTTTATCCGTTCGGGAGCTACGATGACACAGACAGACAGGCACACACACACACACACACAAACACGTCAAACTTATAACACCCCGTCGTTTTGCGTCGGGGGTTAAAATAGCTAAATATTTCATCTCGTATGTCACATCTCTCTGTTTGTATAAGGAATGCAGCTAACTACATCATGTCGCTTTCAGCTAACTTCATCATGTCGCTCTTTGCCTGTCGGTGTGCGCGCGCTGCATCAAAATTTTACTATCATATTTCTTTCCAAACGTCCCAAAAGAAAAATAACTTCAAAAAATATATGCCTAAAATTCTGTTTAAATTAGTTTTGTACTACTGACTCTTTAAATAGTACGACTATATGAAATAAGTTTAAAATTACAGATACCTATATAATATCGATATAAAGGTACATAATGTACACATTCAACCACACATCTACTGAAAGTATTCGTTATCACGTGCAAATACCTGGAATTGTCCGGAAACAGCCCCATTTTGTGTTCCAAAACCTTGTCTTATCTGTTTTGCGTTTTGTATTTAGAATTACCGACCTCATTGCGTAGTTTAACAATTTTAATTACGGAAACCTAAACGTTTCATAGCAAGTAGCAACCTATGTATATTATGTAATATAAAAATCTATGAAATAATATTTGTTCAGTACAGGATTTTTTATACAAAATTTAATCAAGTAATATAAAAAGATATTATGTTAAGTGTAACTGTAAATAATTGATGATGATGATGTTCTCCCGACCGATTCCGGCCACGGCGGCCAATCTCATTGAGACTAGCCAACTGCGCAGGAGATATTATAGTGCACAAGTGTACGCGCAGACACAGGTGCACTCTCTATTCCTGTCACTCTCATATTCTGGTGGGACGACCACTCGACACGACCAGTGAGAGTTAAGGCGCAGGACCGACGGCTTTACGTACTCTCCGAGGCACGGGGGTGAAACACCGCCAACTTCCCAACTCCAGGCTGTTACTGAAGCTCTCACTTACTCGGTCGGGCCAAGTTTAGTTATTGAGTCCACACACTCTGGACTCAATAACTAAACTTGGCCCGACCCGGGGCTCGAACCCAGGACCTCCGGGTGTGCAGCCGTACTTGCTAGCCACTACACCACCGAGGCAGTCAAATAATTATAATATAGCTAGCGATGTTTTAACATTCAATATAAATTTTTCAGGGATGAGATATTTTCCGGCAGTAAAAAGTATCCCATATGTTGACCCGGATAACCACATTTCATCAAAATCTGCCTAGTGGTTTTCTCGTGATGCGTTCCCAGACAGACAAACAACAATTCTAAAAACTATAGATTCGGCCTCTGCATCTGTATCGATAATAATGACAATTTCAATAAGATTTTCCAAAAAATATTTAATGTGCAGATTCGACTCAGAATTTTATAATACGTATAAATTATTATATTATAAATAAAAAGTCCGAAAACAACAATTATAATCAAACAGAAATACTTAACGAAAGCGCGCTTAGATATGAAAACAATCTTCATGATTTGATTTGTTTATTCCGGAGCATGATTTAAGAACTCAATGCAATGTCGACTCTAAAAGAATGAGAGTCGGTTAAAATTCAAATATTTGTGAACAGTAAATTTGTAGAACAAGCAGAAAGGGAGGAAAATCAGAGTGCCCTAGAAATAAATGACTGAGACTTATACGGACAATGGCCGACTCTGACTCGATTACTCTTGGAATTAGCTGTGAAAATGTTTTTGTTGGGGATAAAAGTGGCAAGTATTATTTAAATGACGTTTGGAAGGAAGGGACGATAAATATGTAACACATTCGCGTCCCTTAAGACTGTAAATATTTATCACTGTGAGCGCTGAACGCCGTTTTTTACATCGTCTGCAAAAACTTTTCTTTAGTTGATAAGAAAGACAGAGATGGATGTTTATTTTTAAGACATAATAAAATAATGTTTAAGAAGTGAAATACTTAGGAGTAGATACATATACATTTCTAAATATGCCTCTTATTTATTTTCAAGCAATAACCAGATTCAGAAAAAATCGTTTAGTTAGACATTCAATAATTTATTAATTAACTAGCGACTTAACCTCGCTTTGCTCGGGTGCGTCCCCAGATACGTTTTAATATATAAATATTGGTTGCGAGTGTGTCTTAGGAGATAGACTCATGCTTGATATTGCGGACTGTTAAGCCTTAAACATGTTTAGCCAGCGTTAGCCATGTCAATTTTTAAGGATGACTCGAACCAGTAATTGTGTTTTCTTGTGGAAACGAAAGATTTTTCTTTAGTAAAAGGTATACTAAATGTTTACTCGAGTGATAAGTTATCATTACACAAAAATATTTAAAATCGGTTCAGTGCTTTTTGTGCGAAAGGCACACAGTCATACAGACAAACAGACAAAAATTTTAAAAGCACTTAATACTACAGCCATCTTTCTATTCTATACAAATATAGAACATGAAGAAGCAATATTTCAACGTAAAATTTCCACCAGTGCATTAGTGCAATATAAGTGACACCTTGAGTCTATCGAAGAATAAAATCTTCAATAAATGAATTTCTCGCCTTTTACTACCAATATCTCTTAGGCGGTGCATTTCTGCGATGTGAATAAAATTCCTGCACAAAATGTAAACGGATGTAATTACAAAATGTAAAAGGACGATAGGTGGAAACTTTGCTGGTGTGTGGATGTTTTAGTTTTTAATTATTTTTAAGAATAATCTCACCGTTTGTGTCCCAAAAATTAATAAATAAATAAATGTTCATTTATTGAAGGGCCCACCACTAAACTGACTTGCCCAAATAATAATAATTTACTAGATTATGAAAATATATTATTTATAAGACGCTGTCCGAATATCACGATTTTTCTCGATATGACTGAATAAGAAACGTTAGTGAGCGTCACCTAACATTCATCGAACGCAAAGGCATCAAAAGCATAGGCACGAAGTGTACTCGTATAATGAAAGGCCCATTGCATAGATTAACAAACCTTCTCCTTCCTCACTTTTTCAAATGAGTATCATGCTTGCAATACCATAATCAAAAGATGAAGCCTTTAACTACAATAGATATTTTAAATATCAGCGTAAGTTATTAAGTTTTACAGTTGAAGACAAATTTTATACATACTTTGTTAAATATTTAATACAAAGCTCAAATTTCTGCAAACAAGAAGTGTTAAGTTAGCCCACAATTATTAAAGTTGATAAATTAAAACACGTGCGGGGTCAAAAACGTGAAGCAATTAACTAAGCCTTTGTCAGTAAATTAGAAATTCTACTTCCAATATCCTGCTGGTAAAGGTGTTTCTAACACTGTATAGAAAATTCAATTTTGCGACTTCAATCTATTTCCATGTTATTATTACATCTATACATATAATAAAATTGTAACTAAGCCGAATCTGTACATTCAATATTTTTTGGAAAATCTTATTAAAATAGACATTATCATCGATACAGAGGCCGAATCTATAGTTTTTAGAATTTTTGTCTGTCTGTCTGTCTGTTACCGCATCACAGAAAAACCACTGGGGGGATTTTGATAAAATTTGGTATGGCGATAGCTGGTTATCCAGGTCAACATATAGGATACTTTTTACTGCGGAAAAATATTTCATTTCTGAGAAAAAATACAACAACTGCAACTTAAGGGTATACTAATATGTAAAACCTAAGAATTTGGTTTTTGGTCGTCTGAACGCGGGCGCAGCCGCGGGCAATGCTAGTATAATATAAAAGAAAGTCATAACACTGAAAAATTTGGATTTAGCTATCATGACCTGCATATCTCCAGCATAACGGTATTAGTGAATCGAGTCGGCAGAAAGAGCTGCTTAGCTATTTCATCGACGTGTGCCTCAAACGATTGTAAATAAACGAACACAATCTATGGCTGGTATTTATATCAATATCTTAAAACTAAATCGGCTAAAATCTTATGTTGGACCGATTTAGTATAAATAAATCTTGTTAATCCTTATTGCACATATTAGCGCAAAGTTACATAAATTCTGCCATTCATAGTTATTTAAGTTTCAAAAGAAACAAAAACTATTTTACGCAGAGAAACGTTGTTTTATCCAATAGGAACAGGACCTAGCATAGTTCAGACGCCATCGTCATTTGCTACTTTTCACCAAACATACACAAAACTAGGGGCGCAAATATATTTACACGAGATTTATTGAATTACCAATATGACATTTGAACCTCTTAATTTTATAATTCATGCATTAAATTCGCGAACTTAAATTACACTCGTGTACCACACGTCACACAACTAATTGCATTGTGCAAACATAATGGCAAACTCAGGCTGAGTAAGTGTGCTTTGTTCTCTTATTTGTCTGTTTATTAGACAATTTCACAACTCTAAATAGAATTTGAAATAAGTTTCGTGGTTACTGAAACTACTTTCGTGAAATTAATTCAAGAAGCATAAAACTAATTTGGTAATTTAAGCTTACAATGTGTATGTGCCATAAGGTTTCTACTCACTTTTATCATTAAAGGATATTATACAACCAAGCACGCGGATGACGGCTAGTATTTTATCAATTGAAAAAAAAAACTATTACAAATCGATAGATGAAACTGAAAACCATTTTGATATACCTACCTTCCAATCTGCATAGATCTCTAGTACATGCAAGCAAAATATTTATTGATCGTGAAAAAGATATAATAATAACGACCCAATTATGTGAATAAAATATAGTTTATGTTAAAAGTACCTTCGGCTATTTACAACGGAAATCCGTTTGTCCGCGGCAATAAACCTACACCACCTGGCACTGTGGAAATGGGCCCCAATATATAGATACCTTTACAGAAAATATACGACATAAAAGATACCCTATAAATCAGACAATGGCCAAAGAAAAGGCAATATCGGAAAGTTAGTCTCACGTGAAACAAAGAAGAGGCTGAAAGAATAGCTTGACAAATGGCTCCAAGAATTCGGTAGCATTATTTGTGGTTATTACAGGCTGGAGTAAGCTTCAATACACAATACATTTCAGGTCACTAATTTTTAGCATGTTGATTCATTGAGGCTGACAATCAAATTAGAATTACTTTAACAGTGACAGTGATGAGGGATTTTGGAGCAATAAATTCGTTCTTTTTACCGACCTTTTCAAGTAGCGACTACAGGCCTACTTATGAATATTAACAAACTCCATGAAAGACTCATACGTCTGACCATGATCTATTCACACTGGAAGTCACAAGTTTGATTCCCGCAAATATTGCTTTGGAATTTGGAAAACCTGCTATCTACTCAACATGGAGCTTGTACCCATTTCGACCACAAGAAATTTCGTCCATGTAGACGTATAATGTAAATATGTTTTTATTGGTTGGTTATCTTTTTAATTGACCGAACTGGCGTAATTTTATGCAGGGACTTTACTGTCCGATGAGAGATATAGGCAACTTTTTGTTCAGATAATCTAATGGTTCTTGTCAAATATCAGTCGGATATTAATGTTACCTAAAGGTGTCCGAAGTACCGCCAGAGCGGTCAATTAGCATTAAGCAAAAGAAAATGTACATGTCATTCTGTTCATTTATCTATATCTCTAAATATACGAAGAATAAATTGCATGCTACAGGCCGCTTCTGCTTTTAATATGGTATTTAAAATTATCGTTATCTGTACATATCATCCACACCTTTTGAGAATAAAATTTCAAAAAATAATTTTTAGCGGTAACGACATTATTGGAAAGAAGTGAAGAGCTCTGGCTTTTTATGGGACAGAAGTATTTTTGTGTCAAATAATAACAATTAAACGAAGTCAGGGTAGGCCGCTTGTTAATATATAAATTAACATAGACTGCCTTGTGGGATACCGCAGTTGTAATCGATACGATATCTTGAATGTAAAATGGTAGTGAAAATGGATATACATATCTAGGAAACATATTTACATAATATGTCAATTGACTTCAAAATTATTAATGAATACATATTTTAATATTTATGTACATATGTTGACAACACGTTTGGCTTAGCTGTAGGACTACTTGCTGTGCCAGCGGTCGCGGGTTCGAGTCCCGCTGTTTATATTTATAATATGTATGTATTTACAGTTATATATGTGTATTGTATCAACTATCCATAACACAAGCCTCGTAGCATACCATGGAACTAGATGGTGCCGTGTGTTAATGTTCCAACATTTTCATTTATTTTTATTTTAAATATATCTTGATATATATATAAAACAACGTCGGATTTGTTACAACATTTATAGCTCGAGAACGGCCAGACCGATTTTTATTAACTTTGTTTAGTTGGATTTGTCTTCACCCCGATTAGCAGAATAACTTATTGAAACTAATTCCATACTAAGCGTAAAAACGCACCTAGGGACGAACCTGAGCGAAGCGAGGGTGAGTCGCTAGTCTTGAATGAAGGACGATATTTAATTTACGTTACACAAATTACACAACTTTTCATCTACTAAAATAAATTCCAAAGAGGGTCCATCATCATCACTTAAACCTATTACGCAGTGAATTAGATAAAGTACTTAAGGCACGCACAGTATATAATTGGCTGCGATGTAGCCCTTCCTTGCCCCAAATCGATGATTATTCCTCCAAAGATAATTTTCACACTTCACTGATGTTTTATTATAAATGCACTGAAAGAACAACTTGATTCGACGAGGGTTCTGGAAATTGTCTTTTTGCCTAATGATGATAATTATTCCAATTTTTACTTTAGTCTTCTTTTGATGAGAAAAAGCTAAAAATTATTTTGTTTTTATATTTTAGGTACTCTATCTTAAGACGCAGGTAGAGTCAGAGGTCAATCTGTTAATATTAAGAGTATGCTATATGTCTACCACATAGGCAAGGTCACATAAAGTTATATTGCAAGAACGAATCTGATCGCACACCGAGAGTTCCGCACCACTATCATTAAAGTTGTGTTATGTTTAAACTTACGTAGTTTTGAAAAGCTATTTTTTAATATTTTCAAGAGCAATATTTTTAGTCTAGTTTAATAGTACATAATGTATAAAGATATGAAATATATCAACATAATTCTATTAACTACGCCATATTCCTAACAAAACATAGTAAGGAGTTGATATTTAACCATTTCCAGGTTAAATGAAACTAAATTTCATACCATGAATTCCATGTAAACTACTTGCTTTTACGTACATATGCTGACTGTACTTCCGCTCTTATTAAAAAAAAAAACAATAAATGTATCTCGTGCTCTTTGATACATACAGTCATTAGATGAGAAACAATGAGGCCTGTTGTTTTACTGAAAGCTTTCGCCCCGATGTTCATTGTGTTGCAGAGGAAGTGTTCACGTAATCGGCTTGAAGCGTAGTGCACTTTCGTGATAAGAGGTTGCAATGCAAACGGAAATGGACTTGTATAGATGGCCCATAAAGAGTTTTCAATGATGAATAAGGCTGGCTGGCTTTTGTCTAATAGTACATTAGCTACTAAACGATAAATGTAGGTTAAACTTGACTTGAAAATGTAACAAAAATATTTAAATAATAATAGAAATCTGTTTTAAAAAAATACCTATATAAGTTGTTTCCTTGGTGAACCAATAACATTGGTTCCTTTCTCGTTCTATTTTTTTTTTTCTATTTCCAATTTATGTACTCGTATTTGTGAATAGTATTTAAATAACACTGTATTTGTTAAAATCTATATTTCCAATATAAATAAAATATTTATTCCGTTCTCCTCTAAAACAATATTTTAGAATTCAGACTATTATCCGTAAGTAACTACTTTCATAAACTCGGCGATCCTAAGGTTTGGTTTTTTGTGGCAAGGGCTGAAATTATTAAGACTGTATACAAATAGGTATATTTTATTTATTATAAGATCAAGTAGAAGTAAAATATTGAAATTGTAGTGATATGGTTTATAAAATCCTGTGAAAATGTATGGATCTGGCATCGAAGTATTTATGCGGGTCGCAGTTTAAAGAAATTTTCTTGCCCACAGAAGCAGACTCAGCGTCGAGTTTTATTGACAGATTTATAACTCAATACTAAACTAGTTACGTTTAATAGTTATTTAGCTTCAGTGAAAGTGGAACAAATCCTACAAACCAAGAGAAAACTGGGTAAAAACATAGAATATATTTATATACTATACAATTATGTAAATGAAGTACCTACTTAAGAATTATTATAATAATATAGACGTACAGTTTTAGCATATTTTAATTGTGTTCTAATTGCAGAGAAAACATAATGGATAAACAAGTTTCAAATGCCGAGTTCAAAACTAAATGTCCGCAGTTAATGCTACACGACGGTCTTATACATTTCTATAAACTACTAGCCTTAGTTAGCGTCTTCAGAAAATCTGGAAGTTCCTGGAGTCAACAGGACTAAGCGGAGAACTTTAATTCATTCTAAAGGGAGCTACAATGGACCATAACTGGTCGACGTAGCTAGGACCGACCTCGGCACCACACCCAAAGATAAATAAATAAATAAATAGTTAGTGTCCTCGTCCGCATTAATAGTTAACATGAAACGAGAAGGTACAAGACCCGGGGTTTGAAGCCGCTTCAATTGGATTTCAAAGCAAGCGAGTTAACACTGGGCTACCACAGCCTAATTTTATATTTCATATATAATAAAATATCTATGGTAGGGATATTATTGTAAAAGCCGTGAAATTGTAATTTCACTAGTGATATTATAATTGCACGGACTTATATCACTCGTCTCCATTAATCACAACAAAACGAGACAGTTTCAGTTACTTTACAATTTAACTAAACACAATTTAATACTTTCTTAGATTTAGGCGAATATTTGACATTTTAAATACAACTATCTTTTCGGATTATTTCGCGCATTTATTTCGATTTTTGGTTCCCGATGTTTCGTATGCTTTACAGCAATCATGTACCTACTTGTCTGTAACAAGTATATAACGCCTTTGAGATGTCTAAACCTTTGTATCTCCCGTGACCATCAACTAAAATCATGATTGCTGTAAAGCATTCGAAACGTCGGGAACCAAAAACCAAAATAAATCCGCGAAATAATCCGAAAAGGTTTTATTTCAACATAATTTAGTGACATTGTTATTACCGATATACGATTATACGTACAATATCCATGCGGCATATCGATATGTTACAATTATGTATAAAATTAATACATAACATATTTGAACATATCTATTTTTTGTATTCTTTTTCTACCGTTCTTGTATCCGTCGTAGAAATCTTAAAAAAAATAATCTGCAAATTTTCATACTTCCGATATAATAAAGGCAGATAAATAAATATTCACAATATCTAAATGACATGAGTGATTACAACTTTAAGTTAAGTTTCAAAGGCTAATAAAAAGCCTTAGCACGCGACTAAGAAGCGTCTAGAGTTCGCATTACCATGAATTGCCATGTTATTCGAGCTCTACATGTCCACTCTTCTGTCGTTAATATATACAGACATAAGAAAAATAAATAAATTATAATAGAAAGGCATTTATTTGCATAACTTAGGTAGGTACCTACATAATGCAGTTTGCTCGTTTCATAAAACTAGAAGATGAAATATTATATTATGAAAACATAAAAAAAACGTCAAAGTAAAAATGTTTTATTCACGACAAAGGCAGTAAATATGCCCTGTGTCAAGTCAGGCATGACGTTCCGCCCATTGAGTAAAGTACGGTTGCTACTAACTTAGGCGGCATTAACTAGCACTAAAACTTGTGATACTCTTTGTAAAAATAATGTTATGCCTTCAAAAATACTAGTTTTAGAAAATTATTTTATAATCTAGTATTTTTGAAGGCTCCAATTCATTTTATTAGATACATAGCATAATTTTCCTAAAGTAATAAAAATTATATGCCTAGAACATATTAGTTCTATCCGTAATTATATCATTAGATGTTTAATTTGGTTGATGTTACATTTGAAAGATACCTTAGTCGTTCAAAGTCCCGTGGGACGGTTATTAGAGACTCGCGGTGAGATCAAGCGCAGGGCCAACGGCTTAACATGCTCCTCAGAGCTCGGGAACGTAACACCAGCAAACTAGAATACTTGGCCTACCCGGGACTCGAACCCAAGGCTCCAGATAGTATCTTACTAAGATGGAAAGTTTATCCAATAATAATTTCTTAATTTCTTAGCGTAGATATATAATATTTATTAAAAAAAACTTACATCAATCCCATGCAATGAAGTACTAAGGTTTCGGTGACAAAAAAGCGAATATCTGGAATAAATAAACATACATTATTGATGTTCATAATATCATGTTAATTATAGAAATATCACAGTAGGTAGTGTAACTGCAAGTTAACTGCATTTAAGGTGGAGCATACACGCTAAAAATAACTTTTACAAAAACAAGTTTCGTTAGCAAATTACTTGTCTTTTCAACGGACTTCAAAAAGGAAGAGGTTCTCAATTCGACTGTATTTTTTTTTATGTTTGTTACCTCAGAACTCCGTCATTTATTGACCGATTTGGACAATTTTTGTTTTGTTTGAAAGTGTATACTTCCAGATTGGTCCCATTTAAATTTCAAAAAAAAATACGGGTGATATGTAGCACACCGACTTCGAAAATATTTGATTAGGTATGTATAGTAAATGAAAACTACCAATCAGTAATTTTTTACTTTTTAGTGCTTTTGTTTAAAGTCGGATTTTATTTTTTTGTTAAAAAGTTTTTTTTGATTAACCAAGTGTAAATGTAAAGTTCGACGTAAATCTAGACGTGCTCGAAGTTTATGAACAAACTTCAATTATTTTGACCCGACTGTTACATTTTCGTTAAACAACTTTCTCTTTAATTTCACTCTAAAACTTTGAGACGTTAATATGTTACCTGTACCAGTAGCTAACTTCGGTCGACCTCTGACTTTATTTTTTATGTAAAACTATCCTTACTTACGTTATATCCATACTTAATTATTATAAATGTGAAAGTGTGTTTGTTTGTTTGTCCTTCTTTTACATCGAAACTGAATGACTGCGTGATAGTTGGAGGGCTGGAGAGTGATATAAGTCTACTTTTACCGTGGAGATCATCTCACTCCCACGTGAAAACACGTTATAAATTATAATACAACCTAAAACAACATCATAGCTATGTATATATGTATGTTTATTTAACATATATAGTCGAGCGAGAGTGAATCGCTAGTTTATAATAATTCAGTCTTTTTCTTTGTTATTTAGTTTTGTTTATCTTTCAAGAAACAACTAATTGTAAGTAAGCGACGGATCAACTAATGTTTTTTTCAAGAGAAGAGACACGTTCGGTATTAGACTCGGGGGCGGTTTAATGATTAATCCGTATTAATAGAACGAACAATGCAGTGTTAGTCCACTAGTAAAGCACTCGCTTGAGAAATCAAGTGAAGCCGGTTTAAAACCCGTCTGATATTTTCATGTCTGAAATCATTTGCAACATAATTTCCACTTGTCTTAAGGTGAAGAAAACGTCGCGAGGAAACCTGCATGTCTAAGAGAACTTGGCAAGTTTTCAAAAGACATATTTATGAAGTCCGCCAACACGCACTTGGCCAGCGTGGTGTACTACGGCCTGATCGCCGTCGTATTGAAGGGAGGACCATACCCACTAGGGGGAAAAAATGTTGAATACTTGATACTATGAGGTTTGATGTGCTAGTGGGTATTTATGTAAAATTTTCATAATACATATAATAATATGCAGCCCTGCAGCATGATTGACAGATGACCTAAGAAAGGTGGCTGGTAGTGGATGGATGCGGGCTGCCCAGGACCGGGACGGTTGGCGCTCATTGGGGGAGGGCTTTGTTCAGCAGTGGACGGCGATAGGCTGATTGATATATAATAATAATATAATACAAATAATTTCATAATACATAATACATATTCAGCATATTTTTTTCAGCATTTAAGCTTATTATATCAAACTCATTACTCCAAATAAATGTTAATATGTGACGTTACATGTATCGCTTTTATTAAAAAAAATTAATTCATATTTAAGTAAGTATAGTAAGTATATTTATAACATAAAATAGTTCAACAGCTTGCAGATCAATGCCATCTATTATCTATAAAAAAAACCAAAAATGCCGAAATTTGGCCCTAGAATTTATTGTTTTTTTTTTTAATTAATTAGTCACAATTACTATTTAAAATCTGATTCCATGTAGTTAAATCTAAACAGTAATACAATTAATTCCACAAAGTTGTACTAGATACAAGATGTCCTAGTTCTAAGCTACGAGTATACTCAGTGCCAAACATCTTTGTAAACTTGGAATGCCAGCTACTCTAACGCTTTCAACGTCGCTATTCAAACAACTGGTTTTGAATGGAACAATTTGAGAAGATATTAAATTATTGTTACATAAATATAATATTTTACTACATAATAATATTATATCTATAGTGGTGATTCTGGTATGAAATAAAATTTCATGAGTTTTTTTTTTAAATTAAATAACAATTTAGTTCGGCAATCCAGCCGGGCGCGAAGCCAAGAAACGCACTGGTAGGTGGCCCACCCGGTGAGCGCTATGCCATGCTTGTTGCTCCTGGTACTTCTCTGATAGTAGAGTGGACCGTTGGAGCAACTACATGGCTGTTGTAGTCTGCTTGGCAAACCTACCGTGGAGGCGTCGTGGTTGTCTGTCATTGCCTGTGTTGATTCAGCGACGCCCCATTAAGACGGGGTAGGTTTTGTTAGGTTTTAGTGGGTAGTACTAACTTTTCTATCCGATAAGTCCAACATAACCACTTGTATGTATACAGGTGGTATGCGTAAATGCATTTCCCAACATAAAAAAGGTGGTTGCAACCAATAGGTGCAAATACGTAGACAAGAGTTATTACGGATATGGCATCATCGTATTCATTACTGTTTACGATTCCATATGTCCATGAAAAAGGGAGCCCTTATTAGCGGTGATTAGATTTCCCTAGTGGATGTTTTCAAAAGTAACGACAGCAGTTTACAACAGGTACTGTTTTTGTTAAGTAACTAGCGGCTCACCCTCACTTCGCTCGGGTTCGTCGCTAGATACGTTTTAAATAGATATAAATAGTTATTGGCCAACGTTAGCCATATAACTTTTTTTCGATAATTTTTCATTTTTTCTCTTTATTAAAGCTTTCCGTGGACCTAAATTAACATACGAAAAATTTTTTTGCGGAATTGGTCCAGCCATTCTTGAGTTATGCGCTTACCAACATTCATTTTTATTTATATAGATTAATATTTACTTTATCATCTGCGGATACTCTAATCTATGCTTTTACAGTGACTTTATCGGTCAATGCCAATTTACATACCGGTTGTTCATCGTCAATTGTTGTTGTTGGACTGTTCGTCGTCAATACGCACTCAAGAATACTATGAAGCTACAAAATATAATGGCCAATTTTAAACACCTTCTAACTTTCTTTTAAACGGTAAAATTGAAATTATAACAAATTTTATCAATCGCTTTTTTTTTCTAAATTTAAATGTTTTATTTACAGGTTTTTGTTTTAGCCAGCTAGAAATTTTGAGTTCCATTTACCAAGTTCATATTCCAAATTACTTGTTAGTTGCATATACGAGCATTGTTCGTACATGTTTTTATATCGCTGTTAAAAACCTTTATTTTGATACCTCAATAGAAATGTTTGAAAAACACCCAAAATGGAGTCTGAAACTGACCATTTTGATTTTTAATTACATATATTCATATACCCTATGACATTCGCGTTTCTAAGATAAATCTAATGACGTATGAATCATCAAATTTGGTAAATCCGTTTGTTTAGTGACTACGTGGAAACTAGGATCTGATATACACACATACAGGTCAAAGACATAACCCTCCTTTGGGCTTCGACGCAGTCGGCAATAAAGATACCAAGTAAATAACTTTCATAATCATACAAATTAATATAGAATATTTCCATAAAAACCAGATAAATACTGTGGAGAAACAAATGCCGTTATAAACACCGATCGACTGACAACTGTATCGTGATATTGGCAGATAAATGAACCGTGAACCGTTATACAACCCATCCAATCTAATCGGTTATGTACCTCAGTAATTCCACCTATACGTATAATACGTGCTATCATTACTAAAGTTGCGTACGTACATACAAATCTACTTAAGCTATTATTATACCATAAGCAGGGGCCCGATGGAATATCTATACAAATTTTCATCTTCTTTTAACTCCTTTGTGGGATGAATTTTTAGAAATTCTTCTTTAATGCTGTTTTTTTATGATGCATAATTTTAAATTACATATATTTCGATCTAGTGAGTAGAAAGAATATGTCAGTCGGTCAGTGTAAATATATCTATACGGTTGTCTACCGCAAGAAGATTTCGATCGTTTCACGTCATAATTATATCCAATCATATCCCCCATCAAGATAGATAAAAAGAAATCTTCCAAAGTCTTTTTATTATAAAATTATTTATGTTAAGCAATATGTATTAGATATATACAAATTTTAACTTAAACTACATGTATCAAATAATACTTGCTTATTTAAAATACTTCTATCAATACCAAAGTCGCGCTCAAATATATATATATATATATATATATATATATGTGTGTGTGTGTGTGTATTTAGTATGTACTGATTAAGATAAAAATTCAGTTATTTTATCTCTTTTTAAACCAACGAAATACATCTATGAAATGTAAACATCAATCAAACATCAATTCAAACAACAATTGATCCTATATATACCCGGCGCTACAGTTTGTACAACAGACTTCCGACATCGAACCCGACGAATCGATAATGTACTTCGGAATTCAAAGTAAATATTTGGATGAAAAATAAAATTTTAACGGCCCTCTAACGCTCTCAACATCTGCAAGCTCTTTAATATTATATTAAACCACTATATATAACGAATCTATTGATGGAACTGTTTAAATTGAAGTCGCCTTTGTGCATCGAATATATTTTTGAAATTTTGTTCGGAATATAAAAGTCGAAACAAGAGTTAAGAATTGTTATTTGTCTGAACATCCGTTTGCACGTGCACTGCATGGAAATGACGAGATCGATACAATATATTTCTATTCATTGCACAACTAACTTGTTGACATAAAAATAATTAAAGAAAAGATTCTTAGATGTCAAATGCAGATACTCCCAGATTCATTGTTTTTGGCCCCATTCAAGTCAAAATTATACATAGATGAGTGTATAGACACACCATGTTTTTATATTAGGTACGGAAATAAAAAAAAACTATAAACATATTTCCGAATTTTATTCCCCGTTTTTAACCCCCGAAGCAACAAAGAGTTATAAGTTTAACGTGTGTATTTGTGTGTCTCTTCATGGCGTCGTAGCGCCCAAACTCTTTTCTAGATAGTGAAAGGATATGAGCAGCTGCCACGGAAACTAGGTATCCCTTTATTTCAATGACATTGCAACGATATGGTAACCTTGACATGATGCTGGAGCGTCATCTAGAATCTGCAAGGTACTCAACTCTAAAGGTACTAAAATAATGCTGAGATATCGTGTTTAGGTTCATGGAAATGGCCTCAAAAATGTTATTGTGTAGGAGGTGTTTTTTAATTTATTTTTGTTCCTATTTTTATTGTTTGTTAATGTATTATTTAAATACATGCTCCGTGATTTTTTATAATTATCTCTGTACAAAATACAGTATCCTTTAAAAGTAAAATAATAAGGTCACCGTTAGGCGTTATCAGTACAGAACCCTAAAATGAAACAAGTGCATAAAGTTGCAGAAAAACTACTTAGTAACATTACAATGAAAATGAACTAATAAAGTTCCGAGATGTCTTTTAAACTGCAACAGTTTTATTTATTTTTTAACCCCTGACGCAAAAAGAGGGGTGTTATAAGTTTGAAGTCGATGTCTGTCTGTGTGTGTGTCTATCTGTGGCATCATAGCTCTCAAACGGATGGGCCGATTTCGATGCGGTTTGTTTTCATTTGAAAGCCAGTTTTCTTGCGGTGGTTCTTAGCTATGTTTGGTTAATATCGGTCTAGCAGTGTAAGAGTCTAAGTCAGCTCTTCCAAAATGATGTAAGGCATTTTGGCGTATGATTACTCGATTAAGTTTTTTACTTTTTAAGGGTTGTAACTATACGTATTTCTTGCGTAGGGTGTTTTTTAAATTTTTAATTTATAATTACAAAAATAAAAATTCATTATGTTTTTCCTTTATACTGCAAATCAAAGTGATGTATAAATTGCTGAGGAAGACGGTTGATAAATATGTACATAATTATTTGCCCTTTTCCATAGATCGTATAACAAACTCATAAAAGCTTTATTATATTACCGATTATGTTAGACCTAGATGAGAGCGCGACAAGACTTTGCACTCAAACAACGATGATTAATATGGACCCAAACGGCCAAACGAGGAATAATCCGTTTCGCAAACCTTTTGGGAAAGTTCTTCTTTTTTGATATCTCATTCATCATATTATCTGCAATAAAGTTACTCCGTTGTTTATAAATAACAATATATAAAATATAGAACCCACGGCTTCGCTCGCGCTAAACTACAAAAAACCTCTAAAAGGGTAGGTTTCATACTAATTTTCATCCCTCATTTTACCCTTTTATGGGATGAATTTCGAAAAATGCTAAAATACGTATATTGCATTGAAGAACATTAATACTAAGTTTCAAGTCATTCTGACCATTAATATTTTTTTGGGTTGTCTTATAACTTGTTTTCCCGTGAGAATAAGATAATCTCCAACGGAAAAAAGTAGCCTATGTCACTCTACAGCCTTCCAACTATCTCCACAAAAAAACACGCCGACCCGTTACTGGGTTTTGACGTGAAAGAAGGACAAACAAACAAACATTTATAATATTAATATGGATTAGCGGCCCTCCTTTCCTTGACTAATAAACCTCGAATTAAAACGTACAACTCACGCGCCACCTGTTGTGCGTTAATGGAGCTAAGTCGGAAACCCTAGCGTGCGAGTACCTACATAGCAACTCACCAGGTTTTATCGTAAAAGCTTACGTTACAGTTAAACAGACGAACATACATCCATTGTTATGGATCGAATGGTTTCGCGAAACATTAATGTTCGTCTATTTTATTAAATGAAACAAATATTATTTAAATATTAAAATTATATCTTTTGGTTATTATATTTTTATACCTACTAGAAATAATGCTTCTTTATCTTTTAGCGATTGCAACATAGAAAATTTGTTTTTTTTTCTGTAGTTAGGCGGTGACAAATATTATATGTCTCGATCAAATTGTTTGACATTGCATCCTTCTTAGCTCACTAAAAGAAACAATGTTTGAAAATTTTATTCAAAAAAAAGCTTTACAGACTCCTCATGTAGCGTTTATAGTCTGACACATTAACAAGATTAGTAAATGTGTTTGATGATACATCTAGACTAGATATATGTAGATAGCTTTACTTTTTCCGATACGTGCTTTGAGAGTACCGGCTAAAGCCTTATTTTAAAAACTAGGTTAAATGTGAGAAAATGTCGAATAACTTAGGAATCTTAGGAATTTAACTTTTGGTTTTGTTGAATTGTAACTTAAGGGAACATTGAACTTTTCAGATTATATAAATGACTCGTGATTTTACAATGTAACTACATAGCAGCTAACAGTGGTATATGTATGCCGATGCAACAAATACGGTCGCATGGGGTCCCTGACTCTACGGGCCACAAACTATTCTTTTATTTCAAACCATTTTTTTCGAGGACGGCCCTCATAGAAGTTTTAAAAAAAATCGCATGAAAAAAGTGTGCAAAATGTCGCATTAGGCAAAAGGGATAACACGCCCCATTCCCTCCCCCTCCCCCTGCCTATTTTTTTTGCATTAGGGCCCAAAAAGGCAAGTTACGCGACTGATAGCTAAAATATATGAACATAACGAGACCTAACATGACGACTTTTTTTCTTTAAAGTTATTAAAGAATGCATTAATCCGCAATGAATGTTGATAAAAGAATTGAACCGTTATTTCGAAATACATAATTAATATTTTTATTTCAAACCAGCAATATACGAACCGTCGCGTCGTCGGTAACATTAATTACATTGATTGCTTTTATGAGGTTATTGAACTTTCATTTATTAATTATTATGATCATTAAAATATTTTTTTGCAATTTTTGACTAGGTATATATTAAATAATATTAACTAAATAGATTAATAACATTTGACTGCTATATAATAGACTATATTGCTTTATATTATACCTAAACAGCCTCGGAGGTCTAGTGGTTAGCATGTACTGCCGTAGATCCAGAGTCCTGGGTTCGAGTCCCGTGTCGGGCCAAGTTTAATCACTAAGTTTTTCTGTTAAGATATTCTCAGTAGTAGCCCGGAGTTTAAGTTGGCGGTGTTACACCCCCGTGCCTCGTAGAGCACGTGACGCGACGGTCCTACACCTAAAAGCCCTTCTCCCATTACGATACGCCCAGGAGACTAGTATCTTGCGAGTCCCGGGGACTAATCGCCGCGGAGTATCAAACTTACATTTAGATCGGTGCTCACACACTACGCTACCGATATCGTACACGTCCGCGACCAGCCGTGTTGGTCGTCAGCGCGTCGCGTCTCCTACGCATATCGAAAAAATTCGTCCATTCATTAAAAAAACACAAAACAAGTGATGCATTTTGTTATTTTTCAGTAGCGTAATGTGCGAACGTCGGGTCGCCAACAAGTATTCAGCTAGTATGAGACTTGAGTATTGTATCCTACGTTTTTCGTAATATAAGAAGGGCCTAAACCTAACTCTAACTGGTCATGTCAAAGTATCGTCCCATGGGACTTTGAGAGTAAAAGGAATAGCGAGTGCAATCGTGTCTATGCGTACACTTGTGCACTATAATATCTCCTGCGCATCTGGCTAGTCTCAGTGAGATTGGTCGCCGTGGCCGAAATCGGTTAGGAGCACATTTTATATTATACTTGATCGTACGTCTAGTGCCTAGCCTCAACGACTATAGATAAGAAATCATGGGTTTAAATTCCAACTTGATCCAAAAATATTTAAGAGATAGCGTTAGATTTATTGATTTATCCGTCTTTTTCTACGTGAAGTCTAAATAATGATTTTTTTATAAATATACATATATTAACTAACAAATATTATGAAAATTATATTCCATTTAAAAACATTTTTCTTTCAAAACAAGTCCACTGCTATAAATAATAACGCAATTACACATTCAGAAGCTGCATGTAGAAGGTACCTAATCATCTCACTCAATAGGATTATTGCATCGCAAATTTTAAATCTCTGCTCGATCGGCGTCCGCTTGTCAGTTAAGGGGGAGAAAAGAATCAAAAACCAACGTAATCCCATTACCTCCGTCACTTGCCATCTGGTCGCTGCTCAACTGGACATTGAACTCACGCGAATCGATTGTTATACACGCTATACACCTTTTTTAAAAGATGATCCTTTACCCACCACAGTGTATATACGCTTCATATCATATGACACACGTTTAAATATATTTATTAACAACTACCTATCGCCTGTGGCTATACCCGCGTGTGATTTTAGTTCCTGACCGTAAATCTTGACCTCCACCTTATACACCAGTACGTAGAATAGGGGGAGCTTACTATATCTTTTGATGTAGATTAAAACAAAATTTACTTTAGTTTTTAATTCAGCTTTATTACTTGATATATGCAACGAAGTCTCGCTCAAATGCGTTCAGATATTATTGAGTGAGGCACGATTAAACAAACACGTAAAAATTATACAAAAAAAACAAAAGTCAGCAATAGTATATTTTAAATCAAACATTCCTAACGAAATATTTTTATAATTTTATATAAATATCGAGTGGAAAATTTAATATTATATATGTAAATACATATTATTTTATAATACATATAATAAAATTGTAACTAAGTCGAATCTGTACATTAAATATTTTTTGGAAAATCTAATTGAAATACACATTATTATCGATACAGAGTCCGAATCTATACTTTTTAGAATTTTTGTCTGCCTGTCTGTCTGTTACCGCATCACGAGAAAACCACTGGACAGATTTTGGTGAGATTTGGTATGATGGTAACTGGTTATTCGGGTCAACATATAGAATACTTCTTACCGCGGGAAAATATCTCATTTCTGAAAAAAAATACAAAAACTGCATTTTAAGAGTATACTAATATGTAAAACCAAAGAATTTAGTTTTTGTTCATTTGAACGCGGGCGGAGCCGCGGGCAAGGCTAGTTTAATAAAATAGTGAGCGAAGCCGTGAGCAAAAGCTAGTAGAATATAAATATACGACAAAAGAATATATAGCCAAGTTTAGAGCAATGTGGTTAAAACATTTAAATACGAACAAGACGTCTGTGAATTGCTGAGATAACGTCTCTTGAATTTTAACAGTAAAGAGGGGGACAGGTACTGTCTCTGGGTTGAATCTTATTATTCGGTGTAACTTTTACGATGGGTTTATTTAGATGTTATTTATCGCCCACGCCGCAGCCACCTGCTCCCATATTTCTTAGCAATTATTTTAAGCCTTATTCGACCTGTTTAGAAAGCCTACGAGTAAAATCTTGGAATAAATTTAGATAATACTTCTAAGGCTTTTCGTAATTACAATTTCAAATTGATAGACATTCACTTTGATATTTATCGACAAATTATTTTCTTTAACGTCTATTTATCAAAAATAAGATATACGGTGTGTATAAAATACTAAATTACGCGAAACTCATTTTGTTTGTTCTTCTCTTATGGCGAAATGAAGGCAGATATTGTTGTCATTTTTATACACAGACAGATGGAGGGCTCACAAAAGCTAATATAACCGCGAAAAAATATCTCAATCCCACGGGAAAACGCGTTGTAATAAAACTCATACATAAGTAATTTTGATCGATACGGTTTCCTATATACAAATAGTCAGCTACACATAAGTACGGTTTTCTTTACCTAGGAAAGTTCCCAGGCGAAGTAAGCCCGCGACACTATATCTTCGTACATACATACCTATAGAAGAAATAAGAAAACGCAGATTTCAGAGAGGAGAATTAATATTTTATGCTAAATTTTATTTTAGTGCATTGTCCGAAAACATAAAAGGTTTTTACGTCCCTCTACAGCAAATACTCGTCCTTTTGGCATTTAAACGGTATAAATAGAATTCTTTACATCGTTGCAATAAAAAATATTTAAAAACATAACAATTATATACTGTTCTAAGAGTTTAACTCTCAATAGAACTGATAACTTTAACTTAACTGAATTTATTTCGCGAGTTAAGAGCTGTTTTCACTTAGCACATGTCGAGCCACTATTAATCTTGCAGATGTTTCCCAAAACAATTTATTACTGACACTTAAACGTTAGCCGCAGCCTTAGCAAATTGGATAGTACGGGGTCCAACAGCACATACCTTGTCAAAATAAATGATTAAAGATATTAAGAAGCAAACAAAATTAGAAGAAATAAGCCCGTGTAATATAAAAACAATCGAAAACATAAAAATTAAATGTCTTTTTTCTTTATACATTAGCCCATGCAGAGTAGTGAATATTATAATTGTCTTCCACATAACCATTACATCTCTAATAGTCTAGTCAACAAGTTCAGCAGTCTCGGAAAAATATGAACGAGCTGTCATTCGATTCGGAATGGCATGTAGATGATTTTTGGAAAAATTAAGTTCCGTTTGCAAAAATTGCAAAGTTATAAACAATTAACTAAAAAAGGGGGTTTAGTTTTTTGGAAATATCTCAAAAACTGATAAAAAAATGGTTGTGATAAAAATGATACTCGAAAACTTATATACACTGTGTGAATGTGATCTATGGTGTCGTATCCACTTCGAAAACCAGCCTGTTCAGAGGGTTGGAAATCGTCGAGTCTACGCGTGAGACGATTCGTGATAACTCTAGAAAACAACTTTATAGATATGGCTTAAGAGAGAGATAGGTCGATAGTTTTTCAGCAGGGTTTTGTCACCCTTTTTAATGCTTGCATTGTCAGTAATTTTTTTTATGTAGATACTTGTTTAAAACAAATCGAGTTGATTCAATAAAAAAGCATACGTTCCGTTGGAAGAACAAAGGTAAACTGTAAATAGTAAATATATTATGATTTATGGCCACCTCATTCATAGACATTTTGTCTACTCATGTGTGCACAATTAAAGTTTGCAAGGAAAGTTCGGTAAATCCTGTTCTGTAATACTCCAACGTAAAGCTGTCAGGCACACGATATTAGTTCAGTTGCCAATCAACGATAAAGTCCAAACAAACTTTTACAGCGAAAATTTGTGCCATTTTTCATAAAGTTGGGACATTATTAATTTACCTTATCTATTTGTGTGGCAGATAATAATTAATCGATGTACATAAAAAGTAAATCCTTTTACAAAATTAGGAGTTCAAAAAATTTATTTTATTGAACGTGACAATCGAAAGTTGACATTTTAAATATGTGTCACAAAAAAATAATTTACGTTCATCTCTCCCCAGCTTTAGTATCTAAACTTTTAAATGATTAATGTCCGATTTCACCAACGTCACCTAAGTTTAAAGGATCCCCTAAGCATGGTTAGGGGGCTGTTAGGGGACTGTTTCTGTTTCACCGACAGTTAGGGGTCACCAAAATATTAAAAGGCCCCCTAAATTTAAGTGCTCGAAATATGGGCTTAAAGACGATCGTAAAACGAAATTTAATTTAGGGGCTAGTTTAGGGGACTTTTAAGCTAGGGATCTCATACGTAGGTGGTAGCTTATGGGTTGTTGGTGAAATCGGGCATAAATCTCTTTCATTTTTCTTGTAACCAGGTGTTACATATTTTTTTACGAGTTTTCTTATAAGTAAATTACTATAGTCACACTACTATTAAATTATCATTGTTTATTTATGAGTCGTATTAGCTGAAGTCTTTCCAAGTCAGAACAATTAACCTCTTTTGGGATTTTTATGAATTGTATACATATACAAATAATTTAGAAGAAGAAGCTAACTTTCCTTTTTTATGCTTGCTATAGGTAAATGAAACATTCTAAAACGTTTCAACCTTAGTCAAACAATCTTCCAGTCCATAGCATTTGAATTAGCTTCACTTTGTATCTCATTAGATAAAAGAAATTCCGAAGGGGCAAAATCCGCGCTACATTTACAAAATAAGCTCAATAAACAACAGTTAACGTGAATAAGCGACTCTTAGATGAGTTTACATATAGGTGTTATTAATTATATATTATTACGTAGTAATTATAAGATACGAGAGATACAATATGAGAGATTTTAACCGGTGGTAGGACTCTGTCAAGCCTGAGGAGTCCGACTGGATGGGTACCACCGCCTTATCTATTTCTCCCGCCAAGCAACAATGATTGCATTGTTGTGTTCCGGTTTGAAGGATAAGGTAGCCAGCGCAATTACAGGCAAGAGGCATATCACTTTAGTCCTCACAGTGACAACGCACCTGCGGTTCTGTATTTTTGTGTCATCTAAGTGCATGAACCGTAGGTGTTATGGGCGACAGGTACCGCTTTCCATCAGGTGGGCTGTCTGCTCGTTTGTCACTGAATACCATAAAAAAAATACAAGAACACATCAAGTTTTCCATTTACCATTCGTAAATCACAGTTATTATTATAAGCCACCTAATGACTTTCCCTCGCTTTGCTCGGATGAGTTTAGAGACATCTAGAGATGCCTTTTGCATTTATAATATTACGACTTTTACTCGCTTCAACTGTAGACTTGATTACAAAACATTGACTACTTTCTCTAAAATTATAACTATAATATATGTCTCTGTCTCAATCAATCTATCTATCTGTATGTATCAAAGATTCCCAAGGAGGGTTGACGTCAGGCAGGCAGCCGGTCGTAAAACTTTTGCCAAATCCTATCAGCAGTAAAGAAGATGTTCTGCGCCGACCCCAAGTGATTGGGAAAAGGGCAGGGAGAAGAAGAATAAGATGTGTTTCTGTATCTATACAAATAATAAAATTCTGGCACACTTGGCTATTACTGCCTTATAAATATATAATAATAATTAGTTCAGTTATATAACATCTAAAGTAAATCTATCTAATATAATTTAATATTACAGCGAACATCCGATGAGCTTTTCACTTTGCAGACCGGCTGAAGCATAATTACATAGCGTCGCGTCGATGGAAAGAAGCTATTTCCTAGTGAATACTGGTTTTCCTTAGGCTAAATAAATCTATTATATCGTAAGTCTTTAATTAAAAATGTTATGTTTAATGGAAGTATTAGTAGATAATAGTTCTAAAAATTAGGGTGGTGAAAAAATAAGAGTTATCGAATAAAATTATAATAAAAACAATAACAATGTATAATATAGACCTTTAAAGATTATAGACCTTTAAAGTCCTATAAAAAAAAGACAATCTTTAAATTACGAAACTTTCAGGCGGCTATTGTATGCAATGCTTACTTTTCTTTTTAAATATTAAAGCAAAATGCATTTAGGAAAGCAAATAAAACTTTGTTTTTTTTTTTCATAATAACCAACACGGAAAATAATGAGAATTAAAATAACGGTCGTAACAAAGTTTGTAAGTGCAGAAGGAAAGAAATAGGTACAGGGAACCGGAATAATGGCTTATTCAAATTTAAAGGAAACCGCACCTTTGGAAGCAATCTCACCGCACCTGCCGCAGATATAAAACCTAAGTTATTTTATTAAAATACGACAATTTAAGAAAAAATAATTCTAAATGATCACAGAAATAATCTATACTAATATTATAAGAGGTAAAGTTTGTGAGTTTGTGACGTTGTAGGGGTAATCTCTGGATCTACTGAACCGATTTAGATGAAATTTGGTAAGAACATAGTTTGAGACCCTGGGAAGGACATAGGATACCTTTTTTTCCTGGAAAACATCCCTTAAAGGTGTAAAAATGGGAATGAAAGTTTGTATTGGGAAGTAAGCTAGGGACGAACCCGAGCGAAACGAGGGTGAGTCGCTAGTACTAATATATTTTGAAGACCTTTCAGACTGTTTTAAGTCTGGAATAAATGAGTCGTATGTGGTAAATAATGGTAGTTCTTGTTATCATAATAAAGTTATTAAGCATATAAAAAAAATACAAACATCTGCCTTATACATTTACATATCAAGCAAAATAAATAAATTTTACAATTTATTTGCACATACATATGTATGCATGCTTTTTATACCGATACTGTTACAGTTTACTTTCAATGATTCCTTAAAACTTTAAAGCTTCAAAGGTACATTAACTTTTAAAACTTATCTTTAAAATACCTTATATATATATATATATATAAGGTGAAGATGTCGCGTATTCAACATATAAAACAAACAATTATACTAAATATCAAAAATGACATTTTGGATTTGGATAGGCTATCGACCCAAGCAAAATAGAACAAAAAAAAACAATATTTATTAAAAAAAACCTTTCAATATGATAATTTATTCTTATAAAAAAATATAAAACATCATAATAATCGCCGATTGATGCCATAACATTAATATAAACGTAAAACGTCTTTCCCATCAAATTAGCAATAATTTAAGCATCTCTAATGCTTTACGTCATTAAGATGCTATTAATCAAGAAATGAAAAATGGAAGTTCAAAAAAATTTTATGGGCTATAAAAGCCGTTTCGTTTTTAAGATACAATTTCAATGCGTAATTTGAATTTTGGTAGAAAATGATTGTGTTGTCACTACATAATAAGTATTATAAAATAAACTCCCCCGCCGCGTCTGTCTGAACGCGATAAACTCAAAAACTAGCGAACGGATTTTCATACGGTTTTCACCAATAGATGGAGTGATTCATGGGGAAGGTTTAGATATATAATTAATTATAGTTTTGTGTAAATCGACTGAAATGCGTTATATGACGATGATTGCTTAAGATGTCGGAAAAAATCATGCCGACTGGAAGCTTTATTGGCGTACGCCGCGTAAACAAATAAAGTTATATGAAAACAATGTATTACAGAATTATGCCTCTTAAAAACATCTTCCTATTAAATTGTAGCAACACTATGTGCACGTACCGGGTGTGATTTATGATGTGTGCGAGGGTAAGACACCAGTGTATATTTTCCCGCAGTAAAAAGTATTCTATATGTTGACCCGGATAACCAGCTATCATCATACCAAATTTTATCAAAATCCCTGAAGTGGTTTTTCCGTGATGCGGTAACAGACAGACAGACAGACAGACAAAAATTCTAAAAACTGTAGATTCGGCCTCCGTATCGATAATAATATTATCCATTTTAATAAGATTTTCCAAAAAATATTTAATGTACAGATTGGCTTAGTTAATATTTTATTATATGTATAGATTAATAGCAATAGGCATGTTATAGGTTGTTTAGCCAAAATTGCCTCTGATGAGAACAAAGGAAAAAGTCAAAATGTGGGTAGTAAGTAGTAATTAGTCACTAGTTACATGTTATGTTTATTGATTCTTAGAACAGGAAAGAAAAATTTAGCCTACAAATGTTTTACCAGAGCTTACCATACATAATATAGTAGCTCATTGCATTTAGTTTTTTATGACAAAAAGAACTAAGGATAAAATATTTGGATCACTAACTATGATGAAATTAGTGAGGAGACTAAAGACAGCAAATTAATTATGAAATAGGAAATATGTGTATAGTAAAAATGACAAGAGCCAAACCAAAGGCCAAAGAGATAAAAAGTGCACGTACATTAATTATAATTTTAAAGTTACTATATATCTAATTTGAGAATCTTATTAATTTGATTTTATTTCTCATCTATAATAATTATTTATATAAAAGAAACATTGTGAATGTATTACACATGTTTTAGCTTCATAAAATAACCTTCACAACTTGGGTAAATAGAGAAAACAAGTTATCCAAGCCATATTTTTTTAATATTGATAAATATATTTCTATAATATAACAGTAACATTAATGAAAGTATTTTTTTTATTTTTCCCTATTTATTGACAACATAAAAACAATGATAATTGGTTTTACTTTGCTTTACTTAGAATAATATATTAATAATAATAATAAAGCCTTTATTGCTGTTTTCAATTGTTACAATACAATACATGGTTATTACATTTGTTACCAACGATCGATTTTTTCCACAACAGCTTGTCGTTCGACAAAGGCCTCCTCCAAAGACTTCCATTTATCTCTGTCTCTTGCAATTCTGATCCATTCTGGACCGGCAACTCTTTTGAAGTGATCTTCCCAGCGTTTCATTTGTCGACCTTTACTTCTTTTGCCATCCCAAAGAATAATATATTATGTAGATTTAAAGTATTTATATGTAGATGTAGATGATACAGTAGTTATATCTCCATATTAAAAACAGTTTTATGAGGTGAATTATGACTATATATAATTTTATTTGTATATAATTTTATTAAGTATATTTAAACTTTGCTTTAAAATCATAGTTTCATTTTCCCAAAAACTGAATGGTTTTTTTATAGAAGAAAAATATAACATACTAGCAGAACCCGCGGCTTCGCTCGCGCTAAAAATACAAAAAAAACCTCTAAAAAGGTAGGTTTCATACAATCTTTCATTCACTATTTTTACCCCCATATGGGATGAATTTCAAACAATGCTGAAACATGTATTTATTTATTTGTATTGAAGACCATTACTACTACTAAGTTTCAATGTTCAAGTAATTCTGATCGTAAATATTTTTTTGGTTTAATTATAACGTGTTTTTCCGTGGGAATGAGATAATCTCCAGCGGTAAAAAGTAGCCTATGTCACTCCCCAAGCCTCCAAATATTTCCACACAAAAAATCACACCAATCAGTCACTCTGTATCGTCCCGAAAGAAGTAAAAACAAACAAACAAACAAACAAACAAACACACTTTCACATTAATTTTATAATATTCGTATAAATTTAAATAACCATATAAAATGTTTTTATATATAAAATGTGTTTATAATTAGTTTCTGTAAAGTTATATTTGTATTACAAATCAAACAAAAAACTTATTGTACACTACCTAAGATAACAATTTAGGAAATAGTATCCTAAATCCTTTATAACTACGTAATATTTAACATATTCCTACTAAACAGAATGAAGAATTGTATTTTTACAATTTGCTGAATTACTCCTTATTTTACTATACAGATCGTAATCTGAAATCAATAACAAAATTCTTAAAAAATATGGAATTTGAAACTTATCTACATATTTTAAAGAATAAATAGAATTAGGTCATTCTATTTCTAAACAAGAATTATAAGATATTTATGTAGTTTTGTAAGAAAGATATCTATTATACTTAAAATGTAATTGTAATGGAATAAATAACCAATAAAACAATGTTTTGTAATATCGATCGGCTGTTACTGACAGTCTGCGCTAAGAAATAAAACTAAAACTTACTTCAAAAGCTCCCGATGTAGATCGTGCACTAGCTTTTTTAACACTCAATTTGATAGAAATGTTAACTTTATTCTAAATCAATCACCTTTCACTTGTTTTAATTTCGCTAAGTTCTTATTCTCGTCAATCGCAAAACATAGAAATAATCACGAACAAAAAACAGCTACAATAGCGCCACCAAATTTTAAATGTAAATATAATGACATTAAAATGCTTCTTGCCATATAAAAAGTGATACCATTGCAATTAATTATAATTTTTCAAACCTATAAAAATAATATTATAGGTACATAGATCACTTACAAAATTTAAAAGTATAAATTTAAGTTCCAATTTAAGCTGTTTTGCTTAATTTTAATAGAAATTTTTATACCAAGCAACCCACAAATGGCTTTAATATTTTTTTAGGTAAGAATGTGTAAATGTTGCCTATTCACAAAATATCCTAAGATATTTCTAAGACAGTAAGACAGATTTTAACATGAACTAACGTTTCAGGGCAGATCATTTTTAAAGGGACTCGCGATTCAGTTATTTAAATTTAAGACTGAAATTGAGACAAAAAGGATTAAGTAATAATAAAACAATATAAACATGTTTGATGAGTATTTTACTGAGTATATAAAATATCTTCGTAGGTCAAGACAAGACTATTAAAAATTATTTTCTACTTATGCCTAAAGTCATGTTAATAAATTTGTAATAAAAATGCAATACAATTTTACTAGATACATTAAGACATAAAGAAAAGTTAAGAAACATAAAAAAAAATTGGTTACATTTTTATACCTATGTGAGAAAGCTTGCAATCCTATGAACAACAGTATCATTTTTGTTCAGTCGATTAAATTTCATGCCAAATCATCTTCTTAATTAATAACTTATACTACTAATAGATAATAAAATACTACTTTTTAAAAAACTAAAGGAGGAACATTATGTTTGCAACATATTGAGTTTGTACCTATATGTATTTGTACTATACTTACATATAATTATATTATATATCTTTCCTTTAATACTATGTTGATTTGACGTTACAGTCTTACTTCAGTCTTACACATAATTAAATTCCCTAATAATTAACAATCTCAAGGTACTTTAAAATAATATTTATATTTTTGAAGTTAATTTTAATAATAATTCCCTCCTTATTTGAAGAGAGAAAAGATTAATCAAATTTATATATATGTATGTGTAATCTAAAAATTGTAAATAAAATCCATATTTTTAAATCAAACTATGCAAAATCAACTCCGGTGTCTAAAAAATCTCGAATATGTACTATTGCATTTCTTGGCAATAAACGCAAAAGGCGACCTAAAAACAGTAAGCGCGTCGGTATAGAGGCCTCTATGTTGTTACGAAGAACAATATCCAAGATGCATTCAGCAGCCTTAGTAGGTGTGATTGTGCCAAAGTATCCGGGGATGCTGAAAAATTAAAAAAAAAATTATTATTATTATTTTTATAATTAAATAAATCTAAATTCGAATGGGTAAATTTTATTTTTTACTGTTTTTGCCATCGGTTCCGCTCGTTTTGTATGCGGTGTGGGATAGGTATTCAATATCCTAATGATGCAAGATCTGTTTGATTTACTAATTTACATCGAAATCTGTTCAGCTTTTTCAAAATGCATAAGTAACAATTACATTTATTAAATTAGTGTGGATAACATTCATATTTGGTGAGTCTTATACATATAATTTATACACGCGTAGTCTTCAAATTTTAAGTGTAACAGAACATTTATCAATTTTCCCAATACATACATTTTGTCATGCTATAATTACAAATTACAAATAATAAACACATCATAAACACATTAATTCAATTAATTACAAACTCCCTCTCTCTTCCCTACAAAATAATATTGTATTACTTATGTTAAACTACTGATATCTACCTATGTTAAAATTGTATTTTACGCAAAATGGTTATCTTTTTTTTCATCAAACTTGAAGGAGTGATAACATTTTCAAAATGTATTAATAATTGCTTCCCAATACAAACTTTCATCTCCATTTTCACCCCTTTAAGGGCTGATTTCCGGGATAGAAAGTATCCTATGTCCTTCCCAGGGTCTCAAACTATCTTCTTACCTTTCATCTAAATCAGTTTAGTAGATCCAGCGATTACCCCCTACAACGTCACAAACTCACAATCTCTCAAACTTTAACTCTTTATAATATTAGCATAGAAAAATATATTTTAAAATGTATAAGCAGCAGAACTTCGCACTTGGAACTCCCATGTTCCATGTTGTGGAATGTTCTTGACATACGCACAGTCTTAAAGCAAAACTGTCCTCCTCAATGTATCTACTCATTGATCCAACAGTTCAGCGAGAGCTTTTTAATATTTGTTGACTCCTCTGTGCTATCCAAGTTCAACCATTGACCAAATTACCAGTGTAATAACCATTCGCTTCGCTCGTTATTCCACATGGCACTTATATGATAGAGTTGGTCTACTAACAATATTACAGGTCTACTAGCACTATCATAGGTCTACTATAAAATACCTATCGACCAATCATATCAGAGCGAGCAGGACTATTTTCCGATACTCTGTAGTACTACATGTAGTATCCTGGCTACCTTATTATATCCACGGTAATGTAATGCATAAAGTATTGCAAGGGTGGTATGAGACCCTTATAAAGAGATTTAAAAATATTTGCGCCTCAACTGAGACATACGAAAAGCTTTATTGTTTTTAATAGTTTAAAGAATCCGCATTAGGATAAAAAGTTTAATTAAAAATCCTTTAATTTTTATTTTTAATTTAATTAATTAATTTTTATTTTTAAAACATACGATGTCTCAATACTTTTTTGTTTGACATTAGCGAAGTTACGGGAGGAATAAAATGTTTATTTTGGTATCGAATTATAAAAGTTACATAACATAACCACCTTGTACAATTTTCGTATTCAATTATACGATGTAGCAGCCCGGCACGGTTGTCTACCGAGTGTATATTGAACGCGACGCGCGTAGGTATAACTCGATTTCCGACCGTTTGTATGAAGATGGAATACTGTATGTAATATTACGGTGTTATATCTGTGCAATATCTAGCGTGTACACTTTACAACCAGAGACAATAGGAGCTTTCCGGGTAGATAACAATTGACACACTTCACAAATAACAACTGTCAAGTTTCTTGTCTTAAATTTTCGTCCATAATAATTGCAGAGACAAGTTACAACGAATTGTAGCGTCAATGTCTATATATAACATTGATGCAACTAAACACACGGTCTCATTGAAGCTCTGTAGAATCTCTCAGCTCCTTACTCTTTCATAACGTCAAGTAGTGAGCACTACAAGTCAGTACTACTTGCTAGCTTTGTCTATTTATTAGACCCCTCCACCTGATACGACAATAATCGTTCAAGGCTCGTACTTTATCACTATCCGTCAAAATAATTTTAAACAAACTTTTTAACTTAACTAGCGATTGAAGATTACCGTGTTTTATATCACCGTTTTCGATGCCTAATGCCTCCGACATTAAAAGATATTGAAATGCTAAATAATAATAAATTTGTTGGGACATTAACATACAGCACCATCTAGTTGACATATCCCAAGCAACATAAAAAGGGTAAGCAACGAGGCCTGTGTTATCGATACCAGATAGTTGAAACACTACACATATATGACTTTAAATACATACATATTATAAATATAAACACCCATGATTGGAGTACAAACATTCGGGCTCATCACACAAATGAATGCTCCCAGTGGGACTCGAGCTCGCGACCGCTGGCTCAATAAGTAGGGTCAAAACAAACTGCGTCAAACGTGTTGTTAGAAGATTCTACAATAGAAAATAAAAAAATTACAAGCGAAATATTGTCAAATTTTATCCTTCGTCACTCTACAAACACAACTGTACACTTACGAGTATCTACATCAAACTCCAACCCATATCATCACAAATGAAGGTCTATTTTACCGTTAGAAGTCTCATGATTAATCTTTAAATGTTAAATATTTTCGGGATGATAGAAAACACACGTTTTTGGAACGTTACTCGTATAAGAGATAAGATTTTTTTTAATAAGGTTTATCTAATTTTTAAAAATATACGCATGTTAAATAAGTTAGTAAAAAAGTACCTTTACTTTTTAGTACTTAATGTTAAATTGCCATTGCCACATCCAATAAAACACAACTACCAAAAAAAAAACATGATACCTTATGAATGAAAAATGTTACCTCTCTATTCGATTAAAACGAGTTTTATCCTTGGAATAAAATCTGGAACTACAAATAAAGTGGTTTGTGAAAATTAATTCCTACGTTCTTATTTAAAAATATTGTTTTTAAGTGTGCAAAAATAATCATATCTGTAAATTTTTATATGAAGTAATTAATCATGCATTTAAATAAAATTGTACATATACATAATTGTAAAGTTAAATATTGTGGAAATAATTGTAAACCTGTTCTTTGCAAATAATATGAAATATATTTTAACAATAATTCAACAAATATAGAAAAGCACGCTGCGAGATATTCAAAAGATAACACTGTTGTAAGGATATCGTATGATTTGTCATTATACAAATGGCATCATTTTGTTTGCAAACGCTGGCTGTTATGATTTTGTAATTTGCCTTCTTCATTAAAATGGTTTCTCGCGATCTATCGATGATGTCAAAACTAGTGTTTTAAAGTAACAATATGATTCCAGAAATCTTGGGTTCCGATCCCTGTGTCGGGTCTAGTTTAGTTATTGAATCTTTATGTTAAGAAAGTAACAGCCCGGAGTTGGGAAGTTAGCGGTGTTTTTCCCCGTGCCTCGGAGAGCATGTAAAGCCTCGGTCGTGCGCCTAATCTCTCACCGCGAGTATCGAACTGTCGTCCCAATGGAATTTGTTTTAACTGAAAAAAAAAGACAGTAACAGGAATAGAGTGCACTAATTGTGTCTGTGCGTACACTTGTGCACTATAATATCTTCTGCGCAGTCTCAGTGAGATTGGCCGCCGCGACCGAAATCGGTTGGGAAGACATCATCTTCATCAAAATGTAATACGATGGGCACATATTTCTAGGTAAATTGTTAAAATGAAAAGGAATTTTGGGTTTTTTTGCTTCACTGTTTTTAGAGTCGATAAATTACCACACGTCACACAACTTAAGCCGCATGGTAGCTTTTTTAATTTACTGTTCAACAAATCAATTGTACAATTTAAAAAACAATAAAATGGTAACTTAAAATATATTTTTTATCTCGTTCAAATCAGTCAGTTCGGATATCTCATCAATGTAGAACGTGTCGTTTTTCTGTTATTTAAAAATTATGTCAAACCAAAAACAACAAACGAAAATCTTGATAAAACAATAATAATAAATACATTAATGTAGAATCCGTCAACGGTCACTAATTAGGAAAAGGAAGTGCGAGATTAATTACTTTATAATCTTTTGCATTATGTCAGTACCAAGGTCCATCTGGTGATGGTTAATGTTGGAATAGTAAACATAAAATATTTAATTGTAATTTTATACTTGAATAGTTCCAAACTCTTTGTTAGTTTCTGTGCCTACTATTTATTTTTCTATTTAAATTTGTCATGTTCCATGTCACTGCAAAAAGTATTACCGGGCAATAAACGTTGTTAAACTTTCTCATATAATATAATTGATTTTCTACAGTTAATAATTAATTGATATCAAAATATTTTATTTTTGTTAATAATTTGTCCAATTTTAGTTGTGTCGTCTTTAAATATTGTTTAAAAAGCAAATTCACAGAAAAATTCAAATTCAGTACTAAAAAATTAAACATCGTATATTTTTAACACAATGCGCGTCGCGTTACGACTTACGCCTTTCTTCTGTGCACGTTAAGTTTTTCTCTAATTCGCGTCAACTATTTAATCATTCTTTTTCTTTAGAATTTCTCCTTGAATGTTACCTTGAATACAAAACTACATACCAATATTTCTTCTTTTACCAATTACTTTCTTAAATTTGAATTTGTTAAAAAAATAATTCCATGATGGTTAAAAAAATTTACCCTGTTTTTAATATGGCAAAATAAAACCCAATATTGGAGATTTAAAGCTACACTTTCTTAGATTTACGCGAATATATGACATTTTAAATAAAACTATCTTTTAGGATTTTTTCGCGGATTTACTTACCTATTTTAATTTTTTGATGCCGACGTTTCACTTTCACGTTTGAATTAAATTTTAAAAAATTAAATTTGAAATAAAATCTAGCCCCACCATTTTCTAAATGAATAGGTAATATGCCTTAAGAACCTATTATGTACTAGAATATTAAGATGCCAAAGGCACTCTCCAGGGAGTGAATTCTTTAGAATCGTTGTGATTTGAAACTTGATGAAACGAAAATGCGACACGAGACAGAGACAAACACATAAATATGTAGGATTAGGCCCGGGCCGAGAGAATGAGATAGAATACATTACATGATATTATGACTAATTGTTACCATGGTAACCGTTGTTATTGTTTGACAAATGTTATATAATATTATATTCTTTCCATATATAATAAGTGATTATATAGAAATAAATATATGATTGTAATGCCTAACATGCCTTATTTAATCCTATATTTTTAAACGAGCAATTCTTGTCGATATATAAATATATGTAATCTGAATCTCGAAATGGCTCCAACGATTTTCATAAAATTTAGTGTACGGAGGTTTCGGGGGCGATAAATCGATCTAGATTAGTTTTATGTCTGAGAAAACGTGTGTTTTCGAGTTTTCATGCGGTTTTGTTTCGCATTATTCACGCAAAATATGGTCGCTAAGCATCGTGGTCAAGCGGCCAACGCGCAAATTTGACAACCACAGGTATCTGGGTTCGGTCCCGGTCGGATACAGAATTTTTACTTTTGTTTTTTTTTGTATTTATTCAAATTTTTAGTTTGTTTTTTTTAAATGTTTATCTGGTCAAAAACTCCGAGCGAAGCTCGGTCGGCCAGGTACTTATTATTGAAATGTTTTAATCTAGTAGACTAGAAGTTTTAATTCAACTGCGAGTAAAGGTTACATGCACCCAATTTTTAATAATATAGAAGTTAAATCGATGGTCAAAAAAATACTCACGTCAGTCTAAATTCTGGACTCTGTTCTACAATGAATGGATAGATGTGTATCAAACTGACATGAACCCGAGTAATCTTATTCAACCTAAGATCTTCTAACAATGAAGCAACGAGGCCTTGTATGCCAAATTGTGCCGCTGTTAGGGCCATGTATTCCTTAAGCTGACTTAACCCAGCAACTGAAGTCAGAGCAACTATATGTCCATGATTCTTCTCTTTCATTTGTGGCAGGAAACTATTTATAAGCTGAAAAACAGTTTTACATACAATTACTTTTTTTTTATAAAGAATGATATGGCAATTTAGTGGGCAAACAAATTCACATAGATAAATAATATTATTTATCTAGGTACATGATGATTTCAAATTTACTTCAACTTCCATTATTATAATTATTATTTATTATATAAACAATATGTAAAAGAAGAATTATTATGAACTGACTATAATGTTATTCATGAATTGATAAATCTAATATATAAATATCTCGTGTCACACTGTTTGTGGTCGGTCACAATCCTCCGAAACGGCTTGACCAATTTTAATGATTTTTTTTGTATATTTAATTTTGTAAAAAATAGGTCGTAAAGTATTTCTCACCCTCCTACCCCCAGCCCCATTTTTTTAATCACGATTTTAGTATTTTTGTATGAACAATATTATGTAAATACATACTGCTGTTTAACAAGCCAAAGCTTTTTTTGGAGATTGAACGCGTAGTCGCGGGTTTTGCTTCTAATCTGATATAATTAGCAGAAAATAATCTTACCCAAATAAAACCAGTTATTGTGAGATCTAAGGTGGCATGAACATTCTCAGTAGATTGAGCCATCAAAGATTTAGCACTTGGAATCCCACAGCAATAGAACAACATGCTAACAAAATGACCGTCCAACTTTATTTGCTCCACTAAAGTATCCACATTCTCTTTCTTGGTTACATCACAAACAAATGAGTGTGCAATGCCACCTTTTCGATTAATTAATGCTACTGTTTTTGTATTATTAGCCTCACTATAATCTACACAGAGTATTTTTGCACCTCTTATTGACATTTGAATTGCTATATCCCTTCCAACACCTTTGCCAGTACCTACCACCTGAAATAAAAAAGTGTATAAAGCATGGTTAATATCAATTATTAATTAAATAATAATAGCTGCATACATTGTTGGATGCAAATGTGTTGTTTGTATTTAGCCCTTTTTAATGTCCCAATGCTGGGCATGAGCCTCTGTTCAATACAAGGGGGACCCGGCCAAAGTTGGCCACACTGGCAATGTGCATGTTGGCAGACTTCACATGTCTTTTGAAAATTTGCTAGGTTCTGATGTTTTCCTTCACAGTAAGTGGTAGTCATGTTGGAAATGATTCGCATATGAAAAACAAAAAACGATGCGAGACCCAGGATTTGAAACAGCTTCACTCGATTCGCCAAGAAAGCACTACCAATGGGCTACCACTACCTTTTTGGGAGCAATTATTATAAATCAATTATTGTTAATAAATATAAAACATGAATATTAATTTTCTAATCTTACCATAACAACTTCATCCTTTACTGATTTTAATGGAAGGGGTTTAAGATATCGAATAAAATTGCCTATTGTTGCAAATATTGCAATTATTGTGACCCAAAAAATATCCACCAATAAGACAACAAAAGAATACAATTTCAGCAACATGTTGAATGATAGAACAGAGTTTATATCATAATTGAATACAGTTTTTCTCTGGCTGGCTATAAACAAAGAAAAATAATTATTTTAATAATTAACTTAAATAGTAAATATATAAATGAATTTAAATTTATTTTATACTTGCCATTTAGTTTTTGTTAAGTGTATTATACATTTCTACTTGATTTAAACTAGATTAATATTTATGGAAATCAAGCTATATACGTTTGACCTTTGAATTTAATGAATTAGAAGTGCTTGTATAAGTTTTTCTTTTAATTTATTTTAAATTTACTTGACCATTAAAATACTAATATGTTACTTATTTAGTTATTAGTTTAATTTTAATAATTTGCAATGTTAAATGTTAAACAATATGATTGGTTACTGTAAACTGCTCATTGATTACTTGACTAATAAATATATAGACAAGTGGAAGACTCTTAACAAATCAAAGCGCTATTTACATATAGTTTTATTATGTTTATTTTTTTATCATTTATCAATATAAAATACTATAATTAATTGGATGGTGGAGGTGGAGGAAACAAAGTACGTCAATAATCAATAATTTTATACTTAATTCATAGCAACTACACCTATATTCTTAAACCATATTAATAAGTAAAATAACGATATCATACCCAATAATTCTGGACTAATATTTAAATACGTATTTAAACGGAGTGCCTTAGGTCGCAGACTTTTTCCTTTTATTCGTGATTGATTCCATTACCAAAATAAATATTAGTTGTATGAATAGTGATAAGAGTAGAAAATATCAATAGTATTATTAATAATGAATATAATTACTTTTTGGTACAAAATACGTTACAATTACAACTTTCAATTTATAATTGCCAGGCGACCCGCGACATATTAAGACAGAGATTGTATGTTTATAGCACAGAGTACATTGGTATATACTTTTATTGTTTATTTATACTCTATAAGTTTATAGTTTATACTCTTCACTCTGTCTATGATTGCCAAAATGCCCGTAGACTGAGATATTCTCAGTGAGAATACTATAGGGGGCATTTCACGTGAAGCACAACGAAAATAAAGTGAGGTTGTGAAAATTGTTCATACTCTGGGAGTCTGGTCAGTTATAGTTCTAGAGGACTTGGATGTGCAACTTCATTATTTTTTTCGTATGAGGCTTTATTGCCGAGTTAAGAGCTTTTAAAAATTCACGAAGTATGAAATCCGTACTTTTTGAATGCTTATTATTTGTATCAATCAATTTGTAAGAATATCTATAAAATATCGTTTCTGAAAGTTAAAAGGATGCAGTTTTTAATTTTTTTATCGAATTACAAATTTGTTTCTTTTTACGTATAGTAAACCGGAAGTGAAAATTTCAAATGGATGTTTGAGTAACTTCGACATATTTTTTTTTTAATATTTTAACTTTGAATTAATGCTTTGAATATCTTAATTCTTCACAAAACAATTATAACGTGATCGCCAATAGTTTAGGACTTAGAGCATATTGAGTACATACACATCGCTAGGAGAATTTGCGTAGAAGTCATGTTTATGAGTTAACATGCTAAAATACTATGCTGTTACCATTTTATTCTTTCATTTTAACATGCATAAATATAAAAATATACGAAATTAATTTCTTTTTTAAATAAAAATGATTAACAATACAAATATTTGTTATAAAATAGTATGAACTTAAGTTCATATAAAGGAGTCATATCCGAAACGATAAGATTATGAACGCCATCTCGTAGCAAAAAGAATTACTAAGAAATAAATTAGCTATAGTCGATACTTGCTAGAAAGGGATAATCTGTTATATTATAAACAAGATTTTAAAAAAGAAGCACAGTTACACATTCGTATATATCTATACTCTTTAGTCTTTGCTTTCATGCCACAGCTCATGGAAAAGGGCCATGTGATGGTCTTGGCGGAAATCTTAAACGTCTGGCAACACGTGCCAGTTTACAGTCTACCAACAAAATTATCACTAGGTTGTATGAATGGGCAAAATCTTCGTTGATTGAAATTTGAAACGTCAATATACTTCTGCTCGAAGGAAATTATAAAACCAGAGCGAAACTTTGTACCAATCCGTTTTGCTTCCACTATCACCGTTCAGGAACTAAAAAACTTCATGCTGAGAATGGCTTATTCACAGCTGAGATTATTTTATTCATTAATAATAAAATACATGATCCTTCTAAGAATCTGTCATCTCTAGTATGGTATGCAATTTACATAATTGAAAGACAATTACCAAAGATTTGTAAAGTTTACATATTTCCCGATTTAATAAAAGCATTTGAAAATCTTGATACCTCTTGGTACACTTGTGTAGATCATAGAGAAATATTTTTAAGAGCATTCTCATTATTTATGATATGTATAAAAGATAGACAAAGGTGTATAAATTTTAATTGAAGAATGCATAAAGTGGATTCGAGAAAAAAGGGTCTGGAAATAGAAAATTTGCTTAATATGAAAGTTTCAGAAGGGCCTAGCTATGGTTGAACTCTTCTAGTCTCCAGAGTAGTGAATGATTTTCCAATATTTTTTCATTAATTAACTTTTAATATTTATTACTCTTGTTTGTTTCATTTCTTGGTTATTTAAAAGATAATCACTTAGAATTTTCCATTTTCATTATGTTTCTATTAAGTATAAAAATAATGTATGAATATTTCATTTGATTTCTATGAAATAATATTATAATTTCTTAAAATATACTACTATAGCAGTATATAATTTTAATATATTAATTATAATTGTTACATTTGATAGAACTATGTATTTAGAAATTTTATTTTAGAGTATGTTTAGCTGTTATTTCTTTTTACACCAAATTTTTACTATTACTATGTACATTTTGATTTTAAATTTCTTAAGCTATTAAGAAAATTAATTTTATTATTAATTTTTTACTGAAATTTGCATTTTTTTTAAATCTATATAAGATTAAAATGTTTGTTTTTTCAAATGCGCTAATCTCGAATCTTTGCATTTTATAAACTGAAGATGAAGGTGGTTCTAGAGCTAAAACTTCAAACAAAAGCTAGGTTTTAATTTATACCTACAATTAAACCTACTACTCATTTAATATGATATTGTTATTAACAAAAACTATTGTTCTATGTTACTTCTAATTTTATTGCATTGTAATATTTTATACCAAATCGTTGTACTTATTTATATCTTTTGTATTTTGTATTCAATTGATAAAATTCTTTAAAAATGTCCTTTTATTGTAATAACGAGAAAAAAAATGTTATCCCGTCAAGGACCTCAGTCCTTGCTAATTCTTCTCAGGTCTGAGGCATTTTTTCGAACTAGTGGTAGCATTAAAATAGTAAAATAAAAAAAGGAGAAACCTATCTTTGTATTTTATTTCTAATTATAATTAATACCATAAAAATGAAAACCTGACTATAAAACCGATAACAGTTGTTGAATACCGATAACATTACGATAAAATACATCCCTACTTAATCGTAATCGTAATGAATACCGATTTTTACATCACTACGAACTAAATTCTCCCAGATTCGCATACGACGTCATACCCTTAGAAAGAGATGCGTAGCGACTCAAAAGAAATACAATAGCCGCGAAAGTGACAGCATATTTTGACTTGCCATTTATGCCATAACTGTCCCCATATTAAGGCAAATATCATGACACAGCTCTAAAATATTAATCAATTTTTATAACATAAAAACCTATGTTAATAGATATTTTATGTTTGATATGAAATATAATTAAAATATAAGATATTCGATAATAGTTAAAATCATTTAGAATATAATTATACAAATCAATATATATAGCACATATGATTTATAAAAAAAAACATTTTAAGCATATTTAACTTAAGTATATTTTATAATATAATAAGATATTAATTAACATATCCCATGTAGCTATTTTTAATTTATAATGGTTAAATCGGGAAAAATCTTTCTTTGACTATCTTGACCCCCCCGGCCCCCGCTTCGTCTTATTCGCCTTCGGTTTTATGAATATGCGCTTGTATTTTTATTTGTCATCCATGGCTTGTATCATGCAGGGTCATTCAAGTTATATACAAATCACGTGGTAATTCAATTATTGAAGTTGTCCTACTTTACAATAGAGATGGCAGGGTAAAACTTATAAATTTTTTTGAATTCGTTCAATAGATGTCACTGCTGAGACCAGATGAGATGAGTTTTTAAATGTCCGCCGTTGATGATAAAGGTATCTTTAACAATGTGATATTTTAAAAATTTATAATTTTCCCCAAACTAAGTGCCCGTTATTGTGTTTTATCGTTGAGTTGAGCTTATGTTCCTCCGATAAATTCATATGATTGTGATCTCAATATATCACAATTTGTAGTTAGTCGAATAGAGTTAGGACTCGTTTCTGGCGTTTGGGTTTTTTTTGCGATTTTTTCATTTTTGGTGTGCTCATCAAGAAGGTCAAGGCCCAATTATGCCATCAGACAAGCAATGCTGCGTTCCTGGATGTAAAGAGACTGAAGGTACCTATGTCAAATATATGAATACCCGTCATACTCGTTTTACTGTCGTAAGTATTATAATATATTAATGTTATTTTAAAGTGTCAATCAATTTTATAGAAATGAAATAGAAATTGGTAATTTATTTTCAGAATTAGTGTTTATATCTGAATGGTGGTCAGGAACAAAGTTGTCCATATACATAAAGAATAATGATACCTAGATACCATGGGAAAGAACATGGCTATCTTATTATGAACCATAGTTATGAAGTAGACTGGCTCCTGGGTTGGCACTTCTGTGACGGTATCAAAGTTTTAGGAGTGAGTATATCGATCTGATATTTCTATAAATTACATAAATGACTTTTGTTTATAGTGTTCATAATATTTCAAACTGTTGTTGGTAAATAAAACTACATTCTAATAAAACTACAATACTATTATGATCAAAAATAAATGTAACTAAAACATAACAATATAATTATTAATAATATGTAGAATATGCTATAGCTATATATGTATGTATATGTGTATGTACTTACATTTTTCTTTATATATTTTTTAATTTTGTATTAACATCATGCTATTTAAACAATCTTGAGGCTTGTTCATTTTCAAAAAGCAAGCAAAAAAAAGCAAGAAAGCTCCATTCAAGGTATTAAAAAAATAGATACAGAGTAATATTTTCATTGTTTTAACTAATGTTCATGTTGCAATTTATAAAATTCCATAGTGATTCTATGTAGCATTGTTGTTGCTAGATGAATGTAGTTTTAAATAACAATTTAGCTATAAAAATATAATGATACAAAGTAACTAGAAAAATAATTTCTAAACTATAGTATAGTACTTAAAATTGAAAAAACATGAGATCCTTTTTCAAAGTACCCCAGAAAGTACCACAGAAAAGTAAATGTTGTAGCCAAAAGAGTAAAATAATTATATTGATTTTGAAATCTGTTCAGTCATAATATAGATTAGAATGCACAAACATGCAGTATTAATTCCAATAGACAATGTATGTTTATATGTATATTATAAATTTATTTTATACTATATGAATTATATATTTTAATTTTATAATAACTAGTTTCTGCATAAACATTCCCTGTAATCAATATATTCAATTCATTTAACATAACGTAAAATAATTGGAATATTTTCATGATATGTATTATAAATTTAGTCAGTTATAACTTATAAACTAGTTAATAACATTAAATATTTAATGGTGAAATAGTTAATGAGTTATACAATACATACTTAATTAAATATTTAGACCTGAATTTGCTAATAACATGGCTATCTCAAAGCTGAGTTTGATAAATGAGTGATGTTAAACATAAATCATAATATAAGTTTTTTTCCTATAAAATTTCCATTTAGAAAAAGATAAACAATTCTTTATTTAATTAAATATATAAGCAAATGAACTACCTATTGGCCTTTATGGTTGTTAAACTTTTGTGATTTCAATGAAATTTCATTATGGACATAAATTCCCGAATCCCATTCCAAGTATTTCTATATACTTGGAATGGGATTCGAGGAGCTCTTCAATATAGTTTTCGCTACTATATCGAAGTTCAGATCGAGAAGATGTATCTGTAAAGATATGTATGCTATCAGAAGCTTGTTGAATAATACCGGCGCGGGCACTGGTTTAGTAGTTTCTTGGCTCAATTTTGCATTTAGGACATCCTTAGACTGTCTCTTCTGTGTCACGGGGCTTATTATTGAGATGAGAATTTTCAGGAGGAAGGCGTCAAATCGAAAACGCGTTGTGGATTTACTTGTGGTATCTGTTCCATACGCGTCACCCATATTACGTTCCTTCTGTGCTGAAACCGTTTTTGAAAATATACGCGCATGGCGCATTTACGATTTTTCTAAAATTAATCAAAAGAACAACAATCTTTTGAAAAATATATCATAGCTACATTATGAAATTAAGTTGAATTTGGAATTTGAAGTCAATCGCGAGATTTTGAGCTTCACACTACGTTTGTATTGGAAATCGGTAATTTTGTAAGAGCTTATAGGATGATTGGTAGTTATAATTTATATTGTAATCCCTTAATTATATATACTCAGTCTATGGTATAAGATAATCTATAGGTACATATAATAAAACTGTAGAGGTCGAATGTCTGTACATAGAAAAAAATGTTAAAAGCCGAGTCGGGGACGTAAGAAGAGAAATAGAACAAATCCAGTTTTTTTTTCATTTATTTTTTTCTGTCTTTTTGTCTGTTTATAAGGGCTAATATCCAAAACTGTTGGACTGATTTCAATGAAATTTTGATGGTGGTACCTTATATCCCCGGTCAACATTTTAAATACTTTTTATCCCGGAAAATCAAAGAGTTCTCGTAGGATAGTTAAAAAACTATAGTAACTTATAAAGCTTAGTACAGAACAACTTATGCACGTAATTTAGTAAAATTTGGCATGCACTTTATATTGCCGGTCAAACAATAGGCTACTTTTTATCCTGGAAAAATATACGGTTCCCGAGGGATAGATTTGTTCATGTTTATCTAGAGGCGAACCCGAGCGAAGCGAGGGTGAGCCGCTAGTATACAAAATATAATCTAAACCCAGTGTAGTTGTAAATTTAATTTATTAGAATGAATAATATTGTAATAACAGCACCATATCAAGTTGTAGCAACAGTTACAATAGTTTGCCGTAGTTTCATGCGATTTAAGAAAATTAAATACATATAAGAAATAGTGTTCCTTTTGAAGCCTTTCGTTTTCAATACATATTATAATAAAATTCTAACTAAATCAAATCTGTACATTAAATATTTTATAGAAAATCTTATTGAAATCGTCATTATTATCGATACAGAGCCGAATCTATAGTTTTTAGAATGTGCGTCTGTTTGTCTGTTTGGGAATGTATAACGAGAAAATCACTGAACAGATTTTGATGAAATTTTGTATGATGATATCTAGTTATCCGGATCAACATATACGAGTAGGATACTTATTACTGCGAGAAAATATCTTATCTCTGAGAAATGTATACTAAACATTAAAACGTAATTAGAGTCGCGCGAATTCGGTTCAGCAGTATTAAAAACGTATTCGGAAATAAATATTGTGTGTAATTTTTTAACCGTTGAGTATTGAATTGTGGAAATCTCTAATATACTCGTATGTACATAATATTATGAACATGTTCCATTAATTGAAGCAAAGATTTTTAACCTTACACTTAAATTGCACTGTATGAATTGTACTGAATTTTAATTTCAAAATTTGGTTGAGAAAAGTATTATTTTAAATATATCTTTGCTATTTTTAAGCGAAAATATTTGCTAGGAATTAGTCAAAGCAAATGCGGTCTTAGCAATTATAAATAACTAGAATTTATAAATAACTATTGATAAAGATAGATCTTACCACTTTTTTGTTTATTATGATAAGTAGACTTCTATAACAACTAACAACTATGTTTATAGATTAGCGGTGTGTCAAACAAATCGATACTTATAAATAACATTAACTACAAATAAAAAATATATATTAGGTATACAACTTTGCTTCCGCCGTTTTTTTTCAAAATTCAAAACTTTATTGCAAAAAAACTGATTATACATTTATGTTTCAAAGTATCGTGCATTGTTCTCCACTACCTTTGCCCACTTTTCTGGCGACAATCGGATCCTGTGTTGAAAAAAACTGGTCATCTTTTGAAGCGATCCATGAATCGATCCAATTTTGGACTTCTTCATAAGACTGAAAGAACTAGTCCTTCAGGCCGTGTGCCATGGATCGGAATAGGTGATTGTCAGAGGGAGCAACGTTTGGAGAATACGGCGGGTGGGGTAAGACTTCCTATTTCAACTTTTCTAAGTATGTTTTGACAACTTTTACAACACGAGAAAATTACTTTATCATGTCTTGCAAAGGATTGCGGCCGTTTTTCTTTCAATGCTCAGCTGAAACGCATTAATTGCGTTCGGTAAAGATTTCCTGTGATTGTTTGAGATGGTTTTAACAGCTTATAATATATTATGCCGAGCTGGTCCCACCAAACACAGAGCATGACCTTGAAGCCGTGAACATTCGGTTTAGCCGTAATCGCAGAAGCTTGGCTGGGATATCCCCATGATTTTCGGCGCTTGGGGTTATCGTAAAAACCCATTTTTCGTCACCAGTCACAATGCGATGCAAAAAATTGTTCCCGTTTTTGACTTTCAAGCAGAAGTTCACAAATACAGTAACATTGTTCAACATCTCTAGGCTTCAACTCGTATGGCACCCAATATCTTTGCTTCTGGATCATTTCCAGATTGTTTAGGCGTTTTGAAACTGTTTTTTGGCTCACTTGCAATGATGTTGCCAGCTCCTTTTGACTTTGACACGAGTCTTCACTGAGCAAATGCTTTAATTCCTCATCTTCAAAAACTTTTGATCTTCCACCACTATGCCGGTTTTCTACGCAACAATCACTGCTCTTGAAGCATTGAAACCACTCACAACATGTTCTTTTACTTATAAGAACTTCACCATAAGCGTCTGAGAGCATTCGATGAGCCTCAGCCGCAGATTTTTTAATATTAAAAAAATAAATTAACACTTCCCGCAAATGACGACAATTAGGCTCATAAGTTGACATTTTTATTCGAAAATAACTATATGATGTAAACACAAATCAACTACTGTTGCTATCAGGTTATGTTCACAAGATACTAAAGAGTATTTTAACTCGTCCATAATGTATGTACTGAACGTCAAATTGTCGCTAGCGCCATATTAAAAAAAACGGCGGGAGCAAAGTTGTATACCTTAATATTATAAAAATAAAAATCCCGACTGCATAAAAGCTAACTAAAAAGATGAAAACAAGTTCACGGAGGAATATACTCGTAGTATTATGCAGTTGGAGACGTACACGTTTCATCCTTGCCGCAAGATGTATGCAAATACATAATAATGTATAATGTATGTATGTCTCCGACTGCATAATACTATATTCCTTTGTGAACTTGTTTTCATCTTTTTAGTTAGCTTTTATGCAGTAGTTTCTTATTTTTACAATATTTCTTTTTTATTTACAGCTTTTTAGTTTTTGCCAATCAGACATTAGAAGTTATATTTAACAATTTTTTATCTTAAATTATTATAAGGAATACAGGAATCTTATACCTTTTTGGAATCCTTGTTATGAGACCTTTAATATGATACCCATATTGCAGAAAAAGATTTAAAAAAATTCACCTTAAACAATGAAATCTAGCAGCCCGCATATTTTTAATTCTTGCATTAATGAGACGAATCTAACGATACCTTAATTAAAGAAATCCATCGAGTGGTTTGGAAGATATGAGGGAATAAAGAATATTAAAAACAAACACAAAGATAGGCGCGAAAAACATACGCCTCTCCTTGCAGTCGGGTCGGTCGCACGGTTAGGTCATCCTTATCCTTTTAGGAAGTTGGTTAAATAAAATAGCTCTCTTTAATATTTTCTTTATTATTCAAATTGTTACAATAAGTAAACACTCGTTTTCTCGCCATATGTGCTATAGGTACAAGTAAGATTCTCATAGTTTACTTTAATATAATCTAAATCCTTACTTATTTAAATGTACTATCAATTATAAAATAGATATTATTTCACGTATAGCACACGTCACAAGTGCCGTTAAATAACCGAGATAATGTTTGCAACAGGTGTTTTTGTTCAGAATATGCATGGCTGAAAATCCAAAGCCCTCCCAATATAAAGCTTCATTATGTTTTATGTACCCAATTAAAATAAAACAAGGTATTGTAATTTGAAAAGAATTTATATATAAACTAGCTGACCCGGCAAACGTTGTTTTGCCATATAAATAATTTCCTAGTAATTTCCTAGTAAAATAAGGGTTGATCGTAGAAGGGTGAAAATTGAGGATTGTATGTATTTTTGTATGTTGTATCATAAAAAAATAGAAATTAAAAATTTTGTCTAAAAAATAAAAAAAATATTTAGGGTGGACTACCCCTAACATTTAGGGGGATGAAAAATAGATGTTGGCCGATTCTCATAGATACCGGATAAGCACAAAAAATTTCATCAAAATCGGTCAAGCCGTTTCGGAGGAGTACGGCAACGAAAACTGTCACACGAGAATTTTATATATTAGATTGCGATTTAACGAGCAGTGTAATTATAGTAACAGTTGACAGTAAATAATGATTTTGTAGTAAATAGGGAAAGAATGACCAAAATTGCATTTTGTTTAAAGATAATTTACCTATTTCTGATAATTTAAACAGTATTAACAATACATTATATATACTTTGAAAGATGTTAAAAGTACTAACATTGAGTTTAAAATATTCTAATTAAATTATTAGTCTTCGATAACAATTGTGACATGACTGCTAATCGAATTGTGTTCGTTATAATATATTTATTGAAATAAATACATATACCTATACATATTTTTTATCTATGGCTACTATGGACCCGTTTCATAGCATCATGCAATCTATATACTTAGTTTAATTGTTACTTATATTTGTTATAAGTAAACTACAATAACGAACAGTATTGATACAATTTGCTGCTAAGTACTATTCTAAACTTAATAAAGCCTTTAACTTATTATTATCAATATAAGTTTTACAATAATGTATGGAAGTCTGCCTGATTTGTTGACATGATTACTGCAATGCACTCCCTTGGGTAGTAGCATAATGATATACAAACCTTATAGTCTTTTTCAATAAACCGGCTATATACAAATAATAGATTTTTCAAATCGCATTAATAGTTCCCAAGATTAGCGCGTTCAAACAAATAAACTCTGTATCTTTATAATATTAGTATAGATAAGATATTAAATGAATTGTCAGTTTGAACAAGATGGTGAATCTTAAAAGTTTATGTTTACAGAAAATATACTAATTATACATTTTTTAAGATGAATGAACTAATAATTTGTATCATTTTTCTTTTAGAACTGTAAAGCCTATGCGAAAAAATCAATACAGTATTTACCACCTATTGGTTGGATATGGAAATTTTCGCAGAGCAGGGAGCAGCCGGGACATCAACGCAAGAATCTTCATTCAAGAACCAAAGAAATAGTCAATATATATGAACCAGCAACATCATGGTAAGCAAGCAAATAGATGTTTATCCATGTACAAACATAGTTGGGGTTAATACTTACTGTGATAAGTACCTGCATTAAACTAAATCTTATTTTTACAGGGGAGCACAGAGTAGCTGGGGTATTGAGGCAAGAATCTTTACTCTAAAGAACCAAAGGAATAGTCAATATATATGAACCAGCAAAATCATGGTAAGCAAGCAAATAATATTTTTAATTTCGAGGTGTTTATCCATTTAGACATATAGTCGGGGTAGAAATATACCGTGATAAGTACCTGCATTAAAACTACATGTAGATCTAGTGATAAATGTGCTTAAAAAAGACAAAGACAACAGCTACATAAAAAGTTTGATTTGGGCACTTGCGACCTATGTACTATAAGATGTAGCAGATGGTTTATTTACTGAGTCTTATTTTCATTTTTACAGGAGAGCAGAGAGCAGTGGGGAAAACTATAATGAAGACCCAGGCAACCGGGGCAATAGATTAATCCCTAAAGTGTGCATTTAAGGATTAATCTGATGGCCCTGTTACCAACATCAACAAACCACATCCAAAGAAAAGCAAATGTAATAAAAGTAAAATTAATGTCTTTAATATTAAGCCATACTAACATTTGTGCTCATGAATGAATTCCCTCAGCAGAACCCGAACCCGCGACCGCTGGTATAGCCAGTAGCGTCACTACAAACTGAGTCGAACTTGTCATTATGCAAATGAAACTTAAATATTTTTTTTGTGTCCTTTATGCTATAAATATATTAATGACTGGACCTCGCTTCGCTCGGGTCCGTCATCATATCGTTTATATGTTAATTTATGTGTTTACCTTGTTAACCAACTGTCATTATCTCAAATTTTCATTTAATCTGTCCAGTGGTTTTCGAGTGATTTGGTCACAGACAGACAAATTGTAAAAAATTCGTCCTCTGTATTGTTAAATTGATTAACAAAATATTTAATTTATAGATATATAAGTTAGAATTTTGTTAAATGTATAGATAGATACATTTTACTCATTGTTTCTGTTATTTTTTAATTAGATGTATAAATATTATTTTTGTTTTAGTTGTTTATTTTTCTTTTTCTTGTCTTCTGCTTCTTATTTTTTTTGTTATGTGTGAAAACTTGATTGGTTTATGTAATGTCTTGTTATTATTTATTTAATATCGTGCTATTTGTGGCATATGTCATAATACAGTTCTCCTCGTACGGCAATAGAGACTACCAGACGGCAGACCTTCTATGTTGACAAAAATATAAAATCAGTAATGATTGTTATGTATATATATAATATGTTTGTTTCTGTATTTAATATTGTTTACTGTAAATATTTTTTGGTCATAAAATATTATAATTACCATTATTAGCAGGTGTAAAACTAGTGAAATGATGGTAAATCATTTCCAACTTTGTAAAGTCTACTACTAAGTTAAGTTAGTTGAAGGACGATGTCTATATTTGAATTTTATTGTTATAAGAATTATTAATGTTCAAATAAATTATAATACATCATATATTTTTTTTATTTTTACCCTTTGCGCCTAAGTAAAAATATTAATGAACAATAATATGAATATGTATATATATATATATATAGCTACGTATATACCTATATAGAAAGTTTCACACTTTACAATAGAGATGGCGCTTTTTAAGCATTACCAGCTTCGACGACGAGTTGTACCTCTATTTATATATGTAGCAATATACTCTATGGTATCATGTATGGAGCTCGGCCGGGGCTGTTTCAAGAAGTTACTATATTAGAAGATAACGTTTTTTTACCTTTATGTATTACGGTATTATATTAACGAATAAACATAAATATATTCTATAATACATCTCTGTGCTAGGACTACTGACACGAACAATAATAAATATGAATTTCTGATAGCGGTCGATAATTTAACTAATTTCCGCTTAATGTAATATATAACTTATCTACAACATGGATGGTGTAAATTACTTACAACGTGATGGTGTAATAAGAAGTATTGTAGTAAAAAATTTCTTATGTCATAAATATTTAAAAGTCGATTTTGAGAAAAGCATTAAATTTATAGTTGGTCACAATGGTTCTGGTAAAAGTGCTATCCTCGATGCTTTGATTTTGGGTTTAGGCGGCAAAGCATATAACACTCATAGATATGGTCAAATCAAATGTAAGTTATTTAAATTTCTGTACCCATTATAACTTAATTATAGATAATGTTCATGTTAAATGTAAGTTTACCTGATAGTTTATATAATTGTTTTGCATATACTTATTTATACAATTGTAGAAACATTGTGAGGTTCAATAAATTTTAGTATTTATTAATTCTCAGTCTAAAATTATTCTGCTTATAGTTTTTTTCTTTTAGCCTATATACAAACTGGTGCAGAATTTGCTTCTATTCAAATAAAAATAAAAAATGATGGACCAAAAGCATACAAATACAATGAATATGGAAGGTATATTACAATCATCAGGGATATTACAGACACTGGTGATTCAACCTATAAAGTGAAGTCGGCATCAGGTAGATAAATATATTTTTAAGGAAAAAAGAAAATTGTCCTCCTGTATCTGCCATGCTTGTTGAAACATTATTCCAACATGCTTTTTATAGCTACAGTTGTAATTATGTTACAATTTATTCATATCTTTGAAGTTCTTTTTTTTTTACTATTCTTTATTGCACTTAAAAAAATCAATACAGTAATTTAAAAATAGTTGTCATTTACAAAGGTGGACTTATCTCTAGAAGAAATCTCTTCCAGCCAACCTATGGTAGAGAGAAATAGTGTTACAAAGCGGGCTAAATTCGTGCAGTCGTAGTTATATAAATAATATATAGATACTCAAAAATAAATAGCTAATTAAATATTATACATAATAAAATATAATATACCCTACTTACTATACCATACATACTTATGTACATATATACATACACACTACTACTTACATAAATACATATCTATATAATACAATACATAATAATAGTAATTAAGTTAATTTTTGATTTAATTGAATGAGTGCTGTTTTTTTTTTGAAAGAATCAATAGAGGGACTAAGTTGGATTTCTTTAGGAAGTTTGTTCCAGAGCAATGCGCCATACACCGAAAAAGAATGCAAGAGGAACTTTGTGTTGCTCTTGGGTATATCGAGCGTCGCAGTGATGCAAGGCCCCCTGGAACGTGAAGGAGTATTTGAAAACGAGAACGGAGGTATGAAGGAGAATTAGGGTCATTAAGAATATTGAAAAGGAAAGAAAGGATGTGCATATCACGGCGAAGGCGGATTGGGAGCCATTTAAGTTGAGCACGAAAGTTTGATATATGGTCATGCTTACGCAAGCCAAAAATAAAGCGTATAGTGAGATTTTGGAGACTCTCTAATTTGTTGAGTTGCTCCTCAGTCACATCTAAATAACACACATCGGCGTAGTCAAGTATGGGGAGAAGGAATGATTGAGCTAGCATAATCTTGGTTGTAAAAGGGAGAAAAAATTGGAGACGTTTGAGAGAGTGGAAAGTGTGATACATTCGTTTGCTGACCTCGTTGACATGAGCTACCCAGGTCATGTTACAATCCATTATTAGGCCCAAGTTTTTCACTCTATTACAATAAGGGATTGGAACGCCAGAGAACTGGACTTGAGGTATTGAGTTCCAGTCGATTTTGCACCTCAGTCTGCTGCTGCCATAAATTATACATTGTGATTTGGTGGGATTCACAAGAAGGCCGAAAGACTCGGCCCTCGACTGAACTTCAACAAGGTCCGAGTTTAATGCACCAATAGCCTCATGCAACTCGGTCAGCTCAAAGTGTCGGTATAACTGTAAGTCATCTGCATACAGATGAAAGGGAGAAGAAATGACTTTTGATATGTTATCAATAAAGATAGAAAACAGTAAAGGGGAAAATACGCCGCCTTGAGGTACACCAGCAGTAAGATCTAACCAATCCGATGATGTATCGTTAGTTTTCACGCACTGCTGACGTCCGAATAGGTAAGAGTGAAACCAGTCTATAACAGTAGGAGAAATTTTGACCGCGCGGAGAGTTCCAATAAGAATGTCAAGGTCAACTGAGTTGAAAGCATTGGTAAAATCTAGCAGCACCATCGCGGTGAGCTTGGTGTTATCCATTGTATGACGAATATCCTCTGTAATATTCAGCAGTGCCCCAACCATGCTGTAGGAAGAGCGGAATCCGGACTGAAAAGGGCATAAGAGGTTATTGAGAGACAGATTGGAGTAAAGTTGGTTGTGAGCCAAGAATTCTATGACTTTGGATAGGATAGAAAGGATCAATATAGGACGGTATTGAGTGAGGCACGTAGGATTCGAGGACTTAGGTAGTGGTATAACGAAGGCTTTCTTCCATAATGACGGGAAGACATTACTTGTGAATGAAAAGTTAATAATGTGAGTAATCACAGGTGCAATATCCTCCAGTACCAGAAGCACCATGTCAAAGCTGAGGTCGTCACTACCGATGGCTTTTGTGGAAATAGAGCGGACACACTTCTTTACATCATCTACTGAGACTGTTTCAAAGACGAATGGTGGTATGTCGGGGGGAGCAAGGTTCGATAAGAATGAAAGTGTTTCAGTTTTTGTATGCGAATCTAAAGTGATGGGGGGAGTGGTAAAATGACAGTTTAAAGCATTTTAAGCTATTTCTAATTGTATTATCTATTTGAAACTTTGTATTATATATGTATATAATTGCATTTCATAATTTATTGCTATTTTTAATTATAATTAGTTTTTATGAGGTTCACAATAGGTCATAGTTTATTAAAACTATAAGTTAATTTTATTTTAGATAAAGTTATTTCAACAAGACGTTCAGCAGTGGATAGCATCTTGCTGGCACACAATATACAAATGGACAATCCGGTGTCAGTACTACCTCAAAAAGTTACAAAGGAATTTAATGATCTCAGTGATGACAAAAAATATCTTTTTTATAAAAGAGCCACTAATCTTGCTCAAACAGAAGAAAATTATGATAAGGCTTTAGAGGATTGTTCCAAAGCTAAACAGATATTGAAGATTAAAAAGAAGGTAAGAATAGTCTTTGGTCTTCTCACAATCCTCGCAAGGGGAGTAGCGTGATGGCTTTAGGGCATAGTTCTTTGACTGAAGGCTCTTCCGGCGTCCACTATTACGAGCGCGTCTCTGAGAGGCCCATCCAAAGGGTGTCAGGCGTCAGAGTGATAAGAGTAGCATAATTTATTATATTTTATAACAATTTTGGTGGTGAAAAATTTCAATTTTAAGTAGTCTTTCTTTGAATAAAAACCTTAAATTACTTAAAGTTAAAAGGCTATTTTAAAAAGTTTTTTTGTTTCAAGTTTAAAAAAAAATAGAATCAAGTAGACTAATCATCACAATTTTCACAATATTCTTTTTTCTGTTTTACCCACTAAGTTACAATAATAAGTTAAATAAATGAAAATCCTATCACTATTCAAATTTTTGATTTTTAACGTGAGTGTGGTTTCTTCGTTTGAGATTGTGTGCATAGTTATTCACAGTACATAGTTTCCTTGCCAGGTCTGAACTGAATGATACAATTCACAATTTTAACTTATATTTTAGCCTGGGTAGACCTCTTAAGTCTTACTAGATCGACCTATGACCTGGTGTAGATGTATCTAGAATCAACAGGGTCAGAATGTGTAGGGAAAGAAGCTTTTTTTTAAGTTTAAGTTTAAAATTTAAAAATCCCCTGTTCATCTTGGACCTATTTTCATCAAACAGCTAAGGACACTCCTGACTAATTCACCTTTCAAACAAAAAAAAATAAATCGGTTCATCCGGCCGGGAGCATTGTAGCTCTTGTAGCCACAGACAGACACACACACACACAAACACGTCAAACTTACAAAACCCCGTCGTTTTTACGTCGGGGGTTAAAATCCATCTTTCGGATTATTTCGCAGATTTATTTTGATTTTTTGCCCGACCTTTCGAATGTTCTACAGCAATCATGGTCACGGGAGAGACTTAAGGATTTAGACGTCTCAAATGCATTATATAGTTGTTACAGACAGTGCCTACCCACAAAATGAAATAAAAAACTTTGTAAATCTAAGAAAATATGTGAACCAGCAGAGACTGGAAGTAAGCTTGAAAATCTCTAGGGAGGCATGTGTCCACCAAATAGCAATGGACGACTTTCAACTGTTAATTAGGCTACTAAGCTTCGGCAATACTTTTAAGTAATTAGAAGATATAAGAGACATGTTACATTTTTTTATATTATTTCAGACATGTGAAGATTATGAGGACGAATTAAGAAAACGGGAAAAAATAATGAGGAACATAATCGCAAAAGAAAAAAATAGAGTAGAAACAATGGAATTGAACAGGGAGTTAAAGTGGAGTAAAATTCGTAAATTGGAATGTGAAGTGAAAAAGAGAGAAAAATATGTCAAATGGCAAAATGAGGAATGGTTACGTAAGGATAGGGAGATTAACCTCCCTTTAAATATCGATGACAGCGCTTTAAAGTATGAATATTTTTTATTGATTTTTTATAACAAGTATATAAAATTTATGTATGTATATGATATATTCATTCATTTACAGTTTAAAGCTGTTTTATATAATATATGATAGTTAAAACATTTTTTGTCTAATAAGTTATAATGAGTATATAGTGGAATGACAATATGAATCAATTCGAATGGCCATGTTGGTCCTGTCCAAGTGGCTAGGTTGTATGGCTATTTATTGTTCAATTTTAATGGTCAGTAAATTAAAAAAAACATGCTGTTTGTTTAACGTAATCAACCGACTTCAAAAAGGAGGAGGTTCTCAATTCGACTGTTTGTTTTTTTGTCTTTGCTTTTAAGTATTTTTCTTAATATAGTAATCCTTATTTACTTTATATTATATATTTTTTATGTAAACAACGATAACAAATCTCTAGAACTGCAGTATTTGCATAAAATAGAAGTATCACGATAGTTTGGCTCGTTTGGTCACCAATAGCTAGGATTGACACTCGCGCCGCACGTAACTGTCAAATGTCAATCAATACCCTACCCGTGTACCTATTATAAACAGAGAGTGGACTCTTTCTTTGCCAGCCGTCAGCTAAAAATGGCGGAAAGGTGCGACAGAGACAAAACGAATATGCGACAAGAAGTTTTCTGTATTAATTGAAATACGATTAATGAAGATAGATATTTATAACCATTTAATTTCTATAACACTGCGTTATATTTTTTTTATATTCCATTTATAAATTCAAACTAATATAAAGACAGATACGTATTGAAGTTCGCTTTCTCTATTTCTAGAGAGTGGTCGGTTTCTTGTGAGTATCGCACAGTCCATTCTCTACGTCTATGCGTCTCGTGTGCATCCGAGACGTCACTACCCATTAAATACACAAACATGAAGAATGTTATTAATTTGAACTATTTTTTTTCGTCTTTATGAAACCTCATACCTAGTTAATTTTGGAAATTATTACGTCATTAAAACTTTCTACGTGTCCAACTCCAAATCTGAGTTCGCTTTCCTTCAATCCCTATAGAACATTTTCTTTTGAATCTGCAAGTCTCTATATTGCTAACTAGCGGTTTACCCTCGCTTCGCTCGGGCCTCGAGTTTGTCCCTAGGTACGTTTTATTAGTTAGTGTGGAATAGATAGACTATCTATACTTATTATAAAAATAAGTCCCCCGGCCGCGTCTTTCTGTCCTCCTGTCTGTCCTCCTGTCTGTCCTCCTGTCTGTCTGAACGCGATAAACTCGAAAACTACTGAACGGATTTTTATACGGTTTTCAACAATAGAAAGAGTAATTCTTGAGGAAGGTTTAGGTATATAATTTATTATGCTTTTATGTAAATTAGCTGAAATACGGCGACAAATGTTGAAGAGGTCGCAAAAAATCTCGCCAAATGGGAACTTTCCACGCGAACGCCGCGTAAACTAGCAAAGATACAGTTAAGTAATGTACTAGAGAATTCAAAATCTATAAAAATGCTACAAAAAAGTCCGCGATAGCATATCTCTATCTCTTACGGTTGACTTACAATAACCACTTTTATGTTAACATTTTTAATTAAAAACATTACGTTATTTTCAAAGTTATTTTCTTTAGTTCGGTATTAATCCTTATCCAAATGAATATTTTAGTTAGCTTAGTCATTTAATGCAGATTAAAATTGCTCTTTACACTAAATCAATCAGATGAATAGTTTTTGAGATATCGTTGTTAGAAGTAATTAGTAGCGAAACATTTTTAATGCTTGGCGAGCATTGAGATGCCTACGGCGAGTCCATCCCCTCTGCCCCGCATCGCTCGACCGCCTGCTCAAGCTATATAAACCGGGCGATGTAGCGCGCGATCCTAGGATACTTTTTACCGCGGGAAAATATCTTATTTCTGAGGAAAAATACAAAAACTGCAATGTAAGAGTATACTAATATGTAACACCTAAGAATTTAGTTTTTGGTCATCTGAACGCGGGCGGAGCCGCGGGCAATGCTAGTATATTATAATATGATATATAGCCTAAAGCCTTCCTCAATAAACGGGCTATCTAATGCGCAAATTTTTTTTCAAATCGGATTATTAGCTCCTGATATTAGCGCGTTTTGACAAATAAACAAACTAATCTGCCTCTTTATGATATTAAAATATAGATTAATACAGATTCTATCATACATTCGAAGTGTAAGCTGAATAGTGATAGATAATATAGCAAAAGTACAAAATGAAGGACATTTACGAGGACAAACTATTAAGATAAGATAATTGCATTGATTATATATGAAAATTAACCATACTATTATCTAACAAGTATCTCTTCAAAAAGTGGCGAAAGTTCTAATTGTCTAAACTCAAATTCGAACTTACGTACACCACATATAGTAGTTTTAAAAGCAATCGACAAAAGAGATTTGAAAATATGTAGGGCAATTCAATTTTAAATCGTGAAGAACTTTTGAGGACACTTTTGAGACGCTAAATTGTGTATATTGAGTTCTCTATATACAATATAATAATTCATAAATATGTTAGTATGTTTAATGACAATTTTAATAAATTAATAAATATGTTGGGACATTAACACACAGTACCATCTAGTTCCATGGTAAGCTACGAGGCTTGTGTTATGGATACCAGACTACACAAATATAACTTTTAATACCTACATATTATAAATATAAACATCCATGACTGGAGTACAAACATTCGTGCTCATCACACAAATAAATGCTCCCAGCGGGACTCGAACCCGCGACCGCTTGCACAGCAAGTAGGGTTACTACAAACTGAGCCACACGCGTCGTCCACTTTATTTGCTACTTTTATTTTAGAACAAGAATTAAGGGTTCCGCTAAAAAAAACGTATCTAAGGACGCCCCCGAGTGAAGGCAGAGTCATCTAGTTATGAATAAAATATGACCATTTTATTGAATGGTGCTTAAAAATCGTAATGTTACATGTTAAGAAATGTTCACAAATAACATAAATAAAAATATGTAATGTACTTTTTATAGTGAATTAAAAGATAAACTAAAAAATGAAATTGATGAAAGAACTAAATTGGAAAATGAGAAAAAGGAACTTGATAATAAGGTTTCAACAAATAAAAGAAAACTTGACGATATTCAGGAGTCTAAAAGCAAAATATCTAACATTATTGCAAGGGAGGAAGAAAAGATTAAAGAATTTAATGGACAAATACAAGACATCATGTGAGTGAAAGATCTTACTATAAATTTATATATCTACTAGTAAATGAATTTAGCCCTTTTTTACATCCCACTGCTGGGCACGGGCCTCCCTTCAATACGAGGGGGATCAGGCCATAGTCCACCACGCTGGCCATGTGCATTTAATCTAAATCGGTTCAATAGATCCAGAGATTACCCCCCACAACGTCACAAACTCACAAACTACCTCTTTTATTAGTATGGATTGGAAAACGGGGTATGTTCACAAGTGGAGGTCTGGCGATTTATATGATGAGATGACAGACCCCCCCCTCGTCTGTCGAGTGATAGATGATGCGTGTTCAGGTCAGGGTCTGCAGCCCAGCGTCACCAGGTGGCGGTGGAGCGCGTGGAGGAGGCCCGCGAGCTGGTGAAGGAGACGCGCGCGCGCCTCGACACCGCAGCAGTGGACGCGGCCAACGCCGACGCGGAGTGCGAGCGCGCCCGCCAGCTGCTGCACGAAGCGCAGGCGAACTACCAACGCCTGTCAGAGAAGATGGGTGTGTATTGGATTACCACAGTGTAAAAATACATAGTAATATCCCCCATTGATTTTGACAGCTGTCAAATGTGCTAATAACGCAGTCTAGTAATCCTTCTGCTCGACGCGTAGGCGAGAAATCTTTATTGGAACATAAAATCATTTAAGTTATGTACGACAGTAGTTTAGTAAATCCGGCCGCACATTATAAGATTTTTTTCTGTTTACAAACTTCTGAACCGCCGGAAGGCACTCTGCTCAAATATATTGCGGAAAAACTACTATAATAATGGTTTATTTTTGGATAGAGCGGATGTCGAACAAAGAGCGCGAGCTGCAGCGCAACGCGGGCCCGCTGTCCAAATATGGCGCTTACGCGACGCGGCTTCACGAGCGCGTGCGCGCCGCCGCGGCCGCCAACCGCTTCCGCAAACAGCCGCTCGGACCCGTAGGTACGTAGTGTGTGCATGGCTCGGAAATCCGTTCAATTTTTAAACCGGTTTCATTCTTTTACCCGCACTCTTGCTAATCTTCTTGATCGTCTACCGAGTTAAAAACACCGATTAAAAGATCTGGTTTTTTTGTAATTATTAATTTTTAATTACCTATTTTATGCTGTTAAAATTGCAGCGTGCCTAAAATAATTTTTTTTGGAATTTATTTAAAAACAATAAATTTGAAAATGCCCGGCCAAACTTTTTAACCTACTAAATGATCTGGCTTTATTATTTTTAAATTCTTTGATAATAAAATAAAAGATACAAAAGTTTCAAAAATCTAAAAAAAATTTTTTTGGAAAAAAATTGAATACTTTGAAAATTTAAGGATGCCAAGGCAACCGCTATCCTCCAGCCAGACTTGCACTTTTATACCTGCCTATGATTAAAGAACTGTAATTAAAATTCTCATCTTGCCTAAAATACCTGCCCTAAAATGCTAGGCAGCTCTCGGACTATTACTCATAAAATACTATTTGAATATAAAATTTCTTATTTCTATTCATTTCATTCATCATTTTTAACCTTAAAAATGACGTGAAAAATTATACGCAAATTGGGTATGTCTTTCGTGTGAATGTTGCCATTTAAAAGTAATTATCTATTACTAGCGACATACTCTCCCTTCGCTCGGGTTCGTTTCTAAGTTGATTCCCCATAAAAACTTTCATCCCCATTTACACCCCCTTAAGAGATGATTTCTGGAATAAAAAAATATCCTATATCCTTCCCAGGGTCTCGAACTATATTCTTACCAAATTTCATCTAAATTGGTCCAGTCGTTTTTGGGTTTATTCATTACAAACATACAAAAATATAAATCTTTCCTCTTTATAATATTATAGTGTAGACGAACCGTTTAAAAACTGCAATTATTATAATGTTTGTTTGACAGGCGCATATTTATCGGTGAAGAACGAGATATGGAGTTCCGCTCTGGAACACATCTTAGGTCATGCCATTGAAAGCTATTGCGTCGATAATTCTCAAGATGCCAAGACGCTCAACGCTCTCATAGATGAAGTAAGTAATATTAATTACAAGTTTGGTTAAAATCGGCATACCATTTTTATTATATTTATTTATTTACTAGCATTGGCCGCGGCTCCGCCCGCGTTCATATGATCAAAAACCAAATTCTTAGGTTTTACATATTAGTATACTCACATTGCAGTTTATGTATAATTTCTCAGAAATGAGACATTTTCCCACGGTAAAAAGTATCCTATATGTTGACCCGGATAACCAGCTATGATCATACCAAATTTCATCAAAATCCCTCCCAGTAGTTTTTCTGTGATGTGGTAACAGAAAGACAGACAAAAATTCTAAAAACTATAGATTCGGCTTCTGTATCGATAATGTCTATTTCAATAAGATTTTCAAAAAAATATTTAATGTACAGATTCGGCTTAGTTACAATTTCATTATATGTATAGATAATTTTAATCAACACACAGTTGCTAATTTTTGATACCATTTAGATAAGAAATAATGTATTTGACCTGTGTATCAATAATGTCTGTGTCAATAAGATTTTCCAAAAAAAAAAAAATTAATGTACAGATTCGGCTTAGTTACAATTATTTTACATTTATAACTCCGGCTAATCAACATGACACCTGGCTCGAATAATGTTTGTGCAATGTACAGTGTGCAAAAAAGTTTTTGTTTCCATTTCACAGTCTCATATGAAAACGAATAATATTTATTTTTTTAAACTTATGCATGTATGTATATTCATAGTATTAAATTTCATAGATGTATCGGATTTAGGTAGTAACTTTTAGTTGTCATTCGATTTATATGGAAATAGGACGAAAATAAATATTCATTCGTATTTTTATATTGGATTTATTAACTGAGGTGCTATTTTGACGATACTTTTGGCTCAGTTTGTAGTGATCCTACTTGCTGTGCCAGCGGTCGCCGATTCGAGTCCCGCTTTGTGTGATGAGCACGAATGTTTGTATTCTAGTCATAGGTATTTATATTTATAATATGTATGTATTTAAAGTTATATTTGTGTAGTCTGGTATCCATAACACAAGCCTCGTAGCTTACCATGGAACTAGATAGCGCTGTATGTTTATGTCCCAACATATTTATATTTTATATTTATTGCTACTGTCTTCGCAAGGGGCGTAGCGGCAAAGTAGCAAGTCACGGGGAAAGCGTCGAGTTCGAGCGAGGTGTCATGTTAATTCGCTCGTCTTGTATAGTAGAAGTATTGCATTGGAATCCGCAGGTGTACACGGACAGAAGGGAGAAACGGCCGGACGTGGCGTGCTGCCAGTTCCTGGAGCACCCGCACCCGGCGCGCGGCCCGCCGCTGCCGCGGGGCTCCGCCGCGTGCTGCGCCCTGAGCGCCCTCGCCGTGACCGACACCGTGGTGTACAACTACCTGGTGGACGAGCTCGCGCTGGAGACCATTCTGCTGGTGCAGACCGATGAAGAGGCCATGCAGTTCTGCCAGCGCGAACAAAACGTGCCAAACAACTGCCGCAAGGTGCGTTAATTCACTCTTTAAGTTACTTTCCAAAATCTGTTTTTGAAGTTATATGTAGGTACTTTGGCACGTTTGGAAAAAAATATGAGAGTAAAATTTTTACGATGCGCGCTGTCAGCCAAAAAGCGATATAATGAAGCTGCATTCCTTTTACAAACAGAGACTTTTGACATACGGTATGAAATCTTTAGCTATTTTTGTTCTGTTACTCCAAGTACACACACACGTTTTTTTATCTGTATGTCTGTATTTCGCCTATCCCTATTAACATTGTCGGATATGCAAATTTGTCATTTTCTTTTTATTTCACTAATCACTCTTAAAAAGTCTCTTCTTTTAGTAGCTGCAACAAAAACATATTTTTTACGAGTAGTTTTTAAAATAGCCACAAGTAATTTTTGTTAACCTAACTTGTACATTTAAAAAAATATCAACAATTCAAACTTTGACGCGCTCTCCTGTAAAGTTGCCGATTTTCACATCCGAAAATGTTAATAGGGATAGGCGATTTATTTATTAAGATGGTTTTAGCGAAAATAGCTATGAGGACTTTTTTGTACTTGGTGGTTTGGTATATTGTCTTTTGTAATTCTATGGTGTAAAAAGCCTATATAAATATATGAATGAATGAATTCATAAATAAATAAAAAAATAAAATATGCAGTCACTGGGTTTGTCGGTTGAAGTGATAACTTGTAACTTTGGAGTAACTGGTTTTTTTTATCTTTTAAATTAATTATTATATGAATAATTAAAATTTCATTATTTGTAAATTGAAATTATTATTATACTGGTTTTCTCATCCATTGGCACTCCGAGCAATAATTAATTATTTACATTTTGATATAATTCATTTACTAATTAAAACATATGACGCTGCGCGTCGCCAGTCCGCGCCGGACTGCGTCGACACGTCACATGTCACACGTAGCATGTCGGTGATGCGAACTCATCAGTTTTGCCCCTGCCAAAAGGTGTTTGCCCACTACACACACGATCCTAGCACGGTCATGGTTTGAGACGTGTAGTGGCCAGACTCCTTAAAGAGGTTTTCACATCAATAAATAACGAAGGTGGTGACGTGTGAGTGCTCCGAGTACTTCCCCGCGCCCCGCTACCGTTGCTACGGCGGCGAGGCGCGTCCGGTGCGCTTCCTGCACGCCAGCGTGGAGGCTGCGCTGCGGCAGCTGCGCGCGGCGCACAGCGAGTGCGCGGCGGCGCGCGCGGCGACTGAGCGCGACGTGCGCGAGCGGCGCGAGCAGTGCGTGCAGGTGCAGGCGCGGCGCGAGCAGGAGCGCGCGCTGGAGCGCGACCTGCGCATGCGCATGCAGCGCCACGAGAGCGAGCTGCGACGCTGCGAGAACGAGCTGCAGCGCACGCACGCACCGCAGCTGCAGGAACGGGTCAGTGATTCAGTGCTTTGGTGCAGGATGCCGCCTTATCTATATTTTTAATTTTTTTAAACAAACGCCTAAAGCTATTTTATATATTTGTCGTTTATGATATCCATATTTAATATTATATAATATGTGAACGTGTGTTTGTTTGTCCTTTTTTCACGTCGTAACCTAGTGATGGATTGGCGTGATTTTTTGTGTGCAGATAGTTGGAGGGCTGAAGATTGACATAGGTTACTTTTTAATCCCCGACGCAAAAAGAGGGGTGTTATAAGTTTGACGTCCATGTCTGTCTGTGTGTGTCTGTCTGTGGCATCGTAGCTCTCAAACGGATGGACCGATTTCGATGCGGTTTTTTCATTTGATAGCCAATTTCTTTGCGGTGGTTCTTAGCTATTTTTGGTTAATATCGGTCCAGCAACTTAAGAGTATAAGCGCTTTTCCAAAATGATGTAAGAAATTTTGGCGTATGATTACTCGATTAAGTGCTTCACGTGTGCCAGTGTAATCGTTAAATGACAATTAATTTGCGGTTTTGGGAGGGGGTTTTAAAATTTTTTAATTTATAATTATTATTGCGGGAGATTATCTCAATTTCACAAGAAAATACACCCATAACAACCCATCATACCTGTGTGTATATAGACTATCTATCCCATACTATTCGTTATAACGTACCTAGAGTTTCGAAGGTCCTGGGTTCGAGATCCGGGTCGGGCCAAGCTTATTTACGGAGTTTTTCTGTTAAAATTATCTCATTAGTAACACTGAGTTGGAATGTTCGCGGTGTTACATTCCCGTGCGTCGTCAGTCCCGCGACTTAACTCTCAGCGGTTTTATCGAAGTATGGTCCCATCGGACTTTCTGATTAGTGATTAATAATAATATTTTTTTATTCAAATACTTTTACAAAGTTACATAATATTTACAAAAATATATTAACCTTAACCTAAGTATAAGAATCCTACCCTGAAATTTCTTTGGCAAATATCGCAATTAAATTATAACAAATCAATAATTAAATAAGGCATCTTACAATCATATATTTATAGAGTATCTTATACGGCAAAAATATATTTGTCAACAACGGTTAACATGGCAACATGTAGTCATAATAACTTTTGTTTAATTTATGCACATTCATTCGTCAGTAATATATATATACATTTTTATAAGTAATAAGTTTTTTTTAGTTTAAAAGTTACTTTATTAAACATATATTACATAACATATTATTCAGTTTTATTTTTCACTTCCTGTGTAATGTATTCTATCTCATTCTCTCGCTGGCTTAATCCTATATATTTATGTGTTTGTCTCTTTCTCGTGTCGCATTTCCGTTTCATCGAGTTTCAGATCACAACAATTCTAAAGAAGTTGCACTTCAAAAACGTAAGATATGGTGTTTTCGCTAAATAAATAGCTTTGTATTTCAGCAAGAGGAGATGAATATATCACAGCAACGGTTACAAAAAGCGCGAGAGAACAAAGATAAAATTGAGCAACAGGAGAGTGAATTAGCCGACAAAATTAAAGAGACCTTGCAAGAACTGAAAGATGTGAAGATGCAGCTCAATCGTGTAAACAATAATATTAAAAATACTGATGTGAGTATAAATAATCGATTTCAGCATTTTATTTGAAACTAATTAATAGTGTTTAAAATTATACAGACATCTTTTTTATTATATCTTCACAGATAAATAAAATTGAAGTGTCTTTTTGTAATGTCAAACTGACGACTTTTTGCTAAATGCATATGAAATAATATACGGTTTACGTATAAGAAAAACACAATTATGTTCCGGCTAATCTCCTAAAAAGGCTAGACTGATTTTGACAGGACTTTCAAGGGCAGATAGCTTGTGATAAAAGGAGTAACTTGAGCTATATTGGAGTCCCTCTAAAAAATTAAAACGTACCTCATTTAACGACGTAATTTACGGTGACTCCTTATTAGAAGTAGTTGGTTGAAAATATAAAACCACCTTATTTAAGGTTAAAAAAAACAATAAATAATATAACCTACAATTTTAAACATTTTACAGGACAGATTGGAGAAGATGCAATCTGAATGTAATAAGAAACTATCGCAGATTGAACTCAAAAGAAAAACTCACAACGATATTAAAAACATCCTGGAGGAAATGAAACGGAAAAATCAAATTGAAATACCTGAGAAGAAAAGGCTTATTGAAAATTTAAAAAATGATGTAATCACACAAGGCTCAAGAATCGAGAATCCTAGGTGAGATTAAAATGTTGTTTTTTTTATGTTGGTAATGGCAGCGCAGTAGTAACGCGTTTGCTTTGGAAACCGAGAGAAGCAGGTTCAAATTCCGGGTCTCGCCTTTGAAATTTCCATGTGCGAATCATTTCCAACATGATTATCACTTGTCTTACTGTGAAGGTCAACATCGTGAGGAAACCTTCACGTCAAGAGAACCTAAAGGCTGTTTTTTAATCTCAGAGACTAAATTGACACATGTAAATGTCAAATTTACAAATAATGCAGCCAGCTCATTTGTGCAGTGTTGTGCCTACGATAACGGTTTGTTTAATCGTAACTTTTTATCCTTATTAGACGATTCGCTTCAAACTTTTATATTATTACGACGACACGTTTGGCTCAATTTGTAGCGACCCTACTTGCTGTGCCAGAGGTCGCGGGTTCGTGTCCCGGTGAGGGCATTCATTTGTGTGATGAGCACGAATATTTGTACTCTAGTAATTATTTTTTATTTATTTATGTATAATAAAATAAAGTAACAGAATGTCGAAAATGGATATCTTATCTCTCTAAGAGATTTCTTACAGAAACCTTTCAGATGTGAGAAAATAAGTTAATTTGGTGCGGTGTACGTATAGTATAGCATTAAATGGACTTGAATGAATTAATCTTAAAATATGTCAACTAAAAACGTTCAATGTGTTCCAGACCAATAGACGTACTGACAGCGTTACTGCAAGACAAAGAGGCGGAGCTGAGCTCGTTCGCAGACGAGCAATACGATCGCGAGCGTGTGCGCGTGGAGCTGGACATCGCCCGCGAGAAGTACGAGACCGTCAGTAAATACCTGGAGCAACTCGAGCAGCTTATTGAGGAGGTACTCAGATCAAATCGGCTTCTACGACCACTTTTGAATCGTCAATGAATGAATGAATAACTTTTTATTGTACACCCAAAAAAAGAACTACTCAAAGAATAAAGAAAATATACTAAATATAGAACAAGGTACAAGAGGCGTCCTTATCACTAAAACAGCGATTTCTTCTAGGCAACCTTTAGGTGTAGGAAATAGTACTAAGATAGAAGGGGCGCGAATAATAAATAAAGGGACAGTAGGAATAGTATATATTTATACATATACGTATCATACTTACATAAATATATAGTAAACACAAGTAAAATATAATTGACCAATAAATACATAAATACTATACCTATATTATACATATATAAATATAAAAAGGCAAGTTTAACAAAAATTATACTAAAGTTAATAAAGATAACAATAATACATACATACATTGTTCAATTTTACATTTTGAATTTAAATTAAATATCAGTATGTAAGTCCGTAAGGAATCTACCACCGGCCCGAGAGGCAGTTTTTTTGAGAATAGCCGGCGAGAAACTCAACAGATGCTCTTTTTAAATATAAGTACCTGGGCCTTTGAGCTTCGCTCGGAGTTTTTAGCCAAGAAAACATTACTCGAAAACACGCGTTTTCTCAGACATAAAACTAATCTAGATCGATTTATCGCCCCCGAAACCCCCTGTATACTAAATTTTATGAAAATCGTTGGAGCTGTTTCCTAAATTCAGATTATATATATACAAGAATTGCTCATTTAAGTATATTAGATTATAATTTACAATATATCAATACAATAATAATTATGATCTTATCCTGTGTGAGTATTGACTAGTAGTAAACCTACACATTTGCATCAAATAAAAGTTATTGGTTCCTAAAAATTAGTAGCTCCTGAGATTAAGCGTTCAAACAAATAATCTCTGCCTATTATAATATTTAGTATAGATTATACCTACAGATTTCTCATATATAAATTTTAAAAAAATCATCCCCATAATAATAGGAATAATTTAGTTTTGGAGGAAATTTTAATTGGGTGTAACCTTTGTGTTTTAGTTAGAAAATAAATTATACTAGAGTTCGCGGAGAGGTCGAACTTCGACCATGATTATTATTGATTTTTTTTATTTATAAAACTAAAGCTCGTCAATAGCTATTAAACTAAAACTAAAAATTAACAGATCAGTTCACAAACAAAATGTTTATTTTAATTAATTTCATGTATCTATAATATATTTTATATAAAAATATTAGCTTTCTACACTATATCTCCATATAAACTTTAACTGTGTCAATTTTCACATTCCTCCGTCCGCGTAATTTTCTTAAAAAGGAATACAAAGTTTTTGCTTCACATATTAATACATAATTATCAATTTGATCACAGACTTTAACAATAAACAAAAGAGTATACATATATGCGTGTGTGTGTGTGTCAAGTACATGGTAGTGTGTGTAATATTTTTTTATTGCTTAAATGTATTTTTTATGCATAATTTAAAAAAAATATTAGCATTTTGGACTCCTCTATATAAACTATAAATGTGGGAATTCTTCACGTTTTAATATATAGATAATATAAAACATAACACGTAACTTTCCAGATGACGAAGACGGTGGACACGCACCTGCGCTCGTGCCTGCTGCGCCTCCACACCGTCAGTCTGCACGTGCAGAACAACTTCAAGGCAATCCTCGACATGCGTCGCATACAGGTAGAAGAAAGTGTAGCTAGCATAGTATAGACTTTTTTTGATGTTTGGAAATACATTTACGATGTAAGACTCCCCTATTACTCACTAAAACCCACCGCAACCTCCCCTATCTTAATGTGGCGTCGCAGGATCGCTTACGCATTCAACTACGACGCCCCGACGGCAGGTCTGCTGAAGCAGACCACAACAACCCAAGGGGTTGGTCCAACAGTCCACTTTGCTATCAGAAAAATACCAGGAGCAACCCACCCCAGCAGCATGGCACACCGCCCATCGAGGTGGGCCACCTTTCTGTGTGATTATTGGCTTCGCATCCGGCTAGATTGCCGGACGCTAATGAAGTTATTACGTATTTTTATTGAATTTTTTTATTCATCACAGACTATTTCTCAACAGTTTTGTTAATTTGTATAATAAAATTTGATTTGGTATAATTTGAGTGACCCAGCAGTATAAAATAAGTTGGCTGTACTGGAAGCAGTTGTCTCTACTGGCAGCCCTGCTTTAACCCCATAAATTGTCACTATATAGTACAATAAATAAATAAAAAAAATGTTATATTTATTACAGGGACAACTGCACATAGACAATGTATCAAAGAAGCTATGGTTCGACCAGGGCGGGCGCCAGGCATCGGGCGGGGAGCGGACGTTCGCGCTCGTGGCCTTCCTCGTAGCGCTGCAGGAGTGCGTCGATCTGCCTTTCTTCTTTATGGACGAGTTTAACGTGTTTCTGGTAAAAGACGCAAACTGTTTTTTTTATACTGTATTCGCCGAATGAGCCAAGCAAAGATTTTGCGCTTCCACGTGATTAGTTGCAGATAAGACGCTTAGGCCGCGATTACAATGCAAGTCATAATTAGTCCGTCGTTGTATTCCGTACCGTTCACACGTCTCTCGTGTAGTTACCTGATTTATTATCAATGTAGAAGACAGTGGTACGTCGGAAAGCGAAAATTAATAAATAATGTATATAAATATTTAAAAATACAGTTAAAGTAAAAATACAGTTAATGTTGATTTTATTTTATTACAAATTATTAATAATTTCTCACTAAAGCATTAGCAACATGAACGAGCCTTATGATTTCAAACCAGTTTGCAATCGTTAGTGGGCGGAGCTAGACAATTTTCTGCCCTTATCAGTTTATATGCCAATGTGGAACAGAGAAATCGCTTTGCATGGTTCACTCCGTGAATAGAGTATAGGTTTAATAAGATATAATTGCTTTGTTGTTGTGTTTCATTTATTAGTATAATAATATTATATAATTCTATACTAAATATTACGTTTAAAGACCTTCCGGCTGCTTATGAACTGATAAGCAGCTTCGAGGAGTAAAATTTGTATGCTAAAAAGTGTAAAAAAAATACTAAAGCAACAGATAATACAAAGAAAGACCGAGAGTTTTTTTCTGTTAGTCATCAGTTTGTTTTGATTTGTATATATATTGTGACCGTAGGACGGCGTTAACTACAAGAAAGCTGTGGAGTTGCTCCTAATAGCTGCGCGCAAGCGTCCCGCCTGTCAGTACGTGTTCATCACTCCCAACGAGCCGCCCGGCCTGCGCTCTGACACCGACCTCGACATACAGACGTAAGCACACTGAGTATCATACGCATGCACGCGCACACATACATACGCATATACATTACAAGCGGCTCACTTTCGCTTCGCTCGGGCTCGTCCCTAGCTTGCTTCCCGATACAAACTTTCATCCCTATTTTCACCCCCTCAAGGAATGACTTCCAGAGTAAAAAGTATCCTATGTCCTTTCCAGGGTCTGAAACTATCTTCTTACCAAATTTCATCTAAATCGGTTCAGTAGATCCAGAGATTACCCCCTACAACGTCACAAACTCACAAACTATCTGTTTATAATATTATAGTATAGATAATAATTATAATATTACTGCTTTGCATTACAACAAAACAGGTATTATGTGCTGAATAAAACACAGCGTTACGATGAAGAAAGCTGTTGTCTGAACCTGCCTTTAATTAAGTATCTATGGTAAAACTTACCTAGTTATCTATGGTTTTATATCTGTCTCTTTCTCTCACCAGTGGGCTTCATCTCCCGTCTCAGAAGCATGTCCTAAAGTTTCATAGAGTCTTCATCTCACCAGCAAGAACATTGCTGTAACGCTGTGTGTTTTGTTCAACACATAATACCTGTTTTGTTGTAATGCAAATCAGTAATATTATGTGTCTTTCTAAAACACACAGCCTTACAATGAAGACCTGTTTGGTATTATATCTGCTGGTGGTAAACACAAACGCTATGATGAGAATAAATTATAAAACAGTTTTAAAGAAAATCAGTTTAATTATCTAATAAAACTAAAATAACATTATAAACAACACTTAATAACTTATAAGTCACAACTTCTGTTAATCTATAAAATCTTTAATATCAACAACAACAAAACACTAAAAGTAATATTGAATTAAAATAAAAAGTTTTAAAATCAACAATAAAAGTAATTCTTAAATAATAATAATATCAAAGATACATAAATCAGTTCTTTCATTAAATCTTTGTCATCATGACTATGGTATGTATAATAAATAGACATAATATTTAAAAATTAATATATATTTATCAATTAATAAATAATATTTAAATTAACTATTTTCTTAACAGTCAGAAAATTTGCCAAAAGACCTTATATATATTAGTAACATTTGTACATAATAAATCAACACTGGAATTAACATAATCCTTATTGTTTACTGGCCGACAGTAAAACTTTCTGAATGTCTCAATGCTTTTCCAGTTTCCTCTATTAAGTATCTCCTGTCCAGGTCTATTCTCAAATCAGCTCCTTGAGGCAACAACTGATCTGATACTGCCTGGAGGGTATCAATATTGGCATCTTTAAAAATACTACATATACAACCTGCAATCACAGTCTTTGAGGCTGGCCTTAGCTTTTCTGACAGAAAAATGAATAGGCTTGTAATGTTCTTACCTGAGTTCCTTCTACTTTGAGATTTAATTATAAGATCCTTAATATGTCTGACTGGGCAAACATGAGGATCTGGATGCCTCCACGGCAACCAACCTGATTCTCTGTGTACTTGATTGTCAGTTTTGACCCAAATCTAGGCCACAGAATTACCTTATTATCTTTAAAAATAAGATTCTCTGGACAGTCATCCAGGAGGGTTAGGTCATGAATTCTGCGACCTGAAGTAAAAGTATCAAGGCTGTTCGCCTGAAAATATCAAATAAATGAACCAGAATTTAAACTACACATTAACCAATCATATAAAATTTTGTGTCCCATATTGGTAAATTCTTTACGTCAGGTTTAGCTATAGAAACGGCTTTTAAAACCTGAATAATAATGAAAGGTCTACTCCTGATGTTGCACAGTATGTGGAAACAGCAGATTTATGTAAAATTATAGTTCTATAGGCAATTTATCTACTAAAATTAGTTGTGCCAAAAATCTTGCAACTTGATGATTTTTACAACACCAGGATAGCCATCGTTTTTAATTGAGGCATTATAAGATATTAATGTAGATGTCTGCCAGCTACTTTTTAATAAGCTTTGTTCCTCTGTGGTTCAGAATGCAATCGGGTCAGCTCACCCCCAATTTTCCAAACCATTAGAGACAACTCGTCCACTTGTGGGGCCAGTTGCTTGTAGTCCGATCTATCAAGACCTTCCTTCCGCAGGTTCTTTATTGAAATTGGTTCTGGTATCGCTCTCGACCGCAGGTCGGGGAGCCAGAAGCACTTGGTCCACTCAGGTGTTATTAGGATATAAACTTCCTTCACGTTGTTTAAATGCGCAAGGACTCTGGGTATTAAGCTGGGTGGGGAAAATGCCCATCTCAGCTGCAAATCTTTGATGGCTGAAAGCGTCACAAAAAATTGCGCAACCATCTCTGGAATCCAATGCTAGGTACTTTGCAAACACTGCTGACTCTCTTGACGCGAATAAGTCTACGTCTGGGACGCCCCAATTTTGAATAGAGCTTCCGTTGCCTGGGGTACTAGGTGCCACTCTGGTACTTTGCGGCCCTTTGATAGGCGATCCGCGATTCCGTTTAACCTCTCCGGGAGGTAAGTGGCTGATAGAGTTATTTGTAGTCTTGATGTTGGAATGACAAATGTTGATGTGGAGCCCACTTAACTGAAATACAAATGTTGTTTAGTTCTGATCCCCAGCCTGCATCCGCTGTATCTGAGGATAGGTAATGGAGTGACACTCTTTTTTATTATTGGTAGTGAGCTATGATCCACATTTTCCAACCACCATTTGAAGTTTAATTGAGCAGGTAATGGTAGGCTTTTTCTTTCCCTTAATCGGTTTTGTCTGAACTCCTTCAGAAACAGTTGTAATCTTTGACATGTAAACGGTCTTTGGGAACTGGATAGTTTGCAAAGTTGAGCAAACCTAATAAACTCTGAGCATCTTTCAGAGAACAGTTTCCAGTGCTCAAAACCTTGGAAAGAAATATTTTTATTTTTGTTGCCTTCCTGGATGGAAGTTTCACTCTCTTTTGTTTAGTGTTCCCTAGTAAGCCTAGATATTATACCTCCTGAGAAGGCTGCAGAACAGACTTCTTGTAGTTTACATGCCATCCCAAGGTTTCTAATGTTCTCAAGGTTTCCGCAACCTGTGACACACGTACTGGTTGGTCCTGGTTGACCAAGAAATAATCGTCCAGATAAACTAATATGCACCACCTTTATACTCAAAGGATTTCCGCAACCCAGCTTGAGACTGTGGCAAACATCTTAGGGGCTGATGACAGACCAAATGGTAGGGTCAACTGAAGAAGTTCATTGTTTTATATCACCCTTAGAAACCTGCGCGCCTGTGCAATTGGTAGGTAAAAAAATAGGCCTGGTGAAAGTATCTTCACTAGCTAATTGTTTATTTGTAAAAATTTTGCTACATCTATCTGTGTAATTAGTTGAAAATGTTTCACTGCTACATAAGATGGCTCCCAATCCGCCTTCGCCGTGATATGCATATCCTTTCATTCCTCTTCAATATTCTTAATGATCCCAATTCTCCTTCATACCTTTGTTCTCGCTTCCAAATTCTCCCTACTCCCACTCGTTCCAGGCGGCCTTACATTACTGCGATGCTTGACATACCCAAGAGCAACACTTAAGTTCTTTCTACAATCTTTTTCGGTGTATGCCGCATTGCTCTGGAACAAACTTCCGAAAGACATCCAATTAAGCCCCTCTATAACTGCCTTTAAAAAGAAAATAAAACAGCACTTTCTCACCCAAGTTATTCCACAATTATATTAACTACTATTATTATGCATTATATTATATAGATATGTATTTGTGTATGTAGTAGTATGTACATATGTTATAGTATATAATATGTATGTTTTGTTATATGTATCTATAATATATATTTATTTAAGTATTTACATTTGAGTTACTGCACTTTAGCCTGCATTTTAATACTATCTCTCTAACTCACTTAGGTTGACTGGAAGAGATCTCTTCTAGATATAAGTCCACCTTTGCTAACTAATTTTATTGTTTGTTACTCTCTGTATTTTACATATAAGTGCAATAAAGAATAGTATATATATATATATAAGATCTGAGTCCTCCGAGGTCAAAGATGGGATGCAGACCCCCATCTAACTTTCTCACTTTTCGAAGGAAAAATATAAATAAATCATCCAACAAAGGAATCCTGCGTTCATTTTTAGAGGTGCCTCTAATATATTTTTCTGCTTTAATTGAAGAATCATGTCCGTCATATCTTCTCCCTGGTAGCAAAAAAATTATTATTTTTTTATTTTATTTCTATTTATTTTTATTCTATTTTATTATATATTTATTTTTGGTTAACGTAAATGGTTAACTAGAAATTGTACATGAGGTTTCTTTGAGAATAGGATTCGAGTACAGTTATTAATTTCATTATGTAGCTGCTGGCTCCGAGCTGCTGCCACATATGAACCTAATTTTTAGGCCAATCCCCCTGACATTCCTGACCTGATGGTCAACCTTGTTTACTACTTGGGGGTGTGTTTTGTGTAATTTCTGCAAAAGGGCTGGTTAATATTAAATTTAGGATTTTGTTTCTTTTGTGATTGTGATTTATAATCTTTAATATTTGAATTATTTGATTTGAAATGTCTCCTCTGCTGAGATTGTAGTGTCTCTAAGAATCTTTTTTTTTTTTCATTTTTTTTTTAACATAAGAAGGTGTGTTAAGCCACCTGAGAGCCACCTAAGGGAGGCTGCATGGCTTTACAGCTAAAAGACATTCTTGACTTTTGTAAGTGTATTTCATAAATTTGGATTAGTAATCTCTTTTAAAATATGGTCCCGTTTTACCTCAATGCACTTGGCCCTTTTACCCCAGATTATTTGCACTATAGTTTCAGAATTTTTGTAAGATAGTGACTCCGGGTCAAATGTACAAGTAAATTTATCAAACAGTGTGAATTAATATTGGCAGCTGTCCAGCCTAGTAAATCTTGTAAGCTTGATCTCAACAACTATCTCAGCTCTAAGATGTTATTTGATCACATGGCTAATAATTTTTAATTTAATATTATATTAAATAATATTTATGATTTAAATTTTAATTGTTCAGTGGAGGCAAGATAATCTTTATTTTTATCAAAATGACACAACTCTTCATTAACTTTTAAGACTTATAAAACCAGTACAATTGTAAATTTATCTTATAATAGATCCCATTCTAAACAGTATTTTTGTAGATTACCTAACTCCTCTAAGAGATCTTTATCTAAAGTTAAGGGATTTGATAAAAATTGAGATGTACCTAGATGGAGTATCATTTTGTTGTAGACCAATTGATTAATGTTACATGTTTGATAATTAACATACTAACCTCAGTAGGTAAGCTTGTAAGATATTGAGATTTGAGACATAATTATATCCTATTTGTTGAATAATGGTATCTATTCACGGATTTGAACATGTTTAAACTTGTATAATGTATATACTTACTAGGCATTTGTCGTCTTTTGTTGGGCGGAGGTGACGCTATACCCTCCTCATCCTCCGAGGATGAACAAGATGACGAGTCACGAGAACTCATTTTGTTCGAAAGCCGGTCTCCATCCGAAGTATTAACTTTCGAAGATTGTTCACCTCCAAAACTTACCGTCTCGATTTATTCCGAATTCATCACTACTACAAATCACTACTTTATGTTAAAAAGTTAAAATACGTATACGTATTTGACGCTGTTCGATAATTTAACACAATATTTTAATGTATTTCAAGAGTATTTTCGAATAACTTTAACTTAAAAAATTTTGCTATGTCTTCGCGGCAAAATTCACAAACGCTATGAAACTTTAGGACATGCTTCTGAGACGGGAGATGAAGCCCGCTGGTGAGAGAAAGAGACAGGTATAAAACCATAGATAAGTTTTACTATAGATACTTAATTAAAGGCAGGTTCACACAACAGCTTTCTCCATCGTAACGCACAGTGTTTTAGAAAGACACATAATAATAAATTATTTATTTCAACCATCAAAGGATCATATTTTGTTAGTAAAGGCACACAATAACTTAATGTTAGTAGCATACTTAACCTACTTAATCTTAAATCTTATCTAAGAAAGGCTCAATTTGTCAACACTCGCACCATTTGACAAAGGTGAAGCAAAAAAAAAATTTTTTTAGCTTGAGGGTAGAATTTGTAGCTTATAAAAAAACAAAATTATTGTAATATAAAAAAAACTTCAACATTTTGAGGTGGCCCACTCTGAGTTCAAAATAAGTAATTAATTTGAATTTTTGGTTTAAATGAAAATTATTTGCTATCGCGTGATCATGTTTGAAAACATTCAAGAATTGACGAATATAGTCATTTTCTACTCCACTTTCACTGTAATGCAAAAAAAAAATAACATGTTATTTTTTCATTTTTTTTAATTGTAATATTATATTATATTGCATTATTAAATATTATATATTATAGTATTTAATAATGCAATATTATAGTGAAAGTTGAGTAGAAAATGAGTATATTGGTCAAGCCTTAAATGTTTCCAAAGATGATTAGACGAAAAAAAACCCATTCAAACCAAAAATTTAAATTATTTGAAAAATCCACTTCAGTGTTAAGTAAAAAAAAATTATTTAAAAAAAAAGTTTTTTTATAAGCTACTAATTCTACTCCTAAGCTAAGAAAAAAAATTTTTTTTCGCCCTACCCTAATACATATACATACGTACATAAACATACACGCATACACACGTACACACATTTTTCTATGCTTACACACGCACACGCTTACACGCAAGCATACACATATGCAAACAACTACACATACATATTATGTACAATACACTTAGTAACAATTTAAATAAGAAATTCCCATTTTTTTTGTTTCAGAATGAGTGCTCTGGTTGAACACCGCACATAAGCTGTTTTATTTTTATGCTTAAAAGTGTGTTAGCATATCAAGAACATATATGAACCAAAGCCAACAAAAACTTCAATAATGAATAAAAACATTTATCAAAACTTTTAATAATACTATGAAGTATATGTTAACACGCTCTACGTACATTACTTATAATTTTAAGTTCACATTTTTCTTATAAGTTCATAAGAGCTCATAATGTATTTGAGTAAGATAATTCTTCATTTCATTTACTTTTTAATTTTAATATAAAAGTAAATTTGTTTTGTTAAAATTGTCCATGTGCCTTATGTACCAAATGTAAAACACTTTAAACCAAAAACCCTTTTTACCAAAAATTCAACATATACGTATGTGGTAATTGCATTATATACCCAACTAGCATTGCCCGCGGCTCCGCCCGCGTTCAGATGACCAAAAACCAAATTCTTAGGTTTTACATATTAGTATACTCTTACATTGCAGTTTTTGTATTTTTCTCAAAAATGAGATATTTTTCCGCGGTAAAAAGTATCTTATATGTTGACCCGAATAACCAGCTACCATCATACTAAATTTCATCATAATCCCTCCAGTGGTTTTTCCGTGATGCGGTTACAGACAGACAAAAATTCTAAAAACTGTAGATTCGGCCTCTGTATCGATAATAATGTCTATTTCAATAAGATTTTCCAAAAAATATTTAATGTACAGATTCGACTCAGATAGAATTTTATTATATGTATAGATTATTGTTCAATATGAAGCAATCTTTGTATATTTGACACTATACTCGGATATGCAATTAAGATCTAAAGTTTAAATAAAAGTGTTCCCAATTTAAAACAATAACCTCTTTTATATTACTTATAACTAAATATAACATCAAAAACTGCAAAATTTGTTTATGATATATATAATGTAACGCAGAAGCTCTCAACATTTGGCTCTTAACCCATATTTTATTTATATATTTAATATTTATAGTTAAATTTCATCTCCGGGTATGGTTAACTGCTTTTATATAAACAATACTATAGTTATTCATTTAATTATATATTTTTGATACTTAATTTTTTCATATATTGTAAGGTTTTGTATGGATAAATAAAACAATTTGAATTGAAGTCTAACTAGTGTTATATTTTCCTTTCTCTATAAAGAGAATAGATTTTTTTGTTTGTTTGTACTGAATAAGCTCCGAAACCACTCAACCGATTTACATGTTTGGTAAGAAGATAGATTGAGACCCTGGGAAGGACATAGGATAGTTTTTATCCCGGAAATCATCCCTTAAGGGGGTGAAAGTTTGTATTTGGAAGCAACCTAGAACTACAAACTCGAGCGAAGCGAGGGTGAGTCGCTAGTGTTTTATAACTTATGAGTACCTATCGACCTTATACTTAATGCCCTTTGACATGTGGGCAAGGGGCTCTTGTTTATATATAATAGACTAATTCAAAAAAACCGACTATTTTTTTTTTTTTTTAATATTGATAATATTGTCAGAAATGACGAAAAAAAAATCCTGTGAAAGTTAGAGCTCTTAAAATTGAATGTTTTACAAAAAAGTCCTATTAACTTTTCTCATAAAGTTGATGGTTGCGTCGGAAAATTAGAAAAATGTAAAAATTTTGAATCAATTCATCTTTAGGGTTGAATAACTTTTGAAAAAGTGAATATATCAAAAAATCATAAGAGACCTTTTTTGTAGAGCGTTCAATTCTCTACAAGAATATGTTCTGACTCAACCAATCCGATGACTTGTTAAAGAGCTACAGAATTCCAAAGTAAGAAAAAAAAATTTCCCACGTTAATCAAATGGGAAATCGAAATTTTCCACTCGGCACCTCTTAATATTAATATTAAGAGCTCTAACTTTCACAGGATTTTTTTTTCGTCATTTCTGACAATATTTTCAATATTAAAAAAAAAAAAAAAATAGTCGGTTTTTTTGAATCAGTCTAATATATAATATTGTAATTTTGAATAATTTCATATTTTATCAAGAGGCATTATTTAAAATGATCGGCCAATATTTAAATATCTTCATAAAACTTATGATGATCAAAATAAACTGAAAATAATGTAATAGATATAAATCTTATTTACAAAACATATAACATACAAATGTTGCACAAATGTTTTAATAATGTACCCGCCATCAACTGTATATATTTAAAATAATATTGTAACATTTATTAGTAACTCTTGATAATTCCTTTCGAAATTTTAACAAGAAAACCATCTCTTAGTCAAATATTAGAAACAGGACTACCATAAACTATATATATATATATATATACAACTGCACCCAAGGCTCAGAATCGGTTAAAAAAACGGTTAATTTCGATAATGTTATGGTTAATTTATCGTTCGTTTATTAATGGGTTAATAAATAAGATTAAGCTTAGGTTTTGATTCCGAAATACCCGGTTATTTCTAGAAACGTACAAGCATCTTTCTAGTTTCTACTACGCAATTTACCATTACAAAAGATTCGCCAAATATAAGTAAACAATTCAACAACTTATTTTAACCCGAACCCTGGTTTTTTGTACCCCTTGTTATTTATATAATCTTTATTAAGACTTATAAACTTTATATATATAATCTGTGTTGACACTTGACACTTGACAAATGACAATCGAGTCAGTTCTGACAATTGAAGTGAGTTCTGACACAGTGCAAAATAAAAACAAAAAAGAATTGAATTAAAACATAGTGGTTAAATTCTCTTTGAATTAAATAACAATACGAAATAAACAGAATACATTTTAAAATATATAAAGGAATATTATCAAAGATCATGGCATTTGTTTACCAAGGGGATGCAGACTTGGAAATGAAAGCGAAAAAAGGTAAAATATGTGACACAAACAATTTATATTAAGTTATCCTTTGAACAAAATTTAAAAAAATATACTTGATTTTTAGCTGCTGAACGTATATCGGAAAATATGCACATAGTTGCAAATGAGCCATCCCTAGCCTTGTACAGATTACAAGAACATGTTCGAAAAGCCTTACCTCCTATGGTTGAGAGAAGAGTCGAAGTTACCAAGTTGCAACATGAGCTACAGGGAAGATGTTACGATGTGGAATATGCGCTAAGGTTAGTTATCACTAGTATATCTGTATAAGTGAAAGATTTTAAAAATTAATGTTAAAAGTCATATAATTTTAAAAATTAAATTATGTATACTTCGACCGGATTTACAATTATTAAATGATACAATATTTTCTTTCAGTGCTGTGAAATCAATGGACGGTGCAGTTACAAGCTTTAAGAATATACAGGAAATGTTAAAACAATCTATATTTTTAAAACAACAATTAAAATATGAAGAAGCTAGGCGAAATAAAAAAGATACAAGTTCTGTTTACAAGCGTCTCTCTGCTCACATTGTTTTAGACCTTCCAGATCTTTCTGAATTTTCTATGATAAGAGAAACCACTAATAGGTTAGAGAATATAATGACTCATGCAAGGGGCTCTAATGCAGAACTGCACAGGTCACACACCACCTTACATTAAAAAGAAAAAAAAAGTTTATTCAAATTTACAGTATTAAATCAATAAATTCTAAGTCATTATGTTAAAAATGAAATTTAAGTTATTTTAACAATTGAAATAATTCAAATTGAGTATAGCATAATATCTTTAATCTATAGGAGTTCAAATTAAGAACTCCAATTGAAATTTTTAAAGTAAGACATAAATCTCATTCTATCACTTTACAGTTGAGTATCTTCTAGTGCCATGGGTAAGCTCTATGGTATGTGAGGCACTGTGTTATTATATGAAATTAGCTACTCACCCTCGCTTTACTCGATTTCGTCCCTAGCTATGTTTTAACGGTTAGTATGGAATAGATAGACTATATATTACATGATATAGCCTTCCTCAATAAACGGGCTATCAATTGCAAAAAGAATTTTTCAAATCGAATTAAAAGTTCCTGAGATTAACATGTTCAAACAAACAAACTCTGCCTCTTTTTAATATTAATTTATATGAAATAGAAAACACAGTAATAAACTTTTGAAAACTAGCTTTCACTATGAGATCAAATAGAATCTATATCCACTTTTTAGTTATGTGAAGTGGTGAGTTATACACAAGTATGCCATTCTCTTAGACTTGTTTGACTAAACTAACAATTTTTACTATTTTTAAGATATAATCATAGCTTGGATGATGGTTCATCATACTGCTAAGGCAACTTATATTTCTAGGTTGTGGGTTCTATAGCTTGAATTTGTATATAGTTACAACATGACATAACATGTTAAAAAATGACATTTTTCTGTACTTCTGACTATACAATTAATCTACTCTTTAAAATGAAACAGAAAATGCCATGCAATCTTTTAGATAAGTAGTAACTAGTAAGCCAGTGATGATATCATACAAGATGTACCTATGTAAGTTAATTCGAACAAAAATGTTCTATATATACTTTTAAATTTAGAATTTTTAGTACTATATCACTTTAAGACCTGTTCACACTTTGCAATTTTATTAATGAAACAAGATGTTGATCACCTTAAGCTTTATTAATAGCTTTGATCCACACAGATATATATTTATAATGGAGTTGGCAGAACAATAAAGAGTTATTATAATTGAACTTAAAATATCAAGAATAAAAAGTATGTAACTTTTCTGCTTTAACATTTTTACGTTTGCTGCCTCTGTTTTATTAATATTTATCTATGGTAAGATTGCTATCATGCTTATAACTAAAATGCTTGATAAATAAACCATTTTTTACTAACTTGATGCTTTTCTTTTGAACTAATGCCTACACTCACATGTTTGTTTACTTTTATATGTAGTAAAAATATGTATTGTATTTATATTGTAAAAATGTTTAGTAGGGAAGCCCAAGAGGGGATTTTGGGATTTACTCAAGCGCGGCAGATTAACATAATCAAATTTTATAAGTTAGAAATACTTGAAACCTTCAGTTAAGGTATGGTGGGCTAATTACATCCCGAAAAGTCTGCAATTCAATAATTTGCCGATTTCCAAAAGCCGAAGAGGCAAAAATCGTAAAAGACGATTCCAAAAATCCCAAAATCCCCTCTTGGGCTCCCCCAACGCCCCCACTATTAAATGTGCACTCATTATTAATAATATATGTATATAGTAACATAATTAACAGCCAGCAATTGTTATAAAATATAAAGTAAGCTATTTGATAGTATATCAGATTACTACTCGTAGTAATACACCCAGGGTGTATTAGAAGGTTGTGTTTTACAATACATACTAACAAAACAAAACACTAAATAAATATAAATTTGTAAGCTTAAGGTTTACATATATATAATGAACATCTTACATCAATCTCGTATTCGTTCACATTTTTTGACTACATGTCAAAATAATATTTAAAATTATTGCTAATCTGAAGCTTAAATTATTCTATTTAACAAACATGACATCCTAAAAATTTATATTTTTATTATAAGGGCAACATATTACAATAAAAAAAAACATGGATAAATTAAGTCATTCCTTCTTTTTAAAGTCAGTTAAAAGTTACGAAATAAGTAGGTACAATCGTATTAATCTATTTGTTAAATATGACAGACCAAGGTAATTCTTTTAGCTTTATAACATTAAACCTCTTTTCGAAAGGCAGTAGTTTTTCCAACGTTTGTTGTTTTGGATTAATCTTTGGTTTTTGAGAAAAAAGGTAGCTGTAGCAACAAGATTTTTGTGGTTCAACATATTTTCTACCGCTCTCGTGGCTTAAAATTGAATTGTAAATGTAATCTATGGGTATAGCTGATACGATGTAAGAGTCGACTTGCTTGTTTTCAGCTTTAAGTTTCTCCATTTTGTTGAAAATGCTAGCCCAGTCTAAATCTGTGTCTAATACTTGCACATTCACTAGAGCCTGCGAAGTGGATGTAAATTAAATAAAACGGAAGTTTCTATTGTGTTTTCAATAAAAGTCAGTATAGGCGCCCATTATTAACTGTTTCAAAAACTTTTATTGACAACACTAAAATGAACAGACAACACTAAACGAAAAAAATAATAGAATTAGTTGACAAACAGGAGAAAAACGTAGTAGGTAATTATTGTTCTATGTTATACAATTATTATATTTTATTAAAAAACTTGACATTTTTCTGATATCGAAGCAATCAGTAATCTTTGAAACAAAGTGAATATATCTAGACTAACCCCAGAGACATCATTTATGACAATATTCTTGAAATACGTTAAAAATATAGATTGAATGTTAATTTCATCTTTCAGATTGAGAACTACTGTGTATCCTTTTTCGCTATAGCGCTCCACAAGGTTGTCTACTTGATCAATATCATAGATGCGACCGTCCACAAGAATAGCTAAACGGTTTGTTACTGGCAGGTGACTTTCAACACTGTTGACAAAATATATACATTAATAATTATTTCCATTAAGAAGAGAATTCCAATGTGATGATGATGATGATGTTCTCCTGACCGATTCCGGCCACGGCGGCCAATCTCATTGAGACTAGCCAACTGCGCATGAGATATTATAGTGCAGCGCGTGTACGCGCAGACACAATGTGCACTCTCTATTCCTGTCACTCTCATACTCCGGTGGGACGACCACTCGACACGACCAGTGAGAGTTAAGGCGCAGGACCGACGGCTTTACCTGCTCTCCGAGCAACGGGGGTGAAACACCGCCAACTTCCCAACTCCGGGCTGCTACTGAGGCTTACTATACAGAGAGACTCAATAACTAAACTTGGCCCGACCCGGGACTCGAACCCAGGACCTCCGGGTGTGCAGCCGTACCTGCTAGCCACTACACCACCGAGGCAGTCAAATTCTAATGTAATGACCTCCGGAGTCGACGACAAATCTCACAGAGACTAGCCATCCGCGCAAGGCATTAAATAAAGTAAATAGTAAAAGCACGCGTAAACAAGTGTACTCTCTATTTCTTTCAAATATCGCCAGCTTTTCAAGTCAGGGTTGTTAGATATTGAGAAATTCTTAACACAATAACTAACTATACTTGGTCAGATCTAAGATTAAGAAGAGTGGGTTAGCTAAGCTTCTAAGCTATTAGATAAAAAATGATTAATTAAGATGTTGCTCACAAAAACCTACTTACTACTCTTCTCATAATTTGCGCAAAAAAACCTACTACTCTTCTCATAATTTGTGTTTTTGGTACGACCATAATATTAGCAAAAATTAATAGTTAACGAGGTTCGAGTTCAGCTTGATTTTTGTATTAAATATAGCTAAAGTTCGACATCACACTATATATTAACTAAATGAAAAAATCTAATTGTATTCGCATACATTATATATAATAAGATAAATATATTTATTCGTATTAGAAATAAATTAATATGTATTGAGTATACCTGCTGGAGCTCATGATGACTGCATGACCACGTTTTCTCAAATTATACAAGATACAATACATAGCTCTTCGAACTGAGTACTTTTGGTACGCGGTACATTCTTCGAGAATCACAATAGGCGGAGCTCCGACGACGGCGGCAGCGAAATGTAATCGAGCGCGTTCATTTGCTGATAGATCGAGTATAAGAGTGCCAACTTCTTGGTGAAGTTCTGTTAAAAGTAGCAGCGAAAACATGAATTTCAAAATAAGCTTTTTTGTCACTAAAGAACTTTCTTTTCAACTTGATGAAAAAGCTTTCAATAAACGAGTGGAACACTTCTACACTTGAATATACTGGTAGGATGTACCTAATGACTAATATATACATTAATTTTAAAGACTGAGTGAAGTTGCGCACTGATTGAATCTGACTGATAATCTTTTTAATTTTAATTACTTATTTTAGATCTAGTAATACTAATAATTCAGGCCTTTGTCGGCCCTTTTGCGGGGCACGTCTCTCCGCTCAATACGAGCAAAATTATGCTAGACCTCTATTGCCGGAGATCCAACACAAGGTATTAAGCACTAGTTCTAGAGAGAAAATAATAATAATATACTTACTTAAAAAATATCTTTGATTTTACCTAGAGCATCGACATAATCCATGACTTCTTGATCTAAATACGATTGAGGAACTCCTCGTAGAGTCGCTATCATTTCCAGCGCGCGGTAAACAGTCATCCATTGTGGGAGGGGATCATCGCTACAGCTAAATGTTACTTGACTCGCGTACTGAAAACATAATAATTACAAGCAGTGCCGGATGTAACCTTAGCGCCGGCCCTGGGCATAGTAAAAAATGCCGCCCTATTATCGAAATTTTGATAAAAATGTTGAAAGTTTAATTTAATTACTAATTTTTTGAAAAATGCAAAGAAATAATTTATAAATGATATCAATTTTTTCGAAAAATGTACCTACTAGTTAATCTTTTTATATTTTTCATTTTTTGTAAAATAAAAAAAGCATTTTCGATAACGCGAAGATTTTTTTTATACACACCGAATTTTGCCGCCCCTAAAAATTTGTCGCCCTGGGCACTAGCTCCGAGTGCACCTAGTGTACTTAAATCCAGCACTGGTTACAAGCGAGAAAATATCTTGCGTCGGGATAAAAAGTAACTTATGTTAGCACATATTTCAGACTATAATCTATCCTGTGCCATATTTCATCCAGATCTGTTCAGCCGTTCTGGCGTGACGTCCATCCATCCAAATTTTCGCATTTATAATATTTATGGGATTATGGGATTACTCAGCTCTCGTAATTTGTAGTTTGATGTAAGCTTATAATCTTATTCAATAAATATCCTACAAAATGTTAACAGAATTTTTCAAGTCCAGTAGATCCAGAGATTAGCCTGTTCAAACAAATAAACTCTTCAGGCTTTAAATATTAGTATAGAATTATATATGTATATAATACATGGATTATGTAGGAGATCGCGTAGACTAGAGAGATGTGTAGCATATTTTTGGTGTCGACCTTTTGCTATGAAATTAATGAATGTAAATTTTATTTAGATTGCTCCTCGCAATAAATAATATATATACATTCATACTCGTGTATATATATATATATATATATATATATATATTTAAATCAAAAAAAATATTTTTTCATTTTTTAAACGAGTAATCAAACCGGGAGATTTATAAAATATTTGATAAACTTTTACTACACTATTTTATATTCAAACATCTTTCAACGTGTGAAAAAACTTTAACTATTACATAGGTATGTTAGTGGATAAAATAGGTAATATACCTATGTTCTTTTACTGTAATATAATTTAATCTAGTTTTCCTATGAATAATAGACGCCTCATTTATAATCTTCTAAACTCTAAACATGTTTAGATAATGATATTTTTTTCAAAGTAATAATTGTTTATTATAAATTTACCTTATGAGGATTTCTATTTAGTGTCCATTTCGATACGCACCACAGGTCTCCTTCACTCGGTAATATATAACCTGTGACGATATTAGGATAATTTCTCAGTTCACATAATACATCTAAGGGTAACAGGTTACAGGAGAAGTTTAAAAAAAGTTTTTTTTAATTGTTTATAGGCGTAATATTTCCAAATGAATTTACTGATAAAATAATTACTACAATTGCAGAAAGCTTTTACATAGAGATAATAGATTTTAAGCTACACAATCAACTATTATGTCATACTTACCGGCTAAAATCTGACATAATCTGAGCCTACCATGTTCTAAAAGGCCTGAAATCGCCAGAGCCTCTCCTTTACCTAACCCCAAGTAGATGTTATGAATAAAGCTCTTTCCAAATCGTCTTTGCGATACGTTACACGCGAGAAGACGCTCGCCGAAAGTGTCTATTTTATTTTCTACAAAATTGACATTTTATGTTATATTAAGTTATAGATTTTATATCATATGTATCTACTTACATAAATATGTTGGGACATTAACACACAGCACCATCTAGTTCCATGGTAAGCTACGAGGCTTGTGTTATGGATACCAGATAGTTGATACACTATACATATTATATAACTTTGAATACATAGGTATATATTATAAGCACCCATGACTGGAGTACAAACATTCGTGATCATCACAAAAGTGAATACCCCCAGTAGGACTCGAACCGGCGACCGCTGGCACAGCAAGTAGCGTCACTACAAACTGAGTCAAACGTGTCATCAAAATTAACAGATTCTCGTATATATTAACAGATTGTTCAAAATCTAGTGCAGTAGTCGATTGTGTGGTTTAAGGATACTTTTATCTGGTACCTACTTGTAAAGTTTTTGTCTTTGCTATTCATTAAATTTTGTCTGGTACTCGTATGGAAATGAAAATAGTAGTTTGATATTTAAAAATCCAAACTCTAAAATAGGCTAAAATCAGGATATAACGTAGCGGATAGGGATAGACGTTGTTCCTTGTCCCAACCCATCTTAGCGATACCTATAGCATGTTATAATACACTATTTACAAAACACAAATAAGCTAAAAATAAAAATTAAATTATCTAACTTTGATTTCTCTTTAGATCCATATGTTTATGCACAGCGTCTTCCATTTCTTGCCTGACTCCTTCGCCGTCTGCCTCGTGCGAGAGTTTGTTTGGATAGATCCATTTGGACATCACGAATTTCCAAGACATTTGTATGTATTTGTACTCCCACAGCAACAGTATTACCGAGTAAACCATTGCAGTACACAATGTAGCGATTATTTCCATAAGTACACCACTGTTCTCAGATAAGTAAAACTTTCGAGAGAAGCATTGTTGTAGAACACCACATTTAGCTGTTATTAAAACAATATGTTTTTAATTCTCATATGTAATTAAATTTATCATCTTTCTTTAAGGATTTTCTTGGGATTAAGATAATAATATGTCTTCTGACCGATTTGGAGCACGGGAATCTATTTCATCTTTGGGCTCTTACTGGAAATTTCTTGACAGAAAAACCCAATAACTATACGTAGGCATAAAATTTTATATAGAAACAAAACAATTAATTCATCACATCATCATAAACAATAAAATAGCTGTTTCTAGCTTTTTTAATTTTAGCTGTTTATAGAGTCAATCTTCATGTACCTATGTATTTATATATTTTTTTGAGTATGTAAATGATGAAATCTATTTTTAGTTACAAGACTATAGCAAGTCTTTTCATCTTAATAGAAAGAAAACCTCAAAGGAAGCAGTTGATTAAGAGATTTTAAGGATAGGGTAACTTTGTAGTTAAGTTTTTATTATCTTCACACTATCTAACTCTATGAATTTATTTAAATGTTAGTATAAGCATTCAGTGCATATAACATTCGTTTGACGCAGGATTGAAATTGCATTCTTTAGCGAATAATAAAATAGCGCAGGTAGATTACCTCCACTGCTCGTCAATCTTAATTTTATAATATAAAAGATACTCACGACAGCATTTATGCAAAGTTTTGGAGGAACAAAGGTTTTTCCGATGGAAAACTATACATTCGCTATTATAAAGAAAAATCTTCTTGATCTTAACGAAAGCATAAGCCATGTTGAATTGAGGAGACAAGGACATGAAGTTGAGAGCATAGCTCAATGCGTTGCCATACAGTAGTTTTGCTATGACTGTAGTTTCACCTAAAAATGATACTTATATGAAAATCATATCAAACTAAAACTTTCTTTTTAAATAGCTAAAGAATGAGTAATTTTTTTATATATGAAGTAAATTATGATTAGTAATAAAAGCTTACCAAATACTATGTTAAATATAACAAAAGTCATCATATTGAGTGCAACGCGTGATCCTAGACTGAATAGATATGCTTGTGGGATGCAGCCTATCCCATACACTGTTAACATTATCGGGATAACCACTGAAAAATATAAATTAACGTGTTATAAGTATATTAATATAAAATTAGGAGCCCCGCGCAATGGGCAGCTTGGCTGCTGCGGCCATTCCAGCATATAGCGGCGTATGGGAGTTTTTAATAAAATGGCTTTGAATTGGATCAAAACTAGCCATAGATTGGCTTCTATTACTGGCTGCTCAATATTTAGGCCGCCCGGGCCGCAGCCTGGCTGCCTAGTAGTGCGCGGTAAGCCTAGTAATAATATAAAGTATTAATTAATTATTTAAAAAATATAAATATTATAAAATAATAATTATTTGATTTTTTATGATTCTTCGGGCGCATTTTTAGGGTAGACCTAAATCTCCACAGTCTACTAATCTATACAGTCGTCTAACGAAGGGGTTTGGACAGGACAATCATACGGGGCCTGTGAGAGGAGACGCGGGGAAGTACACCCGACTGTCATATTTAATTTTATATGATAGTTGGGAAGCAGTAGTTTTTATTCAGCCCTTTTTCCCTTGCTGGGCACGGGCCTCCCTTCAATACGGAAGGATCAGGCCATAGTCCACCACCATGCCCAAGTGGGGACTTCACATGTTTTGAAAACTTGCTAGGTTCTCTCCGACATGTAGATTTCCTCACGATATTTTCAATCACCGTAAGACAAGTAGTAATCATGTTGGAAACGTTACACTCATGAAAATATCGGAGATTCGAGAGCCGGGATTGGAACCTGACTCTCCTGATTCACTCGGTTTTCTACCAACGAGCGCTTTACCACTAAGCTATCACTGCTTTATATCAGTAGTACAATTTGAGTAAATGGCTAATTATTGAATATAATAATTTATTTCCCAAACTAACCCAAGTCGCTGTAATAGAAAGTCATAGGCGCTACCAGCACCATTATCACAAGCATTGCGGCGGACATAAGCGCTACTAAGATGCAATATAGTATGAAATCGCATAGGAATAAATTAAACCAATAGCGTGCTGGAGAGAAATCCATTGCATGAGTCTATAAATTATAAAAAAAAGAATATATTAAGTTTTTTTTTTAATAATTTTCTGTTTATTTAATCAATCTATATAATATTTTATTATGTTGGCGCTAACCGAATAAAAAATAAACAAACTCATCAATTACTAAAAATAAAGTACAAACTCTTAAGTCATTGTTACCGATGCAAGAATTTCAATTGCATTTCAATTATAATGGTCGGATTAACGTCATGTTGAAACGACGGGAAGAATTTGCATGACAAGTACACATTTTATATAGTTATCTCCTGGAGCCAGAATTGTAGGGAAGCATACCTCTCTTCTATATGGCCGGTTACTATGACTATTAATGATCCTTACCTGCATGTGCCTTACAAATCCACTTTCCTTAGAAGGTATTAGAGTAATATGTGATATTGTTAGAATAAGTAAAAACTGAATAAATATTGGCGGTGCTGAGGCAGTCTTTAACCACTGTAAAGAGAGGTAGATAGTTTCAAACTTATAAAAATATATTATATCTTGCTATTATAAAAACATCTAGAAGTTTTTATCATAATATGAATTAGATAAAGACTAACAAAAAATGGCATCACCAAGAAAATAGAAGTACTTATATGAAACATAAAGGTCTTTAACACATCCAGGTAAATTTCTAAGAAATTAATTTTAATTTCTAAGAAACGTATTGTTAACTGTAACGCCGGCGTGTCCGCGGTCGTGGAGGGATTAAAAAATTTAAAAGAACAGTGAATAATTTAATTTAAAATTTCTAACGGTGGTTAGGTCCAATGCAAGCGGATCATCCGTCACTTGAATGGATGAATCCAACAGCAAGGAGTAGTGCCGCATCAATGCCATGAATGCTCGTGCTAAAGATCTCGCCGCCGCCCCGCGGTCGAAGTGGAGGGGACTGTAGAGCACTTGTAGCTAATATGTAACAGTATTGATTTTTTATTAATTCTTAAGTACTGCCTAATTTGCTGCTTCATTGCTAGTATATATTTAGCTTATAGTTACTGGGTTATTCTGTAACGAAATGCACAGCAGCAGCCAGTGGGGAAGTTAGTGGTGGTTACCCGTGCCTCGACAAGAAGTTTAAGTACCTATCGATTCTGAGTTTTATCTCTGAACAGTAGTTTCAAGTATTCGTCTCACCGAATGTGAGAGTTAAATAGAGAGTGCACGTTGTGTCTGTGCACAAACACGTGCTGCAATGTAGTAAATTATGTTTCACATAGTAGGCTAACTTGGGAGATTTGGCCGCTTTAACCGAAATCAGTAGGAGGGCAATATGATTATTATGAATACTAGCACCTTTAATTCAACTAAAGACTGATTCCCGCTTTATGTGGGATATTTATTTCGATTCGTATATGGGGTAAAATAACTATAGCCTAGTGCTTAATATAAAATATGTGTAGTAAAAAACGAAAAAAATAAATAAAAAGAAGTAGATACACAGTAAGCTTACATTGACCGTATTATTTTTCATAGAAATGTCCAGTCCGTAAGCAAACATGAAAACGTATTGCTGGGGTGAATCGATTGCGCGAGTTACGAGGTATTCAGTCAAACTCTACAAAGAAAATAGCGTTCATTCACTATGTTATTTCATAGCTAAGAAACTTGTTTCTTTATTGCACTTAATTGATATACAGAAACTAACATACAATAATATTAATTAGAAAAAATCGTATATAGTAGTAGTAATCATTAAATTAGAATATGTAGGTTCGATTCTCGTTTGATGTAAATAAACAGTTAGGTCAACATATGAGTGAAGTAAGAGACTTTATAATGCGTTATTTTATTAAAAGTCTATCGTAGATTAGTGCTGTTATGGTTTTTAAATAATAATAACACGTAGTACCTACCTCCGGATATAACAGTGCTGTATATTGTATATTACCAACTTCCTTCTCAGTTGCGTTTCTTTCAGAAAAAACATAACTAAAATCCATACAAAATAATCCAAGTAAAATAACAATTAAAAATAAATATTTTATTTACATATCGCATTGTTTGGCACCAAAAATAAAAAGCAAAATTATATGTATGACTTTTTAATATTTTTAAAGGATTACTTACGCATTGGCTATCGATCTGGCGGCACTGGAATTATCACATCGCAATATTAAATTTGTTTTTTGTTCTAAAGCCTCCACAGTTAATAACTAAAAAAGAATAATCAAGAGAAAACATACAATTATTACAATATATAAAGAAGCATAGTAATTAAATTAAATAATACATGTATACTAGGAGGACCCGCGGCTTCGCCCGCGTTTAAACTACTAAAAACACAAACTCTTTGACACACCGACAGTAGTGCCACCTACCGGGTCCAATTGTGTTTTCAAACCATCCAGGAGCCCATTAAAATATATACACACAAAATTTCATACAAATCGATCCAGCCCTTTAGGAGGAGTAATGTGACAAACACACGTACAGAAGATTTATATATATTATAAGATAGATAACCGTATACAAAAACAATACCTCGCCATGGAAAATTGTCTTTGTATTTCTATCTATCTCCATCTCACCCAATACCGTAGCCAAAGAAAGACCAATGAAAATCCCAGTTACTAAAGCAGAAATTATCTGTAATATAATCAATTTAATGTAGATTTAGGATTTTTATATACTATATGTTATATATTTTCAATTTCTACTAACGAATCTTAAATATAGTAAAACTTTTTGTACGGAAATACGAATTAAGCAACAGATATAATGATACCATATATAATACGAGAGGTAGTGTGGTATTTTGCCGGTTTCTTATACCGAATTATCAATTATAGCGATGTCATGTAAGTATCTGCGGTGGACATTAAAGTGAAGTGAAAAGAAAATTATTTTTTCTTAGCTTAGGGGTAGAAAAATGTGAGTAGAAAATGACTATATTCGTCAATTCTTAAATGTTTTCAAAGATGATCGCTCGAAAAAAAAATTCGTTGAAACCAAAAATTTAAATTTATTATTTATTTTAAAAATCAGTGGGCCACCTCAAAATGTTGAGTAAAATGTTTTTTTTTCAAAACTTTTGTTTTTTTATCAGTTTCAAACTCTACCCCTCAAGCTAAGAAAAAAAAATTTTTTTTTGCTCCACCCTAGTGGAGAGCAGGAACAGTAGGTGGATATTTATGCTCGATAATTTTATTTATTGATTAAAAGTATATAGATACTAGCGGACCCGACAGACGTTGTCCTGTCTACACGTCTTTAATTTGAAAATTTCAAACATTTTTTAATATATTATTTTCTATTAAAAAAATTGTGAATCTAAACCATTCCCAGATCCCCTTGAACACACACAAAAAATTTCATCAAAATCGGTCCTGTCGTTTGAGAGAAGTTCAGTGACATACACACTCACAGAAGAATTATATATATAAAGATAGAATAACTTTGTACCTATAATTTTAGTAGAGAATAAAGGTGGGCGTCTCATGAAAACCACCTATTCACGAGATAAATTCTCGCTTGATAGATAGTAAATATTTAAATAAAAAATTAAATTATAAAATAAAACAGTGTTAAAAACCAACTAAAAACATGAAAAAAATGACAAAGGCACATAGTATTATGTTTTATACTTGCCGCGAGTCTTGCTATAGATGTTACTTCAGGGGTAATATAAATAAGTAAAAAAAACACCAGGTTTTTTACCGGTTGTGAAAATTAATTTTGAGTGATATTGACGTCTTTGCACTTATTTTAGTTAAATACCGTATTTCGTAACCTATTACACAGATCTATTCCTTACCGTTATTATAAGACTAAATCTGTAGTGGAAGTAAAAGGAGAGAAACTTCCAACCAATATATTTTAAATGAGTTAAATTGCTACAGAAACTGATGTGTCGCTTCCATTTAACTGATTCTGAAATATAAATAATGAATAAGTGTCAGATATTCCATATTCAATCAAATAAAAATTTATGATTTACCCTCGATTTACCCGTGTACATAGTACATGTGTACATACATAGGTGCCAAAATTTGTTACTAAGCTATGTATTACTCCAGATCACAGTCTATCTGTGTACTAAATTTCATGCAAATCTATTCAGCAATTTCAGCTTAAAGAAGTAACAAATATGTACACACTCACACACATACAGACTTTCGCATTTATAATAGTACTAGCGACTCACCCTGGCGCCGCTCGAGTTTGCCCCTACTTACGTTTTAACGTTTAGTATAGATTTCTCATATATGAGATATTTTTTCTCATAGATGATATATGTGTTATTAGTAATAAGTATCCTATGTGTTCACCCGGATAAGCAGCTATCATCATACCAAATTTCATCAAAATCCCCCCAGGGGCTTATCTGTGATGCGGTCACAGACAGACATACAAAATTTTTAAAAACTATAGATTCGGCCAATGTCTATTTCAATAAGATTTTCCAAAAAATATTTAATGTACAGATTCGGCTTGGTTACAATTTTATTATATGTATAGATTAGTAGTCCGATATAAGTTAGGGTTTGATTTTTTATTATTGTTACTTACATACATACATACATATGTACACACCTGAAAGATTGTTCAAGGCATTTCTCGTAATCTCATGTTCCTCAATCGTCCCGTGTATTGACGCTCTCGATTCATATATGACTCTAAACAATTTTACGTGTTTAGTAACACTTTTATATACAACTAGCAACTCACCCTCGCTCCGCCCGGGTTCGTCCCTAGGTTCATTCTCCATACAAACTTTTATTCCCCTTTTCACCCCCTTAAAGGATGATTTTTGGGATAAAAACTATTCTATATCCTTCCCAGGGTCTCAAACTATCTCCATACCAAATTTCATCTAAATAGATTCAGTAGATCCAGAGATTACCCCCTACAACCTCACAAACTCACAAACTATACCTCTTTATAATATTAGTATAGACAAAAATGTTTATTGTACAAAGACAATAAATGCTTATTAGTTGTATCACAGATCACATAATATTTATTATACTAGCTAGGTAGTAGTTGTATTTAAGTAAATCTTACCTATTGCATACCTCTTCGGTGTCTGGTATACTAATATTCATAGATATAATGCCGTATTTTCTAGCATTCTCTGTAAGTTCCTTCACCAGCTCTGCGACTTTGGCAGTGGGGTTTGCTGGTAATCGTAATATGAGTAAAGAACCTAAATGGGCTCTAATCGTCGCTCCCGCCTCAGAAGTTCTGCGCAAGAGTTCATTTACATTCAATTCATTGGATTGGCTTCCGCTTCTGAATGTAACACGGACTCTGTATTCTCGACCTACAAAATATTACAAGGTAAGAAGCAGGAAGTCTGTGAAGAAGAGAGAGATAAACAGAGTGAGAACGAGAAAGAAAGACAAAAAATGGAGAGATAGGAGGATTATATAATTTAATTTTTATTTGTTTCTAGATCCATGATCATACAACCATATATAAAATTAACACGTCGTATTATAGAAAATGATTTGCATTATGAGAAAAAAAATGTAATTGCAAAGTATAAAGATTACTAAAAGTAATTCAAATAGTAGAACAATTTTATATTATTTAATTTAATTTTATATTATATATGTACTAGCGACTCATAAACGTTTCGCTTCGTTCAGGAACAAAAACAAATCTATCCAAATTTCATTCAGATCCCTTCAGCCATTCTGTTGTGATTGAGTAACAAACATCCATCCATACAAATTTATAATATTAATGGGATTTTTGGATACCATTTATTATATATGAAAATAATTTTACCATATTTGGAAAACATAAAAGCCGGAGTGCCGCCAAAAACAAGTATCTTATTGTCGAAAATGAACACTCGGTCCGCGTATTCCAGCGAAATACTTGTGAAACACAATTTAACAATAGTTACATACTTTTTATATTGCTGGAATTTAAATTAAAAAAAAATATTATTAGAAAAAAGATATTAAGTACACTCTTTAATTTCTCTCTTGGGTTTTGGGCACAACAGACTTATTAGGGCATTTTATTTTATTGAGACAAGCGCACCGATTCAAACAAAATGTTAGTAATTTATGAGCATTACACAAAAATATTGAAAGAATTCGTCATAACAATAACGTTCTTACCATTATTTTGTCTCTTATAACTGCTGTGTATACAGAATCTGACGTGAATGAAGGTATGATGATGATCTGTAAATAAAAATATATATAAATAACTCAAACAATATTAGAATAAATTGTAGGAACATGATTTTTTACTTACTCTAGGCTCTAGTAACATGGCGATAGCCCAACAAAGCTGTGCTTTGTAGTAAATACCCAAGTTTCGTATATACTCATGTCTTACACCTTCCAAGTCACATTCAGGCAGGAGTCGCGTCAAACGAATATGAGTGTACTCCGTGACGTAATCAGAGGATTCGTTCCATAAACAAATCTATAAAGTTTATATACATATATGTAGGTAATTATGGCGATAACTTTTGTTTAATGAAATCATGAGGTAAAACAACTCTTTTTTCTACATTCAAACTAATTTGTGTCAATTTTTGGTGATGACTAGGCTGAAATACACGCGAGTGCATAACTACTGAGGTAGTTAAATATGCAAAATAATATATCAGTACTATTGGTATATTATTTATCCAGAGATATTTTGTGTATTAATGAAGGCTTCCATTCCATAAGAAGCAATATAGCAATTTACAAATACATAGGACGAAAGGAAACTAACAAAACAGTAAACTGTAAGAATTTCTTGCACGGTAAGGTCGTCTATGAGGCAGCCGGTGCGGTGACAGTAGCCAAGCATATACGGTATCGACATAAAACTGACCCCTGGCTCTATTTCCCGTCCTAATACATTTAAAGATCCTTCATCAGGATATGTTAGACCTATAAAATAACGTAAAACAAAAATATAAAATATTATAAAGAAGAAAGATTTGTATTTTTGTATGTTTGTAACGAATAAACTTAAAAACTACTGAACCGATTTAGATGTAATTTCGTAAGAAGATAGTTTGAAATCTTGGGAAGGACATAGGATATTTTATTTTTATCCGGAATAATCATCCCTTAGGGGGGTAAAAATGGGAATGAAATTTGTATGGGGAATCAGCCTAATGACGAACTCGAGCGAAACGAGGGTGAGTCACTAGTCATATATAACTACATATAATTGCACATAAGCATTTCTATGTACTATGTAGTTATTAAAATCTAGTGACACATCATTGCTTTGCTCGGGCAATGCTAACTTTGCAAGGTCTGATACCTTATATTATACTATTTACTATGGACATTATATTATACTATTTACTATTTACTAGGTACATTTTTCCGGGGTAAAAAGTATAATCGTATATAGGACAATAAATAGCCTATTTACTATTCGAGACTACGAGTATATTCTATCTCTGTGCCAAATTTCATTTAGAACCGTTCAGCCGTTCTGGCGTGATCTAGTAACAAACATCCATCCATTCAAACTTTCGCATTTATATAGTAGTAAGATAATTGGATAGTAAGATTCCACTGTAATCATTTCATATTCCGAAATAAAAGTAATAAATTATCTCTAAAGCTGTTAAAATTTTGCTCTACATATTTTACTTCTACGTACATATTGCTACTGTACTTGAATTCGCGAGTTACAAAAACTGTAAAGTTTCAAGGTCTTTCTTAAAACATGTTTATAAAGGATGGATGGTTGTTAAAATCAATTTATTCTTTTTTCAAATGATATATAGAACCTTTGTGGAAATGCGACGTAAAATAAAACTGGTACATATAGATGGATTACAAGTCAAAATATAAGTAATATGGCGTTAGGTTAATAAATATTCATAATTAGTTAATTTTTAATGATTTACATGGCCCATGGGTTTAAATAATACACCGATTGTAATATATATTTTATACTACATATATATTACATTATAATTTTTTTTAAGAATTTTTCTTTTAAAATTACCGCCTATATACCGCCTCTCTATCTATATAAATTTACCATTTTCACACTAAAAAAATGAAACTAACCACAGATAACTAACATCAGATTCCATAGAAAAATATCTAGTAGTCGTAGTATCTAGTAAAGTACTTTGGTGCCATTTTAAATTTTTTGAATTTCTTTTGTTATATTGTGGGTAGGCTGTCTGCATGAACGAATTAACCACTGGACTAGACATATAAGCGGACGTACCTTTATCGGTCTTCTCAGTAACCAGGAGATTTTAGGCTTGGTCGTTTGTTTTTTGCGTCAGTCTCAAGCACTTATTTGTCAACAAAACATCTCCCAAAAATGACTAAATGTTCTGTTAAATGATGTAAAAGCTATAACGGCGGAAGCAGCAGTATTTCTTTTCACTTGTAAATACATTATTTTATTACATTTATTGTTATTTATCACACAATTTAATTAAATGTAAAATAAAATGTCATATTATCCAACTATGTTAAATATAGTCGATATTTCTATGTATTGTTGACATCTGACAACCATCATAAAATCCCTGGATTATACCATTCAGAACAAATGACTAAACTGTCGAGTGAGTCCATTTGACATCGACTAGTGCTTGACAATGTCGAAAAATATATCGATATTTGACGAAATTACTAAACGAATTGTGTTATTTGTACAGTACAATAACATAAAATAGTTTTACCACAGTATCCTACAATCTGATGACAATAAATTTATAAAAATATTTTCTAAATCAAATAAAAATATAAATGCAAAAATTATAATTAGTATGTGTACTTAATTTTTTATTTTATTTTATTCCACATTTATATACTTTGGAATATTGTTCCATTGTATTTATAATAAAGATCCTTTTTTTTAACACATAAATTACACAAAATCAAACAATAATGTTTTAGCACTAAACTTCTGGGTTGGCGATTTGTAATAAAACACTTTACCACTTGCACTAATTATTTTACTTTCAAGATCCAACACTCACTTTAATTTGCAATCTCTTTTTCTTTTTCCTAATTTCACAAATGTTTATTAAGAACTGAGCAATAGTAGGGCAGTGTCACATTTTTATAACTACCCGAGACAATTGCCAATTAAAATAGTTCAATAACAGAATCAACAAAATCACTTTATTTAATTAAATTAGCTTAATATTTTTTTTAATCTTTACAAAATAATATTTATTATATATTAATGGAATATATACCCGATCCGATATTCATTTGTTAATTAACATTATTATAGGCCAACAGAATGTTGCCATCAATACCATCGTATTTATATAAATCAAATTAAAAAATAATTATTATTTGACACATTATTATTGCCTCTTTAATTCATTTATTTTAATTTATTAAAATTAAAAGAAGAAGAATAAATTACAAGATGTAAAATATGATGACTATGCTAACCAATGTCTAAAATGTCATTCATTGGTTCATCGATATATGTATTTTATCGATTACGTTCAAGCACTAGAAATATTGTATTGTGTATCAGTGTTTATAATAATGTAATAAAATCTTTGTGTGCGTTATGCGTCACTTGGTTGAACTAGTTTTCATACATTTGTATTTTATGTCAGGTCCAGTCTCTAATTCGTTCATGGCTGTCTGTAACAACTATATAATACTTTTGAGACATCTAAAACCTTTGTCTCTCCCTAACCATGATTGCTGTAAAGTATTCGAAATGTCGGGAACCAAAAATCAAAATAAATCCGCGACAAATCCGAAAAAATAGTTTTACTTAAACAGATACAAATTTTTACCTGTCAACAGATCTTCTATCGTAGTAAGCATCTTAGCCTGAATATGCTCAGAATATAACATTGTAAATTCACATCGATATACGTCCAAAGTTATACTCTTTAGAATTGTACCGCCCATTATTCTCTGAAATACACAAACTAATTAAAATGAAATGTATTTTGGAGAGACTCTTTCGTGACCATGATGAATAAAAAAATTAAAATAAATCCAAGAATAAAAATTGATTTTTTATTTAAAATGTCAAATATTAGCGTAAATCTAAATATTAGCTAATTTATATTTATTGATAGTCATTTAGTGACGTTCCGTGCTTACACATGTCCAACAACATAATTATACCATGGAATTAAGATCTTAAATTAAAATATAATAGCTCAGTTATTTTATGTCTTTTCTTCATATGTGTAGATATTTGAAATGACAAATAACTTTAAATTAGAAATATTAAACTACTAGCGTTTTCCTCCGGCTCTGCCCGCATAGTGCATTAATCACCAACACATCATATACTAAAACCTTCAAAATACAAAGACTTGAAAATTGAAAAATAATATATATATATATATATATATATATATATATATATATATATATAGAACAAAAATTAAACTGTAGCGATGTGTATATAAATATTGTAATATACCAATATAATATAAATCATATAATATGTATTAATTTTAATAAAACTTTAATTTACCTTTGTCACATTTCTCATACTAATAGCTTTAGCGACTAACTCGTCCACTTCTTGTAACTTTCCTCGTTCTCTAGCTGTAGGCGGTTCTATTTGATACAATTGGTTTTTATTCTAAAAAAATAGAACAATGAATACATAAGGCTTTCGAATTTAGAATCTTATAATTTGACAACTATTGGCAATAATAAAAAAGTCATTTCGTAATATCTATCTCATTCTCAAAGACCTATCCAAAGATATAGCTCTGTGCACAAGCTTATTTATAAGCATCTTTTTTTCACTTATCATTACTGTATGGCTTAGTTTGTAGTGACCCTACTTGCTGTGCTACCGGTCGCGGGTTCGAGTCCCGCTGGGGGCATTCATTTGTGTGATGAGCACGAATGTTTATACTCTAGTCATGAGTGTTTAAAGTTAAATATGTGTAGTGTATCAACTATCTGGTATCCATAACACAAGCCTCGTAGCTTACCATGGAACTAGATGGTGCTCTGTGTGGATGTCCCAATATATTTATTATTATTATTATGTATGGAATTTTTTTTAATTCAAAATGTACATAAAAAAAGATATTAAAAAAAATGTACAAAAAATGAGGATTCCCGATACATTGAGTCCGAAACAAGTGTAGTGTCTTTTCTATAATAAATAATTTATAGAAAAATTATACGGAAAAATTTGAGATACCCTTATTTTTTTCAAAGGACCAACTCCTTTGAAACATACGATGTTAAACAATAAGACTTTGCTTATTCATTTCTTGCCGGAACTAAGTTATATACTTATATGAAGAATATTAATTTAGATGGAAGATATCGAAACTACCAATTTATTTGTTTAGTTATTCATATTTCCCACACTTACAAGCTACATGCTGTATTGTTCAGTGTGGGATATCAACTATTCTATTGTGCAAATACTAACCTCGGCTTTCTTAAAAATAATAGATTTCCAAGAAACTTGGCCTCCGATTGTGCGTTGTTTGACTGTTCTTTGTAAGAGCATCAAAAATCCGAAATATAATAGGATCATCAATAGCCACGAGACAATAGTAAACACTAGAGAATTCCCCTGCCAACGACCTTCCTCTGCAATAGGAGACAGACTCTTTAATTATAGGCCCAAAAAGATGGCAATTATGTACTCAGAAGAAGCATGATCTTTCCTAGTAAATATTACTTAATTTTCATTTTAAAAAAAAAAATTTATTAGATCCTTTTAAGAGATTTTTACTGTATAATATACTTACTAATTTGTTAAATTATACGAGATCACTACAAAATAGGGAATTCAAAACGTATTTTTGGGTGTGCATGACAAGACGTATTAAGATTATGAACTGCTCAGTAAAATTTATCCCACTGCAACCTTTTAAATATTTCTCAAGTTTTTAAATCTATACATATACCTAATAAAATTGTAACTAAGCTGAATCTGTAAATTAAATATTTTTTGGAAAATATTATTGAAATAAACATTATTATCGATACAGAGGCCGAATCTATAGTTTTTAGAATTTCTGTCTGTCTGTCTGTCTATTACCGCATCACAGAAAAACCACTGGAAGCATTTTGATGAAATTTGGTATGTTATTATTTGGTATAGTTGGTTATCCGGGTCAACATATAGGATACTTTTTACCGCGGGAAAATGTCTCATTTCTGAGAAAAAATACAAAAATTGTAATGTAAGAGTATACTAATATGTAAAACCTAAGAATTTGCTTTTTGGTCATCTGAACGCGGGCGGAGCCGCGGGCAATGCTAGTATAAACATATTTTGTTTCACATCTATAACTATCGGATATTTAAGTTTAAAAAAAAACATTTTAAAATATATTTGCTCGTGGGATATGTATTAATCTCATTACATTTTAATTGTATTACATATTATGTAAATTAATTTCGAAGTACTAACGGCCAGTTTGTAGTAAAGCAAATTCATTGAGTCCATGCATGAGTCCCAATGGTGGGATGATAAGGTGTAAGAAGAAAGTGATGACGTCATGGGTTAGGTCGATCTGATGATGAACTATTAGTTCCGCCAGAAACGTTTGAAGCAACGTGAATAGAGTGGACCAGACACACGCAATCCACGCTGAAAATGTTGTTATAAAAATTTAGAACTTTATCTGTCTGTATATTTAAATTTAACTCAATATTTAATAAATTTACATCTTTTTGCGTTATTCTTTTGACAAGCGACTTACTCTCGCCATGCTCAGGTGCGTCACTAGGGGAAAAAACACATATGCCAATTTGTATCTATTTATAATTTTATATACAAATAGCGCCACCTTTTGGCACATTTTTTTACTAAGAGTTGCATATATTTGGTAAATCTCGTCCAAATCCGTCCAGCTATTTCGACGTAAAGGAATAACAAACATACAAACTCTTATATTTGAAATAGTAGTTCGATATTTAAATATCAACAGTTAAAAATCATCTTACGTTCATTATGAAACATCGCCATGATCAGAGCGAGCATGATCATGACGGAAACGTACGCTAGCACGAGGATCAAGGCGAAGAGAAGGTGGATCCAGCGGAAGATTAGAATCAGAGTAATGCTAGCCAGCAGGCAGGTGGGTAAAGCAGTCAAATACGCGTATATAAGCCAGCCAGTATACATTGAAGAATAATCCACGCCCCGTATACAAAGCGATCGCTAAAAGCAAAATAAATATTTTTATTTTAGATTTTACGACTAGATCTTCTGAATTAAAAAAAACAATACCTATTTTAAAGCTGAAGAGATTCAATTTTCAATCTGTCCAACTATCGATTACATTTATAAAATTCTAACAAGTACAACCCTCAGAGCCAAAACAATTGCACAAAGAAGCGAACTAAAAAGATGAGAACAAGTTGACAAAGGAACATACTCGTATGCACTCATATGCAATCGTTGTTACAGTCATTGTATTTAAAAAATAATAATGTATAGATATTGTTAACTTACTATTTTATTATATGTATAGATTTATAGCTTGCCTTAGTTTAAGTCTTACTTTAAATCTGCTTATCGTTTCCGAAACTACCAGCGACTCCGTTTCCAATACAGGCGGAAGCAACGCCAGTGTGAAGCACATTAGTATGGCAGATATCACTCTTCTGACACGTTCCTGTTGCATCAACGGCGATATGGGCATCGAGGCCAAGCTCAACTGATAACAGAAAACATCTTTAAAATAGATTAAAAATATAAGAAATGAAATTTAAGTTCCAAAATGTTTATTCAGCATTAAAAATATGATTAGGTACAATTTTTTGATTTTACTGTAAGCCACGAGTCTATCTCTAGTTAGAGAAAAAGCCCAAGTCCTGAGAATAACTGATTAAAGATACTTTGAGCGGGACTAAAATTATATTTTTAGAATTAAAATATATGTAATTCGAATTATTATGATTTCTTAAAAAGTTCATATGGATGTTTGCATGTTTGTTCCTTAATCACGCCAAAACGGCTGAATGAATCTGGAAGATATTTGGCCTAAAGATAGATTATAGTCCCCGTGGACTACTAAATGCACAATTCCCGTGGAATATTTGTTTCTGTTTTTTTTTGTTTCTAGTTATTCATAAACTCATAACCTTTTGAAATGTCACAATACGCTCGAAACATTCAAATCAAAATATTAATATTAATTTCTATGGATGCTATCTTATTAAGTTAATGGATCTATAATATTCTTTGCACAAATACATAAATAATTGTATAAATATAATAAGTCATGTAATATAGATAAGATATATAATTTTGTCACTCTATATATAGCCGAAATAGCTCAGTTGGGAGAGCGTTAGACTGAAGATCTAAAGGTCCCTGGTTCAATCCCTGGTTTCGGCAATTAAATTTTTTGTTATAAGTATTTTTTGTCATTTAATAATATTGTAATATACGTATACACTACTATACTAACACAGTCTTCTTAGTTCTAATCCATAAAGTCGTCTAGCAAAGGCCATCTACACAGGGCAATCATGCAGGTGTGCGATGTGAGTCGCGAAGGACGTTATCGAATGCCTTGCTTACTTTATGTATGACATTTGGGAAGTGGCTTTTGGCTTAACGAGTACAATAGTGTAACTGGCCACTAGATGGCGCTAAAACAGCTTAACTTCGAAATCGTTCGTTGCATTTGACAGCATCTTCGTTAATGGGCGATCGCCTACTATAAGAATTTTTATACTATTCTACTAGAATAAACTTTGGTAGGCTGTTTTTTTTTATTTGGCATCTAAAAGACCTGCCACTTCTTTTTTTTAATTTAGATATCCAATTTAAAAAAAATCATGCGGATATCTACGTTGTTACTCGTTATATTATAAACATTGCACACGCTCTCAAAATTTCAGCCGGCAAGGTCCAGTTATTTGGGCAATGATGAATCAGGACAAGCAGCTTTAAAGAAATAAAATCCATTTATTTCAGACGTATAACGATCTAGAAGTTGTTTGTCACAATTTAATAAAGTTTTACCCGTAATTATCTTAACCCAATGTCGTTGAAAGGGATAATATGGTCCCTCAGCAAACTTTTTTTAATTTATAGGAGTTTCTAATCCTTAAGTTACGCAAGCGTTGCAGTAAGGAGGCCATTTCCTTACGTATGTTCGCATATTTTTATAATAAATATTCTTCTATTGGCTATAATTTAGAAGCGTATACTAAAAAGACAATAGAAACAAATGTTTTGAGCACCTCAAATTGTGCCGCGCCCCCGGTCGTGTGGGCTAAGATAGCCTGGCTGACAGCCAGCTGCACTGCCAGGACGCCACTCCGCAAGTGTGGATTGTGGGAAGAATACTCTGCTTCTGTTGCATATCGCGCACGCTCTGTGCTTCTGAGACTATACTTCCATATATTATTCTCCTAAAAATATTTGAAGTTTTTGTATTAAGTATATATTTTAAGGGTTTCACCATTATACCTATCTTTTTTTTTTTAATGTTGGGAAATGCATTTACGCACGACGTGTGGGACTCACCGGCGTAATACAGCCAGCACTACCCACTAAAACCCAACAAAACCTTCCCCCGTCATAATGGGGCGTCGTAGGATCGCTTACGCATTCAACTACGACGCCCCGACGGCAGGTCTGCCAAAGCAGACCACCACAACCATGGGGTTGCTCCAAGGTCCACTCTGCTATCAGAGAAGTACCAGGAGCAACCCGCAAGGTACACCGCCCCCCGAAGAGGGCCACCTTCCACCGCCCACCGAAGTGGGCAACCTCCCTGTGCGTTTCTTAGCTTCGCTACTACTACTGAGCCCCCCCACCACGACAAGGTGAACGCACGTTGGGGGGCGACCATTATACCTATCTAGATTGAATAACACCAATAATTATTATTTGTACGTGACAATATATTATATGTGACGTAACGGCTAATATAATAATAAAAACATTTTAATTATTGGATATTGATTTTGACAAATAATTAACCGTTGGCTTCCAAATAATCCAAATTACGGGATTATCGATGGGCGTGCCCCTGGAGAGATTGTATAGCAAATTGTTCAAATCGTCTTCTGTCGAGGCGCTCATTATTTCTGTAAACATTGACATAATGTTATAATACAATTTACTATAATTTTATACAGATGATATAATACAAAAACCCGCATTTTAACAACTCTATGTGAAGGTTCATTGATACGAATGATGCTGTCCAATATATTCTTGGTATAGGGAAATCTCATAAACCACAATTTAACCTTCAGATTAAGAGGAAAAAATATTTTTTTATAATGTTTGTAATGATATTTTTATAATTCTATAAACTTAGCATGAGATCAAAATGCTTGTAATGCTGTGGTTTCTTGAAGACCGAACAAATACATGGCTTTAGATTTTTCACAGTCAGGTTATTTCATTTTGGAGCTAATAAAACTTTTGTTCCAAAATAAAAAAAAATGAAAATATTTAATAAAACTTTACTAATTTTAGAGGACTACTCATCTATTGAATAAATTGTGATTAGAATACTTCTGATTATTATAATTATGCCTATTTATTGAACAGTACCTACACTGTTTCATAGATGCTCTATCATATGGGAAACCTCTAGGATTTCCGAAATAAATATTACACTGAATACTGATAACATAATAGTTTATGCATAATAACCTCATTATCATAAAAACAATCCTAACGTATGTGTTAGTTTTATTAATTTTAGGTCAGCGGCTTTCAATAGATAAAGAATGTCAGAATGTTTGTAGATTTGGTCTACTTTTTCCCCGACTGTGGTGAAGTCCAAAGGAGGGTTATGTGTTTGACCTGGTATGTATTTATATATGTATGTACATTCTAAAATATACATATGTCCGACCCTATGTTCCCTCCTAATTACTAAACGGCTTCACCGATTTTGATCATTCATATGTCGTTAGATTCGCCTTGCTATCGTGAGTGTCATTGGGTATACATGTAGTTATCATTAAAAGTCAAATGCATAATAAACTAAGTTTCTTCGTCAACTTGTTCTCATCGATTAAGTTTGCTTTTTAGTTTTTTCGCAATCGGAGTTTTTTATTTTTGTTATTTACATATGCAAAGATTTGTTTCAACTTATTACCAATTCCTAAATTCGCAGCAGCTTTTGTCATAACAGAACTGTAAGGGGCAATGTTTGGTGCATATCCGAGTATATTCCTTTTGTTCAGCGATGCAAGGATATCATCGGAAGTGAGAGGCGCTTCAGGAACAGCTTCAATTGGAGATAGAAACATTGGTTTCGCAATAAATATGGCCACAAGGAAAAGAACAGCTGAGAATAACGTTTCCAGAACTAAAAGTCGCCATCTTCGCCTAAAAGTTAAGAATTAGATATTTAAAATATGTAATTGATGATGATGATGTTCTCTTGACCGATTCCGGCCACGGCGGCCAATTTCATTCAGACTAGCCAACTGCGCAGGAAATATTATAGTGCACAAATGTACGCGCAGACACAAGTGCACTCTCTATTCCTGTCACTCTCATACTCTGGTGGGTCGACTGCTCGACACGACCGGTGAGAGTTAAGGCGCAGGACCGACGGCTTTACGTGCCTCGGAGAGCACACCGCCACCGGGTGTTTCACACCGCCAACTTTCCAACTCCGGGCTATTACTGAGGCTTACTATACAGAAAGACTCAATAACTAAACTTGGCCCGACCCGGGACTCGAACCCAGGACTTGAACCCAGGACCTCCGGGTGTGCAGCCGTACATGCTAGCCACTACAAAAATTGAGGCAGTTGATACGAAATATTTACTATATTTTACTATAGGTTCTTGAAGAATGTCAAAATGTTTTATCTTCAAGCATGAAAAGAATCTACGTGACATTGGCCATTAATAAGAAAATTGAATTGAATTCACATTACAAGTATAGAATAGTGTATCTATAAATTTTAAAACTTAAGCACTGTATCCCTTATTTTTTCTAGCTATCACGCAAGGGAGGAGAGAATTATTTTTTATTTTAAATTACTGATTTTACTTAACCAAAAAGAAAAAAAAAAGAAAAAAAAAGAAAATCAGTCGACAAATAGAGAAGAATAAGGTACTGAACTATTTTGTCTTTGCCTTATTTTGACTCACCCTCGTTTCGCTCGGGTTCGTCCCTAGGTGAATTTTTAAAATTTGTATTGACATAACTTTTTCATTTATGAACCGATTGAAATAGAACATTGAAATAGAAACTAAATGTTAAGTAAAGCTTACGACAATACATTAGTGAAAATCACACCCAAATCGGTTTAGCTGTTTCTGAGAATAGCGCGCATAAACGCACAGACAAACCGACAAACACATAAACATTCTAAAAATCATTGTTTTATGTTCTATTGCGTTAATAAAGACCTTCAATAATAGTTTTTCTTAAATATCTTCCATGTTCGATTGGTTACAATTTTACTATATGTATAGATTATATAAAATTCGGGAAATAATAACAAAAACAAATTATTATTCAGTTCATGAATTTTAGTGTATAAAGAATATATATAATAAGATTTATAAAGGCAACTGCTCTTTGAGGTTTACATACTCAGTTTATTTCCACCAAAACTTTAACTTTTGAGACGAAGGTAGCTTCTTAGTGACTGATTGACATTTTAAAAGTAAATCAGCCGTTTAATCAATTATTAATAAATAAATCAATTATAAATATTATCTTTCAGTATATTTTTATATTTTTGTGAACACTTACTGTCTTTGAAGGTAAGATTTCCAAATGAGAATGCTAGTATGTCGTTGAAATTTACTACGTAGAGGTTTTTTTTTCGTTTCCACAGTCATTTAATATATATTTTTATTTCTTTTGTACTCAGATATAACTGACGGATTAAATAGCGAGTCAGAAGTTATAACTTGTCACAGATCAATTTATTTGACATAAATAGTAAATAATACCAATTGTTTTTTTTTTAAATTTTTAAATGAGCAGCAACATACTCGTAGTAAAGAAACCTCTTTTTAAAAATAACTATTAACATTTCTGCTGATAAAACTATAATATTGTTTATTTTTAACATACTCTTACAATGTTAACTTTGATAAATTAATTCACATAATTATAAAAGTTATTATTACTATATTATTGCATCAGTTTTTTAATAATGTTTGTATTGATCTATAACTTTGCAACTTAAGTCAACGCCGAAATAGCTCAGTTGGGAGAGCGTTAGACTGAAGATCTAAAGGTCCCCGGTTCAATCCCGGGTTTCGGCAAATTTTAGTTTTAAATTCGTTTTCATCTTTTGTTTTATTATATAACATGACTTATGTATAAAATCTTAACGAGTACAATTTGTAATACTGGCAAGACTTGTGTACATAATAAATAAATAAAGGGAAAACTCATGTCGCTAGTATGTTTCCGAAGCTGATAACATCAGGATGTTTATGCATTGTATTTTTTTTTCTTCATTTCTTTTTAATGGAATTTACACCGATAAAAAAAGTACCAGATACACAATCCCACGCAAAAGTTCTCTTAAAACTGGTAGGGTTATTCTAGTTGATGTAAATATACAACAATGTAAATTGAATCTTAAATGCAATATTCAAAATCAAAGTTGTTTTCACAAAAAAAAAATTAAGCGCGCTCGATGAGCGCTCATTCGGTGAGGACATTTTTTCTACTTGACATTGGCGAAGTAATTTGTGCCGAACTTGCACTCCTAGAAGCCACGAAATAAATTCAAGTGAGGACATTTTTTGTCGCTGATTGTGTATCTAGTACTTAAGGTGGAACTGCAAAATATACAACGTACATTCAATAAAATCGTATGTTCATTTTCCATGAAGCTATAGCTATGTAAGGGTTGAATTAAAAGCGAAAAATAAAACGTTCATAATCTCCAATTAGTCTTAAAAGTAAATAACTATGCGTAAAACACTTTAAATTATTAAATAACAAATAAAAAATATATCTATACATATAAAATTCTAACTAAGCCAAATCTGTACTTAAAATATTTTTTGGAAAATATTATTGAAATAGATATTCTATAGTTTTTAGAATTGCCTGTCTGTCTGTCTGTCTGTGACCGCATCGCTGTTAAAAATATTTTCATCAAGGAAATATTCTTTTTCCCATACAAGTTCATTGGTACTTATTATTTGAGCAAGTAATTTAGCAGCAAGTGTTAAACTATACACTATTGTATTGATAGTATAAATATGAGTTTGAGGCAATACGTGCCACAGTATTAAATTGATAAGAAATCAAAAATGTGTCGGTTGAATTTATTTTTCTTTGCCTTAGTTTTATTTGTGGTCGCAGCGGGGGCAGGTAAGGTTGGCAGAATGTAATCAATAAATATGTTTTTTTTGTTTTTAAAATTAAAATTACAACAACAATTTATAAAATGTTAACTGTACAGATTTGTTAAAGAAGAAGCTTTAAAAATTAATATTATGTATATTACCTAAGTATTATAATATGTTCAATTTACCTACATCTTATACGTGTATTTAAATTATATTTAAATCTTACTCTTGCAGTATTTATGTCATAAGATTAAAATTATAGAATGAATAATTATTTTACAGAAGTACGTTTAAGACGATCACCACAATTCGGTCAAGCCAGCGCTAGTGCTTCGGCCTCAGCTGCAGGTTTCGGGGGGTTCGGAAGCCAGCCCAGACCAGGATTTGGATACCCTAGTGGCAATTTCGGGCCTGGCGGTAATTTACCGTATCAAGGTGGTAACTTCGGAAGACACAACCCTCAACAAGGCTTTGGATACCCTCGCCAAAGATTTGGTGGCCCACCAGGGTTCGGTGGACCATCAGGTGGATCTGGTGAAACTATCAATATAGCGAAGAGTATAAGCATTACAAGAGGTTCTGGAGGACCGTCACAAGCATCGGCTTCTTCATTTGGCAAATAGGCGTTATAACGGTTTAGTAAAATTATTGTAAGCGGACGTGCATTTTAATATAAAATAAATTATAGGTTATAAATAAAGACATTTTTTTTTAATTTAGTGCATTTTTTTAATTATAATATTCTTCCTTTTTATAATTATTAGGCTTTTTTATATAGGTTGATTCCCCATACAAACTTTCATCCCTATTTTCATTCCCTTACGGGATGATTTCCGGGATAAAAAGTGTCCTATGTCCTTCCCAGGGTTTCAAACTATCTTCTTACCAAATTTCATCTAAATCGGTTTCCGTAGATCCTGAGATTACCCCCTACAAGCTCACAAACTCACAAACTTTACCACTTTATAATATTAGTTAATTTATAATAATAAATGCAAAAAAAATTGATCCCTTTTACAATCATGTATCGTATACCCGTATTTTTGCAAGCTCGTATTTTACTTTGGAGACACGCGTAAGATAGTTTCACTCAAGTTTAAAGTTCAGAGAACAAAAAGTCTTTTAAATAGGCTATAAGATATATTTTTTAATTAAAAGCACACAAATTTTTTACTTTTATCAATTTTTGTGTTATATATTAAAGAGAATTCATACGATTATTATTATTACAAAACATTATTATAACAAATAAATAACTTTAAAATACAAAACTAAAAAATTAAAATAAAAAAAAATTAAATAGCTAAACAATATTTGTCTGTCTTTATGTTTGTACAAATCTATATAAATAAAAATTGATATTTCTTAGTATTTGTACTCTTATAATATTACGATTAATTACGATTTTGATGAAACTTTGGCAAGTTGTTTTGCGCACAACAACTCAAAGGCACCTTGCCTTGCCTTCACCTGCGAAAAAATCTTGGCATAAAAAAAGATTTTTTTTATGTATGTTTGTCCTTCATACGTTCCTAATCCACATATCCATCCTAGGGACATACCCGAGCGAAGCGATCGTAAGCCACTAGTATAAAATTTTAATCGTTTTTAAGGACGTTAACTTAAATACAATAGTTTTTAGAAATAGAAAATCCCGCTACCTATAAATTAATACAAAAAAATATATTGCCTCGGTGATCTATAAGTCTGGCATGTACGGTCACAGATCTGGCGGTCCTGGGTTCGAGTCCTGAGTCGGACCAAGTTTAATTTCTGAGTTTATCTAAGATATTCTCAGGAAACAGAGTGCCCGGAGTTGGGATATTGGCGGTGTTTAACCCACGTGCCTCAGAGAGCACGTATAGCCATCAATCCCGCGCCTAAATTCTCTTTGAGAGTAAAAGGAATAAAGAGTGCACATTGTGTCAGCGCGTACACACGCCGCACAGTAATATCTTCTGCGCAGATGGCTAGCCTCTGTGAGATTGGTCGCTGTGACCGAAATCGATCAGAAGGACATTATCAATACAAAGAAAAAAAAAACATCAAAAAGGATGTATATTAAAAGTTATTTATATTTAAATTATTTAAATAGCTATCATGACCACATAAATTTCAGTTACTAGTTTAAAGAACGGGGTTACGCTGTTTTCCATTAAAGGATTAAATTATTTTCCACAAAAAGCCTTGTTTGTGACAGTGAATGAGATGAGTTAATTGTATAAACACAAATATTCACACATTTTTACATTTAATTTTATATAGAATACGTTCATTATATTCATTTCACAACTCCTTTTTGACTTTCTTCTTAGACTTTTTGTGGAATATTCTTTTTTTATTATGAAAACAACTGCTGATCACTAGTATAATGTTGTATTGCAATCTATACATATAATAAATTTCTGAGTAGAATCTGTACATTAAATATTTTTTGGAAAATCTTATTGAAATAGTCATTATTATTGATACAGAGGCCGAATCTGAAGGTTTTAGAATTTTTGTCTATTTGTCTGTCTGGGAACGCATCACGAGTAAACCATTAGACAGATTTTGATGAAATTTGGTATGATGATAGCTGGTTATCCGGATCTACATACAGGATACTTTCTACGGCGGAAAAATATCTCATCTCTGAGAAATCTATACTTAACATTAAAACGTAACTAGAGACAAAACCGAGCGGAGCGAGGGTGAGTCAATAGTAAGTTCTGTATCTGTGCGAATATATTATTCATGTGGAAATGTGACTTTCTGTGTTTTTGTTATCTTTTTACTGCCATACTACTGAATGAATCATGATAAAAAAAAATCGGACAAGTACGAGTCTGACCTAAAAACCGAGGGTCAGCATAAAACATTATTTTCAAACAAATCTTTTTTTTAATGTAACTATGGTTTTCGGGATAGACACCAAAAATAGGCGCAAAGTCGTCGAATTGCGGAAACCAGCTCGAATACTTATACCACCATATCATACCATACGGGTTTTCAATTCCTTACGAGTGTTTGGTATGGCAGACAGATAGATAGACAGACGGACGGACCGCGAATATTGATCATATAAGGGTTCTTTTTTCTATTTTCAGCAATAGAACCCTAATTAAAAATCAGGAGATAAACATAAAAAGTTACTTTTTACACAAAACAGAAAAAAAAGGATGGAAATTAACATAAAATACTACTTATTGCTCGCTTAAGGCCATGGCTATGATTACAACGGTCTACTCACTATAATACATTTTCATAAGTCTTTCGCGATCGAGCTGTTTCATGATTTTCCTAATAACTAAATAATTACCTATTTTGATATTTTATTTCCATCTGCAATTACAACAGCGTTGCCACGAAACGAACGATATGAATATGATGAAGTCTCGCAAAGTGTATGGATCTTTGTAGTAGAAGTAAACATTGGCGTCTGATTAGAAGAAGATTCTCAGCTTGCCAATTTTCTCGTCTTAAATTTAGATGAAAAAAAAAACAAAGACATAAATCATAGTATCATCATTGTATGACGGCACTTCCCCTATAATATCTATATATATAAAAGAAAGTCGTGTTAGTTACTTCGCTTATAACTCAAGAACGGCTGAACCGATTTAGCTGAAAATTGGCAGGGAGGTAGTTTAGAGCCAGGAGAAGGACATAGGATACTTTTTATCCCGTTCGACCGCGTTCCAATTTTTATGATATTTTAATTTTTGGATTTCTCTTAGTCCGGAATAGGTAAGTATTAAAACATATAATTAAAATGTGAGAAAGAAAGATTTTTTCTTTTTATATCTATTTAAAACGTACCTAGCGACGAACCCGAGCGAAGCGAGGGTGAGCCGCTAGTACACAATAAAATAAATCTCCAACGTAATACAATTAACATACAAGTCATAACAAATTTTGTTAACTATGTAAATTAATATTTTCTCTCTGGTAAAAACCAACAATTATAAATTACATATAACTTATCTAGAATCACAACACATCACACAAACTCAATATGGTGCGAGTTTTCCTAAATTTTTCATGTTTACTCAAATAATTATCGTCTCGCTTGCAATGATATTACCAGGATATTCTTAGAAAACAATTTATCGCACTTCGAAAATGCTATATATTTGGAAGTAGCTCAATTTTATATCAGATTCGAAATAACTAACGATGGTGAAGTTTATAGCTTTAATATTGGGAATTAGTATCTTTAACGCACAATGTGCAGTTTACAGAAATTCAGGTATGGCTTTCTTTTATTTTACATAATATTAATCTCTACGAAATTATAATAAGTATTAATATAATATTATTTACGAAATATCTATCTATATCTATATATACATATAACAAAATTGTAACTGATTGCTGTCTGTACATGGAAGATATACATATTTGAGAAAATCTATTATTGGAGGTCTTTATCAATAAAATAGAACCCAAAACAATGATTTTTAGAATTATTGTCTCTTTCTCTGTGCGTTTGTGCGCGCTAATCTCAGAAATAGCTTAACCGATTTGGGTGCGGTGTGCACTAATATATTTTAGTAAGCTTTGCTTACCATTTAGTATTATTTTATTTCATTCGGTTCATAAATAAAAATGTTATATCAATTTAAGTCACCTCAGCACGAATTTCTAAAATGTCGCTAGTTATTATATAATTTCTAAAACAAGAAGGACGTATGAAAAGAATCTATACATACATGAAATTAATATTATTTTACTGAAATTTTATAAGTTATTATTAAGCAGCTAGTACGTAATTCCATATTAGGTTTTACAATATGTACTGAATAATATTATGTATAATATATATATATATATATATATATATATATATATATATACATGTAGGTATTGCATTATCAAGCTAAATTATTATTGTTATTGTTACAGATGCACAACTTCATCGAGTAGTTCGATCTCCCCACTATGGATCCAATCACTTTGAAGTAGGTTTTCCGCCACCACCCCCACCCCCACCACCGCCGTTCCTGTACCACACTCACAACTGGAGTGGAGTTGCACGTGGTGCTGGAGGAAGAGCACACGGAGTGTTTAGTGGAGCAGCTGCCACAGCCGAGAGTGCTTTCCCCGGCACAAATGAAGCTGTTTCATTAGCTGCTGCTAATACTTTTGGTGGTCAATCTGAAAATTGCGATGATGATTTTGGGGCGAAAGATCAATCTAGCCAAAATCTAGGTAGTTCAAAATTGACACAGTCCAGTAGCAGGTCCTTTGGAAGTGGATCAGGCTACGATGGCCAAACTGGGTCTTTAGGTATCGATAGCGGATCTGGAGGCAGTCAGTCAGGTCACTACAATTCAGGTTCTTCTGGATTTGCAAGTAATTCGGCTGGCAGTGAAGCTAGAGGCTCTGGAAGTCAATCAGGGCAATATAGCGGTGGTGCTTCAAGCGCACAGCAACAAAATAAGGGATTTGGCGGACAGGCTTCAGGAGCCCATGCAGGACTTACTGGAAGCTCTGGTTTTGAAGCAAGGGAAGTTTACAAGGAATCACATTTGTCTTCTCAAAGTAACGATAACAATTTCGGAGCTCAGGGAGGGAATGCTGGCTTATTGAATCAAGATGGATTTGGTGCAAATGAGCAGCAATCTGCTTCTAGGGGATTTAGTAGCTCTCAAGCTCAAAGTTCATCGTTTGGAAGCAATGGTGGATTTGGTTCCGGTTCTTCTCAAGGAAGTCATTTTGCGAACCAAAAATTAGGATCAGCATCAAGTGCTAATATTCCAGCAGTATCTGGATCACAAAAATTCATAGCCGCTGGAAATGGAGGTTCCTTTGGCCATGGCTACGGCCACCATCAATTTGATAGTTCAAATTACCATGGCAGGAGTCAGCAATTACAGCAACTACAATCTGCTAGTGGTGATCAATTTGCTAATGGTGGTCAATCTGCTAGTGGTGGTCAATCTACGATTAGTGGTCAATCTACTAGTGGTGGTCAATTTGCTAATGGTGGTCAATCTGCCAGTGGTGGTCAATCTGCGATTAGCGGTCAATCTGCTAGTGGTGGTCAATCTGCTGGTTTCAGTGGCTCCACTAATGAGCATCAGGAAGGTTGGGATTCCGGGAGCACAGGCACATCTGCTCGTGGGGAAGCTCAATCCACTCTCAATGGGGCTTTAGACCTAGCTTCACAAGGCTTGCAGGCGTCTGATAAAGCAGGATGTAGCACTTGTCAAAAAAGTAGCTTTGCACTAAGTAATGCTAAAAGTTGGAATGGAAACGCAGTTTCTTTGGCCATTGGAGGTTAAATTCCATATACGGATAAAATTGTACATACGATTTATTGCAAGATCATTATTTTTTGTTGTTTTTTTTGTGGTAAATTATAAAACTATTAAAAATTACTAGTCTATTTTATTTTTCTTTTGTAAAATTTTAGATACACATCAAAATTGAACATTTTTAAAGCTGATTACCTATATTTTTTCCTTATCCCCTAATATTAAATAATAGCTACATGATAAATGTATTTAAATGTAATATATATATATATATATTACATTTAAATACATATGTATATCAGTATTCATACTTTTTTATTTTAAATACAAAATCTGCGTATATATTATAGTGCACCTAAATGTAAATTATGTCTTGAAATTAATATGGAAAAAGCAAATGAAATAAAAAAAATATTCTTCTGTGAATTATTTACAATTTATTTTACCGCAATAATTTTTTTTATTTATTCTATATTTATATCAATTCTATATTTTTAGAAACACACATGTATATATGTACATATGTAAGAGTTTTCACGCTGTTTCCGCTTACGTATGTTTAATTTTAGCCATTTTTAATTTGAGTAATCAAATGTAGTATAAAAAATTATAGAAATTAAATAAAAATAAATTATTTATACCTTTAACCTACCATTCTACCTTAAAATTAATCAATAGAATTAGAATTTAATGTAGGCCGTAATATAAAGTGCTTTTTAATACACGACAATAATGACGAGGATACGTACTTGTAGGCTATAACTATAAATAACTTGGATTTTAGATTATACTAGCATTGCCCGTGGCTCCGCCCGCGTTCAGATGACCAAAAACCAAATTTTTAGGTTTTAGATATTAGTATACTCTTACAATGCAGTTTTTGTATTTTTTCTTAGAAATGAGATATTTTCCCGCGGTAAAAAGTATCCTATATGTTGACCAGGACAACCAGCTATCACCATACCAAATTTCATCAAAATCCCTTCAGTGGTTCTTCTGTGATGCGGTAACAGACAGACAGACAGACAAAAGTTCTAAAAACTATAGATTCGGCCTCTGTATCGATAATAATGTCTATTTCAATAAGATTTTCCAAAAAATATTTAATGTACTGATTCGGCTTAATTAGAATTTTATTATATGTATAGATTATGGTTCCACAGATCATATAATATAATATTAGTTTGTGCACAAGAAAGTGGTAAAGAGATAAGACTTTTCTGCACTGTTTCTTGACAATTAAACAAATTATAATAATGACAAGCTTAATCGATCTGACTAGGTTAAATTATATTTTATTAAGATAAACCAAAGCAAACAAAAATGAAAAATCCGTTTAATTGAATTTGAAAAACCTCCTTTTAGATATTTTTTTACTTTTTAGAGATTTAAAAATTATCCTTATGAAAAGATTTTATCTATACATGTAATAAAATTTTAATTGAACCGAATCTGTAAATTGAATATTTTTTGGAAAATCTTATTAAAATAGTCATTATTATCGATATAGAGACCGAATCTATAGGTTTTAAAATTTTTGTCTATATGTCTGTCAGTCTGGGAACGCATCACGAGAAAACCATTGGACAGATTTTGATGAAATTTGGTATGATGAGCTGTTTATTCGGGTCAATGTATATATAATACTTTTTACTGCGAGGAAATATCTCATCTCTGCGAGATCTATACTAGGTTACGTTAAAGCGTAACGAGGGTGAGTCGTTGGTTTTAATATATGAATGGGTGATTTTTGAACGGCAAAGCAAATAATAATAACAAATACTCTTTAGATATTGTACCCACCCATATAAATTTAATTAAACAAGCAACAGAATAAAAAAATTACATAAAAGAGGCGGGTCCATCGCTAAAAAGACTGGCTGTTAAATCGTACATCAAACGAGAACGGCTAACCAGATTCGAATTTCATCTCGTATTTTTTCGAATTTTTTAGAAAGCTAAAAGTTAAATTTCAATTTAATTAAGTGGTTCATTGCCACAGTTACTGTAATTATAGGTTTTCGTATTTACAAAATTCATGTTTAGTGATACTTTCTAAGATTTACGCGAATATTTGACATTTAAATAAAACTGTTACAGACAGGATCTTATCTAATTATAGTATAATTATGTGGTTCGATGCTGTGTAACAACTATATACTAACCTTTGAGTCCAAAATCTGAGTCTCTCCCGTGACCATGATTGCTGTAAAGCAATCGAAACGTCGGAAACCAAAAAATAAACCCGGGGAAAAAATCGGAAAAAAGGTTTTATTTAAAATGTACGTTTAGTGTTTAAAAGAGTATTATAATATACCTATATATTCTTTATTACATATTAACAAAGTAACACAGATAATACAGAGACTAATGTGGGTATAATATGACTTAATAGAAATAAACGCGCAAGCTAGTAGCTGAAATTATTATTTTTGCTCACTTTGTAGTGACCCTACTTGCTGTGCTAGCGGGCGCGGGTTCGAGTCCCGCTGGAGACATTAATTTGTGTAATGAGCACTTCCAGTCATAGGTGTTGTTTATATTTATAATATGAATATATTTAAACTTATATATGTGTAGTGTATCAACTATCTGATATCCATAACACAGGCCTCGTAGCTTACCATGTACTAGATGGTGCTGTGTGTTAATGTCCCAACATATTTACTTATTTATTTATTTTTGAGTTGAGAAATTTTGTTGTCACAATTGCATAGAGCGCTTGTCTTCGTATATTCTGTATAGTACAGGGCTAATGATCGTATTAATATTCCATTATACAAATAAAAAATTGAGCTAAAAAGATAGGAATAAGTTTTATGCAGTCGGAGACACATGTATGTACATGTTTTATACCTACTTGCTGCAAGAATTGCTCCGTGTGTGTTCATAAGTGTCCTACTGTATAACACTATGTTCCTTCGTCAACTTGATCCCTATCTTTATAGTTCACTTTTTACGTAATCGAGATTTTAATTTTTAAAATTTGATTTTTAATTTACGGCATTTTAGTTTTAGCTAGTAAGACATTTGGAGTATACTTAATTTAACAATTTTTTACTTTTAAACATGTAAATCGTATTGATTCATGTAATTGCCTCTTAAAAACTTTCTTTGTGACACCCCGCTTCGTAGGTATATATGTTTTTTACAAACATGCATACAAATATATACAAAAATACATAAATACAGGTCAAACACATAGCCCTCCTTTATGCTTCGCTGCAGTCGGATAAAAACTAGAAAGCCATTCCTATAACAAAAATTTGTATTTTCCGTCTGCCACGTAAATGTCAATCCAGCCATTGCTAAATACATAGTTAAACTAAACAGTAAACTGTACACAAATTACGTTTGCACTGTACTTTGGGAATCACTTAGAAAAATTGTATTTAACATCCTATTAGCGCTTATAAAAATCAAGTACTTTCAAAAAATACCTTCTTATAAGTTATTGATCTATTTATATTGACAATAATAATTTAAATAAATAAATATATTATAAAATAAACAACCCGACTGCATATATTATATATTTTTATAATATATTTATTTATTTACAGCTTTTTAAGTATTCTTAAGTAGGAAAAATTAGCGAGAATGGTTGTTAGCCAACTTTAAATCATTATATAACCTAAACTGTTATTTAAAATTTATAATACAGGGAAGTTGTACCATTTTGGAATCTTTGTTAGAAGCCCTTTATTTAGATACCCATAATGCAGAAAAAGAATATTAAAAAAAATGTCACCTTAAACATTGAAATCTAGGAGCCCCCATTTTTTTATGTCACCTATCTAAGAACACTTAGATTAATGAGACGAATCTAATGATAGCTTAATTAAAGAAACCCATAGAGTGGTTTGGAAGATATGAGGGAATAAAGAATATTACAAACAAACAAACATACAAAACATAACCCTTGCCTTTAAGTTGGGTAAAAATAGTATAATGTTGTAATAAAATAATAATTATAATTTCTATCGATTAACTTGAAGGGTTGAGTAGATTAAATATCTGTCTTGGAATTAGAAACGTCTCTTTACTTTTGCTGGTTGATAATTTTATTACGTAGCAACAGATCCGTGAATTGTCTTGTTTTTTTGTATAGAAATAGCACTATATTACATATGGTTACTCTTTACACTATTACATTATGCGGTGCTCGTTTGTCGTTGTCGTTTTGGCCAATTTTCACTGAGATTAGCTAATTACGAAGGAGATATGACCGGTAAAAGATCAGTTGTAGGACCGACGAGTTCACGTGCTCTCCGAGGCACTGGGGTGAAACACCTCAAGCTTCCTAACTCCGGACTGTTATTGACATTTTTTTAGCAAAGAAAGAAAGAAAGAAAGAACTTGGCCCGACCCGGGACTCGAACCCAGCACCTACGAATGTGATGATCCGGTGGACATTACACCACTGAGGCAGTCTTGTGTTGCTAGTACCGCGGCTTGACCAATGCGATAATTGCAAATAAAAAATAGTACACCAATTAATTAAAACTGTTATTACTTATTAAACGTTTGCAGATACGAGCTAATTCATTAAACAATAGCATTCCCAAGGAGGGTTGACGTCAGGCAGGCGGCCGGTCGTAAAACTTTTGCCAAATCCTATCAGCCGTTCGGAAGATGTACTGCGCCGACCCCAAGTGATTGGGAAATGGGCAGGGGAGATAGAGATACGAGTAATTCGATTACGTAATAAAGTATGGAATGATATAATATTTACTAAAATAAATCAATTCACACGTTAGCCATAATATGTGCTCAAGTTATTATCACGGTACGATGCAGGATCTGATTTTAGGTATTTTGTCAATTTGTCAAAATTTAGATAATATAAAAACTATTACGTGATGTTTTTGATCACAAATGAAAAATGCCTCGTCTCGACATCGTCTTTTTACAAGCTTTTTTAGCATTTCTTGTCGTACAGTGCTCCGCTCGCAGTGTGGAGAGTACTGGTATGTATGAAGCATTGCATCCAATATTTTTAAGTTTTGTATTTTTTACAAATTATTCATTTCGTTTTGTTTCTAATAAGTTGTGTTTATTAAATTCTTAAACTAAAATGTCATTTTATTATACTCTGAAAATATATATAAAACTTTAGCTGCTTAAACAAATTAAAATATATTATAAATATGCCTATGATAAAGACATTCAATTTAAATATTATGTAATTACAGATGGCGTTCTAATACAGAGACTTAAACGATCATATTATGAATGTGATCCACCACCACTGGCCCCGCAGCCACATTGGCCACCACCTCCGCCACATTGGCCACCACCACCACCACCGCCGCCGCCTCCTCCACCACCACCACCACAAGGATATTGGCCACTACCGCCACCACCACCACCACCACCACCACCATTCTGGCATCATCAACACCATCATGGCCATCACGGCCACGGATTTGATGCAGATGACTTTCAACGACTAAACAGTCAAAACCAGGGAGAAGTTGCGATTCCTTGTGACACATGTCACAAGCAGAACACAGCGGAAAGTAACTCATTCAGTGTTAATGGCAACGCTGTAGCTATCGCCATAGCCAAAGCTAGTGGTAAAAGATAAACTATGATACAGACTAAAGAGAGTATACCGTGTAAGCATGTCAAGATAATATTTAAATAATATACAAATATTTTTTGCGTATCCTACTAATATTATAAATGCGAAAGTTTGTGAGGACGTACAGACGTCTGGATGTATAGTGTATGGATGTTTGTAACTCTTTCACGCAAAAACTACTAAATGGATTTTAATGAAACTACAATAAAATAGCTCGTATATATAACACATAGGTTACTTTTATTCCAGAAATAGGTACTATTCCCGTGGGATAGATTTGTTTGTAATAATAATGTGTTTTTTCAAATATAAGTATAAGTACATATATCTAACGTTTAGTGAAAATTCTTGTTTTATTTTTAGCCGTGATAAAATTAATGTCTCGATAACGACTTTCTTGAGTATATTTCGCAACTGAAAAGTTCCAATATGCATCTCGTGACTCTGTAATTAATTATTCATAGATCAGTTGGATTTTCAAATATTTATGTATTTTCAACGGAAGTACAGTTTATAGTCAATATGAAAACTTAAAATTTGTTGATATTTACTTTAATTTCATGGTTTTATTCTATATAGTGTCGCCCAGTGTTCAAAATTCGACCATATTTTTAATGAAATTAATCATTAATCAAATATATTATTTTTCATTAAAATGCTCATATATAAAAATGCAACATACATCAAGCATACTAAAGACGTACTTTTTTGAAGTTGGTTGTTTGAAAGCAATTTTACTACATTTACAGATGTTCTTAGCAAATGCTTGATAAATTATACATAATTATAATCGATAAATGAAATGTTTTTTAACTTGCAAATTATCCATCTTTGCAAGTTTTGATCAGGAATTGAAATTAAAAATTTAGAACTAACTGATAAAATTAAAGTTATGTGTTATTTAAGTGTCCATAAAAGCTTTACTGGACTAATAAAAATTTTATGTTACTAATAGTCAATTTAATCATTTAAAAATGTCTTCTAAGCTTTCATTCACATCAATATGATTAAAATTTATGAATTACTAGCGACTTACCCTTGCTTCGTTCGGGTGCATCCCTAGGTACGTTTTAATTTTTTTGTTTATTTTTAATTAACGCTGATACGTATATTAATTAATAGTTAATATTAATATGTGAAGAGAAAATTTTGTACTAGTCCAGTCAAATAAGGTCTGAAATCGAAATTTAGGCACTCAACTTTGCATTTTTGAAATAATGTAATTTTAATGATACAAAAACAATTTGTAAAGCTTTTTGTGTCTGCAACCCCAATGGCAAGGGTTAAAAAAAACTTGTGTTTTTTTGCAATTTCTCAAAAATAGTAAAAATTAGATAAAAAAGTTTAAATAAAAATATGTAGAACTTAAAATTTTACATAATAAAGGTTTTATGACTTTTTTTCCTCCGGTTAAAATTAACCGAGTTAGGGAGGTTTTAAGTAAAAGGGATGAACGTAAATTAAAAAAAAATCGTAGGTAGTAAAAAAAAGAGAACTTTTTTTAATTGTTTGAAAAAATCTAAAAATATCTTATTTGACTGGACTATACTTCGCTAATGTCACGTAGAATGAAGAAGACACAAAGGAGATTGAGGTCGGTAAAATAAGATCATAGGCGGGCGTTCATTAGTTACTTATATTAGTCCCGCTGAGTTTCTTTCTTTCCGAACTGGTAGTAGACTCACGTTCAGTAAAAAATTATAATAATTTAATGGTGAATAAAATATTTTGAATTTTATTGTGTGAATACTGTCGTCACCCATGTGCCAAAAGATTTTAAGAGCTATTTAATTGCAAAGTCTATAAAATTGACGTGCTAAAATATTATACCGTTAAGCTGCATTTTTATTAAGCTTTTTGTCGCCAATGGAAAAATTTTCTAATAGGTATCTATAAATACATGGATTTAAGAAATATTTATTACATATAATTTCTATCGATGTCGCCAAATTTAGATAAAATTGTGAAGTTATGCAATTTAAAGGTGATCCAGGTTTCGTAGACTAGCATATACTTAACATAATATTAAAACTTTATTAGTGTCATGAAATTTATTTTAGTATCTGCTATCAAAATCTAATTTAAAAGCTTTTGGTATCAAAACATTATTACGTTTTCAACCGACTTCAAAAAGGAGAAGGTTCTCAATTCGACTGTATTTTTTTTATGTTTGTTACCTCAGAACTCCGTCATTTATTAACCAATTTGGACAATTTTTGTGTTGTTTGAAAGTGTATGCTTCCAGATTGGTCCCATTTAAATAAAAAAAAACACCACCCTTAAGGGTGGAAAAATAGCTAATGATGAATTTAACCTACTTCATATAAATACATACCTAATCAAGTATTTTCGAAATCGGTGCCAGCCCATACAAAGCAAAGCACACCGACTTCGAAAATATTTGATAAGGTATGTATTTAATAGGTAGGCTTTAATTACTTAGCCAAAGCACACCGACTTCGAAAATATTTGATTAGGTATGTAAAGTAAATGAAAACTACCAGTCAGTTATTTTTTACTTTTTAGTGCTTTTGTTTGAAGTCGGTTTTTATTTTTTTGTTAAAAAGTTTTATTTAAGAATAAATATTAATGAAAAATTATATTATTTTATTCAAAAATAATTAAATATATTAAGTATTTGTTTATAATAATTGTTTATTATTTCGTTAGCTATGCAGTATTTATTGTGAGTTCAATTCTTATATGATCATTTAGTGGGGCGGTTATGTAGTATAACTACAATTACCTTATTGTATGGCATTTAAATGCTAAGAAAGAAATGTAAATGCTTTGAAAAACAGCCAATTAAAGATGGGGCACATTACTAGTTTAATAATAAGCACAATGTATGTAAAGGTGCTAAAAGTAAACTATAGCCCAATATAAAGTAAGATTTTAAAAAAAAAGGAAAAAAGAGGTAACTGTCCTACATCTGTTCTAATACATGTTGGTACTAATCTGCGCGCTAATACTTAATTTAAAGGCTATATTAGAAGTCACCAATAGCATAGCATTTCTTAAGAGTAAGATTCAAGGCAACTAAATTCACTATTGATTACATGCCGGCATTAATTCTAGTGCGATTTTTTTTTTCATTTAATGAGAAATATTTCTTTTTTCATTCTAGTAGGAAATTTTTGTTTCTATGTACCTAATACTTTCTTAGATTTACGCGAATATTTAACATTTTAAATAAAACTATCTTTTCGGATTATTTCGCGGATTTATTTCGATATTTATAATAATGGCAACACCAAATATAGATTACTAATTATTATTTTTAAAATTGTAATAATTATAAGAATAACAGCAAAAATTAAATAAATAATATTCCATATTAAATTATAAAACTAATTAAAATTATAAAAATGCTTAAAGTTAAAAAATATTGTAAGGTAATTGGTGCAATTTCCATTTTGTTATTTGTGGGTAGGCTGTCTGTAACAACTATACCTTCAAGACATGTAACACCTCAGTCTCTCCCGTGACCATGGATTCTGTAAAGCATTCGAAACGTCGGGAACCAAAAATCCAAATAAATCCGCGAAAATATCCGAAAAGATAATTTTATTTAAAATATTCTATGTACCTATTTAAAATTAACAAGGTCAAGGCAGAAAAATAGATACTGATATTAACTGTTTCTTTTTTTATATCTTTTTAAAAATATACATGTTTTGTTGTAAAACTTGACACCCACGTTTAACCTCGCGGGCATCATTATCTTAGATATTTTTGCGATAAGGTAATAAATTAAAAAAAAATACCTTTCCGTATTGTATTTTAATTAGTTATATCCGTTTTATGTTCGAATTATCATAATAGTATGAAATATATGCTTATAAATAAATATACTTTATTAGAAGAGGCTTTATATTTAGTTTTTTTTATGAATAACTAGTTACTTGTTGTCTTGGGAAATATCATGTGTATTTCAAGTTAATGCACAGCCAAATACCTTTAACTGGGCTTTATATAAATATGTAGGTACCTACAGTTACGAAGTTTTATTAAAATATCTCTTGTAGTCCTCTGGTAATGGATGGATAATAAAATATGTAAACTATCCGTTCGATGACAAATAAAAATTGTGGAATCTATCCTCCAATTACACACTAATTACTAAAAAAAACAATTTTTTGTAGAACCCCATGATAATTTTGCTAGACATATTAATAGAACAACTGTTTATTATTTATAAATAAAACTATTTTGAAAAATGATTATTTAACAGTTAAGTTTATATAATGTACTCGTATGTACTGTGTATAACAATTTTGTATAGGGCGTATGGTACAAGAATACATAGTATGACTTTAATTTTAAAGTCTCTTCAGCATGACAAAATTAGAAGTCTTGAACAGAAGAAAAAAAAACAATATTTATAAATTAATGTAACAATAATAAACCCGTAAAACACAATGGAAATGTTATTGCCAAGAGAAAAGAACGTTCCTTGCCTCTGGCTAGCTAGAGTGGAGCACAAAAGTTAAGCTTTCGAAAGGGTGGAAATGCTCAATATGCGTTTTAACGGGAAACCCTCTTATTAGCTTCCTACATATAGGTATGTTTATACCTCTTACTCTCTTAGTCAACTACGGCGATGTTGCTCCCAAACATTATTTATATTTCAGGATGTTCTAAAAGACCATGCTCGTTTGACCTATGAAAGATACAAATAGATACATTTAGTATACAGAAAGACCAACCTGGAGTAACACATAGGCAATAACGCATTCTGTTAGGCAGCAAAATAAAACTACAAAGGTGCACTTTATGCACCTTTCCGCTTATCTCACTTATTTTCTTATATCATTTTCTATCGGTTGCCTGTGAGAGAATCACTTTTAGTGATAAGGCCACCTTTGCAGATCTCTTTAATTGTATTTTTTATGTTAATGTACTATTTTCGTGTGCAATAAAGTGTTATAAATAAATAAATAAAATAAAATTAATCGATAGACATATGTACGTTCTAAATCGGAAACGTAAGAGATCTAACAGCACTCCCACATCACAACAAGACAGTTATTACTATGCTATAAAGTTTATATTAGGAACTTAGTTCAGTGAACTGTTTATTAGTTCCTTACAAAATCCTATAAAACTCAATTAGATTGACAATTTTGTATTCAACGGGCGATCAATCTCGACATTTATTATCTCCACTTTATTTTACGATCGAGCTAGTTTACCCACACTACGTGAGATTCCAGCAAATCTCATATCCACCGGTTTTCTAATAAATAGTGGTCTTATTGTATTAACTTTGGAGAAGTATTTACTTAATAGGACTATAGTTAATATATTTATTATTAGGAATAAAAAAAATCAAACAGTTGAACTATAAAGACCCTCTTTGTAATATACTAGCGACTTGCTCTTGCTGCGCTCGGGTTCGTCCCTCGTTAACGTTTTAACGTTTAGTATGGATTTCTCAGTATAAAGTATCTTATAAATATAGTCGACCCGGATAACCAGCATACCAATATCATCATACCAAAATCAAAATATGTCCAGTTTTCTCGTGATGCGTTCCCAGACAGACAAAAATTATAAAAACTATAGATTCGGCCTCTGTATCGATAATAATGACTATTTCATTAAGATTTCCCAAAAAAATATATTATGTACAGATTCGGCTCAGTTAGAATTTTATTGTATGATAGATGTTACTCATAACATTCATAAAAGTATCATATTATATGAAACAAAATAATTTACGATTGTCTAAACAATTCTGTGACAATTAACTTATAAGTAGATCGTTAAATACTAAAGAAAGAAAAAATAACAGGTAAATAATTATTATTGTAATGAAATTAATATATTATTTTATTACATAATCGAACAGTTGTTCGATACATATAATAAAACTGTAGAGGTCCAATATCTGTCAAAAAATGCTAAAAACCGAGTGAGGGGGATGTAATAAGAGAAATAAAACAAATCCTGATTTTTTTCTTTTTTTTGTTTCTCTGTCTATTTGTCTGTTTGTCTATTTGTACAGGCTAATCTCCGAAACTGTTAGACCGATTTTAATGAAATTTTGCATGGTGGCACCTTATATCCCCGGTCAATATTTTAGACACTTTTCATCTCGGAAAATAAAATAGTTCCCGTGGGATAGTTAAAAAACTATAGAAACTTATACAGCTTAGTACACAAAAACTACTGATTGGATTTTAATGAAACTTTACAATAATAGAGTTCATACATTAGAATTAAAAATATATACTAGTGCTATGGCTAGCTATATGGCTACTTTTTATCCCGGAAAAATGTACGGTTCCCGTGCGATAGATTTGTTTTTGTTTGTCTAGAGGCTTTTTTGTTTTCGTTTGTATGTTTGTTCCTTCTTCAGGCTGAAACCGCTGGAAAGATTTGGATGTCTAGTATATAAATAATCTATGGCCTGTAATAACACATAGGCTTTTAAATAAAACTATCTTTGCGGATTTTGTCACGGATTTATTTGGATTTTTGTTTCCCGACGTTTATACATAGGCTACTATTAGATACCTAATACCATATCACTATGCAAGCGAAGCAAGGGTAAGTCACCAGTGTAATCTATAGTTTTTTTAATGTTTCTATTTTAAACGTAAATATGTTGTAGGTACTTATAACTGATAACCGTAAATGCTACGATTAAACACTCAGTCTTAGTCTAGACTAATTGCAAACATTGAGGTAAATCTAAACTCAAATTCAAATATTGATGATTTTGAGATCTGTTTGAACATCAAAAGTAATGTTTCACAAATGTATTAAAATTATTTACATAACTGTTAAAGCACATAGTAAAGGAATATACCAATGTATATTTAATATTACACGTCTAAAACAGTATAACGAAACTATCGTTTTGAGGTTTACTGCCTATGGTATAATATATTTTTCCCTCCACTTACGATTAATAAATAAATTAAAATAATGAAAGTAATGTACTCAGCAATTTTTAACATCCCCTAACGTGCTAAGCACGGGCCTCCCTTCAATACGAGGGATCAGGCCATAGTCTACCTTGTCAATGCGGGCTAGTCGGTTTTCGTACCTATGTCTTTCGAAAACTTGCTAGGTTCTCTATGACATGCACGTTTCCTCACAATGTTTTTCTTTGCCATAAAATAAGTGGTAATCATGTTGGAAATGATTGAAAATATCAGAGGTGCGAGACCCGGGATTAGAACCCGTTTTACTCGGTTTCCAAAGCGAGCGCGTTATCACTAGGCTACCATTGCCTATTATTAAAGCAATATCAGCTTAAAAATATTATTCAAGGTTTTTTTAATATAATAGATTGCAAAAATTATTTTATTTTATTATAACTGTATTTTTATTATCTACCTAGGTCATTATTTGAGGTTTTACATATATTATTCTTTATACAAAGCTCTTTCAAGCAAAAGACATCAACGATCTCAAACTTCCGCATCATTTCTATGTAAGGGCAATAAAAAAATCCTTACTTCCGTGGGAAATTCCGATATAGTTACAATGTGGGAGTCGACCTCGTCGGATTGGGCTATAAAACTTATTTGATGCGAAAAAAATTCACAGTTCAAAGTTCTAACGGAATACAACATGGAAAATATCTTGCTCTACTTATTCATAGTGGCTGTGGGCCCTGCTTTGAGTGAAGGTAATAATTTACTCAGATTTATTGCTAATTGCATTGTAAGGTAATCACTATCGATATTCACGATACCGTTAGTTGTATCGAAAACTTTGATATCTTATCCCAATTTTTTATACAAAATGTGCATTTTGAAATTATTTATAAGGTACTATATTATAAAATAATTAAAATTAATCATATTTTATAACTTTACTAAAATTATCTTTAAAATTGTCTAATTACCTATATTATATTTAATAAATTATTATTTTTATACAAGAATTGAGTTCAAATTTCATTTTATTTTATTTTATTTTATTTACCATTTCTTAATTACAGAAATAAAAAGAGAACCAAGACATCTACAAAACAAACTGTGTTACAAGTTTGGCATATGTGGCGGTTATCAAGGAGGTCACGGCGGTAACCAAGGCAACTATGGTGGTTACCAAGGGTACAACCAAGGTTATAACCAAGGTTATAACCAGGGCTATCCTATCCCTCCGATAAATATTGGTATAAGCCAATCTCAGTCTTCGTCTAGTGCTGGAGGTGAAGGATACAGTAGTGGAAGCTATCCAAATAATTACCAATATAACAATGGTTATCCTAACTATGCCTACCACGGTTATAATGGTCACAATGGGTACAATGGATACAATGAGTACAATGGTTACAACGGTTACCATGGAAGTAATGAGTATAATAGACCTGGTTATTTTGGTAACGGATATGGCTCATATAATAACCAATTTAATGGAAACTATCATGGTGGTCAAGGAGGATATGGTTTCCAAAAACCCTTTGGTTTTAATGATGAAGAAGGTTTTAAACCTATGTATGAAGAAAATGACGAAGAGTACGGCCGGTCTAATAAAGAAAAGGAATAATGTATTTGTATGCTTTAAATGACGCTGTGATAATATTTGTAACTATAAATATAAGATTTAAAATAAAATAATAAAATAATTAATATTATTTTCCATAAAATTATTGCAATTTTCTGAAAGATCTTTAGTTCGTTCAAAACAATTATATTTAACATCCTATAGCTTTAATCAAATATTTTTTGCAATAGCCATTTATCAAAAACTACCAATTTAAATGCTTACTGCCAAATATATTTCTTGTTTTGAATTAACATATGATGTCTCGAAAGTTTATTACAAATATTAATACAATAATGTGTACAATGTACAATTTTTGAAAAAAAGTCAGGCCCAACAGCTCCTTTAAAATACATTATTATTTCATTCTACTTCTTTTAAATTCTAAATACTCAAGTTTCTAAACTCATGTGGATATTTTCATTTATATTGAAAAAACTAGTTAAAAAAGGCTAAATACATAAAAGACACACATACAGACTAATAAGTATTTTTGAAATCAATGACTGAAAACTCTTCCTTTTTGTACTGCATATTTACAGATGGCAATGTATACACATTTTTTAATTAATATTTTACATGTTCTAATTGATTGATAGGCGCAGTAGCCAAATTATCGACTGAAATTGAGGCCACAAGTTTGATTCTTATATGAGTAATTTGTTGAAACGAAATAAAATGCTACATTTTACAGAATAAAGCTTGTAATTAAAATAATCTATGGGTATAAAAAACTATATTAAATAGTAAAACCGTTATATGTTTACATAATATATACGATTTATTCCCATTAACGTTCTAATTATTTGCTTCATATCTTAATGGGGTCGTAAAGTATCTTTTTTATTGCTATTTTTAATTAATTATTTAGTGTATATAATTTACTGATTCAAATAGCAAATATTTATGTATCAGTTGATTTGTGGTTTCAACTTTGTATTTAATCGATATTAGCAATAATCGGATGCCATTTTATAAATACCAATTCTTTAACCAATAAACTAAAACGTAATGCAAATTTGATAGCCTTCTTAGAATCTGTCATATATTTTAAATGAATTGATACATAGTGAATTAGTCTAAAATTAAAGCTTATTTTTTTCCTTAGGAATCAAAATCAAAAATTGAAAGCCTTAGAATTGAATGCATTAAGTACTACTTCTAACTATACTACAACTAAAAACTTTTCTAGGTCTAAAACGTGAGAGTAAAATTAACACAATAACATGCACGAATACGTCCTACTTAATTAAAATGCTAAATTGACAAGTGTCTCACCTATCCACCATTATAAAGAAAGTCCTCCAGAGAGCATGACCTCAAATCTCACTGAGACATATCAGGTAGTAGGATATTATAGTGCGCAAGTATGCGCGTAAACTCAAGTGCACTATGTATTCACTCCTATAATCCAGCTGTGGTATGGTTCAAAAAGTGATAATAGATGAGTCGTAGGATCATCATCTTAACTTGCTCCCCAAGAGTCGGGGAAGTAAATACTTCAACTTGCTTTCGTTCATCTTAAGCTGCTACTAAGATATTCTAAAGAAATATTACTACAATACTTATAGGCTATTACGGCCTACCCGGGACTTAAATCCATAATATTTAGCTGTCTGCAGCTTATATGCATCAGTACATGCTTCTAGACCATCCTCATTAGTATTATAAATTCAAAAGTGTATTTGTTGGTCCTCTTAACAATGGGTATCCGGCTACTATTGTAATATATAAAAACAATATTTAAAAAAACTAGCTTTTATATCATATAAATTGTGTAATAAATGAGTTTCATGTAATTTAAAGTTTACTTTTTATTTTTTAGGTATTGTATTGTTCTCAACAAATCATTTCATTTAATATCCATATAATGGCGGTACATAAAAAAAACATAGTTCGCCATCGTTGGGAGTCCGCCATGTTGGATTTAGAATGACGTCACTTTGCCTTCAAACTGAAACGGTTTCACAGATTTGGATGTTTAGTAATAGATGACTATGATTTGGAATAACACATAGATTTCTGTTAGGCATTCAGGAACACACCCGAGTGAACCGAGGGAAAGTCGCTCCTTAAAAAAATACGGAAAGTTACGAAAAGTTAAAAAGATACACAGTGCCACAACTTAGTATTGTATTTATATTAATAATAAAAATTGACTCGACGACACGCTTGGCTCAGTTTGTAGTGACCCTACTTGCTGTGCCATCGGTCGCAGGTTCGAGTCCCGCTGGGGGTATTCATTTGTGTGATGAGCACGAATGTTTGTACTCCAGTCAGGAGTGTTTATATTTATAATATGTATATATTTAAAAGTAATATATGTGTAGTGTATCAACTATCTGGTATCCATAACACACGCCTCGTATCTTACCATGGACCAAGATGGTGCTGTGTGTTAATGTCCCTACATACAAATTAGTACCAGCTACTTTGCAGACTTATTATTTTTATTTACGGGGATACTAAAAATATGTACTCAATATTTTGTATGAGCAATAACGTCTAATGTCTGTCTGTGTGTAAAGTCTAAAATGTGAAAACAAAATGCTTGTAACGTACACTAATATTATTAAACAAGAAGTTACAAAAGTAACTTTAATCCAGTTTGTTTATTTTGTTTTGATGGGGTCGGTAATCTGAAACTGCAGATCCGATTCTGAAAATTCTTTCACTAATAAGGAAGCTACATTGCCGCCGTGCATGCACTGTATTGGAATATACCTATATATACATAATAATATTTATTTCAATAAAAATGTGTTTCTGTCAAAAATCACAATAATCTTTAATCGTATTAGGAAAGAAATTCACTTATTACGCCTGTTAGGCACTTAAGAGCGCACCCAAAAGAAGCGAGGGTAAGAGGCTTCAAAATATTAAAAAATATATTTATATCTGACAATAAAAAAAATATTTTTTTAATAGTATTACCTTTGCTCTATGTTGATCGTAATTGCATCTTGTGTAGGTATATTTTTTATTGTGTACCTCAATTATAGATGATAGCCTCTGTGGCTGCGCAACGGTAATATTAATGTTTTTTCAGCGAAAGTTTTATTATAATCCATATTAATACTATAAATGCGAAAGTTACTTTACCTGTCTGTCTGTTACGTTTTCAAGCCTAAACCCTTGAATCAATTTCGATGAAGTTTGGTATTGAGAGGGATGAGACCTTGGGGAAGGATATAGGATACTTTTTTGTCGCAAAAATAAAACTTGAAAGGGGGTGAAATAGGGATTGAAATGTAAAATTAAAATAATTTTCGTAAGAAATAAAACATATTTCGGCGTTTATAACCATTCAAAGAGAAATAGGGGATGATTTCAAGTTTTTTAAAAGTACTTACCTATTTTTCTATACCTATGTAATTATAATGAAACTACTTTTTGCATAAATTCCTCAGCTATTTTTTTTTTTTAAAACACTTTATTGCACACAAAAATAAAAATGATAAATACAAAAAAAAAATACATTTAAAGAAATGTGCAAAGGCGGCCTTATCACTAAAAGTGATCTCTTACAGGCAACCGCTAGAAGTAGGATACAAAAGTTAACAGAAAGCGGAAAGGTGCATAAAGTGTACTCAATAGACGTATTACATATTATAAACATACATAAAAAAATACATATATAAAATACTATTTATACAATAGATATTTATTGTTTAAATACTTAAACATACATATACATAATAATATAATAAAATAATAATAAACATACATAATATACACAATAATATAATACATGCAACTATAATGACAGCTTAGTTGTAAAGCGACAAATAATGTGTTTTGAGACGCTTTTTAAAAATGCTTATTGACTTGGACTGTCTTATTTCATTTGGAAGCTCGTTCCAGAGCTTCACCGTCTTAATAGTGAAAGATTCACTATAGGATTTGGAATGGACTAATGGGATTTCTAGTAATCTTTCACTGCGAGAGCGAAGCTCTAGAGCGAGCTGGGAACTTGCCCCTAGGAACTTAAAGTGTTCTTTGAGGTAGGTGGGAGTGTGAGGATGGTAGAGGGTTGTGTATAATAGAGAAAGCGCGTGTAAATTACGTCTATTGTGAACTGTTAGCCATCTCAACTGTGTCCGATATTGCGTAATGTGGTCATACTTCCTAAGTCCACAAATATATCTTATAATAAGATTCTGGAGACGCTCAAGCTTATTGAGTAATTGCTGAGATAAATCTAGGTAGCAGGAGTCAGCATAGTCGAGTATCGGCAATAAAAGGGAGTTGGCTAATAATATTTTGGTTTTGACCGGCAATAGGTTTTTCCACCTTCTCAAGGTGCCAATAGCAAGAAATATCCTACGGCTAAGTTGGGCAACTTGAGGTGTCCAGGAGAAAGTGCTGTCCATTATGATCCCTAGATTTTTAACACTACTGCTGTATTCTAAATGGACATTATTAAATGAAATGGGAGGGAGGAGAGGAAAATGTATTTTAGAAAGTTGTTTAGAATTGCCAAAGACTGCTACTTGAGACTTGCTCGGATTAACACACAAACCAAATGACTTACACCAGTTACTAATAATTTCGAGGTTGAAATTAATATTTCCAATAGCCTTGGCAATGTCATTTACATTTGTAGTCGCATAAATTTGCAAGTCATCTGCATAAAAATGATAGGACGTAGTGAGGTGCTTAGTGAGAGTGTTAATGAAAATGGATTTATTAAACTATTTATTAAACTTTATTTACTCGCGATCGAAGTTGCGGGCAGAAACTAGTTCAGTATTATAAAATTAATAGTTTACATATTTATGAATGAATATGAGTCATTCCATTTAAGTTAAGCTCTTTATTTTAAAAATCTCTCTATTATTGTCAAGTAAACTGAAGACAGAAAATGAAATTTGGCACTCTAGTTTAGGTCTCGATACAATACACGATTGCCTAAATGCCGCTATTTTTAATCCAATATGGCGGACTAAAGTCCGTTATATTGTAAAAAAATTTGTAGACAAAATGGCAATTTATCATTTGCATAGTAACCCCTATTATGCGGGCATCAAATGAAAGAGGTAGATGAGCGAAACACAATAAGCAAAGTGATGTCATTACAAATCCAATTTGACAGATTCCCAAAGATGGCGAACTATGTTCTTTTATGCACCCCCATGACATGGATATCAAATGAAAGGGTTTGTTGAGAAGAATACGAATAACTAAAAAATAAAAAAAAATAATTGTAAATAAACATTTTTAAAAACAAGCTTTTATGTAAATCCTCTAAAAAGAAGAAAATAAACTTTAAATCAAATCAAACCTAACAATTTATTAAATTACACAATTTATATGACATAAAAGTTTGTCGCGAGATTTATGTACCTATTTAAAAAAATATATTTTATAACATTTTGTTTCTTGTTTATCTACACAGGTAAATCTCGCGACAAGCTTTTATATCAAATAAATTGTGTAATGTAATAAATTGATGGGTTTGATTTAAAGTTTATTTTCTTCTTTTTAGAGCATTTAAATATAAACTTGTTTATAAAAAAGTTAAGCTTTTGAAGGCCTTACAAAGTTAAGTTAGGCTCTTAAATTAATTAAAGTTGTGGTGGTATAATCTTCTAAAGACACAAGAGCTTTTTATGGCAGCCGTGCCTCATATAGATATGATTCTTGCATAGAAAGTTTATAAACTGGACAGGGATTAGTATACATATTATTATGTATGTATGTATATAATTTGTAATATACTTATATAACTAAAATGGAAACCATACTTTATAAATCAAGCTTCTTAAAATCAGAAGAATGTCAGAGTGGGATGGTATTGTTACATAAAAATGCACGATATTCGTCATATTCAGACACGCCTATAGTATTTTATCTAAATTCTAAATCTTAACATTTTATTCATCTGCTTTTTAATTTAATAATTCAAACTAAGCCCAAAGTGCTTTATGTTTAAATTCACAGGAAGCTATAATTACTGCATAGTCAATGAACTGTTTATTGGAGATTCAATGATGTTAATAGTTTGTTTAAATTATATGTTGTTGGTATAAAACAAACAGATTATAATTTCAAGTATACCTTTTAATACTTTCAGTATTGGAGTTTTAGAACTTAGTTACTAAATAAAAACTATATTGAATTTAAAGTAAAAATAATAGTTTTTTTTATTTGTATTTCAAAATTACTTTTAATGTTTGTAAAAAAACAAAAACTCTACTATTAGCTTGGATAATACCGTGTGTATCAGTTCTGAAAAGGACTGCCGAAATAAAGTTACAGAACTAGCAGTTAGAAAAGCCAGTACTACCCACTAAAACCCAACAGAACCTTTCCCGTCTTAATGGGGTGTCGCAGGATCGCTAACGCACTTAACCATGACGCCTTGACGACAGGCCTTACGAAGCAGACAACAACAACCCAGGAGTTGCTCCTGCAGTTCATTCTGGTATCAGAGAAGAACCAGGAGCAACCCGTATAGTACACCTCTCAAACAGGGCTACATCCTCGTGTGGGGATAATAATCACAAAAGTGTGTACGCCTTACTCCTTCATATCAAAACGGCTGAATGGATTTTGATGTTTAATACACATCTGGAGTGACACGTAGGCTACACTGTTAGAAATAATATTTGCCAAAAATTAAATTTTCCTGACCCCTCACGTAGATGCATTGTAAGGTTCACTAGAAATTATTAAAAGCTTTATACTGATAAGATGTTAATTTTGCGAATATCATTATATACTAGTCAAATATATACATATATATATATATATATATATATATATATATATATACATATATAGTTAGTGAAATTTGTTCGGATTCTGAAAAACCATTGAATTTTTGTAAATTTGAATTAAAAAAAAATGAATAAAAAATTACAAAAATAAAAATATTTACATACATAAATTAAAAATTGAAGTTTAAATTATATTTTTGTTTAATATTTCCATATACCATATACGAGTACGAGTAAAATAATATATGGCTAAACTTTACTTTAACTCGTATAATAAGAAGTTAAGCATAAATGCTTTGACTGTTGTAGTTATGGCGGTATCTAAACCTATTCTATTAATTTGGCGTAAAGCAATAAACAATTGTGAACTGGATCATCCAGTTCATTTGCGATATTGAAAAGTTTATAATACACATTTATTATACTATTTTACATATTAATTTGTAATTTATAGTATCACTCCATCGGGATATGTAGCTTTACCGTAATACTAATTTATGAGTGTCAATATCTTGATATTGACCCAATGATGAAAGTGGGGGGCTTATCTTTAGTATATAAGCTCGGAGAAATGATTCACTTGTACATTACACATTACGGTGAAAGGTCTAATAAGTAAAAAAAATCATAATGATCGGCAAGCTTTCTATCGTGCTCTCAGTGCTCGCGGTTAGCAGAGCATTGCCGATTCTAGTATACGGTAAGTTAAAACGGTCATTTAATGATCGACAAGTATTAATTATTATTAATAATCATATAAAAAATATATATGTAAAACTATCCATAACATATGTAAAGATAATATAATTATTTTATTAAATAATTCATTAATATAATAAATACCACATTATATATTTTTTTTTCTTGGGATAATAAAAGATTAAGTTTTCACAGTTCTCTAAGTTTTAAACTATTATGTGTTTATTATAATTGTACATAATTTATTTTCAGAAAATGATATGCCAGCATTTATTTGGCGTACAGCTCGTGCTCCTAACGTAGCATTTGGGTTCGGCAGTGGATTCAGTAGTAATATTGGCGGGATCAGCCAGTCTAATAGCATTGGAGCCTCTTTCCAAAGTGGTGACGCTGATGCGTACGGCGCTGGCATCGCTTCCGATGGAAATTTAGCACAAGGTATAGGCTACGCTCGTGCGAGCCCTTACCATCAAATTCTACCTTTAGGACTACAGCAGTCTTCTTCTTCTGCATTTAGCAATTCCTTTGGAAGAAATTACGGCTCAGCAATCTCGTCTGCTCAGAACTTCGGGAACTCAGGATTATCTCTATCATCTGCTCAAAATCACAACGGCTTTGGAACAGCAGTATCAGCTGTTCAGAACAATGGTATAGGAAATTACCAAACTGCCGCATCTCAAGCCTATAACGGTCGCAGTGGATTTGATTCTGCAGTATCTAGTGCGAGTTCGCATGGCTTAGGTTATGGAGTAGCTCAGTCTGCTGCACAGAATATTGGTGGATATGGCTCAGCTTTATCTCTCTCTCAGAACCAAGGATTAAATAACTTCGGCACAGCTATTTCCGCTTCAAACAACAATGGTGGTTTTGGATCTAGTATCGCTCAGACAACACAGCAACATGGCAGATACTTGCAGCAAAGCGGTGCTAGCAGTATTAACGGTCCTGGAATTCAGGCCTCACAATCTCATGCCATAAATAACGGCTATTACTGATAGTCCTTTTTAATTTTAAATTATTTATTTATTTAATATTTATATTGTAAAATGGGTTTACACGAAAAGATGCTACGAATGCTATATTGCCCCACTTTAGGCAATACAGTGATCGTCAGTCAGATTTGAGGACATTGACATGATTGTTACACACTTATGTCAGTGTCTTTTGTATTATTTTGTAGTTACCTGGTTTCAATAAAAGGCTGTTTTCTCTATATATTTTGTTTTATTGTTAAATAATGAAATCACTAATTCAACATATCATTTAATAAGCTTAACATTATTGATATAAAAACATGAAAACTTTTACTTTATTGAATTTGTTGAATTAATCATAGTAATGAAAATGTAATTTTTTCGAAAGAAATGTTCTAGGATTACAATTTTTATGCGCATAACTCTATCACTCTTAGGCAAATGCTATTGATTTTTTGAAAAAATCCAAACCACTTAGCATACCTACACACATATCTTGCCCTAAGCGATAAAAATGAAATATTTTGTGAGTGTAGAATATAAATTAGTTATATTATTACTTTAGTATTAGTGTGCAAACATTACTATAAAAATTACGACGCTAGTCACCATTTCTATATTGACTTAAGCAAATAATTGTATTATTTTTTAATATAATAAGTTATTTATAACTTAGACTACAATAATCGCAGTCGAGTTTTTTTGCTAGCTTGTACTGAAATATAAAAAAATACAATTATCATACAGCAATTAATGCATGCAGATTTAATTATTATTGAAGATTTTAAGTTTTACGGGTGGGTGCCTACATCTAAATTTTATATACATAAATAGAATGCCTTCCTTGTCGTTCTCAGAACAGTTCCCAGAAACTTTTCGCTTACTCAACTATCAGATAAAATTAATAAACATAGGTATGTATTTCAATATAATGAATGTCTTCTAAAAACAAAAGTAAAGCCTAACAAAAGCTAAAAAAATCATATTATGGATTACTGACTTTATTCAAGGGTTTTGCAATTAAGTTCCCCTTTCACAAAGTTTCTTTGGAAATATCACAGCTGTTCTCAATTACGATTAGCTGGACATTCTAAAAGCATCCCAAAATAAAAATATTCAAAAACTCACTTCGCTCGGGTTCGTCCGTTCTAGGTACATTTTAATTGTTAGTATAGGTATGATGAGTTTTACATTCTTTACTTGAGAAATGATTGATTCACTGTTAAAGTGGATGCCTTTTACACCCTTTTAATGATGACTTCCGGACAAAAACTATCCTACATCCTTCCCAAGGTCTTAAACTATCTTTATACAAAATTTCTTTTAAATCGGTGCCGCGGATTTTTAGTTTATCGTTTACAAACAAACAAACTTTACCTCTTTATTATATTAGTGTAGCTATTTAATATTAGATGTACACCTAACTTCACTCGTTCGGACCACCAGTGGCAAAATAAAGGAAGTGAAAGAATTTATGACATTTTTTTTATTGTGAAAAGTATAAATATATACTAAAAAGTAGCAAGTAAACCCAGTTTTGTAACTCTCATAGGAAAACTTTGAAGATTAAGCTCCCAATTGAGCTATCAGATCAAATGTAATCAAAAAGCCATGTTAGTAACTACACTTACCGCACTTTTTGTAAAAGTTTTGTCTTCCCTTCCACGGGATTTACTTCTTTTATGGTATACCTACATACTATTGTAAATATATTTTTCCCGTGCCCGTTTTCACGTGACACGTTAATCTACCTATACATATAATAAAATTGCAACTATGCCGAATCTGTACATAAAATATTTTTTGGAAAATCTTATTGAAATAGACATTATTATCGATACATAGGCCGAATCTATAGTTTTTAGAAATTTTCTCTGTCTGTCTGTCAGTCTTTTACTGCATCACAGAAAAACCACTGGAGGGATTTTGATGAAATTTGGTATGATGATAGCTGGTTATCCGGGTCGACATGTAGGATACTTTTTATCGCGAGAAAATATTTCATCTTTGAGAAAAAATACATAAACTGCAACGTAAGAGTATACTAATATGTAAAACCTAAGAATTTGGTTTTTACTTTTTGGTCATAGGAACGCGGGCGGAGCCGCGGGCAATGCTAGTATAATATGAGCGGATAAATATAAAAGATCCTATTATGTTGACGATTTTATTTTATATATATGTACATAAATAGATATATACGTTAACTATATATGAATTTTCAACCGACTTCAAAAAGGAGGAGGTTCTCAATTCGACTGTATTTTTTTTGTTTGTTACCTCAGAACTCCGTCATTTATTAACCGATTTGGACAATTTTTGTGTTGTTTGTAAGTGTATACTTCCAGATTGGTCCCATTTAAATTTCAAAAAATAATACCGTCCCTAACGGTGAAAAAATAGCTAATGTTGAATTTAACCTACTTCTAATTGTCTTATTGACTTGAAATTTTGCAAGTGTTTCTATTTCCATTGATAGTACAGTGGTTTGGTATTGTTGACCTGATCTGATGGTAAGGCCAGAAGGTGGATAGGTGGGACTCTTCAACAGCTAATAGTAGATACTTTGAGTTTGGGCTTATTTTGTTTGATTTGACAAGCCTAACGCGTTAGAATTCTTACTTTGCTACTACTGTCAACACTAAAAAGGGAAAAATAAAAACTTTTTAACAAAAAAATAAAAACCGACTTCAAACAAAAGCACTAAAAAGTAAAAAATAACTGATTGGTAGTTTTCATTTACTATACATACCTAATCAAATATTTTCGAAGTCGGTGTGCTTTGGCTAAGTTATTAAAGCCTACCTATTAAATACATACCTAATCAAATATTTTCGAAATCGGTGCCAGCCCATACCTAATAGGTATCTTTAAAATAAAAAACAAAACAATACGTATATCAGATTTTTTCAGAATTCATCTCTTGAAGGGTAAAAGATGGTAAGGTTTGAGGCTAAAAATTTTAATTGTAATTAATCCCGTAAGGAGGTACAAATCCGACCAATCTGAATTTTTTACCCGACTGCGGCGAAGATCAAAGGAAGTTTTAATGTTTGACCTGTACGTATGCATGTAAATATGTAGGTATGTAGGTCCGATCCTATGTTCCCTGGTAATTACTAAACGGTTTAATCGACTTGATGTTTCATACATAGTTATTATTTATTCATACCAACATAGAATGAAGTCGCGTCTACTACTAGTTTAAAATGACAATAATAATTATGATGGAATATGAATTACAATCTTCTTGATCACGTTTATATTTATCTTTAGCATGTCATTAAATGAAGATTTTATGAGTTCGTCCAACCTAATTATCTAAAGTTAAGCGACTAGAAATTTATGACTTTGTTGCTACGTATTTTTATATAAATTCCAAATCAAAGCACTATAAATATCTATATCTACATGTAAGGCGGTAAAAATACCCCATCACCCCCCTATCCTCAACCTGCGTTCACCTTGTCGTGGTGGAGGGACTCATTAGCACCCGGCAGTTCAGCGGGGCGCGAAGCCAAGAAACGCACAGGGAGGTGGCCCACTTTGGTGGACAGTCTACCGTTCGGGTTGCTCCTGGAACTTCTCTAACAGTAGAGTGGACCGTGGGAGCAAACCCTTGTTTATGTGGTCTGCTTCGGCAGACCTGCCGTCGGAGTGTGTGGTTTAGTGCATAAGCGATCCTGTGACGCACTATTAAGGCGGGGGTGGTTTTAGTGGTTATAATGGCTTTTCTAGCCAGTGAGTCCCACATAACCACGTGTATGTCTAGAGGTGGTATGCGTAAATGCATTTCCCAAAAAAAAATTGTTGTCAAATCGATGTGTGCGTTTCACGCAAAAAGTACTGAATCAATCATTTCTCAAGTAAGGGATATATAATTTTTTATTTTTTATAATACTTACCTACTTTTCTATACCTATGTATGTACATTGCACATATTATATGTGTATATAGTGTATTTTATACTTACCGCTAAAACGTATCTAAAGTTCAAAATAAAACTTTTAAACAAACATTTTTTAATATTTAGAACTCATGAATATTTTATTCTGGTTAAATAACTGCCTACCCTTATTTACGTTAGTAAGAATCTATCCTTTATTTTCTTTAAAACCATAAATTATTTTCTAATTCGATTGTCGTCATAAAAGAATTGCTAATTTATCGGTTTATTTAAAATAATAAAAAAGCGCAAGCCACGGAACTGACAAAGCTAAATAAATAAAATCTTATTTATTGTACTATTTTACATGCTAATTCTCAGTATATTGTATCATCCCAATGGGATATAGCTTTACCGTAATACTTTATGAATGACAATATCTTAAAATTGGCCGTGTGACAAAAGTGGGGAGATTATTTCTAATATATAAGCTCGGAGAAATGATTTACCGATACACTACACTCAGATAGGTCTAGACTTAAGAAGTCTAGTTTTAAGAAACTAGGAGTTTAGTTTTGAGACGTCAAAATGATCGCTAAGCTATCTGTTGTGTTCTCTGTGCTTGCGATTAGTAACGCGTTTCCAACTTTCATTGGGCGAGCTGTTGGGCTTCCGGATTTAGCAATTGGGTTTAACAACCGGCTTATCAACAATATGGGTGGTATCAGCCAATCAAGTGGAACTTCAGCTTTATCATCCCAAAATGGCGGCAACAGAGCACACGGCGCTGGTTTCGCTTCCTCAGGAAATAACGCCCACACTCATGCTGTACCTCATCATTCTCATCTACCTCAAGGATTACAACAGTCTGCTGCTTCTGCGTTCAGCAATTCCTTTGGAACAAACTATGGAACAGCATTTTCAGCTGCACAAAACTTTGGCAAATCAGGACTATCCTTATCTTCTGCTCAAAATCACAACGGCTTCGGATTAGCTACATCGGCTGTTCAGAACAATGGTATAAGAAATCATCAATCTGCTGCATCTCAAGCCTACAACGGACGTAACGGATATGATTCTGCGGTATCTAGTGCAAGCTCGAACGGCTTAAGTTTTGGAGTAGCTCAGTCTGCTGCACAGAATATTGGTGGATATGGTTCAGCTGTATCATTCTCTCAGAACCAAGGATTAAATAACTTCGGCGCAGCTATTTCTGCAGCAAACAACAGTAATGGATTTGGATCTAGTTTCGCCCGGTCAGCGCAACAACATGGCAGGTACCAGCAGCAGAGTGATGCTAGCAGCATTAATGCTCCTGGAATCCAGGCCACACAATCACATGCTTTTAACAACGGTTTTTATTAATAGTAAATTAAAATTATTATTAAGTAGTTTATTAATTTAATATTTATATTGCTGTATAAAATGTTTTCTCAATGAATAAGTAGCAACGTCGCTGCTTTTTCCGAAACTTGGGGAGACAATTTATCAATAGTAGAATTTGAGATGACTGTATCCACTTTTCTCCATTTCTATTATGTTCATGAACTCGTTTTATTAAAAGATGTCTTTCTCTACATTTTTCGTTTTATTTCTAAAATGTTTCGCCAATTCACGAATAGTCTATTGATTGTTTATTCATTAAAATAAATTTAAAGCTAAAACATTAAATGAACATTTATGATCACGCCTAATAGGCCAAAATATAAATCTGTAATATTTTGTATTTATATCAATATTATTTTATTATAATGATTGGCCTACTACTTTTTTACTGTACTGAGTTCAATATCTTGATGAAATAAGCAATCACGGGGGCTTGGATAAGATGTCATTCTAAAATCATTGGAGAATAGAAATTTAGAAAATTGTATTGAAATAACATATTGCATCGGATATTATAGAATCATAATATGTCACTCTCATATATATTTTTTGATATCTATTTTTCGTGTTTTTTCTGTATATATGCCCCATGCATATATTGCATACAGTTTAGATATGTGAATATACCTAATAATATAATACCATACTATCGGGTGCATCCCTCGGTACGTTTTAATTAGATATAAATACTTTAAAAAAAATCGACTTCCAGGCACTAAAATATGAAAAATAACTAAACGGGGGTTTTCATTTAGAATAGATACCTAATCAGATATTTTCGAAGTCGGTGCCAGCTGATGCAACGCAAATCTAATATATTTCGATATGTAAAATATTATACCAATTAGATATCCATATCTTAAAATATTGTCGGCTGGCACCGACATACCCTTTGAAACAAAAAAATCCAAATTGATTCAGGCGTCTTCGAGTAATGGGTGAACATACATTTAAAAAAGAAACCGACGAATTAAGACAAACCTCCTGCTTTTTGAAAGTCGGTTAATAAATAGTATTTTTGTATGTTGTTTGAAGAGACAGACAAAATACATGGGCTTTTTTGTGGATCTTTTTTAGGCCTACGATTTTCTAGTACATTGTTTTAACGTATAAACAATAACACATTTTTTTTGTCAAATCACCGAAAAAGTTCGTCTTATTTTTAGTCACATAAAATTTTTATTTTAATAATTATTATTAACTAGCCATTTTTTTTGCGTCCTTAGGTTGAGATGCATAATCTAGGTATGTTTTAATATTAAAAAAATTATTGTGAGTATACCTTAGAAGATGATATACACCAGCTATCGCGGGCTTTCCTTTAGGCCTTTTAACTAGTAAATGAGCGAGTTGCGCCTGAACTAAAATTTGTATTTTCGTAAGAAAATGAAAGAATTTTACCGCACTGAATTGTTATTTTTTTTAATAATATTTATGTAATAAATCATTGATATTTTTGTATAAAGGACAACCCGGCCAAATCAATTATTGTGTTTTCGCGTGGGAATTAGATATTTTCCCGTAATAAAACGTTTGCAAATCTTATAAATGTTGACCCCAGTAATAAGTTGTCGCTACACAAAATTCATTTAAAATCTGTTCAGTAGCTTCTCTTTGGGTGAAAAAGAAAATCAAACAAAGAAACAGATATACAGTACAGATTGCGCTTCGTTACTATTTAATTATATGTATAGATGCAACTTATACAGTGTAGTAGTCATTTGGTGCTCAACAGCGCACTTTTGGACAAAATCTCCTTACCGAATTGTTTTAAATGCCTTCAAGGAATTTAAACAAAAACGCGTACCCGCGTCTTTGCATCGCTCATACTTTTAGATTTTAACTGTAATTCAGTATTCTAGCAATACCTATACAATGTATCGCAAGGAAACTTCCCAGTATATTAATGAAAAGTTACCTTTAAAAACAGTAATCTACTGGAAACCGAAGCTTAAAAGTTATAAAACAATATAAAACAATACAAAATAAAAAATTCTGACAGCATAAAATCTGACGGAAAAGATAAAAACAAGTCGACGAAGTATTAAAGTGATGATGTTCTCCTAAACGATTCCGGCCACGGCGGCCAATCTCATTGAGACTAATCAACTGCGCAGGAGATATTATAGTGCACAAGCGTACGCGCAGCGCAGTACTCTCTATTCCTGTCACTCTCATACTCTGGTGGGACGACCACTCGACACAACCAGTGAGAGTTAAGGCGCAGGACCGACGGCTTTACGTGCTCTCCGAGGCACGGGGGTGCAACACCGCCAACTTCCCAACTCCGGGCTGTTATTGAGGCTTAATATACAGAGAGACTCAATAACTAAACTTGGCCCGACCCGGGACTCGAACCCAAGACCTCCGGGTGTGCAGCCGTACATGCTAGCCACTACACCACCGAGGCAGTTAAGTAATATAGTATTATGCAGTCGGAGACATACATGTTTCATCCTTGCTGCAAGATGTAGGTATATAAAATATAAACATACATACATACATAGATTGATAAACACATTACCCTCCTTTGCGTCGCGCAGTCGTGTAAAAATGCCAGTGAATAAGTGTCAGTTAGAAATTCTTGTTTTTCTGCAAATATTGAAGAAATACGTGTTTTTTTATAAACACTAATGCAAAATTACACAAACAAAAGGAAGTAGCATTGGAGCGATCTCTTTTGGCACGAAGCTGCACTCTTGGCAATTTATTTTCCTATTATGTGTAAAAAACAATTTACATCGATATTTTGCACTTAAAAGTAAGTACAAAACTTATTTATTATATCTTTAAAAGATATTTTAATAAGTTATATAGGCACCTCAGGATGCAACAGCGACGGCAGCCAATCTTATTGAGACTAGCCATCTGCGAACGAGATGATTTCATAGTGCACGGATATGCGCACAAACACAAGTGCACTCTTTATTTCTGTCACTCTCATACTCCGGTGGGACAACTAGTGGACACGACCAATGAGAGATTTCTCAACTTCGAGCTGTTACTGAGATGTCCTTAACAGAAAAACTCAATAAATAAACTTGGCCCGACCTGGGATTCGAACCGAAGAACTCCAGATGTTCAGCCGCTAGCCACTATACTACCGAGGTAAAAAAAGTACCAAACTAAAATAAACTAAATAGTACCAAGCTAATAAAATAAGCAACAAGAACCGATATGCAATGAACATTATAAAAATACTGTTAGAGGTCAGAGAATCTACGCGAAAGCCAACCTATCATCAGACAATAAAAATCAACTGTATGTCATTAAACCACAGTCGACGCCAAAGTATAGACATTACTGTGTTGTCCTCACATTAGTAATTTAATGATACAAATATCGAACCAATAAAACTAAACTATTATTTGAAACAAAGCGCGCTTCACATTAGGGAGTTTTACTTGTTATAGATTTAGTTACTTTAGAATTTAAGGCACCTAGTCTGTTGTACGTTTTACAAATTTTGTCTTGTATTTTTTACGATACAAGTAATGATGAATATTCTAAATCAAGTTATTTTCGTTCTAATTTTATTAAACCGCAATAATTCTACTAAATAAAAAGGAATTGTGTTATCACGTCCAGGTAAATTTCTAAGAAATTAATTAAATTTCTAAGAAATCTATTGTTAACTGTAACGCCGGCGTGTCCGCGGTCGTGGAGGGATTAAAATATTATTCTATAACTGTGTTTTAGGAAATCCATACTAATTTATAAATGTGAAAGTGTGTTTGTTTGTTTGTTTGTTTGTTTGTTTGTTTGTTTGTTTGTTTGTTTGTTTGTTTGTTTGTTTGTTTGTTTGTTTGTTTGTTTGTTTGTTTGTTTGTTTGTCCATCTTGCACGTCGAAACGGATTGACGGATTGGCGTGATTTTTTGTGTGGAGATAGTTGGATGGCTGGAAAGTGATATAGGCTACTTTTTACCGCGGGAAATTATCTCATTCCCATGATAAAACACGTTATAATACAACCCAAAAAATTATTTATGATCAGAATTACTTGAAACTCAATACACATTCAAAACTACCTTTTTAGTTTTTTTGTAGTTTTAGCGCGAGCGAAGCAGAGGCTTCTGCTAGTAATATTATAAATTATATAACTTGTACATACATCTATAGAATATGTACCGTTCAGTTTAATCATTATTTATTTATTGCCAATCGATACACTTCATATAATTACTAACTGAAATAATGTGGATCGCGCCTTAGCCTGGCTTCTAAACTATAAAATGGCAAGTCCCGTTGAGACGAGTATAGACATATAATTGAGCTGTGAATATAAGACATGATGTTGACAGAACCGTTGCATTTCGTGTTCCGCTTCACACCATGACATCCACGTTACTTTTCTATTTTATTGTCTTACTTGGATACGTTTTTGCCGGCGAAGGTAAATAAATTATCATTTTCATGTAATCTATATCTTAATATAAAGCTGCTTATTTTGACTGATTCTTCATAACCCAGAAATTTGATAAATCACTCGAGGGCTGAAATTGACTGAATGAAATTGCCTGAAAACTACAAAGGTCTCAAATATGGAGAGCTTTTTTCTGTAATAAAAGTATAAGGTAAATGCTAAGACAGAATTGGCAGTGTTAGCTCAGTGGTGACGCGCTCGCTTGGGAAACCGAGTGAAGTGCGTTCAAATCCCGAGTCTTGCACCTGTGATATTTTGCAATCATTTCCAACATGATTACCACTTGTCTTACGGCGAAGGAAAACATTGTGAGGAAACCTGCATGCCTTAGAGAACCTCGCAATTTTTTTAAGACATCTGAAGTCCGCCAACTCGCATTTGGCCACCGTGATGGGCTATAGCCTGATCATTGCGTTGGGTGGCCCGTGTCCAACAGTGGGACATTAAAAAGTGCCGAATACAAATGCTAAGAGAGGATTTTTGTAATTTCATGAATGAATGAGATGAAAATGTAGGTCTGTTGTGTTTGGGAAACATTGTTTGGGTTTAAAAAAAATATAAAATATCCGAACGTAGTCCGCACAGCCTACTAGTGAAGATATGTTAAATCCTGTTAGTACTTAAGTAGTGTAGAACGTGATGTTTAATAGCTCTTTCTACTTCATCTTAAACTAATAAAATTGATTTTTCGTTGATAAACTGTAGCTTACGTTTATACAAGTAACAACCTGGTATGAAATCCTAGAATGTAATTACGACAGATAGTATACAAAATAGCGCAACGATTTTTCCTTAGCAATATAAAATCTAAAGTAATTCTCCCTTAAGAAGAAATTTCACGGAAAATTTTTAATTTTTTTTTCATTTCAGGTGATATAACAGATGATCATGTTAAAATATATAGAACACAACTTCCTATAGCCAATAATGGTATGATGGGAGTCGCTAGTGTCGCAGGATTCACATCACGGAACGGTCGAGTATCTTCAACTGGTGGTATACACTTCTTTTCTCCAATGAATCAACCTATTCCCTCTCCTCAAAACATAGAAGTCTTCAAAAAAGCTGAAGGAAACATGGCAACTGCCATCATAAAAATGTATCCAGAATCTTCGAAATCAGATAATGTAGCGTCATTCATGAACATATATCCTGGTACAGTAGCAGTAGCATCTACAATGTCATCTCAGCCAAATATGCAGCCTCTTGGGCCTAATTTCTTAGATTCGATGGCTTGGCCAATAAGTGGAGCTTCAGCAGCATCGAACAATATCTTAAGTAATAGAAAGGTTGAAAATTGGCTTCATAATGACATCTACAATAATTTTATTCCTTCAACGAGGTATTTCAAAAATATGTGGCATTACCCAATTTTCGATCCGTTTTTTAATTATTATTAAATTATTATTTGTTAATGAAACTTTTATTTGACCCAAATCTTTACTTTGTTAGCAAGAATATCGTCCTTATACGTCTACGAATGATAATTTTAAAATAGGTTATAGTTTTTTTTCTTTTTTTTTTTAATATTATTGTGACAGTCATTTTATTTGTAATAGTAAGTCACCATGATTTAAAACAAACTCATATCTATCTGTTATATATAAATTAAAATAAAATCTTGTTCGTTGGTTTGCGCATCATAATGTTGTCCACAATATTGGAAAAACTGAAAGTGATAGTTTAATATGAACTCATAGAAAAAAAAAAGAAATTTGGAAGGGATAGCGTATCTGGCTATGATAGCATCCAGTCGGGCTTATATGTTACAATTAGTTAGAATTTTTAAAATATGTAAAAATTTACGATTCAAAAGTGTTTTGTAAAATTATATGTCAATAACATATATTTTGATTTGAATTGAATATGTAATATGATTATAGAATATAGCGTAGTAAGAAGTTGATGCTTACAAAAATATTGGAAAATAATAATTATTTAGAATGATGATTTTGAGAGTAAGTGTAATAAGCTTCACAGTATAACATTGTTTTCACATAATTATATAATTACGAGTATATTAAAAAAAACCATCATTTCAAACTAAATCGTATATTCTAATAATTGCTTTTGTTTTATGCCAGTTACTTTATAAATTATCTATTCGTTATAATATGGACGATAAACTTTCCTATCAATTATAAAAGTAGGTAACTGTCTTAAATATTCATCTAAAAGGCAACATTAAAAATTAAATTAAAGGCCAAAAAAATCATATGAAAAGTTTAAATTCATACAGTTGTTTTAAATCAGAAACCTTTTATACAAAATCTATATCTATACATACATTTATAATAAAACTGTAGGGTCGAATGTCTGTACATAGAAAAAAATGCTAAAAACCGAGTTAGGGGATGTAAGAAGAGAAATAGAACAAATCTAGATTTTCTTCTAGTTTTTTGTTTCTCTGCCTGTCTGTTTGTACGGGCTAATCTTAGAAACTGTTGGACTGATACCTTATATTTCCGGTCAAACAACAAGTTACTTTTTATACCGGAAAAATTAACGGTTCCCGTGGGATAGATCTGTTTGTGCTGTGTAGAGGCGAATATATTTTCTGTTTTTCTTTTCTGTAGAAAAATTAAGACTACTACTCAAATTATTACTTATTTATATATTTTTAAAAACAATAAAGTCAAAAAGTTTTTGATAATTTATTTTTAACCGACTTCCAAAAAGAAGAATATTCTCAATTCGTCGGAATTTATATTAAGTTAAATTTTTTATGTATTTTCACCTATTACTCGAAGATGCATAAAGTGATTTGGATTTTTTTTTGTTTCGAAGGGTATTTATACTTCCCAGATGGTTCCATTTAAACATTATCGAAATCGGTCGAGCGGTTTTTAAAAAAATCAAAAAATAAATATATTTTTTAAATAAATTGCGTAACAGAATATGTTATTAAAAAACTTTCTTCTTACAAATTACCTGCTTATTACGTTAACACTAAAAATGGAAAAATAAAAACTATTGGCACTATGTACACTATACACATTAACCATAAAGCAGTTTCCTGAGGTCGTATAAGTATATGACAGTCGGCATCATGTCATTCACGTGTCACCTCGCACGCCCGGTACAATTACACTATTTAAAGGCCTTCGTTAGACGTCTAATGGATTTGTAGACTGTGATTATGTTCAGTCAAATTACTGTATATATTCACACGCCACCTATCATACATTGGCGGTACTATGGTTTAGAAATATGTTTTACTACCGACATACCTGGTTCGGGTTCGTCCCTAGGTACGTTTTAACGGTAAATATCGAATAGATAGTCGTCAATTCCTTGATCTGTGAAAAATAAAAACAAATTTATCCCACGGGAACCTATCTCTGTGCCAAACATTCAGATCTGTTCAGCCGTTCTGGCGTGATTGAGTAACAAACATCTATCGTCCAAACTGTGAATAAAAATGTATTCATTTTTATGTATAAGTACAGATAACATTTCATGATTAGATTCGCATATCATCGCGTGCGTGCGTGGGTATCTAATGTGATCATGTAAATTCCGGACGACTCGGGAAGTTCGGGACTATGGCAGAATCCTATAGATGGCGATGTAGTCAAATTAATAACACAGATCATATAATACTAGTATTATTAAGAAATTCTGTGGACTCTGCTCATATGATTAAATACCAAAGAAAACAATACAATAAATTTAGGCCCGATAGATGGTGCTGTTTTTTGTGCGAATTTATGGAGAAATATTAATATAATTCGTAGAGGATAAAATCAAGGCTGAATTAACCACGTCGGGGGCCCCTAGGCAATGCAATTCTCGGGGTTCTTTCACCATTTTCTAACTTATTAAAATACATTGTTCGTAATTACGCTATTATGTAGATTTCATAGAATTATAACTGGTGCATTTGGCCTCATGGTGGAATTTTCACCTATTTAAAAAAAAAAATTAAATTTTCACTCGATGATACATTTTCAATTTTTTTTTCTCCGTGCGTCCCCTAGCCGATGCGGGGCCCATAGGCAGTTGCCTAAACTGCCTTATGGATAATCCGGCCCTGGATAAAATGTATATCAGGACAGAAAATATTATTATAAAATATATATCATCGTTTTCGAGAAGATCCGAAGAACGTCTCTTGTATATTCTATTAGTTATTTAAGACTATAAAAATAAACTCTTCAAGCCTGCTTCATTAAGAGATAATCGCTTCACAATCTATTATACTTACTATTTCGAATAATTGAGATGCTCAACACGTATGGGCATATACGTCAGTACATTGGCACTAACGTTAATTACTTCGTAGTAAACATACGCACGTTGAGTTACAATTTCTTGCCGAGCACAAAGGCTTCATAACGAGCATATTAAACTAGTTTTTGTCTGCATTTCATTCGCGAGTAATTGATTAGATCATAAAAGCTAACGTTCGTGTCGGTCATTCGTTGACTATCAATCATTGATTTTTATAACAATTTAATAAATAATAAATTACGTTTTACACTATAAATTTTGCTTGTGAATATGTAAAATAAAATTAATTTTGAATATTATTATTGTACAAATAATAATAGTAACATCAAATAGATAATAATTTTTTTAATTATAGTTTTTTTTTAAATTAAAGTTTTCTTTTTTTTTAATTAAAGTAGCCTAAGTTAGGTACTCTTATACCATCAGCTATCTGATCCGTTCTGAGTTTAGCCGGAACAAAAAGAAAGACTGACAAAAAAAATTATGTTTTTCGTATAAGTACCGTAAATAATCTATACATATAATAAAATTGTAACTTCCTTACTTACGTCCTTACTTATGTTTCAACGTTTAGTATAGATTTCTCAAAGATGAGATATTTTCTCGCAGTAAAAAATATCCTATATGTGGACCCGGATAACCAGCTACCATCATACCAAATTTCGTCAAAATTCCTCAAGTAGTTTTTCCGTGATGCGGTAACAAACAGACAGACAGACAAAAATTCTAAATACTATAGATTTAGCCTCTGTATCGACAATAATGTCTATTTCAATAAGATTTTCCAAAAAATATTTAATGTACAGATTCAACTCAGAATTTTATTATATGTATAGACTAGCGACTCACCCTCGCTTCGTTCGGGTTAATCCCTAGGTACTCTTTGACGGTTAGTATGGAATAGATAGATTATATATACATAGGTATGATGAGTTTTATATCCCTTAGCTACTTTAGAAATGATTGATTCTCCATACAAAATTCCAAAACATTTTTCACCCCCTTATGATGATTTCCGGTAAAAACTATCTTATGCATATATGTATACTTTCCAGGATCTCAAACTAAAATAACAAACCTAGATAACAAAACAAACAAACAGAGTTACTTTCGCATTTATAATATTAGTACGGATTTATTGAGGAAGGTTATAGTCATGGACGAATTAGAGACTGGACCTGACATAAAATACAAATGTATGAAAACTAGTTCAACCAAGTGACGCATAACGCACACAAAGATTTTATTACATTATTATAAACACTGATACACAATACAATATTTCTAGTGCTTGAACGTAATCGATAAAATACATATATCGATGAACCAATTAATGACATTTTAGACATTGGTTAGCATAGTCATCATATTTTACATCTTATAATTTATTCTTCTTCTTTTAATTTTAATAAATTAAAATAAATGAATAAAGAGGCAATAATAATGTGTCAAATAATAATTATTTTTTAATTTGATTTATATAAAAACGATGGCATTGATGGCAACATTTTGTTGGCCTATAATAATGTTAATGAACAAATGAATATCGGGTATATATTCCATTAATATATAATAAATATTATTTTGTAAAGATTAAAAAAATATTAAGCTAATTTAATTAAATAAAGTGATTTGGTTGATTCTGTTATTGAACTATTTTAATTGGCAATTGATTATCTCGGGTAGTTATAAAAATGTGGCACTGTACTAATATTGCTCAGTTCTTACTAAGCATTTGTGAAATTAGGAAAAAGAAAAATGATCTTTATTATTATTACAATGGAATAATATTCCAAAGTATATAAATGTGGAATAAAATAAAAAATTAAGTACACATACTAATTATAATTTTTGCATTTATATTTTTATTTGATTTAGAAAATATTTTTATAAATTTATTGTCATCAGATTGTAGGATACTGTGGAAAAAGTATTTTATGTTATTGTACTGTACAAATAACACAATTCGTTTAGTAATTTCGTCAAATATCGATATATTTTTCGACATTGTCAAGCACTAGTCGATGTCAAATGGACTCACTCGACAGTTTAGTCATTTGTTCTGAATGGTATAATCCAGGGATTTTATGATGGTTGTCAGATGTCAACAATACATATAAATATCGACTATATTTAACATAGTTGGATAATATGACATTTTATTTTACATTTAATTAAATTGTGTGATAAATAACAATAAATGTAATAAAATAATGTATTTACAAGTGAAAAGAAATACTGCTGCTTCCGCCGTTATAGTTTTTACATCATTTAACAGAACATTTAGTCATTTTTGGGAGATGTTTTGTTGACAAATAAGTGCTTGAGACTGACGCAAAAAACAAACGACCAAGCCTAAAATCTCCTGGTTACTGAGAAGACCGATAATGGTACGTCCGCTTATATGTCTAGTCCAGTGGTTAATTCGTTCATGGTTATAGTCTATCGAACGTCACGACCTTTTGAGGGCGTTAATTTTATATATAAGTAAACTACACAAGTGAAGCCGCGGTTGACACCATTAAAGATAATAATAAAAAAATAAAAAATTGTATTGATTGAAGTTTGGATATACTTAAATTTGTTTGTAGGAAATAAAATCTGCAACTGCTGATTTGAAGTTGCTAAAGAGATATCTCTACCGTCTTCAACCGGAACAGGAAGCAACACTCTAGTAGTAATAAATTAAGAAAAGACATTGTATTTAAAATTAAAAACCTTTTAATAAATGATGATAATCAAAATATGAGGAAGGTCATCTAGAAACGTGTTCACTTCGAAATTTTTAAATGTGTCGTTTCTAAAAACTAGTTATATTACTCATTTTGGAAACATTTCAAATAAAAAAAATGATATACTAAATTATAATCCTGACTGCGTAAAAAGCTAACTAAAAAGATGAAAACAAGTTGACGAAGGAACATTGTTATATATTTTTTATTTTTGTTAGTATTTTTTTTATTTGTTGTTTTTAATAACATTTAAACATATAAATTTTTGTAATTCATTTATTTTAATACCCCATTCAATAGGTTTTGAAGAAAAAAAACATAGCACCAAAAATTGGTCATTTTATTTTTTATCATTTTGATAGTATCACTTTCACATTTAAGACGAATCTAACGACATCTCTTAAGTTAAAATCCATCAAGCCGTTTAGGCTACAGAGCGTGCCAAAGAAACACATATACATACATACACAAAAATCGAAACTCGCAATCCTCCTTCTGGCGCAGTAGGGTAAAAAAGACATATTTTGATGATAATTTTAGAATTTATAGATGTAAGTCGATTTAGAAAAAATTTTTTTACTCAAAGTACGTACTACAGGGGGAGGAAAGTTGCTCGCGTCCGTAGGATTTACCATCTTTTCCTAGACCCACCCTACACGTCTCCCCTGGGTGGTGCTAAACGAGCAACAACGCCGAGTCTCGGGCGGCGGTTAATTAACCCGACTCAAATTGCCTAACAAGCAGATTTCTTGTTGGGGGTAGGAAATGACCTCCACAACCCGCAACTCCATTGTGTTATCATGGAATCGGGGGCATTGGCTTTACCGCCCGTGTCAAGAGGTAGAAAGCCTCTCTAAAAATTTACCCTAATCCTAAGGTGGGAAGCGCGCCGAGAGGATGTATGGCTTACAGGTAGTAAGTTGCTAGCGCCAACCTCAACGGACCCGGCAAACGTTGTTGTATGAGCCTTCTTGAAGGAATAGGCGTCACCCTTCAAGTGACTATTTATTTCGACCTTACTCGTGGGAACAATATGAATGAAACTAATAAAACTCTTAATAATCCTAATATGATCCAACAACAATTTCACAAAAGTATGTTCATCAGAAACCGTAGTAACAGTCTACCATCAGTCGCAGCCAGTATAACCAGTGATAAGCAATCTCAAAATAAAGAATCAGAGTCTAAAAATGCAGAAGAACCGGTAAATCTGTGGCAAAACGATCAAGTACCTTCTAAAAGGCAAAAGAGAAAGGAAACAAGCCCAATCTGCAGTGACTATACTAAGAAATCAAAGAATACACCCATCTTCGCAGTGCCTACGCACAACAAATTTGATATCCTCAACAGTGAGGAAACAGAAGAACTGGTCCCGGTTAAAGAATATATACCTAAACCCGAACCTATTTTTGTGACAGGAGTCATGGACGTTACAGCATTAAAAGCTACTCTAAATAAAATCGTTGACAACAAATTATACAAAATGACAACATTAAGATCCGGCCATATCATTAAGCTAATGCCCAACGATATACAAACCTATAAAGCAATCCGAGAGCAGTTTATAACTAACAATATATCACATTATACTTATAAATTAAAATGTGAAAGAGCATATAGAGTTGTACTACGTGGACTACACTCCACAGAAGATACTTCTCTAATAAAACAAGAGTTAAAAGAACAAGGACATGAGGTGAGACAAATAGTAAATGTTTTACATAGGTCTACCAAAGAAGCATTACCCATCTTCTTCGTGGACTTAGAACCAAACCAGAACAATAAAGAAATATTTAAAATAAGATACCTAAGTCAAATGAAAGTGACATTTGAAGCTCCTTATAAGAAAAAAGAAATAATGCAATGCAAAAGATGCCAGAGGTTCGGCCACACTAAAAACCATTGCTTCAGACCATTCAGATGTGTGAAATGTGGTAACGATCATCCTACTTCCTCGTGCACCAAAACACCAGAAACGGATGCTACATGTGCAAATTGTCAAGAAAGACATCCTGCAAGCTACAAGGGTTGCACAAAATACAAACAATACAAGGAAAGAATACTAAAAATCAAACCAACCAATAAAGAAAACCATACAATTCCGAATACAAAAGAGGTCAAAATATTAAATCCAACAGTAAAACAAAACTTAAGACAAAATGATTACACAGAAAAAAGAAGCTATTCAGATGTAACAAAAGAACGACCACTGACTAAAGGGATACCTGACACGGAAAATCTTCCTGAAAAATTAGAACTAATGTTCGCTACATTTCAACAAATCATGATCAGCATGATGGACAAAATGATGGACCGAATGATCCAGCTTATCTCAAGCCTGATAACAAAATGATTAATACACTCCGAGTAGTAACTTGGAACGCCAATGGCTTGACGGACCGTCGTCAAGAGTTTCAAACATTCCTCGAGATTGAAAAAATTGACGTAGCTTTAATTTCCGAAACAAGGTTCACTGCAAGATCTCACTTCGCTATGAAAAATTACACAGTGTACACAACAAATCATCCTTCAGGAAATAGTCACGGCGGAACCGCAGTAATTATTAAAAATAATATTAAACATTATGAACTGGAAAAATACTATACGGATAAAATACAAGCTTCGTCAATAAAAGTAGTGATCAACGATAAAGTTGAGACAACCTATTCTGCAGTTTACTGTCCACCCAGACATACGATGACAAAACAAGACTACAACATGTATTTCTCCTCACTCGGCCCCAAATTCATAAGTGGTGGTGATTGGAATGCTAAACACACATACTGGGGCTCCCGATTAATCACACATCGCGGAAGGCAACTACTTGGTGCAATGCAGGGTCTTGGGCTGGAATGCATGAGTTCACGCGAACCAACATACTGGCCAACGGATCGAAGTAAAATTCCTGACTTGCTAGACTTCTATATAACTAAAAATATAGGTCGAAACTACATGACTACTGAAACCTGTACGGATCTATCATCTGATCACACGCCAGTCATATTAAATGTAAGCTCATCAGTGGTATTGGTGCAACCCGCAGAAAGACTTTATAACAAAAATACTAACTGGGAGATGTATAAGGGCATAATCACGGAGAGAATTAAGCTCATAAATCCATTAAAAACAGTGGAAGATATAGAAGAGGCTATTGAGAACCTTAATAAAATCATACATGAAGCAGCCGCTAGTTCCACAAAAGTGCAAGAAAAATTACCGCTAAAAAACAAATACCCGAAAATGATCAAAGACAAAATATTGGAACGTCGTCACCTAAGAAAAGTATGGCACGAAACTGGATACCCCACAGACAAAACAGCGTTCAACAGATCTTCGGACGAACTAAAAGACCATTAAAAGTTTTACCAACAATAACCTTCAAAATTTCCTTTCTAACTTGACCCCAAGTTTAGACACAAATTACTCACTATGGAAGGCAACACAGAAATTAAAACGTCCCAATTATCAAATCCCTCCTATCAGACAAAGTAACGGGAATTGGGCCAGATCAGACACGGAGAAGGCTGTAACCTTTGCTGAACACCTTAGCAAAGTATTTCAACCATTTCCTGAAATAAAACCAGAGCACAACGGCGAAATAAAAAGTTATCTGGAAAGTCCTCAGCAAATGTGTCTCCCATTAAAATATACGAGCCCTACCGAAGTAGCTGGTGACATAAAACACCTTAAGGATGGCAAAGCACCGGGATACGACCAAATTGACAGCGTTCTTTTAAAAAATCTGCCAAAAAAGGGTATAGTAGCAATTGTCAACATATTTAATGCCTGCATAAGAATTAGCCACTTCCCAGGACAATGGAAAATAGCCCAGGTAAAAATGTTACCTAAACCCGGTAAACCACCTAATGAAGTAGCGTCATACCGACCTATAAGTCTTTTGCCTATAATAGGGAAACTCCTCGAGAAAATGTTACTAAAAAGAATGCAAGTACACCTAAGTGACATCACCCCAAATCACCAATTTGGATTCCGGGAGAACCACGGAACGATCGAGCAAATTCACCGCATCATTGACGTTATAAGCAGATCGTTAGAAGAAAAAAAATATTGTTCAGCAGTCTTTTTGGATATAAGCCAGGCTTTTGACAAAGTGTGGCACGAGGGCCTATTGTATAAAGTCAAAAAGATGCTACCACACTCGTTTTACCACATAATAAAGTCTTATCTCAGCAAGCGATGTTTTGAAGTAAAGTTCCACGATAAACTTTCCGACCTATATTAGATCAAGTCAGGAGTGCCACAGGGAAGTATACTAGGACCAGTGCTCTACACCATATATACTGCTGACATTCCAACCGTAGAAAAGACTACGGTTGCAACATATGCCGACGATACAGCCATACTTTCTACACACACGAACCCAGTAACCGCATCAGAACATCTACAACACCACATTGATAAAATTGAAGAATGGCTTAAAATATGGCGAATACACGCTAATCAAAGTAAATCAACACATGTGACCTTTACTCTCAGGAGAGACACGTGTCCACCGGTTATACTTAATAACGAAGAAATCCCGCAAGACGACAATGCTAAATACTTGGGCATGCACTTAGATCGTAGGCTGACATGGAAAAAACACATATGGACAAAACGGAAACAACTAGATTTAAAACTACGTAGTATATACTGGTTAATAGGACGAAACTCACAAATGAGCACAAACAGCAAGTTGGCAGTATATAAAGCCATCTTGAAACCAATATGGACCTATGGCATACAGCTTTGGGGTACGGCCAGCAACAGTAACATAGAGATACTGGAACGATTTCAAACCAAAACACTGAGGACCATATTTAACATCCCTCAATACATCAGTAATAAGTACATATATCTTGACTTAAATGTACCAACTGTCAAACAGGAGATAGTGAAATATAGCATCAACTACCAGAAAAGACTCTCAAATCACAAAAATGAGCTTGCCCTCAGACTCAGCGGAGATCAAGGACTTGAACATAGAAGATTAAAGAGACATAGTGTTCCAACCCTACAAAATAGATTCAACAGTATGGAATGAGACACCTACTTGAAAAGTGTTTCACCAAGCTATAAAGCCAAAACAGATACAAGTATCAGACAAAGCAGTGGCTTATTGTTGTGTCTAACAGATTGCCGCGGTGCAGAAAAGTTAAAAAAAAAAAAGTACGTACTAAGTACTAGTTAAATACGTAAGTTATATAATTTAATCGCTAAGCTCATCGCTAAGCTCATCGCTACTTACATCACTAAGCCCCGTATATAAAAATGAATTGCATTTACTCACCTTCTCACCCACCACCACAGCTTTATGCAATGATACTGTGGGTCATTCTGTCCTCTCTACATATAATATAATCAAAATTAAATCGAAAGATATTTTATTATAATAGAATATGATGATGAAATATAATATTCACTTTAAAACAAAGTGTCAGTAATGTAATCAAGTTATAATGAAATAATAGTAATATAACAGAGAATATTTTATTTGAATATTTCAATGTTTTATATCTTTTGTTACGCTTAAACTATGGAATATTTTAAAACGTATAATAAAATAGGAACAAAGCGAAATCTGTCCATGATTCTTTTTTAAGAACCATAAATATATTATGTATAATGTTGTACGAAATATAGACTCCAAAACAATAATTGTTAAAATTTTGGTATGTATGTCTGTATATCTGTTATTTTAACGCAAAAACTATTTATATGATTTCAACCAAATTTTATATAGTGATAATTTATTAATCGGGTCAACATTTAGGATAGATTTTACAGGAAAACCTTTCATTTCCCTTCATACAAGAATTTCAATGATTTATTACACAAAAAGTTTCAGTAGCAGGGTTAAAAATTAACATATTTAATAATTCATTGCAGTAAAATCAGTATTTCTTATAGGAAAATACAAATAATTTTAATTTTCTACAGTTTAATGCTTTATCTGTTTATTGATAACTGACTCCTGACATGACTCTTAATTATTATTCAATATCATTTATTATTATAATATTAATTGCATTATTATTGATATGAGAATAGCCCACTTCGTCTTAGATAGTGCGCAAACCACAGTGTTGACACTCGCGTACTGTCTTCCAACGAGTCGCTACATACATATTATTATATATCTTTACCATATTATTTTCATACATCATGCGTGTTTTGATAGTGATCTTTGCTTTATTCATCGCTTTGGTTTTCGCAGCACCTCAGTCTAAGATAGAATTTGGAAATAATGGTAAGTAATTATTTAGAGGTCTCATTCAAAAGTACTATTTACAATTAATATTTAGCATTAATAATAATTTATCACATTTCCATGTTAATATTATAAATTTGAAAGTTACTCTGTTATTATTTCAAGCTTAAACTGCTGAACAGATTTCGATAAAATTTGGCAAGTACATAGATTGCATCCTGGTGACGGACATTGGCTACTTTTCATCCCCGCTCCACATAGCGCGTGAGCGAAGCCATGGGCAAAATCTAGTACTATTATACATATAAATGTGAAAGTTGTGGTTGTATGTAAGTTATTTCTCCACGATGAAACAACTGGACGGATATAGATGAAAGACAAGTAGATACAATGACCTGGAGTAATACATAACAGCATTACATTTTTATGTTGCAAAAAAATGAAGCTGGAATAATAGGAACGGTCATTGATTGGATAGCCGATAGGCTATTTTAAGGCTTCATTCCCAAAAGGTCCAGACCCTTAGACCTAGAAGAGGAACCCTTTTACTAAGCCTTCATTTGTTTGCGCTATTTTTAATTATATATATCTTTTAAAAGACAGATTTGTCAATTGTATAGTATATATTTATCGGCGCCACTTTGTGGCTGGTGAGTGGTGGTGCTATGAAATTATTATATATTCTTCTTACTTTTGTACTATCTAAATTGATATTATTATAATACAAGACTTACGGAAAGTTAAGGTGAACTCCCACTCTACCAATATTTCTCTATCTAAACCCTAATCTTACTAATATTAAAAATGTGAAAGTGTAGATAGATGTTGGGATGTTTGTAATTCACTCACGCCAGCAGGGCTAAACAGATCTGGATTAAATTTAGCACAGAGATAGATTATAGTCTGGAATAGCACATAGGCTAGAAAAATGTACGGTTCCCGTGGGATAGATTGGGTTTTGTTTGCTCAATCTCGCTTCGCATAAGTTCGCCTCTAGTGTTTACACATATCGAATATGATAACACTGAACACTTTAATTTTTATACTGGACAAAGACAATTCAAAAAAATAATTTTAAATAGTAGGTACTTTTAACTTTATTAAAACATATTAAAGAACTATATTTAAACTATATAAAAATATATTACGATATATGAAAACCGATATACTAATCTACGATATATCATGTATATATATACCTATAAAAGATCATTTGAAGTATAAACTGGTTTCGCTTATGTAGAGCTTACTATAAATACGTAAGTAGAGCAACAACTTATAAGTAGTTTTCGTTTACACAACTGTTTGTACAACAGATAGATACCAGCTGTTACCTGCAGGTTTACTTGAAAATAAATATATAAAACTATTTGGAAGAATTGCGCTTGGAAAAAAAATTGGTTGCATTCCCATTTGACGACACGTTTGGCTCAGTTTGTAGTGACCCTACTTGCTTTGCCAGCGCCCAGCGGGCACGGGCTCAAAGCCCGCTGGGGGGATCAATTTGTGTAATGAGCATGAATGTTTGAAATTCAGTCATGGGTGCTTATATTTATAATATATATGCATTTAATCAATTATCTAGTATCCATAACACAGGCATCGTAGCTTACCATGGAACTAGATAGTGTTGTTTGTTAATGTCTTAACATTTTTATTTATTTAATAAAAATCATATTATCAATTATCATCATATTCATAGTCATCATATTTTCAGTTGTTTTTCATTTTTTACCAATAACGATTTAACATTTGTTGGGTTTTTTGAAGTGAGGTGTTTGTATAAAATCTGTAATATGTAACAAACTTCCATTAAGATTGGAAGAGCAGATCTAAAGGTGCATACACACCGAAGCCAAGCTCAGAGCTACAACCCTGCAAACTTGATGCTGGCCGTCAATATTTAACTGGATACAAGTATCCCACATTATGATTATTTTCAAAAAATGCTATAAAGTTCCCGATTTTAAAGTGTGCACACACCTTACATAAAGATACAACTCGAGTTTTTTTACAAATACATATACTAAAACATGTTAGTTAACTGATATAAATTTAAATAAATCATAGTTACGTATTCGATTCCCGTTCCAAAGAAATATTTTAATAGGTTCACGACGCAGACATATTTCTAACAAAGGCAATAACGCTATCTATTTAGAGACTAAAGTTCTAACTTGCACTCCAATGAGAGTTTATAATGACTAATCATCTCGAATATACGAGTATTATATGATGCAATAGACACGTATTCGTAATACTTTATAATTATTCATTTTTATTGTGTTACGCGCTGACTTACTATGATTCATAATATGAACATTTATTTTTATTTTTTTCTGATTATCATAAAAATATTCCATACAAATATGATATGTGTGCATATAATTAAAAGAATATATTTTTTGTAGATGATACTACATTTTCTGATATCGACCATTAAGGCAGATTGCAATAAACTAGACTGTTTATAATTATTAAGTACAAAAATTTGCTTAGTTTGCTAAATAAATCCGCTATCCATTATGAAGAAATCTCATCATCTTAACATTCAGGCTTGAAAAGCCACACCAGTCGCTCGCTGCCGTTTTTTATTTCAAATTGAATGCAACATCGTATCTATGTTTTTTTCCAATCATGTACACGACGGATGCGAAAAGAATGCAAACTTAGTTCTAAAAATAAATGGCGCCAATACTATTGATAGATAAAACAATAAAACAAATATGCACGACTGGTTTAGATCGCAGTGTTGTTTGAAGCAGGTCTAGCTATATGGTAATAGCACCGATGTAGAACAATGGACTTATAGGGTTAATCCAATATTTATTTGCACAAGCTTACATGTCTTAAAAATATAACATTTTAAGAAAATAAAATAGGCAAAGATAACAATAATATGTTACAAATTAAATGAGCATTGATTAATTATAGAAATAGATATAAAAAATAACATCAACCTTTTTACTTTTTCAAGTCGGATTGAGAACATTCTTCTGTCTCTATCATTGATATACAAAAACTCAAGATACACAATTAACATCTCTTAAGTGTCCTCAAAAAGAAGTGCACAAATCGAAATTGAATTGCGCTTTTTTCAAATCTCTTTTGTTCATTGTTTTTCGGATGACAAAATTAAAACGCACGTTATTTCGTTTAAACAAGTACTTTATGTGATGTATTTAAGATGAAATTTGTGCTTAGGCAATAAGAACTTTCGAATTTTATTCTTTGGTTTGACTTAACATCACACGTCGACGCCGAAAGAATTTTCTAGTGATGCAGTCACAGACGTATGTCTGACAGACAGTCAGTAATCTCCTCTCTCAATCTCCTCTCTCCTCAATAACATCCTCTGTCTCGATAATAAAGACAATTTCAATAAGATTTTCCAAAAAACATTTAATGTACAGATGCGACCCAGTTAGAATATTATTAAATGTATAGATTAAAACTATCGTACTGATGGTTAAATAAAGTAATAGATTATATATAATAAATAGATATATAAATTCGTAAGTTTGTATTTGGGTAGGAATGTTTGTTACTTCTTCAGACGAAAACGGCTGACCAGATTTTGTTGAAAAGCACACAGACTATGTCTTAGAGTACTGTTAGTAATAAATAGCACATAGGAAGAAATTACCTGCAATTATAGATATTGTCATGTAGGTATATGTTGATGTCAACGTTAAAATGGTGGAGTTAGGGCTTATCTAAGCCCCTAGTAAATTCCAAAATGGAAAATAACTTGTATATTTCGTCGTTTTCAGATAACAATGGCAAGCAGTATATAGAGGAAGTTGTAGTGGAATCTGTTCTTCACGTCAGAAGCCCATCCGCCAATAGACAAGCGAGAACCAATGCTCGGACGAATCTACAAGACGGCAGTCGAGTAGCTGAAACAAAAACTTTATAGAAATGTACCAAAATATACTGATCTATACTCACAACTGTAATTGATAAAAAACATCTTTACTTTTAACCGACTTCCCAAAAAAAGGAGGAGGTTCTCAATTCGTCGGAATCTTTTTTTTAATGTATGTTCATCGATTACTCGAAGACGCCTGAACCGATTTGGATTTTTTTGTTTCAAAGGGTATACTTTCCATATAAATTTTATCGAAATCGGTCCAGCGGTTTTTAAAGAAATCAACAATAAATATATTTTTTAAATAAATTTTTTAATTGAATATGTTATTAAAAACTTTCTTCTTGCAAATTACCTGCTTATTACGTCTACACTAAAAATGGAAAAATAAAAACTAAAAAAAAACCGACTTCCAGGCACTAAAATGTAAAAAATAACTAAACGGAGGTTTTCATTTAGAATAGAGACCTAATCAGATATTTTCGAAGTCAGTGCCAGCCGAAGCAAAGTTTAAAAGAACTAAGCGATGCTTAATATATGTACAGATCAAAGGGTTAATTCTTATTGCTACTAAATTTACGATCTAAAATAAATCATTTCGGCATTTTGTGCCACGAGCTTCATAAGATATTCAGTTATCTATCCTGGACGATCATCGCAATTTTCAATTTTACGTTATTGTCAATTGTCATTGATCGTTTACAAGTACAATTGAAGCGATTGTCAATCGCAGTTACGTGATTGAAAGAAATTGATGGAAATTTTAGTTGATGCTCATTGACAGGAGCCATTGAAGTTGTCAATTAATCGTTTTACTGAGTCATTGACTTGACAATCATTTCCATCATTCGCGCGTCGACAGCAGTCTAAACAACAAACAAACTAGATAATAAAATTAAATTATAATTTAGTTCTCATTATTTACGTATTTTCATTTACAATCATTTTGCCATTTTTGTATTGTGTAATTATCTTACTATTATTGTACAATTTCAACGTTAATATCATTCATTTAATTGAATGAATGATTTGTTCTTGATTGATTGAATGATTCGATTCCGTTACGATCCAGCTTACAACACTGTTACTGAAACGAAAACTAGAAGAATCGGAATATATCGCTATGTAAAAGTTGATGGTAGGCCATCTGTTTTTTTTAATTAGTATTTTATCAAATAAATATTTGCTATTGTATGTACATATATGTATCAAAAATACGAAAAAAATTATGTTAGCTACTAGACTAGTCATGTAAAATATATATCCTTAATCTTTTGAATAAAAATTTTAAGACTGACAAAATTTATGAACTAACAAATGTCTGTGCCGAGGCCTCATCCATGTTGTATGTAGTAGGTACGTGTAAAGTAGCATATATTAAGATAAGATATGTTTTGCCCATCGGTAGGTTATATATATATATATATATATATATATACTTATTGTTTACAACTCTATGTATAAGACGAGGTGGCCGAGTGGTTAAGGCGTTGGACTGCTAATCCAATGTGCTATGCACGCGTGGGTTCGAATCCCATCCTCGTCGAAATATTTTTGGAGGAATAATACAAAAAAGTTTTAAGTAAATTTTAAGTATCAAACACATTTCATGCATCCTTTTAATAGTTTAATCGGAATCCGGTTTGGAAACAAAATATTGAAAACCTGAAGTTTTATGATTTTAGAATGTTAGCAAGTATATAAGGAATAGAAATTCGTAAAATGCCCCCGATGCCCAGTTACCCCCGAGAAATGGGGGGACGCAAAGCGTTGAAAAATAGTTTTTTTCGATTTCCGGTTTACTGTGACGTTCTATCGAAAAAACAAAGTTGTAGGTCTAGTAAAAATCTACAACATTTATAAATAGCACATTTTAAAATAGTCTCTAAGTTTTCGAGATATTTACAAAAATCTCGCTTTTAACTTTTGCTTCGTTTTTAATTTTTAATTTCTAGAATAATCTTTTGATTTTCATGAAACGAAGGGAATATAATCTTCGAAATACATATGATAAATAAAAATAAAATTGAAATGTTTAGCCATTTCTGAGAAAAGTATGTTTTATGGTCTCAAGAAGCTGAAAATGACCCCCAACGTCACATTCAAAAATTACACATTTTTACATTTAAATTTTTTTTGTTCAATTATCAGTTATGGCTCATTCTTTTTGCCTTGAACTCTACTTTTTGATAAAATAAAAACATTGTATGGTCGTCCTGTAAAACACTCTTAAAAATTTTAAAAATTGGAGAAATCGATAATTTTTACTTTGTAAATTTTTTCAATTATCATTGAGAAGTGTACTTTATTGGCCAATTTATTAAATAATAGAAGTTGGAATTCACGTAAAGTATACCATTTTTGTTGTATTTTTTTTCCGTGGAATCTATTTATCTTATTATTTTTCTGAATTTATTGATATGTTATTAGTTTTTGATCGATTTTGGAGTTAAATTTATTGTTTTTTTAAGGTATTTACAAAAAGAAATGAAACTCATTCGTAGTCTTACCTTGTTTATTCGTTAGTTAAAAAATAATATTTAAAAAATTAAGTTGATATTTACAACATTTAGTCATAGTTTTGTAAAAAAATATATCATTTTTTTTTCGATGTACAGACATTCGACCAGTACCATACAGTTTTATTATATGTATAGATTCATATAATTTTGTAAGCAAAAATCTATTAGGTAATTTATAAGTTCATACGTTCCGTTAAACATTTTTACTACATACCTTGTTAAAAATCTGATCATAAAATATTTAAATGAGAAAAATAGATGACCTAGGAACCGTTCGTACTCCACACCTGTGTTTCTACGTAGTATTTAAAGAAAATACTCAATTTAAATATGTTTTTGCTGATAATAAAGGCTTAGAATTTATATTTTGTACATAAATATATAATTCTAGTGGACGATAAGTAGCTAATATAAATAAAACGACAAAAAAGCGATAGGCTTTTTTACAAGAACAAAGGAAAAACTTTTTTACTTACAATGTCGGCATGTATGATGGATTAAAAAAAATATCAAATCCAGTACCTAATGGTATTCATAGAGCGGGACGCGCGCAGACGCGGCAATGAGATGCGCACGCGCTGCGAATAACGTACCACTCACACATTTGGATACACAGGGTGGGTCTTTTTAAATATCTTTAAATAATACATGAATACCTAGATCATTTAAAATTCAACATTAACAGTTGAGACCTCAGGGCTTATATTGACGATACAAGAAATAGATTTTATATAATAAAGATCATTTTAAAGGAGGCTGTACTTTATGTTAGTGAATTATAAATATATATTGAAGCAATAATGAAATTAACGATATTAATATTACTTTATCTTACCTTATACTTCTACATGCATATAATAAGTACCTGAACAGCAAAATTAGAAGCTGTTCGCTTGTTTAATAGTAGAGTAGAATCCGAATTGGCTTATTTTTATTTGAAAATATTCATAATTATTTTATAAACTAAAAGATTAAACGACATAATAAAGGTTTTTAAAGATTATACGAAAATTGAAAGAATTATTAAGTATATTCTTGGAAAGAAGAATACTTTAATTTTGATATAAATTATTAAGATTATTATTAAATAACTAGGTATTCGTTGTATATTTTACCCATAAAATTTTAGGGATTCTCCCGGGAAAGGAGAAAAAATAATTATAGAAATTCTTTTCTTGTACATAAAAAACAAAAAAAACTGCAAGCATTGATATTATAATAATATTTTATTTTTATTTTAGAAATTAATAAAAAAAGACAAAATTTTTGATAAAACATGTACGTATTGTATTTTACCATTTTTTTGAAAGACATATGAAATTAAAAAAAATGGTAATTCTTTTATGATAAAATGCGAAATTCCAAAAGTGCATTGATTTCAATTAGAAATAAACATTATTAGTCTAATTAATGAAGTGAGATCGAACCCGCTGTATAAGCCAGAATCGCGCCATATTTGAATACAATCAGCCGGCAAGCTGGAAGGATTACCACCGTTAGAGGCGCGCGCGGACCATCAACGATTACTTATTTTGTACGTATGCCTAGAATACGGTTGAAGCTTCGGGGAACTTATTATACAATTTTGGATGCGAAAGCTGTCACTGATTTGTTGTTATGCCGATTTTTCCTAACATTCCTTCATACTACTTTGCCTATTTTACAACATGTGAAGTAGTAGTAGTACATAGCAAGTACGAGTGAAAAGAAATAGAAAAAAACCTTACTCATGTCTAAGTTTATATGAATAACAAATGTAACAATTTTTTTATTGTATTAACATAGTTAAATAAAAAAAAATGGAAACAGCTTTTTTTAGATAAGTAAAAGTATATTTTCCTCAAATTTTCAATAATGGTTATGGTCGAATTTCGACGAATAGGATAATAGTCCAAGGAATTTATAGGCCCATTTAGTTAAATAAGCTAATTTTTAACTCTTTATACACTACTATTACAATTACAAAGTGTGTAGTTTGTACGTATGTGTGATGTATGTTTGTTACTCTATTACGCCAAAACGGTATGGACGAATTTGCATTAAAATTTCTGGTATAAGACTGGACTAATAAAATGTTGCAAAAGGTGTCGCTACAAAAAAACCACCTAGGGATGTACACGAGCAGAGTGAGGGTAAGTCGCTAGCATTTTATAATAGTTGTGTGAGGTGTTAAAGTATTAAATTATATTTGTTACAATTGAACATGTATGTATATATCTTGTATATTATATAGATGTACATCTATTTATTTATTGGAGGAATAAATTATATATTGTAAATAATATTGGCAAAACAAAAATTCCTTACATTTCCGTAAACATGATTTTCATAAAGTATTAGCCGAGACGATGACAAGATTTAGGACATGTGCTATCATATTAATGCCTTGCCAAGGAGCCAAAAACAAATTAAAATTTGTATGCAAAAATCGTTTTCTTGCTTTGTTTTTAACCTATAATTTAAGATATACGTATCTTAAACTGTGTTATTTTATAATACAAACTGTTAGCTGATGCTCTTAGTATTAGCCCTTTCATGTATACATACATAGAAAAATTACCTTTTAAAAGTTAGCATTTCCATGTCTCTCAAGTGAAATTAGTAACAAGTCAAACTACGTGATACAAAAATTACCTCTTAGATCTAGTGATTAACATGTGTACATATGGAAACAGAACATAAGAGTTCATAATCCATAAGGGTTCATGTCATTAGTTGGATCAAAAATAGTTATTGCTATTTTCTACCCAGAAAATACTGCACCATCTCTATTTGGTCTTGTTGAACCTAGTTGTATGATATTATCTGGTTAGTGTTAATGTGTGTAAATTAAGATATATTGCCTGGATTGAAACAGCTAATATTATCTATATATGTAAATAGGCACAGACAGACAAACGTGATTACCACTTGTTTTACGGTGAAGGGAAACGTCACGAGGAAACCTACATGTCTGAAAGAACCTAGCAGGTTTCGAAAGATACGTGAAGTCCGCTAACCCACACTTGGCCAGCGTATTGGACTATGGCTTGATCCTCCTCTAATTGAAGGTAGAGTTTTTTTAAAAAAAGTTAAAAAAAACGTAAAAACGTAAAAAAATTATGCCTGAACAGAATGAATAGAAATAGACAACAGTTCAGGACATTTTTTTCTTCATTTTCAGTTCATTTTCAGTTTTTTTTCATTTTCATTTTTGTATACTATCTTTTATCAAGCTTTAGTGTTATATATCAATTAAACTAGTAACTTAGTCGAAGACATCGACCGCCTTCGTAAAACCTCTGTGGTGTTCGTCTACACAGGTGCCAAGCAGGCAGGAAAAGTATGACGACGAATATGTTTTGATGTTTGGTGCGGGACGTACGATATTCTCTTGTGTGTATATAATTTTATTAATTACTGACAATATAACTAACGATTAATACAGAAAAAGTATTTCATTGCTTTGGTCAAGTCTCGAATACTTGACAAATAGTAGTTATTATTATTCGATTAGTATATAGATCGAGATATTAAACATTCTAAAAACGTAGGAACAACTTTGGACAAATTATGATGACCTTATCAGCATTGTTTCTATAAGTTTTTAGTCTTTAATCAATCAAAAATAATATAAATTACTTGTCAATGGGCTTAGATGACTAAACATAGTTATTTTACCCTTCAGTTCATTTTACCTCTTTACTTGCCGCCAATATTTATTATAAGTGCGTCGGGTGTGGGAACGTATGTTACGTAATGGCAAATATTTTTTTCTTTGGACCTATTAGAATATAATAAATTTACAATACTAGTAACTTATCCAAAGGTCAACAGTAGCTTATGTGTTAGGTCTAGGTTTTTACAATTAAACTATTAGAGTTATTATTATACTATATAGAGTATTAAATTTCATCCAAACCCTACAGTATCCGTAGTCCGTAGTCCTATTGTATCAACGTGAAGGAGTAACAATCATACATACACAAACAGTATATAATATGTAAGTATCTACATACAAACTTTTTTAACAAATAAAATCATATAAAATAGAGCAAAAATATGAGAATCAAGTCTATAAAAACACAAAAGCCCCACACTTTATTCAATTTAATAAATTGGCATTATGTACAATCAAACAGTGTATTTTATTTACGTATAATTATTGATATATATTCAAAAAACATTAAAACACCTGCGAATTTGAACAAAATTATTTAAAAAAACCTATGAAATATTCATTACCTAATTGCCCGAAGCAGACCCATTGTCTGGCCACGATTTATAGGACTATATTTCAGAGACGACTTCTTTAAATTGAGTTTAGAAACGACCTCGCTTAGGATTTATATTCCAATATCATTGCTGCAGCTGAGCTTATTCAATTTATTTCATTGTACAACAATAAAAATTCGAATAACGCTTTACGCATCTTAATTAAAATAGTATCAAAGAGAACATAAATTAAAATTACAATTCCTCAGCATATAAATTTCATAATCAAATCCTATCCACAGAATTTATTCGTTGTTGAACAAGATTTATGAGTAGAACAAGCAAAAATATCTATAAATAGATACATACATGCTCTTATAAGTCTTCAATTGTGATAGACAAAGAGTAAGAAGTAGGTAAAAATATAATAAAATAAAAAATATATTAGTTAAAATATACATAAGCATAATATTTAGAACGTAACGTAAAATGTTTAAAATATGATAAGCTATTTTAAAAACGTTAAAAATGTAAGCGGCATTCTTAACGGTCTGAAGTCTGAACCTATAGAATTCACAACTGCAAACTCGAAATTCGAACTACCTGTTGTACAAAACTTGAGATAGAAATGTCAACCTCGTCTTCTTTTTTCAATATTACGTGGAGAGCGAAGCTGCAAATCCAAACTCAAGGGTACGAGCACCCATGTTACTTTTCGGAGAGCACGTAAAACCGTCTTACGCTCGATCTCTTGCCGGTCGTGTCGAATTGTCTCCCAGTAAAGTTTAAAAGCGAAAGAGACGATTTTGGCATAGCACACACACACACACACACACACACACACACACACACACACACACACACACACACACACACACACACACACACACACACACACACACACACACACACACACACACACACACACACACACACACACCACACACACACACACACACACACACACACACACCACACACACACACACACACACACACACACACACACACACACACACACACACACCACACACACACACACACACACACACACACCCACACACACACACACACACACACACACACACACCCACACACAACACACACACACACACACACACCCACACAACACACACACCACACACACACACACACACACACACACACACACACACACACAACACACACACACACACACACACACACACACAACACACACACACACACACACACACACACACACACCACACACACACACACACACACACCACACACACACACAACACACACACACACACACACACACACACACACACACACACACACACACACACACACACACACACACACACACACACACACACACACACACACACACACACACACACACACACACACACACACACAACACACACACCACACACACACACACACACACACACACACACACACACACACACACACACACACACACACACACACACACACACACACACACACACACACACACACACACACACACACACACACACACACACACACACACACACACACACACATACACACACACACGTATCTGTACTAATATTATAAATGTGAAAGTTTGTGAGGATGTATGTTTGTAAATCTTTTACGCCAGAACGGCTGAACGGATCTGGATGAACTTTGGCACAGAGAGTCTGGAATCCGATTCTCTGCCTGTTTCTCGTGGGATAGGTTCGTTTTTGTTTTCCTAGTAAACTATAATTAACGCTAGTAAACTATAATATTTTCCACGCAGATGGCTAATCTTAATGAGATTACAATCATTCATGGAAGCTTTTTCATTCTTTCCAAATGAAACTTCTGTGCTCTGATCGACTATATCGATACAGTATTTCCAGGAGCTAAATAGTAAATGAGTAATTTTCAAGATAATCTATCTTTTAATAAGGGTTACACGAATTTGAAATAGGAAAATAATTCATTTATTATCAATCGTGTAAAGTTAATTAAGCAACGAATTTAAAGCTATAAGAAAAATAATATGTAATAATAATTAATATCAATAAAAAAACATTTAAATTTGAACATTAAACATTACTCTAATAAAAACAATACATCTTTTACATGTGGAAATCTCCATACTTCCGCCATGGTATTCCCAAGCAAGTGTTTGGGAGCAAAAAACGTACGACAGGAAGTGATGAGTCGCCGATGATATAATCGATCATATGCGTCAATAGTTAGGCCGGACAATGTAAAAGGTAATACGGAATATCATACGTATATATATTTTAAACTAAAAATTTTCATAAATAGAACAAGGATGTTGCTATTCATACTTAAAATAAGAGCGAATAATAAATATATTATTCGTCCGACTATTATCTGTTTGTGTGAATATTAACACTTTTTTTGTTTTTTAATGTAAAATAAGTGATTTTTAGGTGCAGGAGTGATATGCAAAAAAAAATTAACTTAACCTACCGAGCTGAAAACTTATACTTTTAAATCCCAGCCTCTTTTAAGTTCAAGTGTTTTTATGCGTGAAAATTGATTTTTATTTGCAGGAGATTCTATACGAAAAATAAAAATTACCTTAACCTATCGAGCTGAGCCGAGATTAGTCTAATCGTCCTTCCTGATAATTTATATATTTTATAAAGGACGAATAATTATGTTTTATTTAAAGGACGAATAGACACTCCGATAAAACTAGTGCTAAAATAAAAATATTTATAATCGAATCAATAGAATAAGAAAAAAATCGAATTTATCTTTAGCTTATAGTCATTTCTATACTCTGTAGACATATTGCTACGGTGCTAGACAATTTAATACCAGAATTAGATAAAAAAAATGCAAATACGTACAAGATATTTTAGAAATGTGAATTTTTAATTTGAGCTTATGTAAATTCTTTCTAAACGCATCCACCTTCGAATGCGTTTAAAGCTACGATTAGGTATTACCATATTCTTATTTAAAACACATTGAATGGTTTGTATTGCCATTGAAGATGTTAGGAATAATAAGATAATGCTCATGTAGGTAGAAAGACTATGGCAACGGCGGTAAAATACCCACTAACAAGGCACTTTGTCTGCCCCGACGCAAAAAGACCGAGAAATTTCTGAAAATATACGCATAATATGTCAATCGAAGGAGACGTGACAGATTTTTTTGAAATTTAAAAAGACTTACTGTATTACCCTACGACAGGTTATTCGAAATCGACATGTTTCAATAAGTTACGGCTTGTAGCTTTGCATACAAAGTTTGTCGAAGTTTGCCTGTTCAAAATCTAAATCTATGAAAATTTAAATTCGCAAAACTTATCATGTTATCTTCTTTGCATATGTTATAAGCGTCGTGTTCTTTCTTATATCGGTCTAAGCTATTTTTTTTAGAAGGCGGCTTTAAGGCGAATTCCGACGACTACCTATGTTTCTCTTTAGGCAAACCATTTGATGATCGAAAAAATACATCCACATATGACATTTCTTTTTACCAATAACATTTACGTCGTGCAAATATGAAAAAACTGAAATTTTTATAGCTATATCTATGCGAATCTTTACCAATACGCAATACATTCGTGTCAGTGCTACATGTGAATTATAACACGTCTACATATTACTTGTTAAACGAAGCAATGATAACGTCAACAAAAAAATCAATTCAGAATGCAGTCTGCACAATCTACTTAGTAATCAGAGCATAGACGCAGATTTTGATAATATTGATAGCAATAACAGGCTCAAAATTGAAGACAAAGGCTATGTTAAACATGAGTTGGTAGAGTTAGCAAAAAAATACACTATCTACGTATTGATCCAATAGCAAATTTTAACAACATTTTTCGTGAACTTATAATGTATTACGAAGTTACATTACATGATTTACATGATAACAGAACCAAGAGTTTATGTATAATATTAGGTTAACTGTGAAGTTACACTAACATAATTTTATTTTTTAAATGCAGCTCCTTGGGATTTTAAAGATTTTGGATATTTGTTTTCATTTATTTTTAAAATAGAATTATTTTAATGCTTAACGATCCAGTAGGGGATTGACCGTTAGCAATAGAGCAAAAGGCTGACCAAACCCTACGATAGGATTAGTTTAACTAATTCATCTATATTAGCACACTCACTCACTCACTCATACACTTACTTACTGTCCTCGCCGGTGAGGACGAGGTTTTTGTATGTCACAATTCGACCACTCTTAGGCGTGTGATGGCTTCTTAGCTCCTTCCGAGTGACTCTAAGCCTTTGATCGTTTCGTAAGTCGTAGTTCAAGCCTTGCAGGAGCAGCACTGATGAAACTATCTCATCAGAACTTCATCCTCTATCTAGGCACGGCCTTCAGCCTGCCCCCGGTTACTGTGTAAAAGCTAGTAAGAAGAACAGCAGTATACATAATACTTTCTTAGATTAACGCGAATATTAAACATTTTAAATAAAACTACTCACGTGACCATGTGCGCCGTAAAGCATTCGAAACGTCGGGAATCAAAAATCAAAATAAATTCGCGTAATAATCCTAAAAGATAGTTTTATTTAAAATAGCACTAAACTTATCGAAAAACAATCATACTGAAACCTAAATTGTGATGTAAATTGTGATGATTGTAAACAGGTAATATAAAAAATATTAAAAAAGCGTGTAACGTCAACAAAAAAATGTCCGACGATAACAGATAAAAGTTGCATCTAATAATGCGATTCACGTAGTGATCCAGAAGCAAATAATAACAATATCGATTGTATCGATCGTGAACTTAGGCACGTCTCCGCGTATCGAGTATATGTTAATATACATCAGGTACAAAGAACAGGAAAACGCCTGATTTGTCCACTTAGAACACGTGGTAGAAGAGCACTTTATAACAACACTGAATACTAAAATCTTTTAAAATATTCGATTAAACAAAAGTAAATATAGAACATTTGAAATATTTGGCATTTCTGGTTTATTTGCTCGGATCATACTTATTTATGTCATTATATATGTCGCCTGCCAAGCTGTGTATTGGTTCGGGCTAATCTTAGAAACTACTGTAGATTCATACGGTTTTAACCAAAAGAAAGAGGAATTATCTGAGTAGATTGTAAATAAAATATATGTAATTTGTGAACATTTTGCAAAAATAGGCTGCTATTATGCTATTTGTGAATTAAGTCGGATAAAATTATCTCTTCCCTTAACGTTTCTTGAAAGCTTCCATTATATTATAATTAGGGTATCGACGCGACGATCAAGCGAAGTGGGGGTGAGTGACTAGTCTTTCTATAACAGATTATTGATTCTATTATAAAAGTATTCGTTAGAATGAAAAAGTGTTTTTAGATTTTTATCACAATTCCTTTTTAATCTATGTTATAAGTCAAATGAATAAAAAGTATAAAAAAGTATGTATGTCCTTCCCAGGGTCTTAAACTATCTTTTTTCCAAAAAATTAGATTCAGAGATTATGCCCTACAACCTCACAAACTCACAAACTTTATTTCTTTATAATATTAGTATAGATAGAGTTCATTACAAACAAACCGCCTTTGCGGTGAGCTTTTGACGTCAATTTCATTTGAATATTGAATAGATAGGTACATATTTGAAGTTTTGAATAGCATTCAATAGGTTCTGTTGTACCGTTCCGAGGAAAGAGCGCCATCTTGACGCAATTTCATTTGAAAACTGTGCGTGAAGTATAACAATGGATTTATTCTGGCCTATCAACCAGGTGCACGACCAAAAAGTCACGTAAACCTTTTAAGCATATTTTAGTATGCTAACAGTTTAAATACATTTTAGTTAACGTTCAGCAGAAAAAGAAATGAATAAATAAATATGCTGGGACATGAACACAGCACCATCTAGTTCCATGGTAAGCTACAAGGCCTGTGTTATGGATACCAGATAGTTGATATACTACACATATATAACCTTAAATTCATACATATTATAAATATGAACACCCATGACTGGAGTACAAACATTCGTGATAATCATAGAAATGAATGCCTCCAGCGGGACTCGAACCCACGACACCTGGCACAGCAAGTAAGGGTTACTACAAACTGAGCCAAATATAAATAAAATCTCAAAAAGAAATAGAATTATTCTTAAAAGATTCCAAATATTGAGCAAGTCAGAAGTTATTTAGATATGGCCATCTTTTGTACAACATCTAATTATATTATAGTAAACTATTTGACTTTACAATAAATAGTTTACTTATCTTACCTACACTATAATTATACACTATATTAGATATACTCTTATTATATCCACTAGCGGACTCACCCTCGCTTCGTTTCGGGTTCTTCCTAGACATAAACAAATCTATCCCACGAGATCTGTACCACTCTGCGGGATCATATATAGCCTATACCCTTCCTTAATAAACGGGCTATCTAAAGCAAAAAGTACTTTTCCAATCGGATTAGTAGGTACTTCCTGAGATTAGCGCGTTCAAACAAACAAAATCTACCTGTTTGTAATATTAGTATAGATTACTTAAAATATAAAATATTAAAAGCATTTACATATTTTTGTTACCCTTCCAGCAAAATTCATTATTCCAATAGCAAACTTTAAAACGTGCTGATCTAATCTCGGTATAGATAACAGTAATGACTTTCAAATCGTACATAGCAAAGACTAGGGTATAGTGTAACAGATGTAACGGTTCGAGAAGGTCCTTGCACTTCTTTGTTATCTTGACTATCTTGATTGTATCGCCCGATGACAGCCGCGGCGCAGGCAGAATGTCTACCGAGACAATGTATGCATGCAGTTCGCGGTACTCTTTAATAATATTATAAATAAATGCTCTGATTTATAAGGTTGCATGTTACACTGTGTTCTCTGAATATTTTATTTCTGAATACGTTGAAATTAGCTTTGGCCCAAGTATTTGCGTTTCTCTAGAATCTCTCTTTTTTAAAGTCAAGTACCTGGGCTACCTACTTAGCTTCGCTAGGGGTTTTTTGGCTTGAAGTAAAATTTACTTGTTTTTTTTTTAACTAAAAACTTGAATAAATATAAAAAAAACAAATATAAAAACTTTGTATGCGACCGAAATTTGAACCTTGACACCTGTGATTGTTGATCTTGCACCTTGGCCGCTTGACCACGATGCTTATGCCCGAGGGTGCAAATTACCGACCATATTTTGCGTGGAATAATGCAGAAGAAAACTGCATGAAAACTCGAAAACACGTGTTTTCTTTGACATAAGACTAATCTAGATCGATTTATCGTCCCCGAAACCCCTAGTGTGCTAAATTTCATGAAAATCGTTGGAGCCGTTTCCGATTCAGATGATATAGGTATATACAAGAAATGCTCGTTTAAAGATATAAGATTTTATTTTGTTAATTATGTCTTGATTAAATGGTCTAGTGAACAAGAAATATAATTATTAATTTAAACACAGAGTTTTTACGATTATTATCTACCCGTTTTTCTTTTATTATACAAAATAAAAAATAAAATGTGTTGCTTCTTTAAGCTCAAACAGCTGGAACTATTTGGATGAAAAATACTAGTGTCTACCAATGAATTTGAATAAAATTTAGTATAAGTTCAGATCGTAAGCCTGGTAATATTCTACATAGGTTCCTGTTAGTTATAAAATGTGCCAAAAGGTGACGCTGTCAGTAATATAAATACTATGGATACACATAAACGAAGGATATGTCACTATCATCATCATAACAAAATTTTAAGTCAGTCGAATATGTGCATTATATACTTTTTGGAAAATCTTATTGCAATAGTCGTAATTTTCGATACAGAGACCGCATCTATAGTTTTTAGAATTTTTGTGTGTCTGTCTGTCTGAGAACGCATCACGAGAAAACCACTGGACAGATTTTGATGAAATTTGGTATGATGATAGCTGGTTATCCGGGTCAACATATAGGATACTTCTTACTGCGGGAAAATATCTCATCTCTGAGAAATCTATACTAACCGTCGAAGGTAACTAGGCACGATCCCAAGCGGAGCGAGGGTGAGTCGCTAGTAATATCATAAAATCCAAGTGTAGCGTCTGATTGCAAAATTCATGCAATGCAAATCGTACAATGGTCGAGCGACTTCTTTGCCCTCTATAGCAAATCCCTATTGTTTGCTCTTTGTTTCCTATTGTTGACGATCGACTTGCAAGTTCTTAGAATATCAATGCCTTCTCCAGTCGTTTCCAGTATCGCCTGCAAACTACATATTCTGATTTATAGCTATTTTGATTCTTACACATAAATTGCAATAAATAAATTAATAGTATTGTCGAAAAGTCGGGAACCAAAAAAAAAATTGTTTTATAATTTATATATGTAATAAAATTGTAACTAAGCCGAATCTATACATTCAATATTTTTTGGAAAATCTTATTGAAATACACATTATTATCGATACAGAGGCCGAATCTATAGTTTTTAGAATATTTGTCTGTCTGTCTGTCTGTCTGTTACCGCATCACAGAAAAACCACTGAAGGGATTTTGATGAAATTTGCCATGGTGATAGCTGGTTCTCCGGGTCAACATATAGGATACTTTTTACCGCGGAAAAATATCTTATTTCTGAGAAAAAATACAAAAACTGCAATGTAAGAGTATACTAATATCATAATATGTAAAACCTAAGAATTTGGTTTTTGGTCATCTGAACGCGGGCGGAGCCGCGGGCAATGCTAGTATACTTACATATTTATATTATATATTTTAATAAGTTATTATAGATCATTACAGATAAAAAGACCTATTTACTATTTACGTTTCACCAACAAACCCTTAATTTTGATCAATAAAATGAGAAGCTAGAGTCACAATTTATATATGTGTAATATATTCATCTGTATCAGAACTAAATGACCATTTTTATTAAAAACGTCAAAAGCAAGAGGTAAAAATTTGGTAAGTTTATAGCTCTAAAAATAATTATTTTAAGTAAATAGGGTTCGCCCGGTGGTCGAAATTCTATCATACTATAATATCATTATTGAAAATTTTAGCTAAACATATATGAAAAGAATTCTGAGAAGAAAAACCTATCTATATAAAAATCTGTTTCAATTTTTTTTTGTTGATTAAAAAGCTCCTCATTAGCTATGAAATAAATAAAGCTATATATAAATCTTTCATCTGGATACCACGTCCTGCCTCCATATGTTCACAAAACATGCTTTTTATATGTTAGAAGGAACTACTTGGAGCTTAGACAATACGTCATTCTACAATCGTAGATAGTTCTAAAATAATAAAACGCTATATAATCCTAATAGTATCTACTTCATTCCCTGATATATATTTTGATATCTATTCATCAACTATATTATAGAATGATATTTTGTTTAAACCCCAATTAGTATCTTTTTTTACCATATTTGTGCTTTCCAAAATTTCCAAAGCTTTCAAAAGCTCTTCGTATGTATATATATAAAAAAAAGATCCAAAAAAGCCCAAATTTTAATTTAAACACTAATGAAACAATAAATAACTTTAACATTTATGTTCCATTAAGTACTTAAACGCTTAGATACAAGGATAAATAAGGCCAAAGACCTAAGCATCATAGCGAAGTACTTACAAGCTTTAGAAGACTGCATAAAACCGCATTACAATAAATCAAACTCCTACGTGATCTCAATAAAACTCTTGAGATACAATCGGGTGGTCAAATAGAGTGACGCAAATGACCAGGTGCTCATACAAATGTTTCCGGTAATGTCTACTGTACGTGCAAACTCGCGAATTTGACTGTTATAACCTCTTACACTTTATGCCGTAGATAAGATCTGGCGGCGCAAGAAAGAATTACTTCCAAGCTTGGTAGCTCCATCGTGTTCGAAATAATAATTAAATAATTTTTATTTTTGAATGTTGCTGTGAATGAAAATTCGTCATAATAATGTGTCGAAATTAGGTATTATTTGCTGCCCAATACAAACTTTCATTCCCATTTTCACCCCCTTAAGGGATGATTTTCGGGATAAAAAATCCTACATCTTTCCCAGGGTCTCAAACTATCTTCTTACCAAATTTCATCCAAATCGGTTCAGTAGATCCAGATACCCCCTATAACCTCACAAACTCACAAACTTTACCGCTTTATAGTATAGAAATAGAAAAGTGGCAAAAATATTTCGAACTTTTGCACCAATGCTTACTTGTAAGTCCAATTATCAGATAAATCTTAAGGCCTAGTGATTTTATCTACAATATCCGTCTTTTGTTTTGTATTGTAGGAATATACACAGTGTGAACTGGCTACTTTTATGGATTATTAATAGACATTTCTGTCCTGAAGTTATGAAACTAAATGAATATCATATGTAGGTGCCTTTTGTATTAATATTATACAAGTAGCTTCGATTCTTACACCCTATAAGGAGTCGAGATATTAATTTTCATGTTTCTTACTTTTAAAACAACGTAATATCAAGTGAAAATGATGTATTATGTATGATACATCATCCCCCCTTTTTATCCCTAGAAGATGTAGTTTGAATTAGAATAGACATAATTTTTAATCAGATAGATTATTTGTAGGTTTAGGCACTACTATAAAGGTAGTGGATTTTTCAACCCCCTCTTAAATCTCTTTGTTACCCCGTTATAGGATGGATTTTCAAATATCCTCTTTTAGCGGATTCTTATAGAAATTCTTATAGAAATCTATTTGGCATATTTAATGTTTGTAGCATTTATGTTTTGTAGTAGCATTTTGATAACAATTTAAAAATAAAATTTAAAATATTTTAATAAGTAAAGCATACCTATTACTCTGTTCAAGAATTTCTTCTTGATAGAAATGTAATTGAGAAATATTGACTCATATATGCGAGATATCTATAATGTTATGTTAATAAAATAAATAAAATGTAACTCGATATTTAAAAGAGCAACCGTTGAGTTTCTTGCCGGCTCTTCTTAGCAGAACTGCTTTCCGACCCGGTGGTAGCTTCCTCAGGGACTAACTACGCTGACGCTCTTTAAATGAAAATAACGATTTCAATAAAGTTTAATTCCATCTCTTTTATAGTAGTAAGCGTAATCAGTTAAACCTATTATAAAGAAGATTATAATATACGAGTATATACAAAAATAAAATGAAGAAAAATGGAGAGAAATATTGCAGCGTTCCCAAAGAGGTAGATGCTAGAAAAAAGCAAAATAGTTGTATAGTAAATAAATAAAGAAAAAAAATCATCGGCTCGGCAACAAACAATAAAAATTTCCTCAGTCATTACTATTTCTACACACTCTTATCGTAGAGTTTCCAGGAAAGGAATAATGCCGGCGCTAACGCGATAAATCTTCATGAATGAACTCACAACAAGACAGGATGAGTATAGGGCGTAAGTGATAAAAGCTCACTTTGTTTTATAAATGTTCTTGACTCTTGTAATACCTTAGCGAAAGTTTAGATTGATGGATGTTTATTAGTCAATTTCGCTATAACGGCTGAACGGAACTGGATGAAATTTAGCACAGTGATAGATTATAGTCTGGAATAGCACATAGGTTACTTTTTATCCCGAAAAAATGTACGGTTCCCGTGAGATACATTTGTTTTTCACTAGAGACGAACCCGAGCAAAGCAAGGCCAACCGCTAGTATTACTATAAATATGGAAGTATGAATTACAAAGCCCCAGGTAGTTAGTTATTTGAGTACAAGTAGAGAATAATAAATCAAACTTAAGCTCCTTTTTTTACCTTAGTGCTTTTTCAAACGACAAATCACCTTTAGACTCTCTAAGATTTGTATACATGTATAGATAAAATACATATTTTCGGGTTATAAGTAAAGTGTGTATTTTATACCAATCGCAAATTAAAAATCAATAATTCTGTATTAAAAACTCTTTCGGTAAATTGGTCACTTGAACAAATAAGCACTGAGACAACGCATTGTTATCATATTTATTATTTGCTATAAAATATTATGATTGTTATATAGGGTGAATTAAGAGTAATAGTCCAATCAAAAATAATATAATATACAAAAAATGTAGACCGAGAAGGACACGCACTAAAAAACATAAATTTAAGGACAGTATCAATCCCCGCGAGGGCCAAGAACGTAAAAAGGTTTTTATTTTAATTTTAACGTATATATATATATATATATATATATATATATATATATATATTTATTTAGTGGCTTAAGAATTGCGTTAAAAGAAAAGACGCAATACAATTTGCCAGTGTTACGTTTTGTGAGGAAGACACGAATGAGTTTGAGCGGTATATTTTTTCGAGCTATTCAGAGGTTGACAATTCAATGTCCTCCATAGATAATTTCAAAAAACTTTAATCAGGCTTAAAACAGATATTCAAACTTTATATGCTTACTAGCAACTCACCCTCGCTCCGCTCGGGTTCGTTCTTAGTTACGTTTTAACATTTAGTATAGATTTTCAGAGATGAGATATTTTCCCATAGTAAAAAGTATCCTATATATTGACCCGGATAACCAGCTATTATCATAACAAATTTCATCAAAATCCCTACAGTGGCTTTTCCGTGATGCGGTAACAGACAGACAGACAGACAGACGAAAATTCTAAAAACTATAGATTCGGCCTCAGTATCGATAATAATGTCTATTTCAATAAGATTTTCCAAAAAATATTTAATGTACAGATTCGGCTTAGTTACAATTTTATTATATGTATAGACTATCTATAAAATATTTAAGTCTGGGACGTCATTTCAAGAATAAGGTTATTTTAAAAATATAATATTTAAATTTATTTATTTATATTATTAATCTAGTTAAAATACTTGAGATAAGATTTATTTGTGTAATTTTTTATCTGTGGGATATAATCAATATGTTAAAAAAATTGATATATTACTAAAACTTTGTTTATGTGAAATAGAAAGACAGCTCGCCGGCGCCCGAATGGCCCACCTATTAAAGTCACATTGTCTGATTTGCAATTACTTTAAATAAACACGTCATTTGGACATATTTATTCAAACTGCGACATATTTATTAATATTATATGTGCCTTCCAATTTCATATTGAGATGGTGCCAGTATCTGTCATGTTGAAGGTAAATATGCAAATAAAAAAAAAAATAAAAAAAAAGTTTTAGAAAATATAAAGTAAATTCTTTAAAAATATATGTTTCAGCAAATTAGGCCCAAACTAGAACAGAACAACATAAACCTTATATAATATGTATTGACAATAAATTTATTTACCTATTCAAATGAAGGCGCAAACGACAGTTCGACACTTGGCGACACCCTTCCATAATTTATTGGCGCTCTTCACTTGCTATTTCCCATATATTTTATATCTTTCTATTTTATCTTTCAATTACACGACTCTACAAAAAAATTTTCGTTCTTTGTCCTAAAGTTTATACTATTATTTTCCAGTTAGTAATGCACAAAAACGAAAAGAAAATACCTTTTTTCGGTATAAAGTTTGCTTTTGTGATAGTTATAATAATAATACTCATTTTTCAATTTTTTCATAAATTTTAATTGATTTTAATATTTTTAAAAAGACCGCGCGGTGAGAGTGGGGTATTAACGTTTACACTGTGCCGCTAGATGGCACCCGAGTGATAAACAACCATCAGGTGTTATTTACTAGCCCAGAATAACTTAAAATGTCGTCACAAAAGTGCAAATACGATGCTGATGCATTTTGTTTTATATGTGGTCAATTTATTAAAGTTCGAGACGTGAAATATGAACTAAAGACATCTCACGTTCTCTGTGAAGCCTATGAAGCATATTTTGACTGTCTTGTACGGAATCAAGATAAGCCATGGGCTCCACATGTTGCTTGTAGTTATTGTAAAAGGTGTTTGGAAGGTAAGCAATTTTTATTTAATTAAGCGATGAATCCAAAATAATAGACATATTAATTTTTATTTTTATATTTTTAGGTTGGTATCGAGGTGAGAAAAGGTCTATGAAATTTGCAATACCAAGGATTTGGCGAGAACCAAAAGACCATATTACTGACTGCTACTTTTGTATGGTGAATCCGAGTAAAAGACGTAGAGGTAAAAATGCAAAACCTATTGAATATCCTGACCTCGAATCTTCTTCTGCTCCAATTGCTCACGACCTGACACGACCAGTACCTGAGCCACCAAAAAAATTATCGCAGAAAAGTAGCTCATCTTTTAGTTCTTATAAAAGTAATTCCGATAAGGAGTTTTTGCCTACACCTGAACAACCAAAACACTATCTCATTACTTCAGAAGATTTTAACGATCTAATTAGAGATTTAAATTTGCCAAAAAATAAAGCAGAGCTTCTAGGCTCTCGGTTAAAACAGTGGAATTTGCTTGATGATGTTAAGATCACGGATCAGCGGACTAGGCATGAAATGTTTGCAACGTTTTTCACGAAGGAAGATGGACTTTGTTTTTGTAATGACATTAAAGGTATGTTTGAAGCAATTGGCATACCCTGTGTCCCTAGCGAATGGCGTTTATTCATTGACAGCTCTACGAAAAGTTTAAAAGCAGTTCTATTGCACAACGGAAATAAATTTCCGTCTCTTCCAATTGCTCACTCAGTACATCTTAAAGAAAATTATGAAAGTGTCAAAATTTTGCTTGAATCTGTAAAGTATCGTGAGTATAACTGGGAGCTGATTGGAGATTTTAAAATGGTGGGATTTTTAATGGGGCTACAGGGTGGATATACAAAGTATCCGTGTTATTTGTGCTTGTGGGATAGCAGAGCGGATTCTAAACACTATATTCAACGGTCATGGCCTGTAAGAACAGAATTGTGTGTCGGAAAACAGAACGTCAAATTTGAGCCGATTGTTGAAGCGGAAAAAGTGTTAATGCCGCCTTTGCACATTAAGTTAGGGTTGATGAAACAATTTGTTAAAAAACTGGATGAAACTTCAGAAGCTTTTGGATACTTAAAAATTTTTTTTCCGAAGTTATCGGAAGCAAAGGTTAAAGCTGGGGTTTTTGTTGGTCCGCAAATAAGACAGATTTTCGCCGATGAAAAATTTCCAACGTTGCTGAATCGTACTCAAAAAGCCAGTTGGAACAGTTTTAAAGCAGTAGTTTCTGGATTTTTAGGAAATAATAAAGCTGAAAACTACGAAAAGTTGGTTGAGGATATGCTTACAAATTTTAAGGCCATGGGCTGCAGGATGTCATTAAAAGTACATATGCTGCATGCTCATTTGGATAAATTTAAAAACAATATGGGAGCCTATTCCGAAGAGCAAGGAGAACGTTTCCATCAGGACATCATGAATTTTGAACAACGCTATCAAGGCCAATACAATGAAAACATGATGGGCGACTATATTTGGGGTTTATTGAGAGAAAGTAGCTATGAACATAAAAGAAAAAGTAAAAGTGTGCACTTTTAAGTTATTTTCCACTTTTCTGTAAGATAATTTGATAGTAAAACTTAATAAAAATAATAATTTTTTTTATTTCAATAGTTTTATTTTCAATCAAAAATTAAAATCCGAGATTTTTCAAAATTTCGTTCAATCAGTCTTCTAAGCACAAAAGCAAAGTTTTTCATGCCATATATTTTTTTTCCGTCTTATTACGACCTAAACTACCGAAATTTAATACTTTGCAATCAAAGTCAACTTTCATGTTGACCCGTGTTATAATTTCGAGGAAATTATTATTTTACAATACATGAAAATGTTTAAAGCACTCATAAATAATATATAATAATATTAAAAATATACTGTTAATTTGCATTTAATTTTCAGTTTTTACATTGTAACGAATAACAAAAAATCTCCGAATAAGAAAATTTACAAATGGCAAAACATAATTTTTGTAGCACAAATAAAATTCGGAAATGGAATGAGTCATTGAGAAATAAACACCAAAACAATAGGTAAGATTAGACATAGACGTGTCGAGCATTCACCATAGCTATGATGTCCAGATTCCCATAACGGTTGGAGAACACTGCCGAATCGTATAATAAGATTGTAGCATGCGCTGGCGCAGGCTTCGTGTCCTGAATCCTAATGAGACGGGCCAGACTTGAGTATATAACGACGACGTCTGCCTTCTTCCAACAATAGCTCGATAGTTTTAAACCACACAACACCCTTCAAATTTAAGGGAGATCAAGTGCAAGTGTGAAAATGAAGATTCTTTGCGTGCTCGTCCTAGCAAGTGCTTTGTGGGAAGCTAAAGGATATCCCTATCCTTATCCCTACTATGGAACTAATATGGATTCAAGTGAGTCTTCAGGATTTCAGATTTATTTAGATAAGTTGAAGTGTGCAATTAAATATTGAAATACCTATGGAATGCTCTTAATAAAAATTATTTAACAACTTATGTTATTAATAGCTAGAAAAACAAAAACAAATCTATCCTAAGTACATTTTTTCGAGATAAAATGTAACCTATATGCTATTCCAGACTGTATCTATCTCTGTGGCAAATTTCATCCAGATCCATCCAGCCGTTTTGCCGTGATTGAGTAATAAACATCCATCAAAACATCCAAACATCTAAACTTTCACATTTATAATATTAAGTATAGATAAAAATATAAATTATATTATTATAAAAATATAAATAATACTATAGATTTATGTTACCACATCTTTTAAATTAAACTTATAATTATTTAAAAAATAAAAGGCTCATTATAAGTAAATTGTTTCATAATCTTCCTTTTTTTCCTACAGTCTCGTACGGTTCTGTAGACAGTAGCCGTGGAGGTATGGCGTTGAGTCGTTATTACAACCCTTATTACAACCCACGTAGTATTGGAGCAGGCATGGCTGCGTTCATGTTTAAGCCTGAAGAACAGTACCAACCGCAAACTAGCCAGTACTACTTACCTGACAGAAGGCGCCAAACTCAGCCTGAGTTGAACTACCAACCACAGCAGAATGAAATCTTCTACCCCCAAGGGCTTGAACAATCCGAGCCCTTACCTGATCAGCCAGCTCTGTCTGAACAGCCTATTCTTCCTGAAAAGCCCGTAGCATTGCCAGAGCTGCCTGCGGTCACTGAACCAGCTGACATCGCCGAACCTACAGAAAAAACTGAATTAATAACATCTACAATCAAATCCGTCGCTGTTCCTGAATTAACAGAAACAGAACCTGAATCTGAGGATGTGCCAAAACCTACTCCTAAAAGACGGGTTACAAAAAAAAAGCAAGTTAAGAGACCTGTTGATGAAGATGACGAGGAAGGTGATGATTTCTCACCCCCCAGGATGCCAACTGGTGCCTTCTTCCCAATGTTTTTCGGATGGGGTGGCAGATCCGCCGGAGCTCCTAGTGGTGGTGCGACTGCTATCGCCAACGCTTTCAGCACAGGTCGCGGTGGTGTAGCCACTAGCCACGCAACGGCATACGGACCCCCAAGACCCGATTCAAAGCTGTAAACATGTAGATATATTTAAAAAAGATTTTATTATTAAATCTATAAGAATTGGTTATCCACGCCATCTAGCGGGTAAGCTTTGATTTAGATCTAAGTAAAGCTCTGATGGCATGAATCTAAGTTCAAATATTTGTTGCCATAAGTTCAATTTAGTGATAATAGATGGCGTAATACTAATTTTATAAATGTTTTAATTAATATATGTATAATATTAGTTGTTAAAACATCATTTTGTGATAAAAATGTAATTGGTATATTTTTTTTTCACAGTTTTTGTTATGAGCAATAAATTGGATTTTCTAATAAGTGTTATCATTTAAGCTCACACCATATAATAAAATGTTGCTACTAAGCATATTATAATATATTGTATATTGTCTGAACTATATGTTAAAATATTATTTATATCACTAATGTAACATACTAGAGAAAAAGAAAACACAAACAAATCTATAACACGGGAACCACACGTAAAAAAATCCGGGATAAAAATTCCAGACTATAATCTATCTCTGTGCCAAATTTCATCCAGATCCGTTTAGTCGTTCTGGCGTGATTGAGTAACAAACATCCATCATTCCAAACTTTCCCATTTATATTGTAGTAAAATAGGATCTAAGTAAAAAAGTTATGGAACCTCTAAAGCAGCAACATTTGCTAAACCTGAGACCGCAATTTCGATATTTACAATACTTAATTATTGCTTACTTATACAAGAATACTAAGTAACTTCTATACCACGGTAGTGATATATCCATTCTTAATATTATAAATGTGAAAGTGTTTTTATTTTTTTTTATATGGGACTAAGGGGGCAAACGGGCAGGAGGCTCACCTGATGGAAAGTGATCACCGCCGCCCATGGACATCTACAACACCGCAGCGCTTGCAGATTTGTTTGTTTGTCTTTCTTTCACGTCGAAACGGAGTGACGGATGGTGGAGATAGTTGAAGGGCTGGAGAGTGACATAGGCTACTTTTTATCATTGGAGAAAATCTCATTTCTACGGGAAAAATTATTTATGATCAGAAATACTTGAAACTTGGTATTAATACTCTTCAATACAATTAAATAAATATGTGTTTTAGCATTTTTCGAAATTCATCTCATAAGGGGGTAAAATAGGGGGTGAAAGTTTGTATGAAACCAATTTTTTAGTTTTTCTGCAGTTTTAGCGCGAGCGAAGCCGCGGGTTCTGCTAGTTGTTAATAAAAATTAATTATCAGTATCTAATATCTATTCACTCATACCCACAAAAATCATAAAACCAAATCATCATATACTAAATTCACTTAAATATATACATTAAAATTAATATTGCAGGACTAAGGACGAGGTTTATAAGAAAATTCCACGTACATACTGTTAATTATGTTACATTTCAATACAATAAAGTTAATTTAACTCTGCAATTATTATGGGTCGAGCGTACAAAGGAAACTTAATGAGGACATTGACTTTAGTAGAAAAAAGTTGTGCTGGTAAAAATGTATCTTTTTTATTAATTTTGATACACTAGCGCTATATTATGTGTGTTTACACATCATCATAATAATGTCACGTTAAAAATATAGATTATATTCATAACACGCATCATCCCACAAGTCTTATGTTATATTGTAATACTAGCGACTCACCCTCGCTCCGCTTGGGCTCGTCGCTATTTATGTTTTAACGTATAGCTCAGAGATGATATATTTTCCCGCAATAAAAAGTATCCTATATGTTGACCCGGATAATTAGCTATCATCATACCAAATTTCATCAAAATCTGCCCATTGGTTTTTTAGTGATGCGGTAAAAAACAGACAGACAAAAATTCTAAAAACCATAGATTCGGCCTCTATATCGATAGTAATGTCTATTTCATAAGATTTTCCAAAAAATATTTTATTATATGTACCTATAGATTTTGTGAAGATATTATGTATGTATAATGTATATGTTATAAAATATCCTTTTTATATACAAGCAAGAAGCGATCCATAAGTGTTTATTTACCTAATAAATATGAATTAAATACTAATATTAAGTACTAATACTAAGTAATGACTAATGTCTATACTAAAAGTAATCTATATTCTGTACTAATATGATAAACAGAAAAGATTTTTGCTTGTTGGTTTGTTTATACCGAATAAGCTCCGAAACTACTGAATGGATTTAGATGAAATTTGGTAAGAATATAGTTTGAAACCCTGGAAAGGACTAGGACACAGGATAGTTTTCATCCCGGAAATCATTCTTTAAGGGGATAAAAATAGGGATAAATATGTACGGGGAAGCAATCTAGGGACAAAGTCGAGATGAAGATGAGTCGCTAGTCATTACTGAAGGCAAAATGTAATTAATAATGAAAAAATATTAAAATCGACTCACAATCAGGCTTTGATATTGCCTAGCATACTAAAAAACATACGGTCGAATTTAGTCGAACTCCTCTTTTTTGAACTCTGTCAAAATGCTGCAAACTAGTAGGTACTCAAACTAAACGTGACGATAAGAACCGCTACTTAGCCGTAGATAATGTCTAGACTCTACAAAATCGACTCTCGTTCGATGTTTGGTTTTTAAGTAATGTCGCTTATCTAAAATTACGTTAAATTACATCAATAATCTGTAAAAAATGATCAAAATCTCGTTATGAACAAAGAGATCGGAAATGTATTAAATTAAATAATAAATTAAATGGGGCTCCCATTTTGCTAAGGCAGTGGTAGCCCAGTAGCAGCGCGCTTACTTGGAAAACGAAGTGAATCAGGTACAAATCCCGGGTATTGTACCTCTGATATTCCCGATTCATTTTTAACATGATTATCATTTGTCTTACGGGGAAGGAAAACATCGTTAGAAAACTGTACGTTTTGGACTATGGTCTGATCCCCCTTGCATTAAGGAGAGACCTGTGTTTAGCAGTAGGACGTTAAAAAGGGCTGAATATGTGACATGCTCATATTTTGAATTTATTTAGATGAATTATGGCATAGAACTGCCATAACCATAAGGTGGATTCCAATAAAAAATCTATCAATTTTTTTCCTTAGTAGCAAAAGGAATTTGACATAATTTGTATGGAGCTTATGTCAAATTTATCCCTCTAGTTAAGCAAATTTTAAATATATTATAAATGGGGCCTATTTGATGGATCCAGAAAGGCTTGATAGGTTTAGAAACTTCTTGATGACTAACACCGCCAAAGAGTGGAAAAAGATGTGAAAAGTAAAAAATATGTATAAACACAAGTTAAAAACGTACCAACCTTATATGTATTTTTTTTTATTTACAGAATATCAGTCTGAATAGCACGAGTTAAGTGTATAATATATATTTCATATATAACCTAAACTTTTTGCCTGGATATAAACAGAAATGTACGTCTTCAAATGAAATCCTTTATTTCTTCAAATTGTACTTAGATTAAAATCTTGACCTTTTTGTATTCAAGCAACATTTACGAAATATGAGTGGTATTCCCGGTGAGAAACAAAAACTTTTTAAAATCAACTGAGTGCATTAAAGTGCATAAGACAAGATACTTCATTACGTTCTTAACCTCTATTTGTCAAGCGATTTTTTTTGTTGATAAGTTATTGATATAAGATATTGATATAATGGTGAAATTTCAACTAGTTATAATAAACATCTAGCTCGTTTAATATAGAATTCAAGCGAATAAAATATAGAATTCAAGCGCATGAAATTTGTTATAGCTTATATAATACTAGCGACTCACCCTCGCTTTGCTCGGGTTCGTCCCTAGGTACGTTTTAACGGTTAGAGTAGATTTTTCAGAGATAAGATATTTTCCCGTAGTAAAAGTATCCTTTATGTTGATCCGGATAATCAGCTATCATCATACCAAATTTTATGGAAATCTGTCCAGTGGCATTCCCAGACAGACAGACAGATAAAAATTCTGTAAACTATAGATTCGGCCTCTGTATCGATAATAATGACTATTTCAATAATATTTTCAAACAAATATTTAATGAACAGATTCAACTCAGTTAGAATTTTATTATACTACTAGCGACAAGCACAAACAGATCTATCCCACGGGAACCATTCATTTTCCGTAATAAAAAGTTACCCGTTGTTTGACCGGCAATATAAGGTATCAGCATGCCAAATTTTACTAAATTAGGTGCATAAGTTGTTGTGTAGTAAGCTGTATAAGATACTATACTTTTTTAACTATCCCACGGGAACTTTTAATTTTTCGGGATGAAAAGTATCTGAGATGTTGACCGAGATTATAAGGTACCACCATGCAAATTTTAATTTAAATCGGTCCAACAGATTCGGAGATTAGCCCGTAAAATTGAAAAAAAAAACTAGATTTGTTCTATTTGACTTCTTACATCCCCATGACTCGGTTTTTAGCATTTTTTTTCTATGTACAGACATTCGACCTCTACAGTTTTATTATATGTATAGATAGATGTATGATAACGTTTGTTTATTTACTTCCATATCGACCCTTGCCCTTGTGAAATAAATGGCTTCTTATCACCAGGGAAATAAATGACGCGTGGTAAATTAAGTGTTCGGTATGTCAATAATAGTATGTAGTAGCAGTTTTATAATACTTTTACGAAAGCAGTTACAATAATACTTTTTTAATGGATGTAAAACTAAAAAGATAGCTAAATTTTAAAGCTCCTGATCCTTAAAAACTTTTCTTGTTGAATTCGGAATCAAAAATTCAAAATTTAGTAGAATAAGTTAAAATAACTAATTTTAATTGTTCGACTAAATTTTGAATTCAATTCAATTTTCTTGTGGCTTCAAAGCGTGCCTGTTAAGCACAGGTTACTTCCAATGTCACATAGAATGGAGAAGATGGTGTTATAATAATAATACTTCAGTTATAGAATACTCAGATCACGGCGAGTGTAGGTACCTACTATTACATATGGCTTGGCACCGACTTCAAACCTATCAATAGATAGCACATACAAATAATAGTATTTTATTAATATTAAAGGTAATAGGTTTGCATAAGAGTTGTATTAAATTAAATCTTTATTCTATCTTTAATCTAAATCTTATATATACTCTTTAGTTTTTGAAGTCCGTTACTTAAATGTATTTTTTTTAATATTCTCAATACAGCATTTACATCATATTATTATTCACTTTCTAATTAATTATTCTTAATTACTTATATCCTATTGGCTATTGCTTATATCCTATTGGCTATTGAGATTTGGCTGAAGATGCTATCACGTAAAATCCACCACTTATATATAATACTAGTGACTCACCCTCGCTTTGCTCGGGTTCGTCCCTAGCTTGCTTCCCAATACAAATTTTCATCCCCATTTTCACCCCCTTAATGGATGATTTCGGGATAAAAAGCATCCTATGTCCTTCCCAGGGTCTTAAACTATCTTTTTACCAAATTTCATCTAAATCGGTTCAGTAGGTCCAGAGAATCCCCTACAAAGTCACAAACTCACAATCTCACCAACTTTAACTCTTTATAATATTAGTATAGATAAGCGATATGAAAATTCATTAAGACAAACTGCAAACATGAGAGAAATGCGACACCCTACAATAAATCTAACAAGCAGTTCTGTGAATTCTGTACAAATAATTTTGTTATTGTAACCTATTATAGGAACGTAGTTGGAAAATGGTGTTTTGGTCGTGTAGAGTTTATAGATTAATGGCTTTCTTAGAATATATTATGTATGATAACGATAACGGAGTCTTGAAATAATTTCTTCTATAAATTAATCTTAAAAGTTAAAGGGTTAGCAGGAAAATAAGAAGAAAACTCAAACCCTTTGCCTAAAGAGTGGTTTAGCCCACAATTTTTGTGAATTTACTTAAATAGATACTATCAATTATTTTAAAGACGGTTTTATTTTCAATCTTCGATAAAAAAATAGGGGTGTTATAAGTTTGACGTATCTGTCTGTGTCTCTTTCTGTGACATCATAGCTCCTATATAAATGGACTAATTTTGATGTGGTTTATTTTGTTTGATAGCTGACGTGACCGAGATAGTTCTTAGCTATAATTTATGAAGATCTGTTCAGGCATTTGATGATCATCAGCTCATTGCCTACTTGACAAAAGGGTCTTACTAACTTTCACAGAACCGATTGATTTGAAATTTAGTGTACTGGAGTACCAGTCGGTGGTATTTCCAAGACATGCTGAACTTGAGCTGATGCTGTAGCATCAAATAGCTATAGCCTATTTGATGCTACAGCATCAGCTCAAGTGCTCAAATGCTCAATTGCTCAGAAACTTACAGTAGATATAGCGTGCTTGGGCTCATGAGAATAGTCTCATGAGAGTTATCTAACAAAATTCGTGTCCGCGAGTAATTAAAAAAAAATGAAATAAAATTAATAATTTTCATTAACGCCCGACTCAAAAAAAAACTATAAAATGTAAAAAATAAAATTTCGGGCCTTCTCGGCCTTTTATTTTCACTATAAGTATCTAGGTACTTATTAATATTTTGACAATGAGCGTCGCCGTGTAGGGATCAGCTAAGTTAGATCCGGTTTCAATTGCAGGCGGTTTTAATACCTCTTAAAATTAGTTTTCCTAACATGCTGAGACCACTTTTGCATTGACTTACTTAGTCTAGTCCCTCGTCTCGGTATCGTTTGTTAGAGTGCACTATCATTTATTTTAGGTATCATAAATCTATACAGATAAATTGAAGTGTCTCTTTGTAATGTCAAAATAACTGCTTTTTACTAAATGCATATGGAATTATATACAGTATTTATAAGAAAAGCGTAATTTTTAAAATTTTAGTTTGTCTGTTTGTTCCAGCTAATCTCCGAAACGGCTGGGCCGATTTTGACGGGACTTTCACTGGCAGGTAGTTGAGGTTATAAGGAGTAACTTAGGCTACTTTTATTTCAGAACAGAATTAAAATTTACCTAAGGACGAACCCGAGCGAAGCGAGGGTGAGTCGCTAGTTATATAATAAGAACACAATTATCTACTCCATTAATAGTTCATTAGGTACATAAATGTAAAGCTGTGATATAAAGGCTATTTGAAATATTCGCATCCAATTATTAGAAATATTATGGTTTTATTTTTCCTATAGGCACTCTCACAGTAAATGATAATTTTGAAATATTTTATATTTATTAGAAAACTTTCTCGAAATAGGGACAGTAAATATTTTAGCTTATCTACAATTTTTGTACAAAAAATCTTTCATTAGATGTCTATAACTCATTTAGTTTTAAAGAAAATAAGCTAAAAAATATACTCAATGAAAAAAATTACATATTAAAATATATGGTAATATTTAACAGTCTTATGCATGGAGTATTTTTGAAGACACTCATGGCATTGCCCTTATTACATACTAGCGGCTCACCCTCGCTTCGCTCGGGTTCACCTCTAGAAAAGCACAACAGATCTATCCCACGGGAACCGTTCATTTTTCCGGGATAAAAATAAATAAAATAAAATAAGTAACCTGTTGTTTGACCTGCAATATAAGGTATCAGCATGCCAAATTTTACTAAATTAGGTGCATAAGTTGTTGTGTACTGAGCTGTATAAGTTACTATAATTTTTTAACTATCCCACGGGAACTCTTTAATTTTCCGGAATGAAAAGTATCAAATTTCATTTAAATAGGTTCAATAGTATCGGAGATTAGCCCGTACGAACAGACAAACAGACAGAGAAACAAAAAAATTGAAAAAATCTGGATTTGTTCTATTTCTCTCCTTACGGGATGTAAGAAGAGAACTGACTCGTTTTTTAGCAATTTTTTCTACCATCTAAGTACAGACATTCGACCTCTACAGTTTTATTATTCATATATGTACCTATATTCAGATAGAATAAATAACGTATAATAAAACAGAGCGAGTGTACCTTACGAGATAGAGATATACTATGTAGAACTTTTCTATAGACCTTTTTAAGACTTACAATTTTCTTGTACAATGTTTTGATCTATCTCTTAAGGTTGAGCCAACGTTAGCCATATAAATATCTAAGGACAATTCGATAGAACCAGTTATACAATTTTCCCGTGGGAATGAATAATTTGCCTGTCGTAAAAAGTATTCTAAATGTTGACCCGAGCACTAAGTTAAAATCGCACTATACAAAATTAAGTTAAAATCGGTTGAGTACTTTTTTCATGAAACGCGCACATCGATTTGACTAAGTTTTATTATAGGTATAGATAAGAATAAATATTGCGAGTGTAACTTAGGAAATAGACATATACTATTCACAACTTTTCTGTAGGACTTTTCAAGACCTACAATTTTTTAGTATATTTTTTTGATGTATGTCTTAAGGCTTAGCCAGAGGAAGGTTTCTAGGGAGGACTCGATAAAACCAGTTATTGTACTTTCCCGTGGGAAAGAAAGATTTTCTTTAAGTAAGAGGTATCTAGGCAGTGGTAACCCAGTGGTAACGCGCTCGCTTGGGAAACCGAGTGAAGCAAGTTCAAATCCCGGGTCTCGCACCTCTGATATTTTCATGTGCGAATCATTTCTAACACAGTTACCACTTGTCTTAACGGTGAAGGAAAACCTGCATGTCTGGCAGAACCTAGCAAGTTTTCGAAAGACATGTGAAGTCCACCAACCCGCACTTGGCCAGCGTGGTGGACTATGGCCTGATCCACCTCGTACTGAAGGGAGGCCCGTGCATGTGTTAAATAGGGCTGAATACAACATACATACATACATACATACATACATACAAAAGGTACCCTAAATGTTGACTCGAGTAATAAGTTATCACTTCACCAAATTTCGTTGAAATTGGTACATTACTTTTCGCGTGAAACGCACACACAAAAACAGACAAACAGGCAATTTTTTTAATAACTATTGTTTTGGGGTCTATGTTGCGTACATAATACGTTACATATAAACAAAAACATCTATCCCACGGGAAAAGTACATTTTTCCGGGATACACAGTTACCTATTTGTTATTCTGATGTATGAACTATATTATTATATAAAGTTTCATCAAAATCCAATCAATGGTTTTTGTGTACTAAGCTGTATAAGTTACTATAGTTTTTTGACTATCCCACGGAAACTCTTTAATTTCCCGGGATGAAAAGTAGCTGATTTGTTTTTGTCATGTATGAACTATATTATTGTAAAGTTTCATTAAAATCCAATCGGTAGTTTTTGTGTACTAAGCTGTATAAGTTGTTATAGTTTTTTAACTATCCCACAGGAACTCTTTAATTTTCCGGGATTAAAAGTATCTAAGATGTTGCCCGAGGATATAAGGTACCACCATGCAAAATTTTAATTAAATAGGTCCAATAGATTTGGAGATTAGCCCGTACAAAGAGAAAAACAGATAATAAACAGCTCGCTCAGGTTCGTCCATACATACGAATATGTTGTATTATCTCTTTAACCATTTCTCCAAATTATATGCAGTAAAAGGGAAAAGTCTTTTATTTTAAACATTTTAGACGATAAATTTACTTATTTTGATAAGAATTCATAATTGTTGATAATATGACCAATAAACATGACCTACCGATTTAAATGATTTTTTTAATATAAAAAAACTACTTTTTGTGACTTAAATATAAAAGTTAGACATATGCTGTCGCTGACTTTTTTGTAGGCATTATTAAGCTCTACAACTTTTCTCTAGAACATAATCATATATCTCTCATCGTTAAGGCAGCGTTCGTAAGAAACGTTTTCGTTCGACCGTTTTTTCTCCGACTGACTTTGCAAATCCGACTACCTCGAAAAAGCCTTTTCATTTTTCGGGTTAATATATAGCCTATGACACTCAGAAAGAACGTGGCTTTCTATTGGTAAAAGAATTTTGAAAATCGGTTCAGTAGATCCAGAGATTACCCCCTACAACGTCACAAACTCACAAACTCACAAGATCACAAACTTTACCTCTTTATAATATTAGTATAGATTTAATAAATACTTTTATGAAAACTAAATACAACAAACACGATGGCAACAGCAGATATATCTCATTAATCCAGAAATGTATGATCCCATTAATCAATATTAAAAATATTAATTTACCGTCTATTTAAATCAATAAAGTTCAGATGACATCACACTAGCAATAAATGTACACGGATGTGGTTTTTTACGTGAGATGCACTTAGACGTATCGTGACCCACCGTAAAGGTAAACTCATAGACACAGTGACAAAAAAGATCAATGATAAGCTGTTTAAATATTTTTTTAAATCATGTTTTTTATTATATGTACATATGTCATGATTATTTTACAATGACTTTTATAGGGTTTGATAGTGTTTTTAAACTATCTATTTTTATGTAGGTTGATTGGACTTGTAAACACAACCTTGTGGCCATAAGTTCGGTCATATATCTATAGATATAATAAAATTCTAACTGAGTCGAATCTGTACATTAAATATTTTTTTAGAAAATCTGATTGAAATAGCCATTATTATCGATACAGAGGCCGAATCTATAGTTTTTAGAATTTTTGTCTGTCTGTCTGTGACCGCATCACGAGAAAACCACTGGATAGATTTAGATAAAATTTGGTACGATAATAGCTGGTTATTCGGGTTTAATATATAGGATACTTTTCACTGCGGGAAAATATCTCATGTCTGAGAAATCTATACTAAACATTAAAACGTAAATATATATAAAAACATATTATGTCATATACGAATGGAATTTATCTATCTATATACAACTATTTCCATTAATTTTTTTGTTTGACAACACTAAAGCCCATAAATAGCTACTAAACTAAAAAAAAATCAGTTGACAATTAATTTTCGAAGTCGATGCCAGCCGATACAAATCAAACCACACCAACTTCGATAATATCTGATTAGGTAATGAAAACTACCAATCAGTTATTTTTTACTTTTTTGTGTTTTTTTTTGCAGTCAGTTTTTACTTTATTTTTTTAAGTTTTTCTTTCTAATAGTACAGGCGCGATAATGTAATTGTAACATTACCGTGGTACAGGCCTAAACTACATAATATGTATAACTCATTATTCTCTTCCGTTTTAAATTTTAAATAAAGAAAAAAATATTATTGTTAAATTAAAAATATATCCTAGGTGATAATAGATTTAATTATTAACATCTTTCCTTCACGTACCATTGATATAATTTTTTTTATTAATTACTAACTTCTTAGCCTCACAATGCTCATTTCGTTCGTAGATGACTAACGTGTTATCCAAGTTTATCTGTGTACTAAATTGCATCCAAATCGGTCCAGTCGTTTAATAGTAAAAGAGTAACAAACGTACACACATACAAACTTTCAAATTTATTATAGAAGTCCGATTTGAAAAACCATCGCAACACATATTATGTGAAAATAGTAGCCGTAGTACGAACACAATAGTTCAAAAATATCTCACTAGTCCATTCTGGTGAACCAAATTAGCCATATTTTCTTATTACGTGCAGATTTATAGATGTAATTACCCACAAGTGTTAAGTATTCTTAGTAAGCTATTAACGGCATGTATATAAATTAAGAATTTTATAAACACGAGGCTTAATTACTCACAGTATTTTTATTTGCCTTTAATATAACTTAAATTAAAAAAAACCGACCATCTCGGACCGATTTTTCTCAAACATAGCTAAGAACACTCCCGACTAATTCCCCTTTCAAACAGCAAAAAAACAAAATCAAAATCGGTTCATCCGTTCGGGAGCTACGATGCCACAGACAGACACACACAGAGACACGTCAAACTTAATATATAGACTCTTATTAACGATAGTATGCATATTGACTTTTTTTTATAAAAATCGATCATGCCCTGGTTACCGTCTGGTTTAGTGTTGGGCATATTTTCTTGCGTGTAAAATATCGAAGATTCGATTTCTTAGAGAGTACAAAATGTTATTGCGCGTAACATTCTCTTTTTGAAGCTTACAATCCAGTCTCAGTAGCTTAACTGATAAAAATATAATGTCCACCTAACCAATTTCGGTTACGGTGGCCAAAATTTTAAACTATAGCCTGCAACTGTACTGGACATATTATATGCTTAAGTTCATGCTATGACACACGTGCACTCTCTCTTATATAGACAACTCGACATGACGGCTGAGATTAGACGCAAAATGCAAAAACATAACATGCTCTCTATTTCGGGACAGAGAAAAATTAACTAGTTTGGTCTGACCCCGGACTCGAACCCAGAAAGAACCTCACGGTCATACATATAAAAAATGATACATTTTTAATACGTAATAAATATATAGTATGTACTTAACTGTTAGTGAAACAGTCAAGTCTGACCTTCAGCCTTGGAAGTACCTCTTACAAACATGATTTATCTACCAACTCCTCTAATGCGCGCATCGCAAAAAATATTAATCGTGTAACCAAAATATATGTAGGACATTGGCGTAAAAATGGCTTTGCATATTATTTTACAAATTTCATTTTATCTACTAACGGCTCACGCTCGCTTCATTCGAGTTTGTCTCTAGAAAAACAAAACAAAAATATACTACTTTACTGAAAGTGGCGATTTTTCTTCAGCGACGTGATTTTACATACAACCATTCCTGCCAGCTAAAGATTGCGATGAGCTGATAATTGATAGATTAGGAAGCGCCAAATGGCAAAAATAAGCAACATTTATGTGGTTTTTGTGCTATAATATTTTTAATTAACGTGATTATTTTTATAAAGTTATAATTAAAAAGGCAACAAAAAGTGTAAAATCCCAAATGCGGTGTAAATAAATATATTATAATCTGGTACTTCCCATTTTTTAACTTTTATTACTCATTACAAAAACCTTTAAATTATTTAATATTATTAGATATTTTTTGAAAAATCTTATTAAATTTCTCATTATTATCGATAGGCCGAATCTATAGTTTTAAAAACTTTGTCTGTCTGTCTGTCTGGGAACGCATCACGAGAAAACCACTGGACAGCTTTTGATGAAATTTGATATGACGATATCTGGTTATCCGGGTTAACATATAGCATACTTTTTACTGCGGAAAAATATCTCATCACGATGACGACACGTTTGGCTCAGTTTGCAGTGACCGCTACTACTTGCTGTGCCAGCGGTCGCGGGTTCGACTCCCGCTGGGGGCATTCATTTGTGTGATAAGCACGAATGCTTGTACTCCGGTCATGGATGTTTATATTTATAATATGTATATTTTTATAAGTTATATATGTGTAGTATATCAACTATCTGATATCCTTATGGATTATCATCATCATTCATCATCATTGTGTTATCACAAGCCTCGTAGCTTAACGTGAAACTAGATGGTGCTGTGTTAATGTCAATAATAAAAAAAATTAAAAACATCTCTGAAAAGTCTGTCCTAACTTAAAACATAGGGACGAATCCGAACGGATCGAGGGTGAATCGCTAGTAGCTTATATAACAAATACTTTATAAAATTTCCCTAATAGATAGATAGAACAAAGCATTTAAAAATTCCATGGCTTATAAAAAATAATAAAAGCATATTGCGTCGAAATTAAAGGTGGTTTTTCCTTAAGTATTTCTAATGTCAATGTACGTTTTCTCTAAAACGCGAACGATTCCATATACTGTAGTAGTAAATTTTAACTCGCTCGATTTCTCAGTATTTTGTTGTTACATTGTTCTTTGAACTGGCTTTGATCGCGTAGATTATGATAAGTAAAGATGTATAAAAGGATGATAAAATGTATTCGTAGCTAGTTTGTGAACACAATCATGAGGCGACCGTTCTGTTTTGTTTTTGCCATCTTGTTGGTCTCCGTAAATGCCTCGGGTAAGTTAATCGTCTTTATAATACACAAGTATTATTTTAAAATATAATTTCTAATATCATACTTATTTATTATGATAGCCAATATACAGTTTGACTCAACAGTGTTAAAAATAAGTTAAAACATCACCAATTTGCAAAGTTTTATCAATTACTGTGCACTAAAGTTCCAACTTCGAATTTAGTTTTTTTGTACAGTATATTAAATATGCTTTTATACTGGTGTTTAGAATATTTATTACTTTTGTCCATAAAAACATAATACATATTTTTCATCATTTATTTATTTAAGCTTGACTATGATTTTAATGTAAAGTTTTCGTAAATATACTCTTAGGTATACACCTATTTTATATTCATGGAAAATATACAACAATATTCTTATGTGATTTCAGAAAGAGTACGTAGAGGCTACGGAGGCGGCGGTGGAGGCGGCGGCGGTGGAGGATTCGGTTTTGGAGGTGGTAGTGGTTTCGGATATGGAGGAGGCGGCGGTGGCGGCGGTGGCGCCGGCGGCGGCTTCGGTGGCGGTCTAGACGCAATCCGTGATGGTGTCCACGGAATTCTTGGCAAAGTCCACGATGGTTTAAACAACATTGGAGGCGGTTTTGGTGCCAGTGGTGGAATAGGCGGTGGCCTAGGAGGTGGAGCTGGCGGCGGTGGTGGCCTAGGAGGTGGAAGTGGTGGCGGTAGTGGCCTAGGCGGCGGAAGTGGTGGAGGATTAGGCGGTGGAAAGGAGAAAGTTATCTACACCAAATCTGATGATGGAAAATCTGGCGGTTTTGCCTTCACTGGCACAACAGGCAATGGTGGATATGGTGGCGGTGGTGGTTACAGTAGTGGAGGAGGTGGAAGCGGCTATGGAGGCGGATCTGGATTTGGAGGTGGTGCTGGTGGCGGTTCTGGTGGTGGAAAAGGAGGATTTGGAGGCTCTGGCGGTGGTAATGGAGGTGGCCTTGGCGGTGGTAGTGGTGCCGGTGGTGGCCTAGGTGGTGGCCTAGGTGGTGGCCATGGAGGATCCAGCGGATTTGGAGGTGGCTTGGGCGGCAGCGGCCACGGTGGCTCTGGAGGATTTGGAAGTGGAAATGGTGGTGGACTAGGAGGAGGAAACGGTGGCTCTGGAAGTGGAAGTTACGGCGGGTCTAGTGGTGGTGGATTTGGAGGTGGTGCCGGTGGTGGAGCTGGCGGTGGGTTGGGAGGTGGAAGTAGCGGAAATGGTGGATCTGGTGGCTATGGAGGTGGATCTGGCATTGGAGGAAGCTCTGGCCTCGGAGGAGGCTCTGGTGGCGGTCTTAGTAGTGGTCACGGTGGATCAGGAGGATTCGGAGGCGGCCAAGGAGGATCAGGCAGTTTCGGTGGTTCAGGAGGTTTCGGTGGCTCTGGAAGTCACGGCGGTGGATCTGGACTCGGAGGAGGATCAGGTGGTGGACTCGGCGGTGGATCGGGACTTGGAGGAGGTTCAGGTGGTGGACTTGGTGGAGGCCACGGCGGATCAGGAGGCTTAGGCGGAGGACATGGTGGATCTGGTGGTTTTAGCGGGGGCTTTAGTGGATCCGGAGGATTTGGAGGAGGTGCAGGAGGTGGTTTAGGTGGAGGTGCTGGTGGTAGCCATGGAAGCTCTGGTGGTCTTGGAAGTGGGGGAGAAGCTGGTGGATTTGGTAGTGGAAGCGGAGGATATGGTGGTTCAGGAGGTTTAGGTGGTGGACTCGGAGGCGGTTTTGGTGGAGGATTGGGTCTTGGCGGTGGACATGGCGGCGGTCTTGGTGGATCTGGAGGTGGTTCCGGTGGATACGGTAGTTCTGGAGGAATTGGAGGTGGACACAAAGGCCTCGGTGGAGGTTCTGGCGGCTATGGTGGATCAGGAGGTGGAGGAGCAGGTGGCTGCGGGTCTGGATCCTGTGGTGGATGTGGATCAGGTTCATGCGGTGGTCACAGTGGAGCATTCGCTTCGGCCTCTGCTTCTGCAAGTGCTGGCTACGGAAAATAATTTGAATGTTTAGTAATAATATTATATAACGAGTACGATTAGATTAATAATTATCGTAAACGCTCGATTGTATAAATCATATAACTAAGCATAACAACAAGCTTTTCGATATAAATAAATGACGTAATATTATTAACATATTTGCGAGTTATAGATGTTTACGGATGTCATCATTGAACAATGAAAGATATAACAATGGATCATCGACATTCGTTATTAAATATAGTAGGAGGAATTAAAGTCAAACGAACACTGTGATTATTTTATATATATACATAATATTATATATAGTCAATAAAATATAAGTTATTCAAATGCAATATTCACGTATTTTATTTATTTAAAAACCATAGATATAAGTAATTTAGTAATCAATTTACTGGCTTTTTCATTCATTGTTGCATAAAGATTGTGAATGTAATGATATATTTTAATGAGGTTTTAATAAAAAGTTGTATAAGTAATTTTAATTGCTATGAAAATTTTATAATCTAGTAGATAATAGTGAATAGCCATTTTTGAAATGACCAAAGATGATTTAAATTAAAATTATATTTTACTTTAATAGATAGGTAAACAAAATATGAAAATTAAAGTTTGAATTACATTAAAAATTTAAAATATATTTATTAAAAGTTTCTATGTTAAAATATCATAGAGTTTGACAATACTGAAAATAAAAACTTATATACATACTTCACAATCTTTTGTTTTTTTAGGATTCCGTACACGAAGGGTGCCAGCGGAACCCTATTACTAAGCCTCCGCTGTCCGTCCGTCTGTCTGTCAGAGGGTTGTAAATCATGAACCATAATAGGTAGAGAGTTGAAATTTCTACAGAGTATCTATTCCTATTGCCGCTATAACAACAAATAATAAAAAGAAAAAAATACAAGAAACCTTTTTTTAACGTTGATATACTACATACATAGAGTAAAATATGATATAAGAGTAATATTAATTAAAAATAACATGAACGATGGTACGGAACCTTTCGTGTGCGAATTTTACTCGCACTTGACCGATATTTTTTCGTAACTTACCTAAGTACACTGATTGAAATCTTAAGCATATGTGTAGAGCACGTGTTATTTCTTTAACTAAGCTAAATAAAAGAACAGCTACATATAAAGCACAGGGAAATATAAAAAGCTGTTACATAAAAATATCAAGTGATTCATTTTTTATATTATATATTAAAGTTGTTTTGTTTTTGCTTCACAGCATAAAAAATTTCTTTTAATTTTAGAAATACTTTATATTTAAGGTATATTGAATCTAGAAGCCGATCTCTTCGTTATTATATACCTAATAATTGATATGAGTGTGTTACTTAAGATATTTAATATGTTTTGAGATAATTATATAGAACTTATATAAATATTGCTGCTATTATTATAAATTATATACTAATTATATATTATAATTGAGACCTTTAATCTATGCTCTGTAATCAGTAAACTTCCGATGATAGGGTTTCTTAGTTTTTCACGTACGAGTATGAATCTTCAAGAGTTTGCTAAGCTCATATAGGCTATAATGCGATAGTAAATTAAATTTAAGAATTAAATAAAAAAGAACTAAATAATATAAATAAAATAGTTAACTATAGAGTTCTCTAACAATTTACTACTCTTTAATGAACATACCAAAACGCGGGAAAACTAACTTTTCCACAGATTAAATATATATTAATATAAATAAAAAATATCTATATAATTTTCACAACCGAAGGCTTTTACAATTTGTTTCTAATATGTAGACATTCGAACGTCAGATAATCGACACAGTAGCTGTATTTAAAAAAAAATGTCTGTGTACTTATGTACGCACGTAAGGACTTCTTTGTTTTTTAGAGCATTTAAATTTTAAATAAAAAGTTGTTAATTATTTTTTTTATTCGCATTCTTCTCAGCAAACCCTTTCATTTGATGTCCATATAATGCACCCCACATACAAAAAAACATAGTCCGCCATCTTTGTGATTCTGCCATATTATTTACAACTAGCATTGCCCGCGGATCCGCCCACGTTCAGATGTCCAAGGACCAAATTCTTAGGTTTTACATATTAGTATACTCTTAAATTGCAGTTTTTGTATTTTTTCTCAGAAATGAGATATTTTACCGCGGTAAAAAGTATCCTATATGTTGACCCGGATAACCAGGTATCATCTTACCAAATTTCATCAAAATCCCTCCAGTAGTTTTTCCGTGATGCGGTAACAGACAGACAGTCAGACAGACAGACAAAAACTCTAAAAACTATAGATTCGACCTCTGTATTGATAATAATGTCTATTTCAATAAGATTTTATAAAAAATATTTAATGTACAGATTTGGCTTAGTTACTATTTTATTATATGTATAGATGACGTCACTTTGCTTATTGTGTTCCGCTAATCAAACCCTTTCATTTGATGCCTATATCATACGGATCACTATGGAAATGATAAATCGCCATTTTGTAAAGTCCACCATATTGACCGTGTGTCCGGTTTTTCTTTTAATAAAACACGTGTTTTGTTAAAAGAAAAACCGGAATAAATCTGTTGAATATAGACATCTCTTCCAACTATACTAAAGGGAGATTTAACGACTAACTTCATACTGTAGTCCTAAATCTGTGGCATCGTAAAAAAATCACTCTCATCATTTTTTCCCTAATGCGCCAAAAGAATTATAAATCAAAAATTTTAAAAATTCGTATTCGATTGAACCCAGATTCGGTTCATCTCTAGTATATACATACAGTACATTATATTAATACAGGATGATCCCAGGAAGAGGTGTCAAACGAAAGTCTAGACATAGAGAACTCTTGGGGTACCCGAATCACCCCCATGTATGTTATGATTATTGACTATGAAGATTCTGTTGCAAAAAAAAATCTCGAAAGAGTCTTCTAATTTATTTTTTGAACTTTTTAAGTTGTTCAGTTTGAAAATTCTCAAAAATTCAGAAAAAAAATCTTAACTCAAAAACTATGAACAATCGTAACATACACAGGGGTGATTCAGGTACCCCGAGGGTGCTCTATCTTGGACTTCCGCTTGACACTACTTCCTGGAACATCCTGTATAAATAAACTGCATTTAAAGAATATTTACTTATAAATAATCATAAGCCAACATTATAAATATCTGAATCGATTGGAAACCTTAAACCTTTAAAATTTATACATATACAATATACGTACATACGTATATCAGAGTCACCGTGACTCCGATGACACTGAATAAATGCTAATATTGTTGTATAATAGATCAAAGATGCGATAAATTATTCAATAGATGGAAAATCCTATTATTTCTTACACAAAACAATACCATACAAGTTTAATTATTGTAGATATACTCGTAGTTGTACTACTACTTTTAATAAGTAATTTCAATTATAGTTACTTTGTGTCACAACATACCTACATACATTTATAATTTTTTATTTGAAATTTTTATCACAGTATCTTTTAGGAGAGAATATTTTTTTTCTCCATTCTCCAGAGGTATAGACATAATAATATGTAGAGCTACGCACATACATCCACTTTGGCCATAAATAAAAATCTTTAATCTCTATTATGATTTATGTCAAATATACTAAATATAAGTTACCAGCTATCACCATACCAAATTTCATCAAAATCCCTCCAGTGCTTTTTCCGTGATGCGATAACAGACAGACAGACAAAAATTCTAAAAACTGTAGATTCGGCCTCTGTAGTGATAATAATACCTATTTTAGTAAGATTTTCCAAAAAATGTTTAATGTACAGATTCGGCCCAGTTACAATTTTATTATATGTATAGATATTTAATTATAAATAAATTTTTAATTTTAATTATATTTAAAGACCGATAATATTCGTCATGGCCACTGATTAATATCTTCATGACCAATTTTAAAACCAAACAGGAACATTGTTTTCCCTAACTACAATAAAATTAGGGGGGACTACCAACACTCCGACTCTGGGCTGATACTGATTTTATTGATTTTTTACCCAAAGTCGAATCCAGGACCTTTGGATCTGCAGCGTCCAACGGGACGTTCGGGACAGTTATCACTAATACTTATTATTATTAACTCTCTCGGTGGTGTAGTGGCCAGCATACGACTGCACATCCGAAGATTCTGTATATATTTAATTTTTTTCCCTAACATTGATAGATTATAACGAATCAAATCATATCAATAGAAAGCATTTACTATAGAATTTTGATTTTTCTTGTCACAATTTCAATACTATAAATAGATGTTAATAATAATTCTGCTCAAATTTTGTTGCTGTGCTCCAGCTCATATTTTAAATTATTATCAGTTGATTGAATCGGAGAGGAAATCGAACAAAGGATAAATATTAAATACGACTTCGTTTCGTACTAATAATGATTATATTGTTACTGCTCCGAAAAAATCAAGGTGCTTGACTGAATGTTGAACAAAAAATATTGCTTTTTGTTAGTGGTTTTAACACGTGTAGATTCTTAGTAATCGATTTTATTGAACACTTCATATTATATAACATGGAGTAATATTTTTACAACTGTGTACCCAAAAAATTATTTTGAGAATAGCCACATTTCTTTTATAGAGTTCAAATTTTATTTTTTTTAATCTTATTTGTTGTTTGTTCTTTACGGGACTGCGGCGAAGCAGAAAAAGATAGTTATGTGTTTGACATAATTCTATTTTACAGGTCCGTATGTTTATAAGTTTGTATATCTGACTCTGTCTCCTTGTAATTATTAATGGCTAAACCGATTTTAATGAATTATATAATAAAAATAGCCCGTAAATGTGCCTGATAACGCTAGTGTCAAAAAAATTAAAATCTATACGAGATAAAGTGTAGCTGATCGCTGTCTGTACATGGAAGATATTTGAAAACAAAATATTATTGGGAGTCTTATTATTAACGCAATAGAACCCAAATAAATAATTTTTAGCTTTTTTGTGTTTGTCTGTTTGGTTGTGCGTTTTTACGCGCTAATCTCAGAAACAGCTTAACCGATTTGGTTTCGCTTTTCACTAATGTATTGTGGTAAGCTTCACTTAACATTTAGTATTTGTTTTATTTCAATCAGTTATATATAAAAAAAATGTCAATTTAAAGAGCCATCTAGGGACGAACCCGAGTGAAGCGAGGGTGAGTCGCTAGTCTATACAGATAAATAAAATTGAAGTGTCTGTTTTTAATGTTAAAATAACAGCGTTTTACTAAATGCAAGTAAAATTATATATGGTACTTATAAGAAAAACACATTTTTTTAAATTTTTGTTCTGTTTGTTTGTTCCTGATAATCTCTGAAACGGCTGGCCTGATTTTGACGAGACTTACACTGCAAGATAGCTGATGTTATAGGGCGTAACATAGGCTACTATTATTTTAGAAAAAATCAGGGTTCCGCTCAAAAAAATTAAAACGTACCTACTGACGAACCCGAGCGAAGCGACGGCAGTCGCTAGTTATAATTAAGTTTTTATTAGGTTTTAGCCATAAATTTAGGTTTTAAAAAAACATTTTTCATCCAAACTGTCGAGGGAGGTGTTAAAATAAAGGGTTTTTTTGCAGCGATCTTAAAAATATTACTTAAAACTGCCCAAAATTAAAAAGCTAAAAAAATTATAACAAAAACAAAAAAACTGACAGTCGGAAGCAATATAAAGTATCTCCAACTACATAACACTTTGTTTCCACTGGTGTGTATTTTGTTTTTGTTTTTGTAATTTATTTTTATTACAATACAATTTAAAGGATTTTTCAATGGACAAAATTATAAACTTCTGAAACAACGCCTTACAAGAAGTAGAAAGGTCGATGTCAAGAGACGAGTATTGCCTTGACCTATAAAAATACAAACAAATTGTAAATTATATTTCAATATCACATATAGAAGGTTCTAATGAACTCCATCATTTATACAATAACTACTTGCTATAATGCTGTGGTCACGACCACAATAGTGTCTATATAATCAATTATTTTCAATTATATTTGTTATAATTACATCAATTATTCTTCATCGTTTGTCTTTATAATTATTATTTATCTTTATATCTTACTAGTGACTCACCCTACGTTTTAAGCTTAGTATAGATTTAATCACGGATTAAACCAACTATCATGATACCAACTTTCATAAAACTCGGTCCAAAGATTTTCTCGTGATACGTTCTCAGACAAACAGACATACAGACTAACATACAGACATACAGACAAAAATTCTAAAAACTATAGATCCGGGCTCTGTATCGATAATAATGAGTATTTCAATAAGATTTTCCAAAAAATATTTAATGTAGGTACAGATTCGTTAGACTCAGTCATTTTTATATATATTATTCTTAAAACTTCATTTTGTACCTTTTAATAATAGAGTTTATTCTAATCATAGAGTTCATTCTAATCAAAGATTAGGTGTTTGTTTATGTAACAAGTGTTTCCCGCGAATTCGCTTACTTCATTTTTATTTTTTATAGACTTAGTAGATTTTGTAGGGGCTAAGACATGTCATGACGAGGTCATTGTACAATCGATTAGCAATGGAAATCTAAAAAAAATGGGATTGATATATCATGATTTAATTATTAAAGGTAAGTTTAGACTACACAAATTGCGACATAAAAGTCAGACATTAATTTCTGTAGTGTTCACACTTTTACGAAATTTTATTGTCTAAGTAGTGTCTGTACATAAATGTGTCCGAACTGCTCACAATCCTTGCTCCACTTGAAACTCATTTTTAAGTACTATATTCTACGATGTGCGGTGTACTGAAAATGTCGAGCCTGCTCGAAAACTTTTTATCCGCACCAGACACTTGGACACAACGTGTTCATATAGCCGCTGATACAACACTAATTTAAAATAAAACTATCTTTTCTGATTTTTTTGCGGATTTATTCTGATTTTTGGTTCCGATGTTTCAATACGACGTTCGATCATGGTCACGGCAGAGGCTAAGATTTAAAAATTCATTTAAATTTCTCAAAAGCATTATATAATACTAAAAATCAAATTAATCCGAGAAAAAACCTGAAAAGAGTTTTATTTAAAATGTCAAAAATTCGCGTAAATCTAAGAAAGTATTATGTGAAACAGTACTAATTATCGTGTCGCAATAAACAAAATAATTAGAGACACTTGCGTTCCCACAGATACATTCGGTGTATAAACTGAGTGTACCGTGTATAGTGTCTTAGTCTAAGACGGCCTTAACGATTGTATCTCCATGCATTCTTGTCTTCTGTTATATAAGTGACTAGCGAGGTCCCTAGGTTGCTTCCCCATACAAACTTTTATCCCCATTTTCACCCCTTTTAGGGTTGATTTCCGGGATAAAATGTATCCTAAGTCCTTCCGAGGGTCTCAAAATATCTTCTTACCAAATTTCATCTATATCGGTTCAGTAGATCCAGAGATTACCCCCTACAACCTCACAATCTCACAAACTTTACCTCTTTATAATATTAGTATAGATAATAACGGTAGAATAAATTTCATGCTATCTAAGCACACTAGTCACTGATCACTCACATTTATAACTTTAGGTAGGAAGAATATAGAAAGAACATTCTTTGTTTTTATTTTGGATAATAGAAGAAAACTATTTGTGTTAAAATTAAAATTTTGATTTTGTATTCGCCAAACAAATAAATAAATGCCAGGACAAGAATCCATGCGGTCATCATAAGTGTTAAACTTGGGAATCGAACCTGATGTACTAACTATGCAATGCCAGGCGGACTTTGGGCCTGCGCTATACCGATAGGTGAAATATCTTTATTCACCAATACTTAAAATTAAATAACTATAAAAGATCCATAATGAATAACTATCGAGATAAATCTAATACATAAAAATCTTGTGTCACCGTGTTTGCGGGCGCACTCCTCCGAAACGGCTCTACCGATTTTAATGTTTTTTTTTTGTATATTTGGTAGGTATGAGAATAGTAAAGTAAAGTATTTTTCACCCTTCTACCCCCCAAATTTTATTGGCTATTTTAGTATTTTTGTATGTACAAAATTATGTAAATAAACTAACAAAAGCCAAAAAGTTTTTTTTGTAGATCGAACGCGGACGTAGCCGCGGGTTCTGCTAGTATCAATATATAAATCGAATTCTTAGTAATGTTATGGGAAGTGTTTGTATTATATTGTACTACTTCCTAATAACTCGCACACATTACCAATTTACAAACGTCTTTTTAGAATTCATTTTGTTATTTGTGGGTAGGCTGTCTGTAACAACTATATAATACATTTGAGATATCTAACACGTAGTCTCTCCCGTGACCATGATAGATGTAAAGCATTCGAAACGTCGGGAACCAAAAATCCAAAAAAATCCGAAAAGATAGTTTTATTTTGTTTATTAATGCATCATAAAAAGTTGATTTTGTTTGGCAACACTTATTTTTAGACAATTATTCATTTAATTACAAAGTTCACTTCGTAGGAAGTACAACTTGCTAAAATATCTAGAAATAAATATATTTTCTTAAATTTAAACTGTACGGATCGTTAAAATTAATATGATATAAAATAATTAATTACTCAGTACCTAACGTTTTTTTCAAAGACATGCATATCGAGCACACATGTAGGTTGGTGCATATATATATGTATGTATATCCAGTGGCTAAGAAACCGTGACCATTTTAATATAGCATTGGACAGAGTTCGTTTTACATATTATGATATATGAAACCCAAAGTCATTCACTCAAGCGAATGTTTGTTGGGGGTCATTTAACAGAAACTTTGTAATGATCCAAGTACGGACCAACAACTTAAAGTCATCTTAGCCATTTAAATCTTTTTTTAATCATTTGAAGATACGTTTGGCTCAATTTCTAGTGACTCTACTTGCTGTGCCAGCGGTCGCGGGTTCGAGTCCCGCATCATTGCATAATTAGTGAGATGAGCATGGATGTTTATATTCCAGTAATGTTATATTTATAATTTGTATTTAAAGTTATATATATAACTAAGCCTGATCTGTACATTAAATATTTTTTGAAAAATCTTATTGAAATAGACTTTATTATCGATACAGAGGCCGAATCTATACTTTTTAGAATTTTTGTCTATCTGTCTGTCTGGCCGTCCGTTACTCAATCACGGGTAACCACTAGATAGATATTAATGAAAAATTGGTATGATGATAGCTGGTTATCCGGGTCAACATACCTATAGGATACTTTTCACTGCCGGAAAATATCTCATCTCTGATAAATCTATACTAACAGATAAAACGTAAGTAGAGACGAACCCGAGCGGAGCGAGGGTGAGTCGTTAGTTAAATATATTTTTGCTTTAAGCCGTTATAAATTAATCTAAGATAAATATTACAGTTTTTATTAGGTTTATAAGAGATAAACGATTTATTTATTCGTTAGAGGTGCAATCTGGATTTTACAGGCGTATTTTTACACACACATCTTTTTATTTTACTTCTGACCATACACGTTCCTTTTCGCATTATTCTAACGGTATTTACGTACATCCATATCCATACTAATATTATACATGTGAAAGTGTGTTTGTTTATTTGTTTTCTTGCTTATTTGTTTGTTCTTCTTTCACGTCGAAACAGAGTGACAGATTGGCGTGATTTTTTGTGTGGAGATAGTTGGAGGGCTGGAGAGTGATATAGGCTACTTTTTACCGATGGAAATTATTGTATTCCCTCTGGAAAACACATCATAATGCAAACCAAAAAAATATTTATGGTCAGAATTACTTGAAACTTGGTATTAATGTTGATGGTATGATACCTACCTTTTTACATTTTTTGTAGCTTTAGCGCGAGTGAAGCCGCGGGTTCTGCTATTAGGTAATATAGCTCTTAGTATTAGTAAATAAACAGGTACACGACAAAACGTCAACTATGTAATAAGTAACATATAATCTGACCTTGAGACTGTATAAATACATAAAGGCATACTCTAACTATCGAATTCATGGTAAGTGAAGTTTATAAGGAAAAGTCAATAAAAAAGTACATTTCCAGATAATTCTACGCAAATAGCATATATAATATACAAATCAATTAGATCACTTTTTATTTAATCAATACTTGTGTTAAAATTATCACGCAAGAATATGTTAGTCTAATGTTTTGGCTTAAAGAACGAACGTCCTGGGTTCGAGTCCCGTAGAATAGCTTTTTCTGTCTAAATTCTTAGTAACAACTCAGAGTTGGAACGCTGCCCGTGTTATACCCCAAGCCTCGAAGAGCACGTAGAGCCACCCGTACTCCTCCTAGAGTTCCTCTCGGTCAATTAGGAGTTAGAGAAAGGAAAGGAATGCAGAGTCTGCTTGTGTTTGCACAAGACATTGTGTACTATAAATATTATATTACTTTATACATTTTTTTTTGTAACGTATATGAAACAGAGTTGATTTTATTCTTTAGGGTATTTCCAAACACCATGCTAAGACAAGTTTTAGCCGCGTGTCGTTACGGTCAGATTTTGACGATTTATAAAAAAGTTGGTTTTTATAATAATTTTAACGAATGTCAACTTAATAATTATAAAATAGTATATTTTATTATTAAATCCGCTCTACATTGAACAGAAAATTCATTTGATGCTTTGCCCATATTCAAATAATAATTTTTTTTAAGCACTTACCCCTGTAGCCACAGTTATAATTCAAAAATATATAAATAATTAAATATTTGAATTACCTTGAATCTCTCATTATCTCATAATCAAAATAATCGAATTCTTAATTATCTTTAAAAAAGTAATATAAGAGTAAAAGTAAAAAAAAGTAAATGTAATGTAAGTGTAAAATCTATACACTTAATTTAAAAAGGATATGTCGTGGAGAAATGGTAAAAAACAGTGAAATTACAATTAATTACCCGGAATATCACGGGACATTTTTAGATATATTATAATTTCCTTATATATATATATATATATATATATATATATATATATATATATATATATATATGTATATGTATATATATAATGAATATAAAAACTTTTTAACAAAAAAATAAAAACCGACTTCAAACAAAAGCACTAAAAAGTAAAAAATAACTGATTGGTAGTTTTCATTTACTATACATACCTAATCAAATATTTTCGAAGTCGGCGTGCTTTGCTTTGTATGGGCTGGCACCGATTTCGAAAATATTTGATTAAGTATGTATTTAATAGGTAAGCTTTAATTACTTAGCCAAAGCACACCGACTTCGAAAATATTTGATTAGGTATGTATAGTAAATGAAAACTACCAATCAGTTATTTTTTACTTTTTAGTGCTTTTGTTTGAAGTCGGTTTTTATTTTTTGTTAAAAAGTTTTTATTTTTCCCTTTTTAGTGTAGACAGTAGTAGCATAGTAAGGATTCTAACGTGTTAGGCTTGTCAAATCAAACAAAATAAGCCCAAACTCAAAGTATCTACTATTAGCCGTTGAAGAGTTCCACTTATCCACCTTCTGGCCTTGCCATCAGATCAGGTCAACAACACCGAACCACTGTACTATCAACGGAAATAGAAATACTTGCAAAGTTTCAAGTCAATATGACAATTAGAAGTAGGTTAAATTCATCATTAGTTGTTTTTCCACCCTTAGGGGTGGTATTTTTTTTGAAATTTAAATGGGACCAATCTGGAAGTATACCCTTTCAAACAAAACAAAAATTGTCCAAATCGGTTAATAAATGACGGAGTTCTGAGGTAACAAACATAAAAAAATAAAAAAATAAAAAAAAAACAAAAAAAAAAACATACAGTCGAATTGAGAACCTCCTCCTTTTTGAAGTCGGTTGAAAATAACTTTATATGCAACAGCTAATATACAAACTAAATAAATAAGGTCTCAACTCTCAGTTGAAATAGTTAATAAGACGTTGATTAATTTCCGAGTATTAGCTACGTACTAAATGTTATGAATAAGATCAAAGTAAAGTAAACAAAAAATAGCACCAACGCACAAAGTTTATAACTATAATAAAATTACAGGCGTTCATTTACTTAAACATGGAGGTTCTCACTCTCATAATAATTTTAAAACTATTAAGGCCCTACTGCTGGGCACTAACTAGCTTCATCTCAATACGAGAAGGATTAGGTAATATTTGTATTTTGTAATTAAAAATGTGATTAACATTAATTCGATTAATAGAGAACCAAAAGATTATTTGTAGTAACACTAATGTAAGTAAGGGTAGATCGCTAGTCTATACATATAATAAAATTGTAACTAAGTCGAATCTGTACATAAAATATTTTTTGAAAAATCTCATTGAAATAGACATTATTATCGATACAGAGGCCGAATCTATAGTTTTTAGATTTTTTTTCTATCTATCTATCTGTCTGTTACCGCATCACGTAAAATCTATACTAAACCTTAAAACTTAAGTAGAGACGAACCCGAGCGGAGCCAGGGTGAGTCACTAGTTATAAATAAATAAAAGATATATAAAGTATTTTTCATTTGGGTATATGTAGAAATTCCTGTAAATAATCTCCCAGCGTGTCACAAGTACATACTACTATACTACTTACATATGTACATACGACTATCTAATGATGCCTTAAATATTTATATAACGCACACAGCCTTTGGCTTTGGTTATATTTCCAATGACATAAGAGAGTAGCGAAGCGAATTTTATTCTGTGAACTCCAAATTCGAAAAAGGCAAACGCAAACCAGGCGGACTATTCTAAAGGTATATAAGGCAATATCTATTAAAAACTTCCCTTTACCCGTCAAGCTAATACAACGTGTATTTTATTTTATTAATTTACTTTAATTATAGGCAGGGGGACGGAAAGTTCTGGAGTGGCGGCCACGTACCGGAAGGCGAAGCGTGGGTAGGCCTCCCACAAGGTGGACCGATGACTTGGTCAAAGTCGCTGGAGTCCACTAGATGCGGATGGCGCAAGACCGGTTGTCGTGGAAATCTTTGGGGGAGGCCTATGTCCAGCAGTGGACGTATTTGGGCTGAGACGACGACGACGAGTTATAGGCAGTGGTGACGCGCTTGGGAAACCAAGTAAAGCGGGTTCAAATCCCGGGTCTCGCACCTCTGATATTTTCATATGCGAATCATTTTCAACATGATTACCACTTGTCTTACGGTGAAGGAAAATACCATTAGGAAACCTGCATGTCTGAGAGAACCTAGCAATTTATAGAAAGGCATGTGAAGTCCGCCAACCCGCATTTGGCCAACGTTGTGGACTATGGCTTGATCCCCTCGTATTGATGTGAGGCTCGTGCCCAGCAGTGGACACGCCGGCGTTACGTTAATAGATTTCTTAGAAACTTAATTAATTTCTTAGAACTTTACCTGAAGGTGTTAATTTTCGCTGTATTACTCGTCATATAAAATTGAATAAATCATATCTATCAGGTCTTTCAGGTGAGTAGTTTCTAGTTTCAAGTTATTAATTTGTTAACTTGGAAACTACTCTGCTCATACACTTTTAAAATTTAATCATCATAATTGTTTTTGTATAAACTCATTCGATTAACGCGAAGCTTGAATCGGTTTCAAAATTATTATTCGATAGAAAAAAATATATGCACTCATTGTTATACGCATACAATAGCATGCTCACTCGCACACATAGGTATGTATTTAAGTATTATGAAATCCATATAAAAATTGATTTGAATGTCTATTAAAATGGATACATAAAAATATCTAAATCGAATGGATTTAGTTATCGAGTTTTTGGCCGGTTTATGCGCGTTTCCATTGTGCCTTTGAGCGCGATCTTGAGCTTTGACCATCCAGTTTATACCAACGGTACGGCGCAGGTCATCGCACCATCTAGCAGAAGGGCATCCCACACTGGGTTTCTGTAGTCTCCACTCGAGAACCTGCTTGCTCCAACGGTTATCCGTTCTCCTGCAAATATGGATACTATATAACCTATACATATAATAAAATTCTAACTGAGTCGAATATGTATATTAAATATTTTTGGAAAATTTTATTGAAATAGTCATAATTATCGATACAGAGGCCGATACTATAGTTTTTAGAATTTTTGTCCGTCTGTCTGTCTGTGACCGCATCATGAGAAAACAACTGGACCGATTTTGATGAAATTTGGTATAATATACTTTTTACTGCGGGAAAATATCTCATCTCTGAGAAATCTATATTAAACGTTAAAATGTAACGAGGGTGAGTCGCTAGAAAGTAAACGATTTTGCAATAGGTACATCTTCATATGACATACCTAACAGAAAAGTTGCATGTTGTATCATAAACTACAAATCACGCTAGTATTTTTGACTTTGACCTTTATTTTGGCAAATGCCGTCCATATATAAAATATCTTATTGATTATTGACACACAAAACAAAAAATCTATGATTTTTGATATGCACTAATCGAAATAAAAAATATTAACTGCATATTTTTACTAAAAATATTTCAATTACCTCATTTGATTTTCATTAAACCTCAATGTATGTATGTACATACGGATTCGCTTAGTTTTATGTAAATATGCAAATACGATACTATACTTTGTAAAAATATAATAAAGAACATAATAAGTCTGAGATTGCCCATTGATTAGAATATGATTGTAAATAATTGCTTATAATAAAAACTAAGGTCCTTACATTTTAAATTGTGTTTTATATCTTACGGAAGTCTTTTCTTGTTTATTTTCAATCTAGTACTATTAAAGTAAATAAACAAAAAGGGTTCATGAAAAAAACGTTACTTTAAAAAACATAATTTCGACACAAATAGAGTTTACAGAATTTATCTACTGTAATTTATTATTACGAGGAAGTTAAGTAAAAGACATGGCGCACTCCTATCTTTTCAATATGCCATTATTCCACGGGATATGCCGAGTATGATAGTCTGACGAGACGTTTGGCTCAGTGTATAGTAATAACCCTACTTGCTATGCCAGCGGTTGCGGTTTCGAACCCGCTGGGGGCATTCATTTGTGTGATAAGCACGAATGTTTGTACTCCAGTCATGGGTGTTTATATTTATAATATGTATGTGTTTAAAGTTATATATTTATGTAGTGTATCAACTATCTCGTATCCATAACACAAGGTTCGTAGCTTACCATGGAACTAGATGGTGCTGTGTGTTAATGTCCCAACATATTAATTTATTTATTTATTTATTTATATGTACGAGTATCTCTGGGTTTTCGGTTTAAACTTTAAACTTCAAGAAATAATAAAATGAAGTTGAAATAAGTTCGATTATTAATTTTAGGTATTCAATATTCATTTATTTCTCGAAGACGGAACAAGATCTAGCTTATTTAAACTATATCCATACAAATTGTATGGATATAGTTAAGTAGCAAGTCTTATGTTATTGTATTAAGATAAACAATGTACCTACTAGAAAATTGTATTTTTTTTTAAAAGTCTCCCAGACAAATCTACAATGGCATTTCTATCTCTCGCAATAACTATTTATGGTACATACATACTCGTATATCTATTTAAAACTTACTCAGGAACGCATTCAAGGGAAGCGAGAGTGTCGCTAATATGAAATAAGTAAACGGAGTATTTCTCTTACAATATGTATGTACCTTCAGATACTTTTGGAATCCAGTCATATTTATGGGTATAAGATTTTGGAGGCCAATTCAAAAATTAAAAAAAAATACAGTCGAATTGAGAACCTCCTCCTTTTTGAAGTCGGTTGATAACAAAGTATCACACAGTGCGTCTACAAAATGTCGTCACAATCGCCAAAAAAATGGCCTAACTTTATGTACTGGCCAGTTTTATATTTGTTAATATACATACCTACATTTCGGACTTAGCACTATAAATAACAGACTTCAAGTTATACGTAGGTACATATATTTAATTACTGTTTATTTTATCTCAGACTGCATTAACATAACGAAAACCCAAAAAATGTAATTTTTCTGTTAATTATTAAACCTAACACTGAATTGTTAATTAAGTATAAAAAAAACATCACATTAACTTTTAGATTCTGAGAATTGTGTTAAGTTAAAATTATTCGAATTCACTTATTAGCATCAGATACAAAAAAAACAAGGTAAATGAAAATAAATAAAACTAAACCGATACCGCTCACAAGGAAACTCTCGCACTTAATTTCAAGATACGATAGATCGTTACTAGAGTAAATGATTTGTAACTATTAAAAATATAACTAGCTTTAGCATGTTGTTTCACTTACGTAGTTAATTAATTTATTAAACAGAGCTCCCAACTGGGTAAGCATCCCAACTGGGTATACACATTTTATATTAGCCATAGAATTTACATATAATCTAGTATATGAGGAAAAAAAACAAACTAAATTAGATTAACATATTCACTACATAGTATAAAATAAAGTCGCTTTCTCTGTCCCTATATCCCTATGTATGCTTAAATCTTTAAAACTACGGAACGAATTTTGATGCGGTTTTTTAATACATAGAGTGATTTAAGAGGAAGGTTTTAGTATATAATTTGTTAAGTTTTTGTATACATTGGCTAAAATATAACGATATTTGTTGGAGGTGTCGGATAAAATAAGACATCTGGGAGCTTTCAACGAAAACGCTGCCTAAACCCTTTGAGATCTAACAAAATAATGTATGGTGGAATTGTGTATCTTATATAGGTCTACAGAAAAGTCCGCGATGGCATATGTCTATCTCTTAAGGATAACATACTATATCCATTTTAATTTAAAACGTACCTAGGAACGAACCCGAGCGAAGCGAGGGTCAGTAGCTAGTTGCTTATAAGATCTTTAAATAAAGCAATTAATTAAAAATGAAGAAACTAACTTCATTTATATATAGTTCGATTTAACGCTTAGTAAGTATTATTTCCTCAGAGATGAGACATTTTCCTGCAGTAAAAAATATCCTATATGTTAACCCGGATAACAAACTATCATCATACCAAATTTCATCAAAAGCTGTTCAGTTGTTTTCTCGTGATGCGGTCACAGACTGACAGACAGACAGACAGACAAAAATTTAAAAATCTATAGATTCGGCCTCTGTATCAATAATAATGACTATTTCAATAAGGTTTTCCAAAAAATATTTAATGTACAGATTCGGCTTGGTTACAATTTTATTATAGGTATGTATAGATAGATTAGCGGCTTACCCTTGCCTCTAAGCTTGCATGGTTTTAGGAACGCATAAATGACAAACGTCCAAGGACATTTCTTTTTTTACGCCAGGAACTTTCGCAGGCGTATATAGAGTAATCCACCAAAGTTTCATCACAATCGGATCAAACGAACGCGAAGAGGACTACATACAACCATTCATTTTTATTTATGTACATATGTATATAGATATATTCGGTGCATGATTTTGGAGTCTATAATCTTCTTCAATAAACGGGCTATTAAATGCAAAAATATTTTATCAAATCAGACTGGTATCTACTTCTTCTAAAATATATTAGCGCGTTGTACAAAAAAACAAACCCTTTATATTTTAATATTGCTACAAATTGCATCTTTGTGATGATATAGTGATTTATAAACAAGTTAATAAAACTTAAATAAAATTAAGCATGAAATCAAATAAAAATATACTTTATTGAAACAGACTTTTACAAGCACTTTTGAATCGTCAATTTTACATTTTAAATTTAAATTAAATGTCAGTGTAGTCAGTCCGTGGGGAATACCACCGGCTCGGAAGGCAGTTCTGCTGAGAAAAGTCGACGAGACTCTCAACAGTAGCTCTTTTAAAATAATAATTGTTTACAATATTGTAATACAATAATTATCTACTTATCCTACGTGAGACCCAACCAGACATTAGTTCCACACATTGATTAATATCTACGAAGTATTCCGTGACAGTATAATAAGCTTTATTCAATAATACATTTTTAATTTTAGACTCAAATTTATACCAATTAAAATGGTTAAAATTATCGATTTGATTGGTTTTATATATACGAGTAATAAATTATTCTATTTTATATTCATAGAGTATTGAAAGGCATATGTATATGGACTGTGTTATGTTATGATATTTAGTTGTTAATTAAACCGATTTTATTACTTGCATATCCTTTTCATCGTTTAATCTATTCGAAAAAATAATTGTCATTACCAATACAATTTGTATTGTATAAGTACCTAATATTTACTTATTTTCCTTCACCAAAAATCTGCTCGACCATTTATATTCGTCCTAGCGAAGTCAGTGCAAAAACGGCAATAAAAAATGAAGACTAACACACACTTATCTGGTTATGACATAATCAGGTTGGTATAAAAGTAGGCGCAGGACGAGAGCGGGCACAGTCCTAAGATGGCAAGATTCGCGATAGTTTGTGTGGCCCTCGTGGTCATCGCCTGTGCCCAGGCAGCGCCAGGTATATACATATATAATTTCTTCTGATTGTTCACTTGTCTCATCACCTTAATTTCATATATAGTGCCTAAATATAAATTATTATTTATTATTGCAATCAAACTAAAATATAATAGTATGTATATATATATACATACATATCGATACATAAAACTTAAAGAAGTTCATAGTATGTATATCCTGAACTAGTACAACTTTTTGCAATTTACAAATATCTCACCGTGTGTACTATAAGTATCATATTTTACTATTGAATAGTTCCTAGAAAATACATATATGCAAAATATATAATGTCAATCTGTTGCTCCATTATAACGTGCAATGTTCGTAGTTTGATGTTTTATGAATAATATGATTATTTCAGGTGGATATGGTGGCAGTGGTGGAGGTGGAGGTGGAGGTGGAGGTGGAGGCGGAAGTGGAGGTGGCTATGGCGGCGGACAAGGTGGAGGCTATGGAAGCGGCAGTGGTGGTGGCTTCGGAGGAGGTAGTGGAGGTGGCGGCGGCTTTGGCGGTGGCAAAGGAGGCGGTGGTGGACTTGGCGGTGGCAACGGAGGAAGCATTGGAGGTGGCAGCGGATTTAGCGGTGGCAAAGGAGGCGGCTCTGGACTTGGTGGTGGCAACGGAGGAGGCATTGGAGGTGGCGGCAGCTATGGCGGTGGCAAAGGAGGCGGTGGTGGATTTGGCGGTGGCAACGGAGGAGGCATCGGAGGTGGTGGCGGCTTTGACGGTGGCAACGGTGGCGGTGGTGGACATAGCGGTGGTGGATATGGTAGTGGTGGACATGGCGGCGGAAGCGGTAGCTTGGGCGGTGGACATGGCGGCGGAAGCGGTGGTATCGGCGGTGGATACGGTGGTGCCAAAGCCCATTCCAGTGCCAGTGCCAGTGCCAGTGCGGGAGGGGGTGGTTACGGCGGACATAATGGTGGATACGGGTGAGTGTACTATATTATCTGTGCTAATCTAGCTTCTTGAATTTGACAAAATAAGTTATCAGCAATAGTATTCATGATATTTTTCGTTTTTTTTCTGTTTATTCATTTTTAACATTAATTTACATGTATGGCTAAAATAAAAAAAAGAATTTAAAAACAAATCCAATAAAAAGTATTGAAATTAAGAATGTATCTTTATAAAATAGAACAAAATTAATGGATCTATTTGTTTTCAGACGCTAAGTCATGAAGTGGCCGCCATCAACATGAGGTGTCTTAAAGTAAAACAGCATCAAATTAGGCTCAATGTGATATAGAATTAGCACCACTAAAATACTGTTAATATTATGTTTTGATTATAAAAGTAATTTTACCAATAATTTAGTTTCATTATTTATCTCTTACAAGCGAGTTTTGGCGATTAATATAGATAGAATAGATAAACTGTATATACATAGGTATATAAAAGTAGGTAATTACTTTAAAAAAACTTGAAAACTTACACTATTTTTCTTGATTTTTGTCATGAACGCCGAAATATTCTTTATTTCTTATATACATTAAAGGATACAATGGAATTTTGGTCCTAAACTTGGTAAATGATTTGTACAACACAAACTTTCAACATCTATTTCACCCCTATCTAGTTTTTGTGACAAATAGTATCTAATATCTTTTTCCAAGGTCCCATCCCTATCTATACCAAAATTCATCAAAATTTTTTCAGCGGTCAAATTCTGCGGTCAGACAGTTCATTTCATAATTTACTAGAAAATTGTAGGTCTTAAAAATACCTACAAAAGTCTGTTATAGCATATGTCTATCTCCTAAAGTATATTCGCAATCCCTATTTTTATCTATACATGTAATAAAACAGTAACTTTGCGAAAAAAATATGCGTGTTTCACGCAAACAATACTGAGCCGATTTTAACTAAATTTTCTTTAGTGATAACTTATTACTTGGGTTAACATTTAGGATACCTTTTACTACAGGAAAAACTTTCATTCCCACGGCACGGGAAAACACAATAACTGGTTCTATCAAATCGTCCCTAGAAATTTATTTTGCTAACGATGGCTAAGAGTAACATCAAACGAATGTACTAGAAAATTGTAGATTTTAATAAGGCTTACAGAAAAATCTGCAATAGCATAATATATATATATATATATATTTGAATATTCCTATAATCTAAGTACTGATTTACTTAGTGAATCATTAAGTGCACATTACAATAACTATTCATATCTATAATGTACTTAGGAACGCACTCAAGCGAAGCCAGGGATCTCACTACATTTTATATAGAAACTGAATTAATTATTCTCGAAAGAAAAAAAAATATAGCTGTAAAAGGAATGTACTAAGTAACTGTATAATAAATAAATAGATATGTCAGGACATTAACACACAACACCATCTAGTTCCATGGTAAGCTACGAGGATTGTGTTATGGATGCCAGATAGTTGATACATTATACATATATAACTTTAACATACATATTATAAATATATACTACAAGTATTTTCATGGTACAACCCTTAAAAAAACATCGGAAAATTTCAATAGGTAAACTTTTTAGTTTTTAGTATAAGGAACTGAAAAAATCCAATTGCAGCCAAATTCATTAATTATAGCTGGGTATAAACCTAATTGCACTCGACTACTAGGAAATCCTAGAAATCGTAGTAAAGAAATAATACTTAGTAATACTTTGCATAAAAGTAAAAAATCTTACAAGTCCAAAACAATATCTATTTGTTTGAAATATTCCTTAAACAAGTTTAATCTTAACAATTAAAATGAAATGTTGTTAGTACTTAGTAGGCAAGCGCATAATTTAAAACAACTGGACCAATTAAGCTATTTTTTTAAACGTATTCCGAATAACGTTATTATGTGAAAAAAGTTGGAAAATTTTCCGGGAAAAATCACAAATGTTGGAAAAACTAAAAGTGCTTTTTAGGGTTCCGTACCCAAAGGTTGCCAAAAGGACCTTATTGCTAAGCATCCGCTGTCCGTCCGTCTGTTTGTCAGCGGGCTGTAATATTTCTATATTAGATACATTACATATGTATCTTGTAATTGTAATGCCTCCCTATTTATGTTATATAAGCTAGGACAAACGAAATTGAATTCATCTTTAGTGTATACATACTTTATCTATGTCTCTTATAGTCTAGTAGACTAAAGACTTTACTCTCACTTCGCTCGGGTGCGTCCCTACGTAAGCGTGGTTTCCTCAAAATCTCATTGGTTTTATTTTCTTGCGCGGAACCCTAATACTTTTTCTAAAATAAAAGTAGCTTAAGTTACTCAATATCAGCTATTTGCCAGTGAAAGTCAAAATCGGTCGTGCCGTTTCCGAGATTAGCCGAAACAAACAGACATACAGACAAAAATTTAATTAAAATTGATTTTTCTTATAAGTACCGTACATACTTTTATGTGCATTTAGTAAAAAGCTTTCAATTTGACATTTCAATTTTAGTCGTGGGTATAGTTAATAGATATAAAGTTTTTATACCGCATTTCACTACACACTTATAAAGTATTATGTTATACTAAAAATAATATTAATTATTAGTTATATAAAATAGGATTTATATGTATTATTGTAGATTCATTGTTTTATTCTTTATGTTGTCATTCTGATATAAAATACTAATTTGAGTTTTCTGACGTTGTCATCTTGAGTGGAAAGAGGGCGGGAGCAGCGTTGTATTTTGTTTCATGACTTTTAAATAATGCGTGATGCGTCATTCCTTTTTGTAATGGCGTTAAAAACTGACTCTGTATAAAATAATAAATACTGTGTGCTGTTACACTGAATTTTACTTGGCCTACCTGACCTACTTCTGAGATAGACTCGTAATATTTAATTTCGGCACGATCATTAGAAGCAAGTTAATTTACACTTTTAATACTTGATCAGTGTCTATATATCCATACTAATTTTATAAATGTGAAAGTGTGTATGTTTGTTTGTCCTTCTTTCACGTTAAAACAGAGTGACGGATTGACGTGATTTTTTGTGTGAAGATACTTAGTTGGAGACTGGAAAGTGACATAGGCTACTATTTACGGGAAATTATTTCATTCCCACGAGTAAACACGTTTTAATAAAACCCAAAAAAAATTATGATTAGAATTTCTTGAAATTAATGCTCTTCAATATAATTAAACAAATATATGTTTTAGCAATTAGGTAAAATAGGGGATAAAGGTTTGTATAAAACTTACCTTTTTAGCGGCTTTTTGTAGTTTTAGCATGACCAAAGCCAAAGCCAAAGCGGATTCTGCTAGTGAATATTATAATCCAAAGGACCAAATGAAAAGGCTAAAATGGAACATGACACGCGACACCCTATGCACGACAATTTGGTACCACAAAGGCAATAAGCCGAAAAATCTTCATGAAACGTGTCTTACCACTTAATAACGAACAGCCATCTGAGAATCTTGTGCCTGCACATAGTTCGCCTTGAGCCTTGGCAGACCTGGAAATCTCTGGTGGATGAGTTTTAGGCTGACTCAATGTAATACTTGCCAGCGATACGAGAAGTTTATAATAAAAGTTATACAGATAAGTTTATTTTCTATCAGCAATAAGGTTCTGTAGCTTGGCCTTAGGAAGGTCACAAACAGACAGACATCTATAATATTGTGAATTTAAACATAGTCCGGTCAAATTAGATATAAAAATAGTGATCAAATAACAAAAACTCCGACAGAGCTGAATTTTGGTTCAGACTTTAGGTACACCAGTAGAAATAAAGTGCCAAAAGTCCCCATCGATCCCATGTGTACTATAAAAGTTATTCAAGGTCTAAATTTTTGGTTTTTTGGATTTTTCTCGAAAACGGTAAGTTTTATCAAAAATATAGTCCATACAAAAATTGTAGGTCATTAAATTATCTACAATAAAAACTTTTTAACAAAAAAAATAAAAACCGACTTCAAAAAAAGGACTAAAAAGTAAAAAATAACTGATTGGTACTTTTCATTTACTATACATGTAATCAAATATATTCGAAATCGGTGTGCTTTGCTTTGTTTCGACTGGCACCGACTGAACGGGTAGCAATAGCTTAACATCTAGTGCCTTTTGAAATATAATAGCAATAGCAATCATAGTACTAGCAAAAACTTTTCTTTCGCAGGAGAAAAGGTTCCATGATGATTAAATAACATCCACTAACGAATAGTCGTAAAATTATGAAAAAAAAGATGAAATTTACATGTCACTTTGAAATTATGAATAATAATAGTTTCTTTACAAAAAGTCACGATATCCCATCAAAAACACAAATGTGAAAATGGAAGCCAAGTACAATATTAACATTAAGCGTAGTTGTCAACTTCACCGAGTAAAGAATTAAGATCTAAGTGGGTGTCAAGTTCTGTAGATAATCCTGATTTTTTTTCATAAGAACATACAACATTCTAAAATAAATTTAAAACACAATTTCTGGTTCTTTTTTCTGCTACAAAAGTGTATGCTATTTAAGAATAGAACTTCATAAAATTTTAACAGTCGAATTATTTACACAGAGTAGATAACTTAGAATAAATTGAAGTTCAAGATTTGACTTGGCTAGATTTTACATACAAGTTATCTTATATTCGGCTAATCGCTTATATCTTCTTTACGCTATACGCAAGTTACTATTTTTTATTGTAAGGTCAACATGTCTCGCTCTTCTAAAACTTGCTTTACTGCTAAAATTGAAAAACCCGACTGTATAACATACATATATATGTACGTGCAATGTGCAAACATCTTGCGCCAAAAAGAAACGCGTATGTCTCCGAATGCATAATAATTTATTTCTTTGACAACTTGTTTTTATTTTTTTAGTTAACTTTTATGTAGTCGGGTTTTTTTTATAATATATTTTTTACTTACAGCTTTTTAGTTTTAGCTAATTAGACTAAATTACTTTTAAACATATGACATTATTGAATATATTTTTGTGATCGCCTCTTAAAAACCTTTATTTTGATACCCCACTCGATTGGTTTTAAAGAATTTTTTTAAGACACAAATTGGCGCCTGAAATCCGCCATTTTAATTTTTAACTATTTTTATATAGCCTATTGATGCTCGCGTTATCAAGACGAATCTAAGGACGTATGAATCAATATAATCGGCCTACTAGTTTGGCCTCTAGAATGTCATATAAGAACAAACATGCATACATAGACTGATAAACACGTTACTCTCCTTTACGTCGCGCATTCGGGTAAAAAGGCCTACAACACGAAAACCCAAAAAAAATTCTGTTAATTATTAAGACCAACAGTTAATTAAGTATGAAAAAAATTGTAAGTTCCAACTTATTCGAATTCAATACAAGTGAGATACAAAAAACGACGGTAAATAAAATTAAACAAAACTCATACCGGTGACAAGGAAACTCCCGCACTCGATCTCAAGGTAAGTAGATCTAGTAACTAAGAATTTGTACCAATTGAAAATATAACCAGTTTTATTTATTTATTTAACAAGGCCCTCAACTGTGTAAACAAATTATTACATAATAAAAAAACTTACAACTTAAAAGAAACACTACAGTCTGATAAATATTATTTTTATATATTTTTTTTTATTTTGTAGCTACACATTTTATTTATATGCTTTTATTTTGTTGTTAGTAAGTTTACTCTGCTATATTTATGTATAAGTGGAAACTTTATTGGCTAAGTGTATTATTTCTGATGTATTTTGCATTTTATGCTTATATATGCTGTCTGTTTTCCAATTTACAAAAAAAAATAAAAAAATAAAAATAAAATAATAACCCACGTTTTACATTAGCCATCGAATTTACATAGAATTTATATAGTATATAAGGAAATAAACAAAAACAAACTAAATTAATATTGCATAAGAAGTCATTTAAAAAAATGTAGAGGTCTCTAAATAAATATTATAATAAGATATTTTTTTTCGTAGGTATGTAGGAATACACTTGCATAAAAAATACCGTTTAAAAGGAATGTTAACCCTACATTAAATGGGATTTAAATTAAAAGAAATAAATTAAAAATAAACAAAACTAAATTTATTTATGTATAAGTTATAACTAGCAGAACCCGAGGCTTCGCCCGCGCTAAAAGTACAAAAAAAATAAACTAAAAAGGTTTCATAGAAACTTTCATTCCCTATTTTACCTCCTTATATGATGAATTTCGAAAAATGCTAAAACATACATTTATTGAATTGTATTGAAGAGCATTAATACGAAGTTTGAAGTAATTCTGATCATAAATATTTTTTGGGTTGTATTATAACGTGCTTTCCCGTGGGAATAAGATAATGCTCCGCGGTAAAAAGTAGTCACTCTGCAGCCCTCCAACTATCTCTACACAAAAAATCACTCCAATCCGTCACTATGTTTCGACGTGAAAAAAGGACAAATAAACAAACAAACACACTTTCACATATTTTGTAATATTAGTATGGATTAGCGACTTCTCTTCACTCGTGTATTAGCCTGGATGGTTTAGGAACGCATGAAAGATAAGCGCCCAAGGAAAGTCTTTTTTGGCGCTTGCAGGAACCATCGCAGGCGTTTACAGAGTTCCCCCCAACGGGCAGAGGTGGCCCATTTCGGTAGGCGGTGTACCATGCGGGTTGCTCCTGGTACTTCTCTGATGGCAGAGTGGACTGTGGAGCAACCCCATGGTTGTTGGTCTGCTTCGGCAGACCTGCCGTCGGGGAGTCGTAGTTGATTGCGTAAGCGATCCTGCGACGCCCCATTAAGACGAAGGATAGTTTTAGTGGGTAGTAATGGCTTTTCTAGCCAGTGAGTCCCACATAACCACACGTCTACAGGTGGTATGCGTAAATGCATTTTCCAACATATAAAAAAAGCGTTTACAAAATAACCCACCAGAGTTTCATCACAATCAAATCAATGGCTTAGGAATGCATAGAAGACAACATACAACCATTCATTTTTATTTATGTATATAGATTACTCCCAACTTCCTGAAATGGCAACGAAATATAATAGTTGAAATAATGACCGTAAGGGATATGTTTAATTTACCTAAAGTCGTCGTGCCAAATAGATGCATTTTGTTTGTGCGTGTGATCATCCCAGCAGTGAACATGACGAATTTTAAGCGGAAGTTTGTATTGTTTTATACATATAAGTAGCATTAAATAACGTTCTTATTTATTATCGTTCAAATGTTTTCAGTTTTGTTAAAAAATAAAAGATATATTATATATATATATATAAAAGGATAGTCGCTTCAATTGGTATCGGTATAAATGCTTGGGGGTATCCATCCCTCATACCTATTTGTACACTTCAGGAGTGCTTTTAAAATTCTGTTATAATATTTATTGCTTGAAAAAGCAATGGATATCTTTACTGTCAAGGTTTTAGTGTTAATATAATTTATTGTTCTTTGGAGGTGCAATTTCTTAAGTATATTTTTAATACCAAATAAGGAGAAGGATTTCGAGCTATTATATGATAATGATTACTATATTAAGAAAATATTTAATTATGTTAAGTTAAATAACTATAAATAAAACTTATTTTTAATTATTTCATTCAATAGGCCATCTATCCTGCGTTACGGGGCATCTATCGTTCTTACCATTTTTGTAGTGAAGCATCAATCCTTACACGTAAGCATCTATCCTTGAAAAAATGGTTTTGCACAAACTCAATTTTGACAACATCATGAATTTTTAGGTCAACAAAAATACGTTGTAATTATAATAATTAACCAACTATATTTTTTAGTGTTATTTATACTAATTAAATAGTTTTTAAATTAGGAGTCCTCTTCAAAAAGTGGGGCAGTATCTCGGCTTTATAGAGAATCGATATACATATGTATATGGGATATATTATTTTGTTATACATAATACCTATTTTAAAGAGGTAAAGTTTGTGAGTTTGTGACGTTGTAGGGGGTAATCTCTGGATGTACTGAACCGATTTAGATGAAATTTGGTAAGAAGATAGTTTGAGACCCAGGGAAGGACATAGGATTTTTTATCCTGGAAATCATCTCTGAAGGGGATGATTATGGGGTTGAAGGTTTGTGTGGGGAAACAACCTAGGAACGAACCCGGGCGAAGCGAGGGTCGCTAGTTAAGCTGATTTTATTATATACGCATATTCCTTTCGTCGTTTAATCTAAACAAAAAAAGATTTTTCATGGCCAATACAGTTTGTATTGTATAAGTACCTAATATTTACTTACTTCATTTACTTTTTCGTAGGATGATAAAAATACTTATATTATATGAGTCTATTTTCCTCCACCAAATGACTATTGGTCATAACAAAATTAGCGCAAAAACGACAAAAAAAGTGAAGACTAACAAACACTTGTCTGATTATGACATAATCAGGTTCGTATAAAAGTAGGTGCAGGACGAGAGCGGGCACAGTCCTAAGATGGCAAGATTCGCGATAGTTTGTGTAGCCCTCGTGGTCATCGCCTGTGTCCAGGCAGCGCCAGGTATGTATATACAATTTGTTCTGATTGTGTATATATCTCATCACCTTAATTTCATATATTTATAGTACCTACATATATATTTAATAATTTATACTTATAATTATTGCAATCAAACTAAAATATAATAGTGTAAAAATTAAAAAAGTTTTGAATATAGCCTGAACTAGTATACAATATACCAATATTCCACTGTGTGTATAAATAAGTACATATATGGTTGCATATTATATTTTACTATTGAGTAGTCCCTAGAAAATATATAATGTCGATCTATTGCTCCATTGTAATGTGCAAGACTTAATGTTTGATGTTTTATGAATAATATGATAATTTCAGGTGGATATAGTGGCAGCGGTGGCAGTGGTGGTGGAGGCGGAAGTGGTCATGGCGGCGGACAAGGTGGAGGGTATGGGAGCGGTGGTGGTGGTGGCAACGGAGGAGGCAGTGGAGGTGGCCATGGTGGCGGACTGAGTGCAAGCCATGGAAGCGGCGGCGGCGGGGGTGGCGGAAGCGGTGGTAGTTCGGGCGGTAAACACGGGGGATACTGGTGAGTTTACTGTATTATCTGTGCTAATCTGGCTCCTTGAAAATGACAAAATAAGTTGTTATTTTATCTCAATTGTATTCACAATATTTTTCGTTTTAACAAACATTTATATAGTTTCACCTGTCCCGGTTTGTGTAATGGAATCTTGCAAGTTAAATTTGACCCACTTCGTTCACTTCAGATTTACCTGTGTAGATAAACAAAAATATAATATTTAAAATAGGTAAATCTCATGACAAGCTTTTATATCATATAAATTGTATAATGTAGTAAATTGTTGAATTTAATTTAAAGTTTATTTTCTTCTTTTTAAAGCCTTGTCATTTTTATTATTTCTAAGTTCTTTGTTGTATTTTTTTATTTATATGATTGATTGATTAGTAATTTAATTTATATGAGTGACTAAAAAGTAAGGAATATTAAATTAAAAACAAATCCAATAAAAAGTAATAAAATCAAGAATATAAATAGATATGTTGGGACATTAACACATAGCATCATCTAGTTCCATGGTAAGCTTGTATTATGGATACCAGATATTTGATACACTAAAGATATATAACTTTAAATACATACATATTATAAATATAAACCCATGACTTGAGTACAAACATTCATGTTCATCACAGAAATGAATGCCAGCCAGCGGGATTCGAAGTCAAGACCGCTGGCACAGCAGGGGTCACTACAAACTGAGCCAAACGTGTTGTCAAAATATACCTTTATATAATTAAATATACTTAATGGAATACCTATCTTTGTTTTCAGACACTAAGTCATGAAGTGGCCGACATCAACATGAGGTGTCTTAAAGTAAAACAGCATCAAATTAGGTTCAATGTGATATATGTATGTAGAATTAGCACCACCATAATATAATACTGTTAATATTATGTTCTGTTAATATTATAAAAGTAACTTTATCTATAATCTAGTTTTATTATTTATACCTTATTCCTGAGCTTTCCTTATAGGTACATTAAAATGTACATATATAAGTACACTTCATATAATATAATATATAATAATATAGTTAGATACTTATCCCTGTAATGTAAACCAAGCGTCAAGTACAAAAACCTCGTCTTTAATTTGTTTAGCCGGACATCTATACATATAATAAAACTGTAAAGGTCGAATGTCTTTACATAGAAAAAAATTGCTTGTAAAAACTTTAAAAAAAAAAAAATAAAAACTGACTTCAAACAAAAGCACTAAAAAGTAAAAAATAGCTGATTGGTAGTTTTCATTTACTATACATACCTAATCAAATATTTTCGAAGTCGGTGTGCTTTGGCTAAGTAATTAAAGCCTATCTATTAAATACATACCTAATCAAATATTTCCGCAATCGGTGCTAGCCCATATAAAGAAAAGCACACAGACTTCTAAAATATTTGATTAGGTATGTATAGTAAATGAAAACTACCAATCAGTTATGTTTTACTTTTTAGTGCTTTTGTTTGAAGTCGGTTTTTATTTTTTTGTTAAAAAGTTTTTATTTTTCCCTTTTTAGTGTAGACTGTAGTAACAAAGTAAGAAGTCTAACGTGTTAGGCTTGTCAAATCAAAGAAAATAAGCCCAAACTCAAAGTATTTACTATTAGTCGATGAAGAGTTCCACCTATCCACGTTCTGGCCTTACCATCAGATCAGGTCTACAATACCGAACCACTGTACTATCAACGGAAATAGAAACACTTGCAAAATTTCAAGTTAATATGACAATTAGAAGTAGGTTAAATTCATCATTAGCTATTTTTCCACCCTTAGAGGTGGTATTTCTTTTTGAAATTTAAATGGGACCAATCTGGAAGTATACACTTTCAAACAAAATAAAAATTGTCCAAATCAGTTGAGAAATGACGGAGTTCTAAGGTAACAAACATAAAAAAAAATACAGCCGAATTGAGAACCTCCTCCTTTTTGAGGAAGTCGGTTGAAAACCGAGTCAGGGGGATGTAAGAAGATAAATAGAATAAATCCAATTTTGTTTTCAATTTTTTTGTTTCTCTGTTTGTTTGTCTATTTGTACGGGCTAATATGAGAAGCTGTTGGACCGATTTAAATGAAATTTTACATGGTGGTACCTTATATCTCCAGTCAACATTTTAGATACTTTTCATCACGGAAAATTAAATAGTTCCCGTGGGACTACAGTAAATTATACAGCTTATTACACAACAACTTATGCACCTAATTTAGTAAAATTTGGCATGCCGATACCTTATATTGCCGGTCGAACAACACGTTACTTTTTAGTCCGGAAAAATGAACGGTTCCCGTGGGATAGATCTGTTTGTGCTTTTTGGCGAACGTCGTTTGTGTCTAGGGGCAAATCCGAGCGACGTGAGGGTCAGCCGCTAGTACACTAATAATGGCTGATCAATTTAAATAAAAGAGTTAGTATATAAAGTAAAATAAACTAAAAATACTTCTACCTATCAGCTGTTCTAGAATGACTTACTTCAAAAGTACCTACCTATTATAAAAAGTTAATTCAAAAACAATGAAATCATACTTTGTTGTTGATGCAAAATTTGAATTGCAATTATAAAAAAGGGTAATTTAATTTGTTCTGCATAAACATGTAGTTTGAGTGTTATGACTCTAAATTATGGAAATATATATATGAAGGTTAATTAATTTTAAGACAACACACTGGAAAATCCCAGAAATTGTATTAAAGAAATAATTAATTTTAGTAATACATACATTGTATAAAAGTAAAAAATCTAGAAACCCAAAAAAATATCTGTTTATTTTGTTTGTAGAGGTACTAACAATTCCTTAATTATGTTTAATGTAAAAAAAAATGTTGTTCCTAAGTAAGCGCATAATTTGAAAACAACTGGAGTAATTGAGTTCTTTTTTTAAAACTAAGTCCGAATAGTGAATAAGTTTGGAAAATTTTCATGGAAAATTCAGAAATGTTGGAAAAACTGAAAGTGCTTTTGAGGGTTCCATACCCACACGGACTTTCTCTGTCCGTCCGTCTGTCTGTAAGCCAGCTGTATCTCATGAACCGTATTACTTCTATAATAGATATATCTTTGTGTAAACATGTACATTGTACATGAATTATATTTGGACAGAACAACGCCAGCCAAGTCAATTAGCTAAAAATATAAATATGGAAACAAATATTAACGAGTTCGAGCTATTAAATGCGACACTTTAAACAATTAAAACCGACAAAGCGTAAAGTAAATTTACCTATCTGAAATCTTAGCACTTGGGATCGTTAAATAAAGATTTAAAAAAACACAATTTACAAAATTATTTCTTCACACCCCTTCCACTTCACACTTTGCTATTTCCTACATCTAAGAGTTGCCTGGAAGAAATCGCTGTTGTAGCGACAAGGCCACCTCTTGTGCATTTTCCTACTACTGTATTGTTTTTTTTCTTCTACTTTTATGTGTGCAATAATATTTTTTATTATTATTGTTATTATTATAACATTTCGAACGTTCTAGAAATAAATATTTGTATCATATTTTACGATGATGCTATCTTTTATTATACAATTTCAGTATGCAACATCTAATCTTTATTTCTAATATAGTTAAAACACAATTAGGGCTACCATACGATTAACTGCCTCGGTGGTGTAGTGGCTAGCATGTACGGCTGCTCACCCGGAGGTCCTGGGTTTGAGTCCCGGGTCGGGCCAAGTTTAGTTATTGAGTCTTTCTGTATATTAAGTCTCAGTAACAGCCCGGAGTTGGGAAGTTGGCGGTGTTTCACTCCCGTGCCTCGGAGAGCACGTAAAGCCGTCGGTCCTGCGCCTTAACTCTCACTGGTCGTGTCGAGCAGTCGTCCCACCGGAGTATGAGAGTGACAGGAATAGAGAGTGCACGTTGTGTCTGCGCGCACACGCGCTGCACTATAATATCTCCTGCGCAGTTGGCTAGTCTCAATGAGATTGGTCGCCGTAGCCGGAATCAGCCAGGAGAACATCATCATCATATCTCTATATAGTGTGGCTCCCCTGTACATCTGCCATAAGCGCCTATTGAGAAACAATGAGTAATGCTTAGGTCTAAAAATTGCTTATCGAAAATATGTAGGCGTTACGAGTTGTTGACAACCCCAAGCAAAATGTTAAAAAAATAATATTTTTGAAGTCCTGCAGTTGTAGCGTCTGATTTTTAGTGAGAGTATTTATTAATGTTACTAAAAAATTTTAATTCGAAATCATAAAAATATTTTTTTTATCTTAAAACTGCACAATAACCTTCTTTCTACTTTCTTCGCTCGGGTGCGTCCCGAGGTCTATTGAACACTAGTCTATTTGTGGGCATAATACTAAAATCTGTAATCATCACCGAAAACATTTACATACAATAGTTTAAGTTTTTCAACGTTAAGAGTATCAATCAAATATATAAGTTAGGTTGCGGTTCCTCGCTAAGCTATCTATTCTATACTAATATTTTAAAGAGGTAAAGTTTGTGATATTGTGAGTTTGTGATGTTGTAGGTGGTAAACTCTTCCCGGAGGAGAAGCCATCTCCTACCGGGCGCGTCCCCAGGTGGCGTATAGGGGAATGCCACCCGCTTAGGGCGGCGGGTGGTACCGGAGAAATCCGGCGCGGACCAAATGGCTTGGGTGGGGCCGCTCGTCTAGGCCTTGAGCCGAAGGCGTTGCGGCCACCGGTGGTGGGACCGTTTGGTCCCACAACCGGATGATGGGTGCCGGTTGCGGGACTGTGGTCGCAGGCCCGCATCCGGCGGAGAAGTAGGCCGCGGCGGGAGAGGAGTGCCGGTATTTCGGTGCGCCGTTCTCCCTACCTTCCGCGACCTAGACGGGGCCGCCACCGTTTGATGGCGGACGCGGTGGGGCTGCAGAGGAAGAGGAGTGTCGGTGTTTCGTTGCCGCTCTCCCTGTCCTCTGCAGCCGATTGGAGGTGGCCCACTTCGGTGGGCGGTGGTTGGTTTAATGGGGCTGCTCCGGGTACCTCTCTGGCGTAGCAGAGTTGACTGTGGAGCAGCCCCATTGGTTTGGTGGTCTGCCTAGCGCTTAAGCAGACCTGCCGCCGGGTCGCCGTAGTAGTTATGCGCAAGCGATCCTGCGGCGTCCCACTAAGGCGGAGGGAAGGGATGTCGGGTTTTAGTGGGTAGTACCAGCTCTTCTAGCCGGTAAGCCCCACATCACCACCTGGGGGATCACGTGGTATGCGTAAATGCATTTCCCGACACGAAAAAAAAAAAAAAAGAAAAAAAGAAAAAAAAGGGGGTAAACTCTAGATCTACTGAACCGATTTTAAAAATTCTTTTACTAGTAGAATATGCCACGTTCTTTCTATTAACCCGGCAAAGATAGATTAAAGTGAAAGAGAATTAGTTAACTGTTTGTTGCCATGGTGACCGTTGGTATTGTTTGACAAATGATATATAATATTATATTCTTTCCTTATTTTCTTTCCATTTCGCCCATTTTTACATAGGTTAATGGTATTTTATCATTCACAGAAAAAAATAGCTTTCATTTGTTATATACATGATGAATATACGCCATGAACGTATAAATGTAACAAAAAAAATCTTTAATGACTCGCAACCACTTTTACATAGGCAGACGTAGTCTATCAGGTACAGAAAAAAATTAGCTTTAATTTGATATACATATAAATGATGAATATACGCGATAAACGTATAAGCGTAACTGCGAAGAGGTTGCGGCCAAGTGCGCAACGGCATCTATCACTTTTCAAGATCTCTACGTATATTTCTGTGAAGTGGAGTATAATTCATTTCAATAACAAATGCATCGTTTTCGTTCGAAAAAGTCAAGTATTATTTATTTAATTAAACATACTAGCGGGCACCCGGTCAAAACATATTGTCCCTTTTGTTATTGTATATAAAAAATTGGTTTTGATTAATTACGCTATGAATATAGCTATCTTACAGCGAGATCTTAGTCCATAACTATTTAAAGATAATAAAAATGTTAATAGACGATGTTCATATTATATCAAGAATCTTATAAATATCTACTATTTTAAAAAGTCCTAATTGAACACAGCGTTAGCGGGTCAAATTTATGCATACACAAATCTAAATAATGCACTCAGAACTCTAATATTAGATAAATTTTGTTATTTGTAGGTTCTTTTGCCATGGCATATGGCATATTTCGTTACGGTCCCTGGTACCCTGGTATGTTGTCATTTTAAAGACGTTTCACGTCAAAAAGAATTTTAATAGCCAATAGGTATAATTTGTGTTGTATAAAGTGTCTAATATTTACTTACTCTTTCTACGGATGATAAAAATACTACTTAAATTACATGAAGCCATTTTCCTCCACCAAATGACCGATCAACCATTGGTCCTAACGAAATTAGCGCAAAAAGGCAACAAAAAGTGCAAACTAACAAACACTTGTGTGTTATGATTACCTGATGGTTCGTATAAAAGTAGGTGCAGGACGAGAGCGGGTACAGTCCTAAGATGGCAAGAATCGCGATAATTTGTGTGGCTCTCATGGTCATCGCCTGTGTCCAAGCAGCGCCAAGTATATATATATACAATTTGTTCTGATTATACATTTGTTTTATCACCTCAATTTCATATATAGTATCTACATATAAATTATTTCAATCAAACTAAAATATAATAGTATAAAAATTCAAGAAATTTGGAGTATATCCTGTAGTGACTTTTTACAATATGTCAATATCCCGTGTGTACAATACGAGTTATATTATATTTTACTATTCAGTTCCTAGGAAATATATGTAAAATATAATGTCAATCTGTTGCTCCATTGTAACGTGCAAGGCTTGTTGTTTGATGTTTACTGAATCATAATTTGATTATTTCAGCCGCACATAGTAGCCACGGTGGCAAATGGGGTGGCTATAGGGGTGGCGGTGGAGGTGGCGGTGGAGGTGGCGGTGGAGGTGGCGGTGGAGGTGGAGGCTATGGAGGGGGCAGGGGAGGCGGCGGCTGCGGCGGTGGGGGTGGAGGAGGAGGTTTAGGCTACGGAGCAGGTTAGGCTACGGTGGTGGTTAAAAATACAAGTGAGTATACTGTATTATCTGTGCTAATCTATATTGTTGGTTGAGTATGACAAAAATAAGCTTTTATTTATTCTCTGTATATTTTTATAAATGACTGAAATAAAATAAGAAATATTAAATTAAAAACTAATCCAATAAAAAAATATCAAAATTAAGAATGTATCTTTATATAACTGATTATACATAATGGAATCTCTTTGTTATCAGAGGCTAAGCCATGAATGAAGTGGCCGCCATCAACATGAGGTGTCTCAAGTAAAACAGCATCAAATTAGGCTCAATGTGATATATGTATGTAGAATTAGCACCACCATAATACTGTTAATATTATGTTCTGATTATAAAAGTAACTTTATCAATAATCTAGTTTTGTTATTTATCTCTGTTGGTATTGTTGTCATAAATGCCGAAATATTTTTAATATATATTAATAATAATAATAAGCGTTTATTTCGGACAAGAAGTCCATAAAAATCATAACAGACATCTATAAAATCTGCAAAATTATAACAGAAATAAACAAAGAAAAATAAACACTTTTTTTTCTTTTTTAATGGCTTATAGTTGCGTTAACAGATGCAATCCATTCTGCCAGTGTCACGTTTAGTGAGGAAGACACGAATGAGATTAAGCGGTAATTTTGAAATTTAGTAACTTTAATCTGGAATTAAAACTATACATTAATGATCTGTCTACAGGAGTAACCTACAACAATAGTAAAATAATTACGTAATACAAAAATGGCACATTGATTGAGAATGAAAATATATACATAATGAGATCTATAATATTATAATTTAATGTTATTATCTACTATAAATTTAACTAGTTCTTTAATAAATGGGCTAAATACAAGGGCTAATAATCATTTGGTGTTAACTGGGCGGTGAATTTGAGGAGGGATTATATCATGTAGGGAATATTTCAATTTGGGACAATTAAACAGAATATGATCAGTCAAGCCCTCATCTAAGCCACATTCACAAATAGAGCTTTTTCTAATTTTTAATTTAGCTAAATGGACCGGAGTACACGCATGGCCTAGACGGAGCCTACATATAATTGAGGTGGTTTTACGGTCAGCACGGCGAAATCGAAAGACCACGGGAAGGCTGGAACTTCCGGTTGGATTGAAGCATAATATTTACCTTTAATTGATTTAGAAGCGTTCCGAAATATATTCCAAGAAGCGTAGACTTTTTTTAGACAAAGAACGCAAGTCGTAAGAGTAATTACAATAATGACTTAAAATTCCACTAACCGTTGCAGATTTGGCGCAGCTATCGGCAATTTCATTGTCAATAATACCTGAATGACTAGGGATCCAAGCCAAGGATATGAGGATTATAAAAACATTTAACATTGAAATTAAATAAATCGTGTATGTCAATATAAGGGATGTCATTCAGTCAATTTAAATTAATACTAATTAAATTACATTACATCAAAGGTTGAAATATGTCATGATTAGAAAAATAAAAATAAAAAGAATAGTAACATAATAGAAATAATAAAATATAATAACACAATATAATAAAAATAACACTGAGTCAATGTTGTACTATTGTGATAGACATCATTTTGTGTTGGATTTGCAGTTCCAATAAAATTACATACATACATATCAAATCGATAACCTCTTTTTTTGAAGTTGGTTAAAAATATTTTAAATAAAATGGGTAAACACTAAACATACCTATCAGCTGTTGTAGAATGACTAACTTCAATAGTACCTATTACAAAAAGTTACGATTTTTTTATTTTAAATCATACTGACGCGTAGTGGAGACTAAAGAGTGTGCAACGTCATTTCACCAAAAATAATAGTTTGAAAGGCACGTCTAAAGCAAGCTTTATCTATACAGATAAATAAAATTGAAGTGCCTGTAATGTCAAAATAACAGCGTTTTACTAAATGCATATGAAATTATATCCGGTACTTATAAGAAAAACACTATTTTTAAAATTTTTGTCTGTCTGTCTGTTTGTTCCGGATAATCTCTGAAACGGCTGGACTGATTTTGACGGGACTTTCACTGGAAGATAGCTGATGTTATAGGGAGTAACATAGGCTACTTTTTTTATAAAAAGAATTAGGGTTCCGCTCAAAAAAATTAAAACATGCCTAGGGACAAACCCGAGCGAAGTGAGGGTGAGTCGCTAGTACATCCTTAATCAGTCGTCAACATTATGACAATTATCAGACAAGGAAAGTTAATCGAAATTTGCCGTGTGTAAAAGAGAAACAAAATATTTCCAGAAAGGCATCGAAGTCACTCTTGTTAACCAAGAACAAAAGACGTCTTTTAATTTCCGATCCCCGAACTCGTAGAACGTAACAATACAATTTTGCAATTTAAATTTTTCAAAAAAAAATCAAAAACCTCTGTTTTTGATGCAAAATTTAAATTGCAATTATAAAAAAGAGTAATTTGATTAGTTCTGCATAATCATATAGTTTGAGTGTTATGACTCTAAATTACGGAAAGGTATATATATGAACGTTAATTAATTTCAAGCTTCAGACAAAGCGCTGGAAAATCCCAGAAATCGTAGTATATCTTTACATAAAAATAAAAAACCTAATAAGGCCACAAAAATTATCTATTTTTATTCTGTTTAAACTAACAATTCCTTAATAATTATTAAGCTTCTTAAAATATGCTGTTCATTGGCAAGCGCATAATTTGAGAACAACTGAACCAATTAATCTAGTTTTTTAAAACGTAGTCGAAATAACGTCTACTAAATATCTACGTCTACGAAACAAATACTAAAAGATTTCGAGCCATTAAATGGGATACTATAAACAATCTCTACAACCGAGAAAGCGTAAGGCAAGTTTATCTAAAAACTTAAGACAAGCTTACTAAATAAAGATTAAAAAACACAACTTTAAAGCGTTCTAGAAATAAATATTTTTTGTCATTTTTTATGATAAAGCCATCTTTTATTATGTAACATCTAATATTTATTTCTAATAAATAGTAATATCACAATTAGGACTACCATAACTTGGTTGGTGCAATAATGTCCAGCAAGCCATAAGGCAGTAAGTGCGTAAAGGTTATACTCAGTGGGTAATCCATATGAAATACTGTTTTAGACACCCTTGGAGAAATACAAAAAAATATATCTTTTTACCTAATGCTATATTAATTTATATATACAAACTAGCATTGCCCGTGGCTGCGCCCGAGTTCAGATGAGCAAAAGCCAAATTCTTAGGTTTAACATATTATTACTCTTACTTTGTAGTTTTTTTGTATTTTTTCTCTGAAATGAGATATTTTCCCGCGGTAAAAAGTATCCTTTAAGTTGACCCGGATAGCCAGCTATCACTATACCAAATTTCATCAAAATCCCTCCAATGGTTTTCTGTGATGCGGTAACAGACAGACAGACAAAAATTCTAAAGACTATCGATTCGGCCTCTGTATCGATAATAATGTTAATTTTAATAAGATCTTCCGAAAAATATTTAATGTACAGATTCGGCTCAGTTACAATTTTATTATATGTATAGATAAATAGAATTGAAGTGTCTATTTGTAACGTTAAATTAACTTTTTACTAAATGCATATAAAAGTATATACAGTACTTTTAAGAAAATATCAATTTTTAATTTTTTTTTAGAAAAAAATGCTACTTTTATTTAAAAAAAAAGAATTATGATTCCGCGCAAAAAAATAAAACCAATAAAAGACGAACCCGAGCGAAGCGAGGGTAAGTCTCTAGTCTTGTTTAAGAGACATACATAAAGTATGTCTGCAGTCTGCACTATAGATGAATTCAAATTCGGTAGCTGCACAGCTCAGTGGTCCTAGCTTATGAAACATACTTAAATAGTGAGACATTAGATTAAAAAAACATAGGCCTTCAATTTTCAAAAAAAATTTTGGTGGGTTTTGTTGTTTTATGGCTTATAATTACTAATCTATACATATAATAAAATTCTAAGAGTCGAATCTCTACATAAATATTTTTGTAGAAAATGTTATTGGAATAGTCTTCATTGTTGATACAGAAGCTGAATCTATAGTTTTTAGAATTTTTGTCTGTCTTTCTGGGAACGCATCACGAGAAAACCACTGGACAGATTTTGATGAAAATTGGTAATATGATAGCTGATCATATATACGACATAATAAAAAACATAGCAAACATGAAAAACGTATAAATTGTTATCATTATTCTCTAATATCAACGACGGACCTTTTTTGAGGTAGCTAAAATGTAGAGATACGATCGTTGCCTTTTATTTTTTTATTCTAAGTCATAACCTTCGTGCAAAGGAATAAATTTGTAAGGATAAAGACCGTAGATTTAATTTGTGTAATGGATTAATTCTGACTGAATAGCTAATTATATTCAAAATTTATTATCAACAAAAACTTCTTTTTATTTTTAAACATAATGTATATTATGTACGTAATGGATGAAATATTTATTTATTTTATCAATTAAGTGTACAACGATCAATTTTAGATAAATTATTGTATTTATTACCTATACTTATAATAAAATTCTGAGTCGAATCTGTACATCAACTATTTTTTTGGAAAATTTCATTAAAATAGTCATTATTATCGGCATCATGCAGATGATAATGAAAAAAAGTATCGATGTAAAAATAGTAAAGTCATAAATTGGTCAAACGATCTAACCTAATAAATCTAGTTGTCTGCAGTATCAATATCAAACTCTACAATATGTTACGTGAGCGTCTCTACATCTATTGAATCGTTGGAAATAGACTAGGGAAACTAACATATTTAAGATTTTAGTCTAAAAATGTTGCCTCGTGATGCACTTGATAAATATTTTTCTAATTTGCTCAACTATTAACGCGTACCTACCTATGTAAGTTTTTAACAAAATATAATATTCATTTTTTAATTTTGTTAATCTGTCTCAATAAAATTATTAAAAACTAGCATTGCCCGCGGCTCCGCTCTTCAATACAATTAAATAAATACGTGTTTTAGCATTTTTCAAAATTTAATCCCATATGGGGGTAAAAATTGGTATGAAACTTTGTATGAAATTACCTTTTTAGAGAATTTTTTGTAGTTTTATCGCGTTTTATTTTATCTTTATTATAAAGAGGAAAGATTTTTTTGTTTGTTTGTTCCAAATAAGCTAATAAAATACTGGATTGATTTACATGAAATTTTGTAAGGATATAGTTTGAGACCCTGGAAATGACATAGTATAGTTTTTATCCCGGAAATCATCCTTTCAGGGGGTGGTGGGGCTATAAATGGGGATGAAAGTTTGTATTGGGAAGCAAGCTAGGGATGAACCCGAGCGAAGCGAGGGTGAGACGCTAGTACTAGATATAATAACAAATAACTAGAGCTATTTATATTTTGTTTAGTCGTGAATAAAAAGTACACAAAAAATGAGATCAAAATCGGTCAAGCCTTTGATGTAGAGAAGAATTACGAACACAAGGGAATTCTATACAAAAGTTAGACATGCATATCGTCCGTGAACTTCTGATACCTCAAGCATTTTTGCGCAAAGTTTTTTTCAATGCCATTATTTGACAAAAGCAACATAATACTAAATGCATTTAATTATGATATCCTCTGAAACCTCGCTTTGTTCTTAATGGCTTTAATATTATCAATTAAAACAGATGTTCAGAACGCTGTATGCCATAATACAGGTCTAGTGTAAATTAAACTGTGATTAGAAACTGAGGTTGGTCTATATAATAATATTTATGTATGTTCGTTTTTGTATGTAATATTGTTTACTGTTTATGTATTTTATATCATAAAAAGACGTAAATGCCAAACAACTACTTATTTATTTAATCGAAATTCTCTACAATTTTTTTTATTTAATAAATTAGTTTGATGTTCCTTCTGGAAAATTTGTTTGTAAGTCGATAGAAGATCTCAAAAGTTCATGAACGATATATGCTCGCAAATAAAATGTGAATTTTCAAAAATCAAAATGTACGAGGTACATCTCTACATCCTAAATATTAGCTACCGAAAAAGTGGAAAGACAAAACTCAATACAAATTTATATTTTAAATCGATAACTTTTAACATTTTTTACTTTTGTAACTACACTACACAACTACATAAAAAATAATAGCAAAAAAACATAATAGGGAAAAATTAAATTAAAAAAAAAGATAACGGTGATAATGTTATAAAAATATAGTAGTGTATTCAATACCTTTTATGTACTATCGGAAAATGAATGAAGGGCGTCTTTGAAGCAAAACGACTACATTCTCTTTTGTTTTTTTACAAGTATTAAAGCAGCCTTTTACTTTGTCTGTTTCGATTTAGGGTTGTATTATCGCAATGTCCGTCTGTCGGTATATCACAGTAATATTACTCATAAACTATCTCCAAAGCTACATTGCTGAAATTAAGTAGGTATCATATGTGAACCGTTAATACAATTACCTATAAGAAATAAAATCGTGTGCGTTTGTGCGCACTAATCTCAGCCACGGCTCAACCGATTTGGGTGCAGTTTTCACTAAATAATTATAGTAAGCTTCACTTTACATTTAATATTTGTTTTATTTCAATCGGATCATTAAAAAACTTATGTCAATTTAAAGAATCACCTAGGGACGAACTCGAGCAAAACGAGACTGAGTCGCTAGTTTTGAATATGACTTTTTAACTATTTTAAAATGTGTAAGTATATGGTAGACAAATGATAACAGTTGATTTAAACAATTTATCAATCACACCATGTTTTCAAAAACCGTGAAGTTTCAACCGACCTTCACATCCTAGAAGGTAATTTGTGATTTCTTCCTGTCACTGAAACAAATATATATAAGATAATTCAAAACAAATTCATTCATTACAACATCATGGCGAAGATTGTTTCACTAGTGATTCTCTTCTTGTTGGTGAGCACAGTTCTTGCCTTGCCGGGTAAGTCAGACATTTTTTTAACTATATATGTACAACATCCTCTTTTGTATTTGGATAAATTGATTGATCCTTAATCTGGATAACTCTACAACACTACTTTAAATATAGAGCTACAATAATATAAAAATAAATCTGTACTATTTACCCGGACTTTACTTATTGTCCATCTGGATAATTATACTTCTTTATTCTTTTTTTTATTTTTTTGATCAAAAATCAATTTCAATTACTATTGTTACTATGAAATGACATTTAAGCTGTGCTTTTAGTTTTTTTTATAGATATCGATTGTATAGAGGTCTACTTCATTACGGGGCTGTAAAGAAAGATTTTGTGGATAGATAACCTACCTCATAATCAATATGATAAAAATGAAATGCTGTTCGTTGGTAAGCGTATAACTTACGAACGGTTGGAGCGATTTGGCTAATTTTATTTTGGAAAAATAGCCCAGAAAATTGACAATTTCGGAAGTACCTGTAAATGCTTATTTCTATTTATTTTTTGTATGTCATCAAATATCACAAATTTTGAAATTGAATTTGAATTGAAATTATTATTAATAACGTGACAAAACAACTGTCTGTCGGGACAGCTAGTATAAATGTAATGAATTTGTTACAGAACGCATAATGCGTTCCCTCGCCAAGGGCTACAACGATCACGGTAAAGTGAAAGCGATTGCAGATAAAGGCACCAATGACAGCGACAGCAGTGACTCCAGTTCTAATGAGAGTAGAGGCTGTGATTTGAAGAAAAATAACAGGTAAATTAATGTCTATATAAAAGTCCCTATGATGAACTCCAAAAGGGCAGGAGCGATTTTAATGAAATTTTCAGGCAATCTTTAGATTAGTCCAGCAAATGATCCTGTGAACTTTGGTAGCGATCGGAAGTTTGAATGTGGGCGAAGCTGCGGGCGGGTACCTACTTTTAGTATTTACTAAAATCATAATTGTTAGTGTGTGTTTATGTACACGTAACACAATTAACGTAGTAACACAGCAATGTAATTTTTCCATACATATAATGTATGAAGTCGAGGAGTTATAAAGGCAAATTTTTTCCAAAAAAAATTATTCTAGCCTGTTTATTTTTCTAATTATATATATTTTTTCTATATACTATCAGTAGGATTTGCGCTAAAGTGACATTATAAAATAATTTTAAAACTATTATTGTCACATAATCGATTTCCTTACAAATAACTTCCTGATAACATTATCAGATTTCCTGAAGGTCACCTGAAGTCACCTTGTTGATATGCACCAAAAACAATCTTAAGCATTTTGTTATGTTTTAGTATAACTGTTACTTTTATGCAGTTGCAGTGACAGCGACGAGGATTAAAATGAAAAAATAGGCAAAGGCAGTTTGGGCAAGAAGAAAAATTGAGTCTTATTCGTTTCCGTTTTTATTTGCTTATCTCGACCACATGTTTAACTATATGTTTTGTTTTGTTTATCTTATGGTGGATATCAAAAACCTATACATCTATAGGTAATACTTAGCATTTGACAAACATAAGTGGAATTTGTGTCAAATTTTGGAATTTTCCCCACCAAATTTCGATTTCTAGTTAGAAAAGCCACAGATAGATAGGTTATTGGAATCCATCGTAAACCGATATAGTAATAGGTATATGGGACTTGATGAAATTCTACAATCATTGAAATATAGTTTTTTTTTATTTGTTTTGAAATAACAAATTTAATCGTTATGTCACAGAATAACAATATGTTACCCCACTATTTTTTGAAGTGTAACTTTTTTAGAATCGTTGTGATTTAAAACTCGATGAAACGCAGCACTAAAAAGAGACAAACACATAAATATATAGTATTAAGCCGGCGAGAGAATGAGATACAATACATTGCCATGTTGCCATGGTAACCGTTATTATTTGAGATAGCATACATTAGACAGGAAGTGACAAATAATAAACATAAGTACTGAATGATATGTAAATATTATGTATATTTATGTCAAATAAAATGTCAATAACTTTTAAACTTGGTAAAAATATTATTAAAAAAATAAACCTTATAATTATCCTACTCCTTATACTCTATATTCATCACATTCTCTCGTAGGTTACTTTTCTGAAGTTTCACTTCTACCATGTGTGAATTGCACAAACACGCACTTTTTTTTAAATTTTTGTTTTAAAGATTGTAGAATGACTTCTTGTCTAGATATATAATATGATAATTAGATAATATGATAATAAGATCTGTTTAAGTTATTAATTTTTATTGGTTTTATTATTAAAAAAAATGTATTGTTATCAATTAAAGATTCATTACATATATAGTAAAATGAAAGTAAAAGTTTTAAATTACCTTTTAATATTTATTTCATACTATCAACTTACCATCGCTTCGCTCGTCCCAGTACTTATGTTTTAATTTTTTTTGAACGTCGGAACCTTAATTCTTTTTCTTAAATTAAAGCCTAACGTATTCCTTCATCAACTTGCCAGTGAAAGTCTCGTCAAAATCAATCCAGCCGTTTATGAGCCGATTAGCCGAAACAAACATACAGACAGACAAAACTTTTAAAAATTGCATCCTAAGTAGCGTTAAACGTATATAGTATCATAAGCATTTAGTAAAAAGCTGTTATTTTGACATTACAAACAGACACCTCAGTTTTATTTATCTGTAGAGATTTTCAAATTTAACTCTTGTTTATAATATAATAAGAAATATTAATTACAGGGAAGAGTGCAACATCATAAACATATGGTCCATTAAAGTATTTAAAAAATAGAATAAGTAGACAAAAAATAACAATTCCACACTTTTTAGCGAGATCGAAAAAAAAAATAAAACAAAAAAAGTATCTCAATAAAGTTTTTATTTACAAATAATTAAAAAAAATACGTGACTAAGGCCACAGTAACAAATCTACAAACACATCGAAACTTACAAAGCTGTACCAGAATCGTGACCAGATTTCATTTTATTATAAAGAAAAAGATATAAATGAATAATTATAACCATTTCATAACTTACGCTACCATGAAAAATATCGAGTACAGAAGTACATATTCTACGCATTATATTGTATTCATCCTAACGTTTCTTTGTGATATTTTGGTACATTTTTATTACTAATCGTTAAACTAACTTAACATGTATGAGCATACAAACATACATACATATTTAGATTTTAAATAAAAACGCGATCACTGATATTTTAAAAAAAGTATAATTTATAATGACAGTTAATTAAATTCTTTTGTCTGTGGCTTTACAGAGGCCAATTGGTCACAATTTACTTTACCACTATCGCGTACAATGGAGAAGAGTGGCAAAAAACCAAATCTAACCAAAAAGGCCAACGCCGTCAAAGATTATGACATAAAAATACAAGTTCACATAAAATTTTCTTAGATTTACACGTACATTTGACATTTAAAATGAAATTATCTTGTCAGATTTTTTCGCGGTTTTATTTTATATTTTAGTTCCCGGCATTTCGAATGCTTTACAACAAACAATCAGAAAATTAGTTAACTCAGAAACATTAGTCCCTCCCGTTATCATGTTTGCTGTACCAAAACCCGAAAAACAAATCCATTTTAAATAAATACAGACTATAAACAAAATCAAACTGTCAAAATTATTTCTACTACTTTATACGCTCACATAATCGATTATACACCTAGAAATAACATTATTTATGTACGAACTGACCTATCTGTCATATATATATATATATATATATATATATATATATATATATATATATATAAAAACAATATATATTCCAAAATTCGCCATGATTGATGTCAACTCCAACAGTTTGTTCAGTATCGAGGTATCAGATGTTAGCACTAATATGTAGACTAGTAATGCGCTATGAAGAAATATTGATATAAGCTACAAACAAACAACAATTAACGCTAATTATATTATATAGATAAGAATATCTAAATATTTTTTTATTCAAAATTTATCTAAATATAATATATAAATGGCAAACACACTATTAAAAATAATTTTAAGCTATCAGTAGATATATAGATTGCACATAAACACTTTCTAAAGCTACAATTAATGTTGATTTAGCTACTTGAGCGAATAAATTTGATGCTAAAACATTTAAATCAAATAATTCAATAGTAACAACGATTTCGTGCAGCATTTGCGAAAACCATCGATCAAAAAGTACTAGATACACAATCTGAAACAAAAATCTCCTCATCAAATGAGCGCTCATTTAACATTTGGGCGCGCTTTTAATCTAAATATATTTTATTTAAATTAAATATTGTTTGTGAAAACAACTTTAAGCATTGCACTTAATGTTCAATTTACATTGTTGTATTTTTATTTCAACTAGAATAATTACCTAAACACAATTGGTGACATTTTTAGGAGAGCTTTTGAATGGGATCGTGTATCTAGCACTTTTTTGATTGATGGCGAAAACACGCAAAAAAACTAAATAATCATTTTAAAATTTAATTACGCGTCTAGATTAAAAATTTCATTTAAAAATTGTATTTACATTTACTAAGACATTGCACAAATATTATTATACAATGTATATAAATATATTAAAAAATATTCATGTAAAAAATTTCAAGTTTCTAAGAAAGTGTTATTGGTGTATAAATAATTAAAATTTCAATAGATTTCATCCGTACTGCTGGCAGTGATGTTATTATGAACATTTATTATCTGTTATTTGAATTATATGTTTATTTATATTGCACTAGAGAAAAAATATACTTAATTTACTTCAGTACAAATCGCACAGTATGGACAAGTAGAATAAAAGCATCCCGATATGGTATATATCGTAGTCAATAGTTTTAGTGTACAGATTATGAATTGTAAAAGTAAGCAGAACCGTCTGTCCGTCGAAAGGCGGTAATTTAGACACTACTGTAGCAAATGAATAAATTTAAAAAAAAACTCTAAAAGTTCTTACAGTGAGTGGTACGGAGAAGTAAACAATGAAAAAAAATTTTTTGATTACGTAAATATATGAGATTTCACATACTTTATATAAGGTTAATATTAAGGTTATATAAACTATAATTCTAGTCACCAAAATTATCAAATTATTTAACCCAAAACTTCACTTCGTTAACAGCTGCTAAATTCATTTCATACTCCTCTTCTACGGTAACGCCATTATGGTGAATTCTTGAACTATTTACTGTTTATAACTGGACACTTTCAACTTGTCTCCATATAAGACGGTTCTTTTTACATCTACCCTCCAGATACCATAATACCTAATACATAATAATATATCAAAATATTTATTAATACATAGTTGCCATAAAACACTTTTTGGGACACTTTTATTGGCTCGCACTCTACAATCTACAGTACAAATAAGAGTACCTAAACAACTTGTATAATAACAATGTTTGTGATATTACAATGGCAAATAATAAAAAAAATGAAGCAAATGCTAACTTTATTGAATACTTATATTTCAATCTTAATTCCACTAAATATTTTACACACGACCCAGCCTTATTAACCCTCTAAGTCTAAACAGAGGATTGTTTGTAAAATAATAATAATATTGCATATATCGGAACTATAGACTGCCATAGAAACATAAGCGCTTATATATAAATCATTTATACATACTTTTATATAACAGCACAAGTCACCTACAATTTATATTTAAAAAAAAACATTTTATATATAAAAAAAAATATAATTTCAGAGATTATTATTTAATCGAATGACGGTTTTCTTACAACCAAACAAAATAAGAGGCCTACATTTTCACTAAACGGGGATGTTTTATAAAAAAAAACCTACTTTACCATATTTCGGCAGTAAAAACGTCACAAAACGTGTTATTTCTAACTGGCCAAAATGCAAAAATATATTAATATAAATAATAAAACGTCCTAATAATAACAAGAGGTGCCTTAATTACGCTAAATGTGTTTATTCGTTAAATTGATTTATTATTTACATTTACCAGTAATTCATACATAAAACTCGCACTAAACTAATAAATATCTAATCACTAGCCATGTAATTCGCGTTAATCGAAAAAATGTATAGCTTGGTGTCCACTGCCTTATAATTTTTCACAGATTAAAAATAACAGAGTAAAAATTTTATTTATACAACATTGTAGTATTGTATTATAAATATCGCATGACACACTTAGGTTTTAATAGTTTTAAGAACCAAATTATTAACTTTGCTTCTTTTGAACGTATGTTTTAATTTTCTTATTATGTATTTAGCCCTTTTTAAGGTCCCACTACTGGGCGCGGGCCTTCCTTCAATACGAGGGGGATCAGGCAATAGTCCACCACGCTGGCCAAGTGCCGGCGGACTGAGCATGTGATTCGAAAACTTGCTAAGTTATATCAGATATGCAGGTTTACTCACGATGTTTTCCTAAAACAACAAGTGGTCATATTGGAAATGTTCCGCACTTGAAAATATCGGGATTTGAACCCGCTTCAATAGGTTTCCTAAAAAAGCGCGTTATCACTGGGCTACCACTGCTTTTATTATTAGCTATAATAATAAATGAAATTAGCTATTTTTTCATAGTAAATTTATGAAGGCAGTGAACACCAAACTTAATAATAACTCAGTCCCAGTAATGTGATTTCTTTGTAGAAATACATAATTATAACTATACAAATACAACTATATTTCGGGACTACGGTTTAGACCAGACCTTATTTCCCTCCTATTTAGATTATTCTCAAAATCTTGTACTATTTCCGTTAGAAAGGAAAAAAATATTTAGAAACATAAATCATTATGCATCTTATACAAAATTGAGCACAGATTAAAAAAAACTAGTGTAAAATGCTCAGATAACGAAATGCAATCAGTCATTTTTATTTATTTGCAAAACGTGATGTAAACGTATATGTAGACAAATCCTAATAAAAACGTGCGAATTATATTTAATATTAACAATTAATATTATGAACTATATTATGATCATTTGATAGTAACTTAGTTTTTCCTTAACTTTAATTCGTCCCTTTTCTAATTTTAAAACATTCAATCTAAAAATTATTATGCCAATAAAAATAATATATTTATATCGAGTCCATTCATCGAGAGATGATTTCATGTCGCAATTTGATTCGACATAGTTATTATAAATAATAGATTCGTTTACAAATAAATCGATTCTATATATCGAAACACATTTTTCATTCGAAATTCAAAAATTGAACTGTCACAGTCACATAAAAAGCGAATACGCCCAATCATAGAAATAATGTGTGATAAAATCGATAATGTTTAAACATAGAACGAAAATCGATATTAAAATCGTAATTATGACAATAGTGCATACCTATGAGGCGAAGATAAAGAGACGCATTCCATTGAACTTAGACATATTGACGTGTGTGACGTGTCGTGTTCGCGTATGGGTGAGAGTGCACGTTTATGTGAGGGTTCACCGGGTGTGGGTGTGGGTGTAGGTGAGGGTGAGGGTGTGGGTGAACATCAGAGGGGTGTGTCGGAGGGCAGCGGCTCGCAGTCCGGGGGGCAGTCTGCGGGGTTCATGTCGATGCGGCCGGCGCGACTCCACACCAGCATGTCCATTATGAACGCGAAGAACATTAGAGCGGCGGACAGACCTGCAAAATAAAAAAAAATACCATTGGAATTGATATTTGTCTAATTAAGTAGTGATACGAATAAACTATAATCCTATAGTGTTTTAATTTTAAAATTGTCATTTTATTTTGATTGGCGGACATCACGTCTTGAAAAAACTTGCTAGGTTTACTTATACATGCAGGTTTCCTTACGTTTTCCTTCACTGTAAATGGTTACAATAATAACCTAAATTACCTAAATCTGAAATTAGAGATATAAACGATTATAATTATAGCTATATATACAAACAACAATAGTAGGCAGTGGTAGCCCAGTGGCAACGCGCTGGCTTGGGAAACCGAGTGAAACGGATTCAAATTCCGGGTCTCGCACCGCTGATATTTTATGTGCGAATCATTTCTACTACGATTACCACATGCATTACGGTGAAGGAAAACATCGTGAGGAAACCTGTGTGTCTGAGAGAACCCAGCAAGTTTTCGAAAGACATTTGAAGTCCGCCTGGTCTCCCTCGTATTGAACGGAGGCCCGTGCGCAGCAGTGGGACGTTAAAAAGGGCCGAATACAATACAAACAACAACTCACCCAAATAGAAATATCGCAAGCTGTCGTTGTCGTATGAGGCGCAGGCGCCGAGCACGCCGCAGGCAGCGTCGCGCAGGCGGCAGGCGGCGTCCACGGCCGCGCCGAACACGATGGGGCAGGGCACGTTGCCGAACACGCCTATCGCGAACTGGATCACGCCCATCGCCATCGCTTTGTCTGGGGATAGGGATACACAAATAAATATATTATAAAAATAAAAAAAGCCGACTGCATAAAAGCTAACTAAAAAGATGAAAACAAGTTCACGAAGGAATATAGTATTATGCAGTCGGAGACATACATACAAGTATTTACATCTCGCGGCAAGGATGAAATGTGTATGTCTATGCTTGTGTATATGTATGTTTATACAGTCGGTTTTTTATTTTTAAAATATATTTATTTATTTACAGCTTTTTAAGTATTTTCAAGTAGTTATTTAAAATGATATACCCCACTTGACATAGTTCGTCGATTTTCATTTTTTTTTCACATTACGGCGTCCAAAATCAGCCATTTTGATTTTTCCAATTTTTTATGCTTTCTGTAGCATTCGCGCCGTCATGACGAATCAAACGACGTGTCATTTATCAAAATCGGCCCACGCGTTTGGTCTAAATAGTGCCACAAAGGTACATACCCACATACATACATAGGCTGATAAACACATTACCCTCCATTGCGTCGCGCAGTCGGGTAAAACCGAGGCTTCTGTCTCACTTAAAATCGTCACTTTTTACATTATTAAAATTAAATGTCAGTATGTAAGTCCGTGAGGATTCTACTACCTGCTCGGAAGAAGCCAGCAAGAAACTCAACAGTTGCTCTCTTGATATGTATTACAATACAATAATTATCTACTTATCCTGTGTGAGACCCAACCAGACATTAATCCCACACATTGACATGTACATATAAAGTATTCCGTGATGGTGCTTTACTCAATAATATATTTTTAATTTTAGACTTAAATTATATAAATGGCAAGCTGAATATCGACTGTGGAATTCTATTACACATGCGTACCTCGCCCCATAAACGATCTATTAGCTTTTTAAAGGGGAAAAAGCTAGGCGTTATCAGTTTATTCTTATTTCTAGTATTTATTCCGTGTCTGTCATTGTGTCTTAAATAGCAATGGATTCATTTTAAGAATCACTTTATTAAAACCAGGCAGGTTCTATTAATCTACACATCCCCACCCTCCCCTCGATGCACACACCTCTTATCCGCAATCAACAGACAATCTTTAAATTTAATTCAATTAATGCGCATTTAGTTACATTACAAATAATATAAGCGCACACAAACATTCGAATTTATGGCGCACTAATATCGGGAGGGATGGGTGTACTATTATAAGCCCTCCCTCCACCCTGAGGAGTTATCCACCTTCTCCCCCCCCCTCCTCCACCTCTACCACCCCGTTCCCCTTCAATCCCAAACCTTTTTTTTTAATGTTGGGAAATGCATTTACGTATACCATCTGTAGACATATAGGTGGTTATGTGGGACTCACCGGCTCGAAAAACCCAACAAAACCTTCCCCCGTATTAATGGGGCGTCGCAGGGCCGCTCACGCACTCAACTACGACGCCCCGACGGTAGGTCTACCGAAGCAGACCACAACAACCATGGGGTTGCTCCAAGGTCCATTCTGCTATCAGAGAAGTACCAGGAGCTAACCGCTTGGTACACCTTCCACCGTCCATCGAAGTGGGCCACCTCCCATTGCGTTTATTAGCTTTGCACCCAGCAGGATCGCCGGACACTACTGAGCCCCCCTCCACGGCAAGGTGAACGCACATTGGGGGGGCCTCCACCCCAAACCTACCCCCGTCCTCCCCCAACTTACCGTTCTTATCCGTGCATCGTATGATGAGCAGCACGGCGCCCACCTCGCCGGTGGCGTGCACGAACATGACGGCCGCGAAGATCGCTATGAACGCGTATATCTGGTAGCAGGCGCCGCCGCACTCGCCGCTCACCGCGTGGCCCGCGCCCGTGTAGTTCATCGCGGGCACCTTGCTAGCGTAGCGGGATATGCTGGAATGTTATAGTGGAAATGAAATAATAATCATTATTATTATAATTAACAAAAGGTACGTTTTAATTTTTTTGAGCGGAACCCTAATTCTTTTTCTAAAGTAAAAAATAGCCTATGTCACTACCTATATCATCAGTAAATCTTCCAGTGAAAGTCCCATCAAAATCAGTCCAGCCGTTTCAGAGATTATCCGGAACAAACAGACAGACAGACAAAAATAAAAAATGTGTTTTTCTTATATGTACCGTATATATATTCATTTAGCATTTAGTAAAACGTTGTTATTTTGACATTACAAACAGATACTTCAATTTTATTTATCTGTATAGAATATAGATAGTAGCCCAGTGGTAAGGAGCTTGTTAGGGAAATCAAGTGAAACAAATTCAAATCCCGAATCTTCTAAGAGAACCTAGCAAATTTTCGAAAGGCACGTAAATTCCGAAAAGCTTGCAGTAAGTGAAAGCCCGTGCCCAGCTGTGGGTGGGTTGAATAAAATGATAAGTCGTTATGACTGACTTCAGCGACGGTGAACAAATGTGCGCGCAAACATAAGTGCAACTCTCTATTCAGTGACCAGTGAGAGTGTCGGCGCAGGACCGACGGCTTTACGTGCACGGGGGTGAAACACCGCCAACTTCACAAATACGGGTGTTATTGACTTCAGAAAACTGAATTTAAAATATATATATATATACGTATAATGTACATATGTTATGCCGTTTGTTATAATACTGTTGTGATATTAAGAGTCAAATTCATTTTGTTAAGTCAGCGCCACCCCTGAATATAAGAGTAGGTTTAATTTTTCAATCATTTGGGTTTTTTCTATGTTTTAATTATACGAAAAATTATTATAAATATTAAATAATACGTACGTATTTTCGACTTTATCGTTAATAGGCACAAGGCCGGCCAAGCAGCTACAGTTATAATATAAATAAGTACTGTTGTCCAACTGTTGGCTGCTCAAGCATCCCGCTTGACACGGAGATTGGTATGTGAAGGAATCCTGGAACAAACAGTATAATAATAATTCTTTATTGTACACCTAAAAAGAGAAAAGAAAATATACAAAATATAGGAGAAAGTACAAAAGACGGTCATATCGCTAAAAGAGCGATTTCTTCAAGGCAATTTTTAGGTGTAGGGAATAATACTAACATAGAAGGGGCGCGAAATACAATATGTCGTATAAATATATAATAAATACAAATAAAAAAAAATTAATTAATCAATAAATCAAAATTATAACTACATACATAAATAATATACCTATATTATACATATATAAATAAATATAAAATATATAATACAGTTTTTTTATTTAACAGTTATATTAAACTAGCGGACTTGATAGACGTTATCACGTCCTTTCAACAATTTTATGATCCTTGAGTTCATACAAAAATCCTATAGAGAGAAGCATTTTTAGTTTTTTTTTTTCAATTTTTTGGGCATTTCTTCAACAGTTCGCCATAAAAATCTTAATCAGACTAGAATTGTGATGATAAAGAGATACGCTTACCAACGAACAGCATCTTTCCCGAATCGAGTCTATCCCGTTACCATGTTTACTGTAACCCAATTAAAACTTCGGAAAGAAAAATATAACAAAAAAACTTGTGTGTGTATTTAACGTACGCATGTAAGAAGTTATACTTCTTTGGTGTAACAGAACAAAAATAGCTAAAGATTTCATCCGTAACTAATAATTCATCCATAACTAATGATTCATCCCGTATGTCACAACTCTTTGTTTGTAAAAGGAATGTAGCTAACTTCATCATGGCGCTTTTTGGCTGTCGGTGTGCGCGCGCATCGAAAATCGTTCAAAAAAACCGGGATACAATACAAAAAGATCATTTTCAATAACAATAGTTTACCTGTCCACAAACAGGCGAATAGGGAGCTCCGTCACAGTGACACGTATTGCTACAGGACAAGTTAGCGATGTCCGCCACAGTTAACGCCTTAAAGTTTTCCTCTGGACAACTCACGAACATTAACACGACCATACCTAAAATATAAAAAATATATTTCACTTATTATTACTATTAAAATTCCGAAAGTTTATTAGTAAAGTTTTAATTATTCTCAATACTTATTTATCCAAACGATCAATTTACCGAGATTTTATTACAGAATTATTGACTTTTTAATGTCAATTCTATTGAATAAAACTATCTTTTCGGATTTTTCAGGGATTTATTTTGATGGAGAGTCTCTCCCGTGACCATAATTGCCGTAAAGCATTCGAAACGTCGGGAACAAAAAATCAAAATAATTTCGCGAAAAAATCTAAAAAGATAGTTTTATTTAAAATGTCAAATATTCGGGGGAACAGGCCATAGTCCACCACGTTGGCGAAGTGCGGCCAGATTGAGCATGTCTTTCGAAAACTTGCTAGGTTCTCGCAGACATGTAGGTTTCCTCACGATATTTTCCTTCACCGTAAGACAAGTGGTAATAATGTTGGAAATGTTTCGCACATGAAAATATCAGAGGTGCGAGACTCGGGATTCGAACTCGCTTCAGTCGGTTTCCCAAGCGAGCGCGTTACCACTTTTTTTGTCACCATTCCATTGTCTCATATTGGGCTACTACTAAACACAATAATAAATATAATTAATTATTCAATTACCCGCACTGTATATGGCGGCGGTGGCGGCTGTCCAGGCGGCGACTTGACGAGCTGTAGGCACCAACTTAAGTATAACCACGCCAGATGTGATGATCCCCAGGCCCATTACTAGAATACCGCCCAAACCTGGTAAGAACAAGGAGATTATAATATATCTATCTATATACGTATGTGTGTTTGTTTGTTGCTCCTTCAAGTTGAAATGGCTGGATACATTTAGATGATAATTAATTCATAGATAGACTATCGAAATCCCTCCAGTGGTTTTTCCGTGATGCGGTAACAGACAGACATACAGACAAAAATTCTAAAAACTACGAGAACGATTCGGCCTCTGTATCGAGAATAATGTCTATTTCAATAAGATTTTCCAAAAAAAATATTCAATGTACAGATTCGACTTAGTTACAATTTTATTATATGTATAGATATACCGAAACTAGATATTCATAGCATTCATTTTTTCAGGGCCTTTTTATACCTCCTGGATTACTTTTTCAATTGTTGAAAACTTTTTATAATAATTAAAAAAATTAAGTGTGAGAGTATGCAATTCAATCACAGTAGAAGTGAATCTTCTTTGACAAATATCGCAATAAAATTAAAACAAACCAATGATTAAATAAAGCATGTTATGCGTATTACAATCATATATTTATTTCTATAAAATCATATATTTATCATATATGAAAAGAATGTAATATTATATGTCATTTGTCAGACAATAACAACGGTTACCATGGCAACAATTAGTCATAATAGCGTGTAATGTTTCTATCTAATTCTTTTGCTCTCTTAATTCTATATATTTATGTGTTTGTCTCTTTCTCTTGTCGCATTTTCGTTTCAACGAGATTCAAACCACAACGATTCCAAAGAAGTTTCACTTCAAAAACCACTACTATTTTTCACGAAACACGTTACTCAAAATAAAAACGCGAATTTCACGTTGCTCTACATTCCTATGCGCTATGGATATGGATATATCTATTCATATAATAAAATTCTGAGTCGAATCTATACATTATATATTTTTTGGAAAATCTTATGTCATTATTATCGATACAGAGGACGAATATAGATTTTAGTATAAAAAAACTGTAGTTTTTAGAATTTTTGTGTCTGTCTGTCTGGGAACGCATCACGAGAAAACTACAGATTTTCATGAAACTTAGTATGATGATAGCTGGTTATCCGAGACAACATACAGGATAATTTTTATTGCGGGAAAATATCTCATCTCTGAGAAATCTATACTAAACGTTAAAACGTACCTAGGGGCGAACCCGAGCGGAGCCAGAGTGAGTCGTTAGTTACTGTATAAAAGGAGCTATCTAATATAAAACTTATGCTAGTACCTCACCCGAGACAAGGTTGGCGTCGTGTGTTGGTAGACGGAACTGTTTCTCTAAGTATTTGGGTAGGAAGGCGTAAACACCGCTGATCGGCATTAGGTGAAGAACAGAAGACGCCGTACGCCACATTAGTATGTCGTTCGTGATCTGCCGTTTGATGGTTGCGAAGAAACCTGAAAATAAGATACCAATTTATGTTCTAGCTTTAAGTGACTAATGCTAATTTTCGCTAAATTTTATAGAGAAACCTAAATTTCGCAAAATATCTATAAGATTTTTTTACTGCATAGCTTTTAGTAGATCTGAACTTTTATTAAAACACAACAATTATTATTTAGACAACTCGGGAGAAAATTAAAATTAAAACTAAAAACAAATAACTATCTATCTTGGAAACCAATTAAATCTTTCATTTTCTTAGCAAAAGAAGAAATGACTGACGCCTAACAATAGTAAATTATTTTTAGTTAGTGTTAGAACGTTCAAAAGCCTTTGGTAAAATTGAGACTCTTGATAGTGTTACCTAAAAAGGTTAATAATTCCTTTAAATCGTCGGTATAATTGTATTGGTACATCACTATTTGTATGTAGTGACATATTTTACTTTATTGGAAAATAAAAAAACTAAAAAAAAAATTAATATTACAGTACTACAAAATATTTTTATATTGCAAAGATTGATTCTAATGAACCCCTTATTTTTACTTTTCTCAATTCAACAAGTGATTCAAAAGTAATCCTTACTAATATTAACTGACATTATGGTGTCAATTTGTTCATTAACATTTTTTCAGTACCTACAATAACATAGAAACTTTTTGACGTGAACTTAAACATAAAAACTTTTTATGAACCGTAGAATTATTTAAGGCACTTCTGAAACTCATTCAATTTTAAGGCCCTGGCAAAGCGTGAGCGGATCGGTATTACAGCTAGTACTTAACAAAACCTGTCAAAATAAAGCATTGTGTAACGCAATGATAATATTTTGTTAGAATAACATCACAAACATTGCTATAATTAAGTATCATCGATTATGTGGGACGCATTATCAATGCCCTCATTATGTATTGCAAGAGTTGTTTTGATTTACGTCACTAGTTAACACTTCTAATTCATTTTTATAATAACTAGAGTCTCGTGTTTCTCATGGGCAACGAAACCTAACAATACATATAATAAATAATATTACAAAGCTTATGTCACTCGCTGATGATACGACCTCTTGACCGATTTAATCACTCTCATCATCACTGAGACTAGCCAACTGAGCAGAATTAGGAACATAGTATAGTGCACAAGTATGCGCTCAAACACAAGTGCACTCTCTATACCTTTCGCTCTTTTGACGACAATTCGAAGCACGACTTCACGTGTTCTCCGAGGCACTAGTAGAAGATCCCGATCTATGTGGTAGGCCCCTCACTCTTTTTCCAGACGAAATATATTTTTTAAACAATAAAACACATTAACAAACACTACCCAGGGTTGTCACCAAAAAGAGTGAGGGGTACACCACATAGATCAGGATCTTAGACTATACACAGGGTGTGACGCCGCGAACTTCCCAATTCCGAACTGATACTTAGAACTTTTTGACAAAAAATCCAATAACTTTATTAGGCCCGACCCGATAGGGACTCAAACCCAGGACTTCAAAAAAGGACGGATCTACAGCCGTACAGGCTAGCCACTAGACCACCAAGGCAGCCTTAGTATTAAAAATAAGTTACACTGGATAGAATCAAATCAGTATCAAATCAAATCAGTATAATTAGTTATGTATACGGCCACTGAGGTATTCTGACATTAATCGTAATATTAGTTGAAAAAAACATTTTACCTTTGAAAAAAGGGTCTCGCTTGTCTTTGATCTTCTTTGGCGGCGGTGGTAACGGACTCTGTTTGATTTGCTTCGGGAAGAAAAACATCAGTATCGACAGAAGTACGATGAATCCCGCTATAAACACCATACCTGAAAAAAAATATGTATTTCTTATATATTCATAAATTACATATTTATATAGATAGATAGCGCTCCTACTAATCATCTAAACATATAGTAAAATTCTGAGTCGAATATGTACATTAAGTATTTTTTTGGAAAATCTTATTGAACTAGTCATTTTTACCGATAGAGTTCATTTGTATAGTTTTTAGAATTTTCATCTGTCTGTCTGTCTGTCTGGGAACGCATCACGAGAAAGTCACTGGACAGATTTTGGTGAAATTTGGTATGATGATAGCTGGTTGTCCGGGTCAACATATAGGATACTTTTTACTGCGAGAAAATATCTCATCTCTGAGAAATCTATACTAACCGTTAAGACGCACTAAATGATATAAAGTTTTAAGCATACGAAATGAATTAAAATTCGTCTTTCGTCGCTAAAAGAATTTTCGTGTAACTTCTACACTCCCGTTTGGTAAGATCGAATTTCATACACACAAAGTAATATATATAGGCACATTTTATATCTATACCTAATAAGTGAGTACTTAAGAATAATCTTATAATATTAAATGAGCAACTTTTGTATATATATACGTTTGGCTCAGTGTGTAGTAACCCTACTTGCTGCGCCAGCGGTTGCGGGTTCGAATCCCGCTGGGGGCATTCATTTGTGTGATGAGCACGAATGTTTGTACTCCAGTCATAGTGTTTATATTTATAATATGTATGTATTTAAAGTTATATATATGTAGTGTATCAACTATCTATAGTATCCATAACACAAGCCTCGTAGCTTACCATGGAACTAGATGGTGCTGTGTGTTATTGTCGTTAGAGTCGTTTTCGAAGAAATATATATATATATATATATATATATATATATATATATATATATATATATATATATATATATACTCTAACGATTTGGATGAAATTTTGTAATTTTAGATAAGGTTTTGCTTTTTAAGTTTATTTATATAAGTGTTTTTTTCTGCAAAAATGAAATTTTTCACAAAAAGAAAAAATAGAAAAACCGCCGATCGTAGTTCGGTCGCCCAGATATCTACTGTATTTATTTCTCGTCAATTTTTGATCAATGAATGTGGAACTTGCGCATGCGTACATTATGATTTTCGAGAACGGTCGATATCAATACAAGATTTAAAATAAGAATACGTTTTTTAAAATAGCGCAAAAGCAACTAAATAAAACTTTTATATACATGAAGTTTATCACCTGAACTACAATATTATATTTCAAGTTGTTATATTCCTTCCAAATTAAATGTACATAATAATTTTCAGTACAATATAAAAGTTTACCTACCCTATGTACGTTCATGAAAATAGAACCAAGTAGGTATACAAGAGATTTATGGGTATTTTATGGCAGGTTGAGTTACAAGTTCATGTCGTGAGTCCCTAAATCAGAGAGAACAAGCGCCAATACATTGTTCTACATGACTGTGATGAAGTGTTTTCACTGTCAAAGTGATGTACGAGCGAATTTCATTTTCAAGTGAAATTCATATAAAATTTTCTTCGTAAGATTTTACAAAAACATTATTAAATTTATGTGCAATAAAAAAATATTTATTAATTAAAATTAAATAATAATTTACCAAGTTTATGTAAACTTATATTGAAATATTTTTTCTAAAGCAAGCAAGAATTAGAAAAAAAAATGTTACAACATAAGAGTAAACATACTTCTCTCTCTACATGACAATGACAATCCTAATAATATTATAAATGTGAAAGTTTGTATGGATTTCTATGAAACTTTACAATAATATAAGCTGTATGAGCTATTAGAATAACATAGGCTACTTTTTATCCCGAAAAAATGTACAGTTCCCTAGGATAGATATGGTTTTTTTCCTAGAGGCGAACCCGAGCTAAGCGAAGGTGAGCCGCTAGTAAACAGTGATCAAGAACGAATTAACCACACAGTGATATAAAAAATATATATATTTCCTTCAATATTTAATTGCTCTATAAATTGAAATAGTTTCGCAAAATTTTCTCTCAACTGCAGAATTACATAATCTCAAGTACCAAGTCGTGAATCTACCTGTGGCCATCGATTAGCATTTATAAAACTTCCTGGCACTATACATCACGTTCCATAATTTGTAAACCTTCCAGTTCTTAGATAATATGCATAAATGGTAAACGCTAAACCTCTAAATTATATGAACTAACGTAGAGTACATAATATACTAGCGACTCACCCTCGCTTCGCTCGGGTTCGTCCTAGGTGGTGCGCTAGGTACGTTTCAACGGTTAGTATGGAATAGATCGTCTATTCCTTGCTCTATGTAAAACAAAAATAAATCGGTCCCACGGGAACAGTAGATTTTTTCGGGATAAAAAGTAACCTATGTGCTTGTTCCAGACTATAATCTAACACTGTGCCAAATTTCATCCAGATCCGTTTACCCGTTCTGGCGTAATTGAGTAACAAACATCCATCTATTTCGCATTTATAATATTAAAGGGATTGTATGTCCCACCCAATCGTGATATCTATATTAAATCTCATGCTAAATAGTAGATTCATACATTCTATCATTCAGACTTTATAAATGTTATAATTCCATTCCATTCATTTTCACATTATTATAGGAGTTTGAAAACCGCTAATCAATTATGTACATGGAATTCAAAGTTTTATTGACATTGCAAATATATACGTGCTAAGAAAACTGTATCATCGGCATTGCAAAAACATGCTAACTGAAAAATAAAACATAGAGTGAACGACTCACTCTGTTTATACAAAGCATGGCTCACTATGGAAGATTCTAATTACACCTATTATGGCTGCCGAGTTCTTTGGCCTAAGAAAATTAATCCAATGCGGGTAATTGTATATTAACTGATAGATAATTGAAAAAGGTGAGCACTTTATAAAATGATGATAAGAGTACTTAGATTTAAAAAAAAATACTTCATAGATTTACACGAATATTTGATATTTTAAATAAAACTATGGGAACCAAAAATAAAAATAAATCTACAAAATAATCAGAAAAGATAGTTTTATTTAAAGTAAAAAATAGATATAAATTTATAAAATCATAATAAGATTAGGTACTCAGTTTTTTTTTAATTAAAAAAATATGTAGGTGCTTTAGAAATTATAATTGTAACATAGCGTATTGCATATCACATCCTTTAACCGGCAGTTGATACGAGTATAAGTTGACAACACTGTTGTAATATAACTGGTAAATCGATACTAATATTACCTATAATTGTGTGTTTGTAAGGATGGATGGATAGATATTTGATACTCTTTCACGCCAGAAAGGCTGAACAGTCTGGATGATATTTGGCACAGAGATAGATTATAGTCTGGAATACCATAAATTTTTTTATAAATTATAAATTGCCTTTATGGTATTCCAGACTATAATCTATAGTAAATAAAATGTAGATTTTACCCCGGAAAAAAACGGTTCTCGTGGGATAGATTTATTTTGGTTTTTCACTAGGGACGAACCCGAACTCCGAAGCGAAGCAAGGTTGAGTCTCTTGTCTATACATATAATAAAATTGTAACTAAGTCGAATCTGTTCATGAAATATTTTTTGGAAAATCTAATTGAAATAGACATTATTATCGATACAGAGTCCGAATCTATACTTTTTAGAATTTTTGTCTTTCTGTTACCACATCACGAAAAAACCACTGGACAGATTTTGATGAAATTTGGTATGATGATAGCTAGTTATCCGGGTCAACATATAGGGTACTTTTTACCGCGGGAAAATATCTCATTACAAAAACTGAATTGTAAGAGTATACTAATATGTAAAACCTAAGAGTTTGCTTTTTGGTCATCTGAACGCGGGCGGAGCCGCGGACAATGCTAGTATCATATAAGTGTGGATCAGTCTCACTATTTGGCAAATTTGTTTTACTTTCGAGCGCTACTAAAATACCTTGATGTATATTACCATAGTACCTACTGTGATTAATAATATTTCTATTCGTAGAGGATCATTATTTTTATTATATATTAATCGACTATCATCATTCAGAATTAACCCCTTTAAAAGTATTAGTGAGCGAACGGACGAACAAATGGCGTCAGCTAAATAATATTCCGATACATCACATACGAAACTGAGAAAGTTAAAAAACTACAAATCTACAAAAATTGATAAAATAAATAAATAATGTCTACTAATGTAACCGAATTGAATCGTTTAAATATTATGTCACGTTTATATCTTTAGAATCAGAAATCTAAACGAAAGGTAAAAAACTGGGCATTCAGTGAAGCGTTACAAGAATGCTTAATTACGCTAGCATTTACATATATGATTCAACCGAACCGAAATATAAAAAACAGGCTTTACCAAAACCTATCCATGTACAAATGTATTGATATAACAGGTACTTGCTTTACAAAAATATATGCTCACGAATAATATGTATTGAAAACTATTAAATTATTATTTTCAATGAGTCAATAAAGTAGTCCTTATCATCTATAACATTCGTCTCATCACATAAGTGAATGACCCCAGCTGGACTCGAACCCTCGACCGCTGACATAGCAAGTAGGGTCACTACTGAACCAAACGTGTCGTCTTCAAAAGGCGTCGTCATCGTCAAGTGTCACTAATTTAAAGAAAATACCAAAATATGTATCCCGATGATAAATCTAAACAGAAAACCATTTACGTGTTACAAGGTCGCCCGGTCGACGATCAGTCAAGGGCGTTCGGTAGACGCAGTACATGGGTACGAATACAATTTAAATTATGTATTTATATTATACATATATCGATTACTGAATCATTCCTCAGTGGTTTCAAAGTAAAAAGGTCCAAGTGTCGTGTAATTGGAATACAAAGCTCTAGTAGACTTTAGAGCATCCGTAGCAGTAACTCCTGGTGAAAACAAAGTCCAACATCTTGACATAGAAGAGGGAGACGAAGGTCAACGCAGAACCGGTTTAAAAGTAAAAGTGAGTAAGGCGGCGGTCGCGTGTCCACCCACTAAATCCTCATTACGGGCGTCGATGGCATAATTGTCGGCAACAAGGCGCGCAGCCTTGGCCGTGACCGTGTGGATAGAGCGCTTATTTTAGTCTTGGTGACGCGTCGTGATGTAATGCATTATATAACTCGAAGCGTGCGCCGGCAGCGTGACGAGGAGCGAGTGTGCGAGCCGAGAAAAAGCGAAAGCTGAGTGAAAATTGCACTCGATGTCCTCCACCGGTCCGGCGATGTTTCTACGACACCACATTGTAGCGGAATCGAGTCTACAATCTTTAAAGAAAACCTTGAACCAATGTAACTTCAAAGAGCATCAGAGCACGTGTATAATAAATTTTCGACCATTTACAGTCACACGCAACTAGCGTGCCTATTACCTACTCAAGATCGTATGAGTATTATCTTTGCGGACGAAAAAATTACGATATCACCTGGGATATTTCGTGATATAACAGATTAATACAAATAGATAAGAAATATTTATAAAAACTATCTTCCACCACACTGCGAATATAGATACGAACAGGAAATAAAAGATTGACGTTTATATGAGGCGCATGAATATAAGAATCTAGTATTCAGGTAAATTGAAGAATTACATAATCCGCGCTGAATATTCTGTTTTATATGGTAAAAGCAGCACTCTGGAAAATATAGTGACCATTAAAAAGGTTATTTAAATTCCAGGGTCCATTCACGAGCATACAGCACTTAAACAATAAGGAAATACGCGGAAACCATTCAATGAGTATTTGCGAATTCAGTTTATTGCCAGTCGAGGCACGCTTGGCGTAGTTTTCTACGGACACAAAACATATTCTAAAATAAATATTAAGGTACTCCGAACCGTACCCTAAAGGTATTAAGGATTGTATTGTTTAAAACGGCTTGCAAATTTAGCTCTACAGTGATATGCATGCATTCATTTAGAAGTTCGGTCACGTGCGTGCTTTCTTCGTGGATTTTGCGCGCAAATCTGAGCCAATGTGTGGGTAACGGTAGCTGCCAGTTCCGCGATGTGTGTATGGAGGAATTCCAGGCCCTAGGCCGGCGAGTGAATGTAACAATGGAACATTACACGGTCTCTCTTCTATTCTACTCGTTTGTCAAATAAGCTATAATATTCAGGAAGTCAAGCGTTTACAGCTCGGATGAGTCAAATTGGTGTCGTTGGACCGACTGTCGCATTAAACGTTTAATCTCAACCTTGTTATTGCACATGCACAAACCAGAAATATTTTTCAATGAAATATCGCCGCATAAATATTTTAAAGTCAATAAACGTTTTGATTGTGGACATAAATAACTATCGCGTATTTAGAAGAAATATATGGTATATTATATTGGTAAGCACACGGTATAGTGTGAACAATGAGGAAAGGGATTGTGTGAGGCACTGTACATTTTTGCTGGAGCAACTATTTCAGACGGTAATTAGATTTATGGTTAACCGCCAGATAACAATAAAACAATAAGTAATTCTGACAAAAAACGCACCGTAGCCATTATGTATGGTCTATAGCTACATACATTATGTATAAGATGAAATGGAAATGCCTCCTACTTTGATCTTTAAGTACAAGGCATGTGCACTTTATTTGAAATATCTGGTATAAGCTCACAATAATTAAAAACTTCATGAAATACCTTCTATTTATTTTTTTATTTTTGCAAGGAAAAGAACAGAAATTGCACTGAAAAGTCAATGGCCGACTGCGAGGAGATTCTTCGCAAGTAGAAAAATATATAATATTAAAATAGTTTAAGCAAAGAAAAGAAAAACCTTTGTATAAATATCGTATAACAAGGTGCCATATTAGTACATTACAAGCTAATAAATTAACATAAAATTAATAATCAATAGAAATCTCACCAAGCCACCAAGCGCCAACCCATCTTGGATCACTGTATTTGTAGCCGGGGTCCACCAACGGGTCCACGTACACTCTTGTGCACAGAGCACCCAAGAGAAAGCCAATAGCTGGTCCAATGACTCTCGTTCCGATCGTTATTGCTATGGAAAAGGCATAATTTTGTTAATATTTTCAAAATGTGTAACGAAGAAAAGATACATTATTTAAGACAAATAATTAAATTTGTACAAAGATAGGAACTGTATATAAGCGTTACATCTTCAAATGCATATTAATTATTCACTATCTTAATGTTTACACTTAAAATTATTTTCATGAACATTTGTTAAAATTTATCGCATTGCGTTGAGCATGTCAACACAACCAGACTAGGAAAGCTAATTTTGGAACAGGCGTCATGTCTGAAATCGTCCTTAGAGGAATTAGTTTTGTCTAAGCTTCTTATTGAAGCAGTCGTACGATAAATTTATTACGAACTAATACAATACAAATTCTTTAAATCCATACAAAAGCAATTACAAACATCCTTAGAAATGATAGTGATCGAGAAAAAAAATCGATTCATAATTAGCGAAAATGTAAAATATGTATGTAAAATGTACATACAAAAAATCCTCGTTTTGAAATCGGTCGAATAAAGGAGTCACCGGGGTGAACGACTGGATAAAAGTTGTCCCAGTTTTTGTACTAAATGGAAAGTTATAATAAAAAAAATTACAAACAGCCGCCAAGGGTGAGTGACCGAAAAACAATCGAGTACTTAGGCCCCAAATGTAATCTTTCGGGGAAATCGACGGCTTCGCTTGCCAAAAATCGAATTAAGCGTGTACTGTACACGTACCACAACGAATGCAATATAAAATTTATAATGTTATCGATGCACGTCTCAGTAATGAATAATCGTTCGGCGGAGAACGATTCTCAGTACCTTCTGTTTTAATCGTAATCACTCTTAAACACATGTCACAATATCTAAAATTACATCGACCAATTCATCTCAAGCCGTGATAATCTGATACTTTAATTAAAGCTTTTTTAACTCTTTATCGTATAACTACAGTAAAGCAACTTTGATACAACATTTTTACCGGTTCTGGTGCATCATTAAGAGCTATCACATACGTCTCGGTGTCTATATTAAAGACCATTAGACTTTTTTTCTATTTATCGACTTAAATCAGTACTTGCATGGTATGCAGGTGAAGATGTATTCCAGAGTATCTCATCCAGCAATGAGAATTCATTTATGTAGTTTGATAGATTGATGAGTTATCCAAATCCACAGTGGATGGTCTTTTAAGCTGTTTTGTTTTTTGTCTGCAGCTCAAATGTGAGCCGGTTAGAAGGCACTTCTTTATGAAATTTATATTCTACGCAAGTTGTCGAGACCATCAAAATGATACTAATAAATACTGACCCTTAATTTCCTTTACACTTAACGTATTTGAAAAGGTAAAAAGGTACCCTTTTCAAGATTAACTAATGTTAAAAAAAATTCACTTTTCATTAGGATGGCCACCCAGTGTACTGAAAATCGAATCTAATATATAAATATCTCGTGTCACGGTGTTTGTTGGCGCACTCCTTCAAACGGCCCGACCGATTTTAATGATTATTTTTTGTATATTTGGTAGGTATGAGAATAGGGCGTAAAGTATTATTCACCCTCCTATGCCCACCCCCCATTATTTTAACGCGATTTTAGTACTTTTGTATGAATAAAATCTATACATATAATAAAATTGTAATTAATCTGAATCTGTACATTAAATATTTTTTGGAATTTTTTATTGAAATAGACATTATTATCGATACAGAGGCCGAATTGATAGATTTTAGAATTTTTGTGTGTCTGTCTATCTGTCTGTTACCGCATCACGGAAAACCACTGGAGGGATTTTGATGAAATTTGGTATGACGATAGCTGGTTATCCGGGTCAATATATAGGATACTTTTTACTGCGGGAAAATATCTCATCTCTGACAAGTCGATACTAAACCTTAAAACGTAATTAGGGATGAACCCGAGCAAAGCGAGGACGAAACGAGGGTGAGTCGCTGTATAACATTAAGCCATAGAGTTTTTTTTAGATTGAACGTGGACGTAGCCGCGGGTTCTGCTAGTAAATATTATATAATTTTAAACATAGTAAGAAGAAATAAACGTTCCTTACTCGAAATAAATCTTATACACAGTAAATAAATAACTTTTTGTATAATATGTGTCGTAAATATGATAAATGAACTCACACAGAACGTTAAAATGATTCATAAAAAGCAGACAGATATGTTAATCTTAACATATCTAACGAGCTAAAACATGTCTCATACAAACTATGAAATAAACAACAATTTTACTTCAATACTTAACTAAAGACTATTCAAAATATATACACTTTCGTATTTATAAGTGATAAAATTTCATATTGTACTATTAGTAGTCGTGTTTTAACCATTTATTTTTAGCTCGATTACTACGAGGCTTGTGTTATGGATACCAGATAGTTGATACACTACACAGATATAACTTTAAATACATACATATTATAAATATAAACACCCAAGACTAGAGTACAAACATTCGTGCTCATCACATAAATGAATGCCCAAGCGGGACTTGACCCCGCGAACGCTGGCACAGCAAGTAGGGTCACTACACACTGAACCAAACGTGTTGTCAAACATACGTATGTTACGTGATAGCTTCACCTACTAGTAAGGAACCAATTCATCATTCTTAACCGCAACTATCTATTTAAAAATAAAATGAATTCTTACGGATGAATTAATTACTTTTAAAGCCCTTTTGAAGTAACTCTACTTTATAGTTAAACGTAATTATATACTATACGTCTCTTTCGCCATTAGTGTACACATACATACCCACATGTTGACCATGCGTTAGGGATCACTGGCTCGGGGTATTTTTGTAGGGTCGTAGTTTGTAACCTTTTTATGATTATTTATGTAAACAATTTCAACCGTCTCTATCTTTAATAGGTTGGTACTTACAAAGTTATAATCTAACAGATACATAAAGTTGACATGTCTGTTTGTAATGTTAAAATTACTGTCTTTTACGAAATACATATGAAAGTAGGTAATAAAAAGAAAAAAACCATTATTAAAATTTTTGTCTGTCTGTTTGTTTCGGCTAATCTCTAAATCGGCTGGAACGTTTTTGACGGGATTTTCACTGGCAGATAGCTGATATTATAAGGAGTAATTTAGGCTACTACTATTTTTTTTAAATAAGTGTATCGTGCAAAAAAATTAAAACCCATCAAACTGTGAACAAAATCCGCATACCTAGAGACGCACTCAAGCGAAGCGAGGTTCAGTCGCTAGTACATTCTATAGAATAATAATATTTAACTACGTGGTATAGTAAATACATATATGTAGTATATTGTACATATATGAGGCCTCAATTTTTACTAATACTTGAATCATATTATTACTTAGTAAACTAACTTTATTAGAATAAAGCTTGATAAGTATTTTATCAGCTCATTAGAGTCTAAATTTTGACAAGGGCATGATTTACTTCCCTTTATTGCGATATTTCTTAAAAAATATATAATGCTTTACGATACAAATACGAAACTACAATAAGATGCTGGATGAACTTAAAACCTTATTTAATCCTACTAATATCCTACTAATATTATAAATGCGAAAGTTTTTGAGGATGTATGGATGTCTGGATATATAGACGTTTGTTACTATTTCACGCAAAAACTACTGAATGGATTTTAATGAAACTTCACACTAATATAACTCTTACATTAGAATAACATATAGACTTACTTTTACTACGGAAAAATGTACGGTTCCTGTGGGATATATTTATTTTTGTTTTTCTAGAGGCTAACCCGAGCAAAGCGAAGATGAGCCGCTAGTTGGGCATATTTTTAATATAAACATATCTCTATAAGTACATATATCTAGATGTAAATAAGTAATTGTGTTACTCAAATGAGCTTTAAATTCATGAAATAAATCAAAATTAACTGCCTCTGATGCAAATTTCCAACACATTACCATATTTTCCGCTTGAATAATAAAAAGTCTTACAAATTTTAGCACCGATAACTATAACGCAAAAACAATAAAATTTCGCCGAACCCAAGGATGCCGCGGTCATCGCACTCTAGAGGATAGTTTTGGGAATGATGACTAATTCTGTCTATAAAATATAGTATACAAATGAATATGGGCTTCTCGAAAACCAAATTCACCAACAATCGAATGTGAAGTATTTTTTTTTAATTCTGTGCTCTACATTCCGCCCTTTTCTTTCTTTTTTTAATTTTTTCCATGTCCGAGAGCTCTTACAGTATATCTACATATACATATAATAAAATTGTAACTAAGCCGAATCTGTACATTAGATATTTTTTGGAAAATCTTATTGAGATAAACATTATTATCGATACAGACGCCAAATCTATGTTTTTTTAGAATTTTTGACTGTCTGGCTGTATGTCTGTCTGTTTGTCTGTCTGTTACCGCATCACAGAAAAACCACTGGAGGGAATTTGATGAAATTTGGTATGGTGATAGCTGGTTATCCGGGTCAACATATAGGATATATTTACCGCGGGAAAATATTTCATTTCTGAGAAAAAATGCAAAAACTGCAATGTAAGAGTATAGTAATTGTAAAACCTAAGATTTTGTTTTTGGGTCATCTGAATGCGGGCGGAGCCGCGGGCAATGTTAGTGTACATATATAACTTATTTTGTCGTATCTTCAACATAGCTACTATCTAAACGGATTGAACAACAAAATCTAAAGCAAAACTCTACATTTCTGACTTTTAAATCTAATCTATCGTAATCTAATCTGAAATGAGTAACTGACCTACGCCACATACCGCAAAAATGTTCCGTAATAAGGTTTGCACAAGTGCATTGCACAGGATTTACTTGAGTAATACTAATGTCATATGTAAAACGAATGAACGCCCATATAACGGCTCACGGTTTTGTAAGCTATAACTGTTCAGAAACAGTTAATTTAGCTAATAATGTCGTCCCCGATGTTTTAAGACTTAGTATAAGAATATCAAGTACAAAACGGATGTAAAGAGTTATGACTGGACTTTAAAATAAAAGCAGTACAAAAACTATAAGCGATTATTAGCTGCTAATACTTCTGCTAATAAACTGCTAATATAAACTACTATAAGTATAGGATTTTATTTAATTACGTATGGTGAAATTTAAGTTATATCAACGCAATAATAAATAATAGATTAATTTCAACACAGACGGCAAACAGAAAATATGCATTATGCCAATATTTTTAAAATTTTATTACCTATATTGAAATTGGAGAGATCCACAAAACTTTTGTGTTCACATAAAAATTCCAAGATAAAGAGGTAATTGACAGTTAGCAGAATTCAGTACGGGTTTTTATTTCGCCAAAATTTGTGTCATATAAGAGTTCAAAATGTCCTATGACTAAGAATAATTTTAATTATTAAATTATAGGTATATATGCTTTAAAGTGTAAGCTACTTAATCTCGATACAAAACTATTAGTATTCATAAATATTTTACAATTATCACAGATACGTGTAAAATAACATAAACTTATCTTTAAATAAACATTAAATAGAGTTAACCTTTTAATGACATGCTCAAAGCATGTAGTATGTATATGCAGTATTTTTTATTTTAACTTTTTTATTTAAAAAATACTACGAAATGGTAAATTTCTAAGGACTTTCATCTGTAGGTACAGATTTAACTAAAAATACCCAACGATAAAAAAAGTTTAAATTAGTACACCCGGCTAAATGTTATCTTATCGTACTTAAAATCCAACGATCTCAACAAAATATGCATCTCAATATATACACACAATATTTTTAAGATTTCCTGTATTAGAATATCTTAAATATATTAAATTTTTTATATTTTTTAGACGTTGAAAGTCTAAAAAAACAATATGTACTGCTTTACTTGAAGTCTTTTATAGTTTTACATTAAAAATTCTCTAATAAACGATAAAAGATTTCACACGTTGGTTAAACACTTAATATGTGACACACTCAAGATTCTTCTCGATTTTAAAATACCAATAAAATGGACAAGATGAGCTGAAATGGTCGCATCCCGTCCTCCCGCCCCACTGACACAAATACGCACTTCCTTAGGGCTGTCACGTTTAATTGATAGTCAATAATTCACCTACATTGCTCCATTAATATCTATATGAAACCCCTATAATTCTAAAAATATACGTACAAAAAATAACAAAGTGAAGTTATTATTAAACTTTAGTATAATAATGATTTTTTTTTGTGTTAATGCTCCATTCTCGTATTCTCTTGGAACTAACCCCAATTTGAAAAAAAAAGGTGATATATTATATGGATATCTAACATCCGGGACTCATGGGGACAGAACAAGTCTACATATATAAACAACGCGGTCAGAGCCAGGGACAAAATATAGTTAATTATAAAAGTGTTTATTTTTTTTTTTGTCTTTCATACGGCCGAAAAACCGTAATATCTTTTTTCTCAGCACATTAGTGAAGAACAAAAAAGGTGTAGCTGAGGCTTGAGAGAAACAGGGCTAATATATTTTATTTATAATAATAATACAATTCAATAAATAATTGAGAAAATAAACAAATGTATATTTCTTTTTCAAAAAAAGTTAAAATAGGTATATTAAAGATTGAAAGAGCGCTGAACAGTGTAGATAATATGGGTTAACTTTTAATGGTTGTTTTATCAGTCATTACGACGTCTTATCAACGTATAAACTTAAAAATTCTGTAAAAACCAATATAGACTTTTCAATAACATCCATCTATAAAACAAAATATTTTCAATAATTCACAATATTATTTTAGACAAGCGATTCACCCTCGCTTCGCTCAGATTCGTCCCTAGAAGTCTGCCCGATTTAACATTAAGATTACTGATCCGCTCCCTTCGATAGTAGCATGATTATATAGTATAGCCTACATACAGCCTTCCTCAATAAACGGGCTATCTAATGCAAAAAGAATTTTTCAAATCGGATTAGTTGTTCCTGAGAGTAGCGCGTTCAAACAAAAAAAACTGCTAAATATTATTATAGATAAAAAATAATATTTGATGAACGTATTTATCAGTTAAACAAATCTCAAAATACATTAATAAAGCATATTTACATATAACGTAATCTATGGAAAAAAGAATGGAAAACTATTGGATAAGACAGCGGGGTTCCGATTTCACAACTATTTGAACTCAAACAAGATCATTATTCATTAAAAGTTTACTTATATTATAAAAATTATCATTTAAAAACATAAAAAATTATATATAAAAAGCTTAAATAAAAACTTTAATTAATAAGTTAACACGATCTCTACGTCTAGTAGTTACAAAAACTAAATTTATTGCTTGGCCTTTAACTAATTAAAACCATATAAAACCAAAGTTATTCCAATAAAAGCACAAAAGCAAGGAGTAGTGTCTCTTTTTTTATGTAAAAATATATTTAGACACCCCTGCAGTACAGAAATAGTGCACGTTGCATGCACACAACGCATCTGACACATTTCGTAAACTAGCAGACGCACGCGCGGCAGTAACTTAATCTGTTCTGAATCGTAAACACTTTGTTACAAAACCTTTTGTTTTCCCTTCGACTTCAATACTAAACACGTTAAGTTGTTTATGCTAATATATTATAATATGAATAAAACGTCAACTTGCACGTCTGTTATAAGTTATGTATTTTCAAAACGCTCCATACATACATTTACTGTGATACGAACAATATTTTATTAAGGTTTTCGTAATTCACTCTTATCTGTCTTAACTAAAACTAAACTAGCTAAACTAAAACTAGCGAATTATCCTTATTTTTAATTGCCAGAGCTTATCAAGTATACAAATAAATATATCTATCAATTCGAATAGTTTTAAGCAATCGCTTATCTATAATAGATTTAGTGTCAACGATGGCTTAATGGGGTCAATGAATAAACATAGATTGATTTTAATTGTACATAATATGTATGTATTATTTGTATATTGGGGAAATGAAATATATATATATATATATATATATATATATATATATATATATATATATATATATACCTCGCTTCGCTCGAGTTAGTCCCTAGCTTGCTTCCCAATACAAACTTTCATCCCCATTTTTACATATTAAAGGGATGATTTCCAGGATAAAAAGTATCCTATGTCCTTCCCAGGGTCTCAAACTATCTTCTTACCAAATTTCATCTAAATCGGTTCAGTAGATCCAGATATTACCCTAGTCACAAACTCACAAACTTTACCTCTTTATAATATGAGTATAGATACTATTACTACAGATTACATTACATCGATAGTGATGTAATATCACCCTCACATTTCATCGTATAATTTAAAGAACTTTTTAACTTATAACTTTTAAAAAATAAATATTAATAAGTTGTCTTTTTTGGGGTTTTATTGAGAAGATATAAATCAAACAGTGAAACAGGTTTAAAATTAAAATATAAAACAGAACAAAAGATCCGTTAAAGAATAAAAAAGTAAATAATATTTTTTTACGTTCTATGTCGACACTGTTTATTGCGTAAAAACGTTTATTTCTATATCCAAAAATAGTTATCCTTTTCTCAGTTACTATATTATAAAATCGGTACAAGGCCGATACTCACTTTGGTCATAAAGTCGTTGCTTCAGTGCCAGCGGGGTGACTATCTACAACATTTATCTGAGCTATGCAATTGACACATGTCTGGTAGTAACAAAAACAACACATTTCAGTATAAAAAACAACTAAATTATGATACAAAAATTTGTGTACGACAAAAAGTAGACGAAACACTTTGAATTTTAAATAATTAATTCTATATTATTATAAGTAATACTTTCTTAGATTTACGCGAATATTTGACATTTTGAATAAAACTATCCTTTTGGATTTTTTTTGGGAGTCTCTCCCGTGACCATCCATGACTGCTACAAAGCATTCGATACGTCGGGAACCAAAAACTTAAATAATTCCGGGGAATAAATCAGAAAAGATAGTAGAACCTTAGAATTAATTTTTAATTTAAAACTTCGATGGTCAAATCACTTTAACGGCTATGCCACCCTTCAAATACAAATATAAAAATATATATCGAATGTTGGTATCATTGGCAGATACTTGTCAGCTATCAGAACTAGATTACGCTAGCACTATCACCATGCTGTAACATATTATCCGCGGGCGAATGCAGTGGGTGCATTTAAGTTAATCGATGTACATGTTACTGCAGTTTTGGTGCATTATCTATAATAATTCATGTTCTAACTAAAATTTTACAAAATATATTATATAAAGAATATATGATCAAAGGCGAATCTATTTAACTTTACAAATGAAACGCGCTTTAAGTTTAAGTATTTTATAATTATACATACATACATACATATGTATATATATTCGCTTAAAAAACAATATTTAATGATAAACCGATAGGTTAATTAAATGGTAATCTGCTAACCAATTATTTTAGGATTTATTCCAAAAGGTTACATTAGGAGATTAATATTATAATCTTTTTGAGTGACCTTGTATTGAATGTTTCTCAAATTTACAAAATCAACTACTTTGAGCTTTACTTTGCGATAATGGATTTTAAATAGCACGAATAAAATATATTACACATATAATATTAACAGAAAATATATTGCGGATATCATTAAACATTAGATCATAAAAACGCAGATCAACGCCCTGTAAAGTAGAGTCGCATTAAATAGAAAAAAGCACAAGACTTGATAGAGCTACAAGTATAGTATGCATTTATGCCGCAACGTCCCAATAAATTATGTAAAAACTGCGTTTTTCCGTAATTAATTCAGTCCGTAACTATTATTAATATCCCCTATTGCAATGATAATTTGCTATGTGTAATGTTCTGATAGACGTTTGAACAAGACAAAGTTAAAGGTCGACTCTATCATGAAGCCTTCATAACAATTTTATAATTAATAACAAAAAAATATTTACATATTTCATCTATTAGGCACATATATGTATACTAGCGACTCACCCTCGCTCCGCTCGGGTCCGTCCTGGTGAAAATTTAGGTTTGTATGTATCTTTTAATGCCGAATCATAAAAAAATAAAAAAAAATTGCCCAAAGAATAAAAATTTTTTTTGGGGTGGACCACCCTTATCACTTATGGGTATGAAAAATAGTTTACATCCTATTCTCAGACCTATTGAATATACATAAAAAAATTCTTAAGAATTGATCAAGCTATTTCAGAGGAGTTTTGTTACAAACACTGTGACATGAGAATTTTATATGTATAGTAGATATAAAAATAAGAAGTTTTTGTTAATAATAAATTTTGAATGTTTAATTATCTGTTCAGTCAGAATTAATTCATTATAAAAAATAAATCTACAGTCTTTATCCTTAAAAAAATATTCCTTCTGCACAAACGTTATGACTTCAAATAAAAAAAAAATAGAAGGCAACGATCATATCTCAACATTTTAGCTATCTCAAAAAAGGTCCTTCGTTTATATTAGACGATAATGATACAACTTTTTATATGTTTGCTTTGTTTTTATTATGTAATTTACAATTTCAATGCCAAATTACTTGTTTACAAAGTTTTTTGAATATCATGTGTACTTGTAAGTTATGGGTAAGGTTGCAGTCTAGATATTTGACAAAAAAAAAGTAGAAGCAAATCTCTGCTTAGCAACTGTTTTTTCGTTTTTGATTTATTTATTTAGAAAGAAAATTAAAGCCTCTAACAATAATTTATGCTAATATTTCAAATGCGAAATTTTGTATGTGTGGGTGTGCGTTTGTTTTTACTGACGTTGTAACGGCTGTACTGTTTTCTTGGATTAACACATCGGCTTTTTACGGACGAACAAAGCGAGAGGAGCTCCAGGTGAAAAGTATATCTTATATAACTATATTTTCTCATTATGTTTAATTTAATATTAATATGATAATATTAAATTTATAAATAATAAATTATTTTGAATATCTTTTTTAATATCTGGAACCAATGCCTGTGTTACTTCCATTGTCTTTACATCAAACGGGTTTGGCCAGTCGGGAGAAATTATCATTGCGAGTATTTGGCGTAAATATATTCACCCTCGCTTCATACATTGTTGTAACTGAACGGTTTAAAATAAAAATCCTTCTAATTCCGCGACTGCATAAATTATATGTAATTAAAAATTAAATACTGTAGTAGTAACATATTACCAATGTTTTTATACTTTCTGTGTAAATATATGTCCGTTTCAAAAAATAAGACTTGGGGCAAGAAATAAAGTGAAATAAAAATAACTTAGATTTATCCCTTATCAAAAAAGCTTTATTTATAAGAGAACCAGCAAGTGGAAAATCGTAAATAAATAAACTCGCTTCCTTTACTCTATGTCTCACGCGACATCAAACTAGTTTTTACGTTAAGTTAAAGAACTTTAAATTAATTTAAACACAATATCAACAACTAAAGCGGTGTTGTAATTAAACCTTAGATATTAATTATAAATTAAATAAAAGCACGAATGGTGGAACTTCTACGTGGCGATACATAAGGCAGATACGGTTTTATGCCATTTTATTTAGCAGATAATAAAAGCGGAGACGCGACGAGTAAATCGATATTATCGTAGGGATTCAGGATATCACTAAAGTAAAAGTAACGAGCTTATTCCTGTGAGGACAATTGCCTCTATTAAGCCGCCTTGTGTACATTAAGCTTGTTTACTATATGGATACATTTTATACTTGTGATGTGATACAACATGTGAAAGTTTTCAAAAATAATTTGTTTTCGTTCGACCTATTTTGTTGATCGGTACAAAGTAACAAATTCATAAAACTCACCCATATACAATGGCGATTGTCTGCTGCCCACGTTGTCATCGACATACGGTATACCGAGCGTTGCTATACCGGTCTGTCCCACGCCGACGACCAAGAGACAGATGAACAGCCACGGTATCACCACAGCAGTGATAGAAGATCTCGTGGCCGTACTTCTTGCGTGAGCATCATCACACGTAATCATTGAGGAATTGCCGTCAGCAGAACACACGGGTGCAGCACCAGCTCTGTGCGAATCCAAATGCACATCCATCAACCGTGTCCCGTAAAGGACATGAGGAACCACGCAACCTATGACACCCACCGCAAGCACTAGCATCATGCAGGCTATCCATCTCGGCCGGTGACCGCGACCCGCCAGATACGTTAGAAACAGAGCCGTGCAGATTTGTCCAATTTCAGTGGCAGCCATCAAAGCCCCTGTCGTCTTAGACTCTACCTTAAATAACTTTTCAACAGTTGTCGTCACGCTCACGAAGTACGTTAGGAACATTCCTTGTAAAACCCATCCCGATAAGAATACCAGCATAAACACTCGCGTAGAGTGGAATGCTGTCCGCTGTCTAGATATTTCGGGTGTGGGTATTTTACAGTCAAGCGAGCCATTGTTATTTCCTGTCGCTAATCGTTCTTGTTCTTCTGGTGTGGCTTCAACTCCTTTCATATCGCCGTCTTGGGGCACCGGGTCGGTGGGACCCGCCTCCCCGCCAGCAGTGACAGTCGCGACACCAGGTGCCCTGTGGCAATAAAAAAAACCTCTTAAAACTAAATCCTAAACTTAAAATACTGATATACAAGGACAGCATCATTTGGACTCACGTCATATTTTTTTGGAATGAAATTAATCCCTAGTTATCTACCCTATTGCGTCGTTACTATTAGAAAAAAAAAACAAACAAACGCTCCGTTGCGTCGATTTTAAATAGTTAACGCGATAATCTACTTAAACGTTAAATGAAATCAGCGCGACTGTAGAAGAATAATTACATGATACAAAGAAGCTATACCAAATGTAAACTTTTTAGGTATTTCAAGCTGCGTGCGCGCACCCAGTGCGGCAAAGAGAGACTGCAGCGTGCAATTATACGCGACGCACTACTCTACTGCACCCGCTGCACCCGCCCCTCGGCTTGTTCCCAAAATTTTATTGGTCGCCTATCTGATTTTTTGTGCCACATACAACTTCAACACGACGAAAGCTTCCCCGCACGCCGTCCTCCTCCGCTTATACAACTTGTGTCGGAACGTGCATTAACTAAAGATCTTAAGCTTCACTGTTGCATACATTGACATACAAAGATAATAAAGAAAGATAATGATCGATTTTTAATAAACAACCCATATAATTGTTTATTACTAACTAAAAGATTGCATATGAATTTAATTCCTGTTTGTAATATTTTGAAACATTAAACAATATCAGTCACCGATAAACGAGGAGGATGTGTGCGCAAGTTCGCAATAATACAAGATTGGAATATTAATGAGAATTCGTACGGCTAACTGCACTCGCAGAAGTCACCAATGAGGCCGATGACCACTGGCAACAGACAGTCAGATATAGGTGCTGCACTCACTTGACCGGTTTCCGAAAGTAAACTATTTTACGATAACTCTAATTATCGATAATTAAGTAAGTATACGATAATATTGTCAAGAGATGAGTTTTTTTCACGACTGCTGATAAATGAGACATAGTGGTAACTGCATTCCGAGATAAGAAAACAACTTGTAGAATGTTCGGACTATAATCAAATCCCTATCGCAACGGCGATAACGGGACAGACTATATAGACCAGCTACTTGTGATGTGGGTCACTGGCCTACCAACCTTTAAGAGAGTGCCCTATTTATCATAAGCGACTGCAATAGTCTACAACTGTTGGGGTGTAGGGTGCCTATACTATAAACTCACTCATACTTGTGTTCTAAGAAACAGCATTGAATATTTTAAAAGGAAAATCTTGATCATCTGCCAAATTTAAATATTATATTTATTCAGTCATAAAAATATGATAAAACACTTGGAAAGTAAAATGATAAACGGATCTTGAATGTGTATAATCTCTGATTTTTAATTAACTTTCTGTTTTATGTGACGTAGATAGAAAAAGATACGTAGAATTTAAGTAGAACGCGGTGTAAAATATTATAGTAGCCTTTAGATATATAAACATAACGTTAAACATATATCAGACAACAATAAAACAAACCGGTGTCCGGGTAATCAATCTGATCGCGAGTCGAAGCGGACTCATGTCCTGAACGACGCGGGCGCGGCGTTGGCGAGACACTATTTAATTGGCCAATGTTGTAAGTCAAGCACACAAGTGGCAACTACCATACCTCTACGATCCAGTATGAATTAATAAATCTTAAATTACGATCGAAAGGCAATGAATCACAACCGTTGAAAACGCGAGGTCTATTGTGGCGATTAAATAAAATACCTCCGAACAAAACATTAATAAAAAGATGATTAGTTTATATGAAACGCTCGTGTGTTAAATCAGATGATAAATTATACACGAGGCAGGAAACAAGGTGTTACTGAAACCCGCGTGATGACACTTACGATTCAGTGACATTCCAATAATGAATAATGGTCAAGCGTTCAAGCATATCCTTAACGTCAACCCACATCAAATTCCGTTTTTCCTTAGATTGAATGGAAAACAAAAAGATACAGTCGGGAAGCAAACAAGCCCCATCGTATTCGGAACAAATGTATGAACTCATGCATGTACTTTGAAATTCACATCGAACGCGACGGGCGTCGTAAGACTTTTAAAGACTCGGCAAATGGATAATAAATCAAACCGCAACTCTGTTTGACCCAAAGTGTATTTAACACAATGTAATCGTTATATTAGGTTTAATAAAATCAAATTCATTAGTAATTCATTATTAGAATATTTAACTTCTGTATAACGTAAAGAAAAATATAAAATAGTGTAAATATTTTATACATTATATGAAGACAATATCATCAAAAGTTTGATTAAGGAAACAACTCCTGTACACAGTATACAGATGACATAATTTATGGGATAAATTATATGACTAACTTAAGTCAGCAAAATAATAACTGAAATGTATGAAAAAAAAAACGTTTTAAAAGGTTGCATGCAAGGCAAAGGTTACAAAGGACTAACAAAAACTTTTTAATGAGTTGGGCTTGTTTAACCATACTCAGAGACGAAATAAAACAACATCAATATTTTAAATTAACTTCGACGAAATATAAAATAAGCATGCAAACGTTATTATTTCAATAATAATACTTAGGTATTGTAGGATGAAAAAATCTCGAAGTTACGCTATGGATACATAGAAACAAATACTTTGAACTTTTTCTTTTGAATTATTTTCCGACGTATCAAAATTGACTAACGAATTGGGGCTAATATGCGAGATTTTCTTGTATTTCGTATCGGAGTTTGCACGTTAGTTGGAACTAGACAAATAGGTCTAATCTTAAATCTTCTAATCGTCGTTTATGATGATTATACCATTCTTGAACATGCCTAAGTGAGAGGACAGAGAAGTCAAGGCAAGTGAGCAAGTATGATGCGAAAACCTTTCAAAACATCTGAATCTGTAATCTAGTTAGCAAGCCCTATCAGTACATTATGGGAAGAAGTTTAAGTAAATTCTTACTACTCTTAAAAAAATACATTTTCCCTTGTACCTACTATTGGAGATAAGCTATTGAAACGAAGTGCACTGACTTTCAAGTTTATCTCCATCTGCCGACGATACGAGCGGGCCCGTGGGCAAAATCTAATTAATTATACGTATAAAAATAGGCAGTTGTAGCCCAGTGGTAAAGTACAGTAAAGTAGTATGATATCGCACTCGTTTGGGAAAATAATGAAGCGGGTTCAATCCTCGCATCTCTTATATTTTCATGTATGAATCATTTCTAACATGTTTACCACTTGTTTTACGGTGAAGGAAAATATCGTGAGGAAATCTGCATGTCTGAGAGAACCTAACAAGTTTTCGAAAAATATGTGAAGTCCACCAAACCGCACTTGGCCAGCGTGGTGGAATATAGCCTGATCCTCCTCGCATTGAAGGGAGGCCCGTGTCTAGCAGTGGGACGTCAAAAAGGTCTGAATAATACATACGTATACTCAGACATTTACATGTACTAAAACTTACACATTTATAATATAAATTACCTAATAGATTTGCTCTGTCGAAAGCAAAATAATATCAAAATTGGTTGAGCAACATTAGCAAATTTTATCTAAATAGTATCATTTGGTTGACATACACTAGACAAGAATATATAATATCACATGGGCGTTATCAATATAAGTTTTATGTAAATATCGACATATAAATGATTATACATGACACACTAAGTTTCATTAAATAGATTCAATCTAGTTATTAATTAAAAATTACAGTTAAATACCCTACAATACAATAAATCAGATTATTGCCGTTGTCTAGCGAGGGAAAGAAGAAAAAACGTACTTAGTATAATTGCTGCATTAAATCTGATAAAGTTCATTGGTAACGATATATCATTATACAGGCCGTTACATTAATGGTCATGCAAGCAATAAACTTCAATTGCATTCCGACATAATAAAAACTAATAAAGACTCCGGGAGCTACTTAATGTTTTACGATCGCTGGGCACCGGTTGTGACATGGTTTTCAATTTTGAGACCACGCTTACTTTTCTCACTTCACTTTCCATACTATACTATATTGGATCTTTTGTATTTTATGATGTAAACATCCGCAGATAAACGGTATACTACTAAAATAATCGATCTGTTTTATGCTATTAACGAAGAACTAATGAGAGACTTTGTATAAGATATTTTATGGTTACAGCCAACTAACCTTTCTGTTGAAGGCTGGTTTCCTGGCTTCGATTTTCGTGTTCTACAACAAATATTTGTTAAAGGGATCTTAGGGATCAACCTGAACAGAGAAAGCAAGTTACTGCTTGTATAATGTTTTTAAAAGAAGATATTTTAGTTTTTACAAACGTTGTGACATGTGGCCAATAGATATAAACTTTTCGTCGTTAAAGTTATACACATGAACTTATATTTCGATACGTAAATGCGATATCTACAATTGGGCCAAGGAACTGGATTCAAACTAAATATCTCCTCGACTATACCGAACGCGTATTATATGTACGAACTCTACATTTTTTGTATAAATTAAAAACTTCATATTTTTAGATGTATTCCAATTTAATATATAATTTTACTAGCGACTCACCCTCGCTTCGCTCGGGTTCGTCCCTACGTTGGTTCCCCGTGCAAACTTTTATCCCCATTTTCACCCCCTTATGGGATGATTTCCAGGATAAAAGCTATCCTATGTCCTTCCCAGAGTCTCAAAATATATACTTACCAAATTTCATCTAAATCGGTTCAGTAGTTTCGGAACCTATTCGGTACAAGCAAACAAACAACAAAAAATCAAATCTTTCCTCTTTATAATATTAGTATAGATGGGTAGATACCGTCTGTATCAACTACGAGTATATAATAACTTTTGAAACGTCTAAAGCTTTAGTCTCTCTCGTGACCATAATTTCTGTGAAACAAAAACCTAAATAATAAATACCGAAAAGCTAGTATTATTTAAATTAACAGGTCAATATGCAGCCTCTTTAAGTTTATAGATTAATTATACATACATGTTTGTTTTACACTTTGGCCGAATTCATTAACCTTCAATAAATAACGATTTAGATATTAGAGACAACAGAATAAACAAAAAAACAATGTCAAATTAAGCCTAGCTATTGCGCTTATATTTTGTAACCAGATGTTAATAATATCTTTTATTTTAATGGTGTTCAGTGACAAACGAGCAGACAGATCACCCGATGGAAAGCAATACGTGTCGCCCTGGTATGGGCCTACGGTTTATGTACTTAGGTTTTATGTAACAAAAATGCAGAACCGCAGGTACGTTGTCACTGTGAGTACTAAGATGATATGCCTTTTGTCTGTAATTGCGTTGGCTACCTTATCTTTCAAACCGGAACACAACAATGTAATCATTATTGCTTGGCGGAAGAAATAGATAAGGAGGTGGTACCCATCCAGTAGGACTCCTCAGGCTTGACAGAGTCCTACCACCGGTAAAATATCTGGTTACAAAAACCTTACACCACTTATAATTTAGATTTAGTGTTTGTTGCTCATGTTTTTATCTTACACGCAGCGTCGCATCGGTGTAACGGAAATATGTAATTTTTTGTTTATGTGACATGGTTTTTTTTTTATCCTGATGCATTAATAACAAACCCGGTTCTCATGATATAAGAATCTAGACAAAAAATACTTACGGTGCTAGTAGACTATAATTAATTGGTCTCTGGGGAATGTCTGACTAACACTAATACTTCATAGTTCACGACGCGACGTCACGTCCTATATCGAGTAAATGTTTGTATTGACAATGAATATATATCAACGTGGTTTAAAATATAAACAAAGCTCCACCGATGAAAAGTAGAAATAGACTCACCATGCTCTCTCTATCACCGTAGAGCCAGGTAAGTAGAGTAAAGCTAAAAAAGAGAAATATAAAGAGCAGTACGTAAAAATCACTACAATATGATTGTTTTATAGAAAGAATTTTAGCTAAGAAGCCAGATTAAACATTAGAGCACTACTGAAATCCTTTAAAATAAATAAAGCGAGCAATTATTATTATAAAAAAGATATAGATACAAGAGCATAGTACAAAAAGCACCTAATTGAATATTTACATAAATAACATAGCGTAGAAAAACGAGTTTAACTCATTCAAAGTTGCCGCTTTTAATATTATATTACATTATTCTGAGAAATTCAGATAATTTGGTAACCAAAAATATATAAGGTAAGGTAGCAAAAACTCTGTACCAATATTAATAAAAACATCAAATTAATTTTGTTTATACATGAAACATAATATCTTCGAAAAGAGTATGAAGAGCGTGTCCAGTATTCATTAAAATGCATTACGCAATTATTTTGAACATTGTGAGTTAATTATACGACGCGACACAACGTTTAATTAACAATTAGCATTTAAAAACGCTTGATTCCTTGCAAATTCTTAGAAATAGGTTCCTATATATTACGACACACTACAGCAAGTCCAAACAGTCGAATTGGTTGAAATCTTTAAATAAATGACAAATTTTTTAAACAAAAGTATTATTTATCTTATACTATACTTAAAGGAGCAATAAATATATATATATATATATTTATACATATACATATATTTGTAATCGCGTTCTCGAAAGCGACCGTAACGATTTTGATGAGTTGATGGTTTATAGGGAAGAAAAATCGATCTAGCTAGGTCTCATATCTAGGAAAATTCATTTTCTCCGTATTTTAACGCAAAAAGTTTTACCCGCGCAATAATGTTCGTAATTTCGTTGCATTTCGTATGAGAATAGCCTAATGATTAAAGCGTTCTCCTACTACACCGAAGGTCAGAAATTTCTATTTTTACTTTTATTCTTATAAATAAATGAGCCATATTAAATTGAGCAATTCTTGTATATATGTATATTTGTTTCGTGTATCTCGAAAACGGGTCAAACGATTTGGATCAAATTATGTATTTAGATAAGATTTTCAGCCATTTCAGAGATTAGCCGGAACAAACAGACAGACAGACAGATAAAAATGGTTAAAAAAAATATTTTGGTATATGTACCGTGTATACATCCATATCCATTTAGTAAAAAGCTGATATTTTGACATTACAAACAGACACTTCAATTTTATTTATCTGTATAGACTATAGATTATATTAATAGTAAAAAACGATGCGTAAACTGCATTAGTAGGTGACATAACTAAAACACTACGAAAATAACTGTATTTTTTGTATGTATGTATTTTTTGTTTCGTGTATCTCGAAAACGGGTCAAACGATTTGGATCAAATTAAGTATTAAGATAAGGTTTTGCTTTCTTTTTTTTTTAGTTTATCTATATAGGTAGGTGTATTTTCAAAAAGAAAAGCAAATTTATGACTTCTCTGAAAAACAAAAAAAAATGCCGAACGAAACTCGGTCGCCCAGGTACCTACTTAAAGTAAAAACTTAAGTATAAAATAACATAATTGCATTTTGTTTAGAGACAATTCTTAATGTTATATACGTATATATAATAATATTGTAACTAAGTCGAATCTGTACATTAAATGTTTTTTGGAAATTCTAATTGAAATAGACATTATTATCGATACAGAGTCTGATTGTATAGTTTTTAGAATTTTTGTGTCTGTCTGTTGCCGCATCATGAGAAAACCACTGGACAGATTTAGATGAAATTTGGTATAATAATAGCTGGTTATCCGAGTCAACATATACTTTTTACCGCGGGTTTTATTTTAAATATCTAATTTCTGAGAAAACATACAAGAACTGCAATGTAAGGGTATACTAATATGTAAAACCTAAGAATTTGGTTCTTAGCCATCTGAACGCGGGCGAAGCCGCGGGCAATGCTAGTTAGATATAAAACGCTACGAAATTATCATTAATTCAAAGCGAAAATATACAGTTCAAAAATTTTCTAACGTTAATAGATCAAGAATATATGGGTAGATATAATAAATACACAAATTATAAATTTTAAAAATTTATTAAAAAGACGACGGAGAGTTGTTTCGACTGCGATTTTGATAACAAGTTTGACAACTTTTACGTATCTCTAAACATCGTTAGTGTTTTAAATATAAAAATATCTAAAAAAACAGACATTTTAAAATATTAAAAGTATTATATAATATCATGCAGTTTAAAGATCATCCGAAGAACCAAATTTAAATAATATAAATAAATCATAATAATGTCCTCCTGACCGATTTCGGCCACGGCGGCCAGTCTCACTGAGACCAGTTAGATACGCAGGAGATATTAGTTCGAGTGTACGCGGAGACACAAGTGCACTCTCTATTCCTGTCACTCTCATACTCCGGTGGGACGACACGAGTGACGAGACACTACCAGTGAGAGTTAAGGCGCAGGACCGACGCGACTACTTTACTTGCTCTCCGAGGCAAAGGAATTTTAATAAAATACTCATGTCACTTCAGAGATTAAGTAAACTGAAGAGAACGCTAAAGCTTAAGAAATTATTTTCTTTCAAACTGTTTTTACTATCTAATTTTTTGATAGTATATCCATACGAATATATTTAATATTATAAATGTGAAAGTGTATTTGTTTGTTTGTCCTTCTTTCACGTCGAAATGGAATTTGTCGAATTTATGTGGAGATAGTTGGAGGGCTGAAGAGTAATATAGGCTACTTTTTACCGCGGAAGATTATCTCATTACCACGAGAAAACACATTATAATAAAACCCAAAAAATATTGGTGATCAAATTACTTGAAACTTAATATTAATGTTCTTCAATACAGCATTTTTAGCATTGTATGAAACCTACCTTTTTAGATTTTTTTTTCGTAGTTTTAGCGCGAACGAAACCGCGGTTTCTGCTAGTATATATATATATATTGTTGCAACTAAAAGTTTTATAAGGAATATTATACACATTCTACTATTTTATTTATTTTCCCAGTATTGAAATGGTTGCTTTGAAATATAAGACTTAAAAATCTACCCAGAAGACGTTAGTAAATGATTTTAAATAAATATGTAAAAAACAGTTACAACGGTTATCTTATAAAATGTTAGACAGTTATTAAGTTGTTTACAAACAACAAACTGATAAAAAATATAGTGGCATTTAACATTATTTGAAAGTGAACTTAAAAAAACAGTATTAAATACACCTGATTGTATATTATAATATATATACTGTTTATACCTGATTGTATATATATATATATATATATATATATATATATATATATATATATATACTGATGTATATTAAAACTACACTACACGTATTAGCTTGCCTGTACCCTAGTTCTTAATAAAAATATTCTTAAGACAAATTCTCTTTTCAAGTTCAAATTATTTTGAACTCGTGACATGTCTGTACATGTCTAGTGAACAGTCAAGTATATCGACTGTCTCGATGTTTTATTAGTCGTTATCCCAAGCGCCACGGATTCTGAAATGTATGACAAGGACACAGGGCGACAATAAGGCACATTGACACATTTACTCATTGGTTGGTTAAAATACGTACCTACTTAAAGAATTTAATACGAATTAAGATTGACAAATAATAGTTATGAAAGCCAATTTAAATTAAACATACATTGGATTTTTTATTTATGTTAGAGAAAATACACAATGACACTTAATACAACCAAGCTATTAATAGCATATTAATAACTAACGACTCATCCTAGCTCCTAGCTAGGGTTCGCCCCTGATTAAAAAAATGGGGGGTGGAGTAGGAGGCTGAAAAATACTTCACGACCTAGAAAATATACAAAAAAAATTAATTAAAATCGGTCGAGCCGTTTCAGAGGAATGCGATTACAATGTGATATAAAAAATTTATATATTAAACTAGCGACTCACTCTCGCTTCGCTCGGGTTCGTTCCTAGGATATGTATACAACTTCCCTATTTGAATCGCATATTATAATTTTTTGTATTGGTTTTTTTTCGTGGGAACCTATTTTTTTTCTAAAATAAAAGTAGCATAAGGTTACTCCTTATTAAATCAGCTATCTGCCAGTGAAAGTCCCGTCAAAATTAGACCAGCCATTTCAGAGATTAGCCGGAACAAACAGACAGACAAAAATTGTAAAAAAAATTATTTTGGTATATGTACCGTGTATACATCCATATCCATTTAGTAAAAAACTGATATTTTAACATTACAAACTGACACTTCAATTTTATTTATCTGTATAGACTATAGATTATATTAATAGTAAAAACGATGCGTAAACTGCATTAGTAGGTGACATAACTAAAACACTACGAAAATAACTGTAGTTCTGTACATTAAAAATGTTTTATTATGTTTGCGTATAACAGATGTCAAAGGTCCAATTTTATGAGTCCATAAGCACATGAGGTGAACAATCCAATATTTAAATGTTTTCATTTCGATAAGTTAAAAAATCATAATTAGCATATAGAAATCTTTTATCTTGCAGTCCTAAATAAACTGAGTGCCTTAATTGGGTGACAGTTACGTACTTATGTAAATGAAATGTATGAAAGCTGAACAAGAAATGAAGTCATTTTAATAGCTTTTATATTATAACCACAAGCAATTTCCCTTTTAATTAATAGACAAACTTGATTGCAGCCAGTATTTTACGTCCAAATCGCGTGATTGCCTTCAAACTTGCAAATGAGTCTAGTACCAGTGGTTATGAATGCAGCAGTTGTACAACCAAGTTATCTACTTAAAATTCAATTATAATAATTAATTTATCTGCGATTTGCATTCATGATAGCAATCTAGCTCTGGCACTATCAATACGTAATACCAGATTCGATTGATAACAATATTAATCTCGCTGAAGCAAATAACGTGCAAATATATCGCATTGAGACTTACATAACAAAAATTACTTATTTAAAAATAATTTAAGTTTTATATGGGGTCTACAATAAATTGTTAAGAGTTCGTGGTACCCATAGAGTTCAGAGTATCTCTAATGTAAAACAAAGTTGAAACACAGCATCCTTCTCATCTATACTAATATTATAGAGCCCGAGTCTGTTTATTTGAACGCTCTAATCTCAGGAACATATATATATATGTCATCATGCTACTATCCAAGGGGGCGGAGCAGTAGTATAATATATAGCCTATCTATTCCATACTAAACGTTTAAACGTACCTAGGGGCGTACTAGGGTGAGCCGCTAGTGTATATATAAAGTGTTAAAAATATACTTACTATGCAATTTAATTCTTATAAAAAATAAGATACTGTATGTAATAAACAACGAGCTTCAGTGTATGCAAGAGTCCAATCCGTATAAATTAAAGATAAATAAAATAAAGTTCTCCACCACAATAAAACAGCGTGCATTGAATCAGAATCGAAACTTAATAAGGGAAGATAAAAAATAAATAAAAGTAAGTTTAAGACGAATAATTCAGGTCCAAAGACATTTGCGTGAAACAAATCCTTCGAAGACGTGCATAAACCAAGACTTGACAGCAGACGCCCTGCGGCGTTATGTACTGACAAGAGATATGTACTTTTAAGATTCAGGAGGGAAGATTACATTGAAACTGGTAGAAATTATACATATTTTTTAATTCTTACTACGTAATACTTTATTAGATTTACGCGAATAATTGACATTTTAAATAAAACTATCCTTTCGGATTATTTCGCGAATTTGTTTTGATTTGTGGAGTCTCTCCCGTGACCATGAGTGCTGTAAAGCACACGAAACGTCGAGAACCAAATATCAAAATAAATCCGCGACATAATCCGAAAAGATAGTTTTATTTAAAATGTTCTTAGTACTTAATTATGTTAGAATAGCAAATGTAAACCACAAACACAATCGTATTTTGTAGTACACATATGATAACCGATCTCCGTATTCTAACAGGACAAGTTTTCCTTAGACAGTTCATCTTGCACAACGTGACATAATCAAGCCTTGACATTGTTGAACTCATACGTTAAGCGCGTGCCAAAGCCATTGCAGGTACCACACTAATATATATTCATTGTACCTAACATTGTTGGCTAGCGCCCCTATGAATAGACTAACCTATGATTTATAACCGTTAATTAATTAGAACAGCACTTATTTTAACTAATGCGAGATTATATTTAAATAGAATCAGCACTTCTAGAGTTCAAATCAATAATGGAAAAGTACACCGAAATAAACCGAGCAAGGTCGTTTAACAAATCACTAGTTCTGCCAATTTGACACCACTCACCTCCGCTTATTGGACAAAGTGGAACGTGTAAATGAAGAAACTATATTAGCCCGCAACCGTTTAACAGCCATCGGTAATGATGAAACAGATGTCATATTTGAAGGTAATATTCATTGTAAATTTATATGGCGATTGAAGTACTTTTTATTTTATGAAGGTATATCTTACATGTTAATCTAATATATAAATATCTCGTGTCACGGTGTTTGTGGCCGCACTCGTCGAAACGGCTCGACCGATTTTAATTATATTTTTTTTTATTTGGTATTTATTTGGTAGGTATGAGAATAGGTCGTAAAGTATAAGTATTTTTCACGCTCCTACCCCCCCCCACCCCCCCCCCCCCCCCTCCTCATTTTTAATCACAATTTTAGTATTTTTATATGACGAAGCGAGGAAGAGTTGCAATTATACCTATAACATAAAGCAAAAGAGTTTTTTTTTTGTAGATTACACGCGGGCGAAGCCGCGGGTTCTGCTAATAATAATATCATATTACACATATTGATTTAACGACACGCAGTGAGATATAAAGTCGAGTGAATATCAAACAAACTTAAATGTATCACCAACCAACCACACAAAAAATCACACGTGGGTGAAAGTGATATAGCAACTGTCATGAAATTCTGGCGATAGGGGCGTAGAGTCCTAATAATGTAATTGTATCAGAACGCCTCCTTACCATCTGGTAGGATTTGCATACAACAATCGCCTGAATTCACATGGAGAAATCTTGACATACAACTTTTTAAGACTCTGCAAGCATTGTGTACTTAACAAAGCTGTTTCCATTTTCCATTTAAGCAAAGTGAATATTTTAGGGTCAATGTACGGATGGTAAGACCGAGTGAATCGATAACTGGTACTTGTCGTGATATTATTAAATTGTGGTACTTCGATCGCTGTGTAATAAATTATGTTCTAAAATCGATGCGATTTTATTGATACACTAAAATATCTTGTTGTCGCATCCTTATATATAAATGTGGTACATATTTGCAAAATATAAACACATTTTATGGTTAGTATAAATTTCTCAGAGATGAGATATATTTTTTCCGCAGTAAAAAGTATTCCATATGTTGGCCCGGATAACCAGCTATCATCATACCAAATTTCATCAAAATCTGTCCAGTGGTAAAAACTATAGCTAAAAACTATAGGTTCGGCCTCTGTATCGATAACATTGATTATTTCAATACGATTTTCCAAAAAATATTTAATATACACATTAGACTCAGTTAGAATTTTATTATATGTATAGATTATTAATCATATTTTAAATTCATTACATATACTTATTACTTACGCTAATTAGGGTATATAAACAAAATGTGCAAAAAGTACAGATGATACTTAATTAATAAACAAGACACGCACGCGCTGAATGAAGTGGGTGAGGGCCAATGGTAAGAAACCTCATTGAAAATTAATCCTCAAAGAACGTCTCTTGAAAACCTTTTATTTACATGTTTATATGGATATGCATTATATTAATCAGAAACAATTATATTTCTACAAAAAACATTTCAGTAATTAACTTAAAAGCTTCTGTAATCAAAATCAATACATCGCAACTACGTGGTCTAATAAAAACTTAAAAAAAATTTATTAAAAACTGACTTCAAAAAAAACACTAAATAGTAAAAAATAACAGATTGGTAAAATAAGAAGAAGCTATTTTAAAAATTCAGTTGGTCAAAAATCAATCATCTTAGGGGCGGATTTTTTTCAGATTTAAATGGGACCATTTCGGAATAAACCTCTTTCGAATAAAAAACAATTTTGCAAATCCCTCTATATATGACGGAGTTATGCCCGAACATACATAAAAAATATAAACATCAGAATAGCTGAGAACCTTCTTTTTTAAAGTCAGTTTAAAATAAAAAATGTAGACTTGCAACGAATATTCGGCTATTATTCGGTATTCGGCCTATGCGGCCACTTTTATGCTATTCGGCCGAATACCTAATACTTAAGTAATATTACTTTGATATGTGTATGTGTATGTAATCAAATAATAATAGGGAATATGCGTGTGATTTAAAGAAAGGTGAAATATTTTTTTATAAACTATTGCTTTTGAATTAAGCCTATATTGATATTTTTAATGTGATTTATTTTTAATTAAGAAAATAATTATTAAAAAGTGCAAAAGCAGGTGGGAAATTCAAAGTAGTTGAAACGCAACGCCATAGGGCAGACCGAATACGACCTCAGAGTATATCATAACAGATCAATTAGCAATTTTGTCGCTTACAATATGAGTCGTCATTTCTCAGTGTATATCATACTGTGACGTCACGCCAAGCGCGCGAAATGGCGAGCGCTTAAAGTATTCGTAACAGTATGATATTTAAAAAAACTAATTTTTTGTTTTTTGGATCTGGATATTTTTTACAATTATATAACGATGTAAGCTATTATATAAAAACAAATAAAAAATCATGCATATTTTCTATTGGTGAAATGAAAATATTGATTTATTTCAAAATAATATATTTTTCTTATAATAATCATTAAAGTAGTCATAGGTACATAATCACCTTCCTTATTACAAAAATTAACAAAAAAACTATCAAATAAATGTCTATGCACTTGTATTATCATAATTAAAATTTAGAAGTGCAAAATGATGATGCAAAGAAGATAATTTTTCTGCATTTTCGGACAGTAGTTTACTCCTAGACAATCTCAGAATCAGAGAAAAGACACTCTGAATAAATACTACTTCCTGGCGCCAAACAAGAAACAAACACATACTTTTGTCTTAGATTATTTATATGAATAATCTAAGACTTTTTCCTAATACTCGGCTATTCGGCCAGAAAGCTCGCCGAATATTCGGTATTCGGCGCTAATAAAACGATAAACTCGAAGAAGATATTGTGACGCTATATTCTCAAGACATACGGTTAAGGGATTAAAAAAATAAAATATATATATATGCTAACCTAGTCTAAGATCCTTTATAAACAACTTTCACAAACTTCCGACACAACGCGTTAAACAAAAAGGAAACGACTTTGAAGTCCACTCAACACGTACCTAATGGACCGGAGCGAGTATAAAGATAAACAACCTTAACTCACCTTTATACAGGATACTGCTTTAACGATCGAGAGTTAGTTTTTTTAAGAGACACCGTTCTATGTACACGTGTGTATAAAATGAAACTGGTTCTTGTATTAATGTTTTGTTTAACATTAAATTATTTTAAAAGTTTATAACTTTGAATATAATAATTCATAATCGATCGATCGGTCAGTCGACCAGTAGTTGATGTGATATTGAAGTTTTGGATAAACAATAGGTTACTAGAGAAAAGGCAAGTTTTTTTAGTTACGTCTAAACTCTAAGTAAACTTACACGTGTAATATATTAACACGGTAAATATTTTTATTGTGTATTCTATAATGCCATTTTAGTTTAAATTACTAAAATTTTATTATTTAAAATATTAAAACAGTATTTGTGAGGTAAACAATAATAACAGTATAATTCTACTTCTACTTCAGTTACAAAATAAATTCAATTTAAAAAAAATAACTTAGTCTCATATCAAACAATGGTAGAAATGAAAAAGTCATAGCTGCTCTAGTTCAAATGTTTGGGTCAGGCATTATCTATAGTAGACAAATTGTAAACACTTTTCACTCGCCAGTCACGATTGTGCGTTATCTTTCATTTCTAAAATGAATTCTTAGTAACAACTGAACGAGAGAATGAAAAAAAACAATAACAACCAACTAACTTCTTAAATTTCTTGAGGTTATATCCCTAAACTGTGGAAGATTAAAGCACTTATTGTACAACTTGGCTGATAGCTGCAGCTTCAATATAAAGTATTGTCGCCACGCCTTAGATAATAATCGCTTCACTAAGCGATCACAATAATAATAAGCGTGTTCGTGCTTCGGTTAGAACGTTAACTGTCAGTCTTAGTTGTTATCGATTGATAGCAACCGTTAATCCAAGTCATAGCCCCTTAAGTGACTTAACTAAGTCTTATGATGCCACCAATACGACACGTTTGGCTCAATTTGTAGTGACCCTACTTGCTGTGCCCCTGGTCGCGGGTTTGAGTCCCCCTGGAGGGGACGAATGTTTGTACTCCAGTCATGGGTGTTTATATTTATTTATAATATGTACGTATTTAAAGTTATGTGTAGTACATAAACTATCTGGTATCCATAACACAATTCTCGTAGCTTACCATGGAAATAGATGGTGCTGTGTGTTAATATCCCGACATATTTATTTAATACTGTAATAATAAGTAAATATATAACGACCTCTACATATAACGAATCTACATACTTACTGAAATTCCATCCATGGCGAACAATTTCAGTTAGGTTTCATCGTGGGAAACTAGTGTCCAAATATGTATGCATACGTGCACGATCCATCACTGCGTCACCACTCCAATGTGGCGGTAAACCATGTGTATTAACACCCCAGTCAGGGGTGTTACTAATAACTTCCTGTCTTACTTTCAGAAAGCCCTAACAACTCATATATACCTAACAGGACTTCAACCTAAGGTCTCATAATCTGTAGCAACTTAGCCTCAAGATCAACGAGACCAAATAATCCAATACTTTCGTATAATACTTTCTTAGATTTACGCATGGTATTTTATTTCAAATACCAAATAATCTTTTAGTCGATGACATAGGTTACTTGTGACTGGGTGGCACAGATTCAACGTCAGATCTCATTGATTCGATTTTATACAAGGACGTTTTTATCTCAACCTGGTTAAGATAAACAACGATGGTCGGCGCTAAACCCACGTAGTGGTTATTAGAAAAAAAATAAGCATACCCCTTTTTGTCTCTATCTAGCTAAGAAAATTAAAAAGAAAAAAAGGGTCAGTATTCCAATGTGGAATATACGCGATAAGTTTCCAAACTAAATGCATTTTTGTATGTATAATGGAGTAAATCTACTAAAACTTTTTTTAAGTGTCTTTTGTTTTATAAATGTGAAAGTTTAGATGTTTGGATGAATATTTTTCTAGAGGCGAACTCGAGCGAAGCTAGGATAATCCGCTAGTTAAATATAAGTGAAGATGTAAGAGATCTGTAAAATGTATCAATAAATATGAAAGCCGATTCTTTTTTCTTGCCTGCAAGAAATCAACAAACATGAAAAGCTCATTGGATGATGTTAACGACAATCGTTACCAAACGCACCTAACATTAGATATTTTTAACGAAATCATTATAGATGCACGGACAAAATTTTCTAATCGCCCAGAAGCCACTGGACTTGAAAAGCTGAAACTTCCTATATCACAGTAAATAGCCTAATAGTATTATAAGAAAAGGAAAGAAAAGACATGGAAACTGCAGCAAGTATGTATGTATGTGTAATACAAACTTAAAAAAGTAATAGTAAATAAAATTTTATATATTGATATATATTAAGTACATTATTTACTATTTTTAATTATTTATTATTTAAGTTGTCCGTGCCTCTAAAAGGTACCATGCTAAAGTATTACATCCGTAGAATGTGCCAGTAGACAATTTATATCTTACATTCGAAATTGAAGAAAGGCGTGAGGAACTTCATTCCTAACGGGGGTCCCCCAGCAGCTAATATAATTCCTAGTACCTGGGCGACCGAGCTTCGCTCTGAGTTCTTTTTGCTATATCTTATTTTTTAGATCAAAAAAAAACAAAAACTTGAAAAAAAAAAAGTAAAAGCTTTGTATCCGACCGGGATTCAAACCCGGACACCTGTGATTGTCAATCTTGCGTCATGGCCGCTTGAACTTAGCGACCATACTTTGCGTGGGGACAGAAAACCCAGTTTTTCCAGACATTAAACTAATCTAGATTGATTTTTCGCCCCCGAAAACCTCCACATACCAAATTTCTGCGAAATCGCTGGAACCGTTTCCAGATCGCCGGTACAAATAAATATACAAGAATTTCTTGTTAAAACATATTAGATTATTCTAAGGCCATATTAACTTGATATTTATTACATATAACTAAAATAAAATATTAAAACTAAAAGTTAATATTATATTGATATGCTTGATGCTCTTTGGCAAAATTAACTCATCACGTACATTGGCGTTTTAAAAAAATCCGTTAAGGGCCAAACTTATCTTAAGTTTAGGGAAGTATTGAATTAAAAAAAATAGTCAAGCGAAGACGGGAAAAGCTCCTAAAAATATTATACACGTAAATAACTAAATTTATTTATCTAAATGTAAAGGCAACAAACTAAGTACATAGCAGTCATATAAATGAAAATAAAAACATTAAAAAAAACACATTATATAAAAAAAATTAGTCTTGCAAATCCTTAGCTCACAAGTACGAAGCAGGTATTTATTAAAAGCTAAAAGAGCTTCTCGTATTATCAACACTGTTTTGAATTATAGATGACGGAGTTGAACGACTGGTTCAAACTACGCATTAAATGTGCAAAAAATACCTGGCTTGCTCTTAATAAATAAAAGTACAAGTTTATAATTGAAATTAAATATATATGTATTCACCCCTTTTTAACGTCTCACTGCTGGGCACGGGCCTCCCTTTAATACGAGGGAGATCAGTCCACAGTCCACCACGCTGGCCAAGTGTGGGTTGGCGGACTTCACAAGTCTTTCGAAAACTTACTAGGTCTTCTCAGACATGCAACGGTGAAGGAAAACATCGTGAGGAAAACCCATCACGATGTCTACCTTCACCGTAAGACAAATGGTAATCATGTTAAAAATGATTCGCACGCGAAAATATTATATAGAGATGTGATATAGAGATTTTAAATAAAAACCGGGAAATTAAATATGATAAGATATTTCTAGACCACGAACCTACTACTACTTTCTACCACATATTAAGCTGCCAGACCATAACAGTTACTATCGATTTTAATTTACAATACAAATGTTAAATGTATTCGTAATATGACCGCATACATTCCAAACATCTCTTATATAACTTTAAAACAGCTCATTCTTATCTCATTTATATTCATTACGATATTTATAAATATCGCTAAAGAAAAAGCTCTAGCTTTATGAATTCTAAAAGGGAACTTTGTTGACAAACTTCAAACTCGTATACGTATGTAAAGAAATTATGTACTTTACACCTCAACTTCTCCCGCATGATGACATAAAAATAGTCCGAATTTAGTTCAAGATAAAGTAATATTTTATTAGACAAAAAAATATTTAATTTGATTTAGTAATCCCATTAATTATATCCCTACATACATATGCACATGTAGCGGCTCACTCCCACTTTGCTCCAGTTCGCCTCTAGAAAAACAAAATACGAATCTATCCCACGGGAACCGTACATTTTAGCGGGATAAAAAGTAACCTATGTGCTATTCCAGACTATATATGTATCTCTGTGCCAAATGTCATCCAGATCCGTCCAGCCGTTCTGGCGTGATTGAGTAACAAACGTCCATCCAAATATCTAAACTTTCACATTTATAATATTAGTAAGACAGACTAAATTAAAGACCAAATATGAGATATGCTAACGTTAATCTTGTGATTTAAAAAATATAGGAAAAATTATAATTTGAATAACAATTTAAGAATGAACAAAAAATAATACAGTTGTAACCATAAAATTGTTAAAAAGCTAAAAATGTATGGAACTAAAATTAAATTGATGTATTTAACAACAAACCATTGATATATGTACGTATGTAAGTATTAAAGGGCACGGAAGCTATTTTAACTCTTGTACATGACTAAATTTACGATGACAAGAAATTACTGAATTTCCTTTGCTTTATTTTCAACATGCACCGTCTGTAAAGGTTATGAATAGTTATTTATTGTAAATATATTCATACGATCAATTATAATAACAACTTTAACAACAATTAATTTTTTTTATGAATTTATCGTAATAATTATTGCTTTTGACACTGTCTATTTGTTATTAAATGACTGAAAAAAAATATGTTTATATTACATATCGGTATATTTTTTTTATATGTAATTGTATAACTGGCACAGATATACATAATTATGTTCATAGATTCATTGAGAAAAAAAATCATAAGCAATTAATTATCTACTCGCCCCAGCTTCACACAGATTTTTTTATTTTTTTTAGCCGACTACGTGGAAACGTAAAGGAGGGTTGTGTTTTTGGCCTGTGTGTGTAATCTTTTATTTGCCCCATTTAGGGGGTAGATTCTAGTGTACCATATTTATTATTATATAAGAAACTCCTGTGCAAAATTTTTAACTTCTGGCAGACACACCGGTTTAGGTGAACTATATCCTATGTGTTAAGAGTTTAATTGAGCACATCTATACGAGTACATATAATATTAAAATAGTAAATTCGCGAAATCTTTACATGAAATATTTTTTTACAAACAATGACTGTAACGTATTGTGTACAGAATGTAGGTCTACATCTAAAACAAGTTATTAAAAATTTGTCTGTATGTCTGTTTGTCTGTTTGGGTGTGCGCGTTTCACACAAAAATTACTAATCCTAAAAAAATATAAATTTTAAAAAGGCCTACAAAAAAGTCCGCAATAGCACATGTCTATCCCCTAAGATACACTCACAATAACTATTTATATCTATTTTAATTATCTTCTGACCCAACTGAAGAAAATAATTCACACGTCGTATTTTTTGTACATAAGTGCAATCAATCTTTCTAAGTTTAGTAGGTTCTAGTTGTATTTTCCCATACAAACAGTTGGATATAAAAGGCTTCGACAGCCGAAACTTCATTGACCGTGAACAGTGCCGGATGTAAATCGAAATAAAAAAAGAGCAGCATCTGATAGCTGTTACTCGACCCACATCACTAACCTCGTTACAACGAAATCGCAATGTAATTTTGCGACTCACATATTTCGAAACACTTTTACTTCGACTACAATTTTGGTGATGGCACCAATTTCTCTTTCAATAAGTTTTAGTTGCTGTAGTGTTCTCAATATTTAAGTGGGCCCATGAAGCCGTAGCTATCCACCTACAATCACTACTGTGTATTGTGACAACTACTATACCTACATGTTTATTTGAATAATTCTATAAACAATATATTATGTTTAAACATATAAGAGCATAGCGACCCACCCTCGCTCCGCTCGGGTTCGTCCCTACTTACGTTTTAAAGTTTAGTATAGATTTCTCAGAGATGAGATATTTTGCCGCAGTAAAAAGTATCCTATGAGTTGGCCCGGATAACCAGCTATCATTATACCTATATAATTTCATCAAAATCCCTCCAGTGGTTTTTCCGTGATGCGGTCACAGACAGACAGACAAACAAACAGACAGCAGACAAAAATTCTAAAAACTATAGATTCGATCTCTGTATCGATATAGTAATGTCTATTTTTATAAGACTATTCAAAAAATATTTAATGTACAGATTCTGTTTGGTTACAATTTTATTATATGTATAGAATATAGATTCTAAAGTATAAATAATTCAAGCTTATTTATAGTACCTAATATTTCAAGCCTAACTTCATAATGGATCTTTCTCATAATACTAAGTTTCACATTATAGTTTTGTTTTATAACTACACGATCAGACAAAAGCTTCTAAAGTTTAATGTAAACCACTTTGTTTCTAAATCAATTATAAAACATATTTTTCGACATTCATTATATTTAAAATCCAGACAACTGAAAGTGACTGGAGTTAACTAAGTGCAGTAAAAAAGCCACTGACACTGATTGATAAGAAGCTATAAAAGATAAAAATAAACAAATTAATATAACAAATAACTTAAACTAATCAGCATAAACATATAGAAACTCAACAGCATTAACCGACTTGAGTACTTTGTTAACTAAAAAATACCTTTAAATAAATATTTTACTTGGACTCGAATAAGTATTCACTAACCGTACGAACTTTCTCCCATAAACAACAATTTCGCGAAGTTCATTTTGCAAATACAAATGTGTTTAAAACCGATTCATGTATAAGTCTGTACATTTTTGTAGGCCGAAATTATTATTCTCTTTGAATGAATGTTACTGATTTCAGCTTTTCCTTTGCACGTATTAACGGTATCGGTACCTGATTCAAACACCCTGCTCAGCTGGTTTCTGACGAATCATTAGTCGGTTTGTCAATTCACCATCGATAAGGCTATCATACGCCTATATATAAGAGAGAAAACAAAATAAATACATTAACAAACTTAAATAACAAATTATAAATACCTTCTCAGTTTTACGCGAAAATATGACATTTTTATGACTATAGAGGCATTCGAAACATCGAGAAAGAAAAATATAACAAAATGTAAATATATAGTGTAATTACAGAAAAATAAACTTAAAACATTTTTTCTGTCCTAAGCCATTTAGACAAATTCCTTTCACGCAACCATAGATTAGAGACGTAACGATGTTAATCTATTTTATGCTAGCTTTTCAAATATGTGCTTGATCTTTTATCGTTACAGAAATTATATGGTCTATACAAAAATATTTGCATCGAATGGGAATAGAACTCAAGCTTCAAGTTAAATAACTGTGTCAGACACCTGAACTACAAGGAAAAACAGTCGTCAAGTATAAACAACAATTTCAAGTCCAGAGGCAACTCTGAGAGGAACTAGTCAAAGCAACCGAGAGCGAAACTAATACAAACTAGTAAAACGGTTTACTTTCATTCATTTGAGATGACGAAAGTGAACTTTTACTTTCAAAATATAAATATTCGCGGAAATAAAATATAATTAATATACTCATAAACATTTAGTACCTACTGTATTTAGTGTAACAATTTTGTAATCTATATAGAAACAAGTAGCCACTCAGCCTCGATCCGCTCGGGTTCTTCTCTACGTTTTAACGATTAGTATAGATTTCTCAGAGATGAGATATTTTCGCGAAGTAAAAAGTGTCCTAAATGTTGCCCGGATAACTAGCTATCATCATACCAAACTTCATAAAAATCTGTCCAGTCGTTTTCTTGTGATGTGTTCTCAGAGAGATAGACAGACAGACAAAAATTCTAAAAACTATACATTCGGCCTCTGTTTCGATAATAATTAATAATGAATATTTCAATTTTGATTTTCCAAAAAATATGTAATGTACAGATTCGACTCAGAATTATATTATATGTAGAGATAGATAAATACATATAGACGTAAAGTCGTCACCGTCAAAGCACATTGCAAGATTGTTGTCGGCAGGTATTAATAATTATAATATTTTTTTTTATATTCACTCTCACAAGCAAAACGCATCCATTGACAAACAAAATAACGACCCATAAAATCTTCATTTACCTACGGCTTATACATTTGCGAGGTAAAATAAACAGAACGAGGTTAACTGTCGCATCAGTAACAGTTAGATATTGTACCAAGATATTTTTTCTATTTATATAATACTAGGAGAACCCACGGCTTCGCTCGCGCTACATCTACAAAAACATCTCTAAAAAGGTAGTTCCATGCAAACTTTCATCCTCTATATATTTTACCCCCTTATAGGATGAATTTCGAAAAACGCTACAACACGTATTCGTCGATTCCTATTCGTCACTCCGTTTCGACGTGAAAGAAGGACAAACAAACAAACAAACAAACAAACAAACAAACAAACAAACAAACAAACAAACAAACAAACAAACAAACAAACAAACAAACAAACAAACAAACAAACAAACACTTTCACATTTATAATATTAGTATGGACTTACAAATGAGATTTTTACTATATTCAATGGCATTTACTTAATCATTTGAAACAATACAAACGATTATGATAATTTATTTATTTATTTATTTATTTTATTGGTCCACAAAACAAATGACAATCAAACACAAATAAAATAACAATAGCTTACAAAATTAATACACAGGATTGCATTTTTCTAGTTGCAGACAGCATGCATATACAAACAAAACTTAATATTACAAAAAACGAGATTTAACAATATATTTTATTTAATCATAATTATTTATGATAAATCATAAGTATTAATTAACTAGCGACTCACCCTCGCTTCGCTAATCCCTTAAGGGATGATTTCCGGGATAAAAAGTACCCTATGTTCTTCCCAGGATCTCAAACTATCTTTTTACCAAATTTAATCTAAATCGGTTCAGTAGATCAGAGTTTACCCCCTACAACGTCACAAACTCACAATCTCACAAACTCATAAACTTTACCTCTTTATAATATTAGTATAGATTTACTTATTTGGCTTGCTAATACAAACTGAATTCAGAATTATTGGTTTAGCAGACAAACAAGCCGTCTGAAAGAAAATATTAATATATTCTTATAGAATAAAAATATCAAATTATATCTTATAGCAATAAAATTTGAACGTATCTCTAAAACAATACGATCTCGACTTATAATAAAATTCTAAGTCGAATCTGTACATTAAATATTTTTTGGAAAATCTTATTGAAACAGACATTATTATCAATACAGAGGACGAATCTATGGTTTTTAGATTTTTTGTCTGTCTGTCTGTTACACAGAAAAACCACTGGACAGATTTTGACGAAATTTGGTATGATGATAGCTGGTTATCGGGTCAACATATAAGGTACTTTTTGATACGTGAAAATATCTCATATCTGAGAAATCTATAATGACCGTTAAAACATACCAGGGACGAACCCGAGCGGAGCCAGGGTGAGTCGCTAGTATTGAATAAAAATCAAATATCAAAAGATATTTTATAGCAATATAATTTGATCGTATCACTAAAACAATAGTATCTCGACTTAATACCGAGTATATAAAATAAATAAAATCAGAAGATATCTCATCATAATATTAAAGGCGCCGTTATATTTAACATGCATTTTCGCTCGTAAAACTTTAAATTCTGCACCATTTAACGTACGTAAAGTAACTTTACTGAGATGTCGACTTTTTACTGACCGACCTGTATCAACTTGATACTGTAAAATAGGGTTGCCAACCAGTCTATTAATCAAACCAAGTCAGTGCAATGCGGGTAGATAAACATCTCAAATTTCACTTAACAACTTTTATTCTCATAAGAAAAAGTGATATGAACGGACACTTTGAATCAATTGAATAAGCTTTGTAATGTAATTAATTAATATGTACAAACATTAAAAAACCAAGCCCATGTAAACCCTTATTAAATGATGTTTACAGCGTTGTTTTATCGACGTAGGGGTAACGTACGATGCAGGGGACAATAACATTATCCTTTAAGCTCGCATAAAAAATATTAAAAAGAATACGAATGTCAGTTTTTCCTGTAATTTGTCATTATTGACCTGAATATGCCAGTCCTTGTTAGTAAAATTCTGTTGTGGTTAAATTTTATTTTACATTTTATTTTTTACATTTAATTTTTTTGAGCAGAACCCTAATTCTTTTACTGAAATAAAAGAAGCCTAAGTTACTCCTTATAACAACATCTACAACACAAGTCCCGTCAAAATCGGCCCAGCCGTTTCTGAGATTAGCCGGAACAAACAGACAGACAACAATTTTAAAAATTGTGTTTTTCTCATAAATACCGTATATAATTCCATATGCATTTAGTAAAAAGCTGTTATTTTGACATTACAAACATACACTTTTATTTTATTTATCTATATAGTTTAACGGATAGTATAGATTTCTCAGAGATGAGATATTTTCCCGCAGTAAAATCTATCCTATGTGACTCGGATAACCAGCTATCATCATACCAAATTTCATCAAAATCTGTCTAGTGATTTTCTTGTGACACGTTCCCAGACAGACAGTTTTTTTTAAAACTATGGATTTAGCCCCTGTATCGATAATAATGACTATTTCAATTAGATTTTCTAAAATATATTTAATGTACAGATTCGACTCAGAATTTTATTATACATGTGTATCTGTAGATAAAATAATTCTTTCAACTTAAATGTTTAAGTAGTTCAAATATATTAAATATATACCTACCTATTTTATGCATGTGAATTACATAGCCTTTGTAGCTTCAAAAACTTTTATGTGCTTAGTTCTTGGACAAACCTACATAGCTGATAATAAATATCGTAGTAGCAACCAGCAATTGTTCACATAGTAACAACGTTAATAGGAAAATTTATGTCAAAACAAGAAGCCGCGAGAACTGGTTGGACGAAAGCGAAACCTCTCTAATTACTTTCATCGAAACCACGAACCAGAAGTCAAGTCAAAAATAATAATAAATTATAAATATTATTAATCACTTTTTAACTCAAAAATTACAACAAACTCAAAAAACTTTTAAAGCCTTAATGGATATGTGTAATTTATTTTTAAAATTAAATGATGATACACTCGAAGTATAAAAGTTAAAAAGAACAATAAGGTCTTTAAACGTTACCAATTTGTTACTTATTATCTTATAAGTCATAATACGATTATGCATTAAAAAGATATTTACATTTTTATTTCATTTTTATAATTTAACATATAGATAAAAATATGAAAAATAATTAATTAATTAAAAAAACTTTAACATATTTAATTATTTAATCTTTTTTATGTTAATAAAATGTTTCAATTCTATCTTGTGTACTTATATGTAATATTTTTAAAAACGATCCTGCAATTATGTAACACTTATGTTATATATAAATTAAAATAAATGTTCATAAAAATAAAAGCATTGCAGACTACAAAATTACTGTAGACTTTAAAATTAGAACCAACATTGTAAGACGTGATTATAATATTAGCTGCGGCGGATGCTAGGAAACTGAAGGATAGTTGTGGTCACGTTTTTTACCCGTCTTTCGAATCCTTGTCCAATCTCAAAACTATTATGAAAATTGATTAAAAATTTAGCAAATTAAAAAAAGAACAGAAAAAAGTAGAGACTCCTAATACGAGTACATCGTCGAAGTCATTGTAAGTCATTAAGATACTAAATGGTGTTTCGTTTCAACATAAATATTATATTTTAAATTTTCATATAACCTTCCCGAAACACGATGCCTTGACCGATTATAGCACGGTAACGACCGCGGATGCAAAAATTTTATATAAAAAAATTATATAATTTTTATAAGTTACTTTTATTAGTCGCGTGTGAACAGCGGTCAATATCCGATAAGACAGCCGTGGGAGTTATCTGTGGAGATACGAACCGCAGAGTTTGTTTACTTTATATGAAAGATAACTTAAACTTGTACAATATTTGTTATTTCTAATTTGTATCTAGCGACTTAACCTCGCTTCGTTCGGGTGCGTCTCTAGGTACGTTTTTTTTTTTTGAGCGGAACATCCTAAAGCATTTTCTAAAATAAAAGTAGCTTAAGTTACTCCTTATAAAACAGCTATCTGCCAGGGAAAGTCCAGTCAAAATCAGTCCAGCCATTTCGGAAATTAGCCGGAACCAACAGACAACAGACAAAATTAAAAAAAAAATATTTTTGTTATAAGTACCGTATAAAATGTCATACGCGTTTAGTAAAAAGCTGTAATTTTGACATTACAAATAGACACTTCAATTTTATTTATTTGTATAGATCGTATTTTAGAAAGATAGAAGATAAAGACTTACAGACCACAGCTCGATAGAATTTAATAGATATTAATTCCCTTCATAAGGAAAATGTTATAACTAATAAATTAATAGAAGCTATTGTGAAACTATGTCAGCAGAACAAACCAACGATTATAAAAAATGTATTGACTTAAATTTATAACGAAGGCGCTATAACCAGACAAATTAATATGAAGCTATGCGATTGAATTGTATGAATAAATATGCCGACAATATTGATGATTGGGCAGTAATAGCCCAGTAGTAACGCGTTCGCTTGGGAAACCGAGTGAAGCGGGTTCAAATCCTGGGTCTCATACCTCTAATATTTTCATTTCCAACATGATTACCACTTGTCTTACGGTAAAGGAAAAAATCGTGAAGAACATCGCATGTGTGAAAGAATCTAGCAAGTTTTCGACAATTGAAATCCGCCAATCCGCACTTGGCCAGCGTAGTGGACTATAGCCTGATCCACCTCACATTGAAGGAAGGTCCGTGCCCAGCAGTGGGACATTAAAACGGGCTGAATACATACATACATTGATCATTATGATATATAGACATCGCTACGCTTTTGTCTCTTCAGTTAAACTAGCCAAATAAACCGAAGAATGCAAAGCATTTGCCTGTAAAGTTTTAATCTCGAGCTCTCTCGTACCTATGTGGCTTAGTAGAGAGACCAAAATGTGACAGAAATGATTAAAACAAAATAATAAAACAAATATTTATTTTAAATTTGTGTAAGACAAGACAAAAGTCGCTTTATTGCAACTTTTATTACAAGTGCAAATAATAGTATGACTAAATCCAGGAGGCAAGAAGGTCGAGCGTCTGGAGGTCAAGGAAAAGGGCAGACTCGGGAACGACGTTTATATACATATTTAGAGAAAGTGAAATATTTATTATTTTCCTTGTAATATCAAAAGAACAATTTAGATAAATATGACGGTAGTAAAAAGTCGAGATTTAAAGACATTGAAGCTCATAATGTAATAATTACAATGTTAATCAGACCAAAACTCTTAAAACTTAAATCGTTTGCCTACGAATAACTGCATGCAATATCAGATGGAGAAACCGTAAGTCACTTTATCATTCTCTAGTTTACGCTAGTTCTCTTTTATCCAACTTAGTTTAAAAGCCACATGCCTTTCTTAAATAAAGAAAAGTGTGTGTGTGTGTGTACTTATGCACGCACGTAAGAAGTTATACTTCTTTGTCGTAACAGAAAAAAAAATAGCTAAAGAAGTCATCCCGTGTGTCACAGCTCTGTGTTTGTAAAAGGAATGATAAATTAATAATAAAATTTAATAATAAGGTATATTACAATGATAAATTTATAGAATATCACTAGCGGCTCACCCTCGCTTCGCTCGGGTTCGTCGCTAGGTACGTTTTAAATAGATATAAAAAGAAAAAATCTTTCTTTCTCACATTTTAATTATATGTTTTAATACTTACCTATTCCGGACTAAGAGAAATCCAAAAATTAAAATATCATAAAAATTGGAACGCGGTCGAACGGGATAAAAAGTATCCTATGTCCTTCTCCTGGCTCTAAACTACCTCCCTGCCAATTTTCAGCTAAATCGGTTCAGCCGTTCTTGAGTTATAAGCGAAGTAACTAACACGACTTTCTTTTATATATATAGATTTAAGGCAAGAATATAATATATCATTTGTTAGACAATAACAACAGTTACCATGGCAACAAATAGTTATCAACTAACTTCATCATGTCGCTTTTTGGCTGCCGGTGTGCGCGCGCATCGTAAAAATTTTACTCTCAAATTTTTTTCCAAACGTCCCAAAAGAACTATAACTTCAAAAATGTTTTCTAAGGGAGTAAAATTAAGTTAGTCAGAACGTAAGCCATGTTCATGATAAATGAAATATAGTTAAAAAAGTAATAAACGTTTGTTCATTATACTAAAGATAAAATAACATGAATTTATATAAAATAAAAAGTGGAAACGTATAAAAATAATTTTATCCCTATAACATCCATTAATTTACATATGAAAAAGACCACACATGAATGTTTTTAGTTATTCCCGACGTGCTGCAATGCGTAGCATACGACTGAAGTTTTTATAAACAGAAATAGGCTCGAGACAGTCACGCCAGCCAAAATGTCGACTATGCCTATTCCCTTTGTACACTTTAACAATTATTTAAAGTACATAAAACGAAGATCAAAGATCAATTAATTCATAACCTAGAATATTTAAAATATTTTTTTCAGTAAATATTTTCAATGAACCTCAAATTTCTCTCTAATAAATCGATATTGATTCATTATCGATATATCCTAATTAGCATAAAACTGGGAGTGCGACAAAATAATAAAAATAAATGAAATATCATTTAAAGTATTAATAAGTATTTATTTAATTTAAGCGTAAATAACTCTAGCTAACCGCGATGTAGACATCTAAGTGATCAACGACCTACATAAGTAGCAGTAAGAGGTATATTTTCAGTTACACTTATCTCTTATCTGTTGACATGACAGCGAAATCAGCGAATGTAATCAAAATGCAATGCTGAATAAATAATGATACCGATAATAGTTATTTGACTTTAAAGCATTGCTCCTCGCCGTGTACCTTCTCCCCAAATTTACGTATACGCGTCGATCCCTGATACTGATATGTTAATTTTATTACAGAAACTTTAAAGATCCCAACCGGTTCAGTTTCGAAATGGAACGCAAGTGACATAAAAATTACGACCTTCACGTATAAACTGGCGTTTAATTCATCGGAATGTCATCAAAGACTGCTTAGCATTCATAAAAGTCATAAAAGTGCATTGAAAATGCATTATATAGAAAATTTTATTTAAAAACTGCGTTTCTTGATAAGAAAATACGAAACAGCAAAATGAAAATCTTTTAATTATTTTTAGAGACCTCTAAACATGTAAGTACTATCAGTGAAGAGGAACAGCATCAACAAACATTAAAACATGGCAAAATATAAGAGAAAATTATCATTTTCGCGTCTAAATAGTACAGGTTTTAAATCAAAATGTATACTAACCACGTTTTTATAAATCTAAACTTTTTAATTCTCAGCTAAGTGATGTTAAAGGTTACTAAAAGAATGAAAACTTACGATCAATTGAATTAGATCCTGGCGCACTCAACTTGCACGTCGCATGCGTTAATTTTTTGGTATTTAGGTAAATAGATGTTTCCCTCGTCTAAGCACTGGTAATCACTTAGTCCGGTACTATCACACGGTTGGTGCGTACTCGCGTGCAAGTCAGAGCGAAGTGCCGGCGTGCGGCGTCGACTCTTGTAAACAAATAGTTGGAGGGGGGCCCGGCAAAAAGCCTGGCCGGATCACACCGCTCACTTACGTCATTAACGATACGTAAAATGAGATCTACGGTTTACCTTTTATCATAGATATAAGAAGTAAAACTTTTTCGACAAACTTAAGAAAAAAAAATTAAAAAAAATAAACATATTTATCTCGTCAACAAGGTATCGTAGATAGAGCAATGCGACCTAAATTTTCAGTGAAGTCAAATTCATGCAATTGTTTAAAACTGAATCTAACATCGCGCTATTATATCCTCATTAGGAAACGACGGGATGAAATTATATTATTTTGGTCGTATGCAAAAACTTGTTCATTTTTTGTGCAAGGTTTATTCACGACCAATTTTCCTTATACCTGCGAATCCGGTTTACCTAAAAAATCAACTTTTAAGAAGATCCTAAAGAGAGACTTGCAAAATTTCAAAGTGTAAAAAATCGCAAAGGCGCATTTTAGAAAGAAAATGTTGCTTTTAACGACATAAAATAATTGCCACTTGCCCAACCTACTTTTAAACATGTTGTCCTTAAACACATAATAGCTAATATTGGATACGATTACGCATATGGTATACAGAATACTGCGCATTAAATACTTACATCTACTACCTATTCCCTTTACGTATTATATCTAGCTATAAAATTATTATCAATTAACCTGTTGAGATAATTAGCCGTTCATAATTTCCTGTCATAAACATATTGTGAGGTCTCTAAATAAATATTTGCTACTAGATTGCGTATAATTAAAGAATCTTGAAGCAAATCTTACAATATTTGTTAGTTTATGCAATGTTCTCTGCTTTTTTAAAGACTTTGCGTGGTAATCTATACATATAATAAAATAGTAACTAAGCAGAATCTATACATTAAATATTTTTTGCAAAATCTTATTGAAATAAACATTATTATCGATGCAGAGGCCGAATCTATAGTTTTTAGAATTTTTGTCTGACTGTCTGTTACCGCATCACAGAAAAACCACTCCAGGGATTTTGATGAAATTTGGTATGGTGATAGCTGATTATCCGGGTCAATATATAAGATACTTTTACTTTTACTTTTTACCCTGGGAAAATATCTCATTTCTGAGATAAAATACAAAAACTGCAATATAAGAGTATACTAATATGTAAAACCTAAGAATTTGGTTTTTGGTCACAAATATTACATATAATATTTAGTCAAAAATTAATTCTGACTGGTGACAAAACAAGCGGTAACGCAATTATCAAAAGTCGTAAACAAAAGCTAGGTAGTAATAAAATAACAACATATAATGTAAAATTTAGTAGGGATTAAAGTGAAACTTTGTAGCATTAAACTTTAAAGGCCTGCTTTACATCTGCAGTAAAAAACATTTTAACTCACTTTATGAGGACCTGACGACCCCCATGACGTTGAAAGACGATAACTAATTACGTACAAGAATTCCTATTTATAGACTATTTGATATAATAATAATATTGGAAATTTTTAAGTCATTTAGAAAATCAACTATAATTTTTATATAAGTTAATATTTAGGTTTCTAATAACCCACTAACTATAAAATCAAAACAGAGAATAATAAGCGAATTTTAAGTGAAACTTTAATTCAGCTTTACATAATTAAAAAAAAAGGACTTCGAAAATATTTGATTAGGTATGTATAGTAAATGAAAACTACCAATCAGTTATTTTTTACTTTTTAGTGCTTTTGTTTGAAGTCGGTTTTTATTTTTTTGTTAAAAAGTTTTTATTTTTCCCTTTTTAGTGTAGACAGTAGTAGCAAAGTAAGGATTCTAACGTATTAGGCTTGTCAAATCAAACAAAATAAGCCCAAACTCAAAGTATCTACTATTAGCCGTTGAAGAGTTCTACCTATCCACCGTCTGGCCTTGCCATCAGATCAGGTCAACAACACCGAACCACTGTACTATCTACGGAAATAGAAATACTTGCAAAGTTTCAAGTCAATATGACAATTAGAAGTAGGTTAAATTCATCATTAGTTGTTTTTCCACCCTTAAGGGTGGTATTTTTTTTTGAAATTTAAATGGGACTAATCTGGAAGTATACCCTTTCAAACAAAACAAAAATTGTCCAAATCGGTTAATAAATGACGGAGTTCTGAGGTAACAAATATAAAAAAAAAAAAAACATACAGTCGAATTGAGAACCTCCTCCTTTTTGAAGTCGGTTGAAAATGACTATCACAATGCATGATTTCGCATATTTATTATTGACATAATTATTCAAATAAGAGCTATATTTAAATAATGAATCGATTGCATTGTTGTTACTACAAATTTGAAGTCTTTTAAATGGAACATATCGCCGCAGGTTTTGTTCGTGACCACGGTAGACGTAAATCTGCCAAAACGTCGAACCAAATATAGGATATAATTGAAGTATTAGGACACGTTCCTAATATCAGTTTGATGTAAACGTTATGTACTCTTGCTTAACTTAAAATATGTTTTGAATTTTTTTAAATTACTACAGCCTCACCCTCGCTCCTCTCTCCCTCTCTCTCTCGCTCGGACTCGTCTCTACTTGCACTTAGTATGGATTTCTCAGAGATATTTTCCCGCTATAAAAAGTATCCTATATGCTGACCCATATAACCAGCTATCATCATACCAAATTTTATCAAAATCCTTCCAGTGGTTTTTCCGTGATGCGGTCCCAGACAGAGAGACAGACAGAGAGACAAAAATTCTAAAAACTATAGATTCGGCCTCTGTATCAATAGTAATGTTTATTTCAATAAGATTTCCAAAAAAAAATTAATGTACAGATTGGGCTTAATTACAATTTTATTATATGTATAGATAGTGAAGGCAAATTGTAGAGCGTCCTATTTTCTACTTTCAGCATGTGTAAGGATTTATCAATACAGAATACAAATACCTACTATACTAATAAATCTGCCTTTGAACATCATAGTAGTCAGGTAAAAATAATCAGATACGTGGGAAAGATACATAGGAACAATTTTTTTTGTGTGATTCAAAATCGAATAATCAATACTTATCTATACTAATATAAAGAGGCAGAGTTTGTTTGTTTGAACGGGCTAATCTCAGAAATGCTATCATCTGAAATCGAATTTCGCAAAATAGCGTAGGTAGTTAACACAAGCAGTGAAATGTTTACAAATAATAATGAAAGCATTTTTGTATGAGAAAATCATGTAAACATACATACATACATACATACATACATATATTTTCTCACTATACCTTTCCGATAACATATAAAGAGGATGACACTTTATCCTTTCTTCATAATAATCAAGGAAAGCAAAACATTACACAATTCTCTTTATCATCCAAATTGTAAATTGATAACTGCAAAATGGTTTTCCTTCCTTTATATTTGACAAAAGAAAATATATAGCTAGTTTATTATTTATAGTTTTTAATTAACTCTAAGTTACTAGATGACGCAACAGTTGTCTGGTTCTGATAATTTAGTTTGTACCTTTAAGCTTATACTAACTCCAGTTTTTCTGAATTTTCCATGTTTGGGAAACTTTAGCTTTCTTCCCCCTAACCTTAAACGGATTATTACAAACCTTTTAAAAATAAAATTAGCTAATTCAGTTCTCGGTAAGCGTTTTTCAAGTGATGTGAATGTGTGATACAGAAAGAATATTTGTGATAAAAATAAATAGTGATAAAAAATAATCACAATCATACCTCCCCCCTCCCCCCTCCCCCCAAATTTAAATAAACGACGGAGTTATGCCCGAAGAACATACATGAAAAAAATATAAACATCCGAATTAAGAACCTCCTCCATTTTTGAAGTCGGTTAAAAAATTAGAAAAATTCTATTTTACTGTCGACATCACACAACTGCCACTCACTACCCAATATCCTAGTCGAGTAGAGCTTGGTTTTAAATGCATATATTCCCACGTATAGGTACACGATCTCTCCCTAGAAGGATAAGTAGAATTTCCATAGGACAGACAGACAAATGGGGAGTATGCAAAAAATTATAATGAACTCATCACCGGTGATAATACAACCATTTAAGTATTTTTATTTGGCGCAATAATCGCTTCTAAATAAGTTTTAAAACAATTTTACATGACACGACTAAAATATGAATCTATATATACATTTATATAACTAGCGTTTTTAAGCCGCTCCGCATGCGTAGTTCAATTAAGTATTACTATATCCTTAAAAATTATAGCCTATGTATTACACTGATAAATAAGCTATATTACTGTAAAGTTTCGTCAAAATCCATCCGGTATTTTTTGAGTGAAAGAGCAAAAAACATACAGCCATTCATACTCACAAACCTTCGCGTTCATAATATAAGTAGGAGAAGGATAGTAAGATAGGATATGAAAACGTACATTACAAAATATTGTATCTTCTATTTATATAGGTAAAACTAGTTTCCGCCCAAAGTTTTATCGGCCACTGGGATAAAGTATTTTATTTCACGTTTTTAGGCAATTTTTTTAATTAATAAGTACAGAATTACAGTGTAATTAAACCACACAAGACCTCTTTTTGACCCAAATCCATTCAATGGTTTAGACGTGACTGCGTCACAAACATACAAACTTTCTGATAGTTTCATATACGTAGATAGTTTGAAATTTCAGACTTAAATCAAATTTTGCACTACTCTTTTAAACACAAGTGTTATTAACCGTTTAAATTACCGTTTAGTATAGGTTACTCAGAGATGAGCTATTTTCCCGTAGTAAAAAGTATCCTATATGTTGACCCGAATAACCAGCTATCATCATACCAAATTTTATAATAATAACATATCCCTCCTCCCATAATCCCTCCAGTGAGTTTTCTGTGATGCGGTGACAGATAAACAGACAGACAAAAATTCTAAAAACTATAGATTCCGCCTCTGTGTCGATAATAATTACTAATTCAATAAGATTTTCCAAAAAAATATTTAATGTACAGATTGGGCTTAGTTCCAATTTTATTATATGTATAGATTTTCACAATAAGATACAACACAATTATTTAAGCAACTTTACGTTAACTTTAAGAGCCATGTTATGTACAAAACTATAATACATATCCTGACAAAAAAGTGCGAAATACATGTAGCAGATGGGTGTTCAACTGTCGTGAGATATAAAAGGACTTCGAAGTATTTACGGCAGTAGCAAGGCAGAGTTATTGCCACCTAACCAGCGTATTAGACAAGTTATCTAGAGCTCTATACTACTTTTTGCTTCACTCGGCATGACATAGCGAATGTGGTCAAAGACTCGCTTCAAGCTGCAGTTTTTGTTCACCGTGGGACTGATTGCGTTACAAAATAAAAAGTAGAAAACAAACCATCTACATCGGATATGGCCGGTATCAATGAATTGTAATTCTAATAATATAAATAACTGAGTAGTATTGTTCTAAAATTGAATAAAAAATAATGTATTCATGTATAATATATAATATGTATGTAAGTTAACAAAAACATACATACATATGAAAACGACAACTAAATTCGAAACACTTCAAAAACTTTAATATAATCTTATAACGGTATAATATCAAACTGGTGATATTCCATTTATTACAAAGCACCTCAGTCTCCTTGAACTTAACATACCGATTTTGAAATTCAAAACAGATAAATATATTCTAATCTTAACATATTGAATTCACATTAGGGATATATGAACAGCAAACACTAAAACAATATTTTATCCTACTTTTACAATATGGTGGTTTCAATACCTACTGGAAAAGGTGTCACGGTCAAAAGACACAATTATCCAACACTATCGCTTACAGTATATTACTATAAAAACCCGTATCTTGATTGTTTACCTAGTAAATCTTAGTATTTGTCAACTTTAGTTGGTAAATATAAGGATATCGCGACGCAACGCTTCGCTCTACGACCGTCTCGACCTACGAGTATGTTATCTAAGTCGTGCTTTCATCTCGATAAACCAATATTTACGAACCGTCATTGGTAAAACCTAGCAAGTACCAAACTCTGATGGTAAAAGCTCGAAACATCGTCTACTTTTTATAAAATCCTTACCTTTACCAACAAATGTTAGTAAATGCAAAGAAATTCGTTCATGCCAAAGACATACTAGTTAAACCTAAGATTTACCAATATATCGGACTTTACAGTAACATATATACAGCTTAGTTTAGACGAATACAATACTGTTTTGAACTCCTTAAAACAGCAAATAACTTCGAATTAACGGGATGTTCTAAATTCATGCTTTACATAAGTATTATATATTTGAGGCCTACTTATATTGTATTTGTTCATACTTTTAACTAGCGACCTCAGGTGAAAGATATCTTAATATCTGTTATTTTTGAAACCCCCATACCCTAAAGGGAAGAAAAAACCTGGAGAAACTCTTTAGAAAACAATGTTTCAGGTATCATATTAAAAAAAACAGCCCAATAAAACTGGTACAAGCTACTAGTCGTATAATATAATTTTAAATAGTCGACATCCTAATTTTCGTAACGAATTCAAACATGTAACATTTTCTTAGTAGGTATACAATGAATTTTAAAGGGCGCATGAAATTCAAAACGTGTATCCCATTTCTGCGATTCAAATATTAAGCAATGACGCGGTGTTCACTGTTAATATTTATGTTGAATATAAAATAGCAGAGGCTCATCACCATATCATCTTGTAGATAGGACAGTATCTGCTTTTAGGCATAAAAAACATTCTTTTTTTGGGGTTTCAAAACTTAAATGCGGCGAAAATATTTATTATTTTGTCATGTTCTTAGTCCTTTCATTTATTACAGATGTAAATCAGTAATAAAATTTAGGTCTTAGGCGTCTTCTATAAACCGCTATATAGTATACAATGATGTATTCAGATACACGCGCACGCACGCACGCACGCACGCACGCACGCACGCACGCACGCACGCACGCACGCACGCACGCACGCACGCACGCATACACATCATACACATACACATACACACACAATATATACAATTATTTTATACTGTTTCAAAGTAATCACACATATACACACGTAACAAATTGATTACTTTTGTAGGCGGCTAAGAAATAAAGATCAAATAAATAGTTTTTGCCGCATGATATATCAAGACTCATTCGCCGAACGTTCATTATATGTGCTTCGTTAATGACATGTGCAATAAGTACAATATCTAGGTTCCCAAATTAATTGCAATCTACACTTCACTGACCCATCACGTACACGAAAAAAAACGAGTACCCGAGCTGTGGACCGAAATTACCATTCCGATATAAAGGTTTCCGCTCTTTTGTTTCACATCTTGACTTTTGTCGTAATGCTCTGGGTATCGACTATAATACACTACACTTATAACGTGTTTTATTTTCATATCGTTCACATGTGAGAACACATGTGAGTATAAATTAACTTATAAAAAGTTAGGTAATTAAGTAAATAGATAAATTACCTGAATAAAAAAAAATATTAATTATACTAATCTATGTACGAGTATATAATAAAATTATAAGCCGAAGCTGTACAATAAATATTTTTTGGAACATCTTATTGAAATAGACATTATTATCGACACAGAGGCCAAATCTATAGTAGTAGAATTTTTGTCTGTCTGTCTGTAACCGCATCATGGAAAAACCACTGGAGGGATTTTGAAGAAATTGATATGATAATAGTTAGTTATCCAGGTCAACATACAGGATTCTTTTCACTATGAGAAAATATCTCATTTGTGAGAAATCTATGTTAAAACGTAACTAGGGACGAACCCGACCGGAGCGAGGGTGCTAAATGCGAAAGTTTGTGTTTGTTTTGGTAACTTTTTCACGTCTAACGGCTGGACGGTTTTGGATAAAATTTTGTATATAGATAGACTGTGACTTGGAGAAACACATAGGCTACTGTTAGTCTCTTAGGGATGCACACAAGAAAGCGAGGGTAAGTCGCTACCACACCTAATTATAAAACTAACCCAAAAGTCGTGATTTATCAAACCTCCTTGGCCTTTTTTTATAGATTATATGAACGCGGCGCTTCCGAAAGAACATCAAAGCAAAATATGTGATGTCATCAAACTTATTCATAATGAAAATATAACTCAGCAACTTTACCATCGAGTATATCACAATTAAAAAGAATTATCTACACTTATAGCTATTTCTTTGTCCAAAATATAATTTTCGCATAATGGTAACACGCCAATATAAATAATTTAAACGTCTTAATTAAAATCGTATATGTATGCATCAAAGAAAACAGTTGTAATTGAAACAGATTGACATTAAATAAATTGTAAATGACGAATTGATCATGCCGTCCTTTCGGGAAAAGTATTGCGGCATATTGATTCTGATTGATCTAAGTGGTTTTTTGTTAAGTAATTTGGGAGGACATAGCAAAGTTAATGTGAAACAACCTTCTGGAAGTGTTATATCTATGTCCAATCAACGCCGATATTTATGTAATTCTAGTAAACCCACCCCCGCTTCGTTTGGCTACTTACTTATTTTCTATACATATAAATATAATTAAAGTGTCTGTTCAGTGGCGTAGCTATGCAACCAATGCGTCAAATGGGGCCCCTGAATCAAGGGGGGCCCAGCGGGCCACAAGCGATTCTTTTATTTCGAAACATTTTTTCGAGGACAGCGCTCATAGAAGTTTAATTCTATATTTCCTGTCCTATATTTCCGCATATTATTTTTTATGAGGACTAACGAGGAATGTGATCATACCTATGTTTTATAAAACGATGAATGGTCCTCTACGCTCAGCTTTTTTACAAATTTTTTCTCTACCCGTTCTTCCGTAAGAGCAAAGAGGGGCACTTCCATTTATTTATTTTTGCATTGGACCCAAAAAGACTAGTTATGCCACTGGTCTGTTTGTAATGTCAAAATAACCATTTTTTACTAAATCCATATGAAATTATATACGGTAGGTACATATAAGAAAAAAAAACTGCCTCGGTGGTGTAGTGGCTAGCATGTACGGCTGCACACCCGGAGGTCCTGGGTTCGAATCCCGGGTCGGGCAAAGTTTAGTTATTGAGTCTTTCTGTATAGTAAGTCTCAGTAACAGCCCGGAGTTGGGTAGTTGGCGATGTTTCACCCCCGTGCCTCGGAGAGCACGTAAAGCCGTCGGTCCTGCGCCTTAACTCTCACCGGTCGTGTCGACCAGTCGTCCCACCGGAGTGTGAGAGTGACAGGAATAGAGAGTGCACTTGTGTCTGCGCGTACACTTGTGCACTATAATATCTCCTGCGCAGTTGGTTAGTCTCAATGAGATTGGCCACCGTGGCCGGAACCGGTCAGGAGAACATCATCATAAGAAAAAAAAGAATTTTTAAAATTTTTGCCTGCCAAAACGGCCAATCGCCGAAATAGCTAGCTGATCTATAGATTTTATAGCATAAATGTACGTTGATGGTTCTTAAGAAAATATGAGCCTTATGTAATATTACATATATTCATTTGGTCTTTCCACAGGACACTTATCATATATTGAAATTCACAAAAAGAGAAATCAAATAAAAATATTGATGTATTCACCAAAAATTTTTGTACAATAATAAATAATAATATCGATACAACATTAACAGACGTATAAAGTTATGGCTGCAATAAGTAAAATTGGAAACACGGATATTTCAATGTTAGCATTCGTAAGCTTTTAGGTATATAAACTAGAAGAAATGAAGTAGTAAATATTTTCTGGCAATTAATTAATTTCGCTAAGTGAGAGTTTACTATGGCGTCGCGAGAAAGCAAAGGGCTAAGTGAAAAAGAATTCAAAACAAAAGATTGCTCTCGTGGGAATCATGGTAATTACAATTATAACTATGAAACATAAAAAATAAATGCGTACTAAGTATAATTATTAATTACATATCATTTGATTGTGGAAAAATAAATCACGCGACTTGAACAAAATTCTTTAAATCAAGTTTGATTGAAGGAATTAATTATCGCTCATGTCAGAAGACATTTCGTGTTTTTATTCACTTATATGTATCTCTTTATTTAATAACCTGTATTTAATTTAATAACTTTATGGAAATGACAGAAACCTTCGCTGATTTCTGATATTTTCTTAAATTCAATCAATCAGATGTCAAGGAGACATCCGACACTCATTCTAATGAATAGAATGAGAATGAATACAAACAAATAAACTGACAAACCGATAACAGCAGATTTTTTTTCTACATATAAAAATATTTGAGTTTCCCCAAATCTAGATATATTTTTGGACGCTTCACATTAGGACTTAAAAATATATTTAAGATTGTAAAATCTTCTTGCAGAAATAATTTTAATGATTCTGATTCTAAACTGACTTCGAAAAAGGGGGTTCAGAATACGAGTGTATGTTTTTTGTGTTTATGTTACGCGATAACTTTGCTTATTCTGAATGAATTTCAATAGATTTTTTTTTTTTCAAGAAAACGCTATCTCTTAAGTGTGGCTCCGTATAAGTTCGAGTGAACTTATATCTGTGTAACTTTTTAGTTAAAAATCATTATAACGTATGTAATTAAATTGCAATTTTGGTTTTAAGCAATTTTATCAAATAACAGTCTAAAAACTAACCTGATCTAACTTATAAAACGGGCGAATAAAAATGTATAATCTTTAGAATAGCGATATTTCCGTAGGCTTAAAAGTTAAAATAAATATATAATTACAACAACGGTTCTTTCTTAATTGACTTCAGAAAAAGAGGTACTTTCGAACCGCATACATTTTTATGTACCCGATTGTTTACCAACTTGTAGAAGCCATCTGGGCTAGTTTAAAACGTGAGGCAGAACCCCAATTGGCTTCATATAGCCTTCTTTGACATAGAAAATACAGTAAATGTAAACTATACATACTGCCGTCATAAGAAAAAGGCCGTAACTACGTCAAAGTTGATTTCGCAATATTTGAAGTTTTATCTTACTACTACGTCAAAATCACTACTAATTTTGACGTAGTTAAGATTAAAATGCTTATCATATCTCCGGATCCATAAGACTTAGAGGTTTATGAGAAAGACTATGAAGTAGCATTTTTTTTGCTGATTCCGAATCAGCATACAAGTCATTTTTAACCAAATTGTTAGTTACGGCCTTCTTTCTTATGACGGCAGTATATGTTACCCCATAGTCAACCTCCCCCAGTGAAATTTCATGTTGACGATGATGACCATGACATTACAATATTTAATATTGATGAGAGACAGAGCGGTCGAGCTGAGATGACAATGGGCCGAAGAGGTTAATCTCTTCTCCCAGTAAACCCTTTGGGGTTGAGTTTATTTTAGTTTATTTGGAGAATTCCGGTACGACTTGAGTTTCAGAGGCTGACTTTTAGTGCGTTGCTGTTAGTGTTATATTTAATTTCATAGTAATATTAGTAAAATAATATATAAGTATGATCAAAACCGAATTATATAAACATAATTTTTAATCTTACCATGTAAAATATTACGTAGTGTGAACTGATAGGCAATTTATTACGCAAAACATATATGAATTATGATGAACCCATTTAGATGCGAATAGAAGGCGTTGACTTAAATTATAATTTAAATGTTATAAAATATGTATTTCTAATGTAATCATGTCTAACAGATTTGCTTTGTATTGTTTCTGGCTCCAAAAATATCTGATTAGGTAGATCTCTCTATCTATAACAAGTGAAAAAATTCTATCAGTTATTTCTCACTCTTAAGTGCCTTAAAATCGGTTTACGTTTTTGTAATAAAAGTTTATAAGCTAATTAATAAATATTGTCAGTATTGAAAAATATATAATCCAAACAGAGTTCTCTATATCAAATTAAGATAGATCTATATTAAGTATATTACTAACGACTCACTCTCGCTTCGCTCGGGTTCGTCCCTAGGTGAGTCTTTAAATTGGCATAACTTTTTTTATTTATGAACCGATTGAAATAAAACAAATACTAAGTGTTAAATAAAGCTTATCACAATACATTAGTGAAAACCGCAACAACATTTTTTACAATTTTTGTCTGTCTGTCTGTCTGTCTATTTGTTCCGGCTAATCTCTGAAGTGGCTAAACCAATTTTGACGGGACTTTCACTGGCAGATAGCTGATGTTATAAGGAGTAACTTAGGCTACTTTTATTTTAGAAAAAAATTGGGTCCCACGAAAAAAATTAAAACCAATGAAAAATTTAATAATATCCGATTCAAATAGGGAAGTTGTATACAAACCCTAGTTATATAATAAATGTTAGTTTTCTTAGAGAAAAATTTAAATACAAAACTGCTAACTTTACGCATGGTGGAAATAGATGAGGCCAATGACTACATTATAGGAATTAAAACACGTGGAATAGCGAATTCCGCATATGACATCACAACCTAACCTTATGTTTACAGATTAACATTGAGAGCCGCAAAGCAAATATAACACGTAATTTAAAACGTCTCAATTTGTTGACTAGACAGCTGGCAAACAAAATGGTTTAATTATATTATACTTTTATTTAACACCATGATGACTGATGGCTTTCGAAGGTTCGATATAAACCTTTTATATTGATTGGAAATAGAAAAAAATAAGTAATTTTTGGTTTGTTTAAAAACAGCGCTAACTATACCGGAAGATAAAATATATTTGCCTACAGATTTTTTTTTAAATATTCCATTTGAAATATTTCAACTTATTGCCATTATAATATTAACAAAAAAAGTTGCTGTCATAAAATAAAATCGCATTCCTAATGAATAAATGTGCTACATATTTGAAATCGCTTAAAATTTCGGCCTCGTAATATTTGGCTATCTAATCTATACTAATATTATAAAGAAATAAAGTTTGAGAATTTGTGAGATTGTGAGGTTGTGAGGTTGTAGGGGGTAATCTCTGGATTTACTGAACCAATTTAGATGAAATAAAAGATAGTTTGATACCCTGGGAAGGACATAGACTTTTTATACCGGAAATCATCCCTTAAGGGGGTGAAAATGGGGATGAAAGTTTGTATTGGGATGCAAGCTAGGGACAAACCTGAGCGAAGCGAGGGTGAGTCGCTAGTATTTTAATATAAGCATTCGAAGTTCGAACTACGCAATAAATTGTGCTATTTATACTTTTTAGGTCCTACTATTGATAATATACAGCCTAAGACGATACTTTACGCTTTCTGCTTAAGAAAGTGAATAGATTGGAATGAGGTAACGTGGGCGCTGAGGCTAAACTAGTACAAGCACCTAGCTCCTCTCACTTTCGTTTGTACCAACTTAATGAACAACATTATGCGTCAATAAGAGTTTTATAGTTCTAACTTCTAACATAAATGCATTATTTCTAATGTATTTAGAATTGATTGTGGTTAATAAATTTCATATGCACTTTCTTGGTTTGCTATTTATAAGGGATCTCTTATCATGAAATGTTACTAATCTTTAGTCTTTGTACCTAGCCAAAGCATTAGAAGTCAGAATTTAAAAAAATAGATCACATGTTTGATGGGAAACTTTTTTTTTTATGAGAAAATTTTTGCCCACAAAAAGTACTTGAACAAAATAAATGTACTAAAAAAAATATAATATACTAAAGTATAAAAAAATATACTAAAACTGTGATTACAGTTGTAAATGAGTTGAGTTGTATCCTACTAATATTACAACTGCGAAAGTTTGTAAGCATACATATGTATGTTTGTTAATCTTTCACACAAAAACTACTGAATGGATTTTGATGAAACTTTACAGTAATATACAGCTCAGCTAGCTTAGCTCTAACTTGAGTACCAAAGCTGTGATTTATAAAAACGTGTAATACATAAATGAAATATGTGAGAAGGGCCATGGGAAAACTTTATTAAGCACTAACTTGAAGTCTAAAATAACAAGCACAATAACATTAGAGTTTAATTTTTACTGATTATTATATGAATATTTTATGCAACCATTATATTATTAAAATATTTATACAGCTTTAAGTAAATAATGGTTACTAAAATAAGCTATTTAAACAATCCTTTAATGAGAAATGTGTTTTTTTTTTATTTCGTGAATCATGGGACACTTTTTTATCCTGATAGTTATATAGGAAACAGGTCAAAGTTTATCCACAAGTGGTATGATGAAACATACAAGGGGAGAAGGGAAGCTCTAAAGAATTTTAACTTTTTTATTTAATTTGCGGTAAGTATGTGCTAAATTTCATGAAACAATATGAGGTTGGGTAGACAACTTGAAGAGAATGTACACAAATACAAAATGATGAATGGTGAAAAAAGGCTAAATGAGATGAAAATTTGTGTAATGCATTTAATAAATGGCCTATTCTGACAATATGAATTAGCTGTATTAAAAACCTATCTAGGGCTTGGAAGCTTCTACATAATGGCTAACCATTACGATTTCTATCAATAACAATGTTAACCTCGGTAGATAATGTATCACATAAATAATGTAATAGCAAATGTAATATTTGTATTAAAATTATAGTAATATAAAAGCAAATAAAACAAAAAAAGTACATATATAATAACAAGCGTAAACTAAATTTACTTTATTTATAAAGAATAGCTAAATTAGCATTAATAACCAAATATAACCATCAGGAAAGGTAAAGAAATTGATGTAGAGAAATTGTAATATTTGCATTGGAAACTTGAATTTAGGAAATGTAAAAAAAAAACATTTTAGTATTTAAAAAATCTCCTGAGAAATGTGAATAAATTATTTAATCACTAACACAAAAGGAGTTAGAGTCCCTATTTAAAAACTCCAATAGGATCCCATCAAAAGTGACAAAAGCCACATAGAAACCAATAAATGTTTATTGGTTTCTATGTGGCTTTTGTCGCTTTTGATGGGATTCTATTGGAGTTTTTCAACAGGGGTAATAGCATCACATAATTATTAGTATTAAATTAAAAAAATATGTAGACCAATATCAACATATTAGAGGAATCGATAGTATAATATATGTACCTATGTATTCATTTGAAATATGTAACTTAATTAACAAATCGATTATATTTTTCCATTATACTTACTGTTTGTATTTATGTATGTTTGTATGTATGTATTTATAAATATTTATGTATGTATTTATGCAAGTACACCGTCCACCATTTTATATACTGATTCCTCTACCCTAAGGTTGCCTGGAAGATATCGCTTCTAGCAATAAGGCCGCCTGCTGTGCACCTTTTTTGTTATATATTTCACTTCTTTATTTATTTCTTGTGTGGTGTGCAATAAAGTGTTCATTATTATTATTATTAAATCAATGATCTTAAATATTATCTTTACAAAGGTTGTGAGTGTCCAAGTTATTTCTTTTAGTATCACATAGAATAAAAAAAGGTACACTGTAAATATACACATTTTATAAGCATTTCTTTAATATCCAAATCTTTTAAGTAATATTTTATTTAGACACTACCATATTGCATATAATGTATTATTTTTATATTATTTTGAATAATAATAAGTATGTAATTAAAATATGTCTATCTATTATGATTTAAAGATAATAAAAGTTCTTTTACCTTTTTGAACAGGAGCTCACCGAGGTGATGCAGCCACTCTCATTACTTTTACTTTCTGATAGGCGTAGGATAATATGAATATTTAGCACCGATACAGCGAGTTACCACGATTAATGTAACACTAATTAAAATTAAAAATATAGAAACAAGTGTAAAATTGTTTTGGGAACACAATAAATTAGAGAAATGCTTTATATTACTCGAGACTACTTCACTTAACGCCGAATTAAAAACTAACTCATTACCACAACAAGAAGTCATCACAAATAACGTTGCAACAGTAAACTTATAACATAAATAGATACGAGGATATTCTAATTAAATTTTAAATAAAAATTCTAATAATTTAATTATAATTTGACCTAAATAATTTGCTATTGGCATGTAAACACCTGAGAATGACAAAATAATACTTTGACAGCTATTTGGAGTTGCTATACGTTGTGTATATTCTATAATTTTGAGGTAAAAATTACTACAATATTAATTGTTACATATTATCTCAAATCATAATGATTTTCAATATTTATTGATATATTGTAGGATGATAGATAAAAACTTCAATCAATAGATAATATTAAAAAACTTTACAAAAAACTAATTTTACATAAAACTAATTTTTTTCTGCGTTACACTCGTCAATTCTTCTAAAACTATTCGTCTAACTATTTATGTATGTTACATTGTATAATAGTAACTTTATGAACATCTTATGGCGAATAGCTGGGAAGTAAAAAAGGATACGTACGTTTCGGTTTCTTTAAAACGCTCCATATTCTTCCTGTTCCTATCATCAGGTAATATCGAAATTCCTTATCGCACGTTATACTCGACAAATTTGGCGAATGAGAACTATATGAAAAAGGTAATATGTATTTCGAGATTCGACAGTCGACACTTATTATTTACTAAAAGCACCCTATGTGAGTTCGTATGACGAGGACTGAAGCCCTATAGGCTACTATGCCTGCATATTACATGAACATGCACATTTCTTAAGGTTAGTGGTCTCCTAATACTCGTGTCACCAGATATTATGAGCTAAGGCTAAAGGCTAAGGCAGCTCATAATTTTGACGTCATCATAAGTACCCGGCAATTATAAGTGTTAAGAAATATTTGTTTGTAAGAAATTCGTAGGTACTCTTTACAGACCTTTCTTCGATGAGCTTCTATAACTCGAGTCATCTAAAAAGAACGCTGGCTGTCAAGCTGCGCAGAGGCGATTTATCGGTCAAATTGGTGGAAAGAAGTGGGGCGCGAGGCGGCGCGCATGCTTACTGGTGCGCTATTGGTTCGTCAGTTCGAAATATCATCGCGCACACAAAAGTTTTTAATTACGAAATGGTTTTATATATAGAAAAGTGAAAAATTATTTTTAACGTATATTGTTTTACAAAGACAGAGTCTGATAATAACGTAGTTAATAATTAAAAAAAATGTATTAAACGTATTAATTTAATTTGTTGTAAGTAGATTAAACATTCTACACTGAATCAAACATATTTTAATAATGAATAGAATTTTATTTAATGATATTCTATCTAATATATTTTTTAATGTCCCTATCAATAACTAATATATGAAGCCGCGAGCGAAATGCTATGAAAAATAAAATAATAGGCTTAGTACTTTTGTGCGTGAGTATATCCATGCGCAAACATACCCCCTCCACTTTCTTCCAGCGTTCTTTTTAGATGACGCGAGTTATACTTGTATAATGTACATACATACATTTGTACCACGTTACTTGATGTTTATGATACCCTAGTACTCCTGATAATTTTTATGACCTAGTTTATGAGTAAAGGGCTGATAGCGAAAGTTACTTCGTTCCTACCAGGTGTGTCATAACAACTCTCGACTTTTTTTTTCTTGGTATCGGATTATTTGGGTAAAAGTTTTAGCCAAGATGATATTAGAGTAGGGCAACACATACCTTTTCAGAACTCAGGTTTTTTTTCATTTTCATAGTGACAAAGCAACGTCTTTTAGACTTATTATTTATCTATATTTTAATATTCATGTAGAATCATTAATGTAACATTTATTCATACATTTTCATTGAAAGAAGTGTTTTAATTTAGGCTCATTTTTATTTTTATAAAAACCGCTTAAAAAACAATAAAATAAATAAATAAAAATAAAAAAATAAAAATACTTTTATTGACTTAAAAGATTACATTTCAAGATAGTCGCAAGGGCCCCTGTACTAGGTGGAGACCCGTATTACTGGGTGCCCCGCTCATCCACCAAGAAAGTCAACAAACAGAGTGAAAACAAAATAAAAATTTACAATTAATTACATATATAAGTTTGCGTTTGTGTGTGTGTGTGTGTGTGTGTGCAATTATTCATATTTTGCTTTTAAATAAGCATATACAGGCGAAGAGATTTTCTTTTAAATGCGCTAATATCATAGAGTATATTGCTACATATATAAATAGAGGTACAACTCGTCGTCGAAGCTGGTAATGCTTAAAAAGCGCCATCTCTATTGTAAAGTGTGAAACTTTCTATATAGGTATATACGTAGCTATATATATATTAATATTATTGTTCATTAATATTTTTACTTAGGCGCAAAGGGTAAAAATAAAAAAATATATGATGTATTATAATTTATTTGAACATTAATAATTCTTATAACAATAAAATTCAAATATAGACATCGTCCTTCAACTAACTTAACTTAGTAGTAGACTTTACAAAGTTGGAAATGCTTTACCATCATTTCACTAGTTATACACCTGCTAATAATGGTAATTATAATATTTTATGACCAAAAAATATTTACAGTAAACAATATTAAATACAGAAACAAACATATTATATATATACATAACAATCATTACTGATTTTATATTTTTGTCAACATAGAAGGTCTGCCGTCTGGTAGTCTCTATTGCCGTACTAGGAGAACTGTATTATGGCATATGCCACAAATAGCACGATATTAAATAAATAATAACAAGACATTACATAAACCAATCAAGTTTTCACATATAACAAAAAAAATAAGAAGCAGAAAACAAGAAAAAGAAAAATAAACAACTAAAACAAAAATAATATTTATACATCTAATTAAAAAATAACAGAAACAATGAGTAAAATGTATCTATCTATACATTTACCAAAATTCTAACTTATATATCTATAATTAAATATTTTGTTAATCAATTTAACAATACAGAGGACGAATTTTTTACAAATTGTCTGTCTGTGACCAAATCACTCGAAAACCACTGGACAGATTAAATGAAAATTTGGGATGATGGCAGTTGGTTAACAAGGTAAACACATAAATTAACATATAAACGATATGATGACGGACCCGAGCGAAGCGAGGTCCAGTCATTAATATATTTATAGCATAAAGGACACAAAAAAAAATATTTAAGTTTCATTTGCGTAATGACAAGTTCGACTCAGTTTGTAGTGACGCTACTGGCTATACCAGCGGTCGCGGGTTCGGGTTCTGCTGAGGGAATTCATTCATGAGCACAAGTGTTAGTATGGCTTAATATTAAAGACATTAATTTTACTTTTATTAAATTTGCTTTTCTTTGGATGTGGTTTGTTGATGTTGGTAACAGGGCCATCAGATTAATCCTTAAATGCACACTTTAGGGATTAATCTATTGCCCCGGTTGCCTGGGTCTTCATTATAGTTTTCCCCACTGCTCTCTGCTCTCCTGTAAAAATGAAAATAAGACTTAGTAAATAAACCATCTGCTACATCTTATAGTATATAGGTCGCAAGTGCCCAAATCAAACTTTTTATGTAACTGTTGTCTTTGTCTTTTTTAAGCACATTTATCACTAGATCTAGATGTAATTTTAATGCAGGTACTTATCACGGTATATTTCTACCCCGACTATATGTCTAAATGGATAAACACCTCGAAATTAAAAATATTATTTGCTTGCTTACCATGATTTTGCTGGTTCATATATATTGACTATTCCTTTGGTTCTTTAGAGTAAAGATTCTTGCCTCAATACCCCGGCTACTCTGTGCTCCCCTGTAAAAATAAGATTTAGTTTAATGCAGGTACTTATCACAGTAAGTATTAACCCCAACTATGTTTGTACATGGATAAACATCTATTTGCTTGCTTACCATGATTCATGTTCATGTTGCTGGTTCATATATATTGACTATTCCTTTGGTTCTTGAATGAAGATTCTTGCGTCGATGTCCCGGCTGCTCCCTGCTCTGCGAAAATTTCCATATCCAACCAATAGGTGGTAAATACTGTATTGATTTTTTCGCATAGGCTTTACAGTTCTAAAAGAAAAATGATACAAATTATTAGTTCATTCATCTTAAAAAATGTATAATTAGTATATTTTCTGTAAACATAAACTTTTAAGATTCACCATCTTGTTCAAACTGACAATTCATTTAATATCTTATCTATACTAATATTATAAAGATACAGAGTTTATTTGTTTGAACGCGCTAATCTTGGGAACTATTAATCCGATTTGAAAAATCTATTATTTGTATATAGCCGGTTTATTGAAAAAGACTATAAGGTTTGTATATCATTATGCTACTACCCAAGGGAGTGCATTGCAGTAATCATGTCAAGAAATCAGGCAGACTTCCATACATTATTGTAAAACTTATATTGATAATAATAAGTTAAAGGCTTTATTAAGTTTAGAATAGTACTTAGCAGCAAATTGTATCAATACTGTTCGTTATTGAAGTTTACTTATAACAAATATAAGTAACAATTAAACTAAGTATATAGATTGCATGATGCTATGAAACGGGTCCATAGTAGCCATAGATAAAAAATATGTATAGGTAGGTATATGTATTTATTTCAATAAATATATTATAACGAACACAATTCGATTAGCAGTCATGTCACAATTGTTATCGAAGACTAATAATTTTATTAGAATATTTTAAACTCAATGTTAGTAGTTTTAACATCTTTCAAAGTATATATAATGTATCGTTAATACTGTTTAAATCATCAGAAATAGGTAAATTATCTTTAAACAAAATGCAATTTTGGTCATTCTTTCCCTATTTACTACAAAATCATTATTTACTGTCAACTGTTACTATAATTACACTGCTCGTTAAATCGCAATTTATATATAAATTCTTTTCAAATTACAATACCTTCTTGTATTTTAATTAGGTACATAAAACATAATGAAGCTTTATATTGGGAGGACTTTGGATTTTCAGCCATGCATATTCTGAACAAAAACACCTGTTGCAAACATTATCTCGGTTATTTAACGGCACTTGTGACGTGTGCTATACGTGAAATAATATCTATTTTATAATTGATAGTACATTTAAATAAGTAAGGATTTAGATTATATTAAAGTAAACTATGAGAATCTTACTTGTACCTATAGCACATATGGCGAGAAAACGAGTGTTTACTTATTGTAACAATTTGAATAATAAAGAAAATATTAAAGAGTTATTTTATTTAACCAACTTCCTAAAAGGAGAAGGATGACCTAACCGTGCGACCGACCCGACTGCAAGGAGAGGCGTATGTTTTTCGCGCCTATCTTTGTATGTTTGTTTTTAATATTCTTTATTCCCTTATATCTTCCAAACCACTCGATGGATTCCTTTAATAAAGGTATCGTTAGATTCGTCTCATTAATGCAAGAATTAAAAATATGCGGGCTGCTAGATTTCATTGTTTAAGGTGAATTTTTTTAAATCTTTTTCTGCAATATGGGTATCATATTAAAGGTCTCATAACAAGGATTCCAAAAAGGTATAAAATTCCTGTATTCCTTATAATAATTTAAGATAAAAAATTGTTAAATATAACTTCTAATGTCTGATTGGCAAAAACTAAAAAGCTGTAAATGAAAAAGAAATATTGTAAAAATAAGAAACTACTGCATAAAAGCTAACTAAAAAGATGAAAACAAGTTCACAAAGGAATATAGTATTATGCAGTCGGAGACATACATACATTATACATTATTATGTATTTGCATACAATCTTGCGGCAAGGATGAAACGTGTACGTCTCCAACTGCATAATACTACGAGTATATTCCTCCGTGAACTTGTTTTCATCTTTTTAGTTAGCTTTTATGCAGTCGGGATTTTTATTTTTATAATATATATTTTTTATTTTTGGTTAATGTTATTTATAAGTATCGATTTGTTTGACACACCGCTAATCTATAAACATAGTTGTTAGTTGTTATAGAAGTCTACTTATCATAATAAACAAAAAAGTGGTAAGATCTATCATTATCAATAGTTAATAAATTCTAGTTATTTATAATTGCTAAGATCGCATTTGCTTTGACTAATTCCTAGCAAATATTTTCACTTAACAATAGCAAAGATATATTTAAAATAATACTTTTCTCAACCAAATTTTGAAATTAAAATTCAGTACAATTCATACAGTGCAATTTACGTGGTACTGAATTCATTTCTCTTTTGAGAGAAATAGTCAAGATTTGTAAGGTTAATAATCTTTGCTTCAATTAATGGAACATGTTCATAATATTATGTACATACGAGTATATTAGAGATTTCTACAATTCAATACTTAACGGTTAAAAAATTACACACAATATTTATTGCCGAATACGTTTTTAAAACTGCTGAACCGAATTCGCGCGACTCTAATTACGTTTTAATGTTTAGTATACATTTCTCAGAGATAAGATATTTTCTCGCAGTAATAAGTATCCTACTCGTATATGTTGATCCGGATAACTAGATATCATCATACAAAATTTCATCAAAATCTGTTCAGTGATTTTCTCGTTATACATTCCCAAACAGACAAACAGACGAACATTCTAAAAACTATAGATTCGGCTCTGTATCGATAATAATGACGATTTCAATAAGATTTTCTAAAAAATATTTAATGTACAGATTTGATTTAGTTAGAATTTTATTATAATATGTATTGAAAACAAAAGGTTTCAAAAGGAACACTATTTCTTATATGTATTTAATTTTCTTAAATCGCATGAAGCTACGGCAAACTATTGTAACTGTTGCTACAACTTGATATGGTGCTGTTATTACAATATTATTCATTCTAATAAATTAAATTTACAACTACACTGGGTTTAGATTATATTTTGTATACTAGCGGCTCACCCTCGCTTCGCTCGGGTTCGCCTCTAGATAAACATGAACAAATCTATCCCTCGGGAACCGTATATTTTTCCAGGATAAAAAGTAGCCTATTGTTTGACCGGCAATATAAAGTGCATGCCAAATTTTACTAAATTACGTGCATAAGTTGTTCTGTACTAAGCTTTATAAGTTACTATAGTTTTTTAACTATCCTACGAGAACTCTTTGATTTTCCGGGATGAAAAGTATTTAAAATGTTGACCGGGGATATAAGGTACCACCATCAAAATTTCATTTAAATCAGTCCAACAGTTTTGGAGATTAGAACTTATAAACAGACAAACAGACAGAAAAAAATAAATGAAAAAAAAACTGGATTTGTTCTATTTCTCTTCTTACGTCCCCGACTCGGCTTTTAACATTTTTTTCTATGTACAGACATTCGACCTCTACAGTTTTATTATATGTACCTGTAGATTATCTTATACCATAGACTGAGTATATATAATTAAGGGATTACAATATAAATTATAACTACCAATCATCCTATAAGCTCTTACAAAATTACCGATTTCCAATACAAACGTAGTGTGAAGCTCAAAATCTCGCGATTGACTTCAAATTCCAAATTCAACTTAATTTCATAATGTAGCTATGATATATTTTTCAAAAGATTGTTGTTCTTTTGATTAATTTTAGAAAAATCGTAAATGCGCCATGCGCGTATATTTTCAAAAACGATTTCAGCACAGAAGGAACGTAATATGGGTGACGCGTATGGAACAGATACCTCAAGTAAATCCATAACGCGTTTTCGATTTGACGCCTTCCTCCTGAAAATTCTCATCTCAATAATAAGCCCCGTGACACAGAAGAGACAGTCTAAGGATGTCCTAAATGCAAAATTGAGCCAAGAAACTACTAAGCCAGCGCCCGCGCCGGTATTATTCAACAAGCTTCTGATAGCATACATATCTTTACAGATACATCTTCTCGATCTGAACTTCGATATAGTAGCGAAAACTATATTGAAGAGCTCCTCGAATCCCATTCCAAGTATATAGAAATACTTGGAATGGGATTCGGGAATTTATGTCCATAATGAAATTTCATTGAAATCACAAAAGTTTAACAACCATAAAGGCCAATAGATAGTTCATTTGCTTATATATTTAATTAAATAAAGAATTGTTTATCTTTTTCTAAATGGAAATTTTATAGGAAAAAACTTATATTATGATTTATGTTTAACATCACTCATTTATCAAACTCAGCTTTGAGATAGCCATGTTATTAGCAAATTCAGGTCTAAATATTTAATTAAGTATATATTGTATAACTCATTAACTATTTCACCATTAAATATTTAATGTTATTAACTAGTTTATAAGTTATAACTGACTAAATTTATAATACATATCATGAAAATATTCCAATTATTTTAAGTTATGTTAAATGAATTGAATATATTGAGTACAGGGAATGTTTATGCAGAAATTATTATAAAATTAAAATATATAATTCATATAGTATAAAATAAATTTATAATATACATATAAACATACATTGTCTATTGGAATTAATACTGCATGTTTGTGCATTCTAATCTATATTATGACTGAACAGATTTCAAAATCAATATAATTATTTTACTCTTTTGGCTACAACATTTACTTTTCTGTGGTACTTTCTGGGGTACTTTGAAAAAGGATCTCATGTTTTTTCAATTTTAAGTACTATACTATAGTTTAGAAATTATTTTTCTAGTTACTTTGTATCGTTATATTTTTATAGCTAAATTGTTATTTAAAACTACATTCATCTAGCAACAACAATGCTACATAGAATCACTATGGAATTTTATAAATTGCAACATGAACATTAGTTAAAACAATGAAAATATTACTCTGTATCTATTTTTTTAATACCTTGAATGGAGCTTTCTTGCTTTTTTTTTGCTTGCTTTTTGAAAATGAACAAGCCTCAAGATTGTTTAAATAGCATGATGTTAATACAAAATCAAAAAATATATTAAAAAAAATGTAAGTACATACACATATACATACATATTTAGCTATAGCATATTCTACATATTATTAATAATTATATTGTTATGTTTTTAGTTACATTTATTTTTGATCATAATAGTATTGTAGTTTTATTAGAATGTAGTTTTATTTACCAACAACAGTTTGAAATATTATGAACACTATAAACAAAAGTCATTTATGTAATTTATAGAAATATCAGATCGATATACTCACTCCTAAAACTTTGATACCGTCACAGAAGTGCCAACCCATGAGCCAGTCTACTTCATAACTATGGTTCATAATAAGATAGCCATGTTCTTTCCCATGGTATCTAGGTATCATCATTCTTTATGTATATGGACAACTTTGTTCCTGACCACCATTCAGATATAAACACTAATTCTGAAAATAAATTACCAATTTCTATTTCATTTCTATAAAATTGATTGACACTTTAAAATAACATTAATATATTATAATACTTACGACAGTAAAACGAGTATGACGGGTATTCATATATTTGACATAGGTACCTTCAGTCTCTTTACATCCAGGAACGCAGCATTGCTTGTCTGATGGCATAATTGGGCCTTGACCTTCTTGATGAGCACACCAAAAATGAAAAAATCGCAAAAAAAACCCAAACGCCAGAAACGAGTCCTAACTCTGTTCGACTAACTACGAAATTGTGATATATTGAGATCACAGTCATATGAATTTATCGGAGGAACATAAGCTCAACTCAACGATAAAACACAATAACGGGCACTTAGTTTGGGGAAAATTATAAATTTTTAAAATATCACATTGTTAAAAATACCTTTATCATCAACGGCGGACATTTAAAAACTCATCTCATCTGGTCTCAGCAGTGACATCTATTGAACGAATTAAAAAAAATTTATAAGTTTTACCCTGCCATCTCTATTGTAAAGTGGGACAACTTCAATATTTGAATTACCACGTGATTTGTATACAACTTGAATGACCCTGGCTAATATTTAATAGTAGCAAGTGAAACCGCAGGCGAAAACTAATGCTATGATTATGATTTCTTTATTTATTTAGTTACAAAATAAAATCGGAAATAAAGTAAAACCTAAGAATAAAATACCCTGAGTTTTCTGAAACATTTTTCTCTTTGAATTATATTATTGGAAGTTTTCTAATTTTGAATTAATTAAAAATATAGGTTATTATATTTAGGTTAACTCATAATGTGAATTTTTCACATGAATGTTTATTGCTTTAATACTGTTATCTACACATATAATAAAATTGTAACTAAGCCGAATCTGTACATTAAATATTTTTTGGAAAATCTTATTGAAACAAACATTATTATCGATACAGAGGCCGAATCTATAGTCTAGAATTTTTGTCTGTCTGTTACCGCATCACAGAAAAACCACTAGAGTAATTTTGATGAAATTTGGTACGGTGATAGCTGGAAATGCGGGTCAACATATAGGATACTTTTTAACGCAGAAAAATACAAAAATTGCATTGTAAGAGTATACTAATCTGTAAAACCTAAGAATTTGGTTTTTAGTCATCTGAACGCAGGCGGAGCCGCGGGCAATGCTAGTAGCTTATAAATTAATTAGAAGACTATATTAGAAGATATTTATTTTTATTGGCTGCAATATCCTTTGCGTCCCGACTCCTGTTACTATAAATGAATCTAAATTTCAGGCCTATAACAAAATTCGGGAAACTTTCTATTTATTAAAAAAAAACAACAGGATAATAATAAAAAAAAAAAAAAAAAAACAAAAAATAATTCACATACAATTATTTATTACATTTAATTTACACAAACTTAACTACAGACTACTTTACATCCCATTTGCAAATAATTTAGAGATACAATGTATACAATATAGGCATTAAAATAAACAGAATATTCACGACTTCTGTTTTCATTTATGAATCATTAAAATTATTTAGGTAATGTTTTCAAAATATAATTTTAAATTGTGACTTATTGTAAAATATAAATGCCTTGTTAAGGAATATTTTAAAGCAGGAGTTCCCAACCAGGGTGCCAATTTATTTTGTATAACTTAAAATTTTAAAACCGAACCGATTTTTAAAACCAAAAATCTCTAAAAAATGTTTTATAAAAATAAATAAAGGGGGAAAATGAAAATATTTTTTATAATCTGGAGAGACTCAACAGAAGAAAGATTGGGAAACCCTGTATTAAAGCAATATTGTAGACATTAGATATTTGGTCATTAAACCTAAATTCCAAACATATATGAGAAAAAAATGCTATATTAAATATTAACTAAAAATCCTAAATTAAAATTATTAGAAAATAATTTATTGAATGTAGAACTCAATATAACATTATTTGTTTTATCAAACAACATATCATAATTAACACTAAGTAATACTTATTGAAACTGGTATAAGCAAATTGAATTATGTAAAAATTATATAATTAAACACACAAAATTATATGAAAGTCATTATTCATTAATCAATAAGGGTCAAAAGTAAATAATTCTCAAAACAAAACAAGGGAATGAGCCCAAAATAGTAAATGGCGAATATTCGAGGCTTATAGATGAACCAATACACTTGAAATCCCTTTCTGCCTGCAAAATGGACCCAAAACTATTGTATAGATCAGGCTCAGACTAAGGAATAACATAGAGAACGGAGTGTCATAGAATTACAGATGACATCATATATTTTTTTATAATATAATAATATTATAAAGAGGCAGTTTGTTTGATTGAACGCTGTAATCTCAGGAAACACTAATCCGATTTGAAAAATTCTTTTTGTATTAGATAGCCCGTTTATTGAGGAAGGTTAAAGGCTATATTATATCATCCTGGAAAATGTTCGGTTCCCGTGGGATAGATTTGTGTTTGTCTAAGAACAAACCCGCAGGGAAGCGAGAGTGAGTCGCTAGTAATAATATGTGTATACAATAATTTAAAACAGGATACAATTATTAATAGAATATTCGGTACTTTGATAAGTAAATAAATGTTAATAAATAAGAATGGCTGACGGAATTTATTATAACAAAGTAATAAAAATATCAATCTCTTTCAAGTAAAAGAGAGAAGTAACTAATTAGCAAAAAAATATAGTTTTATAAATCGTAATTCACATTAGTCTCCCTTTTTTCTTTTTTCTGAGGAGAAAGTAAACACTCTGTGTGGCAAAATCTAGTATAGTAACATAAACAGAATATCACGCTACTATTATTGAATTTAACATACTATCATAATCTCTGTCTAAAAAAAATTAAAATTTTGTATGTCGTATTTTATAAACAGCCCCAAACAACGAAAATAGTCTTGTTTTATTTATTAGTCTGTTACATTATTTAAGCATTATGAGATTTGTTATTTTAAAGACCAATAATAAAGAAAGACCATCTAAAACCAACATCTTATTAACAATATATAATTAATAAATTATATTATTCTTTGATTTTGCTAATATGTCAATATTAATAATTTCGTACGAAAATTAAGCGAAACTAAAATTTCAGTACTATTTTCCAAACGTAAAAAAAAACAAAGAATCTGCAATTGGCCTTAAGAAAATAAGAAGAAAAATGAAAATTTCTGTTTATAAATTATCACATTAAAATAGGCATAAAATGGAATTTTTGAGGTAATTGTTCCTCAATAACTTAGTCATATTAAGTAGTTTCTTTTATCAAAATATATTTGGATCATGTAGCACCATCTCTTAATTTTAGTTTATATGTTTTATTAGTAATAAGTTTTTAAAATTAATATTCAGTCAATACCAAACAAAAATTGTTACATTACTTACCAAATAAGAGTCCGATTATGAAATATTTCATACTTGCAACTCTTGAGATTTCAATTTTTTTTAAATAATTATTGATAAAAAACAGTACTTGAGATGTTTGCACACCAAAGCTACTAGCAAAGCCCAAGAAACTCAAATATTCAGCAATATTAACTATGAAGTTGGCATTATTTTATTTATCATCATCGATTAAGTACTTGAAACACAATCCCATGCAAAAGTACTCTTAAAACTGTCACCAATTGTGTTTAGGTAATTATTCTAGTTGAAATAAATATACAGCAATGTAAATTGAACCTTAAATGAAAAGCTTAAAGTTATTTTCACTAAAAAAAAGCGCGCTCAAATGTTCAAATGAGCGCTCATTCAGGACATTATTTGTATCTAGTACTTTTGTCCTCATAGAATGAGACCTCATTTAAATATTTGAGACATTATCTTTTTGTGAAAACAGCTTCAATTTACATTATTGTATATTTATTTCAACTAGAATAATTACCTAAACACAATTGGTGACAGTTTTAAGAGAACTTTTGCATGGGATTGTGTATCTAGTACTTTTTTAGCGATGCTTATCATTAACATCTAAAATAATATATATTACATGAAACATTCTTAAATTGTCAGTTTGTAACTAAACAAAGCCACTGGGTTTGGTGCGTAGACACTTATGTTATCAAAAATATGCCGAATCTCAAATCACAATAACTTCATAGGCAAAATAAAATTAATAGATTAGAAACAAAATATACATCTAAAGTTTTATATGTGGCACTAGTTTAATTGGGGTACCAGTGACCGGTTTCTTTGGGCTCATTTTGTTTGGTGATTGCATAATAACATCCACAGCTCTCCGCAGGATCTGATGTTCACTCTTTTTGTATTCTTCAGTTATTTTTGATAGATCTAGATCAGCATCTATCATAAGAACCTGGAAATATAAGGAATAAAGTATGAAATAAATATGTTGGGGCATTAACACACAGCACCATCTAGTTCCATGGTAAGCTATGAAGCTTGTGTTATGGATACCAAATAGTTGATGATACCCATGACTAGAGTACAAACATTCGTGCTCATCACACAAATGAATGCCCCCAGATCCAGACTCGAACTCGCGACCGCTGGTACAACAAGTAGGATCACTACAAACTGAGCCAAACGTGTAATAAAGTTGATGGAGGGCATTATCTTGTCTTAGATACAGATAAATAAAATTGAAGTGTCTGTTTGTAATGTCAACCATAACAGCTTTTTACTAAATGCATATTAAAGTATATAATATGGTACTTATAATAACAAAAAAACATTTTTATTTATTTTTTCTGTCTGTACGTTTGCTTATTCCAAGGAATCTCCAAAACGGCTGGACTGATTTTCACAGAACTTTCACTGGCAGATAGCTGATCTTATAAGGAGTAGCTTATTAATGTTTTTAATTAAAAGGATTAGAATTCCGCGCAAAAAAATTAAAAACCCAATGAAATTATGAACAAAATCCGCATACCAAAGAAAGCAACCAAACAAAGCGTTATTTCATCATCACAATTTACCAACATAAGTTACTTGAATATGGTTGCCTGCACTTTAGATTAGCTTATGATAATGATTTTTACTGCAAAAATAAAAAAAAAATCAGAAATTGCCTGCAATGGAAAGGTCGTTTATAATCTTATCTCTCAATCTAATAATTACTATTATCTATGTATGTCACATGTACTCTAAAGGTGTTATCTCAAGTAGGTATTGCTTGTATTGGTATATTGTAATATTGTTTATTTATGAAAACACTTCAAACTTTGATAATCAGTATTAATATTATAAATGTGAAAGTTTGTGAGTATGTATGGATGTTCGTTACTCTTTCACGCCAGAGCGGCTGAACGGATCTGGATGAAATTTGGCACAGAGATAGATTATAGCCTGAAACAACACATAGGCTACTTTTTTATCCCAGAAAAGTCTAAAGTTCCCGTGGGATAGGTTTGTTTTTGTTTTGCTTGAGTAGGTAGTCCTAGGTAAAAGTACTCCCTACTGTCCACCAATGTAAAAAGAAAACTTAAAAAATGCTCAGCATAGACTAAAGAATTAGTCAATGAGTTGTTACTCATAGTCAGTAAATTCACCGAGGATACGGGAATACCAATAAAAGCGTTTATAACACACTATTTATAATATCTATTTATTCTATTTATATAACAAAACAAAATGTTCACGTGCATCGTCGTGTCGCCATTATGACATTTTATCCTTCTTTCCTTTTATTCATGTTTCATACCATTCTATTTTTAAAACATCATATGTCTCCCTTTTATTCTTAAAATATCGTTTCATGCAATCTTATCTCTAAATATCACATAATATATTATCTATACATATTATAAAATTGTAACTAAGCCGAATCTGTACATTACATATTTTTTGGAAAATGTTATTGAAATAAACATTATTATCGATACAGAGGCCGAATCTATAGTTTTTAAAAATTTTGTCTGTCTGTTACCGCATCACAGAAAAACCACTGGAGAGATTTTGAAGAAATTTGGTATGGTGATAGCTGTTTGTCCGGGTCAACATATAGGATACTTTTTACCATGGGAAAATGTTTCATTTCTGAGAAAAAATACAAAAACTGCAATGTAAGAGTATATTCTTAGATTTACGATCAAGTAGGTTCTTAGACTTACGAAAATATTTGACATTTTAAATAAAAAAATGCCTTGGGCTCTTTGGTGCCCTTATTAATTAATAAAAAATTATATAATTTTGGAGGTAGGTACTGTCTGTAACAACGTGGTCTTGATTGCTGTCAATCATTAGAAACATCAGAAACCAGAATTCAAAATAAATCCATGTAAAATTCCAAAAAGATATTATAGCTTTGCTTTGGTTTGTCCTAAGTCCGTTTTAATGGTTAGTACAGAGTAGATAAGACTATATAATATAGCCTTAATTATGTGATAAAATAAACAGGCTATCTAATGCAAAAAGAATTTTTCAAGTCAGTTTAGGATTTAGTTGTAGTTCCTGAGAAGACAAGGCATTCTTTAAACAAACAAACAAATTGCCTCTTTACAATATTAGTATAGTTTAATATAAATAATTGCAAAGATCTACTTACAGGTGCAGGACACTCAGCGAATGTTCTGTTAATAAGCCAGTCTTCATGTAATGTATGCAATTCTTCGATATATGACAATGGGACACATTGTTCTTCAGATCTGGCTCTTTTTTTTATCCTCTCATGAACTACTGATGGTGTGGTTTTAAGGTATACTGTAAATATCCCATTGAAATGCACTTGTTAATGTTTGCTATTTATATTGGTGGATATATTTTAACAACATATAAATTAATAAGTAAAAATGGAAATGCTAAATGTCTTAAATTCAAAAAAACATAGTATACAAATAAACTATGTACTATAAAATTTTTTTTACTAGAATTAGAGAAAAAATAAGGGTTCCATGGCAATTAGCATCAAACGTTAAGTTTATATTTTACAACACAATTTTTTGAGCTAACAATATTTCACCTATCTACAATAATTTGACAACATGTTTGGCTCAGTTTGTAGCAACCATTCTTGCTGTGCCAGCGATTGCGGGTTCGAGTCCTGCTGGGGTCATTCATTTATGTGATGAGCACGTTTGTACTCTAGTCATGGTTGTTTATATTTATAATATGTATGTTTTTAAAGTTATATATGTGTAGTGTATCAAAGTATATAAAGTTATATAAATGTATCCATAACACAAGCCCCATTTGTAGCTTACCATGGAACTAGAGGTGTTGTGTGTTAATGTGTATTTATATATTTATTTAATAATAATTTTATTGATAGCATAAAGAGGTTTGTATTACTGAAAAACAAAATTGTGTTACTGAAATAAAAACTTAAATAAAGTGTACAAATAAACATCTATGTCAGTGTAAAAGATCTACCCAAACATTCATATGTACATTAAATTTTTTTCATCCAAGTTTCAATAGTCTCTAAAATAAAATGGATGTCATAAAAACAAATAGACATGACAAAATTTTAATGCTAAATTCACATGCTTGCCAAACCTTGGCAACCTAGCACAATTCAAACATGTGGAGTAAGTGTTAGGCTTGGCAAGTAGGTAGGTTTGCAAGGACTTGTCGTTGTTTTGATTGTGTTGGTTTCAGTACACAAATCAAAGGATATTTGTGAGTACTTATGGTGCATCCAGAGTTTTGTATTCTTTGAGACAAATGGCAAGTGTGTGGACTCAGCATAAGGGTTCTATTTTAGATTTTGGCAATGGAACTATAAAAGTTACAATATTTAGGTTTCAACAAAAATGAAAAAACATACCAATAAGATCAGCCTCGATGGGTATTTCTCTTTGTATAAACCTAAACCATTCATCAAGAACAGCAAACTGTGCAGGATGTAGGGTTCCACTTCTCATCATATGTTCTACAAAACAATATCTAGCACTAAACAATGACCGTTCCATTAACTTTACTGGAGTACTAGTTGGCCGTCGATGCATGTCTAACATAGTCATCGAAACGTATGCTTGGAAGGTCATTGCCCATTTCGATGGATCTTTGTACATTAAATCCTGAAAATTAATAATAGTTTTGTGCAACGGTCATTTACATATTTTTTTTATTAAAATACTAATTATAAACTTACCAAAAGATTCCATCCTCTTAAATTGCGCCATTCCTCAACAGGTTCCGTAAGTAATGTTATATCATCAAATTGTTGAAAATGTTCTAAAAATGTTGTCTTTCCACTTCCTATATTGCCCTCGACGAGAACAGTAAACGGCTTAGTATTAGAAGCAGACATTTTATGAAAAAGTCTTTCAACTGAAACAAAATATAAAAGATCTGAATTCTGAAGTAGACGATATCACTTATCAAATACGATAAACAAGCATGGAATATGGGTAACAAATAAAGATAAACGACTAACGAGTAACAAGTAACGACTTACGACAGTCAACGCGCAGTTCGATTCAGTGATTCCCGCCTAAATTGACCGCCTGATGACAATTGACATAACCAAAAATAAAAAATAACAGTCAACAAAATATAACCTAGTCTTTCACAACCTATAGTAAGCACACGAACCTTTACAAAAGATATTGAAGATTTTGCGGCTTATCATAATCTTTATACATAGTACCTAAATCAACTATAAATATAACAATACTTTAATATAATTAGAATTAAATTCAGTAAGTGAATAATAACAAACTATTTGAAAAAGTCATAATAAAATAGCAATCGGTCTACAGTCTTGCTGCTCTCAAACGAAATTATCGATTCCTACAATAATTAATATCGATTTTTTATTCTTACGCAATAAAAGCGAATGATCAAGTTTTAGAATAATAAAATATATAAATAATAAATTTCGATAAAATATTAAGTGTTATCTATATTACTTTCTATATATTAATATATTCTAGCTTATATGATTATTTTTTAGGAATAAAAATAATTTACTGTACTAATATCAGCTTTTTATATCATGCACGGTCTACACAAATACTCATATTCTCTCTTAAACTCATAGACTCATAAATATTTCTAAATAATAAAACTAAAATCGATTATCTCAATCGTTTTAATATCAATTATTCTTATTATGTTATCTACATGCAAGAACAGAATATAAAGCTCGTTCTGAAATTCATGAGTTTTTCTTACTACAGCAATGGGGATGATTTCTTACAAGGAGGGCGCTACACATATATCTAGTTAGTATAAGTCTGAGATTAAGCAATTTATTATAATATCTCTTTCGTACCTGTTTTTTGGCGTCTATTGTGTTCGCATCTTACCTGTGCAATATATTGTATCTGGAAGTTAGACCAACTGAAGGAAGAATTGAGAAGGAGAGGTGCAGCCTGTGGTTGTCTTGAGTTCTGACTGACTGATGCAAAGAGTATAGATATATACTGGACTGATGGATCAACAAACAACCTAAGCTGCTGGTCGCAGAAACGTGGCATTTCGAGAATGTATTGCTTATATAATGTAAGCATCCAATAAGAAAGCATTTTTCGAAATTCATCCCATAAGTGGATAAAATTGGGGATTAAAGAAGAAGTCATGTTCTCTATCAAGAACTCTGTCATGTGAAATAGACAGAAAGTGGTGTTTAGCTTTAAGACTTCTACCCTTCAAAGTTTTAAGATAAAAAATATAAATATATTTCATTTTTTTTAATTCACTCCTAAAGAGATAAAAGCGGGTAATAAAGTTTATATGGGCAAAGAATTATTTATGATCAGAATAACAAGAAACTTGGTATTATTGCTCCTCAATACAATTAATTAAATACGTGTTTTAGTATTTTTTGAAATTCAAAATCATAAATGGGGGTAAAATGGGGAATAAAAGTTTGTATGAAACTCTGTATGTTGTCTTTAAAAAAAAGATAACGAGTTAATATTAGTCCCGCTGAGTTTCTTTCGCCAGTTCTTCTTAGGAAGATGAGGCTTCTTCTTTCCGAATTTGTAGTAGACTCATGACGTTCAGTAAAAAATTGTAATAATTTAATGCTCAATAAAATATTTTGAATTTTGTAATTAATATGTAAAAAAGTAAAAATTATAAAAAAATAAGAGTTTAAAAATCGCATTCTGTAAAATGATGTCCACATAGCCTTAAATATAAAATTGTGATTTCGCCAGTTTTGGTCGATTTATTGCTTTAGCCCACAATTTCTTCAATTCTTGTCTTTTGGAAACAAATGATATCCATTTTCTTTGAATCCTGTTACCGGGCAATTTATCATTATAATTAAATTTTAAATCAAATGAAAAAAAAACCATCCATGATATAGAACTCTACAATATACTGAAGATCATAGTGAACGTGACATCTGCCGGGAAAAGAATAGCGAAATTCTTCCCTATTTAAAATATTAACAATTTATATTTACATTTTGCGGCTATGGGGAAGAATTTTGCCCTAATATTTTATAAAACTATGATTTGGGATTGGAAATAAAGCAATAGTAAAACAGTTATTTTTAAATCAATCCTTTAAACGCATACATCTCTTTTTAAGCGGAAGGACGGATCGACTTTATTTCAATATTTATTTATAAAGTTTACAACTCGAGCTCTCATAATAAATATAAATTTAAACACCACTAAAGATTTTAATAATAAATTCATTTAGTTACGAAGCTAAAATTAGCTTTTGTGGCGACCCTATGTACACATAATATTATGTACTCAATTCGCTTCTCTGTCTACAGTTCTTATTTAATTTTCTGGATTTTCTTTTCTTTTCTTGCATATTTGCTAATTTAGATTTTAAATTTTAATAATTTCATTTTAAATAGCATTTCGATCATTATTTTAAAACAACTCTTATTTTCACACTTTTAAAAATTAAAATATGCCGGAGATATAAGTTATATTTATGAAATAATTTATGTCATATACAAATCAAATCATATAATTCTTGGAGTGTATCATAGCTTATATTTAATTATTAATCTAGTAAAAAGCGTGCATGGGAGCTTTCAGGTTTTTTGGCGGGAAAATTGAATAAGCCAATTGAAGTAATCCACGAAATCCATTGACAATTTTGTGTCCATGATATTTTGGCCAAAAGAATTGACGTGTTTGTTTCTAATTTCATTGTTCACCGAAATTTGCAGGCGGTATAACGTGAAGAATCTGATATAAAACTAAACTATAGTTTTCAATTATAAGGTGATATTGTTTAATCTAAAATGTTAAGTTCACGCTTATTAGGTAAGTTTCAAAATATATGATACGTGTGAAATTGAACTTCTTCGATAATGCCGGTCTTTTTAAATAATGTACATTTATTTATTTTAGGCGTTATTCTATTAGTAACGGGCTCATATGCCCTTTACGACTCATCATCTGATGTTGTACAACTGACACCAAGTAATTTTGAGAGACTAGTTTCAAATTCCGACGAAGTATGGATCGTAGAGTTCTTTGCACCTTGGTGTGGTCATTGCAAAAATCTTGTTCCAGAATACAAGAAAGCCGCTAGAGCGCTAAAGGTAAATAAATTTTCAGAAATCCACTTAGTACCTTTTAAGTTTTAAATCAACTGACAACTTATGTTAGAAACTTACGATAGTGGGTGGAGAGATCTAGTTTACGCTTAAGCACATTTAATAGTATAACTTAAATTACTTATATTTAATTTTAAAAACTATGTTTTTCTAATATTTTATTATGTGATGTATATTTTTTAATTAATTTTCTTAGGGTATAGCTAAAGTAGGAGCAGTAGATGCAGACCAGTATAAAGAGTTGTCACAGAAATATGGAGTCTCTGGTTTTCCCACAATCAAGGTGTTCACTGGCAGTAAGCATACTCCTTACCAAGGACAAAGAACAGCTGAGGCATTTATTGATGCTGCACTCAAAGCTGCTAAAGAAAAGGCATATGAAAACCTTGGCAAAAAACCATCAGGATCTTCGGGCAAGGTAAACTTTATTAAAAAACTTAATAAAATCCTTAAGGCTTATAACATAGGTTAGCAAAAAGATTAAATTTGGTATACTAGAATTTTATTTTTGTCGCAAAAATCTATATAATGAAAAAATCGCCTTAAAATATTTAGAATAATATAATAAATATAGATTTAGGGAACAATTATATAAGAAAATATATCTATTTATTAGAAAAAAGTGTATGGGCATTTGATACCATGGAGATCCATACAACGGACAGATGTTAAGAAGCAAATTGATCAGCCGTTTATTACTTCATCTATAAAGAAAAATAGATTTGATGCTTTACAAGCTTCTTTATTTCATGGGAGAATATCTAATATTTTGACGAAAATTGTAAAGTCTAATAAAAGCTTTAAAATGGAATAATCTTTTACATAAAAAATTAAATTTAACTCTGAGAATATCTTAAGCATGTGTATTATTATAAAGTTTTTCATTTTATACAGTTAAAAAATTAGGATGAAGAGGTATATTAAAAATAATTAAAAACAAATTTCACACCTTTTTTAATAATTAAGTATAGAATGAAAGACTAATGATTTATATAAATTGGCATAAGCAATAAGATGAGACATCCTACTCAAATGTCAGGGTGACTATAGATTCTCAAAACTTTTTGGTGTTGAGCGTTAGATTGATTATGGCAACCTCGTTAACTTGTTCACTTAAACATTTTTTTAGCTGTAGTATTTTTTTTAAATTGATGATGAATAAATAGAATAAATAAATATGTTGGGACATTAACACACAGAACCATCTAGTTCCATGGTAAGCTATGAGGCTTGTGTTATGGATACCAGATAGTTGATAAAGTACACATATATATCAAACATTTGTGCTCATCACACAAATTAATGCCCCCAGCGGGACTCGAACCCGCGACCGGCACAGCAAGTAGTCACTACAAACTGAGCCAAACGTGTCGTCAAATGATGTGATGACATGAAAGTGGAAATTATACTAAAATTTTTTTTTGAAACAAACATACTGATTCATATTATTTACTTATTATTTTCTTCCTTTTAATCATGAAAATTGAACATACTTTAAAAATACCTGTGGAATCTAACTATTATAGGAAACACATCTCTTATAAATAGTTTTATCTCATGTTTGCTCTAAGGGGTGATGACATCTTATCTTCGATGTGTAACACTATACAGTATACACTATACATTCTCCATCTTGCTCATTACGCTCATCAATCAATTTAAATTTTTAGTTAGGTTAAATTCGAGAAAGAAATAATGGCCTACATATTTTTGACTGACTTCAAAAAAAAGGAGTATCCAATTTGGGTCTTACTTTTTAACTGTGTATGTGTTGCTATATTCACCAATTGTAAATGGATTTAATCATTATTATTTTTTCATTAAATAGTTTATATCTCAATGATGTTCCAGTAAAAATGTCAATATTCAACTTTAATATTAAATAACTTTTTAAATAGGTATCTATTATTTTTCAAGTTTATGGAATTACATAGGTATTTTTGTGCTTAAAATGTAGGGTCATATACTTTATTTAAAAATGAAGCATTATCTAAACATTCAAAACGAAGTTGTTTTCAATTGAGACTTAGTTTTGATTTATAAATAAATTCGTAAAAATAAAACGCACTACAATAGCTAGTGCGGAGTTCGATTAAAGTATCGCCTACGTCCTCCTACACACCCTCTCTCTTTCGAGAGCGTTCACACGGAATGAACACGTCAGTGTGACCTTTTTTTAATTTAACTCCTCGAATTATTCATAATGTTTGCATAACGCTTGCCATAAAAAGATAGAAAGTAAAGTTTTATACAGATAATATATTGTAAATATAATAAAAATTTTAATTGAAATTCAAACTTTTCGTAATTATCTTGTAGTACCTGGGCGACCGAGCTTTGCTCGGCGTTTTTTTTTGAAAAAGAATATAAAAATTGCGTTTTTTTTCCAGAAAAATACCTCTATAGATAAGTCATAAAACCTTTAAAGTTTAAGTACAAAATTTTATCCAAATCGTTAGAGCCGGTTGCGATATACGCGAAATAAATTTATATACATATATACAATGTACAATGATTGCTCATTTAATATATGATGAATAATCTATATATATAAAAGAAAGTCGTGTTAGTTACTTCGCTTATAACTCAAGAACGGCTGAACCGATTTAGCTGAAAATTGGCAGGGAGGTAGTTTAGAGCCAGGAGAAGGACATAGGATACTTTTTATCCCGTTCGACCGCGTTCCAATTTTTATGATATTTTAATTTTTGGATTTCTCTTAGTCCGGAATAGGTAAGTATTAAAACATATAATTAAAATGTGAGAAAGAAAGATTTTTTCTTTTTATATCTATTTAAAACGTACCTAGCGACGAACCCGAGCGAAGCGAGGGTGAGCCGCTAGTGTCAACTATAAACCTATTGCGCGACAATTACGAAAAAGTTATAATCAATTAGTAGGTTAATTATTATAATTTTATTTTAACAAAATGCATAACTTTGTTTACGTCTCTTTTGGAATGGCATTTTTGAAATACTTGCTGATAGTCATACATAATCGTAATAGAAAATATCTATGTATTAGCAATGTAATAAACAATAATTTTTATATTTAAGTTTTATTGGTAATAATATTGAAATATTAATTTGTCAATCTAATATGTAGAGTCATATTTATATGATTGTCTTGAGAACTACAAATTCACTACCATATTGTTGGAAAATTATTTATATATACAATAAATTTATTTCATCATACCATTGTGATTACAAGTTTCATTCCCATATTTAGTGCGTGAAGACATATATCACTATTATAAAACTTAATTATAGAAGCCTCTTATTTTTGCTAACTAATGATTTTTGTCTAATTTTCTATAGAATACCAATCAAAACTCTTGTTACTCAGCGTTTAGCTGAAAGTTTAAAGGAGTAGATAAGTTTAGCTTATTCTATAGATTCGAAAAATCTTAACAGTAAAAACTTTTTACAGTCCGATGTGATTGAACTGACGGACAGCAACTTCAAGGAGTTGGTTCTGGACAGCGAAGATATGTGGCTGGTGGAGTTCTTCGCGCCGTGGTGCGGTCACTGCAAGAACCTAGAACCGCACTGGGCCAAGGCCGCCACTGAGCTTAAGGGAAAAGTAAGTTTGATACACGCGCGAACACACGTACACACATATACATACATAAATACATACAAACATACGTAAATATATACACATCCATATATACATACTTATATACAGCTTATGACCAAACACAACATACACTTCACTCGATGTCCCTTGCGTGGTACGCAGAGAGACGAAGTGCTACACGCTGCGATCTACATTTATACTACTCTACATACCTCTTTCGCTTCTTCGTTATTTAAAAAATCACAAAACCGTAAGGATTTGCAAGGGTTGTCTATAATAGCCAATTTTTATGGCGAATGGACATGTTAAGACACTATGTGCGTACCGTCTCGTGGCATGTTACATTTAAATGAGACAACCCTAGGGAAAAGGCTTTAAGCCTTTTCCCGGCTGTCATATAAAAATAAGTATGACAATCGGGTTCGCCTCACTCGCATCTCCCCGGCACACCCTACACGATTGCTCTGTCTAGAGCAGGGATTCCAAAAGTGGCCAATATCTGACTGACTGGGCTGAATACATCGGTTTCCCAGGGAGGCGATATAAACGAAAACTGATTTTGGGGGTCGACGAGGTCTAACAATCGACCCCCATTAATTAACACAAGTTCTTATTAGAAAGATATATATATATATATATATATATATATATATATATATATATATATATATATATATATATATATATATATGTATTCTGTATCACTTTGTTATTTTATTTGTAAGAAGAATCTCGACATGAACAAATATGTTTTTATTTTTAATTTAATCTACTACCATACTTACCTACTATCGCTACTATTCCATTATTTCAGCCATAAAATATTGTGTGAATTTAGATTATTGGTTTTATTTTTATTTTATTATTTCGTATTTTATATGTACAGTTTAATATGTGTTACCGTGAAATAAATCAAATAACATCCAATCATAGCCTACCTGTTAATGATAAAATTTTATTTCTGCAACATAAAAAAATATATAGTTAAAAACGTTTTAACTGTCCGTATACTAATTACCCAGCATGAATATTTAAAAGTATTTTTTATGAATTAACATCGAAGTGTATTTTTATCTTTTTGATTTTAATGCAATCTATTCAGTAATTATTTCATTATATCTATGACTATACTATATTGTATACTAATACATATGTAAAGCTATTTTTGTTTGTTGTAACTCTTTAATGTTTGGAACTACATGTCCAAGATAAAAAATATTTTTGCATATTATAAGTTATAACTTATATATACTGAATAATGTTATTATAGGCTACTTAATATCACACCATGACCCGGAAAAGCGGAACTATTATACATACATATCAATAAATTACGCAAGCAAACCCACCAATTATACCAACTAACTAGCTACCAAAAGACCAAAGCCAGTCCTGTAGAATGAATAAGATCTATATAGTCTTCCATATTTTCTTAACCAAAAATTATTTTGTGCAGTTGGTTGTTTTTGCTACATTGTCCGTGTAATTTTAAGGTGTACAATCAAGTGCATAAAAATAAATATATGAATAAAAAAATAATTTGAATATGATCAGGTAAAACTCGGCGCTCTGGACGCGACAGTGCACACAGTGATGGCATCCCGCTACCAAGTGCAGGGCTATCCCACAATCAAACTGTTCCCCAGCGGCAAGAAGACCAGCGACTCGGTGGAGGACTACAACGGCGGGCGCACCTCCAGCGACATCGTCAACTGGGCCATGGAGAAGCTGGCCGAGAACGTGCCCGCGCCGGAGATTGTGCAGGTTGGTAGCGGGTTCGATTTAGTTGGGTGGGGATTAGGATTTTACATTTGTTTTTTTTCTGCAAAATTTAATTTAACAAAATTTCACAAATCATTTGTCGTAATATTTATTTTTTAATTCAAATTTAAGTTTAGGGGGGTCGTAGTAATCATGTTTAATCCGGTTTTAGTGGGATGGGTCGAATTATGAGATAAGATTTTAATTTCGATTTTCTACAGAAGAAAATTGTTTCCATTGTTATAGTATTATATAATCAAATAACCACGAAAATTAAGTTATTTACCATTTTTATGTCCCTCTTTTCAAATTAAAGAAACTATTGAAATCTAAATATTAATTTTCAAATAGTATTTCAATTTGAGGTGACGATTGGTTGGCTAAAAATATTAAAAAAAAAACATAAAAGATATAATACACAATGTAAGTGCAAAGTTCTATCATTTTATTACGTTACAATTGTTTTGGGAAGTCAAAATATTGTGACAAATCATCAAGTCGTGGCTGAGCGCCAAATATCTATAATTCACTGATCACTCGTTTGTTTTTGTTTTATTTGCGCTTTTATTCTTTACATTGTTTGTATGATTATTTGTTTGTTTAAATAACGAGCTTTGTTGGCACTGACTTAGAAAGTTAGAGCTCGGATCGTTCCTTATAATCTAATCGCAATTGAAATAATACTACTTAATAATGCTACATCATACTGGTCTATATAAAGAACGTAGACGAACAAGAGATAAAAATTATAGGTTAAAAAACTAAAAAAAAAGTTTTAATGATGAATCGAACTAAATAATATTTTTTATTATAAGAATAAAGTGATTAACGAGAAAATTAATGTTATTGTTAAGCTAATAAAAGTTCTTTTAAGAAAAAGGAAAAAAATCCAAGTTGTTAAAGTATATAGTACAGACTAAAAGTCCGCGAAATTATTATTTTACAGCTTTTCTTACCGTAAATTCTTCTTATGTATTTTTTTATCGGCGCTGCTAAACGGTTTTAACGCCGTTATAGCAATAAAATGAATGGCAAAAAGATAGGTTCACATAAAGATAGAGAGATACATATAACATGTAGATTTCCCCGAAAAGTTCAAAAGTTATTGAGACTTAAATTTACAACACCCATTCCTCCAGGGGCCGCGTCACATATACTAAACTTGTGCCGTTTTGCCCCTATCAAAAATCGCTCAACGCGGCTAACTACTTACTTAGATTTACGCGAATATTTGACATTTTAAATAAAACTATCTTTTCGGATTATTCCGCGGATTTATTTTGATTTTTGGTTCCCGACGTTTCGAATGCTTTACAGCGCACATGGTCATGAAAGACACTAAGATTTAAGATATCTCAAAGGTATTATATAGTTGTAGCCTGTCTGTAACAAAATGTGCTGTAAAGCATTTGAAACATTATATTAAACACTAACGACTCCCCACCGCTTCGCTCGAGTTCGTCCCTAGCTAGCTTCCCCATACAAACTTAAATCCCCATTTTCACCAGCTTAAGGGATGATTTCCGGGATGAACACTATTTCACTCATTCACTTTTCATATCATGAAATTAAAAAAAAAATCTTATTTCAGTAAAAAAAAATCTTTTATTTTCTTCTATACAAAGCTTGTCCTGACAATATAACAAACACACAAAAAAAAGAATTATCCAATTTGATGCAGTCAAACGGAAGTTATGTGCGTACATACATTTCGGTGATTAATTTTATATAGATTTAGTACCGACTCACCCTCGCTTCGCTCGGGTTCGTCCCTAGTTATGTTTTAACGTTAAATATGAAATACAAATCTTTGAAATTCTCGGTTATTCTGTACTATGATATGCATGTATTATACCGTTAAATCTTCCTCTTGAATCACTCTACTAATAAAAAAACCCGCATCTGCAATCCATTGCGTAGTTTTAAAGATGTAAGCATACATAGGGACAGACAGACAGACAGCGGGAAGCGACTTTGTTTTATACTATGTAGTGATTATAACATGTTGATATCCTGCAGGTGGTAGGCGCGGACACGATGCAGGCGTGCGCGGCGGCGCCGCTGTGCGTGGTGTCGGTGTTGCCGCACATCCTGGACTGCGGCGCAGCGTGCCGCGGGGACTACCTCGCCGTGCTCGCGCGCCTCGGGGACAAGTACAAGGCCAAGATGTGGGGGTGAGTCCCGTCTGCTCTGAGAAACTATGTAGCTGGATGATAATAATGTCCTCCCAAATGATTTCGTCCACGACAGCAAATCTCATTGATGACATGTAGACAACTGCGCAGGAGATATTGTAGTGCAACGCGTGTGCGCGCAGACACAAGTGCACTCTCTATTACTGTCACTCATACTCCGGTGGGACTATTATCCAATACTCGAGAGATCAGGTGCAAGACTGATGCGTCACATGCTGTCCAAGGCACGGGGGTAAAGGACTGCCAATTTCCCAACACTGGGCTGTTACTGAGAATTTAAGTTACAAGTGCTCAATAACTAAAATTGTTTCATTTATATATTTTCTTATAAAAAACCATCTTAATATAGTGTCAGGGTTTATTTGTCTATATATATAAATTATTATTAAATAATTTTTCTCTGTATATTTATAGATGGGTGTGGGCAGAAGCAGGTGCTCAAACAGCATTGGAAGAAGCTCTTGAACTTGGTGGCTTTGGATATCCAGCGATGGCAGTCGTCAACGCTAAGAAACTCAAGTTCTCAACTCTAAGGGGATCGTTCTCTGAGACTGGCATTAATGAATTCTTAAGGTAAATTAAATTTGATATTTCTATATCGTTATAATATTACAATGCAGTGGTAGCCCAGTCGAAACTCGCTCGAGGAAACCGAGTGAAGCGGGTTCAAATCCCTCTGATGTTTTCATGTGCGAGTCATTTTCAACTTGCTTACCACTTGTCTTATGGTGAAGAGAAATATCGTGAGGAAACCTGAATTTCTGAGAGAACCTAGCAAGTTTTCGAAAGATATGTGAAGTCCGCCCGCACTTGGCCAGCGAGGTGGACTGTGGCCTGGTCCCCCTTGTATTGAAGGGAGGCCCGTGCCCAGCAGTGGGACGCTAAAAAGGCCTGAATACAAACAGTAAAAATAATATATCCTCATTAGAGATTGTCTCACTGAATTTGAAAATATTAGCTGATGTCAGAACACTTTTAATCTAGTCATAAATAATGCATATGGTTAAAATATTTTCATTTCTTATCACTTTTAATGATCATGGCCCACTACTACCATATTTTGTTTTTTTGCTCATATTCTATTTCTCAATAAATTAAAATAATCTATACGTCATATAATAAAACTACATAGGTCGAATATCTGCACACAGAAAAAAAATTTGTTTATCTGTTTGTACGGGCTAATCTCCGAAACTGTTGGACCGATTTAAATGAAATTTTCCATGGTGGTACTATATATCCCCGGTCAACATTTTAGATACTTTTCATCACGGAAAATTAAAGAGTTCCCATAGGATCCACAAAAAACTATAGTAACTTATACAGCATAATATAATAATACACAACAACTTATGTACCTAATTTATTAAAATTTGGAATGCTGATACCTTCCTTATATTACTGATTAAACAGCAAGTTACTTTTTATCTCGGAAAAATGAACAGTTCCCGTGGGATAGTTCTGTTTATGCTTTTCTAAAGACGAACCCGAGCGAAGCGAGGTTGAGCCGCTAGTACTTTATAAAGCTTTCTAACGTAATATGATTCACTGTAGTACATGAATTGACATACTATATACTTCAAATTTAATACTTTGCCACATTAACAATACTAAAATCGAATTAATTTATACAGAGACCTGTCTTTCGGGCGTGGACAAACCGCACCAGTGAAAGGTGCTGAGATGCCCAAAATAGTGACCACCGAGCCCTGGGACGGCAAGGACGGAGAACTTCCCCCAGAAGAAGACATTGATCTCTCTGACGTAGATCTGGAGAAGGATGAACTATAAACTAGTGTATAGAGAATTGTGATGTGAAGTGTTTTCAGAACTTATCAAAATATCAGTTAAAATCCCCACTTTGTTGTTCGACGCTTTGAAGTAAGGATGGGAATTGTATAGTCTTTTTTATAATTAGATGGAATTTGATGAATTTTTTTGTGTACTAGAATAGAAATATTGTATTGAAACCAGTGTTTTTGTATTATTTGCTTTTTTTACCAATTTTTTGATATCTGACAATACATAGTTGCTAAATAATGCATATCCTAAACTATCATCACATTTACTAATCAGTGTAAATTCTCTTTATGAAATTTTAAAGTATATGTAATCTTTGTATAATGTATCTTATCATTATTTTTATTGTGATTATCAACTGGACGTTGTTATGCAAAATGGATCCAGCCTACGAAAACAGTTTTTTAGAGTTACTGTCACAAATGGTACCTACATATCAACTCATATACATAAGCAGATAAAATTCCCTAAGATTTAAGAGGAATTTCAAAAAAATCTACGGTCTTGTTGTTTTGATATACCAATTTTAGTAGAACTCCTATTTTCTCAAAAGTAAGCTTTTATGGTTGGGTCTATTTTGCGTAACTACTTCCAACTTCCAATCAAATCTTTGTCCCGTGTTTTGTTGTACAATTTATTATACAATTACGTTTCAGTAGTTTACTTATTGTTAATTAAAGACTGGTTCTAAAATGAAATAATAGATTTTTCTAGGTTTAGTTTTGAATCACAATATCTGTAATTTTTAACATATTTTATTAATATTTTTAATGACAGTTCACAGTATATGTATTTCAATATTTTATAATTTATATTCTATATAATAAGTAAGAAACTGGCCGCGTCTCTTCCATTTATATAATATTTTGAAGCATTTATTGTGGTCAGCTTGGAGTTTTTAAGAAATAAATAGCTAATAATAACAAATTCGCATTTTTTTATACCCTGTAATATGTATCCAAAGAAAATTATGAAAATAACCGGCCGAAGCTATACAGTTTTAGAATTTTCGCCGTTCTGTCTTTCTGGAAACGCATCACGAGAAAACCACTGGACAGATTTTGATGAAATTTAGTATGATGATGGCCGATTATATACGATCCGGGTCAACATATAAGATACTTTTTACTGCCGTAAAATATCTCATTTCTGAGAAATCCATAATAAACGTTAAAAAAGCTTTATTGAAATGTATATATGTTTTTATTAATTTTCTAAAGAAGTTATTTTAAACTATGTATGTAAAATATTGCTCAAGCAGTAGGTAGCGGATTTGCTTATTATATTTACTCTGGCCATGGAAAAAGACAAAGGCCAAATTAGCACAATAGTGCAAAATATCATAAAAAACTTTGTTCATATACGTATGATATGTATGTGTAACCGATGTGGATATATGAAATGCAGCCGAGGCTCAGCTCGCTGCCAATTTCTACAAAATGGCATACTTAAGAACACTGGCAACAGGTTTATAACTAATTCGGAATTCCTAAAGCTTAACAACACAAACAAAAACTCTGTCAAGAAGGAAATAGGCCTCCAGTCAGAAATACAAAACCCAGTTGGAAAAACACCTGAACGAACTGGCTAACCAGTTAACATAAGCTACCAAAACAACTCAAATGCCATGACTTACTACATAGACACTAGATTAAAGATTTCTGAATAACTGCTCCTGGTATGGAGCTTCCTCGACCTTACGTCTACATACAATTATTAAGTCTGTTTAAAGTCACAAACAAGTAGGATAGCAGATATAAAGGAGAGAGAAAAAAAGATAATCAAATCTTGTTTTACTCTCAATCTGGGTGAAATATTGAATTGTACTTAACTGTTTTTATTAGGAAAGAAAAATAAAACAAGATATTTAAAAAATAATTTTAATATTGAGCATTTCATTAAGTATGTGTAGACAACAAAGTCTGCTTTTAACTTGCACTGATATGTAAAAAAAATTAAGGTAATATTGATCAAAAAGCGATAATATTACCTTTGTTAAAAATAAGGGCAAGCAAATTGATAATACAAAAAATTATTCTAATTTATTATTTTAGTAATACTTTAAAAAATTATACATAAATTGTGGATTTGATTAATTTGAATTATACAAAAATGACATATTTCTAAATTTCCACATTATATTATAATTTTTTATTAATTATCCAGAAGTATGAAAATATTCAATAAATACTTATGCCATTCTTGATTCCCTACTTTTTGTAGGACAATAAATACTAATATTACATCTGTAATGCATAAATACACTTCAAATAGCTTAGTAGTCAAAATTATTACATAAATAGCACATATGCAAATAGCATCACTCAATTATCATAAATATATGTTACAGGCCAAACCCAATTTCAGGCCAAACTAGTTTATCCTAGGCCAAACCAACTCATCCTGTGTCAAACTAGTTATGCCTAAATTATTTAAGCTGGATTATCCTGGACTAAACTAGTCTAGGACAAAACTAGACATACTTAATGAGTTAGTTTGGCCTAGGACAAACTAGTTAGGCCTGAAATCGGGTTTGCCCAGTACAACGACTACTCAGCCCGGAGCTGAGTAGTTGTTGGCCTGGTAATACATTTATAAAACCTAATTTACAAATAGAATAGTTACAAGTACTGTATTTTTAATACTTACAACCTGTTAAAAATCTCAAAAATAGTTGTGCATTAAAGCAGTTTCTAATGTGGTACATGTTTTTCATTTGTTTAACCATAATTTATATTTTAACATTTTATGACAAAAATAATATAAAAGCACCAAAGTGTTTTATTTGCTAATCTAAAGCAAACACCTAAGTACATATTTCTAAAATCTTATCTTCTAGTAAATATTAATGTAAAAATATTCAAAAAGTATACACAACTAGATTTCAATGTAAATGTTTTCACGCTAATGATAATACCCTCATAATATCTGTGAACATCTATACATATAATAAAAGTGTAACTGATCACTGTCTGTACATGGAAGATATCTGAGAAAAAGTATTACTGGGGTTTTTTGTATATTGATTTGTGTACAATAATCTCAGAAATGGCTAAACCGATTTGGGTCCACTAATATATTGTGGTAAGCATCACTTAACATTTAGTATTTGTTTTATTTCAATCGGTTCATAAGCAAGTTATGTCAATTACAAAAATGTATTTCTTAAAGGGTTTAATACTTTATGAGTAACACAATACTTTCAATTAACTAGAACAATTAACGTAAATCTGCCTTAAGTAATATAAATAGTAAAATTACATGATGACAATTTTTTATGAAATATCAACGCAAGCCTTACAGTATTTGGAATTTGCACTGTGTACAAATATGTATTATTACTGGGATATTAAATTTCAAAAATTTTACATATCAAAAATGTTATATTTTACTTTGTAACCTTATGGCACCTATTATTTGATACTTTTAACTTTTAAGTAATCACTTTCTTTAATCTACCTCTTAATCCTAAAAGGAACACAATGTAATCGAGTCCATCCTACATTAAGCATCAAAATTGGTCCAAAGCAGTCTTTTAAGGGGTAAAATTTACATAATATATCAATATATAGCATATTCAAGAATGAATAATAGAAGACACAAAGTATTATAGTTGAAATCATAAGTACATCTAAAGGAAAAATGCAAGCCATTGTAAAGATTTGATCTGACTTGATCACATCTGTGGCTTACATCTGATATTATATCAGATATGCATTTAATATTCATGTATCTTATCTATAATAAAATATTGTCTTAAGCAACGGATGTCAAACCGATCATGTCATATTTTTTATTCTTTTGACAAATAATGGGGTAGCAAATAGAAAAATAGTACATTCCTGCAATTGCTAGTATGAAAGAAACAATAACAGTAATAATACCCCATGCTGACAGGCCCAGACCTCTTCTGGCAGGACCTTGATTGGGAAGGGCAGGAGGAGTGGCAGCAGAATTTGATTTAGTATTATCCTTATATCCTCTGCCTTGTTTTGTATTGTATCCTCTGTTTCGAAATCCATCACATGGATGGATGGCTAAATTTATTACTGAAATAAAAGATAAATCGAATAAATGTTTCAAAAATTTAGATGTTGTGATTATAAAAATTATGACACTTAAACATGTAAGAAACTCGATTTTTACATAAAATAGCACGTTTTTAAGTATTATTACATACCAAATAGTCCAAGGCTTAGACGAAGAAAAAGTTTAAACATTTTAATAACTTCCTGTCTTTTATGTTTATAATTATTTATGATATATTTTACTTTGTATTTTATATGCTTTAAACACAAGATTACTACAGTACAGGGCACAAAGTGTAGGTAACAACTATAAAGTTGAAAGTTTAGACTTCAGACTGAGTACCTATTAACTACTAAGTTTAAAAAAACTAAATTAAAAAAAAATAACAACACGAAATTGTGACATTTCTACAGAAGTATTGCTATTATAAGTAATATATTACATAATAAGTATGAACAACTTTAATTAATAAAATATTTTACATTATTTCTTATTTTATCCGTTGCATTTTTTAAAATCCACTTCTACTAATAGAAAAGAGAATTCTACAAAATGTAATGATTTTAGTCCTTAGACTTATGAGACTAGACTTGACTAGAACTTTTTAAATTTAAAACGTGCGGAAATAGCATTTTAATAAGAATCGAACAATATTAATAAATTTTTATATTTATTGTATTCAATTAAATTTTAATATATTTCCTGTTTCATTTTAATAATTTGTTTTACCTGTGGCCTGGGCTGTCTTACGGTGCTGGCGTGTACTTCCGTTGCATGCGTTACACTGCGTTGTCAAATGTCAAAAGGAAATAGCACCGGCGATGGCTAAAATACAGATTTGCTTATTATTTGTGTTATTTATCGCTATAAAGTGTTATGGCGTTAATGTTGATACAATTTCTAGTAATATAAAAATTAAAAATGTGGATAGATCTATCGACCTTTCGTCTCAACTTGTTAAAATTTCATCTAAACTGACATTGGAAAACGCTGGAAAGGCGCCGGTTAAGAATTTCTTGTTAGCTGTTGAAAGTGCAGCTAAAAGTAATTTAGCCTTTATAGCTGTTAAAGATAGCAACAACAAGGAAGTTCAACTTGTCGAAACTTCTGTCAACGGTTATGATCAAGTCAAGTTTTGGCGTGTTGAATTAAAGGATACCATCAATGCAGGATCTACAGCAGTATATACTATTGAATCAGTATACACTAAGGCGTTGCTGCCATACCCAACTGCTATAACCCAGCAAGAAGATCAACTAGTTAAATATAATGGTAATTTATATTTCTTTTCACCATATGATGTATTGTCCCAAAAAACAAATGTTCTTCTCAACACAAAGTCTATCGAATCATTTACGAAGGTTAAACCATACTCACAGCCAGATGTTTCCATTTTATATGGACCTTATCCCAGCATAGCTCCATTTACTGAGAAAGAATTGAGCATTCATTACAAGAACAATTCTCCTTTTTTGACTGTAACACGCTTAGAACGTTTGATTGAAGTGTCTCATTGGGGTAATATAGCTATTGAAGAGACTATTGAAGTTGAACATACAGGTGCCAAATTGAAGGGACCATTTTCAAGATATGATTATCAACAAGATCATCATAGTGGACCAGCTAGTGTACGCAATTACAAAACACTCCTTCCAGCTTCTGCATCAGATGTTTACTACAGAGACAGCAATGGGAACATCTCTACTTCTAATATGAAAGTTAAAAAGGACTCTGTAGAATTAGACTTGAGACCAAGATACCCATTGTTTGGTGGTTGGAGGTCACATTACACTCTTGGATATAATGTTCCAAGCTATGAATACTTATTCCACTCTGGTAATGAATATTTACTGAAAATGAGAGCAATTGACCACGTATTTGATGACATGCAAATTGATGAACTTGTCACTAAGATTATCTTGCCCGAGGGATCAACTAATATCAAAGTGAATTTCCCATTTGCAGTAACCAGGCTACCTGATACCCTTCATTACACATACTTGGACACTAAGGGTCGCCCAGTCATATCTTTTACTAAGAAAAACATTGTGGAAAACCATATACAAGATTTCCAACTCCGTTATACATTCCCCAGACTTTTAATGTTACAAGAACCTTTATTAGTTGTTGGTTTCTTATATGCATTATTTTTATGTGTCATAATTTATGTAAGATTAGATTTCTCTATTCATAAGCCTGAACATCATAAAGATTAATATTTTTTTTAAATATATAAGTTATTTTTTTTTTAAATTAAACACTAGATGCAATAAAGTATGGAGAAAATGCACATATTGTGTCTCAAATTGTGTTGAGAATAAAATTATTCAATTAAATAATGTTGGTTTCATTGATACCTTTTTCATTCCTTCACCAAAGTATACAAATATATATTAACATATCTTACTTTATAATAATATCTTATTTATTCCTTCAGTACTTATTTTTTTTTATTATCATATATATATATATATATATATATATATATATATATATATATATATATTATCATATATATATATATATATGTGTATATATATATTGAGATATATTCGGGATAAAAAATCCTATATACCTACTTATCATGCATTTCTTTCCTGTAGACTGTAGTTTTATCGTGGTTGATAAATATATAAACAAATTTCTAATAGCAATAGAATGGTTAACTTTGTTATTAATACCAATTATCGAAACAGTCAATTGAGTTTAGACTTGTGTCTGGCAATTGTAGCTGGGCGTGAGGACAAACGAGGAGGCCCACCTCGGTGGGCGGTGTACCTCGCGGGACGCTCTTGGTACTTCTCTAACTGTAAAACATTACACGCCTTTGGCTGTTTTTGCGTGTTAGCCAAAATAAAGACTTGATTTAATAAATTATGTTAAGTCTAGTAGATCTAATAAATAAAATAATAAAAACTATTTAATATAAATCTTGGACCTTTCTATTTAACAATGAAACAATATTAACGTACAAAAATTATCTTTATTGGTTTTGAGAAGTCATAAGGAACTAGATTATATACAGTTTTACTTACAGAATTTGAGCTTGAAATATTTATAATTACAGTAGCATTAATTTACTTTTTGAAAGTATAAAAAACAAACTAAGTTGGTATTCTGTAGCTTACAATATATAGGTTTAAACAATGATGTTTTATAATATAGATATTAGATACGTTATACGCAGGGTCATTCAAGTTGTATACAAATCACGTGGTAATTCAAATATTGAAGTTGTCCCACTTTACAATAGAGATGGCAGGGTAAAACTTATAAATTTTTTTTAATTCGTTCAATAGATGTCACTGCTGAGACCAGATGAGATGAGTTTTTAAATGTCCGCCGTTGATGATAAAGGTATTTTTAACAATGTGATATTTTAAAAATTTATAATTTTCCCCAAACTAAGTGCCCGTTATTGTGTTTTATCGTTGAGTTGAGCTTATGTTCCTCCGATAAATTCATATGACTGTGATCTCAATATATCACAATTTCGTAGTTAGTCGAACAGAGTTAGGACTCGTTTCTGGCGTTTGGGTTTTTTTTGCGATTTTTTCATTTTTGGTGTGCTCATCAAGAAGGTCAAGGCCCAATTATGCCATCAGACAAGCAATGCTGCGTTCCTGGATGTAAAGAGACTGAAGGTACCTATGTCAAATATATGAATAGGTACCCGTCATACTCGTTTTACTGTCGTAAGTATTATAATATATTAATGTTATTTTAAAGTGTCAATCAATTTTATAGAAATGAAATAGAAATTGGTAATTTATTTTCAGAATTAGTGTTTATATCTGAATGGTGGTCAGGAACAAAGTTGTCCATATACATAAAGAATGATGATACCTAGATACCATGGGAAAGAACATGGCTATCTTATTATGAACCATAGTTATGAAGTAGACTGGCTCATGGGTTGGCACTTCTGTGACGGTATCAAAGTTTTAGGAGTGAGTATATCGATCTGATATTTCTATAAATTACATAAATGACTTTTGTTTATAGTGTTCATAATATTTCAAACTGTTGTTGGTAAATAAAACTACATTCTAATAAAACTACAATACTATTATGATCAAAAATAAATGTAACTAAAAACATAACAATATAATTATTAATAATATGTAGAATATGCTATAGCTAAATATGTATGTATATGTGTATGTACTTACATTTTTTTTAATATATTTTTTGATTTTGTATTAACATCATGCTATTTAAACAATCTTGAGGCTTGTTCATTTTCAAAAAGCAAGCAAAAAAAAGCAAGAAAGCTCCATTCAAGGTATTAAAAAAATAGATACAGAGTAATATTTTCATTGTTTTAACTAATGTTCATGTTGCAATTTATAAAATTCCATAGTGATTCTATGTAGCATTGTTGTTGCTAGATGAATGTAGTTTTAAATAACAATTTAGCTATAAAAATATAACGATACAAAGTAACTAGAAAAATAATTTCTAAACTATAGTATAGTACTTAAAATTGAAAAAACATGAGATCCTTTTTCAAAGTACCCCAGAAAGTACCACAGAAAAGTAAATGTTGTAGCCAAAAGAGTAAAATAATTATATTGATTTTGAAATCTGTTCAGTCATAATATAGATTAGAATGCACAAACATGCAGTATTAATTCCAATAGACAATGTATGTTTATATGTATATTATAAATTTATTTTATACTATATGAATTATATATTTTAATTTTATAATAATTTCTGCATAAACATTCCCTGTACTCAATATATTCAATTCATTTAACATAACTTAAAATAATTGGAATATTTTCATGATATGTATTATAAATTTAGTCAGTTATAACTTATAAACTAGTTAATAACATTAAATATTTAATGGTGAAATAGTTAATGAGTTATACAATATATACTTAATTAAATATTTAGACCTGAATTTGCTAATAACATGGCTATCTCAAAGCTGAGTTTGATAAATGAGTGATGTTAAACATAAATCATAATATAAGTTTTTTCCTATAAAATTTCCATTTAGAAAAAGATAAACAATTCTTTATTTAATTAAATATATAAGCAAATGAACTATCTATTGGCCTTTATGGTTGTTAAACTTTTGTGATTTCAATGAAATTTCATTATGGACATAAATTCCCGAATCCCATTCCAAGTATTTCTATATACTTGGAATGGGATTCGAGGAGCTCTTCAATATAGTTTTCGCTACTATATCGAAGTTCAGATCGAGAAGATGTATCTGTAAAGATATGTATGCTATCAGAAGCTTGTTGAATAATACCGGCGCGGGCGCTGGCTTAGTAGTTTCTTGGCTCAATTTTGCATTTAGGACATCCTTAGACTGTCTCTTCTGTGTCACGGGGCTTATTATTGAGATGAGAATTTTCAGGAGGAAGGCGTCAAATCGAAAACGCGTTATGGATTTACTTGAGGTATCTGTTCCATACGCGTCACCCATATTACGTTCCTTCTGTGCTGAAATCGTTTTTGAAAATATACGCGCATGGCGCATTTACGATTTTTCTAAAATTAATCAAAAGAACAACAATCTTTTGAAAAATATATCATAGCTACATTATGAAATTAAGTTGAATTTGGAATTTGAAGTCAATCGCGAGATTTTGAGCTTCACACTACGTTTGTATTGGAAATCGGTAATTTTGTAAGAGCTTATAGGATGATTGGTAGTTATAATTTATATTGTAATCCCTTAATTATATATACTCAGTCTATGGTATAAGATAATCTACAGGTACATATAATAAAACTGTAGAGGTCGAATGTCTGTACATAGAAAAAAATGTTAAAGCCGAGTCGGGGACGTAAGAAGAGAAATAGAACAAATCCAGTTTTTTTTTCATTTATTTTTTCTGTCTGTTTGTCTGTTTATAAGTTCTAATCTCCAAAACTGTTGGACTGATTTAAATGAAATTTTGATGGTGGTACCTTATATCCCCGGTCAACATTTTAAATACTTTTCATCCCGGAAAATCAAAGAGTTCTCGTAGGATAGTTAAAAAACTATAGTAACTTATAAAGCTTAGTACAGAACAACTTATGCACGTAATTTAGTAAAATTTGGCATGCACTTTATATTGCCGGTCAAACAATAGGCTACTTTTTATCCTGGAAAAATATACGGTTCCCGAGGGATAGATTTGTTCATGTTTATCTAGAGGCGAACCCGAGCGAAGCGAGGGTGAGCCGCTAGTATACAAAATATAATCTAAACCCAGTGTAGTTGTAAATTTAATTTATTAGAATGAATAATATTGTAATAACAGCACCATATCAAGTTGTAGCAACAGTTACAATAGTTTGCCGTAGCTTCATGCGATTTAAGAAAATTAAATACATATAAGAAATAGTGTTCCTTTTGAAACCTTTTGTTTTCAATACATATTATAATAAAATTCTAACTAAATCAAATCTGTACATTAAATATTTTTTAGAAAATCTTATTGAAATCGTCATTATTATCGATACAGAGCCGAATCTATAGTTTTTAGAATGTTCGTCTGTTTGTCTGTTTGGGAATGTATAACGAGAAAATCACTGAACAGATTTTGATGAAATTTTGTATGATGATATCTAGTTATCCGGATCAACATATACGAGTAGGATACTTATTACTGCGAGAAAATATCTTATCTCTGAGAAATGTATACTAAACATTAAAACGTAATTAGAGTCGCGCGAATTCGGTTCAGCAGTTTTAAAAACGTATTCGGCAATAAATATTGTGTGTAATTTTTTAACCGTTAAGTATTGAATTGTAGAAATCTCTAATATACTCGTATGTACATAATATTATGAACATGTTCCATTAATTGAAGCAAAGATTATTAACCTTACAAATCTTGACTATTTCTCTCAAAAGAGAAATGAATTCAGTACCACGTAAATTGCACTGTATGAATTGTACTGAATTTTAATTTCAAAATTTGGTTGAGAAAAGTATTATTTTAAATATATCTTTGCTATTGTTAAGTGAAAATATTTGCTAGGAATTAGTCAAAGCAAATGCGATCTTAGCAATTATAAATAACTAGAATTTATTAACTATTGATAATGATAGATCTTACCACTTTTTTGTTTATTATGATAAGTAGACTTCTATAACAACTAACAACTATGTTTATAGATTAGCGGTGTGTCAAACAAATCGATACTTATAAATAACATTAACCAAAAATAAAAAATATATATTATAAAAATAAAAATCTCCGACTGCATAAAAGCTAACTAAAAAGATGAACAAGTTCACGGAGGAATATACTCGTAGTATTATGCAGTTGGAGACGTACACGTTTCATCCTTGCCGCAAGATTGTATGCAAATACATAATAATGTATAATGTATGTATGTCTCCGACTGCATAATACTATATTCCTTTGTGAACTTGTTTTCATCTTTTTAGTTAGCTTTTATGCAGTAGTTTCTTATTTTTACAATATTTCTTTTTCATTTACAGCTTTTTAGTTTTTGCCAATCAGACATTAGAAGTTATATTTAACAATTTTTTATCTTAAATTATTATAAGGAATACAGGAATTTTATACCTTTTTGGAATCCTTGTTATGAGACCTTTAATATGATACCCATATTGCAGAAAAAGATTTAAAAAAAATTCACCTTAAACAATGAAATCTAGCAGCCCGCATATTTTTAATTCTTGCATTAATGAGACGAATCTAACGATACCTTTATTAAAGGAATCCATCGAGTGGTTTGGAAGATATAAGGGAATAAAGAATATTAAAAACAAACATACAAAGATAGGCGCGAAAAACATACGCCTCTCCTTGCAGTCGGGTCGGTCGCACGGTTAGGTCATCCTTCTCCTTTTAGGAAGTTGGTTAAATAAAATAACTCTTTAATATTTTCTTTATTATTCAAATTGTTACAATAAGTAAACACTCGTTTTCTCGCCATATGTGCTATAGGTACAAGTAAGATTCTCATAGTTTACTTTAATATAATCTAAATCCTTACTTATTTAAATGTACTATCAATTATAAAATAGATATTATTTCACGTATAGCACACGTCACAAGTGCCGTTAAATAACCGAGATAATGTTTGCAACAGGTGTTTTTGTTCAGAATATGCATGGCTGAAAATCCAAAGTCCTCCCAATATAAAGCTTCATTATGTTTTATGTACCTAATTAAAATACAAGAAGGTATTGTAATTTGAAAAGAATTTATATATAAATTGCGATTTAACGAGCAGTGTAATTATAGTAACAGTTGACAGTAAATAATGATTTTGTAGTAAATAGGGAAAGAATGACCAAAATTGCATTTTGTTTAAAGATAATTTACCTATTTCTGATGATTTAAACAGTATTAACGATACATTATATATACTTTGAAAGATGTTAAAACTACTAACATTGAGTTTAAAATATTCTAATAAAATTATTAGTCTTCGATAACAATTGTGACATGACTGCTAATCGAATTGTGTTCGTTATAATATATTTATTGAAATAAATACATATACCTACCTATACATATTTTTTATCTATGGCTACTATGGACCCGTTTCATAGCATCATGCAATCTATATACTTAGTTTAATTGTTACTTATATTTGTTATAAGTAAACTTCAATAACGAACAGTATTGATACAATTTGCTGCTAAGTACTATTCTAAACTTAATAAAGCCTTTAACTTATTATTATCAATATAAGTTTTACAATAATGTATGGAAGTCTGCCTGATTTCTTGACATGATTACTGCAATGCACTCCCTTGGGTAGTAGCATAATGATATACAAACCTTATAGTCTTTTTCAATAAACCGGCTATATACAAATAATAGATTTTTCAAATCGGATTAATAGTTCCCAAGATTAGCGCGTTCAAACAAATAAACTCTGTATCTTTATAATATTAGTATAGATAAGATATTAAATGAATTGTCAGTTTGAACAAGATGGTGAATCTTAAAAGTTTATGTTTACAGAAAATATACTAATTATACATTTTTTAAGATGAATGAACTAATAATTTGTATCATTTTTCTTTTAGAACTGTAAAGCCTATGCGAAAAAATCAATACAGTATTTACCACCTATTGGTTGGATATGGAAATTTTCGCAGAGCAGGGAGCAGCCGGGACATCGACGCAAGAATCTTCATTCAAGAACCAAAGGAATAGTCAATATATATGAACCAGCAACATGAACATGAATCATGGTAAGCAAGCAAATAGATGTTTATCCATGTACAAACATAGTTGGGGTTAATACTTACTGTGATAAGTACCTGCATTAAACTAAATCTTATTTTTACAGGGGAGCACAGAGTAGCCGGGGTATTGAGGCAAGAATCTTTACTCTAAAGAACCAAAGGAATAGTCAATATATATGAACCAGCAAAATCATGGTAAGCAAGCAAATAATATTTTTAATTTCGAGGTGTTTATCCATTTAGACATATAGTCGGGGTAGAAATATACCGTGATAAGTACCTGCATTAAAATTACATCTAGATCTAGTGATAAATGTGCTTAAAAAAGACAAAGACAACAGTTACATAAAAAGTTTGATTTGGGCACTTGCGACCTATATACTATAAGATGTAGCAGATGGTTTATTTACTAAGTCTTATTTTCATTTTTACAGGAGAGCAGAGAGCAGTGGGGAAAACTATAATGAAGACCCAGGCAACCGGGGCAATAGATTAATCCCTAAAGTGTGCATTTAAGGATTAATCTGATGGCCCTGTTACCAACATCAACAAACCACATCCAAAGAAAAGCAAATTTAATAAAAGTAAAATTAATGTCTTTAATATTAAGCCATACTAACACTTGTGCTCATGAATGAATTCCCTCAGCAGAACCCGAACCCGCGACCGCTGGTATAGCCAGTAGCGTCACTACAAACTGAGTCGAACTTGTCATTACGCAAATGAAACTTAAATATTTTTTTTGTGTCCTTTATGCTATAAATATATTAATGACTGGACCTCGCTTCGCTCGGGTCCGTCATCATATCGTTTATATGTTAATTTATGTGTTTACCTTGTTAACCAACTGCCATCATCCCAAATTTTCATTTAATCTGTCCAGTGGTTTTCGAGTGATTTGGTCACAGACAGACAATTTGTAAAAAATTCGTCCTCTGTATTGTTAAATTGATTAACAAAATATTTAATTATAGATATATAAGTTAGAATTTTGGTAAATGTATAGATAGATACATTTTACTCATTGTTTCTGTTATTTTTTAATTAGATGTATAAATATTATTTTTGTTTTAGTTGTTTATTTTTCTTTTTCTTATTTTCTGCTTCTTATTTTTTTTTTGTTATATGTGAAAACTTGATTGGTTTATGTAATGTCTTGTTATTATTTATTTAATATCGTGCTATTTGTGGCATATGCCATAATACAGTTCTCCTAGTACGGCAATAGAGACTACCAGACGGCAGACCTTCTATGTTGACAAAAATATAAAATCAGTAATGATTGTTATGTATATATATAATATGTTTGTTTCTGTATTTAATATTGTTTACTGTAAATATTTTTTGGTCATAAAATATTATAATTACCATTATTAGCAGGTGTATAACTAGTGAAATGATGGTAAAGCATTTCCAACTTTGTAAAGTCTACTACTAAGTTAAGTTAGTTGAAGGACGATGTCTATATTTGAATTTTATTGTTATAAGAATTATTAATGTTCAAATAAATTATAATACATCATATATTTTTTTTATTTTTACCCTTTGCGCCTAAGTAAAAATATTAATGAACAATAATATTAATATATATATAGCTACGTATATACCTATATAGAAAGTTTCACACTTTACAATAGAGATGGCGCTTTTTAAGCATTACCAGCTTCGACGACGAGTTGTACCTCTATTTATATATGTAGCAATATACTCTATGGTTATACGTTCACAAAACCAGCGAAAAAAAGTCCCAAATCCAATTTTTCGTTTTATTTAAACCACCACATTACCGAATGATGTGAAAGGGATAGCGTAATTAAAACTATAAGAAAAAAAAAGACAGCTAGTGTTTGTCACTTGCACGTAAATTTTCTTTGAATTAATCATGGCGTCTTTATTCGTTTACAAAAAATTATATACCAAATAAAGTATAATAATTTCGGCTTACTTACCTGTGGTATGTGATCCCATGATAATAAAATTAGTGCACATACGGAATCCACACGACGGAATTTTAGTTATAAAAACGAATGTTATACAGCGGTTAGCAAAATTGGAAGCACATGCGTATTCTTTACTTATTAGACAGTGACTGAGGCCAATGGAGATTATAGCCTCCATTTGTGCGCTTCACTTTTAGAGCGCTAATAATCTACCTCTTTTATTATATCATTGGGTTTAAACAGTTAAAGTTCCATTCAAATTCCACAGTAAATATTGTATAGTACAAAAACGACAACCCGGAGTAGATAAATCTTTTTATAACTAATTTATATTAGAAATAATATTAAAATATGCCAATTCACTAAAAGACAATAAAATATTAAGAGCATACATACATACAAACCATTTATACATTTTAGCGTTAACAAAACAAAATTCATATATTTTAAATTTTCAAATATTACTAATAAAATAAATAGTATTGAAATTAGTTAAGAGAAATTGAAAGATATTTGAACCGATTTTACTAACTTGAATTTAGCGTTAACAAAACAAAATTCATATATTTTAAATTTTCAAATATTACTAATAAAATAAATAGTATTGAAATTAGTTAAGAGAAATTGAAAGATATTTGAACCGATTTTACTAACTTGAAATTTAGGCCACATACATCAATCATGTTCATATTACATACTAGCGGCTCACCCTCGTTTCGTTCGGGTTCACCTCTAGAAAAAGAAAAACAAATCTATCCCACGGGAACCGTACATTTTTCCGGGATAAAAAATAGCCTATGTGTTATAAAAGATAAAGCGATATTATTGTAAAGTCTCATTAAAATCCATTTAGTACTTTTTACGTGAAAGAGTAACAAACATCCATATATCTATACATACTTACATCCTCACAAACTTTCGCATTTATAATATTAGTATAGATTATAAATACGTAGGCTTTTTATGTTACAATATTAAAAAGTTATTTGGCTCCGATGTCTTGTTTTTTAATATTTTGTATAAAATATATTAGGCACACAATAATTGAGATATTAACGAGCTCTATATTTAGCTAAAATATAAAAACATGATAATTGAATTTTTGTTTCACCCATAACAAAGTCTAACATAATTGATAACAAATGTTAGGTATTAGTGAAAATTCTTATGATATTGTATTATGAGGTTTATATAGTAATTAAATTAAGCACAATTTGACCTATCTAATATACTAAACTCGCTCCTATTGCTAAGCTTTTAAGGTCCATTTTAGGGCATTTTGTATTTGACAAGTACGGCGTCCCAACTGTCTGACGTCACAAATCATGGTTAGAAAGGAAAAAATAATTTTTTAACCCCCGACGCAAAAACGACGGGATTTTATAAGTTTGACGTGTCTGTGTGTGTGTCTGTCTGTGGTATCGTAGCTCACGAACGAACGAACCGATTTAGAATTTGTTGTTTTTAGTTGAAAGGTGAATTAGTCGGGAGTGTTCGTAGCTATGTTTGATTAATGATCGTTCCAAGATGGCCGCCTTTTTTTATAGATATTTTAGGCTTTTTACATTCATACTATTTTTATCATTTTATGTCGGGTTTTTATACATTTTTAATATTTATTTAAATAAATATAAATGAAATATTAACATTATTTATTTTACATATTATTTAGTACTCGGCAAATCTTAGCTAGGAGTTGCTTAAATTAAACAATATTTTGTTACCTTTTATAGTCCATATAGAAATGCCAAAAGTTAGAAAAAGACAAAAAATGTTTAAGGTATCAATGTACAAAATAGAACTCTATTGCTATACAATGTTGCTATGGCGTTGGTGTAGGACAGCATTAGCTACGTCTTGATAGATGACGTTGTGACATCACACAAGTTAGAAAAAGACAAAAAAGTTTAACTTAAGGAACATTAATAAGGGAGCATCCATTAATTACGTGAGGGATTTTCGACTCCCCCTTCCCCCTCCCCTAATCTCACGTGAGATTTTTTAAATGCGTATTTCCAATGTAAATGCGTTAATCTGTGCTTCGATTACATTAGATTTATTGAAAAAAAAAAACAATTTTCTTACTAATTACAATAAGTTTAGTATTAAAGATTTTTAATGACGTAGCATAAAGTGAAAATGAGAAAATCAAACAACAAAATACTTAAACAGGAACAATAAAAGTCGTAAACGAATTTTATTATATATTATTATTGAATGTTAAGAAATATTTGTTCATATTTAATAAATTAACAAATTGTTTCCAAAAAAAAATGATTTTTTCAATTTTTTAATAAATTCTTCTATCAGTGCATAATTAAACCGCATACCTAAATAAACCCAGTTTTCTCGCAATTTTACACTGTTTCTTGCGGAAAATAAATCACGCGATATTTGCCGAGACCACTCCCTCCCCCACGTGAGATTGAGTGAGGTTTTGCTCGACTCCCCCCCACTCTCTCCCCCTCCCCAACCCCCTCTCCCTAAACACCTCACGTAATTAATGGATGCCCCCTAAAGGTATATATACATATCATATTGTACCAAATAGATCTCTATCTCTATATAATTAGAGTCCATATTCGGACATCTTGTATCGGACGACGACGGGCGCGCTGGTGCACGGCAGCACGGCCAGCTCCGTGACGACGGCCGTGACGAGCGACGGCGGCGTCACGTCGTACGTTAGGTTCAGCAGCGACAGGTTGGGGTTCGAGCGCCAGTCCTTTAGTGGAGAGTTCTCGTCCGTTTTGTCTATCAGCTCGTCGGGGTCACCTATCAAGAATTTGGTAGTTCGAAATATATTTATTTAATAATGGCTTAAAAAATTGTCTTTTTTTATATTAAATATACTAATATTTATGCATGCTCATTGAATGTGTTTTTTGTGATTACGTTTACCTATACTCTGTAAGCTATTTACCTTTTTTTTGTCTAATTTAGAGTTTAACACTTACATAATTTGTCACAGAATCATACCTCGGTGTACACGCGGGTTATGATTAGTCTAGCATTTACCTATTTATAATACACTAGCATTGCCCGCGGCTCTACCCGCGTTCAGATGACCGAAAAACAAATTCTTAGGTTTTACATATTAGTATACTCTTACATTGCAGTTTTTGTATTTATTCTCAGAAATGAGATATTTTCCCGCGGTAAAAAGTATCCTGTATGTTGACCCGGATAACCAGCTATCACCATACCAAATTTCATCAAAACCCCTCTAGTGGTTTTCTGTGCTGCGGTAACAGACAGATAGACAGACAAAAATTCTAAAAACTATAGATTCGGCCTCTATATTGATAATAATGTCTATTTCAATCAGATTTTCCAAAAAATATTTAATGTATAGATTCGGCTTAGTTACAATTTTATTATATGTATAGACTAGCGACTCAGGTCAGCGAGTCAGGTTAATCCACCACACCCACTAAAGACCTACCCAGTTCACTGTAGACTCAGCCGTCAGCCTGTACGTAGGTCTGACACCTACCTATCTCCACAACCTCAAACTATTCCTTTCCAATACATACCCAACTCGTTATACGCGAAGGCGTCAGTCTGCACGGTGTCCGCGAACTTGTGCGTCTCGCAGGCGACGAGCAGCGGCACGTTGTGCGCGCGCGCCGCCTGCGCCGCCGCCAGCGTGCCGGCCGCCGCCAGCACCGCGCCGTTCACCAGCAGCGACGCGCAACCCACTATCACTTTGTCTACCTGAGTGGTGGGTACACACATATATATAATACAGTTTAAAAACTAAAAAAACACGCTTTAATGTTGAACCGAACTAAACATGAAATATTTTTAGTATAACAATAAAGTAATTAACGAGAAAATAAATGTTATGGTAAGAAAAAAAAACGTGGAGTGCTCGATATCAGTTATTATAAATACTCCATTGGTACGATTTCTAGCAGTAGAGTAAGTATAATAATATTGTACAAGCACTCCACGGCATACTCGACAACACGTTTGGCTCAGTTTGTAGTAACCCTACTTACTGTGACAGCGGTCACGGGTTTAAGTCCGCTGGGAGCATTCATTTGTGTAATCACGAATATTTGTACTCCAGTCTTGGGTATTTACACTTATAGTATATATGTATTTAAAGTTATATATATATATATATATATATATATATATATATATATATATATATATATATATATATATATATATATATGTAGTGTATCAACTACCAGGTATCCAAAGGACAAGCCTCGCAGCTTACCATGGAACTAGATGGCGCTGTGTGTTAATGTCCCAACATATTTATTTATTGAAGGGATTTTCTGTCTTATCTGCCTAGTAACTATTTATTCAAGTTGTTTGTCCATCTAGTGATGTAATGTAGTGTGTATAGTGTTAAGTGTAGATCGACTCACGTCCCGCATGAGCGTGCTGAGCGCGGAGATGTCGGCGTAGAGCGCGGGCACGCGGCGCGCCAGCAGGCGGCGCAGCAGCTGGCGCGCGCCGGCGCCGGCGCCCGCGCGCGCGCCCACCACCACCGCGCGGAAGCGCACGCCCGCGCCGTGCGCCTCCACCAGGATGCGCTCCACCAGCGACGAGCTGGGTTTCATTATATGTTTCATCATTCAATTAACAAGTAAATTAATGTGTTTATTTTTGTTATGTTTAATCAACGCTGAATTTACATTAGGGGCACTCGGGGCTAGTGCCCAGGGCGGCAAAATTCGAAGGATAAAAAAATCTTCGCAGTACAATATATATATAGTTAAAAAAATTATATCATATTAATTATTATTAAAAAAAATTATATCATATTTATGTATTTATCAAAAATTAAAAAAAATGATCTTTATCGAAACTTGATGCATTTTATGCAAAATTTCTTTCTTTTTTATAGTGCTCCGGGGTGGCGCATAGGCTGAATCCAGCACTGTGTTTAATCTATAGCTATAATAAAATCTTAACTGAATCGAATCTGTACATTATATTTAATGTACAGTACAAAAACTATTGTTTTTGGAAACTCTCATTGAAATATCATTATTATCGATACAGAGGGCAAACCTATAGTTTTTAAAAAAAAATCCGTCATCCTGCCTGTGACCACATCACGAGAAAACCACTAGACTTTAATGAAATTTGGTCTTGAACATATATTACATATATCTATACTTATTATAAAAATAAGTCCCCCGGCCGCGTCTTTCTGTCCTCCTGTCTGTCCTCCTGTCTGTCTGAACGCGATAAACTCGAAAACTACTGAACGGATTTTTATACGGTTTTCAACAATAGAAAGAGTAATTCTTGAGGAAGGTTTAGGTATATAATTTATTATGCTTTTATGTAAATTAGCTGAAATACGGCGACAAATGATGAAGAGGTCGCAAAAAATCTCGCCAAATGGGAACTTTCCACGCGAACGCCGCGTAAACTAGCAAAGATACAGTTAAGTAATGTACTAGAGAATTCAAAATCTATAAAAATGCTACAAAAAAGTCCGCGATAGCATATCTCTATCTCTTACGGTTGACTTACAATAACCACTTTTATGTTAACATTTTTAATTAAAAACATTACGTTATTTTCAAAGTTATTTTCTTTAGTTCGGTATTAATCCTTATCCAAATGAATATTTTAGTTAGCTTAGTCATTTAATGCAGATTAAAATTGCTCTTTACACTAAATCAATCAGATGAATAGTTTTTGAGATATCGTTGTTAGAAGTAATTAGTAGCGAAACATTTTTAATGCTTGGCGAGCATTGAGATGCCTACGGCGAGTCCATCCCCTCTGCCCCGCATCGCTCGACCGCCTGCTCAAGCTATATAAACCGGGCGATGTAGCGCGCGATCCTAGGATACTTTTTACCGCGGGAAAATATCTTATTTCTGAGGAAAAATACAAAAACTGCAATGTAAGAGTATACTAATATGTAACACCTAAGAATTTAGTTTTTGGTCATCTGAACGCGGGCGGAGCCGCGGGCAATGCTAGTTTAAAAATAATTTTGTATAACATATTGCTTAATAACACTCAAATTTTTCGGTCTCTGTATTGATAGTAATGTCTATTTCAATAAAATTTTCCAAAAAATATTTAATGTACAGATTCGACTCAGTAAGACTTTTATTATATGTATAGATAGTAAAACATAATTGAAAACGCCAGTATCTTTAATATATTACTTAAGAATTCAAAATTCAAATACAATTAATCAGCAATATTTTTTTATATATACATAAAAATCATAATTACCATCCGTATGTGAGTATATTGTCGCCGTCGCATATCTTCTTTCGCACGGCGAGGCTGATGGCCTCGCCCGCCATGTCGATCTGCTCGCGGATGTAGCGATCGATCTCCTCTTGGAGACGCTTCTTTGCCTGATTTGTTATACCATTATAGTATTATATACTGTGCATATTTAATACTATTTTTAACTTCCGACACAAAAACGACTGGATGTTATTAGTTTGATGTGTCTGTCTGTGGCATAGTAACTCCCGAATGGATAAACCGATTTTGATTGTTTCTTTTTTGTTTGAAAGGTGAATTAGTCGAGAGTGTTCTTAGCTATGTTTGATGAAAATCGGTCCAAGATGGTCGGGGTTTGTAAAATTTTTAATTTATCACTTGTTGAAGCAATTTGATAAACAGTTATGACATAAACAATTATGATGTATTATAATTAATATTATTCATTTGTCTTACTTAGCAAATTTGTGTAAATGAGTTGTAAAAATTTTCATATATAATTAATTACGTTAGCACGTTAACGTTAATAAGGTTCATAGGTTCATTAAAATTATAAAAAAATCAAATCGAGGGATTTAAGGAGTGAATTTGATCTTCTTGAAAATATAGTATATAGTATTTAAAAATAATTTTGTGTAACATATTGCTTAGTAAGACTTACTGCCGAAAACTAAAAAGCTAAAAGAGAGTAACAAGACTTGTGTCAGTGAGTAAATATAAAACAAATACATATCTCTGGCTGCAAATACTTTATCTAGCTACTCCCTTATTATTTGTGTAGTTTCATTATAAAAAAATTCAAATTCTAAAATTATTACTATCAAACATGCTCTGTAATATTATTGATCTCCAATTATGATTAAAGATGGAAGAGGGCGCTGACTCGTGACATACAGGTTTATTCCAGTTTGTGAGTCAGAGGCTTCAACAGGCTTATGTAACAACAAAGAATTGTGTCAATAAAGATATTCTACTGTATTCTATTCTAAAATCCAAGGATATGCTCACATCGAACTCGTCGACGCCATTGGGCAGCATGGTGATGTGGTGTCGCAGGTGCTTGAGCGCGTTGACCTGCGCGGCGGCGGGCGCGCGCGCGGCCGCCAGCCAGCGCGCCGCCGCCGCCGTGGCCGCCTCCAGCGCGCGCCCGAACTCCGTGCGCGCCGGCTGGCTGTAGTCGCGCACCATCTGTCACACGACACGCTTGCCTCAGTTTGTAATCACCCTCACTCTACTTGCTGCGTCAGCGGTCGCGGGTTCGAGTCCCGCTGGGGGCATTCATTTGTGTGATGAGCACGAATGTTTGTACTCCAGTCGTGGATGTTTATATTTATGATATGTATGTATTTAAAGTTAAATATATGTGTAGTGTATCAACTATCTGGTATCCATAACACAAGCCTCGTAGCTTACCATGGAACTAGATGGTGCTGTGTGTTAATGTCCCAACATATTATTATTATTATATTATACTTAAAAAAAAAACAAATACATATTTACATATAATATGATATTTTAATTTTTTTTATGTAAAAGTATATTTTTAAGAAATCTAAACACAATAGCCAAGAACCCTATATAAATGAAAGAAATCTTATCATAAAACATACCTTCTTCAGAGCATCCAATAAAGCGATGCACCTCGCATTGGACCCCGTCACCACATGCGACGCCAACTGAACACCCAGTTTTACTACTGCTGGATGCAAACTAAAAAATATTAATTTATTCAATAAATATCGATTTATTCATCGATCGATTAATGATTATAATTAATTGAATAATTATTAATGCATGCACTTCCTTACTCTCTTCCTTGCTTACTTCCTTTGATCCGTAAATATTACTGTTCTATTTTTAAATGGATAAAAATAATTATTGCGTGGGAATGAAACATTTTTCAATAGTAAAAGGTATCCTTAATGTTGACCTGAGTAATAAGTTATCACTACACGAAATTTAGTTGAAATTGGTTCAGATCTTTTTGCGTGAAATGCACACAGAGGTACAGACAAACAGACAAAAATATTATTAACTACATTTTGGGGTCTAAATTTTGTACACAATATGTTAATCATTGCTTTTAAAAAATATTTCAAGTATAATATTAAAAAAAAAAGTATTGATGTATTTACTTTGAGTTAACAGCCATTTGTTTTAAAGTTTCATTGTCGTGTTCGGTATAGAGATGCTGAAACCAGTTCATTTTAGGCATACTTTGAGGTTTCGATTTGGACTTTTCTTCTACTTTTGGTTTTGGCTTTTCCTAGAAAATAAAAGTTTAAATTAAAAAATAAAATAGGTATATTTGGTTAAGTAGGTTTTATTTTAATCAAGAGTAGATCGATAAATTTCTTCCATGTGATTTCTTAATGCCATATGTTTTCATTACATACAAAAGAAAATTAAATTTACTGATTTCAAACTAGACATAAAACTAAAATCAAAAAAAATTAAATACCTACCTCTTCAGGTTTAGTGGGCGCTTTTTTAACTTCTACTTTAACTTCTGCCTTTTGCTGTTGTGCAGCTTGCTTGGCCGCCCTCTGAGCTTCTTGCTTGGCACGTCTTTCCGCTTTCAACTCAGCTTTGCTTTTTGTTTGCTCTTCTTCTGGTTGCTTAAAAAACAAACAAGACAAATAAAAATAATGCAAACTAATATTACCTACTAGTGCCTCACCCTCGCTTTGCTGAAGTTCGTCCCTAGGTAGATTTTCTAATACAAACTTCATCCCCATTTTCACCCCATTAAGGAATGATTTCCGGGATAAAAATTACCCTTTGTCCTTCCCAGGGTCTCAAACTATCTTCTGGCCTCAATTTCAAAAATCGGTTAAGTAGTTCTAAAGATTACTTCCATCAAACAAACACACAAACTATCAATTTATATTATATGATAAATATTAATTTCCTCCATAAATGACGATTTTTTATAATAACAGAGACTATTGAAACAAGTGACAAAAAGTAAAAAAAGTACTTACTTTTTTACCGTGCAAATCTATAGCTATCACTTTATCTGTTACTGCTTGAACTTCTCTTGCAACATTTACAATGTCTTTTAGAGTGTTTACTACCTCCCTAACTGTCAAATCATTAATAACTGTATCATTATCGGATTTATCATTATTACTTAAAGTCAGTTTATCATTAACAGATTTATCATTACTAGACTTATCATTACTAGGTTTCTCATTTTCATTAGGTTTCTTTTTAGCTTGCTTTGCTGCTTTTTTTGCTGCTCTTTCTACTTTAATGGCTTCCTTAGACTTATCTGTGTCTGCTATAACATTTTCTGTTTTAGCCATTTCAATCGCTCTATCTACTTCATCTTTACTTTTTACAGATTCTGTTATTGATTTAGATTCCTTGGTTTCTGGTTCATTTTTTGAAGGTTCTTTCTCAGAATTTATTTTACTTTTAACTTGTTCCAAGTTAGTAGTAATTGATGTGTTAGCATTTACTTTATTAGGATCATCTACATCTTTTTTCTTTGCTTTTTGCTTAGCCAATTTCTTAGCTTCTCTTGCAGCCAACACTCCATCTCTCGATTTTTCAGATCCATCTTTAGAGGACATTTCTGTTTTATTTATTACTCTTTGTAGTTTTTCTTTCAAGTTATTTTGCTCACTTTCTGAAATTATCAAATATTTGGTTTTTGATATTTTCTATATAATATTTAAAATTGTTTTGTTTAAAGTCATACTAACAAACTTATTGGACTAGAGAATTGTTTATGAGAAATATGAAATCATAATAAAAAAGTATATAAATTTTGAACTATTTTTAAATAGCTAAATGAGTCCTTTTCTTTATCATTATACTATAAAAATAAATGGATAAAGAAGCTTTAAAACAATAGAAGATTTACATGAATATTGAGATTCTAGAGCTTTAACTTCTATGGTCTCTAAGCCATTTCTGCTGAAATACATTATTTAATTTTGTATATTTGATGCCTAAGAACATTAAAACATATTAGAATAATCTTCATACTCAGTGTCCGTGCAGCTTGTAATTTCTTTCTTCTTAATCTTCTTTTTTTGGCAGTGGTTATAGCTGATGAATTAAGATCCTGACTGATTAAAATACTTTCCTGAAACATGTAAATAAAACATATCTTTACAACTTCATTTGGTAACTGTTCATTCTTTCTAATATTTGAATGTGTTATCCATATTGCATAATTGTATTGTCTTGTAACCGAATTATATGTATGTAATAATAGTACAATAATCCCCAAAAAAATTCAAAGAACTTTGAAAAGGTTTGAAAAATATGAACCCTGAAAATCATTATTAATTTTTTTTTTTATGTAATACAATTACTTAGTGTTCGATAAACTTGAGAATAAACTGTTTTTGCTCTAATTAATCATTCATACTTTACAGTCACCTAAATTTAGAAAATTCATCAGTTGTAATCATTATGAAATGTAAGTAAAATATAAATATGGGTTTTTATAATAACTGGTGAAATATTACACATTCTAATTTCTTAAAATGTGATAAGATATAGTGATAAATATTTTATAATATGGAAATTCTGATTCAAAACATCATCACTGTAATAATTTAACCTTAAAAATATTGACACATCATATCAACATATCAAATACCTTAGACAAAACCATAGCTGCTTTTCCTTAGTAAGCTATAAAACAAGCAAAGAAGTTAAAGTATAAGTTAGGAAAATGTTATTTAAGACAAAATTCATTTTTATATTTTGGGTGGCTTACCTTATTATTGTAATGGGTTTTCTGTATTACATGAAGATATCAATGTTTTGTGGCGAATGCAATATAAACGATTAAATGTTATAAAATAAGGTAATTACTATATAAATACTAAGATAGTAAGGTAAGATCATTCCTATTTGGATTTTAGATTTGAATTTTTCGCTTTCTATTTTAAGGAATCGATTTAAACTGACATTTGTATTTTGTAATGGCCCTTTTTTAATTTGTATCGATATTATGATTTTTAAATATAACTTTGTTTATCTATGCATATATATTTTGAATTAAGTGTACTTATTTATTATATATTTTAGAATGATCATTTATTATTACTAATGTGCCTAGATAGCCTTGTAATCTGATTTATTCTTGACCATCAATTATAAGAAATATCGAAATGAGATATCAGTAATATTAAAATTTTATATAACAGAATATAAATCTATATCTATAAGATGAGAATATGATATTTATGTTTATACAATTTGCGCTGTAGAATATCGATCAAAACATCGATACAAAATTAATAATTTTAAATTATCAACCCTCGTAAACCTGATACGTCTATGGAAAAGTTGAAATTTTCCTTTAATGTGACATTATTCGTCTATGCTCTATGGTTATTACTTGTGTCTTGTGAGTTGTGTTGTGTCCATAGACCAAGAAGGACAAGATGTGTCCATGGTTGTGTTGATTTGTGACTGAGTTGAGTTGAGAAGTTGAGTTGGGACTTGATAATTATTGAGCACAAACAGCAAACTATATAGAAATGCTAGTATTACTCACGTCATCTAAAAAGAACGCTGGAAGAAAGTGGAAGGGGTATGCTTGCGCATGGATATACTCGCGCACAAAAGTACTAAGCCTATTATTTTATTTTTCGTAGCATTTCGCTCGCGGCTTCAGTTATTGGTAGGGACATTGAAAAATATATTAGATAGAATATCATTAAATAGAATTCTATTCATTACTAAAATATGTTTGATTCAGTGCAGAATGTTTAATCTACTTAAAAAAATTAAATTAATACATTTAATACATTTTTTTTATTATTAACTGCATTATTATTAGACTCTCTCTTTGTAAAGCAATATACGTCAAAAACAATTTTTCTCTTTTCTATATATAAAACCATTTCGTAATTAAAAACTTTTGTGTGCGCGATAGTATTTCAAACTGACGAACCAATAGCGCGCCGGCCAGCATGTGGCGCGTGCCCCGCCGCCCCGCACCCCACTTCTTACCACCAATTTGACCGATAAATCGCTTCTGCGCAGCTTGACAGCCAGCGTTCTTTTTAGATGACGCGAGTTATAGCTGGTACCACAGACCTGGTGGTTGCTACGGAGTTGAGATAGGAATTAGGAGATACTTTTATATCAAACTCATGGAGGGTGTAAACTGTAGTGTAGACACACTATTCAACTGGAACGCTTTGAAGCCATCAACAAAAGAATTAAATTTAATTTTCAGAGAAATGTTTCTATATGATTATTTTCTCAATTAATAATTTACATGACAATTTGTTTCTATTTTAGTACAGCTGATTTATGTTTCTTCGAATTATAACTATACTAATAGCTCAACCTCGCTTCGCTCGGGAAGCCTCTAGGAAAAACAAAAAATCTATTCTACGGGAACCGTACATTTTCAAAAAGTAACCTATGTGCTATTCCAGACGATAATCTATGTGCCAAATTTAATCCAGATCCGTTCAGCCCTTCTGGCGTGATTGAGTAAAGTAACAAACATCCAAACATCTAATTTTTTTCAAAATATTAGTAAGATTAAGTATTCTTTACTGCACTTAAATTTTAAATACAGTAGGTAATTAAAATGCAACTTTTATTTGCGAAAGGTGGTCTTCTCTAAAAGAGATCTCTTCCAGCAAATCTACCAACCTATAGTAGTGAGAAAGTGTTATGAAGCAGAATTACTATTAGTACTAGTATAGTATTATTTGATCTGTGCTATTACAAATTAAAAAAAAAAACATTTTTTCACATTACCGTCATGTAAATTCTAACAAACGCAGTGGTTACAATTTACATTCTCTTTGATTGTAACAATCACACTGCTTTAGATTTCTTTATAAACCTTTTATAATATAAACCCTGATAACTGATAAGCCAACAGAAAAACAGTTTCCGACACCTTGCTAAATACATATTGGTTATAGGATATTTTTTTGTTAGAATTGCATTACATTCCTTAAAGAATAAAATAATACACGTACTAAAAATACATGAATGTATTTATTGCTTAAATTTTAACATGTATCTCTTAGGAGTAATACACAGATACGCGAAGCAAAATAAGTTAATAATTACATTTAAATTAAAAATAGAAAGGTAACCGTTTAATAATCAGTGGTTAACAATAAATATACATTAAAATAATGACAAAAACAGCGTTATAGCGAAACATTATATATTGATATATACGACTGCTCCGTAATTAGGACTAGTCGCAAATACGTATTTTTTTGCTTTAGCTCTGTCGATGTTACTATATTTAACATAAAATTCGTCCTCTAATTTCTTAATATATTCATCGACTTTTTCGTTTGGACACAATGCTACAATACATCCACCCCAGCCCGCGCCTGTTAGTCGTGAATGTATATTCATGGTTTTTGATATGTCTACCAAGATATCTAGATTTTTATGAGAACATTCATACAATGTTTTTAAACTTTCATGACTGCCTGACATCAATTTTCCTAATTTAACTAAAATATCATTTTTATCTCCACATGTACCATTAGTTGACCCATTACTATGTCCATTCGTAGTAGTCGCACAAATTTTACGAAAGGCATCAACCCGTAGAGCTTCCTCATACACATGCAAAGCCCTTTGTTTTAATTTAAATTCTTTAAGATGTCTTGTGTTCGGAGTTAAGTATAAATTATTGATTTCATCTTCAGTAATATTTAATATTGAACAAACTTCTTCTTTAATATATATTTCTTTTGGTAGTTTCTCATGCACTAGGGCTACCATATTTTCTAAGCTTTTGTCAAGTAATTTTTGTACCTGACTTAAAGTAACTATAGTATGATCACTCACAGTATTAGAAGATAAAGCTAATATCTTCGCGGCTAGTCTACATTCTATAACTCGCTGGTTGTAATCATTAGTAGCAGCTTTATTTAATTCAGCTAAGCTATGAGCTACAACAAACGAAGCATTTTCGGGTAAAATAACCTTCGTGGCTTTGAGGGGGTTCCACGTAATATACTGAGCACAATATTTTTCTGCCAGAAATGCTATGGCTTGGTCCATTCCACCTCCTTGAGTTCCTATATATCTTTCACTTCTAGCACAAAGAGAAGCTATGTCTTTTTTGTTTAATGTTATCTTTTGAGCGTACATAAATGCCAAGCACGCTACACTAACTAATGCTGAAGAACTAGATAATCCTGAAGCTGGTGGAATATTTCCATCAACACAAAGCTGTACTCCACTGGACACTTTATTGTCTAAATGTTCTAAAGCTCCTTTTATTCCGCAAAGCACATAATTGTACCAAAACGGTTTTCCATTTGAATCCGCTTCTATATCAATTTCATTATATGGCTTTATTTCAAAATCTTTACTTTCATACATACAATTCATGTTCCGTAGATAAATTTTATGTTCTTTTATCAACCGGCCAGCTACAAGTATATCCTGTTCTAATGCCATTGGCAACACCGGATAGCCGCAATAATCAATATGTTCGCCAATTAGATTAACTCTGCCGGGAACACGAGCAAAAAAATCCGGTGTACATCCAAATTCATTCATGAAATGGTCACTTAGACTTTGAATACGTTCATTTGTAGGCACTTTTAATATTGGTACGTGAAAATCGTCTCCGCCCATTTTTTATCAAGTAGTACAGTTTGTAAATAAACAAAACGACAAAGGAACTCGTGTACACAATGGCAGCTGAGTTGCAACTGAAAATTGTTTATTTCAATCGCTTCGTTATCAGCGAGGAGAATATGATTATAGTTATTGTGTATATGAATTCTGAAGTATGCAGGACTTTGTTAAACACCACTTTGTTTACAGTCTTTACCACGACACAATGTTTCGTTTAGGTATTTAAAAAGTTTGAGTTTACCCGTATTTTGTTACTTTTTTCACTAATAATATAAATAACACTTAATGTGAAATGTGAAATTGATAAAATTATGAGTATCTTGTCTTTAACCTAACCTAAAATCTTAAACTAGGTATAGCTTAACAGCGACGCGTCTCGCTAGTTACTAACAAACTTGACGTATCTGTATTGTGTATTCATTCCGATATACAGTTATCATATATTTTATATTTATAACAGGTTTATACATAGAACTTTCGATTTTATCTTTGAGAGCATCTTTATTTCTACTCAAACGGAAAAAGTATGATATTGATTATATTGACCTGAATAACTATTGCGTCGCAGAAATATTTTAGTAAAAAAATCATGAAATTTTAAATTTAATTCGACGCGACACTACTTTTCAACCGACTTCAAAAATGGAGGTCGCCGACAATGCTTTAAGATATGAATATCCAATAGGTAAATATGACAAGGTATGAACTCTAGTTATAGTTAAAATATTATACATCAATTTGTGATATATTCATATTTTCATGCGGATCAAAATAGATTTGCTTTGCTTTGCATCGGCTGGCACTGAATTCAAAAATATTTGATTAGGTATCTATATTAAATTAAAATCTCCGTTCAGTTATTTTTTCCTTTTTTGTGCCTGAAAGTCGGTTTTTAATATTTTTTTTTGAAGACGGTTTAATTTGTATTAAATTACTTTTTTGTCTATTCAATTGCTTAATACTGATGTTTGATGATTATTATTTTAAATGAAATTGACGCAAAAGCATTTATAATTATTATTAACTAGCACTGCCCGCGGCTCCACTCGCGTTCTGATGACCAAAAACCAAATTCTTAGGTTTTACATATTAGTATACTCTTACATTGCAGTTTTTGTATTTTTTCTGAAAAACAGACAGATAACCCGGATAACCAGCTCACCTCATACCAAATTTCATCAACATCCCTCCAGTAGTTTCTCAGTGATGCGGTAGCAGACAAACAGACAGACAAAAATTCTAAAAAATATAGATTCGGCCTCTGTATCGATAATAATGTTTATTTTAATAAGATTTTCCAAAAAATATCTAATGTACAGATTCGGCTTGGTTACAATTTTATTATATGTATAGATTATGGGTCCGTCAAGGGACACAAGTAAATAAAACATTCTGAAATTATGTATGTTAGTAGGTAGGTCTTAGATACTTAAATATTCGACTAAATAAATTGATAGAAACATCAATTTATTAATTACTAGCAACTCACCCTCGCTTCGCTCGGGTTCGTCCCTAGGCATGTTTTGACGGTTAGTATGGAATATATAATGAGTTATAGGGGGTTGTATTATGACGTGTTTTTCTGTTCCAACCACCATAACGAGTAAAACAATCTAAAAGTTACTTCAAAATACTGCATTGAAGTAAGTAAGTACGTAGGTAAGTACTTAATTTTCAATGATAGTTTTATCAGATAGTCTACAAATCAAGAGCACTTATGAATAACCTAATTTTGATAAAGAGAGCTCAATCGGCCTCTGAAAAACCATCAAAATTTAAAAGTTATCTGTTACACTAAGCCAAACTTAGTTTAAGTTGCATTAAAAAAATGAAATAGTTGTAAAAAAACATTTTTTTAAAATTAGCTTTTATTTAAATGCTCTAAAAAGAAGAAACGAAAAAAAGCTTTAATCCCTCCACGACCGGGGACACGCCGGCGTTACAGTGAACAATAGATTTCTTAGAAATTTAATTAATTTCTTAAAAATTTACCTGGAAGTGTTAAATTAAATCAAACACATTAATTTTTATATTACACAATTTATATGACACGAAAGTTTGTCGCGAGAAGAAGCTGTTGGATCAACCGGCAAACCCATGGTTGTTATGGTCTGCTTCAGCGAACCTTGCGTCGACGCGTCGTGGTTGAGTACGTAAGCGATCCTGCGTCGAGGAGGTTCTGTTGGGTTTTAGTGGGTAGTACTGGCCACTGCCGGTGAGTCCCACATAACCAACCACCTGTATATATGCAGGTGGTATACCTAAATGCATTTCCCAACGTTAAAAAAATAGACGAATAATAATCGTTAAAGCCATTTTTGTTTTTTTAAATTTTCAAAAAAATATCACAATTTAAAGTTAAATCGTAAAAAGTTAGCCATCCAAAATTTATACTATTGCCTGTTTTTGGGCTAGAAGCATAGGTAAATTAGATAAAAATTAAAAATACTTGTTTATATCTAATTTACCCATGTACATACGAGGTAGGTTAATTAATATGAATAAAACGAATAATTAAACACACATTACCTAATAGATACTTATTACCCTTTTTTCCGAGTAGTGAATTTTGAAATTAAATATAAAATGATTATTAAATTGTTCAAATTCATCAAATTCGCTTGCTCGAAAAAAGGTTAGGTTAGATTGGAACTGTAACCACATAGTGCCATGAGCGACAAGATCTCTATGAAAAAAATAGCATATTCATGTATCATGTGCGTAGGTATATAAAATAGTTCATGTGATTAATTCTGTGTCAATTATCACTTTGTAAAAATTGAGTAGATATTATATGTAATGGCTGGGATAGTATATATAATATCTGGATTTATTACTTTCGCTGTAACAAATACATAGGTATGATGAATTTTATGTACGAGTATATCCCTTACTTGAGAAATAATTGATTCCCCATACAAACTTTCATCCCGCTTTCTAACCCCTTAAGGGATGATTGCAGGGATAGAAACTACCGTATGTCCTTCCCAGGGTCTTACTTTCTTTGTATCAAAATTCATCTGGATCGGTTCAGTAGTTCCAGAGATTACTTACTAAAAAACAACTTACAAACTATAGATTTCGCTATTTGGTAGATTTCATGAAAATGTAACTGTTGTATTTGTCCTCATCTTGGACTTTAACTTAAATTTAAACGTCGGGGCACAATGCCGTTGGTTAACGAGAAACGTATATTTCAGCGAGTCGAGCTAGTGTTAAAGATTGAAATGAAAACAAAATCGAATTCGTTCTAATTTTTTTAAAACTATACTGACACTGAATAGGTAGTGTGTATAAAGTTATTCCGATTAATATTGGACAACAATTTTGTTAAAAATTAGTCTGTGATATGAGAAATATGAAACAGGGTTGCTTACTAAGCATGCCTTGGCAGCTTGAGACGCTCACAGAACCGCCTTGCTCGCTTAGCGCCAGATATTGGGGTACCTACAACGACTACTCAGCGAAGCTGCGAAGCTGAGTAGTCGTTGGGTACCTATTTATAGCCCATAATTGTCTCTTTCCGATGACAACCGTGATTTACATTTCCAGCTAGCTACAGCACGGTGTGAGGCGGATAAATTGTTTTTTTTTTTTATATTATTAACACGCTTCCTGGTTATTATCTTCTATCTATATGTACATTTATGTATAGTAAATGACTCGAATCTGTGATCTGTACATTAAATATTTTTTAGAAAATCTTATTGAAATAGTCATTATATCGATACAGAGTTCAAATATATAGTTTTTAGAATTTTTGTATGTCTGTCTGTTTGGGAACGCATCACGAGAAAACTACTGGACCGATTATGATGAAATTTGGTATGATAATAGGTGTTATTCGGATCACCGCTCAATATATAGGATCCTTTTTACTGTGGGAAAATATCTCATCTCTGAGAAATCTATACCTACTAAACGTAAAAAGGTACCGAACTAGGGACGAACCCGGGCGGAGTGAGGGTGAGTCGTTAGTTTTCTATAACGTTGGTCCAAATTACACGTTTTTTAATTTAAATCGGTCGAAATGAATTCTATAAACACATTGTAAAACCACGGCGCTATCACGTGTGAGCTTTGAGTTATACCGAATAGAAAGGAGCAAGAACGGCGATTATAGTTATAAATATTGAGCCACTAGTCTATACATATAATAAAATTGTAACTATGCCGAATCTGTACATTAAATATTTTTGGAAAATCTTATTGAAATAAACATTATTATCGATACAGAGGCCGAATCTATAGTTTTTAGAATTATTGTCTGTGTGCCTGTCCGTCTGTCTGTCTGTTACCGCATCACAGAAAAACCACTGGAGGGATTTTGTTGGCTGGTTATCCGGGTCAACGTATAGGATACTTTTTACCGCGGGAAAATATCTCATTTCTGAGAAAAAAATACAAAAATTGCAATGGAAGAGTATACTAATATGTAAAACTTAAGAATTTGGTTTTTGGTCATCTGAACGCGGGCAGAGCCGCGGGCAATGCTAGTCATATATATTTTGCATATTTGAAAACAAATTGATAAAAATAGTAATCTTTGAAGATAGAAACGGTAAGAATATCATTTTCATACAATAACGACGTTTACTGTGGCAACCTTTTTTTTTAACGTTGGGAAATGCATTTATGCACGAGGTGTGGGACTCACCGGCGTAATAAAGCCAGTACTACCCACTAAAACCCAACAAAACCTTCCTCCGTCTTAATGGGGCGTCGCAGGATCGCTTACGCATTCAACTACGACGCCCCGACGGCAGGTCTGCCGAAGCAGACCACCACAACCATGGGGTTGCTCCAAGGTCCACTCTGCTATCAGAGAAGTACCAGGAGCAACCCGCATGGTACACCGCCCATCAAACAGGGCCACCTCCCATCACCCACCAAAGTGGGCCACCTTCCTGTGCGTTTCTTGGCTTCGCGCCCGGTTGGATTGCCGGGCTGAGCCCCCCCCACCACGACAAGGTGAAGGCACGTTGGGGGGGTACTGTGGCAACCTAATGCAACCTATTTCGACGGTTTACTTTTCAGACCCGTATGTTTCGGTGTGATTTTTAAATTAGTTGCACGTCAAAATTTATGATTATCTGTAGAAAAAAGACATTAGACAACTTCAAGTTTCAACTTCCTATATATAATTAATAATCTGTTACTCTGTAGAGCCCATAGAGTATATTGCTACATATATAAATAGAGGTACAACTCGTCGTCGAAGCTGGTAATGCTTAAAAAGCGCCATCTCTATTGTATTGCGTGAAACTTTCTATATAGGTATATACGTAGCTATATATATATATATATATATATATATATATATATATATATTATATTATTGTTCATTAATATTTTTACTTAGGCGCAAAGGGTAAAAATAAAAAAAATATATGATGTATTATAATTTATTTGAACATTAATAATTCTTATAACAATAAAATTCAAATATAGACATCGTCCTTCAACTAACTTAACTTAGTAGTAGACTTTACAAAGTTGGAAATGCTTTACCATCATTTCACTAGTTTTACACCTGCTAATAATGGTAATTATAATATTTTATGACCATAAAATATATTTACAGTAAGCAATATTAAATACAGAAACAAACATATTATATATATACATAACAATCATTACTGATTTTATATTTTTGTCAACATAGAAGGTCTGCCGTCTGGTAGTCTCTATTGCCATACTAGGAGAACTGTATTATGGCATATGCCACAAATAGCACGATATTAAATAAATAATAACAAGACATTACATAAACCAATCAAGTTTTCACATATAACAAAAAAAAATAAGAAGCAGAAGACAAGAAAAAGAAAAATAAACAACTAAAACAAAAATAATATTTATACATCTAATTAAAAAATAACAGAAACAATGAGTAAAATGTATCTATCTATACATTTAATAAAATTCTAACTTATATAATATCTATAAATTAAATATTTTGTTAATCAATTTAACAATACAGAGGACGAATTTTTACAATTTGTCTGTCTGTGACCAAATCACTCGAAAACAACTGGACAGATTAAATGAAAATTTGGGATGATGACAGGTAGGTTAACAAGGTAAACACATAAATTAACATATAAACGATATGATGACGGACCCGAGCGAAGCGAGGTCCAGTATTTAATATATTTATAGCATAAAGGACACAAAAAAAATATTTAAGTTTCATTTGCATAATGACAAGTTCGACTCAGTTTGTAGTGACGCTACTGGCTATACCAGCGGTCGCGGGTTCGGGTTCTGCTGAGGGAATTCATTCATGAGCACAAATGTTAGTATGGCTTAATATTAAAGACATTAATTTCACTTTTATTAAATTTGCTTTTCTTTGGATGTGGTTTGTTGATGTTGGTAACAGGGCCATCAGATTAATCCTTAAATGCACACTTTAGGGATTAATCTATTGCCCCGGTTGCCTGGGTCTTCATTATAGTTTTCCCCACTGCTCTCTGCTCTCCTGTAAAAATGAAAATAAGACTTAGTAAATAAACCATCTGCTACATCTTATAGTATATAGGTTGCAAGTGCCCAAATCAAACTTTTTATGTAGCTGTTGTCTTTGTCTTTTTTAAGCACATTTATCACTAGATCTAGATGTAGTTTTAATGCAGGTACTTATCACGGTATATTTCTACCCCGGCTATATGTCTAAATGGATAAACACCTTGAAATTAAAAATATTATTTGCTTGCTTACCATGATGTTGCTGGTTCATATATATTGACTATTCCTTTGGTTCTTGAGTGAAGATTCTTGCGTCGATGTCCCGTCTGCTCTCTGCTCTCCTGTAAAAATGAAAATAAGACTTAGTAAATAAACCATCTGCTACATCTTATAGTATATAGGTCGCAAGTGCCCAAATCAAACTTTTTATGTAGCTGTTGTCTTTGTCTTTTTTAAGCACATTTATCACTAGATCTAGATGTAGTTTTAATGCAGGTACTTATCACGGTATATTTCTACCCCGACTATATGTCTAAATGGATAAACACCTCGAAATTAAAAATATTATTTGCTTGCTTACCATGATGTTGCTGGTTCATATATATTGACTATTCCTTTGGTTCTTGAATGAAGATTCTTGCGTCGATGTCCCGGCTGCTCCCTGCTCTGCGAAAATTTCCATATCCAACCAATAGGTGGTAAATACTGTATTGATTTTTTCGCATAGGCTTTACAGTTCTAAAAGAAAAATGATACAAATTATTAGTTCATTCATCTTAAAAAATGTATAATTAGTATATTTTCTGTAAACATAAACTTTTAAGATTCACCGTCTTGTTTAAACTGACAATTCATTTAATATCTTATCTATACTAATATTATAAAGATACAGAGTTTATTTGTTTGAACGCGCTAATCTTGGGAACTATTAATCCGATTTGAAAAATCTATTATTTGTATATAGCCGGTTTATTGAAAAAGACTATAAGGTTTGTATATCATTATGCTACTACCCAAGGGAGTGCATTGCAGTAATCATGTCAACAAATCAGGCAGACTTCCATACATTATTGTAAAACTTATATTGATAATAATAAGTTAAAGGCTTTATTAAGTTTAGAATAGTACTTAGCAGCAAATTGTATCAATACTGTTCGTTATTGAAGTTTACTTATAACAAATATAAGTTACAATTAAACTAAGTATATAGATTGCATGATGCTATGAAACGGGTCCATAGTAGCCATAGATAAAAAAATATGTATAGGTATATGTATTTACTTCAATAAATATATTATAACGAACACAATTCGATTAGCAGTCATGTCACAATTGTTATCGAAGACTAATAATTTAATTAGAATATTTTAAACTCAATGTTAGTAGTTTTAACATCTTTTAAAGTATATATAATGTATCGTTAATACTGTTTAAATCATCAGAAATAGGTAAATTATCTTTAAACAAAATGCAATTTTGGTCATTCTTTCCCTATTTACTACAAAATCATTATTTACTGTCAACTGTTACTATAATTACACTGCTCGTTAAATCGCAATTTATATATAAATTCTTTTCAAATTACAATACCTTGTTTTATTTTAATTAGGTACATAAAACATAATGAAGCTTTATATTGGGAGGACTTTGGATTTTCAGCCATGCATATTCTGAACAAAAACACCTGTTGCAAACATTATCTCGGTTATTTAACGGCACTTGTGACGTGTGCTATACGTGAAATAATATCTATTTTATAATTGATAGTACATTTAAATAAGTAAGGATTTAGATTATATTAAAGTAAACTATGAGAATCTTACTTGTACCTATAGCACATATGGCGAGAAAACGAGTGTTTACTTATTGTAACAATTTGAATAATAAAGAAAATATTAAAGAGAGCTATTTTATTTAACCATCTTCCTAAAAGGAGAAGGATGACCTAACCGTGCGACCGACCCGACTGCAAGGAGAGGCGTATGTTTTTCGCGCCTATCTTTGTATGTTCGTTTTTAATATTCTTTATTCCCTCATATCTTCCAAACCACTCGATGGATTTCTTTAATTAAGGTATCGTTAGATTCGTCTCATTAATGCAAGAATTAAAAATATGCGGGCTGCTAGATTTCATTGTTTAAGGTGATTTTTTTTAAATCTTTTTCTGCAATATGGGTATCATATTAAAGGTCTCATAACAAGGATTCCAAAAAGGTATAAAATTCCTGTATTCCTTATAATAATTTAAGATAAAAAATTGTTAAATATAACTTCTAATGTCTGATTGGCAAAAACTAAAAAGCTGTAAATAAAAAAGAAATATTGTAAAAATAAGAAACTACTGCATAAAAGCTAACTAAAAAGATGAAAACAAGTTCACAAAGGAATATAGTATTATGTAGTCGGATACATACATTATACATTATTATGTATTTGCATACATCTTGCGGCTAGGATGAAACGTGTACGTCTCCAACTGCATAATACTACGAGTATATTCCTCCGTGAACTTGTTTTCATCTTTTTAGTTAGCTTTTATGCAGTCGGGATTTTTATTTTTATAATATATATTTTTACTTGTAGTTAATGTTATTTATAAGTATCGATTTGTTTGACACACCGCTAATCTATAAACATAGTTATTAGTTGTTATACATAGAAGTCTACTTATCATAATAAACAAAAAAGTGGTAAGATCTATCTTTATCAATAGTTATTTATAAATTCTAGTTATTTATAATTGCTAAGACCGCATTTGCTTTGACTAATTCCTAGCAAATATTTTCGCTTAACAATAGCAAAGATATATTTAAAATAATACTTTTCTCAACCAAATTTTGAAATTAAAATTCAGTACAATTCATACAGTGCAATTTACGTGGTACTGAATTCATTTCTCTTTTGAGAGAAGTAGTCAAGGTTTGTAAGGTTAATAATCTTTGCTTCAATTAATGGAACATGTTCATAATATTATGTACATACGAGTATATTAGAGATTTCCACAATTCAATACTTAACGGTTAAAAAATTACACACAATATTTATTTCCGAATACGTTTTTAAAACTGCTGAACCGAATTCGCGCGACTCTAATTACGTTTTAATGTTTAGTATACATTTCTCAGAGATAAGATATTTTCTCGCAGTAATAAGTATCCTACTCGTATATGTTGATCCGTATAACTAGATATCATCATACAAAATTTCATCAAAATCTGTTCAGTGATTTTCTCGTTATACATTCCCAAACAGACAAACAGACGAACATTCTCAAAACTATAGATTCGGCTCTGTATCGATAATAATGACGATTTCAATAAGATTTTCTAAAAAATATTTAATGTACAGATTTGATTTAGTTAGAATTTTATTATAATATGTATTGAAAACAAAAGGTTTCAAAAGGAACACTATTTCTTATATGTATTTAATTTTCTTAAATCGCATGAAGCTACGGCAAACTATTGTAACTGTTGCTACAACTTGATATGGTGCTGTTATTACAATATTATTCATTCTAATAAATTAAATTTACAACTACACTGGGTTTAGATTATATTTTGTATACTAGCGGCTTATCCTCGCTTTGCTCGGGTTCGCCTCTAGATAAACATGAACAAATCTATCCCTCGGGAACCGTATATTTTTCCAGGATAAAAAGTAGCCTATTGTTTGACCGGCAATATAAAGGGCATGCCAAATTTTACTAAATTACGTGCATAAGTTGTTCTGTACTAAGCTTTATAAGTTACTATAGTTTTTTAACTATCCTACGAGAACTCTTTGATTTTCCGGGATGAAAAGTATTTAAAATGTTGACCGGGGATATAAGGTACCACCATCAAAATTTCATTTAAATCAGTCCAACAGTTTTGGAGATTAGCCCTTATAAACAGACAAACAGACAGAAAAAAATAAATGAAAAAAAAAACTGGATTTGTTCTATTTCTCTTCTTACGTCCCCGACTCGGCTTTTAACATTTTTTTCTATGTACAGACATTCGACCTCTTTATTATATGTACCTATAGATTATATTATACCATAGACTGAGTATATATAATTAAGGGATTACAATATAAATTATAACTACCAATCATCCTATAAGCTCTTACAATATTACCGATTTCCAATACAAACGTAGTGTGAAGCTCAAAATCTCGCGATTGACTTCAAATTCCAAATTCAACTTAATTTCATAATGTAGCTATGATATATTTTTCAAAAGATTGTTGTTCTTTTGATTAATTTTAGAAAAATCGTAAATGCGCCATGCGCGTATATTTTCAAAAACGATTTCAGCACAGAAGGAACGTAATATGGGTGACGCGTATGGAACAGATACCTCAAGTAAATCCACAACGCGTTTTCGATTTGACGCCTTCCTCCTGAAAATTCTCATCTCAATAATAAGCCCCGTGACACAGAAGAGACAGTCTAAGGATGTCCTAAATGCAAAATTGAGCCAAGAAACTACTAAGCCAGTGCCCGCGCCGGTATTATTCAACAAGCTTCTGATAGCATACATATCTTTACAGATACATCTTCTCGATCTGAACTTCGATATAGTAGCGAAAACTATATTGAAGAGCTCCTCGAATCCCATTCCAAGTATATAGAAATACTTGGAATGGGATTCGGGAATTTATGTCCATAATGAAATTTCATTGAAATCACAAAAGTTTAACAACCATAAAGGCCAATAGATAGTTCATTTGCTTATATATTTAATTAAATAAAGAATTGTTTATCTTTTTCTAAATGGAAATTTTATAGGAAAAAACTTATATTATGATTTATGTTTAACATCACTCATTTATGAAACTCAGCTTTGAGATAGCCATGTTATTAGCAAATTCAGGTCTAAATATTTAATTAAGTATATATTGTATAACTCATTAACTATTTCACCATTAAATATTTAATGTTATTAACTAGTTTATAAGTTATAACTGACTAAATTTATAATACATATCATGAAAATATTCCAATTATTTTAAGTTATGTTAAATGAATTGAATATATTGAGTACAGGGAATGTTTATGCAGAAATTATTATAAAATTAAAATATATAATTCATATAGTATAAAATAAATTTATAATATACATATAAACATACATTGTCTATTGGAATTAATACTGCATGTTTGTGCATTCTAATCTATATTATGACTGAACAGATTTCAAAATCAATATAATTATTTTACTCTTTTGGCTACAACATTTACTTTTCTGTGGTACTTTCTGGGGTACTTTGAAAAAGGATCTCATGTTTTTTCAATTTTAAGTACTATACTATAGTTTAGAAATTATTTTTCTAGATACTTTGTATTGTTATATTTTTATAGCTAAATTGTTATTTAAAACTACATTCATCTAGCAACAACAATGCTACATAGAATCACTATGGAATTTTATAAATTGCAACATGAACATTAGTTAAAACAATGAAAATATTACTCTGTATCTATTTTTTTAATACCTTGAATGGAGCTTTCTTGCTTTTTTTTTGCTTGCTTTTTGAAAATGAACAAGCCTCAAATTGTTTAAATAGCATGATGTTAATACAAAATTAAAAAATATATTAAAAAAAATGTAAGTACATACACATATACATACATATATAGCTATAGCATATTCTACATATTATTAAGAATTATATTGTTATGTTTTTAGTTACATTTATTTTTGATCATAATAGTATTGTAGTTTTATTAGAATGTAGTTTTATTTACCAACAACAGTTTGAAATATTATGAACACTATAAACAAAAGTCATTTATGTAATTTATAGAAATATCAGATCGATATACTCACTCCTAAAACTTTGATACCGTCACAGAAGTGCCAACCCATGAGCCAGTCTACTTCATAACTATGGTTCATAATAAGATAGCCATGTTCTTTCCCATGGTATCTAGGTATCATCATTCTTTATGTATATGGACAACTTTGTTCCTGACCACCATTCAGATATAAACACTAATTCTGAAAATAAATTACCAATTTCTATTTCATTTCTATAAAATTGATTGACACTTTAAAATAACATTAATATATTATAATACTTACGACAGTAAAACGAGTATGACGGGTATTCATATATTTGACATAGGTACCTTCAGTCTCTTTACATCCAGGAACGCAGCATTGCTTGTCTGATGGCATAATTGGGCCTTGACCTTCTTGATGAGCACACCAAAAATGAAAAAATCGCAAATAAACCCAAACGCCAGAAACGAGTCCTAACTCTGTTCGACTAACTACGAAATTGTGATATATTGAGATCACAGTCATATGAATTTATCGAAGGAACATAAGCTCAACTCAACGTTAAAACACAATAACGGGCACTTAGTTTGGGGAAAATTATAAATTTTTAAAATATCACATTGTTAAAGATACCTTTATCATCAACGGCGGACATTTAAAAACTCATCTCATCTGGTCTCAGCAGTGACATCTATTGAACGAATTCAAAAAAATTTATAAGTTTTACCCTGCCATCTCTATTGCATGGCAGGACAACTTCAATATTTGAATTACCACGTGATTTGTATATAAGTTAAATGACCCTGGTAGAGCCTAGAACAGTCAGCGAATTGTTTGTTGATTGATTATTTCTGAATAATATTGTATATATTTGTCGTCAATAATCAAAGGATGTGAATATAATTGTTTAAATTTAAGTTATAATGGCGCATATACTAGACTTTAAGAAAATATGTCGGGCCTGTTTGTCAGATGTAGGCCCTTTGAAGGATTTGTTTACGTCTTGTTCTGCTGGCGTATTTAAGTATTGCACTTCCGTGGAGGTAAATATGTATAATTAGAGTGAAAACGTATTATAATACGAAATGAGACTATATATTACTATTATTCTTTAAAAGTATTCAATTTTAAATCTCTGGTTTAGTGACATTTATGCACTTAATTTGTTTGTATATATTTTTTTTTGTTTTGTTTATAAAAGCAGATTTTAATGCAATAAGTATTACTTTTGAACATTTTCAGATTTCAGATTCAGATGCTCTACCGAAATTGATTTGCCAGACGTGTTTAGATTTATTAAACAAATTATACTACTTCAAACAAGTTGTTGTAAGGTCAAATGTCATACTAAAACAACAGTACAGGTTGCAGGTATACAGTTTTTAGAAAATGTTTATTTATTTATTAATAACATATTTAATGACATTTGTACTTTGGTTTTAACAGAATTTACAAACAAAAAATGATGAGCCAACCAGTGAAGGTAATGAGATTGTGGAAGTAAATATAACAGAGCTGACCGAAGAAGTTAAAATGCATGAAAATAACATGGCTACAGATAGCTTAGATAATGCAAACAATACAGAGAAACCATCAGCAGATGCTATTCTAATCAGGTTTATTTACTTTGGATACTTTCTGTTCTTAATAGAATCAGAATATATTATTTGTTTTATTAATTTATTGAAACTTTAGAATTAAAATTAGAATGTTGAAACATCTATAAAATATAAGAGATAGTTTTAGCTATAAAAAGTTATTAAGGTCCTAAAATTTTATGGGCATTAATTTTTGCTGTAGGGTGTGTGTGAAGTCAGTGCCAGCTGGTGCAAAGCAAATCTAATATATTTCGATACGTAAAATACATATTTACCTATTAGATATTCATATCTTAAAATAGAGTAGACGTAATAAGCAGGTAATTTGTAATAAGAAAGTTTTTTCATAACATATTCTATTAGCAAATTTACTTAAAAAATATATTTATTGTTGATTTTTTAAAAAACCGCTTGATCGATTTCGATAAAATTTATATGGGACGACCTGGATAGTATACCCTTTGAAACAAAAAAAAATTCCTAATCGGTTCAGACGTCGAGTAATCGGTGAACATATATAAAAAAATATACCGATGAATTGAGAACATCTTCCTTTTTCGAAGTCGGTTAAAAAAGTTAGTCAATACTTGTTAGGAATTATTAATTTAGAACTATAATTTATTCCTTTCTGTGATAGTAAAATTTTTTCAGTCAAATCTTGCAAAGGCGAAGGAGACGGGGTCCTGGACGACCCCCGAAAGACCCCGACGGCCCGAAACGGAGAAGAGAACGTATGAAATGTATGAAATGTGGCAAGAGCTTTCAGAAATATGAGAATTTCGAAGCTCATATGCGTGGACATTTCGGGAAGAAGGTATTAAGTTATACTTTTATTTATTATTTTTGCAATTCCCATTTTTTTATCTTTTATGCAATGACTATAAAATGATGTTTTTTTAAGTAATAAGACTAATTTTTGAATTTTGTTCGCGGGTTATACATGGCCAGTTGGCGTCTCGAAAGTATTACCAGTAATCATTTTATTGTAAAGCATTTACAACATTGGGGACTCAGACCCGTGAAAAAACCGTAAAAATAGTTTTATTACACAACAAAACACATTAAACCAATGAGCCATCTCAATATTTTTTTTAATCAGTAAAAAACTATCAAGATAAAACAAAAACATTATAATAAAATAAACTAACCCTTTATTGCTGTTAGTTTTCAACTTACTAAAGTTAGAAATAGATGTAAGAAAACTAATTAACTTTAACTTAATTATATTCTTATTTTATTTTAAATTTTAGCATTAGCTTGGTCTTCCCATATAACAGTTTATTTTTCGACAAAGGCTTCTTCTAATTTGTTTCTTGTTTTGTATACATAAGTAGTGATAAATTAAAAAAAAACTGTCTTTCGGATTTTTTTGCGAATTTATTTAGATTTTTAGTTCCCGATGTTTCGAATGCTTTACAGCGATTATGATCACGGGAGAAACGTGGTTGCTGTAAAGCATTGAAAAGTCAGTAATCAAAAATCAAAATAAATCCGCGAAATAATCCGAAAAGATAGATTTAATTAAAAAATTAAAGATTAGCGTATATATAAGAAAGTATAAGTTGACTGTAAATATAGGTTGATTCCACATACAAACTATCATCCCCATTTTTACCCCCTTTAGGAATGATTTCCGGGATAAAAAGTATCCTACGCCCTTCTCAGGGCTTCTCAAACTATCTTCTTACCAAATTTCATCTAAATCGGTTCATTAGATCCAGAGATTACCCCCTACAACATCACAAACTCACAAACTCACAACCTTTACCTCTATATAATATTAGTATAGATTATAAAATAAAATTACAAAAAGCAGTCATGAGGACTGCTGACAGAAGTGAAAACTTAAAACTATAATCGAACAGTTGTTATTTAATTGTTTGATTTTAAATTAAAACTGTTTACATTTATTTGGTTTTGACATCTATCGGCACTCTTGAGTGTTAAGAGTTAACACGTCACGTGACCATGTCGATGACGACTTATGTGAATTTACTCATCATCCAAACCTGCTTGTAGAAGTTTTCACTTTAAAAAAAAAAGAAAGTAAAGCAAACAAAACTTTTGCAGCCGGACATAAAGTGCAAGCAGTGCGACAAAACGTTCCTGTCGCTGCGCAGCCTGAGCTCGCACGCGCGCACCCACTCCGCGGTACGCAAGTATCAATGCCCGGTGTGCGGCAAGAGCTTCGTATACCGCAACGTGCTCAAGAACCACGAGCTCATACACGCGGGCGTGAAGCGCCATCACTGCCACATATGTGACGCCAAGTTCGTCCAGCCGTACAATCTCAAGGTTTGTGCCTGCCTCGGACGGGCGCTGTGGGTGGGAGATGCCTGGGAAAGTTGTGTAGACGTGACTTTATAAAGTGTGCCAGTTTACTTAAAAATCTTTAGGTAGGTATAGTTAGTGTACTAAATCTTAAGTTTACTAAAAAATGTATACAGTTTAGGGTTGCCTTTGTTTCATACGAAAACGCTATGAAATGTGTGGGTGTTCAAATAACAAAATTTGTGGACTGGGTTTGAGGGTTTTAACTTTGAAGTAATGCGCTATAGAATGTAGTGCCATCTCGTGGAACGAAATGAACTTAAACTGTATTCAATTAAATTTATTTATTAGCCTGAGTTACTGCTTATATGAATAACATCAGCTATTTGCCAGTGAAAGTCCCGTCAAAATCAGTCCAGCCGTTTTGGAGATTAGTCGTAACAAACGGACAGATAGACAGACAAAAATTTATAAATTATGTTTCATTAAAAGTACCGTATATAATTTCATATGTTTTAGTATTTTGACATTACAAACAGACACTTTATCTGTACAGATTAACATAAAATTATAGCTAACCTGCATAAGGGACAATATTTCCCAATTCCACACATTTCAATCAACTTGAAACTCTTGAACAGAGTACTATGCTTTACTTATTAAAATATTTTTAGTGAGAGATTTAGGACTATGGCCGTGGCAAGTTTTATTTATACCCGTCAACCCTTAAACCGTTTTCCGTTCTTGTTGTCATATACGAGAATGTATAGCGGTCGAGAGCCATCTTCTTCGTTTAGTCGCTAGATGATTTCGTTAGACGACTGCATGAGTATGGTTTAGTATCAGTTCACTGTGTAGTGAATGCGTCAGGGAAGTTTCTAGTTCCACGCAGCTTACAAAAAAAATCTGTCCTAAGAACTGGTAGAAACTCAGCGAAAAAATAATTATTATGCAAAATGAATAGGAACATTTGAGTAGATATACTTATTTTTTCTGACTTTCCAGCTATTTTGTGAATCTTTTAATTGATAACTATTATTTTTATTTAATCAATATCTAAATTAAATAATACTATTATTACTATGAAATTGGGGACGTAGTTTCATAATAATTTCGGTTATCAGTTTTGAGTCTTGTGTAATTTTTAATCAAACATCCGTTGTAGATAAGTTAAAAATGTAATTCGTTATACAGTCATTTTGCTGTTTTTAAATGTTAAAGTCATATTACATTATAGTTAATTGAAAATTTATGTTGCTTCATGTAAAAAAGGTTATACAATAAATACAACTATTGAAGAAGTTTTTTTTTGTTAGGACATTAACACACAGAACCATCTAGTTCCATAGTATGCTACGAGGCGTGTGTTGTGGATACCAGATAATTGATACACTACACATATATAACTTTAAATACATACATATTATAAATATAAACACCCATGACTGGAGTACAAACATTCGTGCTCATCACACAAATGAATGTCCCCACCGGGACTCGAACCCGCGACCGCTGGCACAGCAAGTACGGTCACTACAAACTGGGCCAAACGTGTCGTCGAAATTCGTGTCTCCTATATATATTATGGCGACAAATTAGCAAAGCTATGCTCAACTGGTATACTTTAAAGTCAGCAACAAGTAAAACGAATTGATTGAAAATAATGTATAGAATATATTTACCTACGAGTTACGGCATCTCCTATTTATGCGTGTCCCGTGGTGCAAACTGTAAGTCCCACTCGCGAAAATACTTCCGCCGTGAACTTCGTGCGAGATGCGGTCGTTTGGAGTGAAGTTCTGCATTAATTGCAAGGTTTGTTGTTAGGTCTCTGAAGGGTGTATGACTATTTAGTAGCTTATTTTTTTTTATAATAATAAAGGTAGTTTGTTTTTAACATTATGTACTTTGAAAGTATATATTAATCTATTTTTAGGTTTGTTTGGAAAGGCTAGTTTTGGGCTGAACAGATTTTCATGGAACCAATTCATTATATAGCTTATTTTTTCCTCACAAATATTTTTTTAAATCAATTCGAACGCTTAATTGAATTGAACTCGTCAGCTTCCCTTCAAAATAATGTCTTGACCAATTTCGGTCACGGCGGCTAATCTCACTCATTGAGACTAGCCATCTGCGTAAGGAGATATTATAGTGCAGCGTGTGTGCCCGCAGACACAACGTGCACTCTCTATTCCTGTCACTCTCATACTCCGGAGGCACTATAATCCGACACTCAAGAGACCAGGCGCAAGATCGATGCGAGACATGCTCTATGCCCGGGGATAAAACACCGCGAACTTCCCAACTTCGGGCTGTTACTGAAAACTTATTGATAGAAAAATCCAATAATTATACATAATCCGATCCGGGTATCAAACCCAGGACCTCACATACTTTATAAATAATTTTAAATATCAAAACTTTTTAAAGTAAACGTCATTTTTTATTTCTTTACTCTACAAATAAAATTTCTTCTACAGTACAAATGATATGAGTATACGGAAATAGTCATATACCCTAAAAAAGGACATTCTAGTACTGACATCCAATGAAATTGCGATAATCTGAACACTTAATGACTACAGTGTGAAGGTAACTTTATCAGGGTCTCTTGTGCTGGCTGTATACGAGGTATGTTATCATTTTAATATTATATTTTATTCATCATGGAGTCCAAGGTAAGTCTTTGTTTCATTTTGTTAACTTACGTAATTTTTAATCTGTGCAAATCAGGAATCACTCTAAAATAAACTTGTGTACTCTTTATTCTACGTGACATTAGCGAAGTTATATGTGCTCAAATGGCATGCTTTGAAGTCAATTAAACAAAAAAATTGAATTGAAAATAAACAAGTGACTTTAACTTCATAGAGAGACATAAACAATTTTTACTTGTTTGTACGATACTTGGGTTACTGACCCTTAAGGTAAATAACATTTCAGTACATAAGAATCATATAAATCGCTTGCGAATGATTGCGTTACGTACACATAAATAATTAAAAATTAAAAATTTAAAAAACTCCCGACGCAAATTAATTGTCATTTAACGATTACACTGACACGCGTGAAGCACTTAATCGAGCATTAATCATACGCCAAAATGCCTTACATCATTTGGGAAAAGAGTCGATACTCTTACGCTGCTGGACCGATATTAACCAAACATAGCTAAGAACCACCGCAAGAAAACTGGCTTTCAAATGAAAAATACCGCATTGAAATCGGTCCATCCGTTTGAGAGCTACGATGCCACAGATAGACATACACACACAGACAGATAGGCATCGACGGCAAACTTATAATACCCCTCTTTTTGCGTCGGGGGTTAAAAACATACCTACGCTTTAAATAAGTGCCCCCTTTAAAGCTGATCAAAAATAGTTACAGACTAATAGCCACATAAGTTTACACGCTCATTTTATAAGAACGGCTGGACATATTTTAGATTAATTATTTATTATTGCAAAAACGCACGCAAAAGCTTATATAAATAAGTAGATTAAGGCAAGTTTGATATTACCATTAACCAGATTAAAAATGATTAATCTTTAATATTTAAAATATTTAGATTTAACTTTGTGTTATTATTAGTGGATAATTAAATACTATCAACAGTATCAAGATCTATAAAGAAGACTTTGATTTCTACGTATCTCTATACCTAATCACTACATAGTACAAAACAAAGTCGCTTCCCGCTGTCTGTCCCTATGTATGCTTAGATCTTTAAAACTACGCAACGGATTTGATGCGATTTTTTAATAGAGTGATTCAAGAGGAAGGTTTATATGTATAATACATGCATATTAAAGTACACAAAAGACGAGAACTTCAAAAATTTGTATTTCATACTAATCGTTAAAACGAACCTAGGGAGGAACCCGAGCGAAGCGAGAGTGAGTCGCTAGTATTTACAATATAAGTAAAAAGCCACTGTGGGATATTTTTAAACATAACTATTTAAAATTAAAAAAAAATCATTAAAAAACTTTAAAAATATCAATTTATTCACTGTATAAATTGGATTCGCCACCACAGACACAAAAGCTTATAGCGTGATCAACCCATAAAAAACAAATATTTACCCCCGACGGGAATCGAACCAGCGATTCTAAAATAAACCTTTCCTCGACAGATGCATCTAGATACCCACAACAATCAGAAGAACTATAGCTGCTCGCAATGCGGCAAGAAGTTCGCCCAGCCCGGGAACCTCAAGATACACTTGATACGACACACCGGCATCAAGAACTACGCCTGCAATATGTGCGAAATGAGGTTTTATATAAAGGTACTAGCATTGCCCGCGGCTCCGCCCGCGTTCAGATTACCAAAAACCAAATTCTTAGGTTTTACATATTAGTATACTCTTAATTTGCAGTTTTTGTATTTTTTCTCAGAAATGAGATATTTTCCCGCGGTAAAAAACTTCCTATATGTTGACCCGGATAACCAGTTATCACCATACCAAATTTCATGAAAATCCCTCCAGTGGTTTTGCTGTGATGCGGTAGCAGGCAGACAGACAGAAAAATTCTAAAAACTATAAATTCGGCTTCTGTATCGATAATAATGTCTATTTCAATAAGATTTTCGAAAAAATATCTAATGTACAGATTCGGCTTGGTTAGAATTTTATTATATGTATAGATGTTTACACTAAACTCTATTACTTCTGTCTGCGAATTTCCGGGAAATCAATTGTTCACCGAACCACCGGTGGCTGTGACCTTTACTTATAAATTAATAATATTGTAGATTTTCTATTGGAAGAACGTTTAAAATTATACATAGGAAATGTATTTTTTATTTGTATATTTTGATTAACTGCCTCGGTGGTGTAGTGGCTAGCATGTACGGCTGCACATCCGGAGGTCCTGGGTTCGAGTCCCGGGTCGGGCCAAGTTTAGTTATTGAGTCTTTCTGTATAGTAAGTCTCAGTAACAGCCCGGAGTTGGGAAGTTGGCGGTGTTTCACCCCCGTGCCTCGGAGAGCACGTAAAGCCGTCGGTCCTGCGCCTTAACTCTCACCGGTCGTGTCGAGTGGTCGTCCCACCGGAGTATGAGAGTGATAGGAATAGAGAGTGCACTTGTGTCTGCGCGTACACTTGTGCACTATAATATCTCCTGCGCAGTTGACTAATCTCAATGAGATTGGCCGCCGTAGCCGGAATCGGCTAGGAGAACAACATCATCATCATATATTTTGATTAGATATATAATATACTAGCATTGGCCGCGGCTCCGCCCGCGTTCAGATGACCAAAAACCAAATTCTTAGGTTTTACAGATTAGTAAACTCTTACATTGCAGTTTTTACATTTTTTCTCTGAAATGAGACATTTTCCCGCGGTAAAAAGTATTCTATATGTTGTTGACCCGGATAACCAGCTACCATCATACCAAATTTCATCGAAATCTCTCCAGTGGTTTTTCTGTGATGCGGTAACAGACAAACAGGCAAAAATTCTAAAAACTATAGATTCAGCCTCTATATCGATAATAATGTTTATTTCAATAAGATTTTCCAAAAAATATTTAATGTACAGATTCGGCTTAGTTATAAATTTTTTATATGTATAGATATGTAATTATTTGTTTGCAATTAATCATAAATAACAGCTTAGAAATACGTCGTAGTTTGTATCATTAGACAGTATATACAGACATAAATACTTAAAAGAGTATATTATTTTTATGATTCAAGTAATAAAATCTAGATATACCTATGTCATTATATTTTCAGGCGGATCTGGTGAAGCACATGAGATCACATTCCGCTGAAAAGCCGTTTTCGTGTCAACTCTGTGATAAAACATTCAAAAGCAGGAGTTTTCAGGCAATACACATGCGAACACACACCGGTGATTATACTATATTTGTTTTTATATATACACATTTATAGCAACACTTAGTGGGACAACATTTTTTGGAAAATCAGACTAATTGTGTATTGCAAAATTTATTGGTAAATTAATTTAAAAAATCAGAAATACAAAAAAAAATAGTTTATTCTTTTTAATGGTTTTAAAAAAAACTATTTTTAAGCAATTATGTTACGGGAGAGACTAAGGTTTTAGTGGTATCGACTATCGAACTCGCATACAAAACGACGTGAACCAAAAAGCAAAATAAAATAGCGAAAAAATCCGCAAACATAGTTTTATTTAATATCTTAATATTTATATTTTCTAAATCTAGAAGATATTGTGTATTTTAATGTCTGTATCCTTACACAATTTCAGGTGAACGTCCCTACGCGTGTGACCTGTGCCCTAAGAAGTTCATGGCGAGGAAAGATCTACGGAATCACAGGATGATACACACCGGGGAAAAACCCCACAAATGCCAGCTCTGCGAGCAAGCCTTCATACAAAAATGCGCTCTAAACAGACACATGAAAGGCCATAGTAAAGCAAACTTAGACGCACAAAACCAACTGCCGGTAAATGCACCGACCGTTACCGTCTCTTATGGAAATTGGCATAATTGATTTATGTCACACGGAAATTTAACCTTTAATTGTCTTATTTTATCGACCAATCTCCTGCAAGTTCTTCTCCATTCTACGTGATATTGGCGAAGTAATCTGTCGTATCATACACGTTAGAAGATTCAGGCAAAAATTACAATCATAAATCAAAAAAGTACCAGCTACACAATCAGCGACTAAAAATGTCCTCATATAATGAACATGCTCATTTGAACATTAGAGGGCGCTTTTAATTAAAAAAAAAAATTGAAAACAACTTTACACATTGCATTTAAGGTTCAATTTACATTGTTGTATATTTGTTTCAAATAGAATAATTATCTAAACACAATTGGTGACAGTTTTAAGAGAACTTTTGCATGGGATTGTGTATCTAGTAGTTTTTTGATCGATGATTAGAACTAATTTACTTTTCATCCGGTAAGCAGATGGGAAAAGAAACACCCTATTTTGGGTCTTATACATTAATATACAAAAACTAAGATACGCATTTCCTGACAACATTCTCTAAAAAGTGGCGTCGACATATTGTGACGTTAAGTCAAACCAAACAATAAAATTCATAAATCGAAAATTCTAATTGTCTAAACACAAATTCGACCACACGCATGCACACCACATAAATTACTTTTTTAAATGAAAGAACGTGCGTTTTAATTTTGTCATTCGAAAAGCAATGAACAAGAGAGATTTAAAAAAGGTGCATAATTTCAAGTTATGCACTTCTTTTCGGGTCACTTTTGAGACGCTAATCGTGTACCTATCTTGAGTATTTGTATATCAATGATATTACACTATAAGTACCACATATTATGTACAATCATCAATGTCAGCATAATATATTAAATTTTTAAACTTTCTGCCGAGTTATTGATTTTTTGGACTTAGGGACAAGTCGTAAAAAAATTGTATATTTATGTACAGATTATCTCAAAATTTTGACCCTAGCAAAATACCTTGTATAAATGATTATTTTATTCATATCATGTATAAATGATGTCTTATTTTGTGTTAAGACAATTAAATTGAAAGATCTCAAAAGCTGAGTAAATTATTACTTTTTCGTTTTGGAAAAGATACTACCTAAAAATTCTTATAATATTAAAGCTTTGAATCATAATAAATGAGGGCTACCGCGCTTGCATTCGCCGCAAGAGGCGCTAGTGTAGAGTGAGGTCTCTACAAATGTCAAATGACACTGAATGTTTACTCTTTGCGAGCTTTTATTACTAACGACTCCCCCTCGCTTCACTTGGATTCGTCTCTAGCTTGCTTCCCCATACAAACTTTCATCCCCTTTCTCACCCCCTGAACGGATGATTTCCGGGATAAAAACTGTTTTACTCATATCATGAGATTTAAAAAAAAACTTGTTTTAGTAAAAATAAAAAAAAAACTTTTAATTTTCTTCTATACAAAACTACCTGACAATAACAAACGCAAAAAAAGAATTATCCAATTTGATCGAAAGTTATGCGCGTACATACATTTCGGTGATTCATTTTTATTTATATAGATTTATAGTTCTGCCGCAATAATTAATACTTTTTTAACACCTCCAGGTAAATTTCTAAGAAATGAATTAAAATTCTAAGAAATCTATTGTTAACTGACACGCCGGCGTGTCCGCGGTCGTGGAGGGATTAACAGCGATAGGACCTCACTCGCTAATGGCGCCAACTGGTGCCGCCAAAAACAATTACCCCATTATAAGCAGCTTTTGGTACATGCAAAGTGTAAATACTTGATGATGATGATGTTATGATATTGGTTACATGTTTCTTCATGTATGTAGGTGTGTAATTGTAAAAATGTACCTATTAATTATCTTGAACTAAAAATTTTACAGTCCACTAAATTTAAAAGTATAAAATGTAAATAAAGAAAGCAATGACATTTACAATCTGAGAATATGTTTTAACAATAATCTTCTATCAGTATTTACTTAAGTCCAACTTTAAATTCCATTTAAATTGTACAGTTAGTGTTAGTGAAGCTATGTATATAATGTAAATCAGACATTTCATTTATATCAAATCGTTTTATTTCTTTATTAGATTTGTCATTATCATATATAACATCAAATCATTTTTTAACTATATAAAATTATAAATTATGGTATTAATTATGTAACTATTCAAAATGTTTAAAAAAGTACATTTTATATTATTTTAAATAAATAGCTGTATAAAAGGGTATCTTGTCTACTCAAAACGAAAATGTGTATAATAAACATTTAATCCATGCGGGATTTGAACCCGCGGTCATCGGTCTAGTCACCAGTGCCAGTACCATTACACCCCATTAAGCCTAAATGGGTCTAATTAAATATTACATATATTTTGTTATAACTAACTTGCTCTACGCCTTTTAAGTGCAATACACTTGAATTTAAAAATGGAGGTTTTAGACCTGAAGTCGGTAGATAAGATCTTATTTATCTACTCAATCAAAAGATCGAGCAGAAAAAAATATGTTATATTGTAATAAAAAACAACATAAGTATTGAATTAATTAAGTAAAATGTCCGTCTTTGCATATATGTAAGTTTAAATTTGTAATTCTAAATGAATTTAGTTGATCAGAGTCTAAAGAAAAATTCCAGTTTCTTATTATTGTTACATATATGTGCTTTGAATATTTTTGTATATAGATATTATATATTTTTTTTAAATAAAAATTATCTTAAGGTTTGCTCTGACAGCCTCAAATAGAACTTAAGATTTATTGTTGTAATATAAAATATAAGTCATATTAATAATAAAGTAAATATTTTACACTGTTAATAATAAATCATTTACAGAATAATGTAAAATCGCTTACAAAATAAATACATTATGGTATAATAAAATCATATATTTATCAAATTTTATTTACCTACCTTTATATTGCTCACTTTCGTTGTATAAAGAATGTCGTGTAAAATTTCATGTTTCTACTTTCTAGACCCAGCGATTATTTAATGAAAGATATAGAGTATTAAATTTTTAATACATTCTAAGCTTTATACGAACATTTCATATTGTAAAAACGCTATTTTTACGTTTTTTTTTAATAGTTAAATCATCATAAATATCTATAAAAATCTAAAGTTGTATCACTATATATAGGACTAGCGACTCACCCTCCCTTTACTCCAGGTAGTCCCTAGGTTGATTCCCCAAACTTTCATCTCCATTTTCACCCCCTTAAGGAATGATTTCCGGTATAAAAAGTATCCTTTGTCCTTTCCATGGTCTCAAACTGTCTTCTTACCAAATTTCAACTAAATCGGTTCAGTAGATCCAGAAATTACCCCCTACAACTTCACAAACTCATAAAATTTACCTCTTTATAATATTAGTATAGATTAAGATAAATATTAGGTTAGCAAGGGCGGGACTCTATCATGAACTTTCATATGCCTCGTAAGAGTTCCGCGCTGAGCAAAGCTGTGGTCACAAACGGTACACCTATGCGGTTTCTCTCCAGTATGTACTCTGTGATGATCGGTCAGTCTTCTCTTAGAAATAAAACTCTTAGAACAATAACTACATATAAATGGACGCTCCCCAGAATGTATCCTTTGATGTTCGATGTAGGACGAACGTGTGGAAAATGCCTTCTCACAAACTTCACATTTAAAAAACTTTTTTCCCTCATGATTTAGTAAGTGTTTGGTCAAATTATATTTATCTGTGAAAGGGTAGCTGCAAATTTGACAAATAAATCGTCTTCCAGTGTGGCAGCGTGTCACGTGTGAAACTAATATTTTTTTCGTAAAGAATTTCTTCCCACAATGCTCGCATGTGTATTGCCGTTCTCTGTTCTCCTTGTGTGTTTCTAAGTGAGCCTGGAAATTTCAAGTTAAAATATTAAATAACTAAAAAACAATAATACACGGGCATATTAAGAATGGAATTAGACATCGCAGAAATAGGTACATAGCCTAACTAGGGACTTAGAACCCAAGAACCTAGACGGCGGACCTACAGCCGTACAAACTACTAGACCAACAGGAACAGGGACGTCAAAAAAACTTAAAACACAGACTTATATCTTCTCAAGTATGAAATAGAATTGAAAATTAAAAAAAATGCCAACACAATAACCTATTCATTGTGACTATTTCAATGGGCCTAAACACAATACCTCTGCAGTATTTTAGTAAGGACTTGAGTATCTTGCAGATTCCAGGTGACACTGCTGACTGCAGCATTATAGGTTAACTTATAACAATACCTGTACTGTTGCAATAGGTATCATTGAAGTAACAGGATGCTAAGTTTCAATTAGATTAGATCTGAATAAGTTGTTCATATGGTTTTACCACATAGAAAAGAGCCTGCAAATGGCAGAATCGATTTTTTTTTATTTATAGCTAAGAACACTCAAATTAATTGCTTTTCAAACAAAAAAACTAAAAATCGGTTAAGCTACTTAGATGCTATGATGCCACAGACAGATACACAGATATGCACTATTAACTTATAAACCCCTCTTTTTTCCATCAGGGATTAAAAATATAATGATAAAGTATACCTTCAAAATACAAGTAGTCGAACATTCTTTTCCACAGACATTACATATGAACTGTCTTCTTTCCCCATGCAATTTTTCATGGGCTTTTAACGTCTCTTGGCTTTTGGCAATTTTTCCACAAGTATGGCATTTCACTGTACTGAGCTTAACCCGAGCATGCCAACTTGCATGATGTCTTCGGAGACCACTCAATGTTATGAATATCTTATTGCAGGGTGTGCATTTAAGTGATTTCTATAATAATGTAAAAAAAAAACAAAAATGTTTTTGTTTATTCTAATAGAAACTTACTATTTTAAATAAAAAAGAAACTTACTACTTTATAATATTAGTATATGACAACATTTTTTAACTATTATGGTGTCAAAACATTCTTATACATTATAGATAATTTTTTTTAAGCAATTATAAAAATAAATTGCATGTAACATCACTTGACTTACTCCTTTGTTTTGATGCCTCAATTTGTGGAGTTGAAATCTATCAAGACAGAAAAAGCTTTTATTACATAATTCACATGTATACTTTTTCTTTGCTGGTTTTTCTTTTAATCTGTAAAATAAAATTCTATGTATGATATTGATACATTTTTGATACTGCTATGAATGCTATTCTATGATTATTAATTACCTTTTGTATACTTTATTTTTCCTCTTAGGTAAATGGAAATCTTCAACAAATTCAGTGCTGTCCAAATCTAAAAAAATATTTATTTTTTAGCTTTAATTGTTCATTAAAATAATAAGAATCATTCACATGATACAATTAAGGTCTATATAGGTAACTTATTTACCATTGCCATAGTGGTCTACAAATTCTTCTTCTTTGATTATATTGTCAATATAACTATCCTCATTAGGGAATAAATTTTGAGTTTTTACAAGTGACCAATCCTTATTACTTTTACAATTATTAGAAGGTAATAGACCTTCTATCAATATTTCTACTTTTTCAGATTTTACATTATAGTTCAATAAAGTTTTATCTGATTGAATACAGGTTTTTTTAAATTCAGATAATTTGATAAGTAAATCGTAGCAACCATTGCATATTGCTTTAGGTAACGCTTCATCTTTTGCTATCTGCAATTTTAAGATATTTTAGATCTATTATGTTATTATTATAATTGTTTTATTAAATAATATTTGAGTAATAATACTTCACCTCTACAGAAGTACAAAACAAAAACAAATCCGGCGAAACATTGTCAAAAAAGACATATTTAGAATAATCGATTGTATTTAGACAAGCACGACATATTTTATTAAATTCTGCCATTTTTAAAGTAATGAAGGAAGACTTCCATAGAAAAATCTATTCAAATACTTATTCAAACTTTTACATGGCATTTAACATAATACGGAACATCAAATATCAACCTAAATTCTAAAAGCTAAAAGGCATTATTATTTTGATTTTTGGTTGTCACTTGTCAAACATGAAAGCATCTGTCACTTCCTATTTGACTGCTGTCACCAAAGAGTATAGATATATACTGGGGCTGTCACAAATCACAATGTTACAAACTGAAGCTAGGACGATGATACATCGTCCTAGGACTAACGATTACTTAAGTAGTCGTTGATCCACACTAATATTATAAATGTGAATGTTTGTTTGTTTGTTTGTTCTTCTTTTACGTCGAAACGGAGTGACGGAATAGCGTGATTTTTTATGTGAAGATTGTTCGAGGCCTGGAGAGTGGCATAGGCTACTTTTTACGGCGGTAGATTATCTACACGTTATAATACAATCCAAATATATATATGATCAGAATTACTTGAAACTAGGCATTAATGCTTTTCAATAAAATTAAATATATATATTATAAGGGGGTAAAATAGGGGATGAAAGTTTGTATGAAACTACCTTTATAGATTTTTTGTAGTTTTAGTGCGAGCGAAGCCACGGGTTTTGCTAGTGAATCTATAATTCTAGAGAATTTATATAATCTGTAGATAGCGTTCAAAAATTCAATTTAATATTATCCTTTTTTAAAATAGGGTAATGATTGTAAAACATTTTTCTGTACAGCAAAAAATAAGAATTGAATTACATTACAAACTTGATGTTGATTGATGATTTTGTTTTCCTATATGACATTAAAATCACTGAAATTTATGTAATGCTACATTATTCAGTATCTTTTATGTCATAAATATAATGACCCTGTCTATGGGTCTTGTAAACTGATCGTGACTATTGTAAATCTCAATATGTATTAGAGCTGCTCTTCTTATATAAAGCAGCTAGCTAAATTTTGAAGATATTGACCTTAAATACATTCCTTAGCTAAACAGCTATGTAAAGCTATGTGTACATAAAATAATAAAAAAAAATTATAACGAAAATAAAACAACATTTAAAAGAGAAGAGATTTAATTTCATTGTAAATATATCATACTCACAAACCAATCTCATTGAAATCACAATACTGCATATTATTATTAACTGCGTATTTACTATGTAACGGAATAACGCTCAACACTCCTTTGACTGTCAGTAGAACATATACATTAACACTATGTTTATATGAATTGTTTACTGCTACTATATAGCACCATAAATCAGGTTGTATTTCTCTTAGCAAAATGAATAAAAGAGCTTCTCATATTATCTCCTTTAGAGCCGAATAAGTGTTCGAGCATAGTATATACACATTTTTAATTATATATGGAATGATTTGGCCACCACCATAAAATATATAAAAATACATTAACAAGTAAAATGTCATGTCTTTATAAAAAGTATTTAAGTTTTATATTAATATCAATATATCATAATCTTAGTATAAAAACTACAGTATAAAGTGACTGGCCAGCAAGGTATTGCACCATATTACACGACACGATATTCTATTATTGTAGCGAATCTCATTATTTTAAAATATAAAAAAACAACTATAAATAGGATATTAGATAATATAACTGTTATGAATTAATAATAACATTAACTTTTACTATAGATAATATATTAAATCAATAAAATATTCAATATCCTATAAAACAACCTTCACACACACAAAGCATGTACTAAATTGAAGATAGTGTGGAGCGAAAAAAATATATTATTTTCTTAGCTTGAGGGTAGAATTTGTAACAAAAAAACAAAATTTTTGAAAATAAAAACAAAATTTTTCTCAACACATTGAGATGGCCCACTGATTTTTAAAATAAATAATTTAAAATTTTGGTTTGAATGAATTTTTTTGCCACTGATCATCTTTGAAAAAATTCAAGAATTGACGAATATAGTCATTTTCTATCAACTTTCACTAGCTACATAAGTAATGAAGTAGTGATACTTCATAAGCCACAATTTCTACCTCCAAGCTAAGAAACAAAAAAAAAATTTTTACTCCATGCTAGTGTAAAGGCACTATTATATAATTATAATATTTTTTAAATCTGGCCAGTACTTATTATATTATCCAAGGCACTGAATAACAACAACAGATGATAAATATGTTCACAGCTTGCCTTGCATTAGAGGTTTAAGGTAGCTGTGGAAGCTTTGGTTGACGGGTTCTGCGTTAAGGGGGCTTTTCATAGCTTCTTCCATGAGACGCTCGTAGGCACGACCATCGAATGAACCTAGTGTTGAGCTTAGGATCTGAAATAAAAATATGTATTTGTACTAGTTCAATCCGTGATAATTAATCTATACAGATAAATAAACTTGAAGTGTCTGTTTGTAATGTCAAAATAACAGATTTTTACTAAATGCATATGGAAAATTATACGGTACTTATAAGAAAAACACAATTTTAAAATTTTTGTCTGTTTATCTGTCTGTTTGTTCCGGCTAATCTACGAAACAGCTGGGCCGATTTGACGGGACTTTCACTGGCAAGTGTAGTTGATGTTATAAGGAGTAACTTAGGCTACTTGTATTTGTGTAAAAGAATTAGGGTTCCGCTCAACAAAAAAATGTACCTAGGGACGAACCCGAGCGAAGCGACGGTGAGTCGCTAGTTTTTAAATAAACAATAATTATAATATAAAATATTGTTTACATATCCGGATGAAATATTTACACAAGTTAATTTTTTCTGTGTTTATAATATATGTATATACATACACGGTCTAAGTTAATATTTAAAGATAAACCTACATACCTCATCCCTGATATCGAAGGCGTCGACTAAACCAACAGCGTTTGGTCTGAGCTTGATCATCAGGTCTTCATACCAGTTTTGTAGGTGTTCGACGTCTCTTTCAGATATGGATGTGAACTGTGGATTTTAAATAATACTTTTTATACTAACTAAAAATATTAAACAAGTGCGAAACTGACTGTAATGGGTTCCGTTTTATCAAATATAGAATTCATACTGTTTAACTATTTATTTATTTATTTATTAGGTCTACCAGCGCTTTACCATTATTAATATTTCTTAAAGTATTTAACAATTTATATTACATGCATAGGGTAGGTGAAATCATTTAAAGGTAAACACTATATGCTAATTTCTCTTACTATTATTACTCAATAAATATAAAAGTGAGCTAAAAACAGAAACTAACCAAAACCGACAAACGACAAAAGAGATAAACAAAAAATAATACAAAAGTAATTCGGTAAAAGTCTACAAAACCTTATCAATTGAAACAGTATTTCAATAGGAAAACAGTATATTTTCTATTAGTGCACGTATGATTCGTACACGCCCACTAGCACGTCTACTAACTCAGCACGGTGCACACTATACAGTACCAACGCGACACACCGCGGACCACTTGACACCTGGACCTGGACCTGGACGGTGTTCTTGTAATCACCAATAGAATAGGGGTCAAAGAAGGTACTTGATGGTACTTATATTATAGGTGGCGGGAAACACGGATGCTGGAAGGGTGTTCCACACCTTAGCTGTTCGTTTCTGATATGAGTTGGTTGGATTTCTACCACGTAAGGATGCCAGAATCATAGAAGCCAAGAGCCCGCACTCACCCGGAGCAGGTCCCCCACGCGCTCCAGCGCCCAGTACACCACGTACAGGTCCACCAGCTGCAGCAGCACGGCGCGCAGCTCCGGCGACACCGCGCGGACCTGGCTCTCGGTCTCCTTGTAGTATGTAGCTAGTAGGATCGCACGGCAATGGGCCTGGATGGATTAAATTATTGTTTTATTTAATTAATCGATACTAATACTAATATTATAAATGCGAAAGGGTCTTTGTAATTTTGCATTTTTTTAAACATTTTAAGATAAGAGATTGTACTCAGTACAAAATTGTTACATAACCTCTCCATTACTCTTCAAATATAGTTAATTAATACTTTATAATATAAAAATGTAGTTTTTATTGCGCAACCTAATAAATGTATATATTAAATATATATGAATTTTAATTTAATTAATTAATTATATCCAAGGTCTCAACATATAGCATAGCAATAATAATGAAATGAAATAAATTGTACGCAAATCTGCAAATTAATAAGAATAGGCTTCTCAAAAATACTAGCGCTACCAAATACATCAGAAGGTCGCAGGTTCAAGTCCGATTAGATCTAGATTCTAATAAAACCATAAAATTTAAATTATTTGACTTAAGGTTGTTAATATTACCTCAGAAGCCGAAGCGAGCTGTACCGAGGTCATGTTCCAGGCGTCCTCATACGACATACCACTCTTCTGCCGTTTTTCAATTTGCGATACACACAAACCGATTTTCCTATAAAAAACAAATAACAAATTTACCCATAATTAATATTTATCATTATTCTGGTGTTACCGTGTGGGTCTGTTCTTCTATCCCTCATACTATGACCCCCAGACCCCCAATCCTAGAACCCAAGACCCTTACTCAAGTCTCCCACCTACAGTAGTACCTCCAAGTCCTACAGTACACCTACCAATTGCAGCAACATGGTGAAACAGAAAATATTCAGATATTGTTCAGATAAGGTATAGCTTTACGCGTCGTAATTCCATACATATATTAATGTTGCGTGAAAATGAAACTAATAATTTTTCACTTTCTTATGAAACCATATGAAAGTAAGGAGATAATACTGTCTTAGATTTATGCGAATATTTGACATTTTAAATAAAACTATCTTTTCCGATTTTTCGCGGATTTATTTTGATTTTTGGTTCCCGACGTTTCGAATGCTTTACAGCATTCATGGTCACGAGAGAGACTAAAGTTTTAGACATCTCAAAGGTCGTTTAAATATAGTTATTACAGATAGTGGCTACCCACAAAATTACAAAATGATTTCAAAAAATACAAAAATGTCACCTACACACATATATCCATGGCAAATACAAATATTATTATTATTAATATTAAAAATGTGTTATTTTTAATCATTTTATATAATTTATTATTTATTTAATTTTAGATGTTATTATTATAAATATTACGATTATTAAAAAAAAATGGTTCACTCTAGGTCTATTTTTACTATAAACAATAAAAATATAAATTCGAATTTATAAAAGACACTTCAAAATAATCATCTATACATAATATAATAAAATTCTGTGTCGAATCTGTACATAAAATATTTCTTGGAAAATCTGTCGTGTTTAAAAAATGTCTGTCTGCCTGGAAACGCATCATGAGAAATCCACTGGATAGATTTTGATGAAATTTAGTATGATGAATGATGATAGCTGGTTATCCGGGTCAACTTAAAGGATACTTTTTATTGCAGGTAAATATCTCATCTCTGAGAAATCTATACTAAACGTTAAAACATACCTACATAATACTTCTATATTAATAATAATATAAAAAAAAGTGTTTTTAATTAATTAAAAAAATATTTAAATTGAAATTATCATAAATAAGGGCAGATCGCTTCACCCGAATCACGTGCAAAGTAGGCCCGCGACTCAAGGGGACGACCTGTACCCTACAAAAATACAGTCGCCCGTTAGGACATTGCCCAGAGTTACCGGGGCCCAATAATTTCCTTACTCAATAGATTGAGGCACGATGTTTGTATGACAACGAGTTGCTTATACATTATGGTCTGAACCAAACCATAGCGCGATTCAGAATCCGCACAGCGCCATCTTTTGGTGGATGTTGGGAAACTTTTTCGTTTATAATATAATTTATTTATGTTGTATTTGTAAAAAAAATATACAATTGCTTATTATCTGCTTTTAGAAATGGCAAAGCATGAAGTTTCAATTGTTATTTTTTGCCTGATTATTATTAATTCTCTATTACATGTTTATTTTCGAAATTAACAAAAAAAAATATCTTTAATATTAAAATTCATCGTTTGTGGAAATCGATCCCACCACATTCGGCACAGATATCATTTCAGACAAATATATTTGCTTCTGAACCTGACACCACTTCGCTAAGACAAGTAACTTGTGTCACATAAATGTGCATAATTTTAATTTTATAAAGATTCATGGTCCAAGTGTATCATTCTACGAAAGAAACATAAATATACTCTTTTCTCACATTAATTATTTTTTTGAGAAAAATTACAATACAATTGTTCTCCTTTAAATGAATTAAAGTTTTGTATGACAAAAATAATACTTAAAGAACAGATAAGAATAATCTAAATATATATAATATAATATATTTTTCAACACGTGTGTAGAATTTTCCAATTAAACGCAATAATTAATTTTATTCATGAATTATTTATTAGAGGAATACTGGTAAGTAACATTCTATACAATAAAAATGTAAAGGATCGCTGTCTGTACATGGAAGATATATGAGAAATAATATTATTCGTATGGGTGTTTGTTACTCTTTCACGCAAAAACTACAGAATGGATTTTAATGAAACTTTACAATAATATAGCTCATACATCAGAATAACACATAGGCAACTTTTTATTCCGGAAAAATGTACGGGTTTTCTACTTTTGCTAGTAATAATTATAATTATATTCGTTTATGAATATATTTATTTTATGTACATTGTACAGTATTGATCTTCCGTGCCGGGAATTTGAAAGTGAGCCAAAGGTTCTATCTGAACGGTAGTATGAAGACAGTGATAGTCCAGTGGCAACTTGGGAAACCGAGTGAAGCGGGTTCAAATCCGGGGTCTCTGATATCTTTAAGTACGAAACATTTCGAACGTGATTACCACTTGTCTTACGCTGAAAGAAAACATCGTGAGGAATCCTGCATGTCTGAGAGAAGTAAGAGAACCTAGCCAGGTCTCGTAATACATGTGTATTCCGCCAACCTGCACTTGGCCAGCGTGGTGGACAATCGCCTGATCCCCCTCGTATTGAAGGGAGGCCCGTGCCCAGCAGTGGGACGTTAAATAGAGCTACATACATGTACAGTATCAATTTCTGGTAGGAGAAGATGTGCAAAGATATATTTTTTTTATTTAAAAAAATAAAATGATTCGGTAACCATTGTTACTTCGTTGCTATCATACGATTGCATTCCAAATCACTCTATTGTTTAACGGAGACAATAGAGTAGTTTGGTACAAAAAAAAAGAAAATAAAAAAAAATAACAATCAACTTTCCATTTTCAAACACTTTAGCAGAGACCACAATAACCAAGGGATTGTTCTCATGGTTACCTCTGCTCTCAAAGAAGTACCAAGAGCAACCCTCATGGTACACGACTCACATTCCAAATGCTATAACCTGGGGAACGCTGTCTATGTGTTACTCCAGGTCAGTCAGTCAGGCACCTAGTGTCTAGTAAAGTAATCAACATATATGGTGCACTATGGACATACCCGGCGGCGACCCTGTAGAAGCCGGCGACGACGCCGCGCACGGAGGAGTCCCAGGGCGCGGGCCCGGCGCGCAGGTACTGCACGGTGGGCGGCAGCGCGTGCCCGCCCGCCGCCTGCTGCCACGCCTTCACGAGGTACCTGCATTGTACATAGTTACACTTATATGTATCACACTTATACATACATATTATGTAGTTACGAGTATGTATGATTTAATGATTAATAGAGATTCGGCTTGAACACCCATACTAATATTATAAATGCGAAAGTGTGTTTGTTTGTTTGTCTCTCTGTTACGTCGAAATGGATTGGCGTGATTTTTTGTTTGGAGATAGTTGGAGGGCTGCAGAGTGACATAGGCTATTTTTCCGCGGGAGATTATCTCATTCCCACGGGAAAACAAGTTTTATTACAATACAAAAAAATATTTATTATCAGAATTACTTGAAACATGATATTAATGCTTTTCAATACAATTAAATAAAAACGTGTTGAAGCATTTTTCGAAATTCATCGCATAAGGTAGTAAAACAGGGAAGCCGCGGGTTCTACTAGTATTATATAAAGTAGAATGGACATTAGATAGTAGATGTGCGTTTTAGTTTTACGTTAGAATTTTTTTTAACCAAAAACAAAAAGTTACAAATAAGTTGTCGAAAATATATAGATAGTATTATGCAATCGAAGACTAACGCAATATAAATATAATTCATCAGCATCGATGGAACAACCAAATACCAATCATACATACATGTCCAACACACAACCCTCTTTCCCTACACCGGTTCACCCCATTACTCACCTTGCAGTCTGCAGCAACATCACGGTGTTCTCTCCCTCGTAAGTACAAGCGGCGGTGACGAGTCCGTACGTGAGGGGCAAGTTCGAGGACAGCATGTACCCGTGTCCGCCGCACGCCAGCCGGCAGCGCTCGACACACGCCGCCGCGTCTGCTGTGGTCACTGCTTTGAGACAGCAGGATAGAGCGTGAAGCTGAGTACAGATGGAAAGTGAATGAGTTAATTTTTACCCCACTTGAAGTCCAAGTCGCACTTGGTCAGCGAGGTGGACAATGATCCAGCTTCGCATTATAAAGGAGAACTTAACCCAGCAGTTGAAAAGGACTAAATGAGCTCATTACTTTTAAAACACTTTATAGACTTGATTTGTCGTCCCACAGGAAATTGATAACTTGAGTCAATATCTCTATATATACAAAGCTTCAAACACGGTAGTATACATACATATATATATATATATATATATATATATATGATGTATGTCTTTTTTTTGAGTTAATGACGCTCTGACTGAGTCAACAGTTCTAACCAAATGTATGAACTGCTTTTGTCAACACACATAGTATTGTATTGTATTTTATATATTATTTGTTTTAACGTTCCACTACTGGGCAGGGGTTTCCCTTCCGTCATTACGATTTAATTCACCACGCTGGCCAAGTGCGGCTTGGCGGGCGGACTTCACATATCTTTAAAAAACTGGCTAGGTTTTCTTAGACATGCAGGTTATTATAGGATATTTTCCTTCACCGTAAGACAAGTGGGAATTATGTTGGAAATAATTCGCACATGAAAAAAAAACCGTGCGAGACTTGGGATTAGAATATGTTTCACTCAATTTTCCAAGCGAGCGCATTTCCACTGGTCTCCATTGCCTAGCAGTAGTATTGTAACTTGTACCTATTGTTTCGGTTAGCTTTTTGTTTTCGCAGGAAAAGTATTGCTGCAGAGACAAATCCTATTAATACTCAGGTGGATCAAGTGTAATATGATGAGGATGAGACAGTAAACTTTTGCGCACAACACACACTTGTGCACTATAATAACTCCCGAGCAAGTTACTAATCTCAGTGAGATTGACCGCCGTGGCCAGAATCGGTCAGGCGAAACGTTATTACGTCGATTTCAAGCTAATCTATACTTATACAAATATTATAAATGTGAAAGTTTAGATGTTTGGATGGATGTTTGTTAATCACGCCAGAAAGGATAGAAGGATTTGGATGAAATTTGGCACAGTGATAGAATGTAATTTGGAATAGTACACAGGCTACTTTTTATGCCGGAAAAATGTACGCTTCTCACGGGATAGATTTGTTTTTGTTTTCCTAGAGAGAGAGATTTTTCGACCCTACTCCCCTCTTGGTAAGATTTCGTGAGATTTTACTGGACCCTCTCCCCCGTCCCCTAATCTCACGTGAGATTTTTTTAAATGTGGAGAAAATAAAATTAATAACACAACAATGGTCGAATAAGTTATACAGAATTTTTTTTTCAGTGAAAATTATCAGTGCATCTTTTGTTTATTACAAAAGGTTGTGGCATTATTTTTTTATGAAAGATCTTCTCATCGCACCATATATGAAAAAGAAATATTCACTCCAAACTAATTGATTTACTATTAATAAATATTTATTAATCGTTAACGAATATTTATTGAATGTTAAGAAACATTCATATTTAATAATTGAATAAATTGTTTCAAAAAAATGAATTTATTAATAGGTAATAAATTCTTCTGTAATTAAACCGCAATGAATATTATTATATATGATTTAGCCATATTTTAGTGGAGAAACATTTTTTACTTAAATTAATCCAGTCTTCTCGCAATTTTACACTGTTTCTTGCGGGAAAAAATTACATGATATTTGCCGAGACCACTCCCTCCCCAACGTGAGATTGAGAGAGGTTTTTTCGATCCTCCCCCCGCCCCCCTCCCCTCCCCCACTCCTAAAAGCTTTACGTAATTAATGGGTGCCCCCATATAGCACAAAAGTCGATTCAAAAGTATACGTAAATGAAGCAAATTGTTATTACATTTCTTTTTTTAATGGAATAGATTAATGATCAATGTAAATTAATTCTTATACTATTGCCAAGCCCTAAATTAATAATTATAGTTGATAAAGTGGCAAACGTTATACACGTTATAAATGAATTTTAATTTTGGAAGCAAACTAAGAAAAACTGTTAGATACAATTACCTACTTTCACTTTTAAAATGCATGTTTTTTTTTAATATACGGAAATGGACGGAATTTAGTCATTCACATGGTACGAGACAGCTTCCAATATGTTTTTTTCCTAAGATATGTACCTATTTTAAACTCCTTATTCCTCATTCCTAAGTATTTCTTTTATTTTATACTCTTATAACAAAATGATTGGTCCAACAATATTTGTTACAATGTTAGTATACTAAAATATATACGGTTATTGTTCCAAAATGGCTGTGAATCAAATAAAAGTACAGTATAACTGGTTTATAATGACCAATCGTCTAATTATACCTAATAAGACGTCTAGCGTGAAATTTAGTTTTCATACAAACTCTTATGAAACAAGTTATATACAATGACTTGCATGAATACATAATTGCTTGAGTATAAATCACTTTTGTTGTAATTTTATCGTTGGTCTATTGATTAGTATGTACGGCTGCAATTAGTGAGATCATGGATTCGAACCCCGGATCGGGCTAAATTAGTTACTAATTTTAACTTCTAGGTACTAAATAAAATTAATTTCTATTACTTGCTAGTAACCTTAAAACGTACCTTTAATTAAGTAACAGATGTTTACTTCGCTTTTTTTTGGCGAAATCCAAAAGAGGGTTATGTGTTTGACCTGTATGTATGTATGTATGTAGTTGTACATATATGTATGTATGTCCGACCCCATGTTTGAATTGCTAAAGGACTCCATCGATTTTGATGTACTTCATTAGATTCGTCTTGATAACGCGAGTGCCGTAAGGTTTATATATAAATATCATACAAAGAAATCAAAATGACAGAGCCTGGCACGAATTTGTCCAGAATTTTTTTTTCATGCAAATCAAAAACAAGTGGGGTATCAAAATATAGATAATTAAGAGGCGATAACAAAAATATATGTAATATTTTTGTTATCGTCTCTGACATGTTTAAAAGTGATTTAGGATAAGAAATTGTTAAATAAAGTTCCATATGTTAACTGGCTAGAACTAAAAAGCTGTAAATAAAAAAAAAATTATTCAAATAAAAAACCCGACTACGTAATGCGTAATGAAAAAGCGAATTAAAAATATGAGGACAAGTTGATGAAGAAACATAGGTAGTGTTATGCAGTCCGAGACATACGTATGTATAGGTTTTATACTAGCTGCGAGTCTTGCTACGTGTAGGTATGTCTCATATTGCGTAATACTGTAGTATTATATATATATATATATATATATATATATATGATGTGTATATATAAGACGAAATATATATATATATATATATATATATATACATATATAGTATATGTTTCTTCGTCAACTTGTTCTCATCTTTTTAGTTCGCTTTTTCCGCAGTTACGCAGGGTTTATTTTTTATTTTTGTAAATTAAAAAAAAGTTACTGTCGTTGTTGATGATAGCTTTAGCGGTATTAGGTATACAATTAATTCAATCAGTACACCATTACATTAAGAAAAAAAGGGTAGTTCTCATTATAAAAATAGTAAATTAAATGCCTTATAATTTATAATATAACTTACTATATAGAATAATGAATCTGCCAAATATGTGATTTCTATAAATAAAAAGTTATTTAATTGATAGTATTTTACTGCCTTTACATACATGTATACGTAATGAAATTCACCCATATAATAGATCCGTTAAAGATTCGCTAAAATAATACGGATACGGGCTTTTTCCTACGGATATCTGCGAATACGGATATCCAGCACATCACTGGTTACTACAATGAAATAATCAATTGGGAAAATGGCAGTGTGACACCCCTGTGCAAAAACAGAGCAAAGTACTGCGTCTGATCAGCACATACATACCTTAAATGTAAAAGTAACAGAGAGTAAGTGTACACTTATGCATTCAGCCCTTTTTAGTGTCTCACTGCTGGGCACGTGAGGCTCCCTTCAATACGAGGGGGATCAGGTCATAGTCCACCACGTTGGCCAAGTGCGGGTTGGCGGACTTCACATGTCTTTCGAAAACTTACTAAGTTCTCGCAGACATGCTGGTTTTCTTACGATGTTTTCCTTCACCGCAAGGCAAGTGATAATCATGTTAAAAATGATTCGCACATGAAAATATCATAGATGCGAGACCCGGGATTTGAACTCGCTTCACTTGGTTTCCCAAGCGTTACCACTGGGCTACCACTGCCTTATATACTTACGTACTACAATATCACGTGGACAGTTGGCTAGTTTTAATGAGATTAGAAGCCGCGGCTAAAATCGGCCAGGAGGACATTATGCCTAGTTACATTGTCTATTAGTTTTACCCGACTTCCAAAAAGGAACAAGAAAAGGAGGAGGTTCTATGTTCGTCTGAATGTATTTTTTTTTGTTGGTCCCATTGTCATCAAGTCAGGATCGGAAAATGGAATCTCAAAGAAATCTCAATAATCAGATATTTTCGAAGTCGAAGTGTGCTTTGATTTGTATCGGCTGGCTAACAAACTACCAATTGAATTTGAAAAACTACCAATCAGTTATTTTTTACTTTTTAGTCTTTTTTTTTAATTTGGTTTTTTTTTTACTAACACTAACACCCCAATGCGATGATGTGCATAAGGGTTTTGTTATAATGTTGAACGTTTTAACTTTTAAATGACAAGTTGATATTTTAAATTAAATAATGGAAAAAATATTTCTTTTTACAATTACACTCGACTTTGACGTCAATTATAATATAATGTAATAACCTTTCCCCTCCATAACATTAAAAACAGATACTTCGATATAATTTTAAATCCAATGACATAATTCTATCCAACTAAAAAAAAGTTAATAACAGGCAGTCATGGGTACTGCCGACAGAAGTGAAAACTTATAACAATAATTAAAATTTCATAATTTGTAAATTGAAATTATTGAAGTTATACTTCTTTTAGGACGTTTGGAAAAATGATAAAAGTAAAACTTTTACGATGCGCGCGCACACCGACAGCCGAAAAGCGACATGATGAAGTTAGCTGACAACTGTTTATTGCCATGTTAATCGTTGTTATTGTCTGACAAATGATATATAATATTATATTCTTTCCTTGTAATGATGAAATAATGATATTCTATAAATATATGTTTGTAATATACCTTATTTATTTTATTAATTTATCATTCCTTGTACAAACAGGGGTTTGCGACATACTGTTACGACAAAGAAATATAACTTCTTACGTGCGTACATGAATACGTTTTTTTTATTAGTCTAGTTCCCATATCCATTGGCATTCCGATTAATAATTATTTACGTTTTAAATAAAACTAAAGTCGAAGAAAGTATTAATTATTTACGTATTGATATAATATGTACTTTATTTATTAATCAAAACTTATAACACTGCGATTGCGTCCGCGCCGGGCTGCGTCGACACGCCACATGCCACTCGTAGCATGTCGGTGACGCGAACCCATAACTTTTGCTCCTACCAAAATCACTTAACACCATCGATAAACAAAGTACTAGATACACAATCCCATTCAAAAGTTCTCTTAAAACTGTCACCAACTGTGTTTAGGTAATTATTTCAGTTGAAATAAATATACAACACTGTAGAGTGAACCTTAAATGCAATGCTAAAAGTTGTCACAAAAAAAATTACATGAAAGGCGCGCACAAATATTCAAATGAGCGCTCATTAGGTAAGGACATTTTTGTCGCTGATTGTGTATCTAGTACTTTTTTGATATATTCTTAACACGGTTAAAGAAGTTTTCACTTCAAAAAGAAAGCATTTATTACCTCAGGCAATCTCTCCATATCGCCGGCCTCTAGTTCAGCCGTAACGTTGTTGTACATCAGCCAGAGCCAGTCCGCGCTCATACGGAACGCGTGCACCGTCGCTATGCCGATCAGCAGTTTGTGTTGTTGAGTGAGGTAGTCTAAGATTTGGGGCTCTGGTTCACTGTTCGAACACAAATCCGTATTAAAATTATAAATATGAGAGTTTGTGAGTATGTATGGATGTTTGTTACTCTTTTACGCCAGAACGGCTGAACGGATCTGGATGACTTTTTAACCCGGAAAAATTTTCGGTTTCCGTGGGAACTTTGTTTTTATTTTCCTAGAGGTGAACCCGAGCGAAGCTAGGGTGAGTCGCTAGTTAATAATAATTTAATTTTGAATTTACCATTAGTACCAAATTTTCGTTAAGTTATTAAAGGCTCTCTTGTCTGTCTGTCTGTCTGATACGCTTTTACGCCTAAGCCGCTGAATCAATTTTAATGAATTTTTGTATGAAGAGGGATGGAACGTTGGAAAAGGACAAAGGTTTACTTTGTGTCGCAAAAATGAAACTTGATGGAGGTTAAGTAGAAGTAAAGGCTTGAAAGTTTGTATTACCACCTGGGAAGTATACCCTTTGAAAGAAAAAAAATATTTCCAAATGAGTTCAGACGTCTTCGAGTAATCGGTGAACATACCTACATTTCGATACCGACGAATTGAGAACTCCTCCTTTTTGGAAGTCGGTTAATTATTATACAAAATCACGACTTACTCAGGTTTAGGCTGCGACTGCCGCCTGATAGCGGAGTACCGCGTGGCTATTGTGACGGCTTTGGACATGTATCTGCACATGTCGTTGACTAACATCACGCGCACGAACATCATCGTGCCGTACGCTAGCTTGGAGCTGGGCGCGTTCACGTATGTACCGTCCTTAGGAAAAACGATAGGTTTTTTAACAATTTCAGAGAGATGGGAGACTTGGCTTATATACTACAACTAATATACATTTTATTATAGTAACAGTTATCCAAACTGTATTACCCGAGTAATAAATTAACACCGCACAAAATTTATTTGAAATCCGTTCAGTTCGTTTTGCGTGAAATTCACACAGATATATATCTACAGACAAACAGACAAAAATTTCAAAACGACTGTTTTGGGGTCTATATTCCGTACATCCGTAACCGTCATAGATTTAAAAAAAATATTTCATGTACAGACTTGGTAATATGTTATTTTATTATATGCATACTATTTTATTATATACTAGCGACTCGCCCTCGCTTCACTCGGGTTCGTCCCTAAGGTACGGTACGGTTTAACATTTAGTATCGATTTCTCAGAGATGAGATATTTTTCCGCAGTAAAAAGTATCCTATATGTTGACTCGGATAACCAGCTATTATCATACCAAATTTCATCAAAATCCCTCCAGTGGTTTTACGTGATGCGGTAACGGAGACAAACATTCTAAAAACTATAAGATTCGGCCTCTGTATCGATAATAATGTCTATTTGAATAAGATTTTTCAAAAAATATTTAATGTACAGATTCGGCTTAGTTACAATTTTATTATATGTATAGATGTAGATAACATGAGCAGATAAGCTCATACGAGCATCGAACTCGTTGACATCCGTTTCAATAGATAAAGTCAATGACATGACACGTCCACGTGTATCGAGACAAATAAATAATTACACAAATTAATCTAATTAAATGTAACTTACCTCTAACACTTTCGCATTCTTCATAAGCATATAATCTCTGGGTATTCGCACTTTGTCGAAGCCAAGGAAGCCATTATTAGTGCCATTCATGCCAAGCTTGGCGCCAATCTCGCCCACTTTAATGCCAGGGAGTGGCATGTGGGTCTCTTCGTCTCGGAGCTGAACTATGAAGGGGTGTATTCCATGGCATTTCCCTTTGGTATAAAGTTGAGCCATGACAATACAGTAGTTCGCTGTATGTGCCACTGATGAAAGGAAAGTATAAGTATATTATGTAATTAATAAGCAGTAAGATTTATTTCTTAGTCTCATTTGTCCAAAGTCCATGGTTGTATATAGATGTAGATATATGAATAGAGGAAAATATTTTACATTGTAAATAATTACTAATATGTGATTTTACAATTAGGTATAGGAAAAACAGCATGTTTCTGAAGATAGGTATTATCACGTATCAATAATAATGAAAAATATTACAATAAAAAATCCGTTTGCGTAAATAATAAAGAAGAAAGCAATTTGAAAAAATAACATACTCGTAGTATTAAACAATTGTGCTCGCGTTGTCAAGCCAAATCTAATGAATGACGTATGAATCATTGAAATCGGATGAGCAGTTTAGTAATTATCAGGGAACATAGGATCGGACATATATACATACAGGTTCAACACATGACATAACCCTGCTTTGGGCTTCGCCCCAGTCGGGTAGTAAATGTAAAGAGAAGTAGCAGATTTGGTACTCGGTCGTAATAAGCCGCGATCGATCAAGGCGCATTAATTATATAAGGGGTACCCAAATTTTCGTATCTTTTTAACATACCTACATAACTAGTAATATCTTAACAACTATACGCGGAAAAACCTAAACTCTCAATTTACATATAGTTACTGAATAAATAAGTTTTAAACTTTAAACAATTTGAAATCACTTTAATAGTAACAATTTTAGTTTTAAGGTTGGATTTTTTTCCTTTTTTTGTGTGGGACCACCATTGTCTTACTAATAAAAAAAATATTTATCTATAGTACTTATAGTAAAATTCTAACTAAACCGAATCTGTACATTAAATATTTTTTGGAAAATCTTATTGAAATAGACATTGAAATTGATTATCGATACAGAAGCCGACTTTATAGTTTTTTGAAATTTTGTCTGTCTGTGACTACGTCACGGAAAAATCACTGGAGGGATTTTGATGAAATTAGGTATGATGATAGCTGGTTATCCGGGTCAACATATACGATACTTTTTACTGTGAGAAAATATATATTTTTTGTATCTACGTTAGTTTTCTTTGATAATTTATATGGCAGAACAACGTTTGCCGGATCAGCTCGTTCATATTATAAAAGTCGATAAAAAATATTGTACAAAAACATTGACTGAACGTCTAGTCACTACCGGTTTTGAACGATCTCATAGCTTAAATTTTTTCACACATTTTTTTCAAATCAATGCGTCAATATTGCAACGCGTCGTCCTCGTCGTCATCAAATGTTATGTTGTGTTATTTTATTATTTTTAGCTTTAATGGCTATATACGGTGGCAGATCCGGAGGTCTTGGGTTCGAGTTCCAGTCCTTCCTAATAGTTACTGGGTTTTTTTTGTCACAAAATGCTCGTATCAGTAGCAACTCGGTGTTGGGCAGTTAGTGAGTGCCACTATTCACCTCCCATATCCATCATCATATCAGCTCGAATGTACCAATTCTTTTGTTCTCATCTGTTTACATGCACACCTACATTTGTAAAGTTTCAACTTGTTACGATAGTACCTACTAAGAAAAATCGAATACCTAGATTTTATTACATATGAAGTTCTTTTATACAAGTTAACGTGATAAAATCGTGTTAATTAAAAATTAAAATATGAACTGTCGTCTTCAAATAGTTAGTTATGCAATCATATGTAGTTTATTAAATGACGTTTTCAATGATAATGATAATTTAATGCAAATATACCTAAAATGCAAATAGGAAAAGTTTTTATATTATCTATGTATTAATTATTAAAAAACGGCACAAGAACAAAAAATACTAAGTAGATTTAGGTTATTTATTGTATTAATTTATTATTATTATGATGTATAATATTTATAGTATATATTTTGGAAAATCTTACTGGAATAGTCGTTATTATCGATACAGAGGCTGAAACTATAGTTTTTAATTTTTTTGTCTGTCTGTCTTTTAGTTACCGTATCACGAGAAAACCACTGGTCCGATTTTGATGAAATTTAGTGATGATAGCTGGTTATTCGTGTCAATATATAGGATACTTTTTACTGCAGGAAAATATCTGAGAAATCTATACTAAACGTTAAAATGTTCTACTAAGGACGAACCCGAGCGGAGCGAGGGTGAGTCATTAGTATTAAATAAAGCCTTTTATTATTAATAGGTATTATTATTTATATTATAAATCAATGACCCGAAAACATTTTTATGTCAGTCATCTGTCCGCGTCCGAGTAACAGCTTTTATCTGTACGCCATTAAATATATTTGTTATTAAATTAGGTTATCACAGTACTATAATAAGAGAGTAATAATACAGAAAAGCCAAAGACAGCCAAATATATTAGTATTGGTTAATATATTTTTAAGATAAACTGGTAAAAATATGAACATAAAATTTAAATATAAAGTACTAGCGACTCATCCTCGCTTAGCTTCGGGTTGGTTTCTAAACAAAAATAAATATATCCCACTATCTCTGTGCCAAAGGGTCTAGCCGTACTTCCATGGCGAAAGTGCCCCCGATAGGAACCTATATCGTAACGAATGTTATATTGTAGAGGACACTAATAGTAATTGATCCAGTAAATATTAGATCCTACTAAACCTGACCTGCTAAAGTAAAACACTAACCTGTAGACAAACATCTAGAAAGTAAATTAACAAATATGATCAAACTCCTAACTTCACGCTAGAATCTGTGCTGAAGTGAATGTGAAAGTTTTTTCTCTCACTTTCACATCATTTAATGATGATTCTTGCCTCTTAAAGGTTACATCGGGTGAGTAAATTCGTAGCTAAAAATGTATACATCTATATATATAAAAGAAAGTCGTGTTAGTTACACTATTTATAACTCAAGAACTGCTGAACCGATTTGGCTGAAAATTAGTGGGGAGGTAGTTTAGAACCAGGAGAAGGATATAGGATACTTTTTATCCCGTTCGATTGCGTGTCCGTTGTGACGTGACATAAAACTCAAGAACGGCTAGATATTTGAATTTTTGGATTTCTTAGTTAGTCCGGAATAGGATAATAAATATTAAAACATCAGAAAAATTTACGAAAAAAAAATTTGTATGGCTAACGCTGGCTAATAACTATTTATATCTATTTAAAACGTACCTAGCGACGAACCCGAGCGAAGCGAGGGTGAGCCGCTAGTTTAAAATAAAACTATCATTTTGTAATCTTTTGGGTAGGCACGATGTGTAACAAATATATAATGACCTTTGAGATGTCTAAAACTTTATTCTCTCCCGTTACCATGATTGCTGTAAAGCATTTGAAACGTCGGAAACCAAAAATAAAATAAATTTGCTACAGAAAATCCGAAAAATAAATAATTCAATAAATATGTTGGAACATTAACACTCAGCACCATCTACGATTCCATGGTAAGCTACGAGGCTTGTGTTATGGATACCATATAGTTGATACACTACACATATATAACTTTAAATACATACAAATTATAAATATAATCATCACCCATGATTGGAGTACAAACATTCTTGCTCACACAAATGAATACCCCCAGCGGGATTCTAACCCGCGAACACTAGCACAGTAAGTAGGGTCTGTCACTACAAACTGAGCCAAGCGTGTCATATAAATATTTTTATTTAAAATGTCAAATATTCGCGTAAATCTAAGAAAGTACCTACTATGTTTATATAATATTATTATTTTGTCTAGATACCATATTATAAGATAGCCATAACAAATGAATCGTGTAATCGAATGCACGTATAAAACATAAAAAATACATATACGTATCACGTAATATAAATATGATTTATATGACACAAATCCTAATTCCTATCCAATAAAAAGCAAACATATATATCAATTATTTATATCATATTAGTATATGAATAGATAACAAACATTGATAACAGTAGAAAAGAATGTATTGATTTGTTTATTGTCCTCGTTTAGCGCTAATTTATCTACATTAATTAGCCTTTTGTACTGATAAAACTGAAATAAAAAAATAAAAAATATGGCTATGGACGAGTCAGACTTGTGTGAAGACGATCCGTACCATATTTACATATTTATTAACATTAATTTACTTATAACTAAGTATACAAATTGGCATTTATATAGTACCTATTTTAAAACATTGTTTGACTTCATATTTATTTCTATGACACTCTGTCTATATTATTCGTTAAGATCTATATTAATATATCTATATGTATATATTTCTCAGTGATAAGATATTTTGCTGCAAATAAAAACAAAAAAATTTACTATATGTTGACCCAGATAACCAACTATCATCATGCCAAATTTCATCAAAATTTGTGCAGTGGTTTTCTCGTGATGCGTTCCCAGAGTTAGACAGACAGGCAAAAATTCTAAAAACTACTCTTCTTCTTCTCTTCTCTCTCTGTATCGATAATAATGACTATTTCAATAAGATATTCTAAAAAATATTTAATGTGCAAATTCGACTCAGAAATATGAATAGATATCAAAAATCAAATACAGAGGGGACTTTAAACAATAAGAATTAAAAACAAGATTTGCCACATCATAGGTATAAAGGTACGTATGTACTCGTATAATGCTCTTCGCAAAAAGTTAGAAACTTTTTGTTGAAAAACGATTTAAGTAACCTACCTACTATAATTATAGGTGTATGACTCAACACTTATTTAATCTATACTAATATTATAAAGAGACAGAATTTGTTTATTTGAACGCGATAATCTCAGGAACTACTAATCCGATTTGAAAAATTCTTTTTGTATTAGATAGCCCGTTTATTGAAAAGGCTATAGGCTATATATCATCATGCTACTACCCAAGGGAACAGAGCAGTATTCATAAATGCCAACAAATCGGGCAGACTTCCATACATTATTGTAAAACTGATGTTTATATCGGAAGTTCGAATGGGGTCAAAGCCGCGGATACTGCTACTTCTAACATAAACCAAAAGAGCTACTAAGTACTAACGAATTGATTGAAAGATATGCTAGTGGCATAAGTAGTAGGTAGTATGGGATCACGCTTATGAGCGTAAACATTCTAACTAGATATAAACAGGATACTACATATTCGGCGAGATGTGCTCTCCGACGCACGGGCTTAAAACACTATCTACTTCCCAACTCCAAGTTATTACTGGGACTTTCTCAACAGAAATACTTAATAACTAATCTTGGCTCGACCCGAGACTAGAACCTAGTACCTTTAGATATGCAGCAGTACATGCTCGCCAGTCGCCACTTCACCACCAAGGCAGTTGAGAGATCAATACATAATAATAATTCGATCATCGAGTTGATCTAATAATTATGTCAAAAGATGAATAGTAAAACTATATAATGATTAATGGCTACTAATAAAACCTTCGCGTTAAGTTGCTCAAAAGCATATCTTTCTTAGTTTCTAAACCTTGAATAGTTATTAATTATAAAAGAAAAAAAACCAGTTAGTTCAACAGAAAAGCATAAAGCTATTTAAATCTAATACTTACATCCTCCAGGCCACCATTTATATGAAGTTAGTGTAGGACTGTGCAGTACAAACTCCTTTGTGCTTGGGTCGTATGTGGCGGTAGTTTCTAAGCCACGGATAAACGTACCATGTCCTAGTTCCGTCTGACAACAAAATAATAATTTTAATTTTTTTTATTTTATTTATTTCTAATATACTATTTAGATTAGGTTTAAAATAGATTTTTTATAGATTTTTTTTAAATCACATTAAAAACACATTTTTTCACTAGTGATCTTTTAAAAAAAAATTAAGGACTGAAAGTTGACAGAGGTGAAAATAAATTATCGAGGTTATTCATGATATTTTATTTTATTTGGACTTTTAGAAGAGTCTGGTATAATCTACTATAAGACTTCGCAAGTTCTAGACAGAATCTAGTTCTTGCGAAGTTTAAAATCTAGTTCTCACTTTTTGTTTTTTTTAAATTCAGGTAACTTTAGAACAACTAATAATCGCTGAACATACATGGTGGTTAAATCTATAAGTATTGAGGTCCTTGACCCCTCTGCCAGCTTTGATCCATCAGTCATGTTACATTGTATAAAAACTTTTTAACAAAAAAATAAAAACCGACTTCAAACAATAGCACTAAAAAGTGAAAAATAACTGATTGGTAGTTTTCATTTACTATACATACCTAATCAAATATTTTCGAAGTCGGTGTGCTGTGCTTTGTATGGGCTGGCACCGATTTTGATATTTGATTAGGTATGTATTTAATAGGTAGGCTTTAATTACTTAGCCAAAGCACACCGACTTCGAAAATATTTGATTAGGTATGTATAGTAAATGAAAACTACCAATCAGTTATTTTTCACTTTTTAGTGCTTTTGTTTGAAGTCGGTTTTTATTTTTTTGTTAAAAAGTTTTTATTTTTCCCTTTTTAGTGTAGACAGTAGTAGCAAAGTAAGGATTCTAACGTGTTAGGCTTGTCAAATCAAACAAAATAAGCCCAAACTCAAAATATCTACTATTAGCCGTTGAAGAGTTCCACCTATCCACCTTCTGGCTTTGCCATCAGATCAGGTCAACAACACCGAACCACTGTACTATCAATGAAAATAGAAATACTTGCAAAGTTTCAAGTCAATATGACAATTAGAAGTAGGTTAAATTCATTATTAGTTGTTTTTCCACCCTTAGGGGTGGTATTTTTTTTTGAAATTTAAATGGGACCAATCTGGAAGTATACCCTTTCAAACAAAACAAAAATTGTCCAAATCGGTTAATAAATGACGGAGTTCTGAGGTAACAAACATAAAAAAAAAAAAAAAAAAAAAAAAAAAAAAAAAAAAAAAAAACATACAGTCGAATTGAGAACCTCCTCCTTTTTGAAGTCGGTTGATAATAAGTAAGACTATTAAAGTTCTTTAAATGACATCTTCGAAAATAATATAGTATATGGTTTTGTAAATTTCTAATACATATACAATACATGTTATTAAATGATGGGTACAGGCAAAGTCACAATTTTTGTGTTTTTTTTTTGTTTTGTACTGCTAACAAATCTATGTCTATGGTAATTGCATTCCCAACCACTGGGTTAGGTTTTTACAAATACTCAATGGATGTCGCTAAAAATACGCTTTTATCTATTCCCAAAGCGAAAAGAAATAGAAAGGTAAATTGTCCAAAAATGTACATAGTAAAAGCTACTGCATACTTTGATCTCAATAAAAATATTATAACTTCTTTAAAACTCTAAATTGCTTTTTTCTCCTAAGAGACTTATCACAAAATATACTTGACAACTAGCAGAACCCGCGGCTTCGCTCGCGCTAAAACTAAAAAAAAAACACTAAAAACGTAGGTTTCATACAAACTTTCATCCCCTATTTTACCCCATTAGCGGATAAATTTCGAAGAATGCTAAAACATGTATTTATTTAATTGTATTGAAGAGCGTTAATACTAAGTTTCAAGTAAATCTGATCATAAATATTTTTTTGGGTTGTATTATAACATGTTTTACCGTGGTAATGAGATAATCTTCCGCGGTAAAAAGTAGGTACCCTATATCACTCTCCAGCCGTCCAACTATCTTCACCCAAAAAATTACCCCAATCCGTCACTCCGTTTCGACGTGAAAGAAGGACAAACAAACAGACAAACAAACACACTTTCACATTTGTAATATTAGTATGGATATTATAACTCTGTCATTTGGTTGATACGCTATGGCGGGAGTACGGGCGATTTAAATTAAACACTGTGGCATCTTATTAGGTAATAGAAGCGATTGTGCAATATAAATGTAAATTAATTAACTCAAAAGATTTATTATGACAAATTTTAGATAAAGAACATGTAATCGCATTTTGTGAGTTTTTTTATTTAATATCTCCAAAAATGAATTAATTGTCAATAAAAATAATTAAAAAAATTCAATCCTCTAACTACACAAATAAACTTGAAGGTTATGTTGGTTGTTAATAAACGCACGTGTAAATTAAAAAAGATAATTTATAAAAAATATACTCACTTCGATTCCGCACTAAATTTACAAAATGTATAAGTTATTTATCGAAAACTAATAAATATTTTAATTAGCAACTTCACTTGAATAACACAATTATAACACAAAATAACGAAATACTTTTTCAAATTGATCGTAGCACTATCTGTCGGGACAAACTAAAATTAAAATAGAATAATATTGAATGCGATGGTAGCGCCATCCGTCGAATCTGATGTAAAACATTCCAAAATCAAAAACTCCTTACAAATAAAAATTAATTAAAAAAACATCTGAATTCACAAAATTATTTATACACACTTCAAAACTCTTTAAAAAATAATTACATTTAATATTTTAATCAGCACATGAATTGAATAACAAATTTTTTTTCAAATTAATCGTAGCACCATCTGTCGGGACAAACTAAAATTAAAATAGAATAATATTGAATGCGATGATAGCGCCGTCCGCCGGATCTAATGTAAAACATTCCAAAATCAACAACTCCTTATAAATAAGAAATTAATTAAAAAAACATCTGAATTCACAAAATTATTTATACACACTTCAAAACTCTTTAAAAAATAATTACATTTAATATTTTAATCAGCACATGAATTGAATAACAAAATTTTTTTCAAATTAATCGTAGCACCATCTGTCGGGACAAACTAAAATTGAAATAGAATAATATTGAATGCGATGATAGCGCCGTCCGCCGGATCTAATGTAAAACATTCCAAAATCAACAACTCCTTATAAATAAGAAATTAATTGAAAAAACATTTTCCAGTAGACCAAACTGTAAATCTAAACCATTCTCGAATCTCCACGAACACACACAAAAAATTTCATCAAAATTGGTCCAGTCGTTTAGGAGGAGTTCAGTCACATACACACGCACACAAGAAATATATATATTAAGATTGGCATTGAGTTCGAGCGGCCGACGCATCGCTGTTTCTAGCATTTTCTGCAGTTGTAATTATTTCTATGCAAAGTTTTTATAATAAATTATTTTAAAAAAAGGTATGTATTAAGTTTCTTTTGAACTGACGTAAATTCTAGTATAAATTTTACTTAATAATATTAATATTGTGAGGATATATTTATAGCTAATTCTGAACGTTTTTAGTAGTTTTTAAGATTTTGAAAAGGATTTCTTTTGTAGAAACCCAAAACATATTTTCAAATTCCGAGGCTGCTATAAACTCAACCACTATACACGAGATGTCATTATATATTTTTCATTTCGTTTGCTTAGTATAGTATTTCAATCCATGAGCTTGGAAAAGTGCCGTCGCGCATTTTATTAAAAATTTGCTTCGGAATTTTGGCTTAATTACAATTAATAATGAAAATTTGCTAAAAGCGAGGCCGCTATGAACTATAGTAATAACTATTCTCCATCATATAATAAGTCAAAATTGTTGAAGAGTTTCAGTTTTTCTAAATATAAGAACGTCATAATGTAATAGGCCTCTTAATCTATCATTGGAACAATCCCTGTTCTTGGCCTCAGGCCTGTACCCTTCAAATGTACAGCACAATATAATAGGTATATAATAAATATATAGGTTTTGTGCATAATTATCGCAACGCAAAGTTCGAACTTTATATTACGACTGACCTTTTAGAATAACTATCTTAGAGATAAACGCGTTTACTACTCAATCACTGTGCTAACAGCCAATAAAAATGCACTCCTACAAGTGAAGAGAACAGTCAAAATTTCTTTTATTTGCGAACTAGATAATAGGTACGGAGAACATATACAATAACAATTATTAAGTTCAGTTTCACTGCTTTTCAAAAGCTTCTCTCGTTTTAATGCAATGGAAGGAAGTTATATATAAAAATTATATATCTGTAATGAAAATAATTTTAAAATCTAAGGGGAATTTAATATTGCACAGAAACAATAACAAGTATTTAACAATTTACAAATATTAATGTATTATGTATATACATTAGTTATTTAACATTATACACATGTATGTATTAATCGCTTTTTAACGTCATTGCTGGGCACGGGCTTCCCTTCAATACGAGAGAGATCAGGCCACAGTCCACCACGCTCGCCAAGTGCGGGTTGGCGGACTTCACATGTCTTTCAAAAACTTGCTAGGTTCTATCAGACATGCAGGTTTCCTCACGATGTTTTCCTTCACCGTAAGGCAAGTGGTAATCATGTTAGAAATGATTCGCACAAAAAAATATCGGAGGTGTGAGACCCGGATTTGAACCTACTTCACTCGGTTTCCCAAGCAAACGCGTTACCAATGGACTACCATTGCCTTATTTATTTTTTAGTACATATATATGTACATATAGCTTTATCATTTCAATAATATTCTTAAATTCTGCAACATTGTTTATTGAAATTCAATAGAAAAAAAATGCCTCGTTTTTTATTGATTTCGTAGTTTCATACGTTTATAGGTTTATTAATTTTTTGATAGCTATTTTTCAACTATGATTGATAAATAAGTAAAATTAAAGCTGACAGTTGATTTCTAGCAACCAAGGTAACATGTTTTAGGTTCAGGCAGTTAGATTTAAATACCTATAAGTACAATGAAAAAAAAAACAAAAATTACTCACCTGAGCATAAGTTCCTATCATTTCTAAATTAAAAGCTCTCCCAATCCAATAAGCTTGTTGTTCTACTGTCCCTTGACCCATCACGGTTGGTATAAACATCACATAATGTAGAGTAAGAGGTGATCCATCTCCAAGAATTGCTGAACCTAAATATCCACCTAGAACTGCCCTGAAGGCAAATATTATATTAATTTTCAAGCATTCTTAGCCGATTGACTATAGTGATATTTTTACTTGATTGCAGCAACCAAGTAGTGATGCAGCTTGACAGATTTTCATGTATATATTTCAGGCCAAACTGGTTCATCTAAATGTGTCAGGATATACTAGTTTAGCCCAGGACAATTTAGTTTGGCCGGAATACTTTAGGCTTAACTAGTTTGTAACAACAATACATCTTAAAGAAAAACCTATATATCCAAATTAATAAATTAAATTTAGTTTATATGTAGATATATATTTTCTAAATAGCTTTTCAAAATTAATTCTGACAAAAAAAAACAATTTTATAAGCTACATTACTGTTATTATGCCCTTTAACTAACCACTTATTTTAATTTTTTACATTTAAATGCAAATTACAGACAAAGTATATATATTTAGAATTTGTAACATTAAATATTCATAGGCATAACTGAATCACAATTGTCGTTACCCTAATTCTATTACATTTTTGAAATATTTAATAAATGAATATTTTACAATAATATTTACATGAAATTTGAATATGAACAAAATTTAAGGCTCATGTGAATCACCATTATGTGATGCTGTAAAACTATTCTTATAACTGTATATAGCTTACAAATAGTTATCCATGCCAGCATTTTCCTCTTCTTGCAATTTCCTTATCAGTTTGAACATCAAGCATGCCTTTTTCATTGCCAATTCATATTTTTCCTTATGACTTAAATAAACTGCTGGCACAGTGTCAATGTGAATATTTTCTTTAAGTACCATTTCCTCTAAAAGAAAATTAAGTTTTTTCATAAACAATTGTTACATGACAATAATCTAGACTCTAGATCAATTCTTTAATAATTGTTTTATAAACCTTTTCTTTTACCATCACGTGAGATTACCTCTCATTACAATTGATAGTTAAAACAAATGATACCAACAAATCTCCTTTGTGTCGTCTCCATTCTATGTGACTTTGGCAAAGTAATTTCTGCTCAATATATGGCACGCTTTGAAGCCATTAACAAGAGAATTGAATTGAATATAATAAATGATTGATTTTAATGAATAATTCTTGATATAATATCAGTAAATAATGTTTATTACTTAAAATAGCACTTAGAGCATAACAGGAAAGCATATTGTGTTTCTGTTTTCCAATTTTGCAAAAATAGACCAGGAAGGAAAAGCTAGCATTATGTATGTTTTTATTGCATCAGCATCTATATATTTACATTGCACATTACTTGGCATGTATTGGCGCAAAAAAACAATTACTTTGACTAATTGATGTTTATATGTGATAACATTAACAATGCCTCCTTTATTTAATTTCCATAAATTAGCAACATTACATTTCATTGTATATGTTGATGTAAAGTTGAGGTCAGTAGCCCATTGCTATAAACATTTAAGATAAATAATAAAAAGTTGTTTGATAGCTGCATATTTATAAATAATAGTATTCTATTATCAGCAACACATGTTCTACTTTGCTATGAAATTCTGTTCAATATGTAGGCATATTATTGTTCAAGTAATTATTTTTTTGTTAAAGATTATTAAATCATAACTGTTAAATAATTTAAATAATAATAATTATTATGTTATTATCTCAAATTATATTAATTTTTGATTATAGAAAGATTGTATGATAATGTCAGATAAAACATAGGTTTAATTTTTAATATCTATTTAATATATAGATAAGTGAAGTGAAAGAACATTGGACCACTATTTAATACTATGAAAGTTCAATGTTCAAGAAAAATAGTTATTTTAAATAACACAAAAGTTTAGTATATAGGTAATGTCATCTCAAAATATAAATAATGTTTTGTTTACGAGTGAGTATACACTAAATCCAATAAATATAAATTAGAACTAAAACAAGACTTGAATATTTAAGACCATTAAACCTAAACATTTAATAATTACTCAATTTATTGCACAATTTTTAACCCATTCCTATGAGTACCTCTGCTCTTTCTTTCTTCAGTTTTTTCAACACCTCCATCAATAACATGAGTTAATTCTTTCACATTAAAAGTGCACCGATCCCTCTCTTTTTGTAAGTCGGGATTTATTTTTGTAGACATTATAAATTGTTAAATAACGCGTACTCAATTATCTATACTAACAAACAACACTACTTCACCACACCGTGCCCATACATTTACTAACGAAATACGAAGTTACGATTTACGAACGTCATTAGTGATAGTTATTTCTTGAGATATTCCTCGTAGCAATATACTCTATGTATTCCTCACTCGGGCCTCCGTTTACAAAACAAGTTTTGACTTTTGACTTTATTTGTCATCCATGTTTTTGACTTTTGGCGTTAAATTTGAGTGACAACTGATATACTGTCTAGTGTTTAATGATATATAGATAAATAAACTTAAAATAAACATGATTAATTTATTGAAGAATAATATAATGTAGCTATTAGTTTATAAGCTTTTTAATCATAGATATCAACAGACGGTGCCTAACAATAAGAATAGTTAAATATATTTACATTCATATAACATTTAAAATTTTGAGAAATGTGCACCCCGTGTGACGTCACCATAAATAACAGGCGATCATATTATAGACATAATAAAATTCTAACCGAGTGGAATCTGTACCTACCTACATTAAATATTTTTTGTAATGTCTTATTAGAACAGTCATTATTATTTATTATCAATACAGAATGATTAAATCTATAGTTTTAAGAATTTCTGTATATCTGTGTGTCTGTCTGTCTGTGACCGCATTACGGAAAAGCCACTGGAGTCTGGAGGGATTTTGATGAAATTTGGTATGGATCAACATATAGGATGCTTTTTACTGCGGAAAATCTCATCTATGACAAATCTATACTAAACGATAAATCGTAACTTAATCGTTAAAACGCTACTAAATAAGAAAGTAACGTAATTTCAATCCGACATTGCAAGCTTCATTTCGCTGCATTTATTACTTTCTTAGTCTTAGTGTGCGACCTCAAATTTTCCCTCATTGTATATATAATTAATTTAAGCTACCTACTATATCTTTCATTGCTCATGTTATTATAGTTATTGGTATATAATTACTTTAAAATATATAAATCAAATAATATTTAATTATTTTATTTGATCGACTACCATTTATCCATTATTATCAATAAATAATTCAAAAGTGGACGTACGTAAGACGGACGTGGTTCGGTAGTGCCCGGCAATATAGACACGTATTTGGGAGGCGGCCCACATCTCTGGTGGTCTCTCTCGGTAGACATGCCGTCGGGGTGTCGTCGTTGATTGCGTAAGTGATCCTGCGACACCCCAGTAGGCATATCTGGGTTAAGACGGGGGAGGCTCCGTTGGATTTTAGTGGGTAGTACTGGCTTTGCCGGTGAGTCCCACACTTCATTACTTAAATGCGTTTCCAAACGTTAATAAAAAAGGAGCAAATAGATCGGAGGTATACTTATTTATTTTCCATGTTTAATACAAATTTACAAACTGTACGTCTTTATAATATAGTGTAGATGTAAATGTAATACTGTTAGGATCTCCTGAGTAAAAGTGTTCTGTGATAAGGATACATCTACAGATAAATAAATTTGAAGTGGCTATTTGTAATATTAAAATAATACCATTTTTACAAAATGCATATTGATTAAATTATATACGATACACAATTTTTTAATTTTTTTGTCTGTCTGTCTGTTTGTTCCAGTTAATCTCCGAAACAGCTGGATTGATTTTGACGTGACTTTTATTGCCAGATAGCTCATGTTATAAGGAGTTACTTAAGCTACTTTTTTAGAAAAAGAATTAAGTTACCGCTCAAAAAAAATTAAAAAGTAACTAAACGGACGCACCCGAGCAAAAGTCACTAGTTATTTATATAAGGTGAGCATCTACACGGCTCGATAAATCGCATAAATATCGTCAGCATTGAAGGAAGGGGATGATATATATATATATATATTATATATATATATATATATATATATATATATATATATATATATATATATATATATTGTGGCGGTCTTGAACTTAGTAATATCTGAGGGAAGATAAATTGTCGATCTTTAAGTATCAACATTTTTAAATTAATGCTACATTTGAATGGGGGAAGAATTTCGCCTTTTTCTCCCGCCAGATGTCACGATTACTATGGCCCTCAGTATATTGTAAAGCTCTATGCGTAGATGGAATTTTTTTCATTATAACTAAAATTTAATTAAAATGACATGTTTCAGTGCCAAGATGCAAAGAAAATGCATATCACTTATCTCAAAAGACAAAAACTGAAGAAATTGTGGGCTAAAGCAATAAGATGACCAAAATTGGCGATATCACAATCTTTATATTTAAGGCATTTATGTAGACATCATTTTAAAGAAAGTGATTTTCAAACTATTAAAATATTATTTCTTAGAATATTTTTTTTTGATTTTTTGTACTTTTTTTTAAATTTATTACCGAGTTTCATACAAACTTTCATCCCCCATTTTACCCCCTTATGGAATTGAATTTTGAAAAATGCTAAAACACATATTTATTTAAAATTGTGTTGAAGAGCATTAATACTAAGTTTATAGTAATTGTGATCATAAATAATTTTTTGTCTATACTAACTTTATTACCCCGTTTTATCCCTTTAAGGGTTGAATTTCGAAAAAATCAAATAAATATATTTCTTATTTCTTATCTTAAAGCTAAACACCACTTTCTCATTAACAGTGACAGGGTTTCATATAAACTTTAATCCCCTATTTTACCCACTTAGGGGATGAATTTCAAAAATTCGTTCTTATCGGATGCCTACATCATATAATAAATACGTCCTCCAAATTTCATGTTTCTACGGCTAGCGGTTTATGTCTTGTGTTGATCCATTAGTCAGTCAAGGTCACCACGGGATGCACCTCTCCTTCTCAATTATTCCTTTAGCCGGTCTAACTTCCAGGTACAATATATTGCATAGGTAAGATGAGAACACAATAGAAGCAAAAAACCAAGTACAAAAGAGATATCACAATAAATTAACCTCAGACTAAATGTAAATAGGCGATACGTGTGGCGCCCTCCTTTCAAGACATCTTCCCCTTTTAATTACCATAGACAATACATATATTATGATTTATGAAATCTATTAACGTCTGTTGACTGTTACGCTTACGCATAGGTTATCTGTTTTAAAACCGCCATATTTCTTTCTTGTATGCGTTGGATCTCACCGTGTCACGATGAGGTTAGTTTTATAAAAATTAATAGATTTTATTGAATTCTAATACTAGTAATTATAAATAATTATTACTTTTATGGCTAGGCATACGTATGGAATGTATTTTGAGTATCAAAGTGCATAATTTAGAAAAATGTGATTGTCAACAATCAGCCCGTAAGACCATGTGGCTTACAGAAATATTTTTTCATTTTCAGTTCCTTAAAACTACAGAAGAGGCTTGCAGCCTCTGTTATGCGATGTGGTAAAAAAAAGGTGTGGTTGGATCCAAATGAAATCAATGAAATCGCCAACACCAATTCCCGTGAGTAATTTTATAACCATGTGATTCAAATAATTTTAGATTCTCTTATTATGGAAATGCACTAATTTATATAAATGTAAAATCATATGTTCCATTTTTAATAAATGCTAAATAATGTTTTCTACAAATATATTTGTGGCAGTATTGTGAAAATCAAGAAGTACACTTGTCTAGCTAGCCCAGCGCAATCCCTAGCATATATCTTATATTCTTATGATAAAAAATTTCGATCTTTATAGGTATGTACATTTTAAATGGAAATTCATATGAATTGTTTATACACCCATTACAAATTATATAAATACAATGTTTGATATTTTGGCTTGTGGCAGACATTTTCTACTAATAACAACAGTTAAAGAATTTGGTCTATTATTGATTAGTGTCAAATGAAAAATGTTATTTGGATTTGTAGTAATCCAGAATATATATCATCCACAGGACAGAACATCCGTAAGATGATAAAGGATGGTCTCGTCATCAAGAAGCCCGTTGCAGTGCACTCGCGTGCCCGCGTTCGTAAGAACACTGAAGCCCGTAGAAAGGGAAGACATTGCGGATTTGGTAAGAGAAGAGGTACTGCCAATGCTCGTATGCCACAAAAAGTGAGTAATTTTTTTTGTCTTTTTTATAAATAAAATTTGTTATTTTTAATTTTTATAAAAATGGCAATTTTTTAAAATTCTCTCTTTGTTTATTCACAAATATGTATGCCACAAGTAAGTTGTCTGTTTAAAAGAAGGACATTTTTACATAATGTATACATATTATAATCAAAAAAAACCTAGTGCAAAATACATTTGTGTATTCAAAATATAATTTTAGCTATTTAATACCAACTAGATTATTATAATGAACATATAATACAAACGTATGTGTCCTTCTTTGCTAGGAACTGTGGGTACAAAGGCAAAGGGTACTTCGTAAACTGCTCCTCAAGTACAGAACAGCCAAGAAGATTGACAGACATCTATACCATGCCCTATACATGAAGGCGAAGGGTAATGTGTTCAAGAACAAGCGTGTACTGATGGAGTACATCCACAGAAAGAAGGCTGAGAAGGCTAGGACAAAGATGTTAAGGTAATATTGCATAAATTTAATTAATAAGAGTATTAATGTGTAAAGTTTGTTACTAGTTTTAACTAGAATTAGGTTTCAGTGGTTTGAGAGAGTCTTAACTCTTATAGGATACTATAATATGTGGAAATAGTTTTATTCACTGCATTATATTACAAATCATATATGTACATGTAATATGTAGTCTGTGTAGTGTCAAAATTAATAATAAACAATAGGATTGTTAATTGTTATTTAAGAAATATGCTACCTTATATCATAACACATATTTCTCAAAATTTTTAAATTAAAAATTTCATTTTGAGCTAGAAGACTGTTGTCTTCCGTTTTTGCTTAAGCTTGATATTTGTGCAGTAAACATTGTAATTTTCCAACTGGTTTTTTTCAATGTCAACATTATTTTCAATTGCCCATAAAAATATACTTTTATTACTATTATATAAATAACAGTGTTAATAGCATAAAAGTTTAAATTGATTTTTTTTATTCGCATATCAGTAATTGAATGTTACAAGTCATGACTTCTCATATTAAATATTTTTTGTAAACATATGATTTAGAATAATTCAATTTAGCGACCTAATATTGTCCTCATTGTCCAAGTTTAAACACTCTCAAGACATAATACTTTCTTAGATTTTATACTTGACATCAATCTTTTATTTTATATAAATAAAAATGTTTTGCTAAATATATTGCTAAGCATAAAACTCCAGAACAATGGACTAATTCTGCTAATATTATTAATCCAATATTCATTAAAGTCTGAGAGAGGTTCTTATGGAGACAAAAATTGGAAATAATGCCCAGAAAAACATGAAAACGCATTTTTTCTAATTGGGCCTGCTTACACACTTGATTTGACAGAACAGTCTGTCGGGACAGCAAGTTTTAAATAAAAACTATCTTTTCAGATTGTTTCGTGAATTTATTTTGATTTTATCTCTCAAGACAACTCTAATAATTGTATGTATGTATGTATGTATGTATTTATTTATTTATTTATTCAGCCCTTTGTAACGTCCCACTGCTGGGCACGGGCCTCCCTTCAACACAAAGGGAATCAGGCCATAGTCC